>CM037835.1:31802557-33078182 GCA_021234535.1 Stichopus chloronotus | reverse complement strand
ATGTTGTGTTGACTGGAGTCATGTGAAATGGGGCAGTAGCCAGGTGATTTCAATTGGCCCCCTTCCAAATACTTAAAGGCGTTTTCTGGACTGTAAAATATATTTATTAGCATTTATCTTCTGCCTAACTTGATTACACCTCATGGGCGCTCAGGCTAACTATTCTAACAAGTAGACCGTAGGCCAGCCAAAATTTAAGCTCAAGTAAGCGTCATTTTGTTATTAATTGACGGATCATGTTTCCTTGAAAAGCAGTAAATATTTAAGCGGTACAGCAGTTTTTATTGTCATTGCTACAGTATAGACATATAGATGCGGCCTGGAAAGGACAGACGTCCTACACATGACTTTTTAATAGTAATGAGCATGAGAAATAGGTTTTTTTCCTGTCATAATTTTAGACGTTGGCATAACCTCGGGCCTGTTGGGGCTTAGCATAAAGTTACTTACGTATATAATAAATGAAATAAGTCTAGACCAACTAGGCTAAGTTTTAATTTTACCTTTAATGTTACTAGTAAGCCTAACAACTCTCTGAAGAGAGTCATTGGTTGAAATCACGTTACCATGGCTACCGATGCAAATCATGCCACTACTTCTTCAAATCACGCTAGCATTTGAAATCACGCTGCTACTGCTTCATTTTGCATCGCTACTATTTAATTTTACATCGCTACTTCTTCATTTTACATACTCATTCATTTTAAATCACTACTACTTCGTTTTACTTCGCTACTTCTTCATTTCTCGTGGCTAGTTTGCTTTCGATCGCTACTGTGCCATTTCACATCGCTGCTACTTCTTTGTAGGCCGCTACCACTTAAAATCGGGCCGCTACCTATTCGTTTTTTCCCTTTTGGCGTTCCATAGATATTTGATCGTAGCCAGCTTCATAATACTGGGGCATAGGCTAGGGGCGGATCCAGAATGGTGGTGGTTTTAGTGCATGGGTAGCACTATACTGATTTATGGAACATTCGATCAACAATCCTCTGGCTGGTGGAGTGCTGCTTCTCACTTTGCACAGGGAGCTCCTACTTGGCATTAACAAATTATAAGACTTTTCAACAATTGCGTATCGAACTTCACAGCCTTTGTGTGCTGGCAGGATGACTCGTTTGAAGAGTGCTTCACAGCGGAATCCTCTAAAAAGAGAGTCTGTCGGCAGTGTGGGTGTTATATATCAAATGTCGGTACGATGGTATCCTCTCGGACTGGACTATGCCCCAGCAATCCACGACATAGCAACATATACTATTCACTGGAACAGAGAGAGATGAGATGAGGAGGAGGCTCAGTTTTAGGCTGCAGTTGTACCGAATATCTCACGGTATCCGGTGTCGGACGATGATTGTGCGCAACAATCCAGGATCTGTGCCATCATTGGATCAGCATCTTTTCAACTTTTTTTTTTTTTGAGGAGGAGGAGGACAGAAGTTGACACATTTGGGAAAGTCGGAGTGGGATTGTATGATTCCACGAGGGGGGGGGGGGGAGGTTCAAAAATTGGCTAGTCCCCTCACAACGAAAAAAAATCGGGAAATAATTTCCATAAACTGCCATGCACAATTATTTTTGGCATGCTTCAGAAACACGATCTAAAAGCAAAGAATGTCTGGATGCATTTAACGAAACTCGAGAAGAGAGGTTCCTACGAGAGGCATTTTTTTTTTCTTGGTACGCTACCCACCAAAAGATGATGGCGCTCCTCCTTAGCTGGTAACGTAATGTGAGTAAGCCCCCAAGATTTTTTGAAAGATCACGAGTAAACACGATGATCCCAATTTGACAGGGGGAAATATTCTAGATAACAGCAATCCAAATCATAACCACTTTTCAGGCCCTTTTAGGCCATCTGTAGGGGGAGGGGTGGGGGTTGCAACAAAACTTTTTGAATGAATTTGAGTTCTTGAGCTTGTCCCTCCCTCACACCCGCTGGAGAATGGTTTACCTACGCCAGTGGTTTCGTGAAAGGCATATCACGGTTTTGTAACTTACCTTACAGGGTGGAGATTATTCCAGGATGCAGTAATGCTCACACGTTGAAAAAAAAAATCGGAAATTTTAGGTACCCCAAATCAGGAAAAAAGTCTAGCTACGTCACAGATTGGAACTTTGAGCTATGTTCACGCACATCATCCCACCTTCTTCATGTACAAACACACACCCACGTACACATACACACACACACACACATTGCGTAACATTTGCGATGGAGTGGTAAGTTAATACCAGTGAATACTTTTCCTCACATATAGTCCTTGACGGACTATATAATATGCTTTCTATTATACTAGATGTTTCGTTTCAAATATTATCACGTGATTGCAAAGGGGTAACTGGTATGATGTATGCGCCCAAGTCATCTCCTTTCAAATATGAGTCGAATACTTCATCCAATATTTACAGATTTGGCAGTCTGTCAGGCAAAAGAGTATTGGACAAATGCAAAGACGATGGCAGTGTGGCACTTTTTTTATTTTATTCAAAAGTTCATTCCTGCATTTGAAATAAAGAGTGCATGAATAGCAAAACAAACAGCAAGCAATAGCAAAAATTGGTGTATAAGTTACGCATTCATTGATAAAAATATAAAATTTAAATATTATTTAAAAAGTCAAACGTAAAACGAATAATTTAACAACGCACCCCCTCGTTATACCCCCACCGGCCCCACGTTCTCTTCCTCTGTACTTTGATAATACAGGGCAGAACTCCGAGATGGTCAATGGCTGTTTGAGCACCATAAAAGTGCACCAGGTGAACATTTGCTCAATAAATTAAAATATAAAGAATTTAAATAAAAAGTAATTATATCTGTTCTTCACAATTCCACAAAAAGAACAAAGTGACTCCGCCTTTGACAGGGTATGCTCAGCTGATATATTGTGCATCTTTTGTTTTTTTCCGATTCTGTGTCGTCAGGTTTGTTACACACATGTTCTCCTTTTTAAACAGGGCTAGACCAGACTATAGCGTCTTCTTGTTTCTGGTTTCTCTTCCATCACAATTATGCTTTTTGGAACGGTTTTGAATGACCTTCCCATCGTCCTTTTTTTTAAATATGTTTACGTTTAATAATTCTCCATTCCCATTCATTTCTCTTCATGTTGTAATCATAAACTTAGAATAGTGCTCTTTAATACATGCGCATTGTCAACCAATTTCACCATAGAAATTAACAAAAGAGAGAATGGTTAGCTTAATTTTGTTGTATTATAGTTTACTCAGAAAAGCCACACAGGTAATGGCGGTTTCGTTGTATAACAAAAACCTTGGATATTATTTCATACTTACAGGGTGAATTTACCTTTAAAATCGACTTTCAAAATGCAAAGCAATCTGCTTTTCTATCAGGCCTTACGCTCGAATCGGTTATTTAAATAGGCTATAGGTAATATTTTTATAATTTTGACACTTTTTCCACACACCCAAGCACAAACTTACAAATCTGATTTATAGCTTGATAAAATATTTGGGTTTCGTCATGACAACAATTAGACTTTCTAGCTTTAGTGAAGGTAGCATTACGTCATTCTTTAAATCACCCGTCTTTGGCATTTACCAGTAATTTGGCACAAAACATGGATATATATATATATATATATATATATATATATATATATATATATATATATATATATATATATATATATATATATATATATATATATATATATATATACATATATATATATATATATATACATCAGTTTAAAAGTAGAAAAAAGAATAATAACATTCTGGTAGCCTTAGAAAGTACTCTAATCCGACTAAAACTTGTTCGATTTCGCCATTTGTACCTCAAATATTTTTTTTGCTTTTTGATAAAGTCTGACATCTGCAGACTTACTCTTATTGTCACAAAACATGGATATAATATATATATATATTATCAGCTTTAAAGTAGAAAAAGGAATAATAACATTCTGGCATTCTGGTAGCCTTAGAAAGTAATCTAATTCGACTCTAACATGTTCGATTTTGCCTTTTGTACCTCAAATATTTTCTTTGCTTTTTGATAAAGTCTGACATCTGCATTCATAACTAATTGTACTTCTTTGTCTTCCATTAACCGTTTCTTTAGTGAGATCCGTTCTTGGGCTCTGTCCTCGCTCTCTTTTGGTTTTGAATTAGAATGAAGCTGTTTGCATTCGTCATAGAACGGTAGTCCGAAAGCTTCTTGTAGCAACCGGAAAGTCGTCTCCAAATCCTCTAGCAAGCCGACCACTGCAAACATGTCTTCTAAGTGGCGTTCTGCGTGGCCTAATACCTTCTCCATTTCTGCGAAGTTGTACTCCAGGATTTGTCCGATTTCAAGGTGGTCCCTGTCACAACGCCACTTGGATGGCTGCCCGCCGCCGGGGTCCTCCTTTCGACATTTGTGAAGGTAGGTCAACTGATGGAAAAAGACGCTACGGACTAAGATCGCAAACTCTTCTATGGTTTGATTACAAGGTGCATTGGATACTCCGCCGTACTTACAGAAGAAGTAATGGGATATCACTCTGTCGTAGGGTTCTCTTAAGACGGTGAAGTAGGCGCACCGTTTTGGTCGTAAATACTGACAGAGGCTGAATCCATATGTACCCATGAAGATATCAACGTCGGTCAAACCGCCGTTCAACAGGGCCTCCTTGGTCTCTCCGGCGTTCCTTGCGAACACTGTGTAAGGGTCTGCCTTGCCGTATTTCCCCGTAATCCGATTAATGCAATCCTTCACCGTGGTTCCCCCTGCTTTAGGATAATGGACAAATGTCAAAGTGGTGTTCTTATAGATCGATTTATCAGAAACAGAGTCGAAGAAATAATTCGGGAGAGCATTGCTATCTTGGACAAGCTTTTCCAATCTCGGGTCAAGTTCTTGTCCTTCATCAGCAGTGATGTCTCCGTCGTCGAGAAATCTGCAAAATGAAAGAGACCTGACAGTATGACAATTTGAAATGTCACAAGCCACATGATTGGGAGATAAATTTGAGTAAACGTCGTTTCTAGGATATGCAAAGAGCAAGGAATGGTTAAATGCTAAAATATAATTTAAAGGTAATGTCTTCCTTTTTTTCAAACGTGGTACAAATACTATAAATTTGTACCATTTTCAAAAGGTTTTCTCTTTAGTTTAAATATGCAGGTACCCGCATTTGTCCAGAACCCTGTAAAGTTATGCCAGAAACAACTTGGTGAAATATATATATATATATATATATATATATATATATATATATATATATATATATATATATATATATATATATATACTACAATAGAAAGTTGAAAAACACTTTTTGCAAAGACACGGGATCTAGTATTAAACTACAGGAACGAATCACACAAAACATAAAACATGATAAACAAAGATAAAGTCAAGTCATATTATGATTTACCGGGATCTCTTCCCTTCCAACTGATATTCGGGTGAATATTCCTCTCCAAGGGACTGTAAATAATAGAGAAAGCTTCCCACGGTAAACATCAACACCCCAAACGCTTTCAAGGATCTCATTGGTCGGCAAATCATTTCCACTGAGTTGACGTAAGAGTTCGTAGACGAAGTATCCATGCCACTAACTCAGACCGGCATGACATTTTTAATCCAGTGGAGCTCTTCAACCAACTTTGCAGTACGTCTCACGAATTTGACTCCCGTTAAAAATCTTTTCACTACAGGCAGAGATGTTTCCGATACCTGTTATGATGGGGACAGCGTTCTTCTGCATTCAGGTGACTAGCGAACGTGTGTGTCTTAATAGCCTATCCTCAAAATGGACATTTTCAGCCTCTTTCATGCAATCGATGGCATAAACTGCCTTTCTGTCTCTGTTCCCCCGGTCTACACACCAAACAGTTAAGACATGAGAGGACTCCAAGGACTTTAATACTAATTCTGAACCACGTTTGAAAATCTTAATTGAACTCGGCTAACCATGACGACTTTAGGAACTTTGCAGCGTGGAGGTGTTGTATGTACAAGTTAAAATATGCATGCACGTTATTATTATGAATTCAAAAAAAAAAAACTGAAAATAACAATGGTCTCAATAGGTATATTTCATATTAGGTACAATAGCGAACCGCAGAATTGAACCCACCCTAGTGGCGGTATTGTTAATATAAATAATACGTTACACTGGTCTACTGAAAGAATATCAATAGTTAACTTAAGATACTTATACAATATTGTTGGGTCTTAACAATCCTGGGGCATGGGAGCGTATTCACTTGCCATATGAGACAATTAGCGGAATGTGTCACTAAATTTAGGTTTCATAAGATTACAAAAGGCACATTGGATTGTATGCTAACAATCGCATACGTTCATTTTTTTTTTGGGGGGGGGGTTGTTGTTTGATGCGGTAGGTTGTTTTAATAATCTCTCATTTACACTGAAAGACCTCATGGTAGTATTCCACCACCTTGTACTGTGGTCAGTCTTAAGTACGCAAATGAGAGTAAGATCCAGAATTAAACATATCTTCAGGCATTCTTACTTTTTAAGTAATCATTTTTTTTTTCATCTTGCTAGGTGAAATAATGTATGGTGAAGTAGTATAATAGGTGAAATAGTATGATACGTTTTTTTCTCTCACTTTATGTGTGTCAACTACAGTCACGCTATGCTGAAGTAGTTTTCCATTTCCATAGTATAGGTTTCAAATTGAAAGTTTCACATAGCAGGATTATAATTTCTTGTATGAGTTACTGTTTTATGACGTCACCAAAAATTTTCAATCAAAGTAATCTCATGACCTCGAGAAGACACAGGCAGTGCAGAGAGATATGGCACAAAAGCCCGAGATTGTGGAAAACTATAGTTGAAGTCTCTTGAAAGCTTAAAAGCATGTTTTGTTGTGGGCCTGGGTTACCATGGTAATAGACTGAAGTTAGCAATCCATTCTAATATTCGTGTTCAGGGGTAATCACAGAGGATAATATTCCTGGTACTGTGTTGGAGTTGACCTAAGTTACACTGTGGTCCATATGAGCAATAATATTATCAGGGTGCCAAAAATCTGAACAAGAGGGCAATCCACGGAGTTGCATATTTCATCGCCAACATGCACATTGATTTCACTACAGGGCCTGCACATGGGAATTTGTAATAGCTTATTTGTAAGTACTTACAAAACTTGAAGTTAATTGGTTTAATAGTTCTCAAGATATGCTGGAAATACAAATTTTGGGGCAAAATTGGCTTTTTTCTCAAAAATCACCAAATTTCACTCTCTTTACTACAAAAGTGATATACCTTGAAATTTTTCATTCTCAGGTAAGTTTTTGCCAAATTTTGCATTAAATGCTCAAATACTTCTCAAGATATACTGGAAATAGCAATTTTGGGGCAAAATAGACTTTTTTCTAAAAAATCAGCAAATTTGACTCGATTTACCATACAACTAATACATCTTGCACGTATTGGCATCATGCACAACCTAACCAAGTTTCTACTTAATCGCTCATATGCTTTTCAAACTATTCTGGAAAAACCACAATTTGGACAGTTCCGGACGCACACACACACACGCACACACACACACGTATTGGCACGGACACGTTTTCATTTATACCACCCAACAGGACCCTCCTGTACCCATGGTCACTCTACCATGGGGTACCCCTGGGGTGTCGCTACTCATCCACTCCAAGCATTTCCATGGCAACCGTTCCCCCATGGGTGCACAGTACAATATATAGCTCCACTAGCCAAGTCACTACAATATCTCGTCTTAGCCCCTATAGTTGCATGAAATAATAACAGAACTATTTAACTCTACAGGGGAGTACTAGTATTTTGAGGTCGAAAATGATGAACAAAGTTTCACTGACAAACCACAGACGCCTAGTGTTCTAATTACATAAGGCTTTGTACTGTTTTATGAAGTTGAATGAAAATAATAGGGAGATGACGTACTAAATATATACATAGCAATTTAAACATTTCTTTTTATTGATAATTCCCAATTATAAGATGGATGCTTGCTCTCTTCAGTTTCACCTCTGTCTATTGAGAAGCTTTCATCCAAACAATTATCATATTTCTGATCAGTGTAAACGATTGCAACCATCCCTGGTTATAATTAATGTTCTTAGTGGTCCGAGTCGTTTACGGGAAGCGAGAGGAGAGACAGAGTACACTGTCACAAGCAAACAGATTTCACTCACTGATTGCCATACAATACACATTTTAACAATAAATTTTTACCTGGGGAAATAAATTAAGCAAAGATGGAAGGTAGGCCCTTGAGAAAAAAGGTAAGAGCAGGGTTGTTTACTTTTCATGATGAAGTGATTTTGTCTGATCAGAGACGCTGTAAAATTTGGCTTAATCTGAGTCCCCGAAAAGTCACTCTTGTTTTCAATTACAGTCACTGTCGATAAAATCCTCTGTTTCTAATTAGGTACTTGTGTTACTGCGTAGTGCAAGTCTTAGGCAAGACAGCAGCAAAGGTTGTCGTGTGTCTTTATGAATAGGTTTATTCATGCATGCTCGAAACGTACACACTTCGACTCAGTATAGGTTACGTCACAATGGAGGTGACCTAGAGTTCTAATTAGGGATCAAGTTCAAGTTGATAGGTAATCCGTTAATCACAGAATTTGGTAAAATATAGCGATTATTGCTATTATAACAATATAAATTCTCATCTACAATCGAGTTTTGGTTTGAAACGTAATAGGGACATTTTTAAAATCTAAGCATGTATACAGTCGAGGTAGGCCTTTGTAAACACAACTGATCCCTTTATCTACATTTTCTGGTAACAATACATAAAAACAGGATCAACACTGCGCTATTTCTGCTACAAACAAGTCTATTTTTTCTTCTTTTTTTTTTTAGTTGGCAGATGTTGACACTCGGTTTAACTTGACCTACTTTGACTTTATTTGGCAATTAATGTCTGTATTGTAGTTTTTTTAAGGGGACTAATCAAGATCAATGTTGCAAGTAAATCTCAGTTATTTGTGTACTAAAAAAACACATTTCATTCGGTGTTCCGGACACACAGGTTTCGTAATACATAATATATATTTAATAGTTATTAAATGAGGATCAACCTCAGAGATCCAGACACCTCCCCAACCATTTTTATGGGGTCGCACTCTTGTAAGTTGGAGTGTGTACTGCATGCGTAGGGGCCGGGATCCGGTATTTCGACTTCATGGAAAATGATGACAAGGAAGTGCCAAGTACTACATTTTCTTACAGATATGTAAAAAATAAGACAGAGTGACCTTTCGATCTTAGCATAATCTTCTTTAGGGTGAACACAAAATGAAAGCTGCATAGTGTTGAGCCTGCCAGTGCGGTCCTCCCCCATTCCCTCGAAAATTTGATTTAAAAAACTCCCTCTGAACCTGTCCCGGATTAGATCGACCAATCATATCCTGTCTCGTATTTTTATTTATTTATTTATTTTTTTTGAATGACGCAGTGTACAAGCCAGTTGTAACGAATATCCTTGTAGATAATAACTAGGATTCGTTATTAACGACGGTGAATTGAAGATGGACCAAAAAACAAACACGTACCATGGAAATAACATTCAACGATTTAACGGATGTTTATTGGTAAAATAGGTCAAGTAAACCGCCGGAGTATTAATCTGTGCAAATTAAACAAACTAGAGTCTGTGCAGATACAATTAACGTGCTTCATCCTCAAGGAGCCAGGCAATAACTAACTCATTATATTAGAAAACCTCCCCCTTATATATTCATTTCATATCATTCAAACAAGTCACGCCGCACACGCGCCAAGCCTTGCAACACACACACACACATTCAACTGGCGTCCACAACACGTCACAATAAGTACACAGACCACACTCTTATAATGCGCCCCACCTTCCTTGCTCATAACACCGTCACACCAGTATAAGTTTTACTTTGTGTAGGCTGTGCTCGAGTGGATCTTCTGTACCAAGCACAACTGAACGCAAACAAATTAATTCTTCCTGATAATTTGAATGACAAAATCAATTTGATTATAGAGACAAAAGAAGAGGAACTCAGCTACAAACGATGTGTTGCCGGATACATAAATTACAAAAAAGATGAGCTTAACTTAGTAGAGGCAGTTTATTCATATTCATTTATTTCGCTCATGCATACATATACACAAACATGCATATTAAGATGAAAGATGCAGTCGCACAATATAGTGTAATGTACAGGACGCTAGAAAACAGTAAAATGTTCATCACCTGCAGCTAGCGACCTAAAAGGAAAAAACAAATCACAAAAAACAAAGAACAAAATGGAGTCTATTTTCTAAGTACCATGTATAAACATGTAGTTTTAACTGGTCACGGGCGACATTTCTTGGGACTTATTAACTCTGTGTCCAAATGATGCGCGTACCTTATAAAGGTGATCTATCAGGACCCAAGGCGTCAATCGGTGGGACATGTCCGACACTCAGCCCGCAGAGGCAGGAGACAGAGTATCAAATGTCCCCGGACCCCACTTCCAGCTTCTCTGTGTATCGGTATATTATTAGGTCTTTACACACTGTAACATTTGGACAGAGGAATTAAAATGTTTGTTTCGTACAGAATGTTTCATCAAAAGGCCCTTCAGTGACTGAGATAGCATTTTGGCAGTTCCGTATATTGCGGACGTACATTTCGGAGACTTTGAGGGTCTGAGTTGTTTTGTACCTCTGAACAGGCTTTACTGTGGTTGAAATATTTACATGGGTTATTTTTTTTACACTAAGCTTTCATTTTGTGACTGTCCTATATTGCGACAACCCTATGTTCCGGTACACCTACGACATATTCCGGCAGCAGGGACTTAGTAAAGCCTCTGGGTACCATGGACGAGGAGCAGTGTTCGGCCCCCAAAAATTAAGTACAAAAAAGAATTCTAGGAGTGGAATCAGGATGTGTAGACCTACTTCCGGTAAATTAAGTGAGGGGAGGGAGGCTTAAAATGAGTGTAAAATTATTGGGGGGCTTAAAATTTGTGTGGAATTCATATCTACCACTCGATGTTGCAATATATCAGGTCGGTTAGGAAATTTGGCACTTCGGTATGTTTCATGTTTGCAAGTATATCTGTTGCAACGTACATTGTTGAGGCAGTACGTTTTTTTGCTTGCAACAAGGTATCTAAATAAAAAAACCAATGGTTTCAAGGATTACAATATGTTACATCGTACAGATGAGATTCCAGTACAGCTGATGGAGGCAAATTAGTCAAAGGCTTCAGCTTCAATTGTTGGAATTACAAGGTTCGTGATTTGCGTGCTATCACAATTTTCACTTTACTACACTGTCGTGTCCCTCCTACCTCGTTCTTCAGTAGCGTGGGCGGTAGCAAAAGGACACGTGACGACAGAAATGAAGAGATTAACTTCTGCTTATGATTTTTCTCCAATTTATTTAAGATGATTCTTGATTAGAGTGAGTTTTACGTGCCCTACCGCACGGAATCTATATGGAGACTAACTCAAAGAAGTTCCACGGGGAAGCCTTGTCTGGACTTCCAACCAGTCACAAGCAGCGATTTCCCCACATATACCAACCACCCAATCATGCCCTCTATAATACATGCTGTTCTTGGAAATATGTCTTCAGATACATAAGGTCAATTTGAATAAAATTAATTAATCATGAGGGTCAGTGGTCGTCACTAATGCATGCACTGTGAACGTGACACAACATACACATATTTGACTTACGTCTAACAGTAGGCTACCTGATGATGCTGTAGCTCAAATTTGTCAAAATGTTTAACTTCCAATGACAGAAACCTTCAAATAATACCCCTTTTCAAAAACAAATACCCCTCTACTTGTGCTTCTCTAACAGACCCAGGCCCATTTATCAGATCTTAAGCCTAACTTACTCTAACGTTAAGTTGGATAGTCAACCAGTGACTAACTTCATCTTATGTAGGCTAGGCTATCTGATATGGCAAAATGAGCCAATGGCAATGCCGTGAACAGCATGAGGCCTAATGAAAATGATTACCGACCGTCGCCTAGGTCTGTAGTAACTTTTTACCTAAATTTTATTTTTCTGTACCCACATTTTGGAATAATGTAATCCTGCAAGAGTACTGCTCAAGATATAACCAAATTACTGAATACCTTACGCAACAGGGTAATGTGATGAGTTACTATGTTCATATCATTACCTCCAGTCCCTCGGACTGGACGGACGAATAGGTGTGTAGGGGTCAAGTAATTTAAAGGGAAATAGGGCGTTTGTTTTACAGGAAACATCCATATTTTTAATACCAGTGTTTGTGGATGTAGAATGATAGTATATTCAAAATAATGAATTACAGTAGCCTTTTTTTTTCAAGAAATTCGTTTCTCACAGGTAGAAACTCAGTTATTTGTTGCTCCACACTAATTTGTTCACCCAAACTTTTCAAAATTCAAATGATGCATCTCCCGTTACTCATCACATGCATAATGTTTTGAGGAGCCGAAGCTTTGGCAGGCGTTTAGTGATGAGACTGAATGGTTTAACAATGACTAAAGCTGTTTCTTTTGTAGGTCATGTTGGTGTATTCTAAACCCCCTATTTCCCTTTAAGGCTGTATTGCATCACCCTTAGCTATATTTTTACCTCCCTGAAAGGAAAATTTTCAACTGGTTCTAAGTTACAGTACTCTTAGATTGCCAGCAAATTCGAAAGATGCAGAGCAGCTCGTATTACACAGCGTACACAGGGATCCATTGTTTTGATTACACATGTGGAGGAATGTAAGACAGGCTGAGGGAGGGACCAAAGGTAGGTGGTTGGGAGAATTGAAACTGTCTGGGGTGATGCATTACAGCCTTTAAGGCTACATGTATTCGTCGGATATGATAGATCTTTATTGTTGAATGCCGGCTAGGAGCTACACACGCTCTGCGTGCCTTTTTCTGATTATTATTATTATTATTATTATTATTAAAGTACCTGGACACATAACAACTAACGTCTCGCACCTACATGCATGTATTATATATACCACCCCACTCATCCCGGAGGTGACCGCGCCACTTTTTCAATATTTTGTAGCAAAATATTGAAATATTATCTCAAAACTATAAGTATGTGCCAAAATGCTCCCATTCGGGATGGTCGGCGAGTGGGGTTCGGGATAGTTAAGCCAGCGTAACCATCTATAGGTTGGGAGCCTTTGCAAAACAATGACGAAATGCATACTATTTTGCCACTTCTCACACCATCTGCTATTCAAAAGAACATTAACAGGCTATAAAAGACAAGTGGATTGTATGTTAAATACAATGCCAGCCTTCCACAAGTATACTGGGCCACGACAGGAAAGCTTTCTCCCTTGGTGTCAGAACGGCATCTTTCTTCCAATACTTTCTGTCGGAATTTAGTTTTGTGAGACAAAATTTCTCCTCACAGATCTGGTTCTGATGTAGCTAAAAACGACTCAGGAAGGCCGTCTCCTGCGATCTAGGGGGTCTTACGTGCCCAAAATTTTCTGGTACCCTCCGCGCCAACCAATGGTGGCGCTCCGCTTAGATAGTATAGTGTCCCCCTCACTTTCAGAAACCTGCTGACGCCCATGATCTGTAGGATTACTACCCGTGTGTACGTAAAAGTTAGGGTATCTTACTCGATGCACAGAGTCTGTGCCTGTTACATATGCGTACTATCCTGCATGTACTTGGTGTGATCGACAAGGCATTGTCGGTAGATCACTTAAGATCACGTCACGTAGGTAGCTGTATGCATCTGCCACACTCGTACAAAAAGTTCAAAATCGAACACCAGCATTTACTGATTTGTCAATGTTTGTAATCCATATTGAACTTAACTTGGGAAAAAATCACACAAGTTCATCAGAAATGATTAGTGACATCAGTTGGGAAATATATGGCCTATATTATCACGGCACATGAGGCAAGGGAGTGATTAAAACAGTGTGCACTCAACACAAAGGCTTAACATAAGAAATTCGCAAAAGGAGAGTATGTCTGCATTAGATTACGGTATGTTATCGTAATCCAAAAAAACAAAAAAAACAAAGTGGTGTGGAATGTTTACGTATTGTTGTTTAAATTGCCCATGTGGATTTAACAGAAGATAAACATTACTATGCGACTTTGTTTGTAATTCAACTAAAAAAGTACGTGTTTTCCGTTGCGGACGTATACATTTATGACGAAACTCAAAATAAATTGTGCTCACTGCAAAAGAAATTGTGTCTGTGTTTTGTTTATGTTGGAATGATGGGCGAATGCTTTGACATTTAAAATGACTCTTCAATGGGATTTCTAGCTTTCTTTTCAGTCCATATAACTTAAGGTATCACAAATAGGTCTCTTTTTTTTGCTTTATGTATTTCCTCTTTGAAGTGTTTGTATTTGAAGCCAGTGTTGGTATTTGCTCACTGTTGTGTTCATGACCTCACGTGTAACAAAAAGTTAATGTTTATTGCATATTATTACACAAAAGTAGAGACTGTACCCTTTAATATGACATATTATTTAAGCCATTCTGAAGACTTTTTTTAATTTTCTTTTTGTGTAGCACATTCGAATATCCACAGATAAAGTATTCCAAAGGTTGCGGACAGTGCGTTGAGTAGATCGATGGGCCAGCGCTGTTTTGGGGGTTTTCAAAATGGACATTTGAAGAAGTTCGTGTAGGATGATAATTTTGGATGGCAGAGTTGATGCGAAACATGTTTAACATGTCGTGAATATCATGTCAATGGACTGACTGATTTAACTTGCCTGTCGATACTATTCTTTTAAGCTACTTCCGTTGATGGTGGACTTAGTGTCGTTTTAGACACTTCGAAATTAAATCAAAAACATTTTTGATCGAAATGTTTGCTCTCCCTGGCTTCTTCACTCTCAATTTTAATTTGATTTCCACAATTCGGTCCCAAAAGAGGTCATGGTCCCCGAATCTACTTCTGAAAAAAAAGCACCTATCTAGGATATGCTCACCTGTAGCCTGATGAAGT
Organism: Stichopus chloronotus; assembly: GCA_021234535.1. NCBI lineage: Eukaryota > Metazoa > Echinodermata > Holothuroidea > Aspidochirotida > Stichopodidae > Stichopus > Stichopus chloronotus. Next base: position 33,063,233 of record CM037835.1, on the reverse strand, counting down.
GCAAATCCAGGGACGTACGTACGCCCCCTATCGTTTGCAGAGCAAGTTGTTTATTGTTGTAGTGTAGAAAAACCGATGAGTTTAAATGATGATACGTGTTACAACAGATGCATTTGAGGGCAAAGAGAAAACTTTAATATTCAACAAATTATTTAAAAAAAATCAGGCTTTTTAGCTAGTCACCCACACATCCCAAAACCAAAAAAATGCTGAATTGTCAGGTGATTAAAACTAACACATGAACAGTGAAAAGAAGCGAAAAATAAAGGTTCTTAAGGTCTTTGTTCCACTCTTCAAAAGGCATGCTTTAACTGAGCATTCCAAAATTTAAAATTGACAGGACTCAATGTCGTGCGTGAGGGACGGACAGGTTTGAGTTACAGAAAAAAGTCCAGTTATATTTTTGGTTTCGATGATAATCGTAACCTTTGTAATCATGCATATGTGTATGTGTGTGCCTTTGTATTGTCGTACTTTCCGAGGACCTGAACAAAAGAATTTCAGGTCCTCGGAAAAACAACAATAGGGAGTGCATTGTTATCGTTCAGGAAGGAACAACAAGGGAAAATTCAATGGAGTCTTCACTCTGTATGGAATCTCACGCTGCGTGGGGGTATGTGTGTGTGTATGTATGTGGGTATGTATGTTTGTGACGCCCTACCTTGTAAACACGATATCTCGAGAAGGCAGATCTCATATTAAGTATGTAGGTGCAACACAGTGGGTAGAAGAGCCCTATTGTTTTTGGAGGAGTGCACTACAGTTTCGATGTAGAAGATGTGTTTATCCCCCCCCCCCCCCAAAAAAATAGACCTTTTTTTTTCATTGGAAAACTATCAGCTGAAAGTTTGTTTTGTGAAAGGTACCACATTTATTGACATTGTGATCATCAGATCACATATTCACTAAAAATTAGCAAAATTTTGTCAATGAAAAGGAAATATTTAACTTTGAAATTGTGAGCGACGGACACTGCCCGTCCCTCACTCCTTTGGATTCTGTTGAAATGTCGGTTCTCACATCTCTCATGTCCGCCCCTCACGTCTCTCAATAACAGCAGAAAATGTTACACTTTTTCCTAAATATTAGAAGCGATTCCAATTGAAGGGCAAAGTGTTTCTCTGTTTGCATGGCCAGGCAATGCAATATAATTGAGCAAAACCACTTACAACAAGCAAAGAACCTTCCCACTTAATTGAGGTATAATGAAACAAAGAAGGAAACTATAGGGCAAGTTTTGAGAGCTGTGCACTGAGTACGTCTACATCTTCACACAAATACCTAGTATTCAGAACTGCATGTAATGTACTGGGGTCAGTAAAAACTTCTTGCATGCATGCAGGAAAGAGAAAGATGAAATTTGTTTCCATTTCCTTATTTTTTTAGCTTAATTATCACACGCAAGCGTTAGTAATAGTTACAAAATAGCATGCACATCACAAAACGTAGAAATGATAAACCCTGAGTATGACTATGAAGTCTCGAGTATTGAGTATGAATAAGCCTCTTCGTATGGTTGTTGTAAATTGCCGAATGCTTCCTAGTTGCACGAAAGTTTGGATATACGTTTGGTGATACTTACTCATGATCAGACTTTGTACTTGTCTGATCATGACCGACGGTGGGTGTCTTGAAAGAGTGCTTATATAGCTTGGGCAATCACCTCTTTTCCTCTTTGGTTGGTATGAGTTGTCGTCAAGGTAGAGTGTAACATTCATGTAGTTAACAAAGTGTTTACTAACCTCCGTTGTGATCTTGAGGCGTAAGATGTTCAGAACCTGCCTCTGTTCATGTAACCTGGTTTGAGGTGCAAGGCTGCAAGGCCGTAGTCCCCTTAGGGGCCAATTTGTTGACTACCGGGAAATTGTGGCTTGAGGTTGTTGACTGTGAACCCCAGACTTAGGACACCAGTTCGTATGCCTTTACTATTCGCCAAAAGTACTATTTCTGGTGTTGGTAGGATGTTTCAATGGTCTTTGGTGCTGTCTGTCAATGTTGTTTGATTAATTTCTATATTCACTTGTCTGTCCTCCCATTTGCCTATGAATTTTTTTGTTTCGTTCGAGAATGGCCTAAAATTCGTGTTCATTAATGTAAACAAATAACAAAGTGTTAATAAGCACTAGGAGTACATCCTACTCAAAAGTAGAAATAAAGTGAGACAGTGTTTCTGCGGCACCTTTCCTAGTCTTCAGAATCAGATTTAACATAATGAACCCGTTCCAAATTAAAGATGTGACCACTTTATTTTCAACTTCAGACACACTTCCAAGAATTTGTCAAGTAATTCAGACAGCATCTGGTAATCGACGCCTTTTATGGGCAGCCACTAATTTAGCAAATTTTCATGTAGGCTATGTTGGTTAAGTGAGAAATTTGTTGTATACTTCTTTATATTTTACATAGGAAGTTTTTTGTTTGTTTGTTTGTTTTTTGTTTTGTTTTTTGTTAAGCGCCAACTGAATGTCGCCATCTGCAGGCGTAGTGAACGAACTTCTGCTCTAGATGATGTTTCCCTTAATCTTTTGTTGATAGCATTCGGAATGCTTTTTGTATGTTTGGAGGGTGATTTGCCATGTCTTCATTTATTTTAGCCAGTTTTACCATGGTATTGCTCATGGGAGGTTTTTATGGTCTCGTTTCCTGCAACTTTTGTTGATAAAACTTAATGAATCGTTAACTTCGTGTATCTGGAGGCTTTCATCTTTACATCCGAACAAGTTCTTTTTTGCCTTTTGAAAACATGATTGAATAGAAATGTCCCTTGTCGCGTGAAAAAATCACAGTAATCTTCGTCATCTTTTCCAGGAGGTTGTCCTTCCGATGTTGATGAAGTTTGGGGGCATTTGTCTAGCAGTTCACTCTGTAACTGTCTGAATACTTTGAGATCCTCCCAAAACCTGTGACCATGACCCTCGATACGTCGCCAGAGGGTTTTGTTGAAATGTTCGTAGAGGAGAAAATCTGCGCGGTTGAACTGCGAAAGTTTGTCCAAAACCTCTGGAGAAGGAGTCGGTTTAGTTAGACTGCGATTGTTGAGAATGGTAAAAATGGCGTCTTCCAACTTCCAACATAATTCTCGTGCCAACAGTACAATTGATTCATCAAAATATTCGTGGATCAGAACAAGGTCGAGTTCGTCATCCAACCTCCCGATGAAAGCTTTAATCTCAGTTTCATTATTAAAGTCAGAGGTCGTCAGACCAAGGTCTTTTGATTGACTATTTTTGCTGTAAGGGTTTCTCTTCCACTGGGCACTATCCAAGTAATTGAGCAATTTTGCCTCACTCGTGTTTCCCACCGTGTTTTTTCCAAGTTTGAAAAATACGAAGGCAGAGATGAATTGGGACACGGGATTGCGTAAGATCGTGATGTATTTGGTCCCTGGATTCATGAATGTCTCGAAGACTGACTTGTTGTGAACGACGTGAACGGCAGACATATTGTAACCTCGAAAGAGGCATTCAACGTCGCTCAGAAGAGGCAAGAACATTTCCCTTGGACTGTCCTCCGTTACATGCAGGTACCTAATGTGGCCGTTCTGGGGGTTCGTCCTCCGCAATACGAAGGACAAGTTACGGGCTAATCCGTACCGATAGAGGATGGACTGTATGGTAGTGCTCCCTGTCTTATGTGTCTTAATGTACGCAACGTTCCCCTGTGGCTTGCACAGCGATGCCTTTTCGTAACGGGAGACACCATTATAAGATAACGATGATCTCGGTACGTTTTCTCTGTAGGGAAAAGATGGTACAAACGACTAAATTAAATGATACGGTTGCGCAATACCACGGTTTTTTAACCTTGTTTCGTGTGTTCCATTGTATAATTTCAGTGCAATGATATGAAGGGTGCAACTGCAGTGTTTAGTCCCGGGCACTGTAATGTTACTGTGTACCGTCATTTGATTTCTCTCTTTTGTTTTTTGTTTTCGAGGTTCACCTTTCGGGCAATGTATGGTCTTGTTTTAAGAATTAATTGTTATGCAACTGCTATACTGATCTCTTTTTTTTTCTTGATTGTCAACTACTTCCTTTTCAATTGAGCATACCTGGAAAGAATGGTGATGTTTTCTTCTCTTTTCCAAGGCCTTATAGGTAGTTGTTTCACTTCTTTGGCCTCTTGCGTATTCAATGATAGGATGACAGTCGTTGCTACCAACACAGCACAGAGAAGAACGCATTGTCTGTTCTGTGGAATTTGAAATAAAACTTAGCATTATACCTGCATATTTAAAAAAAAAAAATGATGGGGGAGAATATCCACTGCACGTAGGCTATTACTTGTTTAGTCACTGAATAAATGAAACTTGTCTTATCTTACCATGGCAAGAAACATTTGGTCAAAGGAAAACATTCTTTACGAAATATATTATCGAGAACAATAGCATATTCCCAATTGGTAGAATGTAAGATGATGTACCACGATATGGAGACTACAATGACTACCAGAGGCGGAAATTGTATAGTCTACAACGCCAGTAGTCTTGTGTCAAGACGATGGTAGTGTTTTCTTCTTCCAGTAACTTATTGATACATCCTAGACAGTTCTTGAAAGTCATAGACACAGCTCACCGTTATACTACGATATACCAGTCTATACGCAACCACCGAATTAATTAGGTCACGTGACCCAATCCCTTACATTGCCGCCTCGACTGGAAAGTCTCAACGAAGGCATGTCGCGGAACTTAGACTGACAAGTGATGTCCAACTGTTTGTTGGATAACGCAAAATGCGGCTTCCTATTTTCATGACTTAATCTTTTGATAGTTTCTAAATGTTGAGATATTAGGGTTGAAAAAATAAGCTCTTTAATGTCACTAGCATTCAAGACCCCATGACGTTACGAAACGTCCCGCATAAAATGAAAGGGTAGGAAGTTCTTTTTGCGTAGTTGCGAATAGACTGATACGAGTCACTATTCGTGGATGTAACAGGTCAAAGCAGAGCAGTACACAGAAGGGGCCGTACACTGAAATAACTCTACCAATAAGAAAATGGGGATTTGGGGAATGTGAAAATGAAGTCTTGACCAATACTCCAACTCGACCCTAGAAACGTTACAGCAACCATTAGATCTTTTTTAGAAACAAAGTAGGCCTAAACGGCGGTTATTACCCTTCGTAAAAAAAAAAAAAAAAAGCAATATGTCAGGTCTAAAAATAAATGACACGGTTTCGTGTAAAAGTGCTTTTATAGTTGTTGATTTGAATGATACGGTAGCTTATAAGTACGTACGAAATATTTGGATGAACAATGTCATTTCAAAACCGTAGGTAACGTACGTTGTAAAACCACCAAGAACAGATGGGCCAGATATAAATGTGACCCAAATGTTGACCCGCTTTGATCCACTTATCATAACGCAAAATTTTCTGACTCAGGCAATGACTCAGTACCTGGGTCAAATTCCCCTCAGCCCATCTCAGCTAGGTCAGATTGTAAGACTCGACTATCTGTGTGAGGTTTAAAGTCTCCTCTGTTTTCAAAAAGCAACTTCAGAAAATGAAAAAAAAAAGTCAAAGGTGGAATGCATTAGACTTACAAACTTTATTGCAAAGAATTACTGATACATTTGTATACATTTTACAGATCATTCTTTAAGTATTTTTCAAAGGTAAATTTTAGGAATGTTAAACTGATCAATGACGCTTAAATCTTCAGTTGAATCACAAGATGAAACTGAACCTTCTCACAGAAGGCCAATTTCACTAAAAAGCTAAGCGTGTCAGTGATGAATTCAACCATTTGTATCTTAGTGATTAATTACTGCTAATTGTTTTTATTTTAATAAAATGATGGTACAACTTTGCATGATTTCCTGTACTTAAATCTGTTGTGCGATTGTGATAAATCATCAAAACGATAGTTTCATGCGACATTGATTTTTTACAAATATTCCCAGGCGACTGATTTACACAAAATTTATTGATTCATATTGTTCTATTGAAGTACGGTGGAGTTGCTTGTATTCCTTTGAACACTTGCTATATGGAGCCATAAAAACTGAATGACAGGGTGGCATTGACTTTTTACCCAGCCGAAAATTTAGCATTTATTTATGCTGTGATCTAGATGGACCAAATGGAAGTCTTGACTTGTGACTTGAATGTACTTCCTTGAAAGATGTGTTCATGGCAAACTCCAGGGGAAAAATGAAATGTTTCCTTCAAGCCTGGTGTACTTAATTTGCAAATTCCAATTTTTAAGAATACCGTTTCGCAGTCTTCGTATATCATTAGTGTAAATTTGATGCATCATATTTCTTATAAATTGTTATTGTTTTAAATGTTCAAAGAAAAAGTATTACAGAAGCAAGTTAAAATGATTTTATTTGCTTGTTTGAAAAATATCATCAACATCTTAAATATCCAACAGACTCCGTTAGAAGAAAGCATTATGTTCAAATGAGCTACTTGAAGAGCATGTAGGCTACCTGGACCAACTGAATATTCAAGTTTATTTCTTGGGATAGCTACATTGTCCGAGATCTAGGACAATTATTGTGACCCGCAAAGAGTGCTGACCATGTTTTGCTTTACTACACAACTGCACAACTTGCTTAACGACCATATTTATTTCAAAGCGGGTCTACAATGTTCTTCTTATTGGATGATAAACGTGATGAAAAGGTAACCGTTATATCAGCCGGTGTATTTCTTTGTAAGCCCTGAACAACTTGATCATTTATCTTTGTCGTTTAGACATCATATCGTATACCTGTTTCTCGCTACGCACTAGGGGTATGCACAGAGTTATCTCACTGAGGTGGAAGTCAACCCTTTTCCTTCCACTAGCTTGAAGACATATTGCTGTATAAACACCCAACTCGTGCCACATTGGCTTGGGTACCATATATCCAATACGTGAAATGACTTGAAAACAAACATCAATTGCCTCAGCAATAGCTGAGGCTGGGAGAGCAGTGCGTTCAACAATTTTAAACGAGTGATTGGGTTGCCTCCATCTCCCAGGAAGAGAACAGATGGCTGGTTCCTGTTTCCTAGGATTTCATAAATATACAAAGGCATTTTCCTTGCCATCTTTGGAAGAAGAACAAATGATACATTTTAGAAGAAAATAACACATATTTTCTAAGTAAGAGAGGAGGAGCTTGCAATTTTCTTTACATGTACACTTCTTAATGGTGTGTTGTGTGACGCCACTGTAGGACTAATAGCCAATTACAAATAGGCCTAATGCTTTCCTGCCATTTATTCCCCGTTTGCCAATACACATTATTAGTTCGGATATCTTGGTAATGTGAACGTGTGCCACATTATCTAGGCCCAAGTGTTTTTTTTTTTTTTCCAGATTTCATTCTAGCAAAATTATTGTTCAATAAAAGGTCACAAATACATGTCATAACCCAGTAGATAGGTACTCATATTTTCCGTTTTTGAAAGAGGACACATGAAATCAAATGTGTGTAATTCACTCGGTAAAACAATACGTGTAATGATATGAATCATGCAAAGTCCTGATCAACTAAGTTAAATTGAAATCTTGAACCAATAGTTAGAACAGTCTGCCTTATAGACAATGGTTTCGATAAGATCTTCATGATGTCTGATTTAGCAGAAACAGAGTTCTCTTCACAAAGAACATGGAGTTGTTCAGTACAGAACAAATAGTTCAAGACAGTAAGACTGTGCTAAGCTATTCAACAGACCCTCGTCCACACTCAATTCCGAATGTTTTCCTATCGAAATGACCCTTCATGTCCCCTGTCATTAAAGCATGAGATGATGACCTAAGGTGAAAGGGGGTTTGCAACAAATTGAACCTCTTAGTGTTTTAGAGATTTGTCACCTAACTTGAGTAGGCCTATTTCCTGTTTCCTGTATTTCCTATTTCGCTAATATATAAAACCTTCAAGCAGTAATGAAACTTAGAGTGGAAACGTTGATTGCAAGTATTATCGTATGATTTAACTTGCAATTTAGGAATACTTACAATAACAAAGATATGGTTCAAAATTGTCATTCGACCTTTGAAATAACGACGAGAAAAAAAAGGTCATGCAGCGGCATTCTTCTGTTCTGATGAAATTTGGATTTGCCCTTCAGGCTCTTGTTAGCCTACATTAAACCAAGATGGGGCGTTCATGTACCGCTACGTAAGAAAGTCAGCATTAGGTTTCAATTGCGATATCAAATTATTTATTCATTTCCAAATGCTTAACCTTTGAATTCGGTTGTTCGTCCAGATCCCATTCTTTCAGGATGGAGGAGACCAAATGTGTCCATACTGACTTTCGCTTTCTTGTGAAACAGATCCCTCGCTAGACCAGGCTTCCTCGGGTGACGGCGAACGCCACTTGTGACGCGCGACGTGGTTTGAAGCGGTTTTGAGAGCAAAAAGAACTGGGAGAATATTGCAGAGTTGAACATATTTTTAACTATGCTGACCAAAAAATATTTTGTTTTAAAAATTGTGAATACGTTACTTCCCAAAGACAAAATTTGCATCTGAAACATCTCTTAAATCGCAATCATTTTCAAATGGGGGGAGGGACACCCCTTCCCTAATACCCCTTCTCAGCGATCAGGCATTATATCAAAAACGTTTAGCCATGTGGCGTTTCACCACATTTAGTTGAGAAGCCTGGTCTAGACTCTAGTCTTAAGCGAAAATCTAGATTACATGACAACACTTGTCCAATGAAAAAAACCTTGTGGGAATGACCCATATGCATGGGTCAAACATACTTGTTGATATTTCGCAGCAGTTTAACAAGTTTACGCAATTTCTCGCAAAAACGACCCGACTTTGGGTAAGACGTCGTACTGATTGAACAGACAGGTAAGGGGAAGGCAAAGACAGCGCAAAAAAAAAAAAGATAAAAAACTGATGGAGAAGTTTGGGAGTGCTTAAAGTGTGGAGGGGGGGGGGCAGTAGAATGAGACTGATGAGGCGTAGATAATGTACTCTGCGTTATCAGAATGGAGGTAAGAAATGTGTGCAGCCTATGAAGGGATATATTAGAAAAGCGTCAAAAGTACAAGTACTTTTGACTCTTGTCTGATATAGAGACAAATTGACAAATATGTATGTCTCTTATTTGTCTAAACACATTGGGGTAAAATGAAACATTCACATCTCGTAACCCTCTGTTTATGGCAACAACGTGTTTATGCAGTTTCCTATAAATTCAGTATGTATATGTTCCTACAGTGTTTGACGACCTACACTGTAAAAATGTCTGTAAATTTACAGAAAATTAAACAAGGAAATAAATAAGAATGACAGAAATTTGCTCTAAACTAATTACCAGAACATTTCTGTATTCCTTTTGTACTGCTTTATTTTACTTTCTGTAAATTTACAATTTACATTTTTAACTGTGTAGGCTACATCAGTTTAGTTGCAAAGCACCTTCATCTGTACATGTTTTGAAACAGAATTTCCTTCAAATTAGGTGTCTCGTTTTGCTCCAACTTACCCGGTCATGTATGACTTATCCATGTCCTGTCCAGCAAGTCACACAAATTGGAACTTACAGTTCAGCTATTAACGTAGCAACAGAGCCAGTATTCAGTGTGGAGTGAAATGAGCAAGAGAGAGCGAGGGTGGAGTGCGGTATCGTGAATGAGGGCCAACAAAAAAAATATATGAAAAGAGGAAACATGTGATTACAGTACTTCTAACACCTCCCAACATAATCATATAATTTGTCGACTGCACCAGCAATTGTAATATTAATCCACCCTGCAATACATTCTAAACATGTTGAACCGATGTAAACCCCTTCACTTTCCTCTTCCCACCAAAGCAATTGTTATCGACGAAAGAATTTCACTTATGTCAACTCAAATGTAATTTGTATTTGTCCAAAATTAAAGTATGCCTTAATGGACTTTGAGGGGTGTTTATAACTTCACGAACTTCGTCCACATATTTCACATCGGACTGTATGATGTGGCTCAATGGGCGAGAAACACCCACCAACCTCCTCCATGTTGTATGTACCGGAAATGTAAAAATATGACCAAAGGTGACCACATAATTGCGATCAATACGGACAACACTTTAATCGCGGAAGGTGAACTTTATGTGAATTACCAAGTCTGTATATCTATTCCTTCGATCAAGAGAACGAGATTACACGGGGAATCAAATGAACGCATGCGCAATTGGTGTGGTGATGCACGGACGGAATGGCTACTTTAAGTTACTATATGAGAACAACGCAAAACCTGAAGAGTATGCTCATTGCGTTAGATTATGGGAATGACTTCAAAAAAGAAGTAAACCTACCTCCATCAGAATCCTTTTGTCTGATTTAAGTCCCTTCGATACTGTGTTTTGCTGGTATCAAAGCCTCGAAGCTTTCTAGGTAAGATTATTTCTCCTGAAAACATTTAAATATTTGGGGTAAAAAAAAGCGTGATTACGATGGAATACTGAATCTTTCCCACAAAACTGATGTTATTGTTATTTTGTTTTACAACAATAGTTGAACCGTAGATATCTTAGGATGATCATTCAATGAGCATCCGTCCTGAGGCAGTATGTGCGTTTACGAAGAGATATGACTGTACAGCGTTCAGTGTATCCGCAACCGCCGAGTTAAATAGGTCACGTGACTCATTCTCTCGAATTCTCGCCTACACTGGAAAATCTCAACGAAGGCAAGTAACTGACAGGTGAGGGCCACCTGTTTGTTGAATAATGCAAAATGAGGCATTCATTTTCCATTATAGCAAGTTTAGGCATTAGGTAAGATATTTCAAAATAAATACAATCTGATTTTTTGATAGTTTCTAAATGTTGAGATATTATGCTTGAAAAATCACCTTTTTTTAGTTCATTAGCATTCAAAACCCCATGACGTCACAGATAGATAATTTTAGATAAAATCTAAAAGACGAAAGCGCCTTTTTGCGTGGCTGTGGATAGACTGTGTTCGAATGAAAGACATTTCTTTTAGCTAGCTACTACTGGGGGCACAGGTATAATATATCAGTACTTTGCGGTCTATTGCTCATGGTCTAGTCTCTGTTCCATCATTTGCTTATGCTACGACCCATGGATGTGTTCGAAAGACCACATCGCTGTATCTTATGGCATGACTACAGTAGGCCTATCATTAATTATTTTTATCAGTTACATACACGGTGAGTATCATTTTGAGGCAAATTGTCGACTGGAGATTTGAGCATTAGCAAGTGGAATGCATATATAGTACTGCCATATTATATCTGTTCCCCCAGTAGCGGTGAATGTGCAACATATTCACCAACATTAGCCTATGAGACTGTCTCTCTTCAACCATGGTCGATTTTGGCACCTAAACACCTCCAATTGAAACGGAAAACATCAAAGCATATTTAGCCAGTCGTCTGTTACAATCATCGTGGGTTGTTGAAATTTCTGCATTGCAAAGAGATACGATACGGTAAGAGTCTTAACATAGATATATATGTACTCTTAATAGACGTTATGTAGACATTCTTTTTGATTGGTAGATCCAAGGTGGGTTGTAGGCGGTCGCGGTCATGATATTTAAAACAGATGACTTCTCTTAAAGAGATATAGGGCTTTTAGAATGTATCAACATGGCATACAAAGTAAACTAATTATGTTAATTATTATCTTTTATGTTTTTTATTCGGGGTGACCCAGAAGGTTCACCATTTCAAAAATTATACAGGGTGAATGTAAAGACCCTTAAAGGGGGAATAAGTAAATATGTAATTAATATGTAATACGTAAAGGGGAATAAATCAATACGTAATTAATATGTAATAAATATGTAATTGTCCTTCCGTATTGTGAATAATCTATCAGTCTATGTCCACAAATGTTGTTTTTAAAAGATACGGTTGTCTACGGTAAAACAAATGTCTCATTTCCCTCAAGTGTTACTCTATCCTTCTATAGCGTTTCCTGACCAGGTAAGTCATACATTCATACCAGAGGTTCCGACGTTGGCAGGTCGTGAATGATCGGTTGCTAGGGAATGTTCATAACTCAGATTTCAAGGTTCTACAGCGCAATACTCTGCTCACAAGTAATTTCAATTTTTTTTTTTGTGGTTGTTTTCTCCGTTCATCGGTTCTCAACATACAATTACATAATTAGACAATGCAATTAAAAGAAAGAAAAAGGATGGAATTTAAGTTCAATTTAAAATGCTACTCTTTAGAATCTTAACGAAAGAATTACCTTTATTCCATACGTGTAGGAATGTTGACGAAGAAAGTCGATTGAAGTCTACATGTACCCGAAACTTCACTTCTTTAATAATCGCTTGATGTTTCTGTGGTCCTGTTTTAGCATGACCTTCAAACACCTGAGCACATCTGGACTTCCACACAATCAATTCACAAATGCGAAAAAGGGTCTAAAAACCAAATTCTATGTAAGATTACTTTGAAAATTGTGTCCGTAGTAGAGCCATAAAGAAAAACGTCTGGATCGCAATCGGTTTGCCATTCATCAAACGACTAAATATATGTTTTGCCCATGAGAAAACGGGCTTAACATTGAAATATCCTCAAAGGAAATGATTGACAGTTTTTCAGTTACACCTAGAACCAACACTCTCTTCAATCCCAGAGTGAGTGTTCGTAACTTGTTTCGTTTTAGGGACAAATTGGGGACATATACAGCTCAAAATGGTGAATAAAAATAATCGTATTACTGAGCATAAGTTTGAACACAATCTCTTTGATTTGTTACCAGTAATCACTATAACATTTACATGAAACCCATGCGCACATGTCCGGTATGTATTTTACAGCAGTTTTCCTGATTTCCTACTAGTCCTACCATCATTCTGTTAATTAACCTCTAATTAAACAATAATTACATATGATTCAAAATATTGAACAGTTCTGCCAGCAAGTTTTACCACGGAGGATTATAAGAGCCATTTATGTTTCTCTTCTTTACTTGAAATGCATTTCATTCTACCTGTAAAGCAGACTATAGCGTATATCACATACCACCTTTTCAGGATTGACAAGTGTAACATCTTTCAGTGATCAGCTCAGTGGCTATCATGCAGTTGGTTGAGTGTGTAACCCCTTTATAAGATGATTTGGGGTTTTCTTGAAATTTATGTGATGAATGTCGAAGAAAAATGATCAATAAATTCTGCCAGTTACCCTTCTCCTAGAAGTTTTGTACGATTTAAAATGCTACTTTCAATTTGCGTTTTGAATTAATTTTTGCATTAATTTATGTTGTAATATGATGGGATTTTCAGTTTTCTTCTTTACACCTGCCGAATATAGAACAATTTTAGAATGGTTGGGGTGAGGGGAAGTGGGAGGGAAAATCGTGCTTTCAGTCTATCAGAAACCACCGAGTTAAGTTGGTCACACTACCCATTCTCTTACATTCTCACCTACACTGGAAAGTCTCAACGAAAGCATGTCGCGAAACTAGACTGACAAGTGATGGGCAACGTTTTGTTGAATCTTCATCTCATCTTCATCTTCCTTCTTTCATCTCTTTGGAAATGAAAGATTTTTTAGGTATTATCTACAATATTTAGGAACAAATACAACAGAAAAGAGACTAAGTTTCCCACGTCTCAAACAGTGTCTTCAAACTTTGCTAGATCCTGACTCATTTAATGAATATTTTTAGATGACAACATAAGCCTTCCGTAACACCAAAATTACGAAGTTTAAAGGGAAATAGGGCGTTTAGAATACACCAACATGACATACAAAAGAAATAGAGTTAGTCATTGTTAAACCATTAAGTCTCATCAATAAAGATATGCCAAAGTTTCATCTCTTCAAAAAATTATGCATATGATGAGTAACGGAAGATGCATAATTTGAATTTTGAAAAGTTTGGGTGAACAAATTACTGTTGAGCAACAAGTATAGTTTCTATCGATGAGAAACTTATTTCTTGAAAACAAGGTCACAGTCCTTCCTTATTTTGAATAATCTATCATTCTGCGGCCACAAACATTGGTTTTAAAACTATGGATGTTTCCTGTAAAACAAACGCCCTTTTTCCCTTTAATTGACACAATCGCTTATAATCAACAATTTAATTGGGACACAGTGTTGGAAACACATTTGAAGACCTTTTATAAGAAGGGTCAAATTCCTACTTTTACACATGCTTGCTCTCCGAAGTGTCTATAACAGTATGTTTTGGTTTTTAGCAAATAGCTTTCATGATTTTAATTTTTTGATAGTTTAGAAATGTTGGGATATTACACTTGAAAGAAAAATAACCTATTTTACTGCATTACCATTAAAAACCCCATGACGTCACGGAACGTCATGCATAAAATGTAAAAGAAGGAAGCTCTGTTTGCGTGATTGCCTAGAGACTGCTTTCCTGTCTCCCGAGATGGTATAGCGCTAGTGTGTAAAAATTTCGAAACTCAACGTAAAGCTGCATTATTTAAGCTGCTATACCGATGTAATATGCCAGTGTCGTTCTAGAATGTTGTGTGGAATTCCTTGGTGTCTTCCCACTAATTGCGAGACGGAGATGTTTCTAGTATCCATCAAAGGTTCTCGTCATCAAAGAGTCTGGAAAGTTTGTTTTAATGGAACAGCTACTGGACTGTCGAAACCTGGCGAATGATGTTTTGATATTCGTTCACTAGAGATTTAGAGAATAATCTCGAACTCAGTAAATGATATATACATATATATATATATATATATATACATATATATATATGTATTGTGCTGGCCGTGTAAGAACGTTTGCTTTTTAATTCACTGATCTGAAGACTCACGTCCTAGTACTGTACCCACTTCAACCGTAATATTTGTGCACTGTTATTGAACTATGATTAAAAATCCTTACCTAACGTTAGTCAACTTGAGAGCTGGCATTGCAGTACATTGCATTAGAGACTGTTTCAGGTTCCATCCTTGCAGTTTATTCAGTCTAAGTGTGAAACTTTCCTGAGTTAATACACCGAACGTCATAACAATGTTAGCCTAATCAAGAAATTGTTTGTTACCACATTGTAATCTGTATCTGTCCGAACCTAATGTCTGAACCATAATTTATAGATCTAATTGAAACGAAAGGCAACACTCTCATACCATCTGTCGTCTGCTTGGATGTATGTTTAGTATTATTTACTCTCAGTTTTTTTTTTTTTTTTCTTGTCATCATTCCGTGACAGAGCATACAATTGTTACATCAACTAGAAATTTAGAATCTTTATTATCACTATAGACATGTCATGCATGATGAGACACTGCAGTTGCTTTGGGGTTAGGGACTAGAGATTGCGCTCTCGGTTGCCATAGTAACAGTTGCCAAGGTAACATTATGTATGGTTGATGTTTGATGCATGGCGGTCTAACCTGATACTTGAGGTGAAATGGAACCCCCATTAGGTTACGTGGTCAAAACGTGTGACCATGTGCTTGTGTGTTTGTCAAAGGTGAAAGGTCGCTTTCAAAAGTTTGAGTCCGCAATTCCGCCAGACCTCAGTTCGATGAGAGTCAACGCTGGCGAACCATGGTCCCAATCAAAATTTAAGGTCTAAGAATATTTATATTAAAGACAAAAACTCATCACCCCGGACAGTTTCACTTCTCCCAACCACCTACCTCTAGTCCCTCCCTCAGCCTGTCTTAAATTCCTCCACATGTGTAATCAAAACAATGGATCCCTGTGTACGATGTGTAATACGAGCTGCTCTGCATCTTTCGAATTTGCTGTCAATCTAAGAGTACTGTAACTTAGAACTAGTTGAGAATTTTGCTTTCCGGGAGGTAAAAATATAGCTTAGGGTGATGCAATACAGCCTTTTAGGATCTTCGGATATTTGAATTTGAAAATTGTCTTGACATTTTTGTTGGCCCTACAAAATTCAAACTCTCTAAGAAAGCATAGCAGTCAATTACCGTTTCTTGAAATCAAGTAGGCCAATGGGAATGGTTGTAAATATTCATGTATGCAAAAATGGGGCTTAAACAATATTTTGGGAGTAGCTATGACATGGTCCAAGGAATCTGATTTTCACTGACAAATTTTCAACTATATTCCAGCTTTAATTCAAAATAGCTCTTTTCATGGGACCTTCAATCATATTTGTATGTTTTTTTTAGGTCAAAGATCAATTTTAGGGGTCAAAGGTCAAATTTGACACCGAAACGTGTGCGTCTGCAACTCTTCCCAGACTTCAAAACCGTTGAAGATCGAAGTTGGTAGATGGGTGACCGTGGTCTGAAGTTGGGTCGCTCGTCAAATTGTAGGTGGGAGGTCAAAGGTACAAAATCTTAAATCGGCAAAATGTTTTGAAAAAGTGTGTCGAGATTTCCAAGTTCTGTACGTTAAGTCTAATGAACTCCATACTTGGTCGTTAAGTTAAGTACCTGAGTAGGATATGTAAGGTTCATCCGATCAGTCGTCATAGGTCAAAGGTGCCAGCTGAAACTGCAACTGCATCGTGTGTTCATTGTATGTATATTTTGAAGTCCCCTTCTCAGTCTTATTCTTTAGTGCTAACCATATTTAGTTGCCCTTCGAGATTGTCTGCGGTCTTTTCATAACCAACTTAATTAAACTAGATATCCCTGTACAGATTTCACCATCAATTTATTCTGTTGGACCTTCGATTTCGGACGACGTCAGATGGAGGTCTGGAAATACTGAAGTCCTTTTGCTCATCGGATTAACGTTAAATGGACATTGAACAGTCGGATGTTTGGTCCAACAACATTACATGGATGTCTTCGGCGATATCGATCCAACGTCGAAAGGCTTGGCAAATAGCGAAGTAAGCGGATGTCGAACGGACGTATAGAAACCGTCTTAAAACCGACGTCGAACTCACAGCAAAATGTTCATAATTGGCTACCAAGAAAAGGAAAATGTAATACTTCAGAATTTTCAGGTACAGTAACACTGAAAACGGATTGTTTTATGTACCTGACAATAGTTAGGTAAAAAACCCTTGAACCTGGTCATTTTTATTTTTTTTTAGTAGTCACTGATTGATTGCTGAAGTGAACAGGAAAGATCATGGTTGAGAGATTGTAATTGTTTTGACGTGCACGTCCTGGTCAGTGAAAACTAACTTGCTCTAGAAGTACACTCGATGTTCTCCGGTTAGTCCATTGGCCCGATGCACAACCGTGCACCCCCCCCCCCCCTCCCCATACGCCTAGGACAGTAGGACACCTTTCATCCGGAGTCGAAGTGGTTATGACATCCATTGATGGCCGTTTTCGCACCAGTCCGTGGAATGACTTGATTCTGACTGGGTGTGACGTCTATTGGGGACATATCCCACCCGTCTGGGGAATAGCTGGAGCCAAGAGGGTTGTGAAATCCATTGCAGGGAAGGGGTAATATTTGCATTGGTTGTGACACTCATTGGGGCTACTTTCACACCGGTCTGTGGAATAACTGAACTTTATCGGGATGTGACATTCACAGGGAGGGTTTTAATAGTCCGATCAATCTGTGGAGTAATTGGAGTAAGGAGGGTTTTGACATCCACGAGGTCCATATTTGCAATTTTCTGTGGAGTCTAACAAAGTCTGACATCCATCGGAGGGCTTATCCCCACTGATCTGTAGAATAAAAGGAGTCAAGGGATAGTGACATTAACCTGGGTGGGGCATATTGACAGCTGTTCGATTATCTACGGTTGCTTTTTACATCCTGAGTCATGAATTTACCTGACCTAGGCTGGAGTTGATATTCATATTTAATTATGAAAATTTTCGAATTATGCGAGAGGATTTTTTCATACAGTAGAAAAGCTTATGGTGGATTGCTGCTAAAAGGGGTAGACCTCTGCAGAGAGTGGTAGATTTGGATGTTGCGAGTCACAGAGATGTACGGGTGTTAATATTGAATTGTTCACACTTACAAACATTGGTGTCAGTAGAGACCAAAATCTTGACTATGTCTATCTGAGGAGCTGAAATATAAGCAAAACTGTTGAAATAACGTTGCACGTCCGCCATGCCATACAGTCTGGGTGAGCATCCCAATTTGGTGATGGTACGCATACCTTTTTCGTGTTGGAGACGCTTCCTAGAACAAAATAAAACAAGTTATAGTTCTGTCCGGGGGTGCTCGGGGGTCCATCGGGCCCATGAACAGGCAAACCTGTTGAAATAGGGTTGCACGTCCTCCATTTTAAATGAGGCCATATACAAGGGGCCAACCCAATTTTGTGATGGTAGCAGAGTATCTCCCCCCCCCCTTCCCACCGATGTACTCGTGCACGTTCATCCCCCCCCCCCCGGGTTCAAGCGCTGCATTGTATCAACGTATTATTTAGTCGTTATTTGTGTAATACTCAGGGAAATATCTCCAAACATTTGGCCAAAAAGATAATATTGAGACATATCGTCATTACGCTATTGGGGCAGTTAATTTGTTAAGTGATTACAAGTTATCTGAGACCCCCCCCCCCCCTTCAAGTAAAACGTTGCAGATTTGGATCACCCGTGCTTACCACAGTGGTACGGAATGTTTGTTTTTTTTTCTTTTTCATAAGAAAAATATTTTTTTAGCCTGCAGTATGCGGTGCAAAGAAACATGCAGACCATCAATGGTGCTACTACATGTATGAAGAAAAACATAGAGGAAAAAATTGGGTACATTCAACTTAGGAGAAGACCCAGAATTTTCTGGTTGTTTCTGCGCCAACCATGCAGTGCTGGAAAAACCCTTAATCCGTCCCGCTGCATTGTTAAAAATGTAAATTGTAAAATGTAAATTTACAGAAAAAAAATAAAGAAACACGAAAGGAATACAGAAATGTTCTGGTAATTAGTTTCCAGACAATTTCTGTAATTCTTATTTATTTCTTTGTTTTATTTTCTGCGAATTTACAGACATTTTTACAGTGCATGGGGTGGGTGCAAAAGAGCTTCGCCATATGGCCCTGTGTACATTTGAAATGGTATCGCACCTGGTTTCCTGCATGGTCTGTATTCCTTATGTTGCAAGTCAAAAGTTACGTCAAGGCCGCCTATTACTTTTAAATATGGCTGATGCCGTTATACTTAGATCAAAATCTTCTAATTTGACACACAATTGCTTCTTTATATTTCCTCCTGCTCTGCAGGCGGTTTGTTAATTGCACGGCTAGTCCGTCATCACCGTGTGGGTCAGTGCTCTCCTTTTGGTATAAGTTCGTCAAGCATGTTGAGAATATATGAGCCAAGTAACTCAAGAGATTCGGCGCCATTAAATGACCCCATTGTGACGTCAAACTGCCATTTCCGTTGGTCTGTAGAGAGCGGTATCACACAGAAGCAGCTAAGATAATTCATTTGAATAAATTGAATGAATCAAATGAATTATCTTAGAGACACAAGTGCAAGTCGAAAAGGTTGAATCGTGTAAAAGTTGGTTCTTTCTGTATTCTCACTCACTTGGCAAGTAATTATCTGATGGCTAATAAATAATAAAACAAAGTAAAATTTCATAAATAACTCGCCAATGAATATAAGCTTACAATAATGAACGGTAATTTATAGATTATGGGAACTTAATTGAACAAATGTGAAAATTAAACATGTCAATCAGTATCGTTATTTCTGTCTGCCTACATTTAATGTACAGTTCATTTTGAAAGTAAAGGTAACAGCTGTGCTGATATTTTCTCAACCACGAGGATTCACATTTTAAACAAATTACTTCCAGAATGCTGACATCGTTAATATAAGCAAACCCGGCTCGTAAACGTAACACTTAATAAGATGAGGCGATTCAGTAATGATACCCTAGCAGGAAAAACTTTCATAAACTTAAGTGGCATATCACACTGGCCCACATAGGCTCTATATTGAGTATGTTAGGATAAGAAAGTAAAATACAAGAAAGGAACAAATTCTCACGTGAATATATCGCCGCTCTTTAATGGCGTACCGTAAATTTGCTCAAGTAATCTGCCTCCGGCTATAAACAAAATGTAAGGTAACGAAATTGACATAACTGGTAATTTACAAGAGAGATCTACGTAAAATGAATCAGTATCGAGCTCTTGTTACCATGTCAACGGAGATACTATTGAAATGTAGTTTAACAGAATCTGTTGATGATGAAAAAGATTAATATAAAGTATTTGGAATCATTAATTCATCATATCCACATATCCGAAGGTCAGTAAATACCATATGAATTGAACTAAAAAATCAAAGCTTACGCACGCGGTAAAACTTAGTGGGTGTAAACTAACAAACACTAATGTTGTTACGTTACATTCATATTCTTTAAAAAAAAAATGCTTTGTCAATGCAAATAAATCAAATGATTTGAATGTATTACATGTAATATGAAGGTGAGTGTGGCCTGATTTGGATATAAGCTGGCCCTAACCCAATGGTGTATGCATTATTTGCTGGAAGGGGAGGCAATCACACAGCAGGCTGATAAATGTGGGTGAATACGTGAAGTGAGATTTTTCAAGATTACTACCTGAGCGGAGCGCCAACATCAGTTTGCGCTCAGTATAGAAAGAAAATATTTCCCACTCTCGTAAGTAGAATATAACCAGTCATTATTTTGCGCTTTCGCTTACGATATCATCGCAGGAATGGTCCCTTTCCCTACTCGTCTCCTTACTCTAGTTAATCACTTAAAATTGAACAACTAGTTTTCGTAAGTTTTCTTTAAATCATTTATACTACAAAGAGTAGTAACCATATAAGCCTATCGCATAGAAAATTAAATCAAAACACATTTGTATGTTATGGATTGATTTGTTGATGTGTTTTTTGTTTTATCTTATGCTGGCATAGCTAGGAGAACTCCTGGGTGACACGGAATCCCCCTTGGAACCACTGCTGCTTGTACAGGAACCCTACACTGGGGCTCCGTTATCTTCTGCAGAGCCAATTACCACTCTCTGTTTGCAAAGCCGTATCTTTTGCTGTTCGTAGGTTTCGTTAGCCCGCACACTGGACGTGTATTATGCACCGGATTCGTAATACCTTGCCGCAAGGGCGGATCCACCCTCTAGCTCATGGAGGGGGGGGGGGGGGCAGTTTGAAGTGGGGGACGCCAGCATATCTGACTAAAACAATAATGTATGCCGTCTATTTTTAACACAATAATGAGCCGTATGTGCAAGGTGTAATCATAAATTAGGGCGCCCTTGCATTTGGATGGTTTAGCACTATTACAGTGACACTTTAGACGGTCAATGCAGGACAAGATTTTCATTTTCTGGCGCATGATCAATTGCTTCACTATAAAATATTCTTTTATATCATTGTGTAAATATCAGAATGTGTGTTTCGATATGCTAACACACAAGAGACGTACAGTTAATGTAGTAAACAGAGATGGTAGGCCTAATTAGAGCGGTTATTGACACTAAAATTATATTTTTTTAAAATTATAAATTGATACTTGTAAATTTGACAAGTAAATGTGAGATAAATACAGCCTGCCAATATTAGCAGCAAGCAAGTGGTAGTTTAACTGAATTTCTTAGGACGCGGGGGGGCATTTTTCCTGTATTTGTTTATAGGGGGAAACTCCCCCAGTTCCCCCCTCCCCCTCCCCGGTTGGATCCGCCCTTGATACCAGGGAGCTGTTACAGATCCTTGGTAATACCAATCTAGGGGAGTGGCGTAGAAAAGACGAACATGGCCAAACACTTCCTAGCTGTTAGCAGAACCGTATACAGTATTTACGGCCCCGTTTGTTCTGTATAGCGCCATCGAAACCAAAGTGAAAGCGGAAGCAACGCTGTCCAGTGCCTGTAACTGAACATGTGTTGAAAATGGAAGTGGTTCGCTCACTGCGAATCCGAAATGTGCTGTACAGCCAATAGCCACAGTACAGTCCATGTAGCGTACTGCATATACCTCACAGAGCTGAAGGAGTACGAAAGCCCGCATCGTACGCGTTACGGAACCAGCCTAGCCAGCTTCAAGTTGAACCGGCTCAGCTGTATGACTTTGTGTGAACCTATCTGTATAATAGTATATACTGCCAGAAGAAATCAGTGATCTAGGCTTGGCTAAACAGACCACTATCTGGGGACGCTGCCTTAGCTTATCCCGCAGTTTATATTGTAAGTGAGGATAAGCACAATGTCGCAAACGTATCATGAGTGTATTGAAATAATTATTGAAGAGGCCTAGGCTAACCCCAAAGCCTAATTAGCACTGACTACTGTACTGACTACTGTAGGTAGGCCAGGACTAGCGTCTAGGCTTAGGCTAAATTAATGATGCACAAGTCTAACGTTAGACTACTCGGTACACTCGCCTACAGACACTGGACAGGCTTACAAGTCAGAATATCCCCAGACCAAATCGTCCCCTTTACAAAACGTCCCAGCTGTTGGTCAAAACGCCCTCTTGCAAATCGTTTAGGCCTAATCGGTTTAATAGTTTACAGTATTACTCTTGTAAAAAATGTTTTCAGAAAAGTTATGCATGAGCTAACGGCCTATGCTGCAGTAACGTTAGCTCTTTGCAATAGTGTGTAGAAAGCACTAATGTTTCAAGCAATTGCACTTATTGCATGCGTTATATACAATTGCACTTATTATATAGCCTAGCCTATATATACAGTGCCCGGTAGTTGGCGCGCCCCCAAGATTGGCGCTTCCTTCAAAAATTACTCGCTATCACTGTGGCATCATTACAGAAGTGAGCCTAACCTTCTGGAATCTAACCACAGTTATTGTGCAATTGCTTAACATCTGTGATCAACAGGTCAATACATTTAGCTGATCTAGGCCTTTCTTTAATGTTAAACAATTGTTGCACATGAAAAGACTATTCCAGGCTTTCTAGGCCTGATTGTTTCCTAAATTCCACAATTTCTCTCCATTTCCAATTTCCTAGACTAACCTGTTAATTTCATTCCTAATTTATATTCAAATCTTCTATCATATGCAGAGAGACTTTTTTTTTTTATATAAAGTGCAACACTAAACAGGCATTTTGGTAGCTAAAGTGGGGATGTTTTGGTCTGCGCAGGGCTGGAAAAAATGTTTATTTCCCAGGAAGGCAGTAAAATTTCCCTCAAATCTTCCTGTATATTTTCATGTTCAAAAAAGGAAATTTCCCTTCAGTTGGCAAGATTTCCCTCCAAATGCCAAAATTTCGCGGGAAGGAGCCTCCCCGCTTCCCAATTTTTTCCACCCATGGGTCTGGGGTTGATTTTAATGGATAACAATGGTCTTCGGTAACTCTCTTAAGTTACATTTAATTGTGAGAAGAATGAGGTGGTAACGATCATATCTTAGAGACTTTTAGTACTTAGGCCTAGGCTAATGACAAAACAATGTTTTAGCAGCTCCATGTAGCCTAGTAAATCCCCCAACTTACTCCAGGCTAACCACTGTAATTCACTAGTTGTTTACACTAATTAGACCTACACCAATTCTGTATTTATAATCATCAAACGAAGTATCGGTATGCAGCATACATGCATAGCATAGGTCTTAGAGTCCTTTGCAAGGATTACATTAAATTGGCCTAGCCTAGACTCAGACTTGTTAAGATTTATTTTAAAATACATGTTTTTCTACTTTTTTATTTCAGTGGACTCTCTGTCACTGTTTAAGGTATAAACGCCAAAAATTTGTGTCACTTCTGCTTCTTAAAAATTATCCTGGCCATGACTGAGTGTTGATTTGATGCCTCAAAAATAGGCCTGAAAGTTAATTTGACTAAGTTTAGGGAGCCTTTCTTGAACTTTCTAAACATTTTTACTAAATGGAAGGAAAAAATTAGTGTTTGAAAAATATTTTTAGCGTTTTCAGCGTGTTTTCTAAGCATTTTTTTTTTAAGCTTTTTTAGCATGTACATGTTTGTACTTCATGAGGCGTGTGCATGAAGTCTTACATTTGTACAAATCTTCATGTCGTGTCGTTATTTTCTGCCTCTAAAAACAGTGTTTTCCGCCCCCAAAAATCAGGGGCGGACAAGAACACTTTGTAGGGGTGGAAACTACAGGGGCGGAAAGTGACATAATCCGACTCTGCCAGATTGGAATGGCTGCAAACTGCGTTGGGGATATTCTTAGGCAGAGCGTGCAGATTATGTTGTAAGTCACATTATCAGTATCAACTGTGCAGTAGGTCTACACTTTAGACAGACCTACACCCTGTAGCTCATCTTTGTTTTTATTTCTGTTTTATGGGGGATTTCCTCTCTGCAAATAGCAAGCTTTCCAATCTGACATCTAGGCTTTGGTTCACTTAGGTTAATTATTTGCCTAAGCCCAGCCTAGTTGAGGTGGATCTTCTATGTAAGTTCAATACTGTGGTTGTTGCTGAAAGTGTTGATTGTTGACACTGCCATTGTTGATGCAAATGTATTGTGCTTTGAAAATATCGCTTCTTAAAGGTATCCAAACCTGGCTGACATAAAGCCACCAATCGATAATTACAGACTTGCCTGAGTACCATTTCACAGCCTAGATACCATACTGTAGTTAAAGACTAACATACTCCTATGCTTTCAGAATTTGTCTAGATTTTTCAATGGACATGGCAATTTTGTAAACAGCAAAGTTATAAAACACCTGCAGACCTAATTTAATTAGACTAACAAATTTGGTACAAGATGCAAATCATATCTTTTCTATCTCACATATTGTACACATACTCTACATTGTAAAGGTAAAGTTGCATTGGAAATAGAAACTGAAGTGTAAAATGCTGTCTTAATTTTAATATTGCGGCTTATTTCTCCTCAAGATAAATGCTGAAGGTGTTGTTAGCTGCACTGCTCGAGCATTGTCTGCTGCTCAGCCAATCACATTTTACCAATTTTTGTCCCCACAATTTTGACCGAGCTATTGTGAGAAGTGCGTTATGAATGTGTCATCAGATTGTGTACACAAACTGTCTGAGTGATACCCCCCGTAAGTATTCGATTGTAGTTTCTGTTCATCTTTGCAGAGTCCCATTTCTGCAAAATGGCATCGATGCAACTAGATTTCCTAAAAGGGACAAATTTAAGCCCATTTCGTAAAGCTAAAGACGGCAGCAAAGTCTGGCAGTATTTTGGCTTTGAGAAGGACAAGGAGAATCCCACAGAGATAGCGGACAAGTCGAGGGTGGTGTGCGCAATCTGCGGCAAAAAGTTGACCTTCCAAAAGTCCTCAACATCTACGATGTGGAACCATCTGCGGTACCTTCACTCTGAGTTCTTTATGCAGCTGAGCAGTGCTAGTGGGACCAAGAGAGACCCTGCTGTGTCATTGGTGAGTGAAAAGTAAAACACTGTAATATATCTAACAATTGTTCAACCGTAAAGTATCTTTTATTTCAACTGGATGAACTAATCATGTTCATGATCAAATACTCTTTCTTTTCATTATGTGTTTGTAGACTAACATTAAAAGTTGGCCAGCCCATTTAAGAGAAAAACATATCTCTTGTATCAAGAAACAAGATTTTAGTACTGTTTACTTGACATTTAAATTTACATTAACGTCATGTGTGGCATCTGTTGCCCTCTGTGCAGGAGGCCGTCTCTATTTTTAGGGACCATAAGCAGTAACACTGCAGCATGGCTTGCTCCCAAATTGGTGTACTGTGCGCTACAGTGTGCTGTTAGCTAATGTAGCATGTACTCACTCTGAACACATGCTGTTAAGTAAATTGTATCAGAGAATAAATTGTATTAGAAACTGTATCAGAAAGCCTTGGGGAAAATATTACAAGAGCAGAGCACTCTCATAAAAAGGTCTGTTGCAGTGTATTTGATGGCTGTGAACTGTGTAGTAATATAACAGAACTTTATTGCTTTCACAATGTAACTGCTTATGTTGTAGCCAGCCTTGCTGTAAAAATGATAAGAGTATATTGTCAGATTTTTAAGAAGTGAATCATGACAGTATACTGTAGCAATAGAACTGACATTAACAAAGTCTTCAGAAGATCGAGATTTTAAAAGTGCTTGGATTTTTTTTTAAAAGTTCTATGGGAAGGGAAAGTTGCTTTTTAAAGGCAGTTGTAAAATGCAGTCCATATGGCTTTTACATTACCTAGTGTTCAATCTTTTGAAGGGCACCACATACTCAAGGCTTGTGTTATAGTGTGATTATACACCGAAAGAAAATAGAAATGCACTGTATCAGAAATATATGTTTGCACTGTTTTGTTACAGTTGAAATTTATTGCAATGACAAGGGAAAGTAATAAAAAACAATGAAGTTGTATAGAAGTGTACCTCTGCAGTATGGCAGAACATTACGAACAGACTGTAACATGCCGAAATCAGGTATATTGTTGCAGCTGCGAGTGTTTTGAATTAAGTAGAATGGGGAATGACGAAAAGGCCAGATGACATTATTGCATGTTGTGCATAGTTAGCTGGTTTTTAACATTGAGCCCCCTTCTCCCCCCCCCCCCAAAAAAAAATAAAGAGCCCATTCTATGTGTCTGAACATTGTAAGATATAGACAATATTTGAACAAATGTGATGAAGAATTTAGAGAAACAAAATCTTGGCATCCAACTCGCATAGACTAGTTTAGACTAGTAGTTAAATGTACAGTATTCCATTTTGCATTTACTCAAGTTGTTTTCCTGTCTTGTACAACATGACAGGATACATTGCCCAGTTGCCTGCTTGTGCAACCCCCTCCCAAAAACGAAAAAAAAAAAAAACAAGAAAACAAAAAACAGTATGCTAACATTTCAAATATGGTCACCTTTATTAAGGCAAAAAATGAAGATTTTCCCATTGGTAACCTGCATACTGTAGATATTTTGAGTCTAGAAAAGGCAAGTTGTAGATAATAACTCATTGCCAAAAAGAGGAAAAGTGTCACAATTTTTCTACAACAGCGTACCTGGTCATGTTTAAATTTCACATGACTTTTATTCAATTTCAGTACAGTAATGCACAGCACTGTAAACTTGCAGGTGACAGCTGCAGCGTACCAGTATTCAGTATACATAGCTTTGGTTTACAGTAACCGGAGCATGCAGTAACTGGATTTAATATATTGTAAGTGTTGAGTACATAATGTACTGTATGTAAATGAACAGTACAAGTTCCTGCACCTGCAGTGGTAACTGTATCCTATGTGCACAGACTTTCACATCCAGAAGAACGGTATCCAGTTGTCGTTGTATACATTAACTTTGGGCTTTAGTTTCAAGAACAGTTACTATAGGTCATTGATTGGTTATTTGCCAATTGTTGCACTTTGTTTGAAGTTTTCATTACAATAAAGTAAGAGTATATCTATGCCAGGTACGCCTTTGCTCAGAAACTACTATAATGCATGCATGTGTCAAGTGGCTCATGGTAGTGTGCACATGTCCTCCAAACCATTAACGTGTTAGAGTGAAGGACTGATGGTTGCCTGTACTTGAAATAATGTGTATCCAGGTAGACATTTCTTTGCTGGATTCATAAACCTCTGTCATTTTTCATGTAGATATACAGTTTTCAGAGATCACAGTCTGAGTATCTCGTGTCTGCTGGAAGGAACTGAAGGTTGAGGAAGCTTAAACTTCGTGTGTAGGTTGCCTTTCTCTACTTACTGTATCTATTTCCTTCTCCTTTTGTCCAGACAGTGAAACAGAACAAGGATCCATACCACGCTGGACATCCCAGAGTCGATCATCTCACAAAGTACATCTCACTCTACTTGGCCAAAACATTGCAGCCTGTCTCCATTTTGGAAGAACCCAGTTTCCGTAAAATGCTACAGGAGTTTGATGTCAAGTACCAGATACCAGCGACAGAAATGTTCTCATTGATCCATCTCCCAGCCTTGAGTGAGGATGTCAAAGTTAACATAGTTGGTCCTCTGCTCCTTAAGGCTGACTTCATCGCTCTCTCAGCCGAGGTCTGGATATCCAATACTGGCAAGCAGTTTTTGGGCATCACAGCCCAAGTACTAACGGAGGATTGGAAGTTGAAGAAGTACCTCCTGGAGAGTTGTGAGTGGCATCCTCCCTACGACGATGACCACATCAGATCCGTCATCCAAACCTGCCTCTCAGATTGGGAAATACCCGTGAATAAATTGAGTGCTGTGACTGTTGGGAGAGCACTGGACATCCTAAAGGCTGGCAACATCAGTGATCAGTGGTCTTCCATTCCTTGCTTCAAACTCACTCTGAAGAGAGTGGCAACGGAATGTTTGTCTGTGTCAGAGATACAGCATCTGACAAAGAAATGCTTTAGACTGTCAGAGATTGTGAATCAGTCCACGAGCCTCCTCTCCCACCTGAGGGCTTGTGAGGAAGATGGGGACATCGGTGGATCACATTGGGAGACAGTCGCCACTATGTTTGCTCAAATTCTGGCACGTGAAGAATCAATCCTGGAGGTCCTGACCTCCTCTGGGGTCAAGGACTTGGAGTTCACCAAAGCAGATGTCCAAATGCTGGAAGGCTTGATTGAAATAATGCAGCCTCTCATGGAACTCTCGGAGGAGCTCGGTGAACAATCTGCCACATCTGCAGCAACCATTTGGCCATCCATTGCTCTAATGAAGACCCTCCTTTGTCCTTACGAATTTGATCTACCAACCATCAAAGAGGTCAAAAAGGTGATGTTTGCCATTGTCAAGGAGTGCTTCAATTCGCCGTCACTCCAAACTCTGCTCTCCCAGATTTGTTTTCTAGATCCCCGATTCAAATCTCTGCCATTCATGAACGACAGCGAAAAGGCAGAAGTGCGAAACACAATAGCGCAGGCGGCTGCGTGGCTCATCCCTCAGGGCAGCAGCTCGGATGGCGGCACATCAAACGAGCCCCAACGGAAGAAGCAGAAACGTTCCCTCGCATCCCTGTTTGAAGGTATCATACCCCAACAGCATGTGGTGGAGACCACCTCAGACAACACTGTCATTCAGAGGGAACTCCAAAAGTATTGTACCGAAGAAGCTCTGTCTCTCACCTCTGACCCCATGCAGTGGTGGTCCAACAACTGTCATCGATTCCCCATTCTGCAGAAGCTGGCCAGGAAGTATCTGTGCATCCCTGCAAGCAGCACCATCTACAGCAACGGTGCAGCAGTGAATGACAAGCGGGCAGCCCTCCCGGCCTCCAACATCCGAAATCTGCTCTTCCTGCACTACAATATGCCAGAAGACTTCTTAGATGACAAGGCATTGGATAAACCAGTCAAGTTTGAACCTGAAAGCAGCGGTGACAGTGTTGGACCCTCACAGTAATATAGAAATGTTGCAGAGCTGCTTTAAATTTGAGTATATGTTAGTGCAATTTAAGTATGAACCGTCAAGGTGCTAAATTCTAAATCACTGGTGGATGTACATTCTTTGCGTGGGAGGGGCCAAACTGATGGCACAGTGATATGGCGTAGGGTGGAGTTTGAGGGGAGGAATGTCCCCCCTCCACCATAACTGAGTGCCCTCACATTTGATTTGGTGTGGCAAAAGTGTGCAGTTGTTTAGTTTTCCAAAAAAATATCATTTTTGTCGTCTAAAATTTTAGTAACAATTTCTTGACATATTTGTGGGTGGTACCATACCCCAGCATCCACCCTCCCCAGGATGCAGTGCTCACATCCAACTTTCAGAGGCTCATGCATAGGGAATGATGACTACAGTTTAAGACTGAAGAAAGCAAAATGTGAAGCTGAAAATACGAAGTAAGCTGACACAAAAGTCACAGTTATAGTGGAGCAATATACATTACAGTACATTGAAAGATAATGACCTCATTGGTGTAATAATTTCAGTAACTGTTCACTGTTTTTTTTCTACACTGGCCTTTTTTCTACCATGCTCTCTTCAAAATGATCCAGGAGTGCACATCTAATATGTTTGCCACATTAGCACTGGAGCAGCCTTTGCTGGTGGTAGGTAACAAAATCTCATCCAAGAAGACAACTTTTTACACCTATTTCCTGTTTACATATATTACTGCAGATGAGACTGGTGCCAGTGGTGTAGATATTGTTGTTGATAGACCTGTGAAATGCTACCAACCACTTTAAAAGTCAAGATTAGTTAATCCCAAGACAGTAAGTGTCGTCTTGGAGGTGGTTATCTTATTTTGGTGATCGCGTTTATGCTATAAGCTTCCAAAGAGGCCTGCTTTACGAAATGGTTAGGATACTGGGACTGGAAACTTATGTCCTGCCACTTGTGCATATCCTTGACCAAGACATTTGTATCAATTGCACCTTTCTTATCCACTCGTG
This sequence comes from Stichopus chloronotus, assembly GCA_021234535.1. NCBI lineage: Eukaryota > Metazoa > Echinodermata > Holothuroidea > Aspidochirotida > Stichopodidae > Stichopus > Stichopus chloronotus. The sequence continues at coordinate 33,033,148 of CM037835.1, read as the reverse complement.
CAAATGGACGTCCGTCCTCCTCACCCAAGTAACTTGTACTGTACTGTACATTGGCTTGTTTCAACAGCTGTGGAAGGAGCACATTTGATGCTATATACCACTGTGTGGCAGAAGTTGGACATGTTTGTATGAGCTTCATAAGGCACCATTGATCATATAAATTGAATTCTCAAAATTGAATGAAGCATTACAAGACTTGAACAAATAAAGTATATGAAGGTGGATTCCCTCCTAAAGGTTACCTTATTTTCTGCAAAAATTGCCATAAACTGCACTTTTAGACAGAGGCTTGAAAAATGCACACGTCCTTCTTGACAAGGTACAGCTATGGCTTTGCTTGAACTGTGGAGAAAAGTTCATCCTATGTGACCCACTTCCCTGTTTTCACATTCATACCATGGCATAGTCTTGTGATGAGATGATAATAGTTCTTTTCTTCCTGTATATAAGTTGTAAGGTTTGATTTGTTGTACATACAGCTTGCCCTCATTTCAGTCTCTGATTATCACCGGCCAACATTAGTGGATGAAAGCAAAGAGGACAGGACCATAAGCTAGAACTATAAATTCAGGGGGCCCTATCACACGAATGATTTGTGCATTGCAAGTAATACAAAAAAATCATAAAAAATACCAATATATTCAACCCTCATCATTTTTTTTTTGGGGGGGACTGGACACCTCATCCCCCCACCTGTAGCTATGCCTCCGAAAGAGGTTGCAGTTGCAGAGGAGGGGTGCTCTTAATAAATATACTTGTGCTGTGGGGTTGTTGAAATACTGCAGTGTAAAAATACACTGTCTTGACCAAGACTAATAATGCCATTGACGAGGTTGATCTTAAAACTCAGTACTGTATGTTTTTCAGTATGTTTGTTGTGTCAGTGAAACAGTGAGTCAGTTGGATTCATCAGCTAGGAATGCATGCTAGTTGTTTTGTTGGTCAAGTACTCAATAACGCTTTTGCAATGTACATAAAGGTTTTCTTCATGCCACAACACATGTAGCCTCACAAATATAGGAATGGTATCTAAAAGTCGCTGTGTGGAGCTTGTGTTTTTTATCATAACCACTTGGGATGATCTGCAAAAGTTGTACAATACCCATTGATGCGTCGTTTACTTGAATTCCAAATTTTCTTTGATAAATGATTGAAAATGCAACCAAAGTCTGCAAAGGGCCACTATTCTGTTTTGTAGCTGTTATTATATGTGTGTGTTGTGCATCCATCACAAGACCTACTGTAAGAGTTGCATTGAAGTAAAATTGAAGCCGAAGTTATCTTTTAGTCTGCATTCCTAAGAAATTTTTATTTCCCAAGTATTAACTTCCTTATAGAGTTAACCAAGTATCATCAGTAAAAGGTTTCAGTATTTCTTGCAGTATGGCAAATTTGCGTTAAAGTTCAAACCACAAGTGGATGGTTTTTCTACTTCCTCATGGGTTGAGTCAGTTTCAATATTTATTCATTTTTCTGTTGTTTTAATTCATGAAAACTGATCTTCCATTTTGTTTTCATCGCTCAGTAATATCTGTGTGGGCATTAGGACTTCAAAGTTTTGCATACAGTAGTTTGACCACAAGTTTGAAATCAAAGTACCTATTTTTTTTTAGGAAAATTCAAATGATTTCCTTCTATAATACTTGCAAGTGAATATGTGTCTACTGGTATAAACAGACTACTAACGTACATGGAGGATTGTAAGTTCAAGTTGTATCGTTGCTGGATGTTACAAACTTTGATTACATTGCCATTGCTTGATTGCTGTCTTTGTTACTGAAAGCCTGTCTGTACATACATGGTATTACAAACTACCTAGATGTACTGATGGTGTTACAACCTGCAAACTGCTTTCTTCACCTATGGTATTACAAACCACTTGTGTACCAATTGATGGTGTTATACAGTAGCCTACAAAAGTCTATTTGTTCATCCATGGTATTACAAACCCCTTGTATACTGATAGCATTATAGTCTACAAAGTCCATACTGCATGTTGAAGTATGTTCACCCATGATATTACAAAACAACTTGTGTACTCACTGATGGTGGTATGGTGTGCAACATCTTATTTGTTCACCCATGGTATTACAAACTACTTGTGCACTCACTAATGGCAGTATGGTGTGCAACATGTTTGTTCATCCATTGTATTACAAACTACTTGTGTACTGATGGTGTTGCAGTTTCAAGTCAATCTGTTCAGTCATAGTAGTTAAAATATGGTGTACTGTTGACTTTACAGATTTTATAGCCTTGACCTGATAGAAAATAAATTACACCTGCTCACTGATGATAAGCCCATCAGCCTGTGTGTTCCCTCATTTGTGTTTACAAATACAAACTGCCTTTGATCTGACGCTGTTGCAGCCTGTATGCATTTTTATGAATGCATGGTATTTCAGACTTCCAGACCAGTATGCTACTGTTTTTCATAGTTTTGGATATCTTTCCATTTACCCATTGTATGGCAATCTGTCATTTTGCATCAATGGTGTTTCAGCCTACTGGCCTATTTGTTCATCTTGGCGTTACAAACCACCCGTTCCTGTGCGCCCATCGTGTAACATTGATAGTCCAAAGACAAGTCTGTATACTGTATACTGCTGTGAAGAAGCTGTATGCCACTTAACGTATATGGTAATTTCCAATTTGTTGTGAGTTGACAGTTTTTGAAGCTCTGAATGTTTGTGTAATCCCAAGTTGTTGCTTTTCTATGAATGAGGTCAGTACTCGGAGTACATTAGTATTACTCATTGGTGGCTTTGCTATTCATAGAGACCCTGAATGTGGCTTGTCTCACACTGCATTAACAAGTCACATGCATTTAATTGATATTTTACATGTGGCCTGTCCATTCTGTCTAAAGTTACATCTGACCTAGCATTAAATAATTCCTCAGAATTGTTTCCACATGATCCGGTAAAACACTTGAAGGTGTTGAAATAACATGAATGAGACCTGTTCTTACTGCAGATATAAAACCCACATTTTCTTCAGTGTGTAAACGATCAAGTCTACAGACAGGTGTATACACTATATACTTTTCTAGTAAACATTGGAAGAAAAGCAACTTAAACAGAAAAATGTACCATATTGTGAATATTTTCAATGTTTTAATCTGTTCTAAAAATATGGCATGCAGTGCTGTTTGCCTGTTGTTAGTCTGGGAAACGGTAGTGTGTGTACTGCATGTGTACTCTTCTTGGTTGCTTTCTGCATTGTGTTGACGTACAGTGTACATCGTGCATAAACTCAAGATTTATATCATTTTGTAAATAACCTATTTCTGTTTTCTCTCGTTTTCTAAATTTGATTTGATCTTTATTTTGTTACCGAAATTTCTGCTCTTCGGAAAGCCATAATTGGGGGGACTAGAGAGGTTTGGGTCACACTTAAATGACATTACATTTGAATGACATGTGAAAATACTGAAATTGCTATACAATTTGACACTTTCTATTCTTTACATAATATTTTTTGCTGTTTCAATTTTTCATGTTTTTCCATGTTGTGCTATGACTCGTGTGACTTCGCTCCATTTTCCATAGTCAGTAAACTCTTTGTCTTTGTTCATACAGCATTATGATGAATTGTTTCTGACTAACTCAACCTTGTAACTGTTCCACACAATAAACCATTTTGCGAATTGCAAAAGTGTATGCTTGTATTGCTTTGTGTAATTCTTACAATGTCTGTTTCTGCCTATTGCCCTTTCTTCCTATTCTCATTGCTTAATTGTTGGTGTGAAGGCAGCTTGATTGTAGTGAATACTGTAGCTGACTACTTTCTTCAAAACAGCCAGAGCTTCAATAACAACTCCATCAATAATAAAAAGAAATGCCTTCATTACTTTTTGCCCTATTTACAGTATCATACAGCGTGTTAAATATACCGCATTTTGCTGGAAGTGCAGCATGGAGCGCAGCATCACTTAGCAACCAAAGAACATACCTTGTACAAGGGAGCTTGAAATTTATCCAGAAAGCTGAAGAACAGTCTTTCTTTTCAAGAAATGAAGTGCTGTCCAAGCCCGGTATTCATCTGTGTTTGCCTGATTAAAATCCTCTTCTTTTTATTAAACCTACTGTTCACAATTATTAAAGTTGAAATGTTTTGTCCTGAACTCTCTTGTAAAATATTGAATGTATGTTGAGGTTCCTATGGTGTCTATAAAATACACCCCATAATAGTAAATAATACTGTGTACAGTACAGTAGTAGTTCAAAAATTGAAATGCTAAGTGTAGGTATCTCATAGAAACACTGTAAGGTCAGCAGTATGAAAGCAAACAGGAATGCATGCTAAGACAGACAGTCCACCATTTTATTTCTCTGAAGACAGAGTAACGAGCTATGAGACAATAGGAGATATGTAGTAGAATGCAAGTAAGAGCGAAACACTGCAAGTTACGAGGTGAACAAGAATGGTTGAACCTTACTTATTGATGGGACCGTGCTCAATACGAGCCATAGGTGATGATTGGGGGGGATCAGGTGGAGGGGAACTGCAACATATTTGCTCCCCTAAGTTTTTTGTTTCCTTCAATTTAATTAAAATTAAAAAACAAACTGCCCAATTCATAGTGAAAGTGTAAATTTTCAAACCTGTGTCAAAAAGAAAAAACTAAAGAAAATTTAGCTGAAATTTTCAAGGCTCTTTCCTGCTATCTAAGAGGCATTTAGCACCCTACACTCACACTGATGGCGGTGCTTTTCAGAGATGGAGTCGAGAGAAAATATACAGCTCTGATGGGGTTACTACTGCTTACACCTACTTTCTACCACCTACCTCCCTCTGCCCTATCCCTTTCCATGGGAAAGTCTGCTTTACATCATGTTTAAGAGTTTTAGACCAGATGTATATGTCCCCCACTTTCAGTATCAAATCAATGCAGCTTACGGCATGAACTGAATATTCTCGAGCAACAGTGAGACTGGGACTCGTTGAAGGAACTAGGAACCACAGCAAGGTACTGCTTTAAAGGAACACAAAGCAAGAAAAAAGTAGATTGTGTGCCAACATGATCAAAGTTGACAGAGATATGAAGACTGAATGAATGGCTGCAGATGACAACTAAATATGATCTCAAATATATGGCTGTAGGTCACTGAAGGCAGAATGTACGAAGAAAATGTACTTATATTCCTGTAATGATTACGATTTTTTGATTTCCGGATTTCCTTGCACAGATTGTGGATTTCAAGATGGCGCCAGGCAAAGGAAGGTCACGCTGTTTCTTTGACGTCACCATCAATGACGTTGCAGGTGAGAAGGGATGTTTATGTCCTTGATCCTTTTTGATTTTGATGACATTGAAAACTTTGCAGTCATGATTGTTATTATTTATGTGTGTGCGTACATGTGGATGATGGTTGACTGCGATGCCAAGCTTGTAATCAGGATACCTGAAGGTTTGAATGTCAGTTCATTGAGGAGAACAAGGAAATTGGAGTTGGTGGATGTTAAAATGTCATTTGGGATCATTATGGGTCAAATTACATAAATCTTGCAGAACTCAATGTTTCAAGAATGGCAACGTTGCTCCACTAACATTTTTCTAAAGATACAATTGTACACAGTTGGGTTAAGTCTTGTATGTTTTTGGTCGGGTCAAAGTTCATTTGGGCGAACACAGAGGAAAGTGCAAGAGAACCTTGTAAACACTTATGCCAAAGTCGATCAAAACGTGTGATGCTTTGACCCCTACGTATAAACATCCTTGAGTCTCTTAATTTGTTCAGAGATGAGGAATCTATCGGTAGTCTGGCTCTCACCATCTCATGACATCTGCATACATGTCAGAAAGACTAACTGCAGTGATTGATCCCCACCAGATATCTCTAGTGAATGAAAAGACACCAATTTAACTGTAGTGAAGACACGAACCAAGTTCACAATTCCCAAAATGAAACATTTTTTTTTTTTATAAGTGTCAATAATATTAGTTTTATTTAAAAATGCTAATTCTCTTTCCTTTCACAAGATATGTTTGATTTGCTGCTAACAGTATGTACACAAGGCTGGGCCTCCTGTTGGCAGTGTCAGAAGTACTTTAGGCAAACATTTAGCGGGTGTCCAATTACAGAGGCCTGTACTTATGCCATGAACATGTACTGTATGCTTTCTATGGTTAAGTGGAATGCACAAGACCTTTGTACTTGTAGTGCTCAGTTCTAGTTATTTTCTGCTTACTACTCAGTAGCTTTGTTATCTTTCCAATATTTCATTCCTTTGTTTGAAAAGGGCCTTTTTTCTGTCCTGGTTATACTTGCAACAATGGCAAACAAACAATTGTGATCAAAACTATTCACCAGTGAAGAAGTGAAGTTCAGCACCTGGTACTATAGGTCAATATGCATTTTTTACATCATTTTTTCTACCATTTTGAATTTGAAATGGATCACAAGTTCCAAAACTCTACGGAGTCTACGGTATAAGACTTTGTCTCTGTGCCATAGAAATTGATGGAACTTGATTGAAGGGCAAATAATCCTAACCTTCCACAAATTTGGAATTTTGTAGATAAATCTTGTACGACTACTCTCGGTTTCTTACTATACATGTAAAATAAGGTAATCTTTCATTAAGTTCTGCAATTTGCCTTTTTGCACATTGTACAGGCCATTGTACAGGCACATTGTAACACTAGGCCTGCACCTATACAGTGTACAGTATACCATCATGACAGTAAAATCAATATTCAATTGTTACTGCTGTATCTATTGCATGATGACCATTTACTGCACTTTACAAATTTTGCGACATGTACAGTATGTTTGGTCCCCAGAGATGTGGGAAAATGTGTCACCTTTTTGCTCTAAGGTGATGAAAACGTTAATTTGTGATTATTGATCTAGTATAAGTAGGTCAGTTGCCGGCCAGCATTTGGTGTTTGGTGAGGCATGCACCTCACACAGTTCAAGTGTCAAAGTATTGATTATCCACAAATGATAAATAGTGGGTGATGTGTGTAATTAGCTTTATGCTTATGTGTAATTTTCAACACCATCCTCACTGTTTAACCTGAAATGTGAACCAAGAGCTTTGTAAACAAACTCAGTTTACAGTATACTGTACTGTGTACAGTTAACTGCTCAAAAGAGGATCTGATGGTTCATAATTCTTAGGGCAAAAACCACCCCAAATTGTTTTCTCCAAAAAATTTACAAACTTAATGACATTAAAGTACAAGAAATTTTCTACTGTACATCTGTAGAATATTCTACTTTGATTTGAACTACATTTGGGAATATGTTTGTTAAATGCTGAGCTCTCCCCGGGGAAACGGCTGTGTTCAATCATGCAGACTGTCTTGTTGAAATGGCAACAAACACCTCTGCATGTAAACACTAAAATAAAATCACAGCAATTGGTTTTCTTTTGCAATAACAATTGTTGGTTGAAGGAATCTCACCAAACTCTCCAGCATGTATGAAGAAAAATAAGTCCCCACATTGGGTGGGCAAGTCCTTCAATCTCCGCAGAAGCTGCACCACAGCTCATCTTTCGCATCACATTATCATTTTTTTTTTTTTTTTGCTACTGTACCCTGTACAGTATCGTCCATAACTTCTAGTCTTTTTCAGTTTTATTTGTCATCTGAAATCTGACCAAGGAAGTAGTAGTGACATTTGAAACAAGTCGCTTTGCTTCAGTACTGCAGGCATACTGTACGTTTGGTTCGCAGATTTGTAGTTGCTACACAGTCAGTGGATGTTACTGTAGGTATGGAAAAAGGAACTATAGTTTTATGTTTGAAAAGTGGAATCAAATATTTAGTTTTTCACTATTGCAGTTGCCCCCAAAGGCTTTAGATCTTAATACAGAAAGCTCCGCATTTATGAGCTCACTGCAGTTAATACTCAAGGACTCTCATTTACCTGTAGTGTATATAGTACAGTACCAGGCAGTGGACCTCGTCATTGGATGGGACAGGCTACTGTACAGGTCTACTGTATGCATGTGATGTCACAGTGGTTACAGATTGAATGCCATTGAGTATACATTTTTGGGATAAAAAATATAAAAACACAAAAGCACTTTTATTTGTTTACTCATTGCATACTGTATTTGTATGCTTTTGTTGCTTTTTTTCATTGTAACCTAAGTACTTAAGTGAATGAAACCTGACACGGCCTTCTCAGTGCTTGGCTACGCTAGGACCAGAATTAGGATTCATTTGTTGTAACATTGCTGTATTGTGGTGGGCTTCTGCATTGTACTACTGAATTTTTAACACTTGCCATCATACACACAGTCAGTGCACCAACATGTTGCAATATATATTCACATTGTGGACTTACCCCTTGTTCACACTTTAACATTGTTAAACAAGCTTTAGCTTGTCCTACACAATGAAGAAGTGTGCATAAGGGGTAGGTATAGTCACTTGTAGTGTTGCACATGTATACAAACTGCTAAGCATGAAATCATGAAGGGTAATATTTTTGTAAATTACACGGCTCGCAATTGATCAACTCTTTTGAGACATTTCATTTTTCAGAATGTTGCAAAATGTGATGGATGACAAACTATGTATTATTAAGTTACCACTGAAAAGATTGTAAGCAATAAAAACTTCTAAAATTTTTCAATAAGCAACTGGGTATTGTATAAGAAACTAAAGGAAAGATGTCTGGATGTACTTTAGATGTGTGATTATCATTGGCCTACGTTTCATCAGTGCATGCATGTTTCTTCTGGTATGATTGACTGATCCTGCACCATTAGTAGTTAGTTTGTCCTGCAGAAATTTGGTGTAATATCTAAATGTCTCTTTGAACTTTGTTCCTTGTGGTGGGCAAAAACGGCAGACGTGGAAGGTGACAGGCAAAGTGTAAGTTGTATGTAGCTGGTATCATTCCTTGCACTGTAGGACCAGCCAGTAGTTGGAAATAGGGCTGACTGGTAGTGGCAAGTACGTCCAATAGGCAAGTACGTCCAATATTGTAGCTCAGTCCCGCACCAGAATTATTAAACGCAAGCACGCATACCCGTTTCGGGTGCTGATCGGGGACATGAACTTTTCCTCACGTAATCGAGGATACCCCCACTTTGCAGATGATGTCCCCAGTTAGTAGTATTTAGTCTTGCATGTATCCCTGATTCATGCCAGAAACAGGATTTTGTGTACAATCTTTTACACACATACATCCCTATACACAGGTATAGATCCATAAAATAGAAAATTGGGGAAGAAGTTAGATTAACCTATAAAGTTGAGGGCGCATATCTGAAACCCCAATTTGCATTATGTTAAAATATCCAGAAACAGGGTACATATCCCCGCCCTCACTTTTAAGTACTTTCAACACTTACTGTGCAGTAAACTGCAAGTACTGTAAACTGGTGTAACTACTGTCTGCAGATGGATGAATTTTTGAAATGCTAAACAGACAGTTTATGAATGCTGCCCTCTTTTTGTTATGAACTTTTTTGAGCCCCTGGGAAGACCCAAGCACAGAGTTATCTATTTAAAGAGGCTCATTGAGTTGTTTTGTGAAATTCACTCAATTTTTCTAAACCGGTAAAGTTTCCTTCACATACTAATGACAAACAGTCAAACTAAAAGGATCCCAAAGTTTTACATACGTTGGGACATTAATAAGTGAGAAACCAACGATTGAATTTGGTTTTTCAAACTTTGTGACCAGACATTTTCACATTAGTACATTCACATGCACACAATCAGAGCAAGTAACGGTCAAAAATTCGAAAAAATTGACAGTTTTCATACAACTATTGGATGTGAAACTTGATTAATTATGCTGATTGTGAGTATTGTTGTGTGTTTGTATACTTCAAAATCACGGCAATCTTTACTGATATCAACTCAATGAGCCCCTTTAAGTTGGGTAAAGCACACATTTTGATAGTGAAGTTGCATGCAACTTGGAAAACAAAAACAAAAATAACGTGAATGGAAAAGGAAACCTATGAGGGATTTCTGTTTTCTGCAAGATAATTAATTACTGCTGTAAAATATTGTAGATCAATCTTTATCAAGGACAGTAATTGCAGATGAAATTTCAGAGAATACCAAACCCTTGGACAAAGAGGATGTTATGCGGTCTTATCCATCCATACTATAACCTTTTTCCTGTAGTTAAACACACCAACTACAGTACAAAGACATTGTATAGTAATACCTTTTCCTATGTGTTGTTTCTAGTGCTTGCAAATGTTACTGGTACAGACCAGTAAAACCCTGTGTACCTGAACACTCGAGGAACAAAAGTTGTTCGGATAACGGAAAAGTTTAGACAAACAGGTTTCACTTATTTCGTAGTGAGTGTGACCTGCTAGGTATAGCATGAGCTGATTAACAAAGTGAAATTAACCAATGGGTGTTTTGTCCCCATCTCATTTCTTACATTTCATAGTATATACAAAGATTTTTTGAAGATTCAAATTCTTTTTTTTATGACTGAACTTTCAAGTAGGAAGTTTTGAATGAGGTGCAGGCATCGACCATCAGTTTGGGTTGCAGTATTTTGTTCGGGGTTAGGATAACACATAGCCTAATATTGCACACATCATGCTAGTGTTACTGTATGATTATGAACCAAAAAGCAACTCCACAAAATGCTAGTACTGCAGTAATTTGTGGCAGCAGCTACTGTATGAGCAACTTACTACATTCTTTTTGAAGTCTTGTCTTCTCCAAATGGAATCCAGACCACAGAGAAATACTGTACGATCAGTACTGCCTACCTTACTGTAGTTTCCTATTCAACACAATGGCATTATGGTGCATCATTCACCGACACTTCATTCTTACTTAAAGGCTGTATTGCATCACCCTAAGCTACATTTTTACCTCCAGGAAAGCAAAATTCTCAACTGGTTCTAAGTTACAGTACTCTTAGATTGACAGCAAATTCGAAAGATGCAGAGCAGCTCATACAGTGTATTACACAGCGTACACAGGGATCCGTTGTTTTGATTACACATGTGGAGGAATTTAAGACAGGTTGATGGAGGGACTAGAGGTAGGTGGTTGGGAGAATTGAAACTGTCTGGGGTGATGAGTTTTTGTCTTTAACACGCGGTGTTTAAGTCTGACTGACATTCAAATTTCTGATAATTTTTGATAAGTTCCTAAAGAGCAACTTTTAGGCAGCACTAACAGATCGAGTCAAGCTTCACTTCATTTGTGCAAAGCCTAAGCCCAGTGCTCTCCGGTAGGCTATTGCTGTCAGTGATGCCATCGTGATTCTACTGTACCCGGCCAATTATGAGAGATTGGTCTTTGTTTTTTTATTTCAAGGAACTGCACTTTAAGGCTGTGTGACATAATTCTAGAAAAAAGCACCCTTCATTCAGAAGCTGCAAAGTGAAACCCTGAGTGAAAAACTGTTGGAATTTTGTTTATATCTTTTACTGTTTTCGAGGTATAACTTTTCAAAGTGTGAGAAAAATGCAAAACAGATGATGTCGAGTGTCGCACAGTGTCAGTATTTCTTTTGTTAACCCTATATATTTTGCTTTTTAATTACTTACTTTCTGAGTTTCACGTTGGACAGTCAGTGATATCGATATTTTTGAAGAAGAAAATACATGCTTTCAAAATAAAGCCCTCCTTGGATATAAAATTCTCAAATGTCCTTGAAATAAAGCTTACATAAACAAAGGATTAACATATCATAGGAGTCCATCTCTTGACGTCACACTTTTACATACTCAGCCAATGTTTATTCATGATGCAGAGCTGTGAGACACTAATTTTCTTGTAAATTGGTTGGTCTAAAGTTGACAGATCTTGGCTACTTTGAAGATGTGGTTACTTTTAATATTTTCCAATACTCCAAAATGTCATTTTCATGTCACATGACGTTTAAAATACCAGCATTGTGGGAAAGTCAAATCATAGTTTTCTACTGTATGTATAGCCCTAGTCTCTTGGGCATCTTGGCAATACTTTTTGATGGCAGTTATACCTCTCATGGTGAGTGAATCCACTCACTCAACAGCCGCGTCACTTTGCACGCCTTTCACCTCGCTTAGTCGCATCCGCAACCATTGAGCACAATTTAAAAAATCAAAGAAATCATTGCCCTCTGTTGAAAGGTGTTAGGATTAAGAATTGTTTGAAAGGTAACTTACTAACTTCTGCCTCATTGTGAAGGTTGAAGTTGTACAGTACCGTATATCAGCTATTGGTAGCAGATATTAAATTGAATAAACAGACTAACACTGCTGATGATAGCCCAGTGATTTTTGCCAGGAGTCTATTCTTGGGTATCGTTCGTTCGTCTGTGGTCAACCTTTCTAGTTAATTCTCTCTCTCCCTCCACCATCCCATTCTTGATAATAACTATGTAGTATAAACAAATTTATGATCGCATTTACCTGCTGACAGTACATACAGTAGCTGGAAGGACCAAACTCGTTGACGACAGGCCGTTGGGGACGGCCACCTGTCTTTAAAAAAGCTTAAGTTCTGTTCAATCTTTTCTCTAGTGAAATAGCCTACATACTGAAGTGGTCACAAATTCCAGAGGCTGTGATTCTGAGCCAACAGGACCTTTTTTTGTCTTTTTTCTGGTCTTTTTTCTGTTTCCTATCCCTCCCCAGTACTCTCACAGTCTCACCCTCCTCCCCACCCATTACAGTACTTTACCTATAGCCTACATGACAGAGTTTCTAAATCTGATCAAACCTGATCATAATTTCCAAGTAAACTAGTTAGGTCCACCATGCTGGCACAGTGTGATTGAAATGACAAAAAAAAAAAAAAAAAGTGGTTTTAAAGTCATTCAATGACTTAGGTATATTAGGCTCCCAGGGTGAATGAGGTCAAACAGAGGCCAGACGGAACACCGCAGGTGTTGAGTCTGATCGGGGTTTGAAGTTAGATCTGCTTAGTCAGTAGTTATTTATATCAGTCTTTTCTTTTAGCAAGCCAAAGTGACTTTTGCACTCTGCTGAACATCTGTTTTTGTAAAAATTCTGTGAGATACTGTAAGAAGATTTCTCCGCTACTTCCCTTGTTGAGGGGGACCTAAAGGTTTGAGGGAAATGCCAGAGGGAAGGATCTACCTTTCTACTGTAAGTCGTCATCTCAGTTCTTTCTCTGTAGGTGTCAGTCATAGTCTATATCTTTTCTTTCAACTTTTGTACTGAAATGATTTCTTAATAATTTTGGAAGACTAGGTGCTGACAAGCTAATCAAATATAAGTCGTTGACTGACACCCCATGGTGTTTTGACCTGGATTGAGGTTTTTTTAATCATCAGGATAACAAGCCTATTTGTAACATCTCAGAGATCTAAAAGGATTGGGGTGTCCCTCTTGAATTGGAAAGATTTTTAAGCTGTTTTTATAAACCCGGCAGATTTCATGCAGAGGAGGATGATAATCGAAAGGGGTTTCCTCTTTTGCTGCCGATAAACTGCAGAGAAAGTAAGGTGGTGGAATCAGACAGGTGGAATAATTTTTCTGGATACTTTTTTTTTTTTCTGTAAGTAATATCGGATGCAGGATTTTCATCTTCCTGTCTAGAAGATTTTTTTCCACCAGGGAGTGATTGTTGTAAGTCATAGACTGAAACAGGCTTTGATTTCTCTGATCTATCTTTAGGAAGTTAAGTTTTCAGTGAAATATACCGAAAATTAAATTTCAACACAATTTTGATTTGTAGAATTAATCTTAATGATGTTCTCAACCTCTTTAATTTCAACGCATTCATTTATTAAATATGTTTAAAGTAAAAGCAGTATTTCTTCGTTACTCTTTGTAATCTGTCTTGTTTTGATAACAGTTTCTCATGCAGTCACTTCAGAAACTTTAAGGCATGTCTTACTGTGAGGAAATTTGGCATTTCTTAGTTTCTTAAGTGCAGTTCTATACTTAAGTAGCTTGAACTATTAAACTTGCAGTACTGTAAAATGTGTAAATGATAAGAGTTTGTATCAATTCACTAAATAATGTGCTCAATTGGTATATGGGCTATAGCATGCAGTGGTAAGCATTTTGTTAATTTTCTTGTCACCGATGGCTATTGTGTGTGATGTACAGCAGGCCTACGTAAAGGGAAGTAAAAAGTATACTTTCGTGAGCAGTATTTGTGATAGGATATATTCAAAATAAGGAGGGATGGTGGCCTTCTTTTCAAGAAATACTTCAGTTTCTCACAAATAGAAATTCTGTTGTTGCTGGAGAATAGTTTGTTCTCCCAAACTTTGAAAAAATTAAAATGATGCATTTATGTATCTTATGCAAATAGTAGGAGATGAAGCTTTTGCAGATGTTTAGTAATAAGCTTGAATGGTTTAACAAAGATCAACGCTACTTTCTTTGTTGCCATGTTGTTGCATCGTATACGCCCTATTTGACTTCAAATGATCATTTTCATACTTTATCTCTGTAAGTTGTATATACTGTGCTGCACATTTCTTACAGTATACTGTGAGTGTAAGGTATTACCTGTACTTCATTGTACTGCAGTCTACAGTAATTTGGTATACATTTTTAGTGTAATTTACTGCATTGTAGTCTACTATATGTTGTCTCCTGTGCTCCACTGCTGTATCTTCTTTAGATAGTACACTGTACTGTACATAGTCCACTGTACTACTGTAGACCAAAACATACTGTCCTACTGTAGTCTACTTAACTGTAGTTTACTGCACTCCAGTCTGCTCTGGAACTACGGTACATTGTAATCCTGTGTTGTAAGTACCGTACTGCTGCCAATACTTACTGTACAGTAAGTCTTACCTGCTATGCTGTTCTATTCTGCACTGTACTGTAGTATACTATACTGAACACACAGTAGTCTATGGGACTCTACTACACTGTAATATCTTGTACTCTACTGCGCTGTATTTTTACTGTACTGTTTTGTCTCAAAGTTCAAGTTCCATCATCAATGTACTGTAATGTGGTTTTAAACAGGACACTAGAACAAATGGTTAAGTTTAGCAATGCTTGCCACAGTACCATCCAAAATGGCTATCCTACAGTATACTATCCTGTAGTGAATTACAGTATATCTGCAGTACCTACTATTCTTTATTGTGCTATCCTGTATTGTATCGACCCCTTGCATGTGACGTCACGGTGATACAGTGAGTTGCCCTCCTTGAGGATACTTACTAAATTTAACATGTACAGTACACATTGTCATGTCTCTGCCATTCACTCCACATGTACCTAGCCATGTGTACTGTTTGTTTGTGTATCCTCTGCAATGAGGGCGTCCTTGTTTGCAGAACTGTGACGTCAGTGCAAGGGACCTATTCAAAGTTAGTTTATTGTACTTACCAGTGTTGACGCTTTAGCATTTTCTTCTTGTAGTCCAAAGGACAACGAATGTATAAAATGATGTCTTCCTTTTCAACACTTTAAAGTTGTCCTACCAAAAATTATGTCATGATTTTCCTGTACAGTATATTTCCAGGTTTGGTGCACCACAGTATTACTACAGTAACATACTGTAGGTTTGCATTGTGCTGTCAGCAATTCACCACATTTCATCCAATAACTTTTCAGATATTGCAAGTAAAGTCCTAAATTTGATTCATTAGTTGCTGGTTGTCTGATGGACAACCTTAAACCAACATTTGGTTGTCCTGTAGAGAATTTCAGGATCTCGGATGCCACGACCACCACTAAACTTCATCACTTACTCTGCTCTATTGTTTGCTCTTTACTGGTGCCATACAGAACTGTTTCTTACTTAATGTATAGCACAGTACATACAGTATTTCCTTTGTCATGCTTATTGTGTTCTAATGAGACCTTAAGATGCAGTTATTATACTGTACCATAAATTGATTCACAAGTTTCATCAGTTAACACATACTACACAACATTGTGACATTCAGAATTCACACGGTAGACATATACTTACCTGTACCCCTTTGCTTACAGTACTGTCATTATGCATCAAAGCGAAAGCCATATGGGGGCCAGCCTAGGTCTAGAGGGCACGGTGTTAGAATTGTTTTCGGGGACATTTTGAGTAAGTCAAACTGATGCATAAGTAAGCAAAGGGTAAGTATAGTCACTCATAAGTATAGTCACTGGAGTTGTGGGGACACATTGTGTACTGGTATACATGTGGTTTGCACTCACTTCCTTTGTTTCATACTTTTCTTTGCAGTTGGCCGCATCGTCTTCGAACTGTTCTCTGAAATAGCACCTCTCACGGCTGAAAATTTCCGTGCCTTGTGCACAGGTAGGTTATTTTGTTTCACTTTGATTTTGTGCATGTGATTATTTACATACAATAGAACATGTATGTTGATCACCAGTCCACGGTGTAGACAAACTGTTGGCTGCCATAGACATGTTGGTGTTAGCTACATACTGTATATTGCTATTTTGTCCAACATTTTTTTTCCTGGATACAGGTTCAATGTCTTGTTCAATTTGAAAACCATTAGGAAAAACATTAAGGTCACCACCTTCCCAGGTCCCATCTTACAATGGAATGGTAATTGTGTAATCTTTGTCATAGAGAGAATCCATTAAGTTGAAGTGCAGTATGTTCTCTATTCTGAAGAAGATGATAGGTGTAGCTGTACACTTTATTTCTGGCAGTCAGAAACTTGTAAGTTTGATGAATTCAAAGTTTTGGGGAATCTCTTGCATCAGATGTACTTCACTAACAGATCACATTAAAGGTAATATGTGAAACATGAGTTTGTTTCGCCACCTGCTGATTTCTGAAACCTTTCATCTTGCATTGTCATCTTTTAACTATTTGCCTGTGGATAAACAAGGACATTTTTTTTTCTCGTTGTTTGAAGTTCAAGATCATCTACTAGGTCAGTTTCTTTTGTTTTTAGTCCCTCTGTATTTTGTTAGGTAGGTCAGATTTTCCTTCCCATAGTAATCTGTCAGTGATGAAAGCAATGCATCATTTTTTTTTTTAGTTGAATTTTATTTTTACATGTACAGTACTTTACTTTCAACAAATGATTTACAACTGTTTTGCTTTTGAGAAATTAAAAGTTCCTTTCTGTTTTGACAACTTTTGGAACCTTTAAAGTAATGGTCTAAAGGAAGTAAATGATTGGTCAGCTTCAGAGTTATGAGGTCATGCAGTAAAATGGGAAGTGAAGTACTGTAAGATTCAGGTGGCAGGATTTTGAGACTGAATATAAGTTCCAGTAATCCCAGCTCTTTTTCTCCAAAATTATAGTGAGTTTTCTTTCCAACCCCTGACTTTGGAAAGGGGATATGTCTCTTTTAGTTTGTGCTGGTATAGGTTTTTGGGGAACCACTCTGAGAGTTTCCACAGTTAAGGGGATAGTGGAAACATTATTTTTTTCTATTAGTGGTACGAGCCTTGCCACTCCATCATTTAAATGTTGGCCTTCTTAGCACACTGTATGTGTGAGTCGTGTATTTCATGATGACTATGACCAATGTTTGATTGACTATGTGTACTGAGGTGTACAGTAGAAGAGAATTGATAGGGAGGCAGTCATGCAATGGGCAAATACAGTAGGCCTGTACTGTACATTACATGCAAATGGCAATTTTGTTGGATAAAGTACATCAACTCAAAAAATTGTACCACCAAGTACAACATTGATTGAGATATGTGTAAACCAAGTATGGCTAAGGTGTACATCTGGATACAAAATCTACTGTCATATTGTGATTCCAGAAGAAAGGAAAATGGAAAGAAGATTGCGACTGAGTTTATCAGCTCTTTGAATTTGCAGGCTATACTGTGACAATTATAGCCACGGTGCAGTGGTGTTCCAAATCATGAGTCCTGAACCTGAGTAAGAGTAAAGTAATTCGTGTATTTGTTGGTAGAGAAGCACCGTGCACCATCTTCCGTTTTGTTCTCTGCCTCAGAATCATTCACCCACCTACAGTAGCAGCCTCAATTTCAACTCCTTGCACATTGAAGTTGTTTCTTGAGCTAAGTCTGCGTTTGCAGTGAGGGCAACTACAGCACTGTAAAAAACTCTTTTTGATGATCCTCGAACAAGAATGTTCCCAAACGTCTGTCTTGTCTCTCTCCACCTCTATCCCTCCTGTTAATGTGGCGGACAGGAACATCATTTGTTACACTTTGAATGTTCATAGCTTGACCTGATTTCTCTCAGGTAATTTTTGAATGTCATACTGTGTCGTTGAACAGAGGGAAATGATTGACCGTCGTCCTGGCTTCCTGAAGTACTCAAAAGGGATTTATTTTATATAAACCTGATTTAATTTCAGTGTATACGAAGAGAGAGAAAAAAAAGCAAAAGAAAGTGGGTTAGATTTAACTGCTTCAAGATGATTTTTTGGTTAGATGACATGGAAGTGGGTTCACATCTGGTGTTGGTATCATTGCATACAGTCGAGGAAGATAGAAATACTGTTAGATTTTGCTGTGTATATTACTTTTGCAACATGTACATGTGTCGTTGTACTCTTCCTAAGTGATTCCAGTTCCATGGAAAACAATTGTAAATAGAAAAAAAAATTGAAAATTACCTAAATTCCTATCGAATTATTGATCATTACAACAACAAGATCTGTAAAAGTATTGGCAGAAGCTGACAAGATTTGGTTGATAAAAGTTTCAAGTAACTGAGAAAATCTGTGTAGCAGCTTTAAAAAAAAAATAGTAAATATACAGTGGCTGTGTTCTATCTTAGCCAAAGGTTTCTAAGGGAAATTTCTTTGGAGGATAGGCTTGTATTAGTGGAGGACTATACTGTACTAAGCTACAGTTAGTGCACTTCAGCTGTGATTTTACTCCACCTTGTATCTAATAATTGCAATTCACGACTGCAGCCCTTACAGGTAATTAATTTACAGAAGACCAGCATGCCGAGTGACGTACACCTGTATACACTGTAAGAGCAGACTTGTATACAGTGTCATAAAAGTGTGGTAGGATCGATAACGGTTGATCGTTACACTTTCTAGTGCAACAGATGACCACAAAAAAAAAATTCTTACAGTACAGCACATGGCTGATGTTAAACATTTGTGGTTGATCGTATCATGTGGAGGGCTTTAGTTTGGGTGGGAGGTAAAATAAGCATGTGCTACATGTGAGTTTGATAAGTGTTCACTTAACTAGAAGAGTTGAATTTGCAGGCAAGTACATCGAAGCACATTGGGACTGTGAACATGAATGCTGCATCCCTGATTGCAGATCTGGCTAGTAACACGCACGGCTTAGGCTACGAGATATGTACATCTAAAGTGAGATTGATAAACTGATTGATAAACTCACATGCCGAGTAGTGCCTGCATTAAAATTAACCTACAAACTCGGTTAAAACTGTACCGGAAATAATGCTTGGCGTAATTTACTCCACCAGTAATGATTCTGGCGGTACAGATACTTCTTCAAGTAGCGAAGTGAAAAGAAAGAACACCATGATCACACAACATGTCGTTGGTCGTAGTGTGGTAGTATACATGCGATATCAGTACAGTCCGTGTGACTACCAGTCAGCTTGTACATTAGCTGCAATATGTCACTGTCAGTGCCAGTTTGAAGCTATCATGGACAGAGTACTACTGGGTAGTAGGTGGAAATGACTTGAAACAAGTAATCAAATCCCCTATTTTCGCTGAGTGAAAGTCGGTAATATTTCGAAAGGGACTCAGTGTTACACACTATGATAAACTTTAAAGGGTCTTGCAAGCAGGCCAAAATGTTGATTAGTACCTAGTAAAACAGTAGAAATGTCTGTGTCACTCTGTTCACCTTCACAGCGGATTTGACTTTACGTGTGGGCACAAGAACGTATACAACTATTCATGTGCACCAACACAGATGAAAAGGATAAAAAAAAATACACATGGTGGGCTGAGTACTGTAGCTGCCCTTTCTGGGGATCACCCCGATACAGTATCTTCATGTTGTTGTTATAATACAGAACTCTTTTACGGCTGGTCAATCGGAGGGATAATGCACTATGAAGTGACTTGACTTCCATTGTCAGCAAGGACATTAATCAGGAAATAGTTGCTGAATAGAGCCCTATTCAAAAATACTTCATATAAAAAAATACATCCCAACAATTTGGTATTAATCAACTTAGTAAATACCAACTTAAAATAATTGGCAGCACAGTCCTTGTATTTCGCAGGCAAATTGACTCACACTGATGCAGCAGACATTTTGACAGGCTCATTGCACATCAGTTTAGAACTAGGTGGGGTTGGCTTGAATCCTTTGGGGTGTTTGTACTTTTCAGACTTTGCAGCATTATGCACAGTAGCTTCTGAACACATTACTGTAAATCCCAAAGTTGGCTTTGTCTGAGTCAGCAAATTCAATCGGCTGAAAGAGGTGTTGCCCTTTGTTCCTGGAAGAATGTAATCAGTGGAATGACTCTTGATTCCTTGCAGAAGGCAAAAAAATCTGCAGTACGAGATGGTGATGTACGTGTGTGTGTGTGCATGCGTATGTGAAGCCTTCCTTGTAAACACGATACCTCAAGAAGCGTAACCTTGACTAATCTCATGCTTGGTGTGTGGGTCAGTCATATTGAATAGATGACCCTTGCTGTTTGCAGTGGAGGTCAAAGGTCAGTTGAGGTCATCAGAGGTCAGATTGTGAAAACCTTGTAAGCACTATGTAAACACTGTATTTTAAGAATGCATAGGCATGACTAATGTTGCCCTTGGTGTGTGGGTTGGTGATATAGTAGATGAACCCGTACTGTTTTTGGTAGGCATCAAAGGTCATTTGAGGTCACCAGATTTCAAAATTTGAAAACCTTGTAAACACAATATCTAACGAAGGGTAGTCCTGACTAATGTCATGTACTTAGCGTGTGGGGTGGTCATAGTGAGTAGCTGATTTGGGTGGAGGTCAAAGGTAATTTGAGGTCAATGGAGGTCAGTCTGTGAAAACCTTGTAAACACATTATCTCAAGAAGCATAATTGTGACTAATGTCGTTCTTTGCGTGTGGGTTGGTCATATTGAGTAGATGATTCCCATAGATTTTTGTGGAGATCAAATCTCATTTGCGATCACCGGAGTTCAAATTTTGAAAACATATAAAAGTGTTTTGTACACACAGTGGTCAAAAGAACTTAGTGTGGGTATGCCCTTTCTAGCAGGATATGGTTTTTGAATGTCAAAATTGGTATGTAAATGGCATCCTACTGTATGTTCTTCATGAATATTGGCAAGGAATCACAAAACCCTTTGACTTTTTTGTTGAGACAAAAGAGATGAAAAACAGTTTCAGAAAAATGTTATGATGGTACAGTAATGTAACAGTTGCACTCATTACTAGGAAGGCATTGGCAATTTCATCTGGCAAATGGAGTTGGATACTGTTTGTACCTCTGAGGAAATCTGTTCTAATACAAAGCCACTGTACATGTAGGAAGCTAGGCACAACTGAGTACGCTGAAAAAGCTTTTAAACTGTCCTCTGGCTAATACATCTTCTTTTGGTTTAAAATTTTTTTTTTGGTGGTTACGTTTTCCTTTAGATTCAATTTCAGCCTACTGTAGGATTACAGGGTGTGAATGATGAACATTTTTTGGATACCATACAGTAGTTACGATTGCTAGTTGTTCCGTTCCTTCCATCCTGTCATATACTGTACATGTCGATGTTTGTGGCAGCCAGGGATTTTATCTGCTAATATGATTAATGCAACTTAAAAGAGAGCAAGAAGTACAGTTCTGTAAGTCACTTTGCACACTGTTGATTTTCTCTTCAATGGTACTGTGTGTCTCAGCATTACAACTGCAAACACACCCACTCCCTGCACTGTACAGTACTCTGTCAAACATGCCAGCTGACAATCTAGTTACTGGACAGTTTGCCTTCTACAGTACTGTACATTAGTGTAAAACTGGACCAGCATGTCCTTGTAATTCTGCCATTCCTGATTGTGTTCCGCTATTAAAAGCAAATATTTGGGTAAATGTAATTAGTTACAGTAATGAGTCAGAAAGTTTCAATACTACTGTACCTACCAACTCCCTTATCCTACCAAGATCACTGTATCATTTCTCCTCTAAAAATGCTCTGACACAAAAGAGGTTTTACCTTTAGTAGTGTTTTCACAGGCAACCCGGGTACCTGTATGGCATTTTATAACCCATATCCAAATTTACTACAAGATCCCTTCATAAAGTGAACTGCTGTGTAAATTACACTGTGTCAGATTGTCAATTTTCAACCACAGTACCATACACAGTGAAAAGCTCAAAATGGAATTTCCTTTTTTTCTTAAGGAAAACAGGTAGTCCTTTTCATGAGAAGGTGTAGGCAAGTGTACTGTATACTGTATGTAGGGTACTAGTAAAAGTCCTTGACACAAATGTGATGCACTTTACTGTGGAAATACCAATTGTAAACAGTAAAGCCACCATTTTGGTCTGATACCCGGGTATCCAACTGATATGAGAAAAAAATTACCTGTCATAGGAATTGATGAAAACCCTTTAAGAACGAAACCATGTTTAGGAAGAAAATTCTACTAGGACCCCCTTGGGACTACCACCTGTCCCAATTAACTGGGATTGTCCCATTTTTTAAAGGTAAAAGTGAGTGTCCCAGCTGGTACTTTTCATCCCTGTCTTCTCAAAAATGAATAGTGCTGTAATTTTGCATGCAGGAATATTCATATTTTTCTTTTGTTATTTTTATTATTTATATTATTATTACTTTATTTATGTATATTATTTTTCTTATTCATATCTTTCATATTCTCTCCCTCCCCCCACACACACATAGAAAAAAGAAATGAAAAAATTTGAATGGCAGCATTTTCTGTGGAAGAAATTTACCATCCTACTTTACACTCACTGTTATGGCCCTTTTCTGTCATATACTGTAATGACCTACTGTAGTTGCAGGGAGAGCATACCTAAACACATCAGTTTGTCCACCGCAGATGAGCTACTGTACTGTAAAGTGTTTATGATACAAGTTTGTGATATGATACAAGTTTGTGATACAAGGTTTTATTTGTATTTGATCTCAGATCAGACCTTTGCTGCTGTGCAGTACAGTACCTGTAGATGAAGATTTACTGTGGAGCTACTGTATCGAATAAAAGGAGGCGGATGTAGATTTCATTTCATATTTTATTTTTGTCAACATGCCCAGTTAGAAAATCTTTGAACACATAAATAAATTTGAAAAAAAAATAAGATTCTTATTTCCTTCATCCAAAAGAATATCATGGTAGGGGTTGCAAAGAATTCTTTGGTGAGAAGGAAGTGTCATTTTAATGGTGCATTAAAAAATTAAGAAAATGTGTTAAAACAGTTCAGTTATTTACAACTTCGTTTTTGCTTTCTACAACAAAGCAAAACTGTAAATGAGGTATTGTTTTACTGTCAGATGTCCGATACTACTAAGCATGAAAATGTGATCACAGCAGAAGCGGTTTATGGCATGCATGGTAAGGTATGTACTGTATGTCTGTGTACTGTAGCCCCACAGTGTGGTAGGTTACCTTTAGGTCTTAAAGCATGTTAGCTCATATACTGTAACATTAGGCCCTGGTTTTTATTTTTTTACCTATTTTAACCTACTGTACAGTAACCCCTTCTCCAAACCTAGTTTTGGGGTAAGAAAAAAAACAACAAAAAACAATTGATTCATAGAGAAACAGAATACTTAACAAGATACTGTAGACCCTTGGGTTTATTACTGTAGAATGGAAACAAAAGAGAGTTTCTGTCATACATCTGTCAGTTTCAGACAAGGGTTTGCAAACTTCAATACAGCACTGTAGGTGCAGGTCAATATTTGCCCTAGCTTTCACAGTATTTGGACCACTCTGGTATTCGGTTAAAGAGTCAGCCACAGGTCTCAGAGTTACTATAAATTAAATAGACAAATAGTGCTAAAGTCATTAAAAACTATACTGATTGCAGCTTGTAAGGGGGGATAGCTTTTTACCCCAACTACACCCTTGTTTTTATATCTTGTTTTTCTTTGTCTTTGAACATGAAATATGCTGTCGAATATAGTCACACTTGTCAGGCAACTGACTTTTCGCACCTCTTTTTTTTTCAGTCCCCTGGGGACAGGGATCAAGCTCAATAAATATATAATAAATAAAAGCTTGTCATTCGTCCATAGTCCTGGCAGGTTTATTATCGTGTCAAAAACAGAGGTTGAGGCACAGTAAAAGAAAAGGGGAAAACTATACAAAGATTTGAAAAGTAGGTACAAACTGTGAACATCTTACTGATGTCAGATTTATGGGATCAAACTGGTTTGCTTTTGATTGCCCTTTGGATACAGACCTAGAGACATACTGTACTGTGCATTTACCATACATACAGTAGCATAGGGTGTAGTTGATTAGAGTTATCCTATAGGCCTATAGCCGACCGACCGCACATAACTGTTTCTGTTTTTTTTTTTAAAATAATCCATGGTGCAACACTGCAGTACTGTAGGTCTTTAGAATAGTTTGATTTGAAAGTTACAGTGCAGGGACTGGACAGTGAGGTGAGGGTCATCACTTGAAAGTGTATCGCAATTTTGTGTGAACTATGTTTACCAGGTGTTCATTCTTCAACTACAAGTACATTGTTACTTTTCCATCTTGTTTTATCAGATGAGCCAAAACTGAGGTTGCAAGTGTGAACGTACAGTACTGTCCCAGGTCCACTGAACAAAACAGAGCTGTTTACAGTACATACTGTACAGTACATGGGCCCCATTGCCATCTTTAATTGATGCCCTTGTCACTTCATCAGCTTGATCTGGCTCCCAAGTAGACAGAAAGGATTTGTAGTAATATAGTGTGATAATATTCATCGATAGTGAATGACCATGGATCCATCCTTTCATGTTCGCAAAGACGGCCAAATTTTCTCCCTGTGTGTAAAGAATGACTTTTTGAAGGAGTCACTGTATGATGAATCTTAATGATTTTGTTACCACTAAGTCAGTGGCACAGAATGTTAATGCCAATCAATTCATCATTTATGAAAAGGAGGTAAGGGATTGGCCAGTCACAAAGATGTTTCAGTGGAAGACATCTTTGTGTTAATCTTACAGCATATGTGTGTATCCTATTGCATATACCGCGCAGTATAGAAGTTGCTATAACAATTGTTGCTACAATACTAACATTTTGTGCTACCATCACACTCTTACAGTATGTAGTGCATGACATAACAGCCATGACATGCCACAATGTGCTTTATCATTAATCCTAAACATTTATGTTAGTGTTCGTCAGGGGCTGATCCAGGATGTTTGTTTGGGGGAGGGGGAGGGGT
This sequence comes from Stichopus chloronotus, assembly GCA_021234535.1. Classification (NCBI taxonomy): domain Eukaryota; kingdom Metazoa; phylum Echinodermata; class Holothuroidea; order Aspidochirotida; family Stichopodidae; genus Stichopus; species Stichopus chloronotus. The sequence goes on along the minus strand of CM037835.1, from coordinate 33,007,950 downwards.
GTGCTAGATTCACCCTTTGCAGGGGGAGTATCTTCCCTCCGAAGGACTCTTGTACAGTAAAAATCGTCCTCTCATTATCGGGTATACTGCAGGTTCTATGCCAAAAGGTTAAGATAGTTGTAATTTCTTTCGATGCAATACAATGTTAAAGGCACCATTATTCAATTTTGAAAATTTTCAGTACTGCATGGTGTCCATTACGTACGCATAGTACTTCCTTGCATATCAAAATAATACTCTAAAATCAACTTCCAGGTTGCTCCTGAACTACAGCATAAATATTTCATCTTCCTAATGATTAATATGCTCACACTACTCCAACCACATGCCAAGGCACAACAGAACGTTGTTTCCTTGTTAGTTAAATAGAAGACCACGGTGGGTTAGGAGAAGGATATATAGAGGACAGTGCTATTGTTTACCAGAGAGTTCTGAGCACCTTTTAGTAGATTATGAGAATGTGACTTGCCAAAATCATGCATTACAAAACCTCCCTTGAGATGTTAACTGTTCTACTACAGTACATCAATGGAAGATTTATGGCCTCTTGGGATTTGCAGTAAGTAATGCACAGTACTTAATGCCAATATTTATGGCCTCTCATCGCTGTTATCAACTGTTGAAACACTGTACAGTATAGCATTGCGTGCAAATGTCATAGTTCCTTCCTGGTATGTAGGGGTTAGGGTGTTCATGAGACAAACATCACTTCAGAGTTTCCATCTGTCTGCATGGTCCAGCTGGTGATTGACTTCATTTGCTTAAATATAGGTTTTCTGCACTAAAATGAGATTTTGAGGGACTTAAAGGCAGATGTTAGTCTCATCAAGTAAGATCGAACCGTGGTTTAATATGAAATGATCTGATGAAAGGCAAAGTCCTCCAATCTTAAAAAACTTGTTTGACACCTCCGCTATCCTGTATGATGTCGGTTTTGCGATTTGAGGTTCACTGGCGCTCAGTATATGCAGTTTGTTGACCTCCCTTCCTGTCAATGTTGGGGAGGAGGGAGAGAGGAGGGGTGATTGCTTGCAAAGCAGGGAGAAGGGAGAGGATTGCAAACCAGGGAGAGGAGAAAGGGTAGTATAATGGAGATCTGATAAAGTCAGTTACATGGCCATTTTGACAGTTTTTCCAAACATTGTTAGGTCAAGATTGACAAGATTGACTTTGCTCCTGACTTACCTGTCTCTGCACAACAAACCAAAAAGAACCTACCGTAAAGTTACAGTATAAAAACACATTGTAAGGGAGGTTCCTTTAGCGAAGGTACCATAGAGGCTTTTTAATAGGTAAATAACATTTTCTGGCATGATAGTTAGATGTGCATTAGCTGTGTGGGGACAGGTAAGTTCGTCACTCATAAGTATCCAAACCAGGTGAGTTTTGGGATGTAAATTACACCACTGTATGATAAACCTCACAACATAAGTAGCAAAATAAGAAATTATAAATTAGGACCTTGAAGCATCGTTGGAGTTATCAAAGTTGAGTTCAACTATAAATTCAGCCTGCACTGTTAGTCACTTGGTACAATTACCCGTCATTTGCTCCTATGAAATTATCTATAGAATTACTGTGCGTATACATTTATGGACAGTTGGCTACTACAGTTTTTGCACTTCATCAAGTGCAACTTCAGGTCTGTGGTTGTTTGGTGACAAATTATACAAGAGAATGAGTTCTGGAACTGGTACTGTACGTACGTGCTGATTGAACGTACAGATTGCCTGTATTAATGTCTCATACATCCAAACACTGTATATGTCATCACCTGAACTTGTAGTGTGTTCTCATACCTACTGTACAGTATGTGTCTGTAAGTGTTGATTGCTTTCAGAATGGTCGATCGAGATCCTTTGGGAAATGGCTTTGCAATGTGTCTAGCAAATTAATATGACAAGCACATACTGTACATGTACTGTACTGCAATTCCTGTTTACCGTTCTGTAGTTGTTTTTCAGATAGGTAATCGCTACTGTCACTCGTGAATATATCCAAACCAGGTAAAGTTTTGTGATTAAAACTGGAATATGAGTTATACTGGCAATTGCCCGGTCGTCTATCTGTGCTCTTCGTCAGTGCTTCAGGGAAGAGAAACGGGGGAAAAAATGTCACAAAATCTGAAAGAGAACCATGCATTCACCTTCTAGATGTTTAAATGTGAAAATTATCCCAACATTTTCGTTGGGCCTACAAATTCAGACTCTTAAAGAAAGCCTAGCTGTCAAGCACTGTCACTTGTAATCAAACAGACCATTGCAAATGGATGTTAATATTCATTTGCTTTGCATGCAAAAATTTGGTTTAATTTGTTTTGTTTTTTTTTTTTATTGGCTATAACATTTTTGACCTTTTGTTGCAAAAGATGACAAATTTACAACTGATATTCCAGCTTTAGCATACAGTATTTCCATCTGCTGATGAGATCACCAGGGTGGAAGTGGTGAGAAGGGGAGAGGGTGGAGGTTGGGGTAAAAAGGAGGAGGAAGGGAGAGGGAGATGCATGTGGAAAGACAGGGTTACACGTATGAAAACAGTGTTTGATTTATTTTCTGACTTTTCTACCTGTATCTCTTTTCATCAGTGGAAGAGAAAATTTTTTTTTTTTACATTAGAGTTGTCAGATACATCAACGTTTCTGAAAGCTTTTGATAAAGAACTTGAGATCAGTTTAACTTTGACAGTAGGTCTATCTTAGTAACAGCAAATACAGGAAGGTATCAATTGACTCATATGTGGTGATTTACTGGGTTATATACTTGATTTCCCATTGAAGATGAGCCAATGGATGATAGGTATTTTCCAAAACTTGGTGTCGTACAACACCAATTATAAAGATGAGAGTAACATGTATAAGAGCTATTTATACTTAAATTTAAAAAACTCTTTTTTCTCTAAATTTCATGTGAATTGATCTTACAGAAATGAATCAAAAATATATCAATCCATATTTCCCTTGTCTCAAGCAGAATCTATGTGTGTAATCTGAAGTAAAAATATTAAAAATTCCTCATACTGTATCTGGAGAGAACCTTGCACCTACAGTACTCTGTGGTGTACATACTGTAAGCTGTCATTACAATGTGCTCTGTACATTTGTTCAAGTAACACATACAGGGTACATGTCATGTGTACAATGAAGTACAGTATATGTGATAATTGTATGCAGTTTACCGTAGTTAGTAAATCATACAGTATGTTGTATGGGTTTCCTGAAGTTTGAATGACTCTTCATAGTGGTATAGGATGGTTGAAGGTTAACCGTACATGTACAGGATTGTGATTACACACTGTACACAACTGTACACAAAGTATTGTGATTGCATTGTAATTACAGTAGTTTAGAACTCAGTGAAGAACTTTCTTTCAACCTTGCTGTGTGTGAAGTAACCTATTTCTTCCTTACATCCTTGAAGCCTTGGTCAATTAATCACTTCTCCCTACATTTCCTTCAGGTCATATATTTTTAATTAGTTTTAAACAAGACAAAAGTTTCAAAGACAGAAAATGCAACAATTGTTTTACCATTTCAAGTATTGGAACTTACTGTAGATCTACAGTAGAACTTGCACAGTGACACAAGCTTCTCAAGGTGCACTACTCATCTTTTGTAGTATTGCAATGTACGGACATTGTTTGTTACAAAAGTGAAAAACTATTAATTCACAGTGCGTAATCCCTCACCTCAGTTACGGAAGGGTGGTAACCAGATACACACGCACACATTAGATTGCCAGATGCTAGACCGTGGTCGATACGGTGGTAATGCAGGTTACACGAGGTTAGTACATCGCTAGCGAATTCCCAAACCAGGTAGTTTTGGGGAATCTCATCTGAGTAGCAAAATGTCAGCAAACTGCCTGTCCACTGAAACAGTCTTTTAAAAGATTAGAATCTTATTTCAAAGCTTCCACAATTATCCGATCTGTGTCACAACTTTTTGAACAGAGTGTTTCCTTTAAAAGGGCGGAAAGTCGCAAAAAGAGCTTGTCAATTCAAAGTTTCAGAGACAACAATACAGGTAACAGTCAAGTGTCATATCTCTTACTGTAAATACACTATGCCTTTTAAGACAACCAAACCAAATATGAAATAGGCACCCATCTGTTGATGCTTCTCCATATAAAGTACTGCACGGAAGCTACAGTACAGTAGTTGGTCCTAATCACTTGTTTCTTCATTACTTCAAAAGTTGCACTTATATTGATAGTCCACGGACAGTTGTGAGAAAGAGTCAACGTGTATCAGGCATTCCACTTTTAAAAATTTGAAAATCACATTTCCTGAACAGATTTCAGTATTTTCCAGATATGAAAATGTTTCTTATTTTGTGGAGGCAGATATGTTGATTACTCATCATTGTACTACTGTAATGTACTGGGAGGCAAATTATTGTTGGTCTCCTTGTACTAGTGTGGAATCTGTTCAGCATTTCTGGTTTTTTTTTGTTGAATAATGTCCCTGTCGATACGTGGAGGATCATTGCATTGATGATACCAAGTACTCTTGGGTTGTGTGGTAAAGTTGACATGGTCATGTAGTACCATACAAAGGGACTGAACTTAAAAGTAAATAATACACAAATACACACAAAAAATTTACGTATATATCTTATTCTGTTGGAAATATTGTCAATGTTTATGTCTGGTTATAGAGTGCTTTATTCCAGTGTGTGGGATTTGAAGAACACATTAAATAGTGAAAGCAACTGGTTGCAGTGTTCACAAATGATTGCCTACCCACGACAGTGAGTCGTAGGGGAACGTACAGTAACATGATACAGCAGCTTCCATGATATTGAACCCATGGTATGTGCAGCACTGTGCCTTTTGTGCTCATGTAGACCTATTCCTATCTTCTCCTCTCCCCCCTCCCCCATTCACATGAGGTGATGTTATTGATTCTATGACTTCACCTTGCATTAAAGTGAACTTTTGAATGTACTAATTTTCTCTTTAATCACATCCTGTCATCGGCCTGCCAATCATCAGCAAAGTGGTCATTCGTGATCATTTTAAAGTTGTTGATTTTCAAAACTTTTGTTCTGTTTATCTTGCATAACAGGTGAAAAAGGTTCAGGGCAAGTGACAGGAAAACCTCTTCATTATAAAGGAACCAAGATTCACCGAGTTGTCAAGGATTTTATAATACAAGGAGGTGACTTCAGTGCAGGTTTGTATGAGATCGTCAAGGAAGGAAAAAGCCTACCATGAGAAGAGGTCAGGTGTAGCCAAGACCATATAACTTCAGTTCATTTATATATCATATAAAGATGTATGTATAGAGATGTAGATATCATAAGGGAGGTTCCTCTTTGAAACATTTTGTGGAACTTACCTATGCCCCATTAGTTTGGAATCATAAACAGAAAAGTTTGGTTACTCTGAACTGTAGACCACAATCTTTTCAATTAGATTTCATACTGTGTTTATGCTTAGACCTACAGTATCCTTGCCAGCAGGTGTCGCTATGTTTTGCTACGTTTGCTTTTGCATTCAAAACTTTTTGCGGAATACTTTGTGGGGGGAGGGATGAGGTTGAGGGTGCTAGTGATGCCTCCAACTGTTTCTTCAGTTACATATTACCCCTGGCATAAACTTTAATATTTGATGACACAGAGCTTGTCTATGCTATACAGTGCCTACTTTAGGAAGTATCACATGTTCAAGTCTGTCTGTTGTGCAGGTATTTCTGAAAAACAGAAGCAAAGCAACAGGGCCAACATGGAATATAAGCTTTTAATGTTGCAAGAAAATAATTTGATTTAACATGGGAATTCATCGTAGTATAATTTACAGTTCAACTATGACACCTGCTTTTGTCGAGGGAATAATTTGACCCATTTTTTTGAAAGGACATACCTGCATGTGCAGTTTACAGACCACCTTCTGGAGACTAATATACAGTACCCCACATGCACATGGTATTGTGTGTGCCATTGCAACCCCAAATGCTCTCACCTGCCCAGCAACATTGTCATAGCTTGATGGGATATGGTACATGTGTCATGTACGACATTTCTGAAACCAGCTGAAGTATCCGCATTGTAACTCTGAAAGCATTCGCAATCAATTTATTTAAATTAGGATCATATGCAGTTGGCACTTCTACATAGTTTACTGGTTACCGTACACAAGTTGCACATGCAGTAATTAGCTTTAGCCAGTTAAGTCTCCACCAAGGCTAAGTTGTATCTACCTTCTGATGTCCACAAAGTTTTTCTTTAAAGTTCTCTTAAAATACCCTCATGCTATTTTGCCTACAAGTATTGACATGAACAATTTTCCTTATCTAACAATACAACAACTTAAATATCCAGTAGGTAACAACTAGCCCATAGGATTAACTCACAGTAGACTAACATATTCCTGCAGGAGAAATACCGTAAGAAGATGCAAGAATTCGGTAATATGTGTAGGAGATGAGGCCTACTTGAAGCAGTAGGTTTGCAGTATCTTTGGTTTACAATTTTTACTGTGGGATGGTAATGGACCTGTAGGACGTGCAGTTGTTGCAGTATGTAGGAAGCACTTGGGTGCTTGAAACTTGTACTCAAGTTTTGCATTTTCCATTGGAGCCCTACAGTATGTCTGCTTTCATGCATACAGGCATCTTTAGCATTGAAGTAAAGCTTCACACAGGTATATATATCATTTTTATTAAAAAAACAAACAAAGCAAAGAAATAAAAGAAGATCAGTCGGAACTGAAACAGAGAGTGGGAAAAATTTTCATTGTCAACCAATTTATTAAACCAAGACAAGTCACTGACATTTTGGAACAGTCAGAATGGGGTCTGTTTGCGTGACCCTCCGTAATCTGGTTATCAGACGTGAGAAATAGTTCGGAAAAGAAACACGTGAAAGGCAATGAAATGGTAGACCTACCGCGAGGACAGAATTGAAATCATTGACCATGGCTAGAATCCTCATCAGGACGTGATCCTGGGATGGTAGAGCAACTTTCATAAACAGGTGTACACATGATTATTTCCTGCTCTAGTGTCATAGTAATCTCTTTCTTGTCATGATTTCAAGAGGCCCTGTTTTTAAGGGACAGTATTGGAAAGCGATCTTAAAAAAATTGTCCAGATGGTGCATTAAGTAGGAGATAATAATGCTGTTTGCCAAGCAAGGGTTATGCCATAAAAAAAATAATAAAAATAGGCCAAATGCAACAAGTGAGAGCTGTTTAATAGTTTTACTGTAGGTTGCCTTGAAAATATTCTCACAGAAGTCTAAGGGTCTTGGAGCACAGAAGTTTATTTTGACAGCTATTGGTCAAACATTTAGTTTTACTTACAGTAGGTCACAGTATGACAAGTACTGCATGTGTCTGTGAAGCCAGCTTAGCTTTAGTTCACTCCTTGTCTCACAATTGTCTTAGCACAACAAATGCTAGTCTTTAAAATGGCTGTTCATACAGGACAAAAAAAAAAAGTTCCACAGTAAAGTCACAAAAGTGCTCATCTTCCATTCAGCCATGGCTGCTGTGTGGAGTATGTTTTGATATCCATCACTATGTTGTTGAAGCACATGCAGTGCTTGCATTTATAAATAAAAGGAAGTAGCACATTTTCACAGCTCTGTCTCTTTCCTTCCCTTCCCTCTCTTTTGAAGAATTGGTTGTTGAGGATCCTATCTGACCAAAGATTGTAGCATTTTCAGAAGCTCTAGTGATTTTTGTTTAACTTACATCTGTATGCATACAGTAAAAGTGCCATAACTGGGTCTGACAGTTTCGAACCTAGCAGCATTTTCATGAACGTTTGGAAACCGTCCTCTCATGAAAACGGTACTCTACCGTTTATAGATTTCATCCACCTGCAGGTATTTAAGTGCATGTTAAGCAGTGTATTAACATTTCTTTATTCCCATTATGACCCGCAGTGTATTGTTAAATAATACCCTCTCCCAAACCGATTGTATGAATCAATGACTACTAGTTAATGTTTTTGACTTTGCTTTTCTGCTCTTTGTTTTCACCATAGGTAGAACCAGCCGGTAATATTTTGGTGAGGTCAAACAGTTGTGTGTGTGTCATGTCCATTCAAAGGTTGAAAACAGGCAGTTTCCATATTTGTCTCAAATGAACCCCCATATCTTTCATAAATGCACGACCCAGTTATCAGTTTCTGCAAGCTTGTAGCACTCTGTACTGTATGTAGATTCATTGCATGTACAATATGTAAAATGTCCATTCGTTTCGTCGACAGGAAATGGCACCGGAGGAGAGTCTATCTATGGGGGCACCTTCGCTGGTAAGATTTCTGGGAGCGTTAGTGTAAACTAAGTTCCTTCCGGGGGGGGGGGTAATTTAGGGATAGCTTTTAGTCTTGTATTTCGAAGAAGTTAGAATCACCTTTAATTTGAATAGTTCTGTTTATGTAGATAGCTTAGAAAGAAAACCATCTAGTAACCTTTTTGTTTCTTATTTTAGGAGGTTATTGAGCGCTTTGGAATAGCCCTACCACAATTATGGTAATGATAGAATTTTCTCCCTTTGATTGTAATTTTGAGGTGTTTCAGTTGATACCAATGTGCTCTGTGAAAAAATCGCAAAAATGGTTGCCATCACCCGACGATTTGGCACAACCATCACATCAACTTGACCGCGATTTTAAAGAAACAGTGTGAAACAGCGCCAAAGTGTCAGCACCAAAGTAGAGGGGCTTATAGTAACTGTTCCATGCAAGTCAAGCATATACATGTAGGTACTGTAACTAGTATGTGATCTTGTTGTTAGAGGAGGGATGTTTGGCAAGATGGTTGACACAGGGTAGGCAAGGAACAGTGTCGATGATACCTTCTTGACACCATTACAGTGGGTCGGAATTAATACAAAAAGTGCCCTTTTTTTAGCCACTAGACGAGTTTTACTTGCATCTTCGTTTTCTTGCATGTGTCACCTCTTATTTCCTGATGAACGAAATTCTCGCCCCTGTCTCTCTGAAGTGGCAAATGTTACTTTTGGTCTTTCATTGTGTTCATTCATCAACTTTTCTTTCCTTTTTCAAGGTGGTAAATCAACAAAAAGGTAGGAGTATGTTGCTTTGTGTAGTCTTTGGGCTGCTCTCTTTGTATGAGTGGCAGCCCCCTCTTTTGTAGGGTAGAAATTACTGCTTTGTGAATATTTCATCTCATCTTGTTACCTTCTGTAGATATTTTATTTTGCCTTCTCAAAACTGAGTTTACTCGTAAACATCATTATTCTGGTATACGTTATCTACCAGGTTTTATCATGTTTTGGGTCACTTCCTATCCCATATGTGCAAAAAAAGAAAAAATAACATTTTATCCTCTGTGCTCTCAGATGTTACACCTTCCTTATGACGTTCTTCCAAATTTTCTTTTCGCATTTTTCTGACCACCTTCCTTTTCTCACCGTGCATTCATCTCTCTACCCCCACAGATGAAAACTTTGACGTGAAACACGACAGACCATTTCTTCTATCGATGGCCAATCGTGGGAAAGACACCAATGGATCCCAGTTCTTTTTGTGAGTCAACTTATCTCATATGTGGACTGTTTTGAATTTACCCATGAAGCACTTGAGCCTTTTTCTGCCAAATATTTCTGTCACATGCGCTTTCTGCTTCATCAAACCATGGATGGGGAGCACATCAGTGAAGTCGCTTCAGAGTGTGTAGATGGGATAAAGGCATTACTTACTGTAATGACTGCAGCAGTTAATTATGTGCAGTATGTATGAGGTCACAGAGATAGCCGGACGCCATGTCTCCCCCTTCCCAGCCTTTCCCACAATATCCTGATTGAGTGAATTGTCGCTTTTGGTTTTCAAACACTGTACCTTTTCTGTGTCTGACAATATTGCAGACAGCGTATCTTTGGTTGGGTCTTCTTGCCTTTTCATTGCTCAAGTTATTGCTTGTAGTTTATAGGGACTCCTTCAGTTGGGCGGTTCTTTAACAGATACCTGGCTGAAAAAAAATTGAAACACAAAGTTTGCCTCGCTTCCGAGACTTTCAAATCAATTTTTCTGCCATTTGTCGTTTTGCTGTCTGATTGTTATCAACTACAGTTTCTTGTGTTATGCAATCCTCATAGCGGCTTTGATTTTTCTCTGTGTAGAAGTAAAAAAAGTGAGAAATGAAAGAAAGTGTTAAATCGATAAGTACAGTATTAACACACAGCATCAAGTTTATGCCCTTGCACCGACATGTTTTAAGGGCTGAGCTGTGACCGGACAGTAAATCTCAGTATGCATATAAATAGGCTCTCAGATTTTTCATGAAACACCAAGAACAGCCAACCTACTGCACTGAAGTACCATACCCAATATGACAAGCCTTATATAAAAATCATTGCTGCATTTTTTCTTGCCATTATTTCTACTTTGACCAACAAAGGGGTGTTTGCATAAATCACAGCCCCATTAACTTGGATACACTGTGAAGGGAAAGCACTGTGTAACTTGTGAAATCATTGCAAATTTAAACGGTGTATTGTCTGAGGCACTGTCTAGTAACTTGCTTGTCAAACACATGCTGTGCCAGCAGAAACCATTAATGCTCCAAACATTTCTGTCTGCTTTAGTTTTCAAGTGGTGAATGGATTATTGCCAATAATGAGACTATCCATAAATATTTGTCAATGTATCGTCAAATCAAAGGAGATTAAGGTATCAGTGAAAGTTTACTCTTTATTTCACTCAGCCGTATTTTCTGTAAGCAGCTGTGTCAACACCAAACCCTGAAACAGTTACTGCTCACTGAAGTTCAGGTCTTAATTTGGTGACAGTTTAGTAAATGTGTTTGCTGGTGCTGTGATTTTGTTTCCGTCTTTTATGGTTTTAATTAGACTTTTCAAGAACAATCTCATTTGGTAGTCCATGGTATGTTTTCTGGTTTCCTTTCACACATGGTAGTATGGCAGTCACAACTGAAAGAGGAGTTCCTTGTAGCCAACTTAAACAGTCAAATATCATTATTTCTTTCATTAAAGTACCACTTAATTTTGAAAGTTGTCCGCGAACACTCCGTTTAGTTACAGTTTTCAGATGCCACATTGCTCATGGTTCTGTCTATACCACTGAAAGTCAAAATGCATCTTTGAAACCAAAAGCTTTCTTTGCTAAAAGTTAATATTCCTTACTGTTCATATCTCTTTCCAAATAACGTTGAGCACCACATTTTTAGTAAACAAACCTTTGCTGTATACTGTCAGCAGAATAAAGCCACTGTCAGATTGCTCTCTGTATAATGTGCAGTGTATCAGTGTTGAATCCTTCATCCTGTGTTAACCAAGCAAAATTTTTCCAACTTTCAAGTCATATAACTTGATGCAACTCATTCGCAATGTAGAATGTACTGTGCAAATGTGACTGCAATTTGTGATGCTTCAGACATTGTTTATAAGCTTCAGATGAACTTTTCGCATAAATTCCGTAAATACTGTATTATGCATGCCTGACATCGCTATTTTAATTAACCATTTGCTCTTGCCAACAATCTCAAAGAGTAGGTTTCAGTGTGCTTACAGGACCTTTCCCAGTTTGGCCTTGACCGATAACATATTTTCAGTTTTCGATCTCTCTTTGTGGCAGTAAGGGAAAACTTTTACACAGAAGGAGAACTGGGTATCGTACCTGCAGCACATACAGTATATTCAATGGTGGCCATGGTAATTGGACTGCAAATCAGTTCTCTGCCCCCCCCCCCCTTGTTTATCCTCGAGGTATATGTCAGTGTTCTCAGTCTCCATGGCACATAATGACAGTAGAGCACAGGACGTAACCATTCATATAGGCTGCACTGAACAAGATTGACAATCATTCGATGAGACTGTTTGAGCTGCATAAAATTTTCTGAAAGTTTCATCACTGGCTGGTACACATATGTAGCTGCTGCAAGTGACTGACCTTCACAAACACACTTTTTTTTACCTTGTCAAATTATTTCAACTTTTGTTTCTGGTGATACCTTTATTACTGAAAGAGCTTGTCAAATCAGTTGCACCTTTTAATGCACATACAATACCAGTATATGGTTGGCCCATCTTTTTGCCTAATTCTTTTCGTCATTGAGCTTGTCGAATATGATAAACAGCTTTGAGAACACCCTCCCTTCATGTGACCTTCAGACTACACAACTGCTGTGTATTGTAACTTTTACACCGTAGTCTGTACCTACCCTCTTTCTTAATCAGGTAACCTCCATTTTGATTTCACATGATAGTCTGCAGTTCTTATTATTTTTTTTTTTTTCCTTTTTAAATTTTCTTCTAGCCATTCACTTTTATGAATCTTTTGGAATAGTTTCTGTCCATTTCATAGTTGCACCATTTCCTTTTTTTTTTTGCTGGTTTTTTTGTTTTAACTTTATGTCAAATGATATCTATACATCATTTTTTACATTTTCTCCAAAGACACAGCTCATCTGGTGAGTAAATTGCAGGTAAAAATGGAAACTGTGCTAATTACAGAAAAATGACTGTCAGCTCTCCAAACGTGTGAAAGACAGAATGTGCTGTATACTGTATAAACTTCTGTTTCATCTTGTTCAAACCATAGTTACATGTTGAATGATTGTCGAATGTTTTCTTTTTGCTTCTTTCTTGTGATAGCAATGTTACTTGTGATGCGTGAGTTGATGATCGGACGTACAGATTTTTTTTTTTTTTTAATACAGCAGTTACAGTTTGTCAAAGGAAAAGGTTTGAAAAAAAGCTGACACACCACAAGAGTGGTTAGAGGTGTAAAACAAAATTTGCAATGTTTGATATCTCCTGATATTTTTTTTACAACCTTAAAGCTGAAACATTTCACCTTTCTTGAAAGCTTAATAGACAAGGAATGTGTTTGAATGGCAATGTATTCAGATCATGTGTGTAATATAAAACTGTATATGAGAAATATGTCATCATTTTGTTTTGATGAACAAAACATTTGAAAGTTTAAGCAGTTCCGGCTTACGACTAACATGTCAACGACAGACATGTCTGTCAAACATTTAGATCTTCGTTCGACAAACTTTTCACATTTGGTCCTAATCTCCAGACAGACATTTGATATGAAAGGAAATCGACTATTACAGATGACACACTGACCAGTTCATCTGTGAGCTGAACATCTATTTTTGGAGTTAACGCAGCAATAGAAAGAAGTACAGTAGTTACCTGCTGGTTAAGTGTTGTAATTTTTTTTTTTGTTTTGTAAAAGTTTTGTCCTGCTGCTGCTGAGGTCCATTTTCAGTGTTTTCAGGTCATTGGATACAGGTGGCACTTGAGAGGTCATTCACAAGTAATTTGTCCACTTTCACATCCTGGATACACGTTTATATTCCTCTCAGGTAGTCTCAATAACCTTTCTCCCTGTCTGCTTTGACTCATCAAACATAATTAGACTTTGTTTTAGATGACAAGTTTGAAGACAAAGGCTTATGAAGTATATATCTAGCCCCCCATGCTCCTCAAATGTCTTCTTATTTCCCACCCCCCTCCACACACACACACACAAAAGAAGTGAAAAGAAACGGTTCTACCGGCACCCTGAGTCGGCACTCTGAAGAAAATTTTCACATGCAGCCTGAAGTTGAACCTACTTTTTTCCAAGCCGTCTTCTAAATTCCAATTGTCTTTCGTCCATGCCAACAACTGCAGTACATTTCAAGTAGAACGGAGTTATTCCTCCCCTTCCCAAAAGGTTCAACAAGAAAGTCAGTCAGAAATATTTACAATTAAATACTGGTTCATCCTCGTGGAAAGTTTAAAGTTTTGTTAAGTCATATGATGGTGTAACAGGTTGCCAAGTTTCTGTCAGATTATGCAAGGCACAGAAACACTGAAAGTAGACTTGAGCAGATTACATTCAAATTCATTACCAACTTTTTTTCATCTTTTGGAACAGAACAACGAAGCCAGCTCCTCATTTGGATGGGTAAGTCAGCAATTTTGGTCGATTGATATGTTCTTAACCAGGTGTCACACAAACAGGAAGTCAGTACTTCTTCTCTTTTGCATATTCATTTTGTAAGGTTTCAAGGCAACCTGCTGGTCACACACAACATGCAGCAGTACTACATTTCTGTAGTTGACCTGCTTGTATAATAGTTGTGGCTGTGATATATCCATTAAAAGAGCTTTTGGAAAACAAATTACTCTGGCAGATACCTTAAAAGGAATAGGAAGGAAAGTAAAAAAAGGAAAATCTAAACATTTTTGAGATAATCATTCACACATTTGTTGAGATGCAACAGGTGGCCATTTTTATGGGAGCGACCCAGTCATGAATTTCACAATGGGTTGCTATTTAGAAATTGTATTTGTGTTGCATCACACTAGAGGTACCTTTGTGACCATTTACAAGAATGTTCCATTCACAAATTGAGAGGTTCTTAAAAATGAAAAAGCATATTTTCCAAAGCAGACTATCCATAACCAACACCAATTTCTTGTTGATAATTCAGGATATTTCTATTTTAAGAATGACAGCTCTGGCCAAGAATGTTTTCCAGGTACCTCGAGGTCCCAAAGTGTGATGTAACTATGACAAATAACCGCACTAAGCCTTTGCTGTTCTTTAAAATTTGAAGTGTTTATTTAACCTTGATATTTGACATCAGTGTAAAAAGTTAGATCAGGTTTGTTGGAGTTTGACGTACAAAATGTTGTGGAAATAATGGTCACAACTCCCAAACTATTGTTTTATGTTTATTCGAAGACAGTCAAGACTGTAAAGAAATACAAAGGATCTGAATTTGATTGTGTCTGTGTGACATTGCAAATTTCCCATAATGCAGTTTACAACTGTGAAATAGATTTCCTTAACGAATCCGTAACTGTCCAACAGAACATCGTATCGAGATAAGGTTTTCACAGATAAAGAGAGACTTGTCTCCCTAATAGTTACAAAATATTTGTCTTATTCAGTCGGGAATCCCTTTAAGAACTATGTGAGATTGCTCTTTCTTGACAGACTGCATGTGGTCTTTGGGCACGTGATAGACGGAGAGGAGGTGGTGACCAAGATCGAGAGCCAGAGGACAGATGCCAAAAGCCGTCCTTTGGTGGATGTGACCATCAGCAACTGTGGGGAGCTGGTACTGAAGGTCAGGGCAAAAGGTTGGTATATCCATGACAAAATCCCTCATCCCCCACCCCACTACCTACTCTCCCCTTTGACATCCAAATAGTAAACTAAGGAAAATCCTGTCCACTTTGTTTTCATGCAAAGAAATTCAAAGGCACACCTCCCTCCTTCCACCCCAAAGTTTATTTACCCAGTAGTGAAATAGTTCCAACCATGCTCTACCTTTTGTATTGTGTTCCTAACAATTAATTCACACTTGCTATCAGTCATTACATCACTGCATAGATGGATGTGAGTAGCATTTGAAGGGTCGACCACCTGCTAACAGTGACACTGAATTGAGATAAAAAGAAAGGGAAGTTTATCTCCGACAGGTCACATCATTCACTCATTGGTGGATCATCGGATGTACTGTTATGGTCATTAAGGGTTTTTTTTTCTGGAAGTCTCTAGGTCTTTATGCTTTCCTTTTACTTCAATGATATTTTCTTTGAGGAACTTCGTTCTGAGAAAACCGTTAGACTTTCTTGACTGAGTAGGTATAATTGACAGAGCAGATGTGTCGTTGCTCGACGGTACCAGGCCGAGTGGATGACCTCCTGCTTTCCTTCCCATGCACATGTCAAATATGAATTTGATCCGCTGTTGTGCTTCTTGGCGGTACTTCACTGAATGCCAACAAATTCGTCTCAGTCTTCTGTTGTTGAATTGATCAAAGTGCCTTGCACTAAAACAGTGGTTCTTACCTGAGGGTGGGGGAGAGGAAGGGGGTATTCATTCAGTGGAGGGGGGACAATTTTGGTATCTCATTGGGGATAATTATTGATCACTGATCCTGTCCAGGTCTGTGAGATTACTCCAGTATCTGACAATCTGACACCGTAGTGACTGCTCTGAACCATCCTGTAATAGCGATACCATTTTAGTGCAATCCTGTAATTGCAGAAATTAATCACAAAACTAGTGCAAGTGTTTTCCTGTGGTCGACACTTCAAGTTCCATTATTTTTGGAGGGAGATGCATAGGTTGATTGATTGGAACAGGCGTTGGAGAATGCGGATGGGAGAAGAAAATGTAAAGAACTATTGCATTAAATAATAGTTCAGTTTCACATTTCGAGTAAAGTGATGGCCAATTGCCTTGTTGCGCTTGATGGCCATACAGTTGATCCTATATATAGTAATGAATAAATATGTTTGACAGTACCAAATTGCATCTAGTGAAGTGCCGTAGAGCTGGTCTATATTTCACATATTCCACCTGTCACCACGGTAACACCACACAAAATATTCTGCATTGTCCTGTCACTTGAAAACAAAAGTATTCAGACACTGCTGTAACACTACCAAGTGAAGACACTCTTCCGATAGATACATGAGCATGCCTTTAAGTTGCATCTAGAAGTGTTCTGTGGACGTATTGTGGGTACAGTTCTTTTTATTTTCATGAACTTCCTTGATATTTCAAACTCTTCCAGTGTTATGAAATATGCAACAAGATATAATATGTACATCAGATAAAATGTGTCAGACGCAAGTTGTCATTCCTTTTAATGTCTTATTCTTCTCACCTCTACACTCACCCCATCCACTGCCAGTGCTCAATATAGTCTTCTGTTGTGACTATTGACTAAGAATTAAAAATTCCAGCCAAAGAAGTAAGCTCTCCCTGAGAGGGATTCTGCGTTCTAAAATTTCTCAGGAAACGAGAAATTTGAAGTACCTTGTTGCGAAAACCAAAAGTTTGTCAATTAAATTGTTTTCCATCTCAAATGCAAGTATACTACTTGAAGTTGACAGTGGGGCTTCTTTGACGAAGAGCTACAGTTATGGCATAAAAGAGTAAAAAGAAATTTAAAAAACAAATCTGTACCAGGTGTCATTCCATGAAGTGACATTAATGACAAGAGGTGCAGTTCAATGCCACTTGATTTTCATGAAAGATTATCATTATCAGTATGTACAATTGTGACCCAAATTACCATTGATCATGACATGTTCGAGAAGTTTAAAGGGTTTAAGTGTTTGTCACCGGGGCAAAAGTGCCACACAGAGAGTGATTTATTGGAATGGTCAGCCGTAACAGACGCCACCTCCCTCATCTTTCGGCAGAGCCGAAGAAAAAGAAGAAGAAGGTCGTGAGCAGCAGCTCCTCTTCAGATTCTGACACGTCCAGTTCCAGCGTATCACAGAGCTCTGACCTGACCCCCAGCTCTCAGGTGGAGACGGAGTCCACAGACAGCGAGGAGGAACGACGAAGACAGAGGAAGAAGAAGAAGAAAATGAGGATGAAAATTCGCAAGAAGAGACAGAGGGAGAGGAGAAAACTAAAAAAATTGAAGCAGCAAGAACAAGAGTAAGATCTGTTTTGATATTTATCAAAGGAAAGAGTTGTGATGTTGTGGGAGGGGGGTGGAAGGGGTGATGGATAGTCTGAGGTAATGGTGGGTTGTTGGTTTCACAGTAGATAAGATAAAAGAGATTTTACAAAGTGAAGTGCTTGTAAATAATATGATCACTTGAAATCAAACTGTGTGAAGTTTTTAATGTTTTTCCTCATTTGAACTTTTCAAGAAACTTTTGAGTTTTGGCTTCGATTTCCAGGTTTGTTGTACCTTATACAGAAATTGTGGTAAAAAAGAGAGATATTTTGCATCAGCTGCTTACTTCCTCCCTCTTTCCTATTCTATTTAACCTCCAGTTTGAACACCTGCTATCATTCTGTCCCCCCATCCCCACCCACCTCCACCCACCTCTCTTATAGAACACAATCAAAGCCAATGGCTCAATAGAAAGGCAACATGATAATGCAGGTAGCTCTGTCAAATTTGATTATTTTAGTCAATAGTTAGTCAACAAAGTAACAACATTTCAATGGTGACTGTCGGTCATCTTCTTGTACGGTTTTGCTTGGTGAGTCGGTGACACCCTGTTTGTTTTTCTCGGAGAATCAATGGTTATTTGAAGTCAAGGGAGGGCAGCATCTGAAAACCTTTTTGGGACTACGTCTTTTTCAAGCAGAAGTCGGGTAAATTTTCACAAATGGCTCGTAGAGTGCGATTTGCGTGTCCAGCTGATCTGTTATTGTAATGGTGATCAGGCATCATTTCAGATTAAGAAAGATCAAGATTTAAAATCAGCTTGAGCTTGACACGGTATGAAAACTGGCAACTTGTTGGATTTCAGATATGTGGCACTCAGATTGCAGTAAGTCATTGTATGTATATTTTCTATTTAGTCTTTTACAGTTCTAAGTCCAATGATAAAATCGTGCAAGGTTCTGGTCTCTAAATTAAGTTGAGATACTTGTGGCAAGAAACCACCAACCCAATCGGCATCTCTGTTTTCTTCTCGCAGAACCTTAGAGGGCAAGCCTTTCTCGAGTGAGGTTGCCCCCAATGTCACCATCAATCCAGAAGAGATACCAGATATACCAGCTCACAACTTCCTGACCAGAGTGCCTGTTGAGTAAGGCAAAAGCAGAAGTTCTTTTAAGTTACATTTATTTGGCAAATAAGAAATTGACTGCGTCATACATAATACTAAGTGATGAGGTATCACCTGCTTTTTTCAGGAGTATACCCCTTTTCCCAACCCACCCCCACTCCCCATTTGTACATAAATTTGGTAATTGGTAGGTACTGACAAAGTGAGAAACTAGTATGGGTCACTTTTGTCACATGTTAAGATTAAAGGGTCAACTTGTTCGATGGTATTTTGTTATTAATCTCGCTCCATTCTTACCTAACTCCATTTAGCCAATGCACCTGTCCCCACGTTGCAAGCATGCAAACACTTAAGGTAGCAGTTTGAGAAGGAGGCGCTATTCCACATTAGGGATTGTGGAGGCCTTGTGATGTGTCAAAGTGTGCTATTCATGCCTGTATGGGGGAGAGATGTGCATTGGTTACACTGAGCCTGGTATGTTTATCATTCGTAAACATTCAAACCAGGTGAGTTTTGTGATGTCACTACATAGCAATTAATGCATGTTTCTTATCCTTGATGCATTGCATCTTTTTATTATCCAATGGGTATCATTAGTATTTCCCATTTCACCAAGCTCGGCAAACCTTTTGTCCCTGTAAGATCGTACGATCTCATGATTATACCAGTCACACCCCTGACTTCACACCCCTATCAGATTGTTAGGGACGTTGATGTTTAATATGACTACATGCTCCCCATCGATATCTTACTAGGAAAAAAGAAGAGCCAGCCAATAATACCGGACAGGTAGGGAGCACCCAATATCGTCCACCGATGTCGAGGTCAGGAAGGAAGGTGAAAGGACGAGGGAATGTGGTAAGTATTCTTCATTTACCATCATCGTCCTCGACACTCTTCATACCTGGAACCAATGAACGTTATGTTCCCCCTGTAATTATGTTTCAGGATAATGTAGAAGTAACCAAAGAGAGAAATGGAGATAATACGCAAACTCTGTAAATGCTAGATCCTAGGTTTGTGTTAAACAGCGTAGAAGATGAATGCAGAGAGTACGTGTCCATGAGACACTTCTTTATAAAGGAAACTCCCCAAAAACCAAGAGTCAGTCAGGTAGCCAATCAAGTGAATTGGTGATAAATCCTGCATGGAGTAAATTTGATAGACCTGTCTTAAAGCTATAGCGAGAAAGTAGATCACACACGTGTCAATCCTGTAATGCTTGTGATTATGTCAGGTGATATGCAGTGCTCGTCAATACCCGAACTAGGTAAGTCTTGGACGGATTTATTTCATATTGTTGTGGCTTTTTATGATCTCAAGGACTTTTCAGATTATGACAGAGGATTATTGATGTAAATTGAAGCAGCATAAGTTAGCTGTGGCTTCTCACATATATATTACTCCTGCATCCATTCCTTGATCCCCTTGTCATTTCCTGGTCACCCATTAGGCAAGATATTAGCATTTTTCCCCCCTTTTTTTTTTTCAAATTGGTGTATTTGAATTAATTATGGATCCATTTAGGAACGATGGGAAGGTGAAGATGCCCCAGAATTATTATATATCCATGTTTTTCCTTTAATTTCTCTCACAAACAGTGGTGCATCAGAGGTGAAGTAGATTGCTTTCCTCGAAGACAAGCAGTTTTGTTTGAAAGAAACATGCCAACAAAGGAAGCTCTCAGCAACAATTGGTTCATTTAATTGTTACATCTTAGTTGATTAACAGAGCTGTTCTTGATGAACTCTATTCAAGTACAAAGTAATTTTTAGAGACCTTACGATCCATCTGCTTTACCACTCGTGCCTTTAGATAGCAAACTTCATTTTGTTTGACAATTGCAGAGGTACAGAACCCCCACCAGATCCCACTCACGCAGCCCCACCCCTCAGTACTGGAAGGCAGAGGCGAACCGCGACTTAGAACGTCAGAGGGGATGGGACATAGACGCCAAGAAGCGGTACATGATGACTGGAAAGGCAGAAGATAAGTGGGAGAAGGGAACTGCCCTGAAGGAGGAAAAATGGAGAAGGTGTGGTTACTAGTCATTACAGCAGTGCATTTGTGACGTCTTGTCGTGGTATGGTTTCTAGTCATTACTGCTGTACATTTTTGACATCATGTTGTGGTATGGTTTCTAGTCATTACTCCAGTACCTTTTGATGTTATGCAGTGATGTATCAACAATGAAGATCGTTCGATTTGAGAGACTTTGGTGCTCTTATTTTGCAAGAAGTAAACATTTACAAGTTGTCCACCTTTAACCTTTGAAGGAGAATGTATCAGAGAGACAAGGATGAGGGTAGATCCACATACGGCAGGTGGACTTACACTCACCTTTCCTCACATGATGCCATACTTTGTAAAACATATTCCACTGTATTCGTGAATATTTCAAGAAGTAGTAAAGACAGCAATGGTGGGTAGTGTTTGTGTTGGTGGCCTATCCATGTACAGTGCTTAACTTGCATTCTTGAAAATTCTCCCTGCATCATCGTTTTCCATTTAGGTACGAAGACAGACGACAGGATCATCCATCGCCGGAAGACTCGAGAAGCTGGCGTCACGAGAGGAGAGACCGCTACTACGAGTACGACGAGGAATATGACGAATATCGTGAACGTTCAGATGGAGACAAGAAAAGGAGGAAAAAGGTCAAGGGAAAGTAAGGGAGATGTCTGTCTATTTTAGTGAATATTCATTAAGTGTTTAACATGACTTTACCCTGTGGGTCACTTTAATGTATTGTAGTGCAAGTAATGCGTATTACTGGAGTGTAATTGAAACTACGAAAGACACAGGAAATTCTTTGCAGGCGATGCACACTAGTTACACGGGTAAAGTGTCAATTCCAGATGTGTGGCAAAGTTGCTGCTGTAGTACACGATAGTACTTCCAGGATAGTAACATCAAGAGTTACAGCAGTTATTTTTACATCATCGTATGTTTTACGTTGTAAATCAAAACACAGGACGGTTCTTCCTTGCAACAGCAGTGTCTTTATCACAAGGAAATGTAGCACATCGTTTAGGCCTAACCCATTTCAGGGACACTTAATTGCATTCAATTCTATTCCAAAGATTCATTCACTCGACATGTGATCACAAATTGACATCATTGTACTAATGCAATTCATACGTCGTCACAATTTAGGCTATGTGATGAAAAGGGAAAGGCACTGTTTTTGAAGAATTGTCATTTACATGACAATACTTTTCAGTATACATACTCTGAAATCTTAGGATATTATCCCTCTTTCTTAATTTTTCTTACCCCCCTCCCCTCTCATAATCTACACAAGATCCAAAGATAGGAAGGGCAGGAAAAGAAAGCATCGATCTCGCAATAAATCAGAATCGATGGATCACCGTGACGACATCCCAGATGAAGGAGAAGCCGGCGGCAAACAGCGGCAGGAGGAGAACGGCAAAGGAGAGACAACTCAGAGGTGAGACTTGCTGTGAACAGTGGGGAAACGAAAGAATTATCTAGCTTATGATCAGCAGTGTCAAAATTGAAGTGGATACTTGCACGTCAAATCCATTCAAGGCCATGTTTGACTCAATTTCTTCCCGGTATTCGTGCCGAGGAATCAAACCTGGGATTTTTTTTCAAGAGGGAAATCCCTCTTGAAAAAATGTTTTCGGGAGGGGTTTTAAAATCAAGGAGGAAGATGTCACTTGGTAAAGATTCTATTACAATTGATTGTGTGTATTTGCAATTGTAGCTACAACCCCAGCCGTGAAAAAGTGTGCAGGATTTTCCCCGCATGAGATGTATCTTTGTGTGGGATTCATGAGACATTTGCGGGATTCACGCAATACTGTGCCTCAGTGCTAGCACTCTCTCTTCCCCAGGTGAAGCATGTCTATTGTCATTGCTATACACTAAATACAGCTCAGTGAGATATCGGAGGTATTTTGATGTTGCTGGAATAATCGGTTTTGTTGTAATGAAAGTTCCCTTCACGGGAAATGTCAATTCATACAAGATATTTCCTACATTTTTAACTTTGTTGATTTAGGGAAGAGAATTTCTAGGAGATGAATCTTCTTATTGAGGTTAGTCCAAGTTTAATGTGGTAACCGCAAAATCATTCTTATTTGCATTTGTGGCAGTGTACAGTCACATTCATTGGTACCTCTTTGGCAGAGACAAGGTCTCGCATGTTGGGATAAAATGAATCAGCTTTACTGTCTCTAAAACACAGGTACGATGAAGATGATGATGACAGCCCACCACCGAGTCACTGGAAACGGGCACAGAAGTTCAGCAACCAACAAAAAGTAGAGTGAGTTGTCGTATTTCTGAGTCATTTAGCATGATTTGAACTAATTTGAACTTCAAGCAATTTGTTTGAAAAGAGCAAGAAAACTTGAACAGATCTGCCGTAGGTTCCTATGTTAGATGTTGATGGTATTTTAGCACAAATGATATCTAACTTCAACTGTCTTGGGCTTAACAAGTAAGCATTTGGATGGTTAATTGATAGCAAAGCAAAAATCATATTTTTGTCTTTGGATTCCTCCATTTTAGAGCAGGTGAGTTGTGTTCTTTTGCTCTTTTTTTTTGGTCCATGTAATGGTATGACAAACAGACTAAGGTAGTACATTAGGGTGATTGTATATCAAGTCAACTAACTCTGCATTTGAAAAAAAAAACCTGTTTTAAAGGAACTGTTCATTTTGCTCTCTTTACTTCCATGAAAGGGTGGTTGTTGTCTTCTTATCCTAAAGGGTCCATCCCCTCTGGTTTGATTTTCATTTTTCATAGGGATCTTTATAAGGGCCTTGCACCACCTTCTAAAAAGAGCAGACAATCGGAAGACATCTTTCCTGATGGCAGCCGAACGCCCTCCAAAGAGAGACAGAGAGGCAGGAGCCGTTCCTCCTCTTCAGATAATCCAACCATGCGAATTCTCTCTGCGTCGAGAAAGAGGATGCTTGAAAAGAAGAAGAAATCTGGAGCAACATGGAAACCGCCTGAGGAGGACGAAAACATTCAGCTCATGGGAGATGTAGCGAGGTCTCCCAAGGCTGGTGAAAGCATCCTGCCCCACAAGGAAGCAGAGAGGGTTAGCAATGGGAAACTGGTGGCATACCAAGGTGACATGGATGCTGAAACCACGCCTGCAACAGCTGATTCAACTTTGGAATTGACAGACACGCAAAAGAGGAGATCAGATGGGGAAGAAGAGGACGGCGAGAGGAAATCATCTACTCCAATGTCCAGCGTGGATGTCGCTTTTGACAAACCACAGCTGCACGTACCAGCCAAGACTATTCCAATCGTGATCGAGAGAAGCCGTTGGGAGAAAGATGAAGAAGGGAGCCAGGGGGAGGAGGCAGAGGAACCCCCTCCGAAAGAACCGTCAAAGTTCATACCATTACAGGAGGTTCAACCTGTGGTAGCCCCAATGAGCAGCACTCCCATATCAACAGCTGCACCAACAACGAAGCAGGCAGCGGTCACATCTTCCACCCCGAGACCTCCGGCGCCAGTTCAACAGACTGTTCCAAACCTGCCTACAGTAGTAACCAAACCCGCACCTCGTGCAGCAGCAACCCTCCCAGACACCTCAAAGACGAAAGCTGAACCTCAGCGAATCGTAGCGCTGGCCAAGTCCAGCCTTGGCAGTGAGATAACCAGCCAAGTGAAAAAGAGTGCAAGGAGACTTCGAAAGAGAAGCCTGTCTCGCAGCAGGTCCAGAACACCAAAGTGAGTTACTTATACTTACATCGTTTTGGTGAACAATTGAACACATTAAAATGGTCTGCAGTCTGCAGTGTTCTCAACAGATTTTCAAGAGAGGGGGTGATGGGGGGTTGATGGGGGGTTGATGGGGTGACCACATGTGAAGCACGTACAAGATAGCCCAGGAGAGTCTGGAGGAGAGGCCCCAGCTTCCACCAGAAATTTTTTATAATAGAGATGCAAAATGATGCCACAGGGACAATTTCTCGTTCTTTGTGAAATGGCAGTTTCCAAATGGTAACTTTTTTTGTAATTTGATAATAGTGGTAATTCTTACTGGGGACGGGGTGGGGAAAGGCTGTCCCCCCTCCTGTAGAGGACACCGGGCTGTAGAAGTCATGATTTGGATCCTAATCGATCGTAGATGTGATGTCATACACTCAGAAGAGAAACTAAGTATCAGTTTCAAGAAACTGTGATTGTCACTCGCACAGTTTGTAAATGTTTGTGTTCTCAAAGTTCAGTGATGGTACAAAAGAAACTTATCCCATTCAAGTGCTGGCTTATCCGTCTGGAGTCTGCTGTGTAAAAATATAAAACCTTGAAACATCCCGCTTCTTCTCAAGTTCTTCTTGGAAGGTTCACAACACAGTGTTTGTTGCATGTATTGTGCGGGGAAATTCCCGCCTACTTTTCAACAGGGGAGGTCGTAGCTACAATTATAAATACACACAATGAATTGCAATGCAATCTTTATCAAGTGACAACTCTCTCCTTAATTTGGAAAATCTCTCTCCAAATTTTTTTAGAGAGGGATCAGTCTCCCAGGTTCAGTTCCTTAGCATGAACGTAGTCACAAAGTATTATTCATCGTGTCTCAGTTCAAATGTTCCTTGAGTAATTTAAGTACTTTGTGTTCCACTTCTCTGAGGAAAGCTCACAAGCTCTCGTCTTCATTTCTTTTCGCAAAAGCTACTCCGTGAGCAGTTCCCGAAGTCATTCTCGAAGCCCCAGGTCTCGATATCGGAGGGACTATCGGAGAGAGGAGAGCAGCAGGGACTACAGCAGCAGATCCAGGTAAATCATCTCCTTCATCGAATGAATTCTCCACCAACCAAAAAAAAGTTACATAATTTATGAATTTCTCTGCTGTACTAATAATCAGTTAAACATAAGGATATTACCCATAGAAGCTTCTTTAGTTTTTTAATAATGCTGTGAATGTTGGGGCTCAGAACACACCTGAAAATATTTCAGTCTTGGCTATGCGTGACGTAGGGGTGACAAATATCAATTTTCCCCTGTGCACTTTTTGCATTCCCAGCAACAGAAAGATAATGCAAAACCTTTTCTCCTCAGTGTTTGTGAAAACCTCTTATCTCTACATTCAGTGAAATATCTTTCATTTTGTGAAACTTGGGTTTTATCACCAAATACTAGATCAGACTAGTACTCTAACCCACAATGCACCCAACATTAATAACAATGAACAAACCCGAACTTGATGGCACTATGTCACAACCGGTTGCTACGATCAAGTAGTGAAATAATTCGTTTTCTCGAATTTTGCAACATATTTTGCGAAAATAAGAGTGGTAAATTGCATAAAACAATGTTTTTATATTCAGAGACACAGGAAGTGTAGCTGAAGAATTCTTTTAAGCATGTTTTTTTCCTGAGTGAGTTTTTATCCTGAGCCCCTTTGTGTTGTCATTGACATAATTTGAATCCTATTGTCACAAGATTTTGAAGTTGTAGAATTTTATTTTTCTTTATCTACCATTTTCTTCCCTCATCAGTTCAGGGTAAGTTTACAAATATGCAGCATTTGAAACTCTCTCTTAGGCAGAACTCACCCATGTTTATTTGAAATCAATAAAAGCAGATCCAGTTGTTCTGCACGCCATGCTCATGTGGGAATCGTTTCATTATTGTCAAAATTAGATTTGTTCAAGCCGTATTCAGTGTTTCCTTTTTCCTAATTACCTCCTGCCTTTTGTCACCTTAAAACAACGTAGCTTTACTCGGTCCAGGTTCGCTTTCGGTTCTCGCCTCACATGGCGATGAAATTCAGACGTCCGTAGATACCTCGTCCGTTTTGACGAGTGCGAATGTGTACGAACAGCTGATTTTAATGTAGATCTAAATAATGATTCATTTAGGAAACCCCGTCGTCCAGCGCATTTGGCTCCATTCAGTCACACCGTTAATGCGATTAAGACTCGGATAAATCTGGATGTCCTGAACTGGAGATCAAATTCAGATCATTGAGTTCCACCCGCGACTGATTGCTGCAAGGCCGGTTTATAAATCCGCGGATGTATAACTGGAGTGGGAAATTTAGTGTTATACCGTGATGAAGTTTGACGGTTTGCACCTCCCACCCTGTCTCTTTACCCACCTACATCACATTTCATGGTTATGTGAAAGCTCCGTGAATAAACGTCGATTCTTGAACGAAACCAATTCTTCCAAATCGTCTTAACAGTGAAAGCTTGGCATTGAGAAGGATGTTAGACCTTCGAATACTTGAAAAAGGGGGGGGGGGGGGGGAAATGTCATTCATGTTAGTTGTTTAGTAATTGGGGACACGGAGTGGGTCCAGTCCCCTCAATAATCAAGATGTCCAAGATATACACATATAAATGATAGGAGGTTTAAGTCTATCTCAAGTCAGAAAATTCAAAATATATGTCGTAAAGCTTCAAAAAAAAGAATTTACATGGCCCAACTCCCATATTCACAGGACATTCCTGAGCTGAGATATAAAATGTTGAAGTTTATACTTACTCAGTCTTAAATGTTGCACAATAGTTTGTGATGTCATTTTTGTACCACTCAAATTACGTTGTGTTCTTTATTTTTCCTTTATTTATTTTTTTGTCTGAAAGTCATTGCATCCTGCCGTGGAATGTGATCACTCGACCATACAAACTTTCTCCATACAATATGCTATAATAAGCAGCAAACTTTTCAACGTTACAAACAAGGCTACTGACATTTTGATTTTGTAAAATGAAACAACCTTAGGTTAGGTACCGGTAAGCAGTACAGAATGAACATTGCAAAGCTGACTGTTTCAAATTCGACATTTTTATGTCTCAACAATGAAACAAGCTACACAAAGATGGAAGGTGGATAAATCGGATCCGTTTTCCAACCTCTAAAAATATATTTTCTCATAATTCTAGACTTCTACCCTTTAAAGTTAAAATGTAGTTTGAAGATATTTCTTTCAACCATCTTGATGTGGCTTCTCTGCAGGTCAAGGTCTTACTCCTCATATCGAGATGACCTTTCGTCACGGTCCAAGGATCGGAGGTACAGCAGGTAGCAACCTTCTCATGCCTTGCAGCTTCCATTGCCTTTCATCAGCTTAGAATGGAGTTAAATTTCCCCTTTCTCAGATGATTTATCTCTAAAAGTTTTGTTTCACTAAATTTGTCACCTCATCAGCAGGTGTTGATGAATCATTGTGGTTGTGGGCGTTCCTTTTGTCGCATTTCCTTCTCTTCCCCTTTACATCAGATCCCTCCTGATTTCTGATGTAAGTCATTTAATTTTTTTATTCCATCTTCCGGCTTTGATCTCTTCTTTCATAGTGAGACAAATTTACGGAAGTTTGTTTCCGTGGTGGTCTCTGTGAGGGATGCCCTTCAGTTTTTTCCCTTCCAAGAATTTCTGTGGACATACAACCTGAATCCAGTGTCCCAAAGTTTTCACGTGTGTAAATTTGTGGTCGTAATGCCTTGCCTTTTTATGCCTAAGTCAGATTTCCCACCGCAGCTAACGGCTTTTTATCCACCTCTCCTTTCGTTCCCAATCTGCAGGATTTACCGAGACGGACACCATTCTCGGAGTCCGAGGTCGAGGTCTAGGAGTTATGATTCTAGATCCAGGTCCAGATCCAGGTCATATCACAGAGGGAGGTCAAGGTCATACCACAGAGAGTAAGAAACAACTTTCCCTACT
Source organism: Stichopus chloronotus (assembly GCA_021234535.1). NCBI lineage: Eukaryota > Metazoa > Echinodermata > Holothuroidea > Aspidochirotida > Stichopodidae > Stichopus > Stichopus chloronotus. The sequence goes on along the minus strand of CM037835.1, from coordinate 32,979,784 downwards.
TGTCTCAGAAGAGGTCAATCAAGATTTATTCTCCTCCATAAAAGGTGTCTTCATCGCAGGAGAAGTTGCTTCGTTTTTTCCGACCGCTTCGACGTACTTTGGGATGGTTTTAGAGGAGGTCAAACCGAAATTACTTGTAGAGGGATGCAATTTGTAGTGAATTAATTAACGTAGCCCGTTGCGACGTGGCTCGTACTTAGGAGTGTCTTAATTTATTTTAACCTGCAGAAATGGTATTGGCAAAAAGGGGCATGGGGCTGCAGCAGTTCAGTACTTTTATTTTGCAAGTTTTTGTGTCCACAATCAGTGTAAATTTTGGAATGGTTCATGGCACAGCATGTAACCATTCCTCAGTCAATTTAATTAGTACTGTACTGATAACTTAGACACTAGATAGCCACAGTTATATTATGTGCAGCTTACATTTCAAGCCAAGCAACAGTTTGGAGAGTTCTCATCCGTTAACCATTCTCCAATATTAGAGGGTTGAGGGGAGGGGTTCTGTCCTTCAAAACCTATTAATACCCATGCGCCTTTAAAGGTTGATACCGTTGCAGTGTCAAGTTTTCACGCAAACATCCCTGATCTTGGATCTTCTGTAATACATATTTTGTTTTTTAATATCTCTTCTATTTTTAGATACAGCAGATCTCCCAGACACCGCAGGTCCCATCACCGCTCGAGGTCCCGCTCGAGAAGCTACCGTTCAAGGTCCTATTCACGGGACAGTTACTCGTCGAGGGGGTCACGGAGCAGATCCAGATCAAGAAGTAGTCGCAGTCGCTCCAGAAGCTACAGCAGGAGTTGAAGCAAGCAACATTCCTTTGCCTAATGGTTTTCTTCTCTTTGAGAGACATTTGCTTTGATTCCCTTAGATTTTTTTTTTTGTGGGGGGGAGGCTGTGTGATTATTTAGTAAAAGAGTAAACTTCATGAGAATTAAGAAAGGATGAGGATGAACAAAGACAATCAAAGCCATGACGTGATACCACCGTTATCGTATGCAAGAATTCTTCATCAGTATGAATATTCAGTGGGTGTAGAGATGCATAACTGCAAAAGCTGATAAAAAGCATTCAGTTTGATAGGAAAGGAAATTGTAATTTGTTCGTCTCTCCCATGAGGACTACTTTGCAAGTGAACATTTTAAATTGCATAAAAGAAGAGTGTGGCACTTTATGTGGTTGCAAATATTTTCTTGTTAGAAACTTTTTTTTTTGTATCAACGAATTGAGCCAACTGACCACCTTTCATACCAAATCAACATGTATGCAGATTACATAATTTATGTGACAAAGCTTCAGTTTTTTTTTTTCTGTTTGTTATCTGAGCAACTCTGTCAAAGCTGCTATCTGTATGCTGACTGTACAGGCTTTTTTTTCCCTTCAAGTCATGGGAAGTTTCCATTTTTGTCCCTTAAAATTCAGTTTAGTGTATGAATATTCATCAGGGGGTCGTAGTTGGTTAAAGGCATGTAATAGGCTGTGTCATAAATCATCCCATAAACATTACCGATGTCTTGTGTTGGCCATCGAATGCTGTTCTGGATGTTAGTATGGAAAGCGTGCCTTACAGAACATAAGGAAAGTCGTCTTGTTCACACAGAGAAATCAGTCATTTCCAGCCTTTTCTCAAAAGAGTAAGCCAAAAATAGTAATAAAATATGGAGTGATTAAAGATATTTGAGCTTCTGGAAGACTACTTTACCAACATTTTACTGATGCTGGGGGAGGGGCCTTTTGTAGTTTTTATGAACTTTTCTTTTATACATTGTTTACTTTAGTTCCTGAAGACTTTTGTAGTCGACAATTATATACTGAAATATATATGATTCACGGGAGCAGTCTGATGCAAGTTGGTGGGTTAGAAAAAAAAATGATTTCAAAGAGGAATAGCTGACAGCAAGATAGTGCACTCCAAATAGTGTAAAGCTAAATATGTACTGTGCAAACACACCGATATTCGCAAAATGGGTGTATTCCAACAAAATATGCAAGTTTGGAGAAACAAAATATTGTCGCTCTGGTGACGTATTTCTCAGTCAGGGGCAACTTAGCCGTTTAGTGTGTTTCCGCATATCCTCGACACCATCACTGGCGAAGATTAGATAATTGAGAACCAAAACACAGAAAGCTGAGGATTCTGCTTTCTTTCGATCAAAATTTACCTATCAGTAGTTTCGATTTAGTGTGAGGAACAAAAGGGGTTTACTTTCATCAATTCTGTGAAATTTGCTTTCATCTCCCCCTTTTCACCTTCTTTTTTAGTTTAGAGGGGTCACGCTCTATGTTTCTAGTTTGTGTATTCGTTTTCAGCTTCTAGAAAACATTTTAATTTTCTGTGGAAGCATTTATCCAACAGAATGTTGTTGTCAAATTACCAAAATAAAGGTCAAAAAATGAAAAGAAATTTGTTCTCCTTTTCTTTTTGGCACTGCCGTCCCCAGTGAGTCATCACTTTTTTGAAACTGTATTTTCAGAGACAAGTTTGACTCCAAAATTCATGGCATAAAGCCATGTAATCATGAAGTGTTGACAAATAAATTCTGAGTTATTGGACGGATATCCCTACCCCCCTCCTTCCTGGAAAAATATCCTCCTTCGAAGGTATTATTTCACCATATGCACACAGACCTTAAAGTGCTGGTTTTTAAGCACCTGGTGAAATTAACACCATTCAGGGAGGATATTGTCCGACAGCCAGTTTCAGAATGAATTTCACCTGTCGTCAGTCACTAATGGGAAGCCCATGGTGTTGTGTCTTCTGAGAATCAGGAGGTTACTGTAATAGGAATCTATCAAACTCATTAATAATCATCCCTTTTACAGATAAGATATTTTCTGGTCTTTTCAAAGTTCAGTGATTTACACATTTTCCAAAAGGAATTATGTGAAAGCGATATAGCGGTAGTTGAAACGTCAGGTGTGATCTTTGACAACTTTGAAACTAGGTCAGATATATGCTTGATCCTAGATATAGAAGTAAAATTGTATGAACATGACAAACATCTACAGGTGGTGGAAAAGAAAAACGTTACACATTCGTATTTTTAATGAATTTAGTTGTATTTTGCAGTTGATACCTTTCTTGGGCAATTGATTACATAGATTTTTTTGGTCACAAATGCAATAAGAGGGAAACTGTCTTTGAAAGTAAAATAATTGTATCTTCATTGCGCTGTGGCACATTTTGTCGTGTCATTTCAGTATGACAAAATATCTGTCCAAGAAAATGCAATCTGAAATATTTTGATTGACCTAACTAACATAGACAACATATCCCACATGAGTAATCCCTCAAAATTCATATCTGTCAGAACATTCATTACTTGGGAATATGATTGAATGTTTGAATGAATGTTCGAATGAATTTAATACGTACAACGCCCTGTATACTGCAGTCCTTCAATTTCTTGGGCCCATTATCATGCATTGGTCGTACACCAACACAGTGATGAAAAAGTTACACATCAAACAGTGTCCTGCCGTGCAGCTTTGAAGAGAGACCGCGATGTGAGAGAATTTAAAGGGCCGACCATTTAAAGAGTTAGGTTAATGCTACCGTAGTCAGCCAGTAGTCAACTCTCTGTTTGGAAGTTTGGAATTGTGATAATTTGGTTCAAAATTTTGAAAGGCTGGCAGCTACAGGCATCAGACCAGCAATTGGCAGCTTTATGAAAACCAGTAGGGGGAATTACATGTTAGACTTGCTCAGGTTAGGGGACTCTACTTCAGGGTCATGACCTCTTGCCAGGAGTCGCAACCAGACTCCACTCTCTTTGGAGTCACAACTCCTGTAGAATTCTTGAAACTATGAAAAAAAAAAAAGCAAAGCGTTCATGAAGACCATTTCTTGTGTGCTTAACAGTTTGAATTCATGTTCTTTTGCAAGGTTAATACATGACAACAATGTTAAAATCTGGAATGGCTTTTTAATAGTTCAATATGATAATTCCTGCCCCAATTTTAACATTACACATGTGTAGGTGGAAATTAGACATCACAAGTATCTTCAGAGCTGCAATCTTCAGATCGCAAGTGCTCGACCCCTAAAATATCGGAGTAGCCCCAAGCCTACTGTGTAAAATCATTCTTCAGCTACAGAAGATGAGATGCCACCATCACCAAAGAACCTCAGGGGCAAGACCAAGAGATGTGAGCGGAGGTGTGACCAAACCAATTCCCGGCCATTGTGCATTCCTCGCACTTATTCCTCACACTCATTCCTCGCACTCTTTCTGAAAGGCTAAATGTTGCAATGAATGGAACAATAAATACAATGCTAATCTACTCCAATCTATTACCGAGAGAAACTGGTTTGATTTTACATTAAGCAAATCCAGCAGGAAGAAAATATAGCAAAAAGAACGTAAAGTAAGCAGCTAGTGAGATCTGCTCAAATGATGAGGTAGCAACAACAAGGCACAAAAATTTTCCATCAATTGGTTTACAAGGGTAAGAGTTCTGTATGGTAGTGATTGTGTAAAATTCCACCATAGAGACTCTAATCTTGTCCCCTTTTTTTCGACACCCTTAATGCATGACAGGCATGTGCTCAAGAATGTTAACCTTTACCATTCAAGTAACCTGGTTAACAGTTTAAAAGAGATCTGGTCTTTTTGTCTCCTTTTGCTTGTGATGGCTGCATTTGAACAGAACCAGAACCTCCCTCGGCCAATATTTTAAAATAGGAAGTCTCACCGGGGTGAAATGGGCAACAGTGCGAGCGGGAAGCCTTAATCGGGTGGGGTTCCAGCAACCCACCCCAGGGATCCTGCTGTGGGGTCCAAGTGGCAAAGTCCCCAGGGAGCCAAGACATTTTAGACACTCTTTAGCCAAACAAAATCTTATCCACAGTCATAAAAATTAGAGGAGGATTGTGAGGTAGTCCAGATCTCGAGAGAAGACAAATGCAAAGAAAAAGTGAGAAGAAAAAAAATCTCCAAATTTTATCATGATACATTTATCACTTTAAAGACGGTATCATGCAATGTAGAAAGAGATTGCAAGGGGCATACTAGGTAGAGCATTGATCTTTTGAGTTTGGTTGTCATGAATTCCTGAAATAAAAAAAAAGGTACCCCATGTATTAGCTAGCTTGTCATATCAGTAAGACAACATGTTCAGGTTAGGCTTTGCCAGATCAAAACACAATCCACGGCTAAAGCCAAGCATTCTTTCGGCCATCTCAAAAGATGTCCATCCTAAATATGGCCATGGTCATTTCCATCTGACCATCTCAACGACGGAGGGATGCATCGCTAGCTGTCGGTCTCGAACAGATCGAAGACTGTTTCCTGTCAACTGATATACATATAAATCTCGAGAACAATAACACACGTTTCCTTCAAAAGGACCTGCCAAGGGGATTGTAAACAGAACATCGGCACGATTGATAATAGGAGACAAGATGGGATACATCAAAGTTAGGTCGTTGTCTACTGCTGCCGCTTCTCATCCTTCTGCATCGGCTGGTGGTTTGTCGACCTTTTGTTGAAGACCCCTGATAGATATGTCGTACACGACCTCCTCCACCTTCTTGACGTCGTATTTCAAGCCGTCGTACCTCTTCCTGAGACTGTCGTTCTTGAGGTTCAGAAGACGGAAACCGGAGTCTAACTCGTTCAGAAAGGCAGCTATCTTCAGGGGTCGCGAAAAGTCACCGGCCGTGACACTGTTCACCGCAAGACGACTCTAAAATTAAAGGAATGTCAATGGTAGAGATGCAACTTCAGAATGAAAACACCATTGTAACATCTCTCCAAATTTGTCTACCTTACTGTCTCAATTTCCAATTTTACGGTCATACCAGACGATCGTTCACCCTCTAGGAAATTTGAGCAGGCGACTTGGGATACGAAACAAACCGGTGTCATGATGAGATAAACCAAACTTTATAAAAAATTAGCAAAACACTACAATTTGCAGTACACTCCTTAAAAGACTTAAGAGTTTGCCCAAATAAGATATCCTGCCAAAAGATAAACACTGACCAAGAAACATTTTGTTTTCTTTAACTATCAATCTACTGTTTCGAAAGTGAATTGGATAGGAGGCTGCTGACTTGAATAAAGTTGGAGCAGAGTTTACAGGACGAATGCAAATTCACACAAAAAACTCTAATGCTAAAAGATACATCTAATACTTTTCACAATTTAGGAAATGTGCCCTTCCTTGTAATGATGACATATCCAATGTTTGCTACAAGCCTTTCTTCTAAATAATCATGACAACCATCAATATCAATTATTGATACATCGATTTTTTGAAATTTGGAATGAAGTTTGATTTGAAACTGTCCTATGGGAACAGGGAAAAGTGTTTTATAAAAAATGCATAGCTTTTTACACAGACAAACATTGCTCTCTAATTGCATGGTGTCACTTGCCTCACTCTTAATGCTTATTGCAATCATTTATTTTGATTCATGGGCATGGATTGGTGGCGGGGGACATGTCCCCTAGTATTCAATCCTGTAAAGGAGGGTGGGGGTCACAGTATTACATGCCCCCTACACCCCCCCCCCCTCCCTCCCTCCTCCATGTGTTGATCTGCTCATACACACTTTCTTCCTTAGAAGTACTGTGATGTCAGATTAATAAAACTGCAGTCTCAGTATGTCAGTTAAATGGGATTGACTCTGCAAAAGTTACCACAGAACTACATAACACAATTCATGACCTTTGATTTGCTTTTACTTTGTAACCGTTACATTCAAAAGCGACTTTTCCGTGCCCTCCACCGACCCCTAACCACCAATAGATGCAAATGCTTTGATTCCTTGTAGCTCTCACGATAACCTCGAGATAATGTAACTCACCAGTTCATTTGCCACGGTGAGCAGTCCATGCAAAAAATCTTCTAGGTCGATGTGAAATCCATCTTCCTTCTTCACAGCGACTGTCCAAAAATGAATTGAAAGAACTGAAAACTTGCAATGTGGTACACTTCTTTCACATTCCATAATGTTTTCAAGTAAAGATTCTGCATTTTAATGTTGCGCAGTACTGCTCCTCAAATCAGGGAACCTGCTCAGCCATGTTTGTCTGTAACGACATCAATGATATCTATTCATACTCCATGCGACAAAGAAACAGCACTCAATGGTTCCATTAAGCTGCACCAGGGTAGATCGTCCCACTGCATTTATGCAAAGGGCCTGAAACACTGCTGGCAACTGTACAGCTTTAAGTTATAAAGCCTAAAGCAGACTTCCAACACCACAGAGAAAATTAAGTTTTCACGACTTTTCCAGTAACTATACCATGACATTTACTGCACATGACCATTTCATGACCCAAATGTGAACCATGAATAGCAGTGTGATGATCGTGAAAGAAAGTACATTTTTTAACTCAGACAAAAATAAGAAGTCTGTTGTAATTCAGTTGGAAATGACTTTTGTCATGAGTTCTCCAAGACTTTTGTCATGACTGTGTCCAGGTCTGGAAAGTGAAAATAAAATTTCATGACTTTTCAAGGCTGTGTGAAACCTGCTGAGGGTATTTAAGACCCATGGCTGGTCTAATTTCATAATCAGTAATCTTTCACTAATCACTAATCAAAGCAGGTACTGACTGTTGCTAAGGTAGCTTCTATGACTCCATGTGTATTAGGACCATCAACATATCAATATTAGCCATATATCTGGTTTTACACTACATACCTATAAAACTGAGATTGATTTTTACTGATAACAATACATAGATAATATTGATAAAGAATATACAGCAACACCAAGATATGCATGTATGGCTAGGCATCAGCTTACGCCATTTACAGTACACAGTTCATACACTGAACCAGCAACATTTGCAAAATTTCGCAGGAAAGTTTATTTACTGGATACTATCCATATTTTGAAATCAATAGATTGACATCGATTTTGTCAGTACAAACTGATATTAGTCCAGTGTAATTGCAGCAGCAATACACGATGCGGTTATTAGTACACAAATATATGACTCATGAAGATGGCAGGCCAAAAGCCTTACCACCAAGCATCTCAGCCACTTCTTCCCTGGTCGCCAGTCTCTCTGTCTCTAAATAAATGATGAGCGATGCGAGGAATGATAACCTTTGAACGCCAAACTTCCAGTGATCACTGTACCTGCAATGTCAAAGAAATTTAGATGTTGATGTATTATGCATCAGTTTGAAGTTTGAAGATACTACATGATGGTCAAACCAGCCCATGGAGAAACAGGCAGGTACAGTGGAGGATCAATGCATGGTACAAATAATGAATGTTCATGAGTAGTGTGCAATAGTATAAATGATTTCATGAGCTATAAGACTGGATGCTGTATTCTATGAGGCAAGGCTGCGTCGAACAGAGCGTCCAGTTTTTCATACAATTGCATGAATGGAAAGCATTCCTCACTTGCTTTATAACACCTTCACTACAAACTGATATAATGAGTCACGGTCCTCTTGAACATACCGAAACTCAATGACCCCTGACTCATAGCCATCCACAGTCAAGCACAAGGAACGTGACAAAAGCGCCGAATCGAGAACGGCATGTGACCGCCATCCACGGTCAAGCATGACATTTGTGACGAAAGCGCCGAATCGAGAACGGCATGTGACCGCCAAGTCCTCCAATCAGATGTAGAGGAATTGCTATGATGTTATAGAACACGCTCTACTCGATTGGCATCAATTGCTGCAATCATTGCCTCTGGATTCAATCCCTGTGGGCACCTACGTGAATTGATTAACAACACTATGATTGCAAAGACGTCAATTGATATCAATGACCAGAATCATATTTTCTGTTTGATCAGAGGGCATCCAAGATATCTATGTCACTTTGAGAACGCATGTGTTCACTGGACTGTGCAGTTGAGACATACATCAGTACAATCTGATTTGCATATTCAATCTCCTGTTTTTTTTTTTTGAGGGGGGGGGACAAATCCGCTCTCCTCTTTTTTTGGGGGGGACAAACAGAGGATTTGAGTGGTTTTCTCCGTGAGAGCAGATTGTTAACGTACAATGTAAAGTAGATTTGTTTTCATACTCAAATCCACAGTAACATTATCCTATGGTACTTTAAAAAGCATCGTGTTTGAATTCATCCTCATCCCACAATCTGAAGAACAAAGATAGCTTATCAGACAATGCAGATATATCTTCAAACAAGATGAATATCAGTTTGTTGAACTCACCGACGTTTTTACTAATGTGTGGGTATGTAGTGGGTAAACTTGCTGTTACATTTAATTATCACTGATTTAATTAAAACTATGTCCAAACATTCAGACAGCCTGAAAAAGCACTTTTTTTTCTATAATTAAGAAGTAGCTACTAATAATATCAGGTAGCAACATCTACCGTTGACTAACTTTTTGGATCCACAAACCTGTAATAATGTTCTGCTGGAAAGGTCTCTTGCAGGGTCTTAAATTGATGCTGAATGTTCACAAACATGTCCCTGGCCTTTTTACAAAGGGAAGACACTGCAAAGAAACGAAGCACACCAGTATGTTATTTCAATCATTTCAGCTCTATTCAAAGTATATAAGTGAGCATTTCTGAGAGGAAATTGAAAAGCAAAGTGCACCAGTCATTTCACTGTTGACAAGTTAGAGAGTTAATCTTGCAATTCTTGCAGGCTAATCAGGGAAGAAAGGGGTTCAAGGTAGGAGTAGGAGATATGGAAGGCAGCCATCAGCCCATCACCATATGATGAAGATCTCAAATGGGCTTTGAATTAGGTAATGTCCATGATATGGCTAAATCTGGAGGACCCTCTGGTAATAGTTCTAAAGAGGAAACAAACCATTACATAATATGTAATTTCTACTGCTTCAAAGGGACAATCATAGGGGTCTAGAGCTCCCTAGGTTCTTACAGCACATTGCAAACTCGACCTATGTACGGAACTGAACGGGTTTGGCATTCTGTGGTCGCTCGAGTAAACAATAATCAAATTTTACAGTCGGGCTGGCCAGCCTATCTGCCCTGTGGGTTATCAAGTCCACCTGAACTATCACCTATCGATATCACATTCCGATGCTAGTAAATCAACACGCAAATTGTGCTTCAGAGGCAGGGATTCACTATATTGTGTAATCATCCATGAAGTGGAAGGATTTTATCAGAGATAAGGTTAGCTAATAGCTGGAGGAAAAAAATCTTTCTGTATTCCTTTAGGGCCAGTTAGACTGCTATGTCATACAGTACTCATAGCGAAAGGAATTCCAGGTCAAGTAGATACAGGATCCACTACCACCTATACTCGTCAGTTACTATGGCTACTCACTATAAGGAAAATAAAGTATTTTATTCCTTTACACTGCAAAATCTGTAATTAATGGGCTTTAGCATATTCATCATTGTGATACCGCCCTTTGCCAACAATCTAAAGGACAAAGCTGTTGCTCGAAATCTTTCTGAGAACACTGGGGAAAGTCATACTGTACAAATGACATCTCGTGGGTTGCAAAATATATACAACAGAAAACTGTGGCAAAAATGCAAAATTTGCAGGTAAACTTACTTCCATTTCTACATATTACCTGTATGTCATTTCTATTACAATTTCAGCAGTTTGCCATTATCAAAGTCAGATGGGAGAAAAAGTTGTGTGCCTGGACAGACAGCATATGGTCATTTAGAATAGAAGTACCAACCATCACTAAGCCCTGACTTCTGGTGAACAGCTTGCAAGGTGGTCATAACCTCCCTCCCTGATTGTTCCAATGCTCGCACAGCATCTCTGATTTTCTGTACAAAAGGAAGTAAGTACATACATCGATATGCATTCTGCAAATTCAGTGAATCGTGGACATGCACATCACGTACGACTTCAACAGATCTTCAATTATATTACAGTACCAATCATCACTTGGAAACTTGCTTCCAACAAATAGGTCTATCCACACAATGGAAAACATGACTCCTTAAGGAACGTTTGAAATGAGCCTTTTGGACGACAAATTTCTGTGCAAAATGGTCTTATTGCCACCCATTGAAAAATGCATTTAGAGTGCCATAAAAAGTGCCATGAAAAAAAAAATGTGTGTATGCCTACTGAATGATTTGCTTCAAAAGTACTATAGGCAAGCAGTTGTCAGTTTACAGCTTTTGCCTTTGGACAGACTCAGACCTGCCAACCTGTGTCCCCAAAAAGTAGGGAGATTTACATTTTCAAAAGCCAAAAAATCAGGAGATTAGAAAAAAAAAATAGGGAGATTGGAAATTTTCAACAAACAACAGTGCCACGGAGAGAATCATCACCCACAGCACAAGTTGTCCATGTAGGAGTGCCGTATTTTCAAGTTCATTACAGGTACATGTACGTCCTTCTGCACACACAGCCCTTCATACACTAATGACGTGCAAAGCAACCTCTGTTGGTGTAATGATACCACTCGATGCTATCACAGTTGAAATTTTTGTAAACAACAATCTGATTTTCAATGCACTATACATTAATTTATGGCCAATTACTTAAATAAGCCTTACTCTGTTTTGGCTATTTTCAGAAATGTTGCAAATGGACTTAAAAATCGGGAGATTAGAATATGGAACCGGGAGGGCACAAGATCTTTACAAAACCAGGAGTCTCTCAGTAAACTGGGAGATTTGACAGGTCTGTAGACTGATTTGAAAATATTGTCAATATTGAACAATATTAGCTTAAAGTTGGTACTGATGAAGAATCTGTACCACCACTAACTGGTGTAACCTTAACTCTAAAGCTACAGTATGGAATACTTTGTGCTTATGTTCAGGACTTGCTTCTTGCACTAGCACTTAGCAGATGTTACAGTAACATACCTTCCAAATGACCCACATTTAGCTGGTTTGACCCGCATTTGAAGACCCAAACCCGCTGACCCGCCACGCTCTTTGAAAAACCCGCATTCCACATCTCTGTAGTAGGCAAAGACAAAAAAAGGAAAAAGATCAGCCAGCCTACAGAACAGAGTTTTTGGCAGTAACAAGAGAAATTGTTTTGACTCATTTGCCCAAAAAATGCTACCATTTTACGTGTAGACATTCATAAACTTCACGACAAAAATTTCGAGGGGAGCACCTGCAACCCTTAAACCCCTCCCCAGAAGGCGGCGATTCACCATTGGACAGATTAGGTGTGGACTCGCATCTAGTCTCTCCAAACTTGGGAGCTACAGTATGCAGTAATGTTGGGCCACTTTTACACAGTGTGGCACGTATCTTCTGTTTTTCTTTGCAACTTAAAGTACTTTAGTGATTCCTTCGCCTAAGAATTTCAAACAAAACAGGGCATTTCATAGTCATCTGGGGCAATACATCTCAGAGTTGTAACAAGTATTGACTCCAATACCAATTCCAGTCACCAATTTTCAAAAGGGAAATGACTCGAGAAACTGTAACTGATTTTCCTCATACAGTAGAACTACAGTACAGTGACTCGAGTCACTGGTCGACTCCACTACTGTAGAGTCACATTGAAAGTAGTCAATTAGTCGACTCGACTGCAAAATTAGGTGACTCGTTAGAACTCTTCCGATAGTTGAGATCATTCTATTCAGTAGGACAACTGCAAACACGAGAGACGGCAAGGGCTCTGTTAAACAAGCACCTGCTGTACTGCAGTGAAAGTTGATACTGGAAGTGTAACAAAGAATCAGGCCTAGCGTATCACAGACTAGTTTTGCGAAATTTGATAACTCGGTTACTGTCATCTACAGCAGCCTACCTCTCTGGTGTCTTGATCATTCACAAGGAATGTGTTGAAATCGCTAAAAATTTTCGAGATGTCTGGAGACGAATCTGCCATGACTCGATATTTTTGCCGACGTATGTTTGCAAACCTCTTGGGAAACGTATCTTGTTTCTCGTCAATGCCTCTGTCAATGGGTTGACGGTAGCATTGAAATATACTAACGTTAACTCAGTCGAAAGTACTGACGAGACAAGTTTGAAGTTCATAGTTCCTATAGCCTATTCAATTTCAAAATCAGCATGTAGCAATACATAATGACAGTAACCGAGGAACACATATTACAGGTTAGCAAAACTTGGACAGCAGAATATGACATATGATAAGTATTATTTTGCAAGTATCATTATTATACAATGTCTCAGGGATGACATAATACAATGTAAACGGTACCTCGGACGAAGTTTCCACAAGAATAACCCACTGAAATATTTTATCATCCTGAGAGCTTGTGAGTATTTGAATTTTATGAACTCTATGGGTAAATGAGATGATATATATATATATATATATATATATATATATATATATATATATATATATATATATATATATATATATATATATATATATATATATATATATATAAATATATATATTTCTACTATCTGGCTATGCACGGTTGGAAATTAATCAGGTATTCTTCATACTTTAACCTTGACACCAGCTGCCATAAAGACTGGAAACTTATTTATTCAACATCTAAGGTACAACTTTGTACATACAGACACAACATCTCGAACATACCCACAAACTCATAATCATTTAAATTAATTTAATTTCTTTACATTTAGTGGAAAGAAGTAATATTTAAATCATCTTGTTTTAAATGATGTAAGATCTGAAGATAAAGAAAACAATAACCCTAGCAACGGATTAATTAAAGAATGAAAGCGTCAATTTCTGTTAGATCAAACCACGGCCCGACTTCTGAAGTAATAGGCCTAGTCACATGGTGGAATAACATTTTCGGTTCATGTCCAGTCGTAAGCTAACTTGGATACGGATGTCTCACTATTCCACACTTTCGATGCTTCTTATAGCAAAACAATAAATCATGTATTCTTTCATTGTTTAATAAAATAACGCGGAATATCTTCGTCCATGTCAAACTAAGGCCACAATATAAGACGTCTAAAGACAATGATGTGTGCTCGTTTCTTTTCAATTTCTGTATAAGAAATCACCTTTGGCTTTCTGTGATCTCGATTGTCAAAAACTGCCTTCGTGTTGTACATATTCAAATTATTAAATTTTAAATCAGTTTCAGATCAAATTAGAGTGTCGTTTCCTCTAAAAAATGTTTTAAACCGTTTGAACATGTCGATTTGTGAAACAGAAGCGATTTTCTAAACGATCAAAATTATCATCAATTTAACTCAAATTTATATAAAACATAAGGCTATAGACTTACCAAACTGTGAGATTTTGACCAAAATCGGCTATTTTTACGATCTTGTTTTTTCATCGAATTCTTAATGCCAGCGTCGAAAAATAACCGATGTTATGTTTGGAAGTCGTATAAAAAGCGTTTTATTAGTAATAAATGATGTAATCAATTGTTTTGAAATTGCCAACAGTGAACACGAAACTGAAGTCATTTTCGAATGAGTCCAAATTAGTAATTTAATCAAATATCTTAAACGAAAACTTCTATCCTTGATAATGACAAGTTGGAAATTATTTCTCAAAGGGTTTCGATTATATATATCAAAATGAAACTTGATTAGCCGTAATATCCCATGCATTGTGGAATAACGTTTTCGGTTCATGTCCAGTGATAAGCTAACTTGGCTACGGATGTCTGATTCTTCCACCCTTTCAATGGTTGTAATAAGAAGACAATAAGTCATGTATTGTTTACTTTGTAATAAAATGAGACTTTTAATCTTACTCCATCTCCAATTAAGTCCAAAATATAACACGTTTAAGGACAATAATGAATGCCTCTTGTTTTTTTTTGTTTTTTTATTCCCCGTAAGAAATCACCTTTGGCTTTGGGTAAACTCAATTTAAAAAAACTCCCTTCGTGTTGGAGATATTGAAATTATGAAATTTTAAATCAGTTTCAGATCAAATCACTGACTCGTTTCTTCTAAAAAAAGTTTAAAACCGTTTGAACATGTCGATTTGTGAAACAGAAGCGATTTTGGAATCGATCGAAATTATCATCAATTTAACTCAAATTTAAATCAAACATAAGGCTATAGCCTTACCAAACTGTGAGATTTTGACCAAAATCGGCTATTTTTACGATCTTGTTTTTTCATCGAATTCTTAATGCCAGCGTCGAAAAATAACCGATGTTATGTTTGGAAGTCGTATAAAAAGCGTTTTATTAGTAATAAATGATGTAATCAATTGTTTTGAAATTGCCAACAGTGAACACGAAACTGAAGTCATTTTCGAATGAGTCCAAATTAGTAATTTAATCAAATATCTTAAACGAAAACTTCTATCCTTGATAATGACAAGTTGGAAATTATTTCTCAAAGGGTTTCGATTATATATATCAAAATGAAACTTGATTAGCCGTAATATCCCATGCATTGTGGAATAACGTTTTCGGTTCATGTCCAGTGATAAGCTAACTTGGCTACGGATGTCTGATTCTTCCACCCTTTCAATGGTTGTAATAAGAAGACAATAAGTCATGTATTGTTTACTTTGTAATAAAATGAGACTTTTAATCTTACTCCATCTCCAATTAAGTCCAAAATATAACACGTTTAAGGACAATAATGAATGCCTCTTGTTTTTTTTTGTTTTTTTATTCCCCGTAAGAAATCACCTTTGGCTTTGGGTAAACTCAATTTAAAAAAACTCCCTTCGTGTTGGAGATATTGAAATTATGAAATTTTAAATCAGTTTCAGATCAAATCACTGACTCGTTTCTTCTAAAAAAAGTTTAAAACCGTTTGAACATGTCGATTTGTGAAACAGAAGCGATTTTGGAATCGATCGAAATTATCATCAATTTAACTCAAATTTAAATCAAACATAAGGCTATAGCCTTACCAAACTGTGAGATTTTGACCAAAATCGGCTATTTTTACGATCTTGTTTTTTCATCGAATTCTTAATGCCAGCGTCGAAAAATGACCGTTGCTATGGGTGGAAGTCGTATAAAAAGCGTTTATTAGTAATAAATGATGTAATCAATTGTTTTGAAATTGCCAACAGTGAACACGAAATTGAAGTCATTTTCGAATGAGTCCAAATTAGTAATTTAATCAAATATCTTAAACGAAAACTTCTATCCTTGATAATGACAAGTTGCAAATTATTTCTCAAAGGGTTTCGATTATATATATCAAAATGAAACTTGATTAGCCGTAATATCCCATGCATTGTGGAATAACGTTTTCGGTTCATGTCCAGTGATAAGCTAACTTGGCTACGGATGTCTGATTCTTCCACCCTTTCAATGGTTGTAATAAGAAGACAATAAGTCATGTATTGTTTACTTTGTAATAAAATGAGACTTTTAATCTTACTCCATCTCCAATTAAGTCCAAAATATAACACGTTTAAGGACAATAATGAATGCCTCTTGTTTTTTTTTGTTTTTTTATTCCCCGTAAGAAATCACCTTTGGCTTTGGGTAAACTCAATTTAAAAAAACTCCCTTCGTGTTGGAGATATTGAAATTATGAAATTTTAAATCAGTTTCAGATCAAATCACTGACTCGTTTCTTCTAAAAAAAGTTTAAAACCGTTTGAACATGTCGATTTGTGAAACAGAAGCGATTTTGGAATCGATCGAAATTATCATCAATTTAACTCAAATTTAAATCAAACATAAGGCTATAGCCTTACCAAACTGTGAGATTTTGACCAAAATCGGCTATTTTTACGATCTTGTTTTTTCATCGAATTCTTAATGCCAGCGTCGAAAAATGACCGTTGCTATGGG
The DNA here is from genome assembly GCA_021234535.1 of Stichopus chloronotus. Lineage (NCBI taxonomy): Eukaryota > Metazoa > Echinodermata > Holothuroidea > Aspidochirotida > Stichopodidae > Stichopus > Stichopus chloronotus. Next base: position 32,963,152 of record CM037835.1, on the reverse strand, counting down.
TGGAAGTCGTATAAAAAGCGTTTATTAGTAATAAATGATGTAATCAATTGTTTTGAAATTGCCAACAGTGAACACGAAATTGAAGTCATTTTCGAATGAGTCCAAATTAGTAATTTAATCAAATATCTTAAACGAAAACTTCTATCCTTGATAATGACAAGTTGGAAATTATTTCTCAAAGGGTTTCGATTATATATATCAAAATGAAACTTGATTAGCCGTAATATCCCATGCATTGTGGAATAACGTTTTCGGTTCATGTCCAGTGATAAGCTAACTTGGCTACGGATGTCTGATTCTTCCACCCTTTCAATGGTTGTAATAAGAAGACAATAAGTCATGTATTGTTTACTTTGTAATAAAATGAGACTTTTAATCTTACTCCATCTCCAATTAAGTCCAAAATATAACACGTTTAAGGACAATAATGAATGCCTCTTGTTTTTTTTTGTTTTTTTATTCCCCGTAAGAAATCACCTTTGGCTTTGGGTAAACTCAATTTAAAAAAACTCCCTTCGTGTTGGAGATATTGAAATTATGAAATTTTAAATCAGTTTCAGATCAAATCACTGACTCGTTTCTTCTAAAAAAAGTTTAAAACCGTTTGAACATGTCGATTTGTGAAACAGAAGCGATTTTGGAATCGATCGAAATTATCATCAATTTAACTCAAATTTAAATCAAACATAAGGCTATAGCCTTACCAAACTGTGAGATTTTGACCAAAATCGGCTATTTTTACGATCTTGTTTTTTCATCGAATTCTTAATGCCAGCGTCGAAAAATGACCGTTGCTATGGGTGGAAGTCGTATAAAAAGCGTTTATTAGTAATAAATGATGTAATCAATTGTTTTGAAATTGCCAACAGTGAACACGAAATTGAAGTCATTTTCGAATCAGTCCAAATTAGTAATTTAATCAAATATCTTAAACGAAAACTTCTATCCTTGATAATGACAAGTTGCAAATTATTTCTCAAAGGGTTTCGATTATATATATCAAAATGAAACTTGATTAGCCGTAATATCCCATGCATTGTGGAATAACGTTTTCGGTTCATGTCCAGTGATAAGCTAACTTGGCTACGGATGTCTGATAGTTCCACCCTTTCAATGATTGTAATAAGAAGACAATAAGTCATGTATTGTTTACTTTGTAATAAAATGAGACTTTTAATCTTACTCCATCTCCAATTAAGTCCAAAATATAACACGTTTAAGGACAATAATGAATGCCTCTTGTTTTTTGTTTTTTTTATTCCCCTTAAGAAATCACCTTTGGCTTTGGATAAACTCAATTAAAAAAAACTGTCTTCGTGTTGGAGATATTGAAATTATGAAATTTTAAATCAGTTTCAGATCAAATCACAGACTCGTTTTTTCTAAAAAATGTTTAAAACCGTTTAAACATGTCGGAATGTGAAACAGAAGCGATTTTGGAATCGATCGAAATTATCATCAATTTAAGTCAAATTTAAATAAAACATAAGGCTATAGCCTTACCAAACTGTGAGATTTTGACCAAAATCGGCTATTTTTACGATCTTGTTTTTTCATCGAATTCTTAATGTCAGCGTCGAAAAATGACCGTTGCTATGGGTGGAAGTCGTATAAAAAGCGTTTATTAGTAATAAATGATGTAATCAATTGTTTTGAAATTACCAACAGAGAACTCGAAATTGAAGTCATTATGAAATGAGTCCATATGATTAATTTCATCAAAAATCTTAAACGAAAACTTCTATCCTTGATAATGACAAGATGCAAATTATTTCTCAAAGGGTTTGAATTATATATATCAAAATGAAACTTGATTAGCCGTTATATCCCATGCATTGTGGAATAACGTTTTCGGTTCATGTCCAGTGATAAGCTAACTTGGCTACGGATGTCTGATTGTTCCACAATTCCAATGGTTATAATATGAAGACAATAAGTCAGGTATTGTTTACTTTGTAATAAAATGAGACTTTTAATCTTACTCCATCTCCAATTAAGTCCAAAATATAACACGTTTAAGGACAATAATGAATGCCTCTTGGTTTTTGTTTTTTTTTTTACTCCCCTTAAGAAATCACCTTTGGCTTTGGGTAAACTCAATTAAAAAAAACTCCCTTCGTGTTATAGATATTGAAATTATGAAATTTTAAATCAGTTTCAGATCAAATCACTGACTCGTTTCTTCTAAAAAAAGTTGAAAACCGTTTGAACATGTCGATTTCTGAAACAGAAGCGATTTATTTATTTATTAATTAAGGCCAAAATATAACATGTTTAAGAATAATAATGAAGGTCTCTTGTTTTTTGTTTTTTTTTATTCCCCTTAAGAAATCACCGTTGGCTTTGACTCGTTTTTTCTAAAAAATGTTTAAAATCGTTTGAACATGTCGATTTGTGAAACAGAAGCGATTTTGGAATCGATCGAATTTATCATCAATTTAAGTCAAATTTAAATCAAACATAAGGCTATAGCCTTACCAAACTTTGAGATTTTGACCAAAATCGGCTATTTTTACGATCTTGTTTTTTCATCGAATTCTTAATGCCAGCGTCGAAAAATGATCGTTGCTATGGGTGGAAGTCGTATAAAAAGCGTTTATTAGTAATAAATGATGTAATCAATTGTTTTGAAATTGTCAACAGTGAACACGAAATTGAAGTCATTATGAAATCAGTCCATATTATTAATTTCATCAAAAATCTTAAACGAAAACTACTATCCTTGATAATGACAAGTTGCAAATTATTTCTCAAAGGGTTTGAATTATATATATCAAAATGAAACTTGATTAGCCGTAATATCCCATGGTAGAATAACGTTTTCGGTTCATGTCCAGTGATAAGCTAACTTGGCCACGGATGTCTGATTGTTCCACCCTTTCAATGGTTGTAATGAGAAGACAATAAGTCATGTATTGTTTACTTTGTAATAAAATGAGACGCTTAATCTTACCCCATCTCCAATTAAGGCCAAAATATAACACGTTCAAGAACAATAATGAATGCCTCTTGGTTTTTGTTTTTTTTTATTCCCCTTAAGCAATCACCTTTGGCTTTGGGTAAACTCAATTAAAAAAAAACTGTCTTCGTGTTGGAGATATTGAAATTTTGAAATTTTAAATCACTTTCAGATTAAATCACAGACTCGTTTCTTCTCAAAAATGTTTAAAACCGTTTGAACATGTCGATTTGTGAAACAGAAGCGATTTTGGAATCGATCGAAATTATCATCAATTTAACTCAAATTTAAATCAAACATAAGGCTATAGCCTTACCAAACTGTGAGATTTTGACCAAAATCGGCTATTTTTACGATCTTGTTTTTTCATCGAATTCTTAATGCCAGCGTCGAAAAATGACCGTTGCTATGGGTGGAAGTCGTATAAAAAGCGTTTATTAGTAATAAATGATGTAATAAATTCTTTTGAAATTGTCAACAGTGAACACGAAATTGAAGTCATTATAAAATCAGTGCATGTTATTAACTTAATCAAAACTCTTAAACGAAAACTTCTATCCTTGATAATGACAAGTTGCAAATTATTTCTCAAAGGGTTTGAATTATATATATCAAAATGAAACTTGATTAGCCGTAATATCCCATGCATTGTGGAATAACGTTTTCGGTTCATGTCCAGTGATAAGCTAACTTGGCTACGGATGTCTGATTCTTCCACCCTTTCAATGGTTGTAATAAGAAGTCAATAAGTCATGTATTCTTTACTTTGTAATAAAATGAGACTTTTAATCTTACTCCATCTCCAATTAAGGCCAAAATATAACACGTTTAAGGACAATAATGAATGCCTCCTGGTTTTTTTTTTTTATTATTCCTCTTAAGAAAACACCTTTGGCTTTGGGTAAACTCAATTAAAAAAAAACTGTCTTCGTGTTGGAGATATTGAAATTTTGAAATTTTAAATCACTTTCAGATTAAATCACAGACTCGTTTCTTCTCAAAAAAGTTTAAAACCGTTTGAACATGTCGATTTGTGAAACAGAAGCGATTTTGGAATCGATCGAAATTATCATCAATTTAACTCAAATTTAAATCAAACATAAGGCTATAGCCTTACCAAACTGTGAGATTTTGACCGAAATCGGCTATTTTTACGATCTTGTTTTTTCATCGAATTATTAATGCCAGCGTCGAAAAATGACCGTTGCTATGGGTGGAAGTCGTATAAAAAGCGTTTATTAGTAATAAATGATGTAATAAATTCTTTTGAAATTGTCAACAGTGAACACGAAATTGAAGTCATTATAAAATCAGTGCATGTTATTAACTTAATCAAAACTCTTAAACGAAAACTTCTATCCTTGATAATGACAAGTTGCAAATTATTTCTCAAAGGGTTTCAATTATATATATCAAAATGAAACTTGATTAGCCGTAATATGCCATGCATTGTGGAATAACGTTTTCGGTTCATGTCCAGTGATAAGCTAACTTGGCTACGGATGTCTGATTCTTCCACCCTTTCAATGGTTGTAATAAGAAGTCAATAAGTCATGTATTCTTTACTTTGTAATAAAATGAGACTTTTAATCTTACTCCATCTCCAATTAAGGCCAAAATATAACAAGTTTAAGGACATTAATGAATGCCTCCTGGTCTTTGTTTTTGTTTATTCCCCTTAAGCAATCACCTTTGGCTTTGGGTAAACTCAATTAAAAAAAACTGTCTTCGTGTTGGAGATATTGAAATTATGAAATTTTAAATCAGTTACAGATCAAATCACAGACTCGTTTCTTCTCAAAAATGTTTAAAACCGTTTGAACATGTCGATTTGTGAAACAGAAGCAATTTTGGAATCGATCGAAATTATCATCAATTTAACTCAAATTTAAATAAAACATAAGGCTATAGCCTTACCAAACTGTGAGATTTTGACCAAAATCGGCTATTTTTACGATCTTGTTTTTTCATCGAATTATTAATGCCAGCGTCGAAAAATGACCGTTGCTATGGGTGGAAGTCGTATAAAAAGCGTTTATTAGTAATAAATGATGTAATAAATTCTTTTGAAATTGTCAACAGTGAACACGAAATTGAAGTCATTATAAAATCAGTGCATGTTATTAACTTAATCAAAACTCTTAAACGAAAACTTCTATCCTTGATAATGACAAGTTGCAAATTATTTCTCAAAGGGTTTGAATTATATATATCAAAATGAAACTTGATTAGCCGTAATATCCCATGCATTGTGGAATAACGTTTTCGGTTCATGTCCAGTGATAAGCTAACTTGGCTACGGATGTCTGATTCTTCCACCCTTTCAATGGTTGTAATAAGAAGTCAATAAGTCATGTATTCTTTACTTTGTAATAAAATGAGACTTTTAATCTTACTCCATCTCCAATTAAGGCCAAAATATAACACGTTTAAGGACAATAATGAATGCCTCTTGGTTTTTTTTTTTTATTATTCCTCTTAAGAAAACACCTTTGGCTTTGGGTAAACTCAATTAAAAAAAAACTGTCTTCGTGTTGGAGATATTGAAATTTTGAAATTTTAAATCACTTTCAGATTAAATCACAGACTCGTTTCTTCTCAAAAAAGTTTAAAACCGTTTGAACATGTCGATTTGTGAAACAGAAGCGATTTTGGAATCGATCGAAATTATCATCAATTTAACTCAAATTTAAATCAAACATAAGGCTATAGCCTTACCAAACTGTGAGATTTTGACCGAAATCGGCTATTTTTACGATCTTGTTTTTTCATCGAATTCTTAATGCCAGCGTCGAAAAATGACCGTTGCTATGGGTGGAAGTCGTATAAAAAGCGTTTATTAGTAATAAATGATGTAATAAATTCTTTTGAAATTGTCAACAGTGAACACGAAATTGAAGTCATTATAAAATCAGTGCATGTTATTAACTTAATCAAAACTCTTAAACGAAAACTTCTATCCTTGATAATGACAAGTTGCAAATTATTTCTCAAAGGGTTTCAATTATATATATCAAAATGAAACTTGATTAGCCGTAATATGCAATGCATTGTGGAATAACGTTTTCGGTTCATGTCCAGTGATAAGCTAACTTGGCTACGGATGTCTGATTCTTCCACCCTTTCAATGGTTGTAATAAGAAGTCAATAAGTCATGTATTCTTTACTTTGTAATAAAATGAGACTTTTAATCTTACTCCATCTCCAATTAAGGCCAAAATATAACAAGTTTAAGGACATTAATGAATGCCTCCTGGTCTTTGTTTTTGTTTATTCCCCTTAAGAAATCACCTTTGGCTTTGGGTAAACTCAATTAAAAAAAACTGTCTTCGTGTTGGAGATATTGAAATTATGAAATTTTAAATCAGTTACAGATCAAATCACAGACTCGTTTCTTCTCAAAAATGTTTAAAACCGTTTGAACATGTCGATTTGTGAAACAGAAGCAATTTTGGAATCGATCGAAATTATCATCAATTTAACTCAAATTTAAATAAAACATAAGGCTATAGCCTTACCAAACTGTGAGATTTTGACCAAAATCGGCTATTTTTACGATCTTGTTTTTTCATCGAATTATTAATGCCAGCGTCGAAAAATGACCGTTGCTATGGGTGGAAGTCGTATAAAAAGCGTTTATTAGTAATAAATGATGTAATCAATTGTTTTGAAATTACCAACAGAGAACTCGAAATTGAAGTCATTATGAAATGAGTCCATATGATTAATTTCATCAAAAATCTTAAACGAAAACTTCTATCCTTGATAATGACAAGATGCAAATTATTTCTCAAAGGGTTTGAATTATATATATCAAAATGAAACTTGATTAGCCGTTATATCCCATGCATTGTGGAATAACGTTTTCGGTTCATGTCCAGTGATAAGCTAACTTGGCTACGGATGTCTGATTGTTCCACAATTCCAATGGTTATAATATGAAGACAATAAGTCAGGTATTGTTTACTTTGTAATAAAATGAGACTTTTAATCTTACTCCATCTCCAATTAAGGCCAAAATATAACACGTTTAAGGACAATAATGAATGCCTCTTGGTTTTTGTTTTTTTTTACTCCCCTTAAGAAATCACCTTTGGCTTTGGGTTAACTCAATTAAAAAAAACTCCCTTCGTGTTATAGATATTGAAATTATGAAATTTTAAATCAGTTTCAGATCAAATCACTGACTCGTTTCTTCTAAAAAAAGTTGAAAACCGTTTGAACATGTCGATTTGTGAAACAGAAGCGATTTATTTATTTATTAATTAAGGCCAAAATATAACATGTTTAAGAATAATAATGAAGGTCTCTTGTTTTTTGTTTTTTTTTATTCCCCTTAAGAAATCACCGTTGGCTTTGACTCGTTTTTTCTAAAAAATGTTTAAAATCGTTTGAACATGTCGATTTGTGAAACAGAAGCGATTTTGGAATCGATCGAATTTATCATCAATTTAAGTCAAATTTAAATCAAACATAAGGCTATAGCCTTACCAAACTTTGAGATTTTGACCAAAATCGGCTATTTTTACGATCTTGTTTTTTCATCGAATTCTTAATGCCAGCGTCGAAAAATGATCGTTGCTATGGGTGGAAGTCGTATAAAAAGCGTTTATTAGTAATAAATGATGTAATCAATTGTTTTGAAATTGTCAACAGTGAACACGAAATTGAAGTCATTATGAAATCAGTCCATATTATTAATTTCATCAAAAATCTTAAACGAAAACTACTATCCTTGATAATGACAAGTTGCAAATTATTTCTCAAAGGGTTTGAATTATATATATCAAAATGAAACTTGATTAGCCGTAATATCCCATGCATTGTGGAATAACGTTTTCGGTTCATGTCCAGTGATAAGCTAACTTGGCTACGGATGTCTGATTCTTCCACCCTTTCAATGGTTGTAATAAGAAGACAATAAGTCATGTATTGTTTACTTTGTAATAAAATGAAACTTTTAATCTTACCCCATCTCCTATTAAGTCCAAAATATAACACGTTGAAGGACAACAATGAATGTCTCTTGATTTTTTTTATTCCCCTTAAGAAATCACCTTTGGCTTTGGGTAAACTCAATTAAAAAAAACTGGCTTCGTGTTGAAGATATTGAAATTATGAAATTTTAAATCAGTTTCAGATCAAATCACAGACTCGTTTCTTCTAAAAAAAGTTTAAAAACGTTTGAACATGTCGGATTGTGAAACAGAAGCGATTTATTTATTTATTAATTAAGGCCAAAATATAACATGTTTAAGAATAATAATGAAGGTCTCTTGTTTTTTGTTTTTTTTTATTCCCCTTAAGAAATCACCGTTGGCTTTGACTCATTTTTTCTAAAAAATGTTTAAAATCGTTTGAACATGTCGATTTGTGAAACAGAAGCGATTTTGGAATCGATCGAATTTATCATCAATTTAAGTCAAATTTAAATCAAACATAAGGCTATAGCCTTACCAAACTTTGAGATTTTGACCAAAATCGGCTATTTTTACGATCTTGTTTTTTCATCGAATTCTTAATGCCAGCGTCGAAAAATGATCGTTGCTATGGGTGGAAGTCGTATAAAAAGCGTTTATTAGTAATAAATGATGTAATCAATTGTTTTGAAATTGTCAACAGTGAACACGAAATTGAAGTCATTATGAAATCAGTCCATATTATTAATTTCATCAAAAATCTTAAACGAAAACTACTATCCTTGATAATGACAAGTTGCAAATTATTTCTCAAAGGGTTTGAATTATATATATCAAAATGAAACTTGATTAGCCGTAATATCCCATGCATTGTGGAATAACGTTTTCGGTTCATGTCCAGTGATAAGCTAACTTGGCTACGGATGTCTGATTCTTCCACCCTTTCAATGGTTGTAATAAGAAGACAATAAGTCATGTATTGTTTACTTTGTAATAAAATGAAACTTTTAATCTTACCCCATCTCCTATTAAGTCCAAAATATAACACGTTGAAGGACAACAATGAATGTCTCTTGATTTTTTTTATTCCCCTTAAGAAATCACCTTTGGCTTTGGGTAAACTCAATTAAAAAAAACTGGCTTCGTGTTGAAGATATTGAAATTATGAAATTTTAAATCAGTTTCAGATCAAATCACAGACTCGTTTCTTCTAAAAAAAGTTTAAAAACGTTTGAACATGTCGGATTGTGAAACAGAAGCGATTTATTTATTTATTAATTAAGGCCAAAATATAACATGTTTAAGAATAATAATGAAGGTCTCTTGTTTTTTGTTTTTTTTTATTCCCCTTAAGAAATCACCGTTGGCTTTGACTCATTTTTTCTAAAAAATGTTTAAAATCGTTTGAACATGTCGATTTGTGAAACAGAAGCGATTTTGGAATCGATCGAATTTATCATCAATTTAAGTCAAATTTAAATAAAACATAAGGCTATAGCCTTACCAAACTTTGAGATTTTGACCAAAATCGGCTATTTTTACGATCTTGTTTTTTCATCGAATTCTTAATGCCAGCGTCGAAAAATGATCGTTGCTATGGGTGGAAGTCGTATAAAAAGCGTTTATTAGTAATAAATGATGTAATCAATTGTTTTGAAATTGTCAACAGTGAACACGAAATTGAAGTCATTATGAAATCAGTCCATATTATTAATTTCATCAAAAATCTTAAACGAAAACTACTATCCTTGATAATGACAAGTTGCAAATTATTTCTCAAAGGGTTTGAATTATATATATCAAAATGAAACTTGATTAGCCGTAATATCCCATGCATTGTGGAATAACGTTTTCGGTTCATGTCCAGTGATAAGCTAACTTGGCTACGGATGTCTGATTCTTCCACCCTTTCAATGGTTGTAATAAGAAGACAATAAGTCATGTATTGTTTACTTTGTAATAAAATGAAACTTTTAATCTTACCCCATCTCCTATTAAGTCCAAAATATAACACGTTGAAGGACAACAATGAATGTCTCTTGATTTTTTTTATTCCCCTTAAGAAATCACCTTTGGCTTTGGGTAAACTCAATTAAAAAAAACTGGCTTCGTGTTGAAGATATTGAAATTATGAAATTTTAAATCAGTTTCAGATCAAATCACAGACTCGTTTCTTCTAAAAAAAGTTTAAAAACGTCTAAACATGTCGGATTGTGAAACAGAAGCGATTTTGGAATCGATCGAAATTATCATCAATTTAACTCAAATTTAAATCAAACATAAGGCTATAGCCTTACCAAACTTTGAGATTTTGACCAAAATCGGCTACTTTTATGATCTTGATTTTTCATCGAATTCTTAATGCCAGCGTCGAAAAATGACCGTTGCTATGGGTGGAAGTCGTATAAAAAGCGTTTATTAGTAATAAATGATGTAATCAATTGTTTTGAAATTGTCAACAGTGAACACGAAATTGAAGTCATTATGAAATCAGTCCATATTATTAATTTCATCAGAAATCTTAAACGAAAACTTCTATCCTTCATAATGACAAGTTACCAATTATTTCTCAAACGGTTTCAATTATATATATCAAAATGAAACTTGATTAGCCGTAATATCCCATGCATTGTGGAATAACGTTTTCGGTTCATGTCCAGTGATAAGCTAACTTGGCTACGGATGTCTGATTGTTCCACCCTTTCAATGGTTGTAATGAGAAGACAATAAGTCATGTATTGTTTACTTTGTAATAAAATGAGACGCTTAATCTTACCCCATCTCCAATTAAGGCCAAAATATAACACGTTCAAGAACAATAATGAATACCTCTTGGTTTTTGTTTTTTTTTTATTCCCCTTAAGAAATCACCTTTGGCTTTGGGTAAACTCAATTAAAAAAAAACTGTCTTCGTGTTGGAGATATTGAAATTTTGAAATTTTAAATCACTTTCAGATTAAATCACAGACTCGTTTCTTCTCAAAAAAGTTTAAAACCGTTTGAACATGTCGATTTGTGAAACAGAAGCGATTTTGGAATCGATCGAAATTATCATCAATTTAACTCAAATTTAAATCAAACATAAGGCTATAGCCTTACCAAACTGTGAGATTTTGACCAAAATCGGCTATTTTTACGATCTTGTTTTTTCATCGAATTATTAATGCCAGCGTCGAAAAATGACCGTTGCTATGGGTGGAAGTCGTATAAAAAGCGTTTATTGGTAATAAATGATGTAATAAATTCTTTTGAAATTGTCAGCAGTGAACACGAAATTGAAGTCATTATGAAATCAGTCCATATTATTAATTTAATCAAAACTCTTAAACGGAAACTTCTATCCTTGATAATGACAAGTTGCCAATTATTTCTCAAAGGGTTTGAATTATGTAAATCAAAATGAAACTTGATTAGCCGTAATCTCCCATGCATTGTGGAATAACGTTTTCGGTTCATGACCAGTGATAAGCTAACTTGGCTACGGATGTCTGATTCTTCCACCCTTTCAATGGTTGTAATAAGAAGTCAATAAGTCATGTATTGTTTAGTTTGTAATAAAATGAGACTTTTAATCTTACTCCATCTCCAATTAATGCCAAAATATAACACGTTTAAGGACAATAATGAATGCCTCCTGGTTTTTGTTTTTTTATTATTCCTCTTAAGAAATCACCTTTGGCTTTGGGTAAACTCAATTAAAAAAAACTCCCTTCGTGTTGTAGATATTGAAATCATGAAATTTTAAATCAGTTTCAGATCAAATCACAGACTCGTTTCTTCTCAAAAATGTTTAAAACCGTTTGAACATGTTGATTTGTGAAACAGAAGCGATTTTGGAATCGATCGAAATTATCATCAATTTAACTCAAATTTAAATCAAACATAAGGCTATAGCCTTACCAAACTGTGAGATTTTGACCAAAATCGGCTATTTTTACGATCTTGTTTTTTCATCGAATTCTTAATGCCAGCGTCGAAAAATGACCGTTGCTATGGGTGGAAGTCGTATAAAAAGCGTTTATTAGTAATAAATGATGTAATCAATTGTTTTGAAATTGCCAACAGTGAACACGAAATTGAAGTCATTTTCGAATGAGTCCAAATTAGTAATTTAATCAAATATCTTAAACGAAAACTTCTATCCTTGATAATGACAAGTTGGAAATTATTTCTCAAAGGGTTTCGATTATATATATCAAAAAGAAACTTGATTCGCGATAACATCCCATGGTGATATAACGTTTTCGGTTCATGTCCAGTGATAAGCTAACTTGGCTACGGATGTCTGATTGTTCCATCCTTTCAATGGTTGTAATAAGAAGACAATAAGTCATGTATTGTTTACTTTGTAATGAAATGAGACTTTTAATCTTACTCCATCTCCAATTAAGGCCAACATATAACACGTTTAAGGACAATAATGAATGCCTCTCTTTGTTTTTGGTTTTTTTTCTTCCCCTTTAGAAATCACCTTTGGCTTTGGGTAAACTCAATTAAAAAAAACTCCCTTCGTGTTGGAGATATTGAATTTATGAAATTTTAAATCAGTTTCAGATCAAATCACAGACTCGTTTCTTCTAAAAAATGTTTAAAACCGTTTGAACTTGTCGATTTGTGAAACAGAAGCGATTTTGGAATCGATCGAAATTATCATCAATTTAACTCAAATTTAAATAAAACAAGGCTATAGCCTTACCAAACTGTGAGATTTTGACCAAAATCGGCTATTTTTACGATCTTATTTTTTCATCGAATTCCTAATGCCAACGTCGAAAAATGACCGTTGCTATGGGTGGAAGTCGTATCAAAAACGTTTATTAGTAATAAATGATGTAATCAATTGTTTTGAAATTGTCAACAGTGAATACGAAATTGAAGTCATTATGAAATGAGTCCAAATTATTAATTTCATCAAAAATCTTAAACGAAAACTTCTGTTCTTGATAATGACAAGTTGCAAATTATTTCTCAAAGGGTTTGAATTATATATATCAAAATGAAACTTGATTAGCCGTTATATCCCATGCATTGTGGAATAACGTTTTCGGTTCATGACCAGTGATAAGCTAACTTGGCTACGGATGTCTGATTGTTCCACCCTTTCAATGGTTGTAATAAGAAGTCAATAAATCATGTATTCTTTACTTTGTAATAAAATGAGACTTTTAATCTTACTCCATCTCCAATTAATGCCAAAATATAACACGTTGAAGGACATTAATGAATGCCTCCTGGTTTTTGTTTTTGTTTATTCCCCTTAAGAAATCACCTTTGGCTTTGGGTAAACTCAATTAAAAAAAACTGTCTTCGTGTTGGAGATATTGAAATTATGAAATTTTAAATCAGTTACAGATCAAATCACAGACTCGTTTCTTCTCAAAAATGTTTAAAACCGTTTGAACATGTCGATTTGTGAAACAGAAGCAATTTTGGAATCGATCGAAATTATCATCAATTTAACTCAAATTTAAATCAAACATAAGGCTATAGCCTTACCAAACTGTGAGATTTTGACCAAAATCGGCTATTTTTACGATCTTGTTTTTTCATCGAATTATTAATGCCAGCGTCGAAAAATGACCGTTGCTATGGGTGGAAGTCGTATAAAAAGCGTTTATTAGTAATAAATGATGTAATAAATTCTTTTGAAATTGTCAACAGTGAACACGAAATTGAAGTCATTATGAAATCAGTCCATATTATTAATTTAATCAAAAATCATAAACGAAAACTTCTATCCTTGATAATGACAAGTTGCCAATTATTTCTCAAAGGGTTTGAATTATGTAAATCAAAATGAAACTTGATTAGCCGTAATCTCCCATGCATTGTGGAATAACGTTTTCGGTTCATGACCAGTGATAAGCTAACTTGGCTACGGATGTCTGATTCTTCCACCCTTTCAATGGTTGTAATAAGAAGTCAATAAGTCATGTATTGTTTAGTTTGTAATAAAATGAGACTTTTAATCTTACTCCATCTCCAATTAATGCCAAAATATAACACGTTTAAGGACAATAATGAATGCCTCCTGGTTTTTGTTTTTTTTTATTCCCCTTAAGAAATCACCTTTGGCTTTGGGTAAACTCAATTAAAAAAAACTGTCTTCGTGTTGTAGATATTGAAATCATGAAATTTTAAATCAGTTACAGATCAAATCACAGACTCGTTTCTTCTCAAAAATGTTTAAAACCGTTTGAACATGTCGATTTGTGAAACAGAAGCGATTTTGGAATCGATCGAAATTATCATCAATTTAACTCAAATTTAAATCAAACATAAGGCTATAGCCTTACCAAACTGTGAGATTTTGACCAAAATCGGCTATTTTTACGATCTCGTTTTTTCATCGAATTATTAATGCCAGCGTCGAAAAATGATCGTTGCTATGGGTGGAAGTCGTATAAAAAGCGTTTATTAGTAATAAATGATGTAATCAATTGTTTTGAAATTGCCAAAAGTGAACACGAAATTGAAGTCATTATAAAATAAGTCCATATTATTAATTTAATCAAAAATCTTAAACGAAAACTTTTATCCTTGATAATGACAAGTTGCAAATTATTTCTCAAAGGGTTTCAATTATATATATCAAAAAGAAACTTGATTCGCGATAACATCCCATGGTGATATAACGTTTTCGGTTCATGTCGAGTGATAAGCTAACTTGGCTACGGATGTCTGATTGTTCCATCCTTTCAATGGTTGTAATAAGAAGACAATAAGTCATGTATTGTTTACTTTGTAATGAAATGAGACTTTTAATCTTACTCCATCTCCAATTAAGGCCAACATATAACACGTTTAAGGACAATAATGAATGCCTCTTGGTTTTTTTTTTTTTATTATTCCTCTTAAGAAAACACCTTTGGCTTTGGGTAAACTCAATTAAAAAAAAACTGTCTTCGTGTTGGAGATATTGAAATCATGAAATTTTAAATCACTTTCAGATTAAATCACAGACTCGTTTCTTCTAAAAAATGTTTAAAACCGTTTGAACATTTCGATTTGTGAAACAGAAGCGATTTTGGAATCGATCGAAATTATCATCAATTTAACTCAAATTTAAATAAAACAAGGCTATAGCCTTACCAAACTGTGAGATTTTGACCAAAATCGGCTATTTTTACGATCTTATTTTTTCATCGAATTCCTAATGCCAACGTCGAAAAATGACCGTTGCTATGGGTGGAAGTCGTATCAAAAACGTTTATTAGTAATAAATGATGTAATCAATTGTTTTGAAATTGTCAACAGTGAATACGAAATTGAAGTCATTATGAAATGAGTCCAAATTATTAATTTCATCAAAAATCTTAAACGAAAACTTCTGTTCTTGATAATGACAAGTTGCAAATTATTTCTCAAAGGGTTTGAATTATATATATCAAAATGAAACTTGATTAGCCGTTATATCCCATGCATTGTGGAATAACGTTTTCGGTTCATGACCAGTGATAAGCTAACTTGGCTACGGATGTCTGATTGTTCCACCCTTTCAATGGTTGTAATAAGAAGTCAATAAATCATGTATTCTTTACTTTGTAATAAAATGAGACTTTTAATCTTACTCCATCTCCAATTAATGCCAAAATATAACACGTTGAAGGACATTAATGAATGCCTCCTGGTTTTTGTTTTTGTTTATTCCCCTTAAGAAATCACCTTTGGCTTTGGGTAAACTCAATTAAAAAAAACTGTCTTCGTGTTGGAGATATTGAAATTATGAAATTTTAAATCAGTTACAGATCAAATCACAGACTCGTTTCTTCTCAAAAATGTTTAAAACCGTTTGAACATGTCGATTTGTGAAACAGAAGCAATTTTGGAATCGATCGAAATTATCATCAATTTAACTCAAATTTAAATCAAACATAAGGCTATAGCCTTACCAAACTGTGAGATTTTGACCAAAATCGGCTATTTTTACGATCTTGTTTTTTCATCGAATTATTAATGCCAGCGTCGAAAAATGACCGTTGCTATGGGTGGAAGTCGTATAAAAAGCGTTTATTAGTAATAAATGATGTAATAAATTCTTTTGAAATTGTCAACAGTGAACACGAAATTGAAGTCATTATGAAATCAGTCCATATTATTAATTTAATCAAAAATCATAAACGAAAACTTCTATCCTTGATAATGACAAGTTGCCAATTATTTCTCAAAGGGTTTGAATTATGTAAATCAAAATGAAACTTGATTAGCCGTAATCTCCCATGCATTGTGGAATAACGTTTTCGGTTCATGACCAGTGATAAGCTAACTTGGCTACGGATGTCTGATTCTTCCACCCTTTCAATGGTTGTAATAAGAAGTCAATAAGTCATGTATTGTTTAGTTTGTAATAAAATGAGACTTTTAATCTTACTCCATCTCCAATTAATGCCAAAATATAACACGTTTAAGGACAATAATGAATGCCTCCTGGTTTTTGTTTTTTTTTATTCCCCTTAAGAAATCACCTTTGGCTTTGGGTAAACTCAATTAAAAAAAACTGTCTTCGTGTTGTAGATATTGAAATCATGAAATTTTAAATCAGTTACAGATCAAATCACAGACTCGTTTCTTCTCAAAAATGTTTAAAACCGTTTGAACATGTCGATTTGTGAAACAGAAGCGATTTTGGAATCGATCGAAATTATCATCAATTTAACTCAAATTTAAATCAAACATAAGGCTATAGCCTTACCAAACTGTGAGATTTTGACCAAAATCGGCTATTTTTACGATCTCGTTTTTTCATCGAATTATTAATGCCAGCGTCGAAAAATGATCGTTGCTATGGGTGGAAGTCGTATAAAAAGCGTTTATTAGTAATAAATGATGTAATCAATTGTTTTGAAATTGCCAAAAGTGAACACGAAATTGAAGTCATTATAAAATAAGTCCATATTATTAATTTAATCAAAAATCTTAAACGAAAACTTTTATCCTTGATAATGACAAGTTGCAAATTATTTCTCAAAGGGTTTCAATTATATATATCAAAAAGAAACTTGATTCGCGATAACATCCCATGGTGATATAACGTTTTCGGTTCATGTCGAGTGATAAGCTAACTTGGCTACGGATGTCTGATTGTTCCATCCTTTCAATGGTTGTAATAAGAAGACAATAAGTCATGTATTGTTTACTTTGTAATGAAATGAGACTTTTAATCTTACTCCATCTCCAATTAAGGCCAACATATAACACGTTTAAGGACAATAATGAATGCCTCTTGGTTTTTTTTTTTTTATTATTCCTCTTAAGAAAACACCTTTGGCTTTGGGTAAACTCAATTAAAAAAAAACTGTCTTCGTGTTGGAGATATTGAAATCATGAAATTTTAAATCACTTTCAGATTAAATCACAGACTCGTTTCTTCTAAAAAATGTTTAAAACCGTTTGAACATTTCGATTTGTGAAACAGAAGCGATTTTGGAATCGATCGAAATTATCATCAATTTAACTCAAATTTAAATCAAACATAAGGCTATAGCCTTACCAAACTGTGAGATTTTGACCAAAATCGGCTATTTTTACGATCTTGTTTTTTCATCGAATTTTTAATGCCAGCGTCGAAAAATGACCGTTGCTATGGGTGGAAGTCGTATAAAAAGCGTTTATTAGTAATAAATGATGTAATAAATTCTTTTGAAATTGTCAACAGTGAACACGAAATTGAAGTCATTATGAAATCAGTCCATATTATTAATTTAATCAAAAATCATAAACGAAAACTTCTGTCCTTGATAATGACAAGTTGCCAATTATTTCTCAAAGGGTTTGAATTATATAAATCAAAATGAAACTTGATTAGCCGTAATATCCCATGCATTGTGGAATAACGTTTTCGGTTCATGTCCAGTGATGAGCTAACTTGGCTACGGATGTCTGATTCTTCCACCCTTTCAATGGTTGTAATAAGAAGACAATACGTCATGTATTGTTTACTTTGTAATAAAATGAGACTTTTAATCTTGCTCCATCTCCAATTAAGTCCAAAATATAACACGTTTAAGGACAATAATGAATGCCTCTTGGCTTTTCGTTTTTTTTAAAATTCCCCTTAAGAAATCACCTTTGGTTTTGGGTAAACTCAATTAAAAAAAACTGTCTTCGTGTTGGAGATATTGAAATCATGAAATTTTAAATCAGTTACAGATCAAATCACAGAGTCGTTTCTTCTAAAAAATGTTTAAAACCGTTTGAACATGTCAATTTGTGAAACAGAAGCGATTTTGGAATCGATCGAAATTATCATCAATTTAACTCAAATTTAAATAAAACATTAGGCTATAGCCTTACCAAACTGAGAGATTTTGACCAAAATAGGCTATTTTTACGATCTTGTTTTTTCATCGAATTCTTAATGCCAGCGTCGAAAAATGACCGTTGCTATGGGTGGAAGTCGTATAAAAAGCGTTTATTAGTAATAAATGATGTAATAAATTCTTTTGAAATTGTCAACAGTGAACACGAAATTGAAGTCATTATGAAATGAGTCCATATTATTAATTTAATCTACAATCTTAAACGAAAACTTCTATCCTTGATAATGACAAGTTGCAAATTATTTCTCAAAGGGTTTGAATTATATACATCAAACTGAAACTTGATTAGTCGTAATAAACCATGCATTGTGGAATAACGTTTTCGGTTCATGTCCAGTGATGAGCTAACTTGGCTACGGATGTCTGATTCTTCCACCCTTTCAATGGTTGTAATAAGAAGACAATACGTCATGTATTGTTTACTTTGTAATAAAATGAGACTTTTCATCTTACTCTATCTCCA
Source organism: Stichopus chloronotus (assembly GCA_021234535.1). Taxonomy (NCBI): domain Eukaryota; kingdom Metazoa; phylum Echinodermata; class Holothuroidea; order Aspidochirotida; family Stichopodidae; genus Stichopus; species Stichopus chloronotus. The sequence goes on along the minus strand of CM037835.1, from coordinate 32,944,492 downwards.
ATTAAGACCAAAATATAACACGTTTAAGGACAACAATGAATGCCTCTTGGTTTTTTTTATTCCCCTTAAGAAATCACCTTTGGCTTTGGGTAAACTCAATTAAAAAAAACTGACTTCGTGTTGGAGATATTGAAATTATGAAATTTTAAATCAGTTTCAGATCAAATCACAGACTCGTTTCTTCTCAAAAATGTTTAAAACCGTTTGACCATGTCGATTTGTGAAACAGAAGCAATTTTGGAATCGATCGAAATTATCATCAATTTAACTTAAATTTATATAAAACATAAGACTATAGCCTTACCAAACTGAGAGATTTTGACCAAAATCGGCTATTTTTACGATCTTGTTTTTTCATCGAATTCTTAATGCCAGCGTCGAAAAATGACCGTTGCTATGGGTGGAAGTCGTATAAAAAGCGTTTATTAGTAATAAATGATGTAATAAATTCTTTTGAAATTATCAACAGTGAACACGAAATTGAAGTCATTTTGGAATGAGTCCAAATTATTAATTTAATCAAATATCTTAAACGGAAACTTCTATCCTTGATAATGACAAGTTGCAAATTATTTCTCAAAGGGTTTGAATTATATATATCAAAATATGAAACTTGATTAGCCGTAATATCCCATGCATTGTGGAATAACGTTTTCGAATCATGTCCAGTGATAAGCTAACTTGGCTACGGATGTCTGATTCTTCCACCCTTTCAATGGTTGTTATAAGAAGACAATAAGTCATGTATTGTTTACTTTGTAATAAAATGAGATTTTTAATCTTACTCCATCTCCAATTAAGGCCAAAATATAACACGTTTAAGGACAATAATGAATGCCTCTTGGTTTTTTTTTTTTTATTCCCCTTAAGAAATCACCTTTGGCTTTGGGTGAACTCAATTAAAAAAAACTGTCTTCGTGTTGGAGATATTGAAATTATGAAATTTTAAATCACTTTCAGATCAAATCACAGACTCGTTTCTTCTAAAAAATGTTTAAAACCGTTTGAACATGTCGATTTGTGAAGCAGAAGCGATTTTGGAATCGATCGAAATTATCATCAATTTAACTCAAATTTATATAAAACATAACGATATAGCCTTACCAAACTGTGAGATTTTGACCAAAATCGGGTTTTTTACGATCTTGTTTTTTCATCGAATTCTTAATGCCAGTGTCGAAGAATGCTATAAGTGGCCGTCCTATAAAAAAATGTTTTATTGGTGATAAATGATGTAATAATTTGTTTTATAAATTAGCTTAGGTCAAAATTCAACATCAACTTCACTTGGGAATATGTCCAAATTAGTAGTTTTGTCATCCATATCAGAGAAAGTGTGACTTCCTTGGTGAAATTAACTTAGAAATTATCTGAGAGTTTGAAAAATATCTAAAATTAATATCATTCATTATTAACTTTGACGTCACAGAATGGGATGACGGTTTCTGTTTGTGTGGAGTTTTTTTCACTTAACACACTCCTAATGGTTGTAATGATTAACCAAGTAGTCATCGGTTCTTTTCATATTTTTTTAATAAGATAAAATCTTTTAATCTAGCAAAAGATAAAATTAAATCCGAAATCTCACAGGTTTGAGAACATTGATGAATTTTTATTTTCTTTATTCCTATTTATCTAAATAAAACAGATTCTTATAAAATTCTGTAATCACGCCAAATATTAAATAAAGGCCAAATGAAGGTAAAACCTAACAAGTTTAAGACCATTGATGTGTTCTTCTGCTCTATTCATCCTAACATGGTGCTATTACAGAGATCACATTCTGCTTTGTATAAAACTCGTTTCCCATTAATGTCTACATGTTGAGGATATTGCAATTATGAAAATTGAAATGATTTTTAGATCAAACGTGCTTCTCTTAGTAGTGTGTCAGGCCGAGTAAATGTGTCGGTTTAGGCAACAGAAACAACTTTGTAAAGGATCTAAAATATCATCGATTTGACTGAATCGTATGTAAAAGAAAAGTCTGTAGACTTACCAAACTGTGCGATTTTTCCTTTGCATTCTAAATACCAAAGTCGAAAAAATGACCGTTCTAAGAGTAGTCGACGTTTGAAATGAGTTATGGATAATAAATGATGTAATAAATTGCTTTTAAAATTGTTAAGAGTGTAATTGTCAAGAGTCAAATCTTCAAGAGTTAACATGAAATCTGATTTACTTTGAACATGTCCAATTAATTTAAGCAAACATCTTAGAGAAAGGATAGAATCATAGGTGTTGACAAGTTGACACGAGAGATGGGATCCACTTTGTCCGAATGTCCAAATTTCTAATTGAAACAAACATATATCTAGCATCTATTAAAACTATTTTGCGATGGCTGAGAATTGTACAATAAAGTGGCAAACTCTAAAAACTTCGATTTTAACGCATAGATGAACGTTTTCGGTTCATGCCCCGTTTAACACCGACCCGGCTCCGGACATCTGGTCGCCGCATACTATCGACAGTAATAGCAATAGCTATGACAATTGTTTACAAAATAATTTTAAAAAAATTATCTTGCCAAATGTCACAGTAGAGCAAAAATCTGACAAGTTCATGAACATTGATGAGTGCCTATCGTTTCATGAAGAGAAATCACATTCTATTTTGTTTGGACTGATTTTTAAAGGACTGTCTATACTTGACTGAATGCTGTAACTTAAGACATTTTAACGTATTTTAGTAAAGGTAATGTTAAGAAACGATTAAAAATGCCAATTTTTGCCAGATAAACAATTTTAGGAATGATCAAAAATATTCTTGATGTGACTCAGATTTACGTAATACATAAGGCTACTGCTTTACGAAACTAATAGTTTGATCAAATCGAGTATTTTTCCGATGTTGTTGTCTTGATTCAAATTTAACGCCAGCTTGGAGAAATGACAGGCGTTGTGTTTAACCAACGTATAAAGTGTGGTAAATAATAGATCGTAAATACATGATCTGCAAACAAGTGTGATATGAATTCAAAAATGGTCTCTACCAAATATATTATGATTTATCTTCATCAAGGGAAAAAAGCATTAATATAAGTCATTTCGATCAAAAAGTAAAACCGTATAATCTTGACAAACAATTAGACAAAAAACTGACGCTTTTAGTATTTAATTCTAAAAATCTTAAAGACATGATACTTCTTGAATAGAGCGCATTTTCAAACAGATCCTTTTCGCTTAAAGACGTCAACTTCTGTGAATTTGCTGGATTATTTCTTACTATCCAATTGAAGGCGTTTTCCAGTAATGTTGTTTGTCATATGAAGTGAAGATGAGGTAAAGATTGCAAACTACGCAATGAAAATGCTAAGGAATTGAAAGAATATAAATATTGATTTGGCTCCAATTAAGATAAAACATAAGGCTATAGTATTAAGAGATTCTCATATTGTGGCCAAAATCGGCTACTGGTTTAGCTGTGTTCTAATCTCTTATTCTTATCACCAAACTTGAGAAAAGGACATCCCACACAGTGAGTAAGGTATAAGAAGTGTATTAAGCGAGTGATAACATCGGTTGAAAATAGCAACTGTTATGAGTTCGGTTTCAAATACCTAAATTTAAAGTTTTGCAAAGAATTACAAATAGATTAAAAAAGAAACATCTTGTCAACGTTTACAAAGTTGAAACTGGGCTTATGATTATTGTAAATAAAGGATTTGTAAATGATTATGACATCAAATCAGAGATGTTCTAGGCGTCAATGTGGCAAGATTGCGTCAATCGTGCCAGTGTAAACATCACTTTAGGTTTACAGTCAGCCTTTTCTAGCAGTATTTTATTCTAATTATAAGCAAAAACGCCGAGAAATAATAATGACCAAAATAACTAGCACTTACTCATTAACTGTCTATATCTACTGTAATGGTGTGTTGATATTAAAATGTACCGAAAGCACATTTGTACATTCTTGAGATCATGGTTAATAGTTTGCAGTTGATTAGAACGTGTTCTGGACTGGAATCTGTACTTTCACTGTCGTTGTTTTAATGGTTTTATCGACTTCAATGATTGATCTGCTGAAGAAAAATCTGACCTTTAAGCGTGTTACTATGAATTGCATTCCGTCAAGCTTGAACAATTTCAGGTATATACGTATGCGTCTACATTCGCGATCAGTCTATGAGGTCCACGAGCTATTACGTAATAGTTCATACATGGAGCGATAGTTGAAATTACGAAACAAGAAACGTATCAGTCGTGTAAAAGAGATACCGGGGTATTATCTAAAGAAACAAATATTTTCCTCTTTTGTTAAGCGGACCACAGCTTGCTGTAAGAAGAGAGTTCCATTGCAGTTTGTTATCGTCACAGTATTAGAACTTAATGTGTGCAACTGTTTCTCTACACGTTTGTACTGTCTTCTTCCCTCCTTTTGTTGGATTGGTGCAGATGTGATCCGAATCTTTTTAAGGTTTTATTTTACACTTAAACTGAATATGGATGTTAACATAAAGATTATGACACATTTACGTAGAACGTAGAATGCAAAAATCCTGCAAATATTTACAGGATTACAGTAATGGCCTAAATGTTCTATCAATATCTGCTATGCTTAAATGACAGTTAATGTTTGACAGCCTATGATCAGTGACGTGTCTTTACCTTATGAGCATGAATCATGCAGTTCTATCGACCTTCGTTTATTGTAAACATGAACTATCTGACAAAGCGAATTAGTCCTGTAAACCCACCCCTCCCACACACCTCCCCGCTCTCCGCAATCCACTGACCCTCACCTTTCCTCACTTAACCTGCTGGATATAATTCTTTTTTTTTTTTTCAATCAGTTTAAATATAATTTGGCGTTACTTCTTTTATATGCAAAGTTCACTTCATGCGAGTTCTGGAAGAGAAATAACTCAATTAGTTTAACCACTTTCTCACTTTTACAGTATAATATACCCTTGTGAAGATTATCGGTGGCACAATATCAGCTTCAATTCTTATGATTCACTGTTGACTTTGAGGGTTGAGCTCTTAAAAAAGATACATAAGAAAATGTACTATCCCAGACAGCTGATTCTAAATAGATGGCGTTCGCCTAATTTGAAACAATTCAGTGAGCTTCTAAATTCAACGATGGTCTTTATAAGCTTCCGTAGGTACATTGTTAGAAGAACACGCCTCACTGGGCCACGTGTTCAGTGGACTATGGGCAGCACACATGCCGGACGCAAAGAATCTTTCAACCCTCTGGCCGAGTTGCATGGATTCACCTCACGCCACCTAGTACGCTTCTGGTCGACCTTTGACCGACCCTCCTCGTATCCTTCCGGGTTCAGTTACGACATCAAGGGAGACATGGCACGGGATCCTAGGCCACAAAAAAGCACCATACCACCACCGGACCGTTATAGCCCGGATGTGCCTTGAACCCTAGCACGATTTCTACGACCAGCAGAGCAGGAGTCTTTCGTCCGCCCCTTTAACGCATGGTCAACACGTCTGCTGATATATTGCTTATTTGAAATAATACTTAAACCACGGAGCAGTGGCTGGACTCCCAACAAAACAGTTTTTGATTCCATCCTCGCAGAGTTGGGTTCGAACTCTAAACGTTTTCTTTGCCAAACGTCTACTTACACCACTGAGCCATTCTACTATTTGATAAAGTTTCCTTAATTTGGAACTACTGAATCCTTCCTTTCTCAAACGTAAAGTCCAAACGTTTTTTCCTACTTTACCTTTACACCCAATTTACAAAACAATCTGTAAGGCCCATTCTTTTTACCAGGTGTCTTTTTAAAGCTGGAAGCTGGAATTTATCTTGTATTCTTTGTACTAAATAAAGAGTAAGATTTAGTGGAGATTTTGTAGTTGTTGTACAGGCTGCTGAATATAACAAAGTAAGTTTCCTTGTATCGCTGGCTGAACTAGGTTATTTTTTTTTCTCTCAGTGTCCATTGTTCATCAGCAAACATTCTGTGAAATCTAAATCTTTTTCAAAGGTGTTCTACTACTTAAATAGACACACAGACACAATTCTTCAATAAATGTACTGCTTGTAGAACCCCGAAAATGCACTTACAATATACTTAGGTTACATTGTAAACGTTATCATTTTGAGAAGCTTTGTGCTGAGAATTACACTTTCGGTAATATCATTCCCTCCATATAAACTTTTTCAATTTCTTTTGGTCAGTAAAAAAAATTTATTCCTTAGGTGATAAATAAAATAGATGCACTGGACGCATGCGTTTACTAATGGACTACCGACAGTACAAACGTTTGCTACCTTACATTACACCTGATGTTTTCCTTCTTGCTGTGAATTTAATTTATTTAATTTTTTTTAGTTCATTTTTTTTTTTAGTTTCTCAAACCAATAGTCACGTTACTCTCACAGTGCGCCGAACAAACGGATGTATGCATTGTCACGACCCTTTTGTAACAACTGACCAAAATGTAACAACTTGGTCCAAAATGTAACAACTTCTGCCCTTAATGTCACAATTATGGAACTTGATCCAAAATGAAACAATTTCCTGCCCAAAATTTCGCAAGGTAAATATTCTCATCAGGAGTTATTCAAAAAATCCAAGATGGTCGACATACTTTTTAAAGTGCCATAACTTGCACTAGAAGTTGCACCATTCAATTTTTCATGATATCCTGCTATAAATATATTTTTGGGCGGCCTTCTGTGTAGTTATAAAATTCACATCGAATCAGCTTTCTATAAACCATCTAGAAAGGAAATATTCCGCCCACTTGGATGCTTTGGGTACGTCATAAAAATCCAAAATTTACCGACAAAATAACTTAGCCTGCCATAGCTCGGTTAAACAAGGCTGAATCGGTCAATAAGCCTATTGGTGTTAAATATGTCACTCGTATTGAGCTATTTGAAATGTAGGCAATGGTTTTACGTGACTGGACGCGATTTCCAAGGGTGGAGGCGGGTTAGACTCTGGAACGCCGGCGCCTAACCAAAAATGAACCAATCAAAATCCCAAGGCTTGGGCTGGGGTCAGACCGTCAGAACAAAACTGAAGATGAGTTAGTGCAATATTTCCCATCAAAGCGGATATCGAAAGCCCGAAACGTACGATGCACAGGGTGCCGTGTTGCCGAATGGTCGTCTGTATAACACTAGTCATTTATGATATTTCGGGATAGGGGGGTTTACAGGGGTGAACGGCGAAGAAAGGGATTCTCCTCCCCAACCCTTCCAACATACTTTTTCACCATAAATATTTTTACTGTATTTTTTCTACATTTATTATTACTGTATTCATGTTATTAATATACTTTTTTATTTTGTAATAACTTGACTAAACAAAGTACTGGCTTTATGTTCCAACATATGTCCAGTGCTTTAAATACGTGTTGCATGAAAACAGATTTTGACTGAATTAATTATTAAAACGTTGAAAGTACCCACAGTTGTCATCAAATTTTACAAATAAATTTTTGTTTTACAATTGCATCGTGAATGAACCCCAGCCAAATATGCAAACCTGTGACGTTAAGGGAGGGACTTCTATGATATGCCTTATGTTATCCTTTCTTACTTGACAAGGACAAACTGAGAATTTCGTATGCCCAAGGATTTTATTTTCTAAGCATGTTTTGTTTTTTGTCTAAATAGTGATATCACTTAATATTGTCAAACCAAGTAAGTAAGCATCCTTTGTTACTTAACCCTATTTTGAGGACAAATTGAGAATTTTATATGCCCGAGGGTTTTATTTTTCAAGCATGTTTTTTTTTTTTTTGGTCTAAAAAGTGATATCACTTATTAATGTAAAACCAAGTAACGAAATAAATAAGAAACAATATATAGGCCTACCAAAAGAAAATAATACTAACACTGTGCAACCGTCCATATTAATCGGCCAGTAGGACAGTTCTGGTGCTAGGATTTACCGACGGTCGGGTGTAGCAGGTCCAGCAACCAGAGATGCTCGACAGAATGGCACGGTAAAGTGTGTTTAAAGTGAATAAATCTGAGTACGGTTGTGAACATCAACGAACACCTTCTTCAAATCTCAGAAAAAGTGGGTGACTTGTATCAAATTGTAAAGATCCATTTCTCAAAAACGGTATAGGCCGCTATAGTGATAAACACAATCTCAACGGATTTTCATTCCTTGTTTCACTCTGTACGGTAACTTCTAAACGAAACCACCTATTTTCTTAATGTATTCAAGTGCCGCTTGGTCTTTAACCTGTCACATTTCCTAAGTTTATTATAGGACGAAATTAGTCCACCTCCCAGGAACTTACCCCAAGAACAAATAACAAGATGGCGATTTATTAACAAATTAATCATTTGTTTGGTGTCTACCATCACCCTCGGCCAGTCTTACCTCCATTCTCCACCTCCCCTACCCCTCGACCTCCCCCTATGCTTGAAATGAGTTGCTATAACGCCCCCTTATCATCCTTTTACGATACGACAGGGAAAAAAATATTTGCATTCCAATTATTTTACCAATTGATTGTCATTGCGCGTATCACACGGTCTGCAAACACATTGGCATTTTGTATTTCGCAACCATACATTTAAATAAACAGCAAACACGCGCACCAAGGATATCCTACGGTTTTTAATCGTTCGTTTTGTTCTATTTTACGGACAGTTCTCTCTCCGTATGTAATTATTCTCCCTTCCTCTCCTCACAGGTTCCACATGAGCACTCTCCACATATCTCTCCGAGATCAATTCGATAAAGATGCTTCGTTAAGCTGATAATCAACACTTTACGCTAAGTACATTGCTTCCCAGCGTTTGATCTGACCCGCTGTGTGAATCGCATACTTACGACAAAAAATGCAGGGCGACCAAATTCCGATAAATGTTAATGCTAGGTATTTTTGCTTGTAGTGCAGCTGCATACAGTGTGCAAACCAAGGACGATGTTTGTAAAACAGCCTGTTTTGTCTCATCATGGAACTATTATCGGGTTCTCTAAGCAGATGAACGATGAGAGAAACACACACATACATGCACGCACACACGCACACACGCACACACACAATCAGAGAATGGTATCGTCCTTTTGAAAGGGGGGGGGGGGGAACTGCAGTTTATACATATATTTACAAGCCTGAGTTTCGACCCTTGCGCTCGCCCTTCCATGGAGGGACTTTGTCATAAATTAAACACCAAGAGACAGTGCTAAAGAATATTTTACTCTTCATTCAAACTAAATATGCTACAACAGTGGAACTTGCCAACTTGCATTATTTCTAAACAATCTCAACTGACAAGGCAGATTTTGCACTGTTTCTTGTTATGTTGACGATAATAGATAATAGACCATCCGTGGAACTCTTAGAAAATGTACCGCATTCACGTAAAGGTGGATTAGTTTGCTAAAATAGCTACGAATCAGCTAGAACGGTCAGGCTGGCTTCTATATTGATTTAAATTGTTTGCAGGCAAGGCCCATTGTTGCCTTCACAGACGGTGCAGGTAACATGTAATTTGATGCGCAATGACGTCATATGTGGAATTTCTTTGGTATCCGATAGATCCAGCGCAGCCTTTCACGCAGTGAGATCCATCTACACACGACAGCAACACACATTTAATAAAGTAACAGGAATTTCAAATATGAGTACGGAAGGTGGTAAGTTGCATAGTCTTTATCGACAGCACATGGCGCATGTGATTCAAATCCACATGTATCAGTATTCAAAAAGGCATTGGACTGTAAGTAGAGTAACTCGCGACGACTCTTGTGTAAATCACTTCATTGGCCTGATGCATAATCAAAACAACATCAACTGAAAATCAAAGCCTACTTCAAATTGGCTATAAGATGACAGTTTTATCATTACTCTTGAAACAGAATTTCACATTCTCTTAGTCCATACGATAATTGACTCTAGGTATGTTCGATAACAATGCTGTGATCAAAGGTAATACTTCGTTACCGTAACCACCAAATGTCCTTTTCTCTGAAATCGATCTATTTGCTAAATTTCACTTTATAGTCAATTTGTCCATATTTTGTCAATGTTTTTAGGAGACTGAGTAACCACTTCAGTCATGATTTGCCTTCACATATTCCCAGGATTTCATATTCCCCTTTACCATCATGGATAAATCGCCTGAGAGGGCCATAAACATTGACATAAACGTATCAACTCGACCAAAAAGGTATCAGAAATCAGTTATCACAAGCATGTATAAAAATAAGGAAAACTAGAGCTACCGTAGAACGTTGCCGGATTTCTCGCAGCCGTCTGGGCACCGAGACATGTCGTGTGGGTAACTTTCAGGCAACTTCACTACAGAGTGCCTGGGGGAACTTCGTACCAGGCAATGAGTATATTAATTTATCCTCCAACTCCATTGGCACTCTGTGTAAAAATAGTGCCTACCAGTGACTTAATTTGGCCTTATTAAACATCCTCAACAGCGTATTGCACATATGTGTTCGGATATGAGGACACGGTGAGATCTTCATCGCATACAAGCACATTCAGTTACTCACTCACTGACCGACCGACCGACCGACTGACTGGCTGACTGGTGAACACATTTTCCCGCCTCCATCTGGTATGAGATTTATATTTGGAATAAAAAACAATATCATTTAACGGAGAGGAAACTGCTGTTCGGCGTCCAAAGAAGGACTTCTGTCTCTGAGGGTGTGCAAAACGTGCTTGGAGGCCAGGTGCTAAAAGGGGGAAGAAAAATGAAATCATGGTTTACTAAAGAGCGGTGCTTCCAAATTGTGCTGGTGGTATTACTGTGTATTGTTCTCTACCAATTGTGTGGTACGTATATTTCGTTTGCCTGGATTTTAATATCAAAATTTATTTGAAAATCTGATTTTCTTGTGGTCAAGGGAAAGAGTAATTTAAACTGCAAATGCCCGAGATGAGCCTCAAAGACTGCAAAACAAAGTTGGTAGGAGTTTCTTTCTGGTTTTGACTGAAGTCTTCACATTTCCATTTTGTCATATTGATTTGATGGCTGGGAGGTAGATAAGACACAAGCACACCACATTTTAAGTTGTTTAGATCACATTTCATCGTTTTGATAATGTTATACCAATGAAACAAACTCGTACCACTGATCTTTACTTGTTCAACAAAATGCAACAATTTAATGTATGCTATGGATGATATTACTTTGTTTTAATTAAAAAATAAATTGAACATAGTACTTGAAGCAATACCCCGGGCGCATCTTCTAATATTAAACATTAGCTTTTCTTCTTTCCTTTTTTTTTCTGTCTCTTCTTGAAAACGTAAATGTATAGTATAGAGTAAAGACACCAAAACAATCATTTGATGATAGGGCATAAAATAAATCTTTAACGTGTATCCATGTCAACAAAGACAGAGAAGTATGCCAGTGATTATGATATATATATATATAGTGTAAATAATACGGCGTCATATAGTGTATATGGTAAAATCGTAAAAACATCTAACAAAATTGCAGATCGCTTTTATCCGCCTCGAAATTCCAATTATTGCATAAAGAAATGAGTTTACTTGAGCGAACTTGATTCAGGTCAAATATCATGAAAATTATTGGGAATTTTTAACAATAATTTCCAATTAATTTGAAACTCATTACACTGGTACTGAAAGGCTGTAAGTACTGAAACGGCGAGATCAACTACCTCAAAAGGCAGCTTAGTGAGGCTTAATTTTAAAGTGATCTCGTGCGTAGGCAAAAAAAAAAGTAAAAACGATAAAATTTCACAACCAAAAGTTTGATATGTCTGTTATGCATCAGTCAGACAATAGGGGTAAATAAATAGGTTTTCAGATTGTAAATTCTGCCATATGACTGCAAAGTCGTCTAACAGAACGACAAAAGTGCAAAGTGCGATAATGTTGCGGGTGACAGATTTCGTTCAATTTAACTTTGAATGTACTCCTTTGAGCGAGCCAATTCTAAGAGACCAATCCTCACATGATATCATACATGTTTTTGCCTTCTCGAGAGGAACATACCCTAACCATTATAGTAAATCTGGATAGCATATTCTGTCATACAGAAAAAGATCTTTTGGCACTAGTAATGAATATTCAGTCAGTCAAGACAGTTGATCAGTGACACCGCGATGAGGTCATCAGTTTTCAGGTTATTTTGTAAATACAGAGATTCATTTTCACTACAATTCCTGAGATCGATGGGGAATGACGACTTGAGTGGTATTTTTTTTTTACACCCAGTTAAAACTTCACTGTTGAATATTCATCATGTAAGCCCTTATATAATAAGAACCGTTCATTTAAGATGCAATTTTTTTTTTTACTGTCTTTATGCCATTTCCGTTGCTTTTTAAAGTAGTTATTGTCATTTTTTTCCATTAAAAGACGGTAGTACGTCCATGAACAACCTTGCGTGTATATTTGAAAAATAGAGAAAAACCTAAGATCAAACACAATCTTATCAGACTGGTCTTCCCCTACACACGCAATCACTTTGATGATAATCCTCTACGTGTATGTTTTAATGGTAGCCCATTCTAAATTGGATATGAAATCTAGTTTAGTTTAGTGAGCTATGGAAACTAGGGCATATATAATATTACCAGGAAAGGCTACATTCAGATTGCATTAATCCATAACATGGTAATCTTTTATTTATTCTTATGTTGCTAGCAAAAAGAAATAAAACCAGAAAGGTACCGTAAAATCGGTAAATATTTCCCACATTGGAGTGTGCCGTTCAACATGACCGGCACATGTAAGGAATGCGTTGAATTACACATATATAGGTGTTGACACATTTCCATAGGGAAAATTTGAAATCAGCGCCAAAATCAATGACGCATTCCTCAAAACACCTCAATCAGTTATTCATGAAAAGATCATAGATTTGACATATCTTGTGCAGTTACATGAGGTTTGACTTGTAAGATGAAGTAAAGACGCTAGAATCACGGGGAGATAGATTTAAAGATTCTCTACTGGGCTCGCAACAAGAGGCCATGTTTTGTTCTCATCAATGGTTGGGGGTACGGGGCTGCCTTATCAACTTATGTTCTTGTGTGTGTAATTATTTGTGTGTTGTGATGTTTGCCCGATGCCTAATTCGCGGATTGACGTCACCTGAGCTGTTTGAGATGGTTTTCGAGAGTCTTTCCGGGGCGAGCGAGTCCTAAGTAGATGACACACTGTAAATGTGGAATCCAGGAATATTTCGAACGACAAAACCGGTGACGGGGATAAACACAATCTTTGGATAGGCTCAGTGTACGTTCAACAGATGTAATAGACCCCATTTGATTCTGGGAATTTCCCAAGAGATTAACCTGCATGCCAAGTCCGGTTTTACGGACATCACGATTTATACCGCCAGTCTTACGGACTAATCAAGTGAACAATATATACTACCGAGAATTGAGGGTCAACTATATGTGCGTGTATCGCACACCGTTATCACGGTGCATCGGCAACAGAGTGTAGCGCCTACGTCACTAAATTCCAACGTTAAACGTATCGGTAAATCTTTGAGTCTGTAAATTCCCGAGTAATAAATGCCATCGCCAAGTGTACATAATCATAGATAAAGAGATATGATGGACGAGGACAAGACTGTGGCCAATGTGGTAGTGTAACAATGTAAATTATATCGCACTTAAAATATACGCAGACCATATGTAGTAAATAAACATGGTGTCACAATGAGAAAACGACGGTACAGCTTTAAAGATTCTGAACTTGAGAGAGATAATGATGATGAAGAGGTCAGCTGTATAATCGAGAACAATAAAACAAAATAAAAAAATATCGATTAAAATTGGGAATCCCCCCCCCCCCATGCTTCTGTGTTTTATTATGCTAAGTTTTTGTTAACCGCTATTTTATTTCTTATGTTTGTACAGAGCTTTTATATTTTAACTGGATAAGGCGCTTTATAAGTTTAATTATTATTATTATATTATGATACAATATATATATATATATATTATGTGTGTGTGTAATTACTGATTTACGATTGATAATTCAACATTAAAAACAGAAGTTGCAGTATTTCAGGTAATATTACAAATTGTTCCTGAAATTGAAGTTGTTATCAAGTCAAAGGACCGTGGATAAACGCTATTATACAAGACCGGAATTCAGTCCATTACTCAGTTTTGTTCGCTCGGCCCCTACGAACCAATATTGTGATTTCAGTTTTTTTTTCTACATAACGAGGTTATGTATCAACTATGAAAATATATGATAACAACACGTATTGTTACGTTTTTGTTTTTTTTTGTTTTTTGTCCTGACGACCATGTCAGTGGATTTAATGTAAGTTATCCGATAATGGTATGTTCAATTTGTGTATGGCCTTATAAAGCCTTTGAAGTTTTGTATTTTACCATAATAATTTGCATATGAGTTGCATATAAGTTGCTTTATGAAGGGTGTCAGCTCACGGAAGATTGCAGAAACTTCACAAATACCGTAAAATGTAACTATTCGTATTCAAAGTGTCATATCAGTCGGTGAAAACTTTACTATTTTCACCTTCAATGATTACGGTCGTTTCCCACAAATGAAATAAACATAAACAATATATAAAATATGTAATAAACAATAACATATAAAAATATATAACACACAATATTTAAAGCACTGTCGAAAATGGACAATGAATTATTTCGGAAGTGCTACCTGCACGCTCCGCCGAGGTCATGGTGTTACTTTATGCTTATATCATAATACCATTTTCCTTACACAGTGTTTCGAACGGAGGGGTGGGGGTGGGGGTTGGGGAACCACCTCAGGCTGTCCCTGCATTATTTCAGATGTCACTTGCACACCCCCTCCCGGTCACCGCTAGGGCGTCACTTTCTTCAGAGATCATGCTACCATTTCCCTAGTACACTCATACATGAGAAATCAGGCAGGTAACTGATTTAACATTGACTGGATCCCAAAACAGAAATATTTTGACAATGATATGATCTGTCGTTCGAGAAATAACCTAGGCTGTTACACACTAGGCCCGATGGCAGCCATTTTTGTTGCTAACTGATCATTATAATCTGGTAACAGTGCGAACCCTGTTTCAGCCGTAGGTGAGAAAGACGTCGCTATAGCAACTTGGGGGAGGGAACCTATCACTGACGTCACAAAAGCGACATTAAGTCACCTGTCTAATGTTTCCGTCGGTGATGTTGGCCTTGTTCAATTTAATCGAGTGATCCATTACGTATACATATGTAATTTATCATATAATGCTTATATACTTCAAAATTTCGGAATAACACAGCAGCAGTGTAAATACAAATAGTTCGTCTTAGTTAAAAGTCTTAGCAAGCGGTTACATTTGAAGGGAATGAACTGATTCATCACTTGGATTATGAAATCAAATTGAAAACATATATTTACAACACAAATGAATCACCTCACGTGCAGTGATTGCACACATTGGGAATATAACGTCATTGCACATAGACTCTACCAGTAAAATGTCTCTCGGTTTCGAAGAGGCTGCTGATTGTGAAAATACATTCCAGGGAATCGCGTGTTACTTCATATCGTTGTATAGCTTGTGGCAACGGTTGAAACTGTTCGCAACAACGGGCGAATTACGGGCAACTAAACTCCATTATTCACACAAACTCAACCTGACTCTAAACATAACCCTAATAACGATCGCTCGTTGCCCAAAATCTCTTTTGTGCGGATAACTCGTGTTATTCGCACGAATTTGTGCGGGTGTGAAGTATAGCCACAGTATTTGGGAAAAGCCTGTCGAAGACACACTTTGGGAGAATGATTTCAGTTGCTTTTGCCAGCTAAGTTTCGAGAAAAAAAATCAGCTCAAATGCTTCTTCTACTGCTGACTGTATTTGACGCACACTAAGACAATGTTACTGTCATATCTCATATCTGCAGACTGAGGGGTAGACTTTTTTCTATAAAGTACAATAATGACAAATCTTTTACATAGAATGATATTTTCTCTTTTATTTCATTGGAAACTTAAAAAATAATCATCGCTCTTTCAGAAGCTAAAGATGGCAGCTCCAAGAAACTGTCAAGGGACAAGGACGACGTAACATTAACTGATCATCGTCAGAAACATTCTCCGAAGTCAAAACAAGATCCGGAAGATGGACGAAAAAGGTCAAAGCATGAAGAAGTAGATGACGAGGATGATGATGACGATGACGACGACGATGGTGATGATGACGATGATGACGACGACGATGATGATGATGACGATGATGACGATGATGATGATGATGACGACGACGATGATGATGATGACGACGATGATGACGACGATGATGACGATGATGATGACGATGATGATGATGAAGACGACGATGATGACGATGATGATGATGACGATGATGACTTTGAGGAAAGTTTCGTTCGTCGGCTGAAAGAAATCGTAAGCAATATAAATAGATATACTATATTTGGGGTAGTATATTTGGGATATGATGTTTCGCTCATGAAGCAAACATTAATTTTAATCACTGATGCAATTTATACCTTTCTCGACCTTTTAGATCAAAGCCGTGATGCCTTTCACCATCGAGAAAGTGGAGAGACGTCCATCGTACAATGATGATGGCGATGATGACGACGAAGAAGACGACTACGCCGTCTGTGCCCCAAAGAAAGGTAAATGGAAAGAAAGTTGTATTGCAATAGTTACAGAACAACTGAAAGCTGAAAAAGAAGCCAAAAAAGCCAAAAGGGACGCCAAAAGGAAAGAGAAAAGTAAAGAAAATCAGAAGAAATTAAGGAACGATGACGACGATGACGACGACGACGACGACGACGATGATGATGATGATGATAGCAACGACAGCAAAGATGTAACGAAGGGTAGTAATAAGAAAAACAAAAAAGCGGCGGTGAAATATAGTAAAAGCAAGAACGTTCCTTCCAAAAAGGAGCTTAAGAAAAAGACAAGTGAAAAGAAAGATACAAAAAAGAAGGCCGATGACAAGAAAAAAGGAGAAAGGAAGAAGAAAAAAGAATCGCCGGCAGAAGTAAAGAAAGGTAGACGTGATAAAGGTAAGCAGAAGGAAACTAAAAAGGACGTAAGGAAATCTCCCGCAAAGCCTCGTAAAATAATCAGTAAGGATGATGATGACGATGACGATGACGACGACGAGGATGCCAATGACGATGATGACAATGACCAACAGGTCAGCAAGAAAAGTGACGACGATGACGACGATGACGACGATGACGACGATGGTGACGACGAAGATGATGATGACGACGACGAAGATGAAGATCATGATGATGATAATGGTGAGGAAGACGATGACGACGACGATGATGAAGACGATGATGATGATGACGACGAGGATGATGACGAGGATGACGATGAAGACGACGATGATGACGACGATGATGACGATGGTGATGATGATGGTGATGATGATGATGATGATGATGACAACGACGACAACGATGACGAGGAGGATGACGATGAAAACGACGACGATGTTACAAAACAACGACAGAAATCCTCTATAAAGACGGGTGGCAGCAAAAAGTCTACTAAAGCAAATTCCGGTAATGAAAAATCGAAAAAGAAAGAATCCAGATCAAAGAACTAAGACTTAGGCCTAGGCATCTAACTTAGTAACATAAACATCGACGCCAGCTTGGTTAAGTGCAATCATTCTTCCATTTTTAATTCCGCCTTCCCGTGCTGTGGTAACTTACTGCAAGAGCAGAAGTGAAATTAGAACTCTCGATCTGTCAGCCAACTACAGTCTGCCATCAATGTTGCTATGGAAACACCCCAAAGACAGTAACTGAAATGTTTTCTGAACAAAAAGAAAATCATCATTCAACAAAGTCATCACAACTTTTGAGAGCATGACCTACTACTTCAGTGGAGATAGCTGGGAGGTTATGTGATGCCATGTGGAAGACATGTTGATTTCTTGAAAATCTTACAATTGTTTTGGTGGATAAAAAGAGAAATTTGTACGAAACAGCAGATTCAGTTGATAATAGTTACAGTCAAGCTTCGCTTAGGGAAAGAAAATTCTACGTGCGAAGTTAGGACAGAGACTACAATTAAACTAAACTTAAAAGGTCATCCCAATGAGCGAGTGGGAACGAATCAGACATGCAATACTTCAAGTGAATGAATGTCTTTGGGGCAATACTGGTGACCCTTGAATTTGTCGGTGTAATGGAAGGATATGTGTGGAGAAGCCAGTGTTCGAGAAGGCTAAGAAGAAATGCAGAGCGACTCCGTCCGGGAGTCGAGGGGGTTAAGAATATGAGATGCATCTTTTATTTTTTTCGCGACTTTCCGATGGTGTTAACTTAATGAAATGGATCGTTATCTTCAAGTCAGTACACGATCAAAAGTTGAACGGCACAGAAAAGAGACCATAGGAGATAGGAGATAGTGACGTGTTCAAAAGGTGCAAGTTTGAAAGTAGGCAAAATGTCTCCGTGATTTACGGTAAGAGACAAGCAACCGGCATTTTCTACCGATACGCCACTTGACGTCTCACATACGTAGGCTTAAAACAATGACCACCGATCAACTGTGCATTTGACGTAATGAAGATATCACTTAATTACATCCACATCGTGGCTATTGCATACAGTGGAGGTCGTGTTCCTTCGTCTCCCCATCACACACACACACATACATACATACATACATACATACATACATACATACATACACATACATGCACCTCTGCCGCTAACTGCGCGGTCCAATAAGGGTGTTGCTGAATGAAATATTTCGGCACAGTAAACACCCATGACATAGGCTAGCGCTATATTCTTTGATATCTAAATCATCAACGTCGTTTGAAAAGAAATAACGTCCTGTAGACAGACCCGTAGCCAGGTCTCATTTCTACAATCTTGGACAAAATACCTTCGGACACCCCGCTCCCCCGTTCAATGTTGGCCATAGGATTGCTATTCAAAGTGTGCATTCACTCTTATAGCGCACCATTGGAAAGGGGCGCGGGGTTATGTTATCCTCTCACCTAAAATTGAGTATTATATTTGAGACGTACGACAAAGTGTCCCAACAATTTTGTCCAAGATTGTAGGTGGGGCCAATTTAGAAATAGAAGGGGAACCCAACGGCACATGTGACTTAGTGCTTATCATTTTTTTCACCCCAAAAGTGCTACGGGGTGAAATTTCTTTGGAAGGGGGTTCTCCCCCTCCCGCTTGACTATGGGCCAATGTGAGAGTGACAATTGCTATGGTTACCGATTCAGTATTGCGTCAAAGAATGTTATCGATAAGCTGGCTGCGTATCTTCTACGGTGTCCGGTATGGTAATGAAGGAAAGGTCACGTAAATACTGTTCTTCACCCACGACATGCTTGTGATTTGTCTTGAATTTGCAACACGACAAACGGACAGCGAGATGAATTTAGAAAGGGTCTGAATCGTATATGTATTGAGAGGCATGAAAAGAGTTAAAAACCATCGTTTATGGTCTTGCGCTAGAATGATAATTCTCATAACGGATAGATAAGGGGAAAAGGTGAACTGAAATGAAAGCAACGTCACATATCAACCACTTAAAATGATGAGAATGGGAATGTAATCAGCGGCCAACGTTGCCTCGTAACATGTGGTCATGGATGGCTTGGACGACAACGTATCCGGCGGTCGACGGTTACATCGTGACAATTCCAGTCGGTACCCTGGACATGGTAGGTGCTTACAACCCTCACAAAAATTAAGGGCCACCTTTAGTCGACGGCATCGATTTAGTGTTTGTGATAGATCATAACATATTGATATGAAAATATAAAGAACTGAAAATGGTTGAACGGTGAAAGGCTGGATACCGGATGCCCCCGAAAGATGGAAATAACTACGAAAAAAACAGAAATTACCACAGTTCGATGTACCATTGCTAGTTACACCTCGTCTACAGAAAGATGCCCGATGTGAGTAAAACTAGAGTTTGGATTTGCCAAATGATGTTGGCGATGATCTGGGTGTTTCTGGTACTAAAAGTGAGAGAAACCGTTGCCATGGTTAACCCCAAACACTTCCGTAGAGAAGAACCCCTCCCACCCTCCCTGCCTCTTGAATATAAAAATTAGAAACAAATTATCTATACCTTTCTTTTTTTTACTTGAATGTGTGTTTTCTATAAGATTGAGGAGGTGAGTAGAACAAATTTAGATGGAAGAAATCTTGATTGTTTTTTTTCTTGCTATATTAACGATGGCTAATTAGGGACTTTCAGAGAAAACAATGGACGAAAAAAAATTTCACTAAGGTACTCCTACAGTTTAAACTTCATAAGTTAAGTCAAAATTTTGACAATACGTGGAAATTAACTCTCAAAAGTCAACTAATCAAATGCTAGAAGCTAAAAATTAAAAAAAAGTTCACAAGGACTTGTCGTATCCCAGTGTTATAGTCCCTTTCTTTCCTTTAAGTCTTTTCTTTTTTTTTCTGTAAGTTTGTTTCCTCTCAAATACCTTGACATAATAATCAAACTCATTGTCAAATTGCTCCCTTCTCGGGAAGAAACTATACTTCTCGTTTATTCCAGTCATAATTGCGTAATTAGTGAATGCGTGAGGCATTATTTATTTGCTGTGCCTATAAATAGCCATACCTTGGGATATAAAACCTGTTTTCTTGTTTTGTGGAATTTCCTTTTTCTCATCTGATCAAAATGTCCATACATCTTTGTAGACTACGATATTCTGACAGGTAGGTAGTTAATCCTGTGCGCAATATTCATTGTCACATATCGTGATATACTGAAAACTTGTAAATATCTGGATTTACCTTGTCCCGATTGTGTTTTTGTCTTGGCAGCTTGTATTCAGCGTGAATGATTTTGCATAACTAGCAGGAATCTAAGTAGAAATAAACAAATCATGTGTGTGACGTGGAGTAACCTAGATATTTTAGTAATGGAATTGGTACGAGTGAGGCAGACGGTACAAGCGAGAAAGTGTCCAGTAGTCTATACAAGTCATAAATATTCATTTGTTTGTCACTTATATCTTCGAATCACCTCATTCTCATTGAATTCTGGTTTTGAATTTTGTTTTGAATTAAAACGTACGTCTCCAGAAGTTCATTACACAATGCGATATGATACCAGACATACTTGAAATGGTTACGGAACGTCCATTCGAGAAGGCGCAAACATGTGTTTACATGACTGTGAGATCACAGTGGAGGCGGAACCTCAATGAAAAGGCGAGGGGGCTAAAGATTTGTTTGCCTCCCTCCCCCAAAAAAAAAGAAAGAAAGAAAAAATTACCACCTGCTTTGAAAATAAATGAAAAAGAATGCATAATTCAAATTGCAGACATGTGATCCCTATTTCAAGGTTTGAAATATACAGCTTAGAACACTCAGGAAATGCTGTTCCCGACCATCTTGTGAAGCAAACAATTTTCTTTTCTTGGAGAGTGCCACCAACACTCAACCCCCGCCCCCCAACCTTAATATTGCATTTTTTGTAAGTTCTGCCACGCCTGTGATATCATGTGAGAACTGAATGGTCAAAGGATATACAATAATAATATAATGTATTAGTATATTAGGTGAAGACAGTAATTTGTCTTCTATCAAACTATTCATGGATCTGCCAATGTATATGCATTTATGGATATGCATGTATGAATATGCAACAGAGACAGGATGTGCGGATATGCATGTATGAATATGCAACAGAAACAGGATGCGCAAACTCAGGGCAATACAGTCTACACTGTGCTTTTATGCCCATCCCACTTCAGTACAAGCATGGTTTTTGTCAGGTTTTACATTCGTGTCTCGAGACAAGTATATCATACCTGATAGACATGGCAAAGTTAGTTTATCATCAGAGACATTAGAA
This sequence comes from Stichopus chloronotus, assembly GCA_021234535.1. Lineage (NCBI taxonomy): Eukaryota > Metazoa > Echinodermata > Holothuroidea > Aspidochirotida > Stichopodidae > Stichopus > Stichopus chloronotus. Next base: position 32,922,712 of record CM037835.1, on the reverse strand, counting down.
AAGGTTAGGGGATACAAGTTTTGAGACTTGGCAAAATGCATGATATCACATTATAGATTGGGTGATGTAGGTTAGGAACTCTTTGTGTAAACCCTCTGCATATTTGCAGTTGATCTACAGAAAGGGTTTTCGAGTATGCCTTTAATATAACCTCGGCTTTTGTGTCGCACGTTGTGCAACAGTGTGTCTTGATTTTGAAGACATACACCTGCGCAATCAAGTTTGCAAAAAGGCTTTAATTGAACTTCCCCTTTTTCAAAGTCTGTTGTATTTTAGTGCCAAGAGAGCAAACATCAAACGTTTTTTCTCCAAACTTGATACCAATTTTTGTCTCAGATTCTGTCCATGGCTTTTGGTTTATCTGAATTGAAAATGGCGCATTTCAATCATACTTTCATTCGACCTCGATTCTTTCGTTGCAATAATGCAGCCATAAAGCTGCAACTGGATGTAATGTCATATTGTGTGTATATGAGTTGCCTGTTAATTTCATCACACTTTGATACCGATTTTTATACGTTCGAGTAGAGTGATTGGCAAATTAAGGAAATTCGTATATTAGAGACTCTTTGCTTTAGAATATAAACAAGATTGTTGAATAAAGAAAACTGTTGATAAAGATAAATTACTTGTTTTAAGTGATTTGTATTACACTCGGATATGAGATGTCATTTGCTTCGTACAAAATAACGTTGGGCCTACACTGGAGAAAAGGTGGGCCAGAGGTGAAAATAAGTTTCGATCAACTCAGCTAAACCGTTGGGAGTGCATATATGCTCACCAACTTTGTTCCGACACCGACATATTCCTGACAGTGTTGGATGAAGAGTATAGGGAAGGAAAATTAGTGACGCTCAGTCACTGGTGACACTCAGTAACTCATACAATGAGTATGTCACCTCAAAATGCTCAGGTGATTCTGTCTTTGGTGGTAATAAATCAAACATAACCTGCAAGCAACACCTTGATACATGCTGTTTTACAGATACACACACGACCCAACGAAACTCCAAGGAAGAACGAATTTGAATAGATGTTACTATATTTAAAGCCACGAAAAGCATTTGGGATCGTCATTTCATATAAAAGTTGATTCATCGTAACTTGGAAAGGCAAAAAAAGAAAAAAAAGCAAAAACGAAAATGAGAAACACACAGACAATCACAAAGTGCATGCCTGTTTACAGATCTGTACAGCATGACCATTCCACATATTGCAAAAATCTTCCAGATGAATTTCCCGTGGCCAAACAGCCATCAAGATGATATCGTCACACTCAACACACACACGCTCCTCCTCATAGGCAGTCCCTCCTCCATAAGAACGTTTCTGACCTAGGACTTCCATGGCACGGTTTCTTGTCTTAACATAACATACATCCCATGTCCCTTGCTGCTACTAAAGGGAAGGTGTATTTTAAATTTAAAGACCTGATACCACACCTCCGACCACTGTCAAAGCTTCTGCTTCGATTGCGTTTCGATCTCGGCACCTCGGACGGCGTCCGTCCTGCATTTTCCTTCTCTGGCACTTCGTACGTCCCTGGCGACTTTGTCTGGGAGCAGAGTGTTTTGGTTTTGAAGGACATGCTACCTTGTGAGGTACATGTGATAGATCACACCGAACAGACTCGACACAAACCACGATGAACAGATCCACCATGTCAAAAAGGAGTAAATCCCCGTAAAGAACGCTGGGCAGAAGACGTTCCGGAGGGCCTCCAAGGTTATCGCAAACTGTTCCGTAGCCTGACGGATGGCGTCTGCTGCTTCGCTGGCTGACTGAGTTGGGGTCAGTAGGGTGTAGTTGTTACTCCACAGTTGGACATCATCTAAAAGTCTGTACGAAACACCACCTGAGGTAAAATGGCAAGAAATGTAAATGAGATGAGCAGCAGGTGAACTCTGACAGAGGGGTGGAGGAAGATGAAGGTGGAAGCAGATGGGAGAGGAGTATGGGGAAGATGGAGATGGGGTGCACGAAATGAAGTAGGCGGGGGAGGGATGAGGGATGGGTAGAGAATGGAAGTCGTGATAACAGTATCCATATTACAACTCCTGTTAAAAAATGACCATAAAGTAATTCTGCTGAAAGAAATTACTACAGAGACTTTATCCAATATTTGGCAACAAGACGTACTGATAGGGAAGACAAATTGGGATTGTGTCACTGTCCCCACGGTCCCTCCCCCCCCCCCATCACATCCCTCAACACTGGAAAAACTGAGTTTTTTCAGAAAACAGGAGCGCAACAGTCGGAACGGATGACCACTGCAAAAATTCAGCCACGTTAAATTTCCAGCAGGACCAATTTGTCCTTATTTGTGAATTAGATCATTCTTGGTAAACTTTGCACAAAGTCAGCATACATTTGATTTGTCCACACAACAGGCATGTGTTACTCATGCACTACCTGTGACTCCCTTTTTTATACCAACTTCAACAAACTATCACTTGGATTCCGACTCAATCTGCTTTCAGATTGAAAGCTTCACAATTCCTGAATGAGGACATAGTCCATTTTACTCAGTAGCACTCAATACTTCTTTTCCTAGAGAAAGACTCATAAGTAAAGAGACCTTGGATCTAAGATGAGACTACTCTATAAGTGCTTGCAGGTGTTGCAGTATTTACTTCAGAAAATGGTACATGCCAACACCTGTTTGGGAGGTTGGCATTTCATGTGACTCACTGCTTGTTTTCAAGAGGCAGCTGACGCTGAGCAAAAGGAGAAGTGGAGCTGTGTACTGCAGTGCCACCACACACAGGTAGGAAAATACTCGAATTATCTGAAAATGAGAGAGAGAGAGAATGAGAGAAGATTAAAATCGAGCATGTTACACTATGTCAGGGAAGCCTCACAAATCTAACCGATGATCATCTTAGGTTCACAAGTTTCACATTGCTGCTAATTACGCAACCAGTATATCTCACATGCTCGAGTGCACACAGAGTGTCTATGGACTATGGGAGGCCAGGAGATCCGTGCACTTGAAGCATGGCTCATTACTCTCTGGTTGCTATCCTCATTACAATGAGTAGCAACAGCTTGCTCTGACATGATCTTACGTGAGACTTGTGAGGCTTCTGTAACTGACCACATGGGTGTCATCAATATTAAACAGGTTTCCTGCACCTTTGGGAATGTATAATTTCATGACGATTCCATGACCTTTGAATGGCCATATGACCAAAGTGCTGGAGAATTTGATCGATAAATAATGGCACAGAGGTCATGATAGGAGGGGCTTTTTTTTTAAACTCGTAACTTGCCATCGCTACGACAATTTTCTTTGGGCACGAGACTGATTATGAGAAATGAAACAAACTTACCATCTTCTGAAGGTCCAGGCTGTTTATTCTTCCAGCTTCAGTCTTCATGTTATCAAACTTCTCTTTTGCCATGTTAAGGTGTGACTGAAGGTGGACAGTGGTCAACAAAAACCTCAGTATACAAAAGAGTGGGATGAGGCTAAATCGGATGAGGTCAAAGGTCTCATCAGTCATTCTGTAGACAAAAAGAGCAATATACAAAATTAGAACTTGAGGTCTTTCATGCAAATGAGGTCAAAGGAAAGAAGGGCATACACTGGAAGTCTCTGGTACCTCATCATTAGGAGAAATCTGAATTAAAAATTTTATCTCAAAACAGTAAATGTGTTTTTCAGCCCTTTTGCAAAATGTTGCAGGCCTGATTTGGTTCCCACAGAAACCAACGAGATTGCATTTTCTTTTGTTCTTAGGGATAATCAGAGAGCATCTTCTATGTCCCACGCTTTGGATGACCAAGTTCATAGTTATAAAGAGGGGGGCAGGGGAATGGGGCACAAAAATGTATTGGGGTAGGGATTCACTTTTTGATACAATATACAGGCATCGAGAAATGGCAAACTTTGGTATATACACATAGTTAAAATAGTTGAAATATATTGTAATGATAGCCCCACTTTGCACCTGAGACCCTTTACAAAGAGAAAATTTTGCAAAAGGGGACCAGAGACCCTTAAACATTCCCCCAGACTGATCAATGACTTTGGTGCCCCCCCCCTCTTCCCCATTCCCCAAATGAAACTGCAACTGTCGCTTCATGCCTGTGGATGACTGCACATAAAATATTCCCCCAGGTGAAAACAATAGTAGGAAAAAACTAAAGACTACCACAGGATATGCTGACATCATTAATACATTTTTCGGCATTAATTCTGAGGAAGCCTCCAGAGGATCATTGGAACAACATAATACAAAACTCAATCTTCCAAAAAGAGATAGCATGCTTATGGGCATGTATCACTCTATCAGAAACACCCTCCCCCTCCCTACATACATAATTGAAATTCGTATTTGCAACTTCGAAACATTCATATACTTCTGTCAATATTAAGGATGAAGCACATACTGAATTCTTATCAGATAGTATGGAGTCCTCGTGCTATACTCACAAAGGTTCGCTGACGCCGTCGTAACTTTCGCCAATACTTGGACTTTTGAAGTATGCCCTCGCCACTGGCTTCACCCACATCAAAGAAAGAAACAAGGGAAAAAGAAAACTCAGATGAAGGCAAAATCTGTCGAGAAATTCAAAATAGGAAAAGTAAACTTTAAAAAAATCAGTAGCAACTTAACAACATCACACTTTGAAGTTAGAAGGCTCACTATACTTTGTTTTTACAGATTTCTAAAATGTGAACTTAATTTACTACAGATGAAGCTAGTTACACAAATTGTCAAAAAGAGGGCTTTGATTTATGAATTAAGCTTTCAAGACTAAAATTTAAAGTATTGACTTTGGTTTCTGTTCCACATGCAGGCAAAATGGACATTACACTGGTCTTGATAAAGTTGATACAAATTCTACAAAAGGAAGTATCATGTAATTTTACTTTTTCAAGACAGAGAAAGGAGCTTAATAGGGCCAACTTATTGGACTGAAAATCAAAAGAGTGCAGGTACTTTCTTTTAAATTCTTCTTAGTGAAATGTTTTAATCAGTAGCAAACAAAAGGGTCGTCTGCTTGTCTAATATGATTTACTGTCATAAACTGGTCCTGACATGGAATAGCAATACACTAAAGGGTCAGCAATTATAAATGAACAATGGCTGAGAAATGAGAAACCAGCAAAGCTGATCCCATACAAAATCCTTCAGTTTGATGAGAACCGTCATGCAAATTTTTGTAAAACCAGTTTTGGGAGCAACAATAGCATCAGAGAACACAGTCCGATAAGGGTATACTTATATTGGACAGTACTGCAATACAAAAACTGCTGGAAAAGAATGTTAACTGGCAGTTGACGCAAAAGCTGAGGGTATTTGCCACAAGAGACAGAAGTACAAACATGAAATCAACCAAAGAATGCACAACCAACGACATTATTCATTGTGAATGGCCTTCAAGGATGTTCCACCTGACAATGATAGTGACTCCATTATTATAAACTTGACTGAGAAAACTAACAGAGTTTGCACCTGAGTCCAAACTTCAAGCACCCAGGTGTGTGAAAACTTCTGCCACACTAAGAATTCATTGTGAGGTCATAATATGACATTTTGCTTTGCACAATAGTATAACACCATGCACTCTTAAGTAAGGACATGAACATGAGGTGTTCTTACCTAGACACACATGGTACATTTTGTTATGTACATGTACAATGTATGCTAGTGGAATTCTGGATCAGGGAAGGAATTCCAGACCTGGGTTCTGATATGGACGGTTGGGTAGCTTGGTATGTGGTGTAAACACTAGCAACAAACAGACTCAAAACAGATTAAATTTATCTGGAAAAGAAGAGGCAAAAAGAAAAAAAAAGGAGAACATATGCTTACATAATGATTCTTTGCTGGCTGTAGTGCTTTTGTGCATCGATGTACATCTTAGCATATCTCAGACCAGGGAATGTCAACACCCCTCCGATAACCGTGGCGACCCCTGTGAGAAAGACTTTGAACGTTATCAGGGACATTGGCCCATCGGAGTCGCTGGACCTCTCCTTCAAGAATGCTGTAGCGCCATCCATAAACTCATCATGAGCTGAAACAAAAAAATATCAAGTCATGAAACAAACCAAAGAACTTTTTTAGTTTTTGTGACAAACAGGTGCAGAACAGGTGCTGAACAGGTGCTGAGTCAGTTCCCGGACAAAACTGACCCTTTTGCCTCTTTCATGATATTCCCTGTAATATGACACGTATTGGATAAACACTGTACAGCATGTGGCATCTTAAAAAGGCCAGGTCACCAATTTGCATGAGAGAAAGAACACATACTTAGAGACCAGTGTATTTTTTTTTCTTTTTTGCGAGTTTCTAGTAAAGTGATGGTAGAATATCAGATGCATATGTTAGTTTCTGCATACCCTTCCTGACAGTGGCATAATCAGACTTATCACTTTCACCATGGGTGGCAGGGGGTTGGGGTGACAATGAAAGGTGCCAAAGGGTTGAAGTGGGAAGGACAAGCAGTAACAACACTATCTAAGCAGAGCATCACCAACAGTCGGTGCGTAGAATACAGAGAAAATATTTCAATAAAAATGCCTTTCAGATTGGAGGAAATGGCACTTCCCAGTCTCTCTGACGTTGTGAATTTCATCTAATATTTTCTTTGTTTTTTAGAACACAGGTCTGCAAGTTTACGTTTCCATGGCGAATGGTCTAGTTTGAGGGGATGATGAGTGAATTTCATAGATGTGCAATTCATTGATGGTTATCAACATGTACTGTAAGCATCATTTATGCTGCATGCCAAAAGGGAGGGGGGAGAGGCCTAGTAGGATTTTAGTGGAGTTTGGTCATAAAGATTCACGATCACTACATCACTGGGTCGCATGTGCGTCGTGCTTATTACACAATTTGGAGGTCAGAGTTTGGCTGCATCATAACTGTGGCCTACTATGCCTTTAAACTGTTAGTGATACATTAAACCTGTTTAATTTCATCATTAACATGTCAACAAAGACCATTTGCCCATAATTTGTAGTTTTGCTTTTACTGAATCAGAATGAAGATCTGCAAATTTTGCCGTTTTCAAAAATAAAATAAAAATGATATAACATGGGCACTTTACCATTTTTGTTCAGTTTTTATTTCAATTTTTCCCTTTCCTCTTTGATTTTGACCTTGACTATCTATCAGTATCAAACTAATTACGGCTCAGCCTGTCTTTTTGTTTTAAGTAAAATATACTGTATTAGTAATAGTCTTTGTCTCGTACAAATTTTGCGTTATATACTTTTCTTAACTTTGAATTTCATTGGGCAAGCCCTCCACCCCATTCCCCCCCCCCCCATGCTGGGAATACACCACTGCTTCTTGAATCTGTGCATCCCTTTCCTGGACTGTACACATCGTCTTTTCATGAGAATCTTATATGAAACAATTACAGAGATCAGGTTCTCACAATTTTGAAAAGATGATGTTGTTACACACACTGAAACCTCGACAACTAACCTGTGGAAAGCCTCCTTCTACGCCACAAAGATTATAGGAGGGTCAACATGTTATCAGTTGTAAAACCGTTAACATCTTGGAATTCTACCAGAGGTCGTTGGGCATGTAAAAGGGTTGTGAAATCACACCTGTCTACAAAGACAGTACAGTTGGCATTTGGGTCCTATTTTTCAGTTTTTGGGTAACATGAGTGTTTTTTCTTTTTTTTGCATTCACATCAGAATATTGGTAAAAGAGATCTTTAAATGCCATACTATTCAAGTGAGGGGCTCGTGAACAAAATGTTCCAAATGTCGTATGTTTATCACATTACACTGAATGGGATCCACTGAAATAGTTATTTCATGCATTGTGACTCATAAAAAAGTAAAAACAGCCCACCATGCTTTGAATGAGGTTTATAAGATAATGCATCCATCACACATAGACAGCAGCAAAGATCACTTATAGTTCAATGTACATTATTCCAACTTATATTTGGAAAACAGATCAATAACTCTGTCTGTTGCAAATATTATATTTCTTGGGGAGACCAATCTCTTCCAAAGGATGAAAACGATAATACTCTGACATGTGATGACCCAAATTTGCATTTACGGTGGCTGATATCAGATACATAGAGCTTGCAATGTCCTCAGGTGACGCCAACGAGAGATATCAGACCGGTTCTGTTACACAATTAAAATTCAACAAAAGAGATGTTTGCTACAGAGTTTTCAGCTGTTTCGGTCCCACCCACCGGTTTTAAGCTGGTAACTCTGGTAACTCGTGACTATCACGTATATAAAACATTGATCACGATAACATGGACCTGGCAGAGGGAACCATCCTCAGGACGTACAAGAGATAATACGAGAGGGGTATTTACAAGGCTAATATTTAAACAGAGTTCACTGCACTTTCTAGGGAATCAATTTTTATGACATTTCCTTGATTTTCAAAGGACTAAATAGAGAATTTTTATGACATTCCTCCTCACAATCTCACAGAAAGTTTTCGACTAAAATAACAAAAACAAAGCAATATGAGGTGAAGGGAATATTTTTTTATATTCCAAAAGAGAATACATTTGACACAAGGAGTGAGAAAGGAACAAGGTCACTTTGTGAAAAATTTCCAGGACTTTTCCAGGATTTCACAATATTTCCTTGAATTTCAAAACTTTTCCAAGCCTTGAAATAATTTTCCAAATTTTCACGAGTTTGCCAGGTTTTCAAAAAGTAATTCAAATGCTGTTAGAGATCCACTCACCATCCTCTAGGCCGAACTCCAGGATGTCTTCGTCTACCACCAGAGTTGCCATGGCAATCACCAGAAAGAAAAAGCTGAAGGTGATGCAGACGGACATTTCTCCTGTGTCTTCGGTTTGGAAGTACCGAGCTGTCAGATGGAAGAGGGTGTGCCTGATTTGGTAATGTCAAGAATCATTTGGAGTGATGCTCACCAGTTCAGGATGTGAGCAAATTTAACGAAAAGGAATTAAGGGACTGGATCAAAATAACCTTGGACAATTTATCACTACTACAAAACAGTCAGATGGTAAATAAGGTGATTAATGGATTGACAATATCAATAATGACTTTTAAAAGTGATCTTTGGAAAAACCGAGTCAGCATTCTGACAACCATGAAAGTGATTACGTTGTCTAAGAGGTTACTTGGAAACTTTCAACATGTTGGCAGCTTCACTTGCTTCTTTATTAAGGAGTCTGTTGAGTCCCATTCTCAACTGGCTTAAGGTTGGTATGAACATTAATATTTTATGGATAATTAGTTATTTACAATCATTGTTTGTGGATAAAATGTCAGTCAACTCCAAGCTCCTGTTATTCTCGAGAAGGATACATGACAAAGCCGGCCATCATGACCAACCATATGAGACTGAGATTGAGTTCTGTTCCCACGTCGACCACCGCATAGTAGACCTCCGTCACCGAGTACACCACAAGCGCCATGCACGAAAAATCCACCAGCCACCTGAACTCTGATAAATATTCCATGGTCATCATGTGGATCAGTCTGATAGGCTCCGCTGTAAGTTCAAGGTTGATGTTCTTTGGTACAGTGAAAGGATCTTCCAAGCCTAACTGCATCTTTAGTGTTTCGAGTCTGTCATCAAAGAAAAAAAAACATGAAAACAAAAAACACAGTTCACTCAACTTTTATATTTCAAGTGATGGTCTTGATTTCAAGACGTCATAAGTCCTCAAGTTCACGGATGGCACGCCACGTCGTTTTGGAAATATCATGGACGAGTATGTCCATGTATGAATGTATGTGTATGTTTATAGGAATAACAAGCAATGGAAGTACAGTAGTTAGAGTAAAATCTTAGTTCTCAATACAAGTCGGTATTCAATGCAAAAATAAAATACATCTGCAATAAGAAGGATGAAATTCAATTTGGTTACTTTGAAACTTTTGTTGGGAGGAGGCAACTGCTTGGAGAATACAAGAAAAGTGAAGAACTCTCACATAAACCAAAATCCCATGACTTTTCAATGACTTTTAAAGAATAGGCCAGACAATGTACAGTGAAAAGAGTGAGTACAGCTATTGTGTGATGTTTACTTCATCATCATGCATGAATCATGAATTATGCATGAGGCTGCCCCAAACGTTATACATCATAAAAAAGCATCACAAGTTTCAGTATTTATTGTGGACCAAGTGGGTGTCGTTTTAACAGGAAAATGCCTCGTATAGCTGTTATTGATTAATACTCATTTGTGACAGGAATATCCAGATCATATGGAACATACTTTTACACTAACCATTTTGCATGACTTTCGGTTGGAAATTCACGGTCAGGTTTTCCATGGCTTCATCTGAACCATGTAATGTTTTTATCTCTTGTTTTTGTGTGTGTGGGTGTGTGTGTACTGTGCAGTTACTACCCTTTGGATTTTATTTCAAGCAATGGCCCTAACTTAACTAAATTTAGTACTCAAGTAGAGAGAGGGTCTAGATCACCTACTTGCTTCGCTTCTTTCTGCTTTTCTGCTGTACGATACCAGCGGCCTTTCTCAACTCTTGATCAGAGGGGTAGCAGTAAAAATACAAACTCCTGCAAAAAGATACAAAATCAGAACACAACATATATTCTTTCACTTTCGACAGCAAGAAATATTCCGGATACGATCACTCAAAGGCCAAGTGTAACGACAGTGAAATTATGATGATATCAATAATGGCACGATGACTGTAAAAACGGTCCCCAAAAAACTGTTGCTGGTGTAAAGATGTTAAGACAAGCAAAGCCACTTACACCATCAAAAGTGCTTTTCAGAAAATATTGTATATTCACTTCAGTCGACCAGATTTCTAACAATGATTCTGGACACTCAGGAGTGACTATCAACAGAAGCTTAGTGCACATCATTGTAAGCACCAAAAATGTAAAGATTAATGTCTGTTATGAGGAGAAGCAGTTAAGATGCAATTTATTCTCTCTGGCCATTACAAAAACTCCAAGATTCATCAAAATCAATTGCATATTTTTCCTTTACAGTATCTAAAAGGCCTAATAATAGAGGAGAACAAGTAACGCATTTTACATGAAGTAAATTGCAAAAATCAGATTGTCAGCATTGTCAGTGTCTATGGTATATCACTGGACTGTTTATTAAATACTTCATAAAAATTGGTCATGGACAAAACGTTCAGATGACTTCAACTTGCAGACTCAGCCCATTTCAACTGGAAAACTTTTCACTGAAGTTAAATGATACATTTGTACTTACTGAGCAATTAATGTCACATGGAACTTTTATTAGTTCTCCATCGAGTCTCAAGTTTGCCTTCTTTTACTCCAAGTCTTCAAGATCCCCTTGTACTTACTATCTTTTAGCATGTACGAGTTATTACGAGTTTTGGGAGGATTTGTTTGCCAAACTTTTTGGCAGATAAAAATACCGTAATGTTTCAGTGTGAAGAAATTAACAAAGGTACGATGGAAAAGGGGTGACAGAATATACCAAGGATTACCATAAACATAGGCAACATGTAAAGGAAGTGCATTGTTAAACTGAGCAGCTTGCAAAATTCTGTAGCCAAACTCAGAATCAACTAACCCTCTTGTTAATATCCACAGAGCAAGGGAATGATGCGGAATGATAACTTTCTGCAGAAAAGTTGTCATTACAATAGTAAAGACCAGCTGTGGACCAAGCAATGCCTGTTGGTGAAGGGATATAAACAAACAACATTACCATGACTTAACTTCAAATGATAAATTTAACTTCAAAATTGTCTTATGACCATTACAAAGTCACTTTGGTGAAGTAAAATTGTTCTTTTTGGCCAACATGTGTATCCAGTATGAAAGCTGGATGGGTGAAAGTATGTACAAACCTTGCAGAGTATAGAGTATTGACAGCCATGGGTCATACCAAATCAATCACACATGTATTTAGTTCAGTTCCCCAGCAACAAAGTAGCTTGCTTTGATTTAGGGACAACAGATCTTTGCCAAATGTGGCATAATGTACAAATTGTAAACTCAGTTGGTGGAATCATACTACAGTGCTTACCATTTTCTCCTGCGGCAGCTTCTTCGGATTTAACAGCGGAAGGACAAATAGTTAAGATTCTGCATAAAGACATAAGAATGCTATCTATGGTTAAAATGACAAACATATACCACTGAATACAAGCCACTTCCTTTTCACTTTTTAGCAGATGTAAAGCAAACTTAAAAGAAATGTGACTCACACCAATCAATTTGAAATGCTTTGATAAATTTTGCAAATCAGAGCTGGAGCTTTTAATATTTATACCATATCACTTTTTTTTTGCCTTAACTCATGTGGCTGACAGCTAGGCATTTAATATCCACTGACTCGCTCACTTTCGCTCAGCTTTATAATAGTGGTCTTTGTGGTAAGGTACTGTGCAGATACATCATAAGACTTAAAGGGTGAATAGTTGTACTGGATTTAATGGTCATCTTACAGTTTTTTGTATCCGATGTTAACTGGATTGCTATGGTGTTTCAAAATGCTGCGACAGGAACCAATCAACGAGTTTGCTTGATTTGACATCATGCATATGTGTGTTATAACCCATACCGTGTCATAACCCATACAGTCTGTGCATTATTACCAACGGGCAATTTGTTTTCCTCTTATGGCTGTAGTGCTGGATCATATCCACACTAAGGGCATCCATTAGAATCCATACTTTGTCTGTAACAAACAAGCACTAACCACAAATTCTGACCAGGTCAGGCAACACTAGGACCTCAGTGTACAAGAGGTAAACTGAAGCAAAATCTATGTTACACACACCCCCCACCACCAACCAGGCTGTAGGCCTTTTCCAAGAGCTTCATCCAGTTGAAAGTGTTGCATTACTAATTGGTCACTCAGTGGCTTATCTGCTTGGTATAACAAGGTGAGATGTACTTCAACTTGTTTGATATTCAATCTAAAATATTTTTCTACTCTATTTTTGCATTTGCATTATATACTTCTTATTAGTTTGGTATATTTGTATTGAGAAGAAATGCCTATGTTTTGTACCAGCAAAATCTGAGCTTTGTATCTGTATACTTTGTATTACAAATTCTACACCTGTGATTGATAATGTGAATTATTCTATGTTAATCTGTAGTTTTTGTATTTATAGTTTTTACGGAACAACTACTGTGAAATATTTCACATTCAAATGAGAAATAAACATTCCAGTAAGGAAATTCAGCTTATCTACATTTCTTATTGACAACAACGCCAACAGTAAAAACTTGTGGGTGGGCATGGCACACCAACAATAGGCCTACCACATTACATCACTAAGATGGCTTTCTTTGAACTACTACCTGACAAAGGGCCAAACCTTCAACTTTAGTCGAGTACCTTTTCAGCATGAACCTACCATAGATATTTATTCAAATATGTATTGTAAAGGCTGAGAATCTGATCTCTGACATTATTAGCCAGCCATCCGACATTGACCGATATTTTCAGGATGGGATTTTATTTTATCATGGAAGGCCAAAAGGGTAAAAGATTGTGGAACTAATTTTGTAGGTGTTTAATCTGAAATAAACCGTGAATTTGATGAAATTGACCGGTGTTGAAGAAAGGATTTTTTGTTGAATTTAGTTTAATTCATCCCACCGCAAGTCATGCAGGTGGAGCCTGAGAACGCCAGGTGAAAACTGTGCGTAGCGTTCTCAATTCGTTAGCGATGCAAAGCGGGCCGTCACCTTGATGATGATTCCCTTTGCACACTTACGTGTGAAGTTGCCACCCAACTGTAATTAATTGCAGACCCTCAGCTGTAGAGACCATCGACAATCCATCGCCTCCGTCCCCATTTACCCCAAATGAGCTCCTTAGAATGAAATCTGACTTGTTGCATCTACCCCCTCCTCTGGGAAATTTTGAAGATTCAGATCTACATGCAACCAAGAGGAGGCTCAGAGTTCAGCATGTCCCTAATGAGTTTTGGAAGCGATGGAGCGCAAAATTTATAAAATTTGCAGGTTCGTGAGGAACGGAATCCTCTCCCACCCGATTTGGAGGTCGATGACATCGCCATTATTCATGACAATGATGTTCTGAGGGTCAATGGCTGCTGAGAAGTTTTTCCCAGTTGTTTACAACAATTCCCCAGTTTATACACAACTCCTTCGAAATACTGTACATTTCTGCGAAATAAACATTCCAGTAGGGAAACTCAGCATATCCCCAAACCTTAGTGACACTCTATGGTAATTACAACCTGTAGATACAGGCCTCCAAAGGTTACAAAAGTTCACTCATTTTTTTCTCTTTCTTTTTTCGTTTGGGATCAATGTACATTTGAGAACGACACATATTTGGGTGGACATGTATTTATACCTGGACTCGGAGTCGAGGTGGGAAGGAATGAGACTGAAAATGATGTAGCCATTGGTTAAACAATGCCTAAAACTGTCGAAGTCAGAGTCACAGTGACTTGAATCTGTGACTGCACTGTACTTTGACATGTATTTTACTGTAAGTCGGAGTCAGAGTCGAGAAGGGAGGGATGCATCTTTGACAGGCATTTTCAGCCTTCAGGTGGATTTGGCGTCAAGGAGGGAGATCACAGGAATCATGCATACTATTTAATATCTTAAGTCAGAGTGAACCTGTAATTAGATTTGCTGCTGGAGTCGGAGGGACAATACAGCTTTTATTGGAGTCAGAGTCGCAGTGAAGTCAGAGACTACAACCCAGGAAATTGCAAGTTGTAATTGTTGCTTCAGTTGGAATGAACATTTGACAAGTATTTTCAGGTAGAGTTGGAGTCGAGGTGGGGAGGGCCTGAGAACGGATGCATCTATTGTTGATGTAGTCTTAGTCGCAGTGACAGTACAACTTTTAATTTCCGACTGAGTGTGTTGTTCCTTGCTCGACTCCGATTGCAAAAGATGACCTTCTGAAAGGCAGGGTGTCCTCTGATTGTGCATATTTTATAAAAAATTAACATATAATAAATATGACATATAAAGTATGTATAGGCCCAAGCCTAGAATTAGTACACAAACGTGGTCTAGCCAGTATAAACGTTATTTATAACATTGCCTAAACTGTGTGTGCACACAACTGATGTGTGCACATAACTGAAAGAGTTATGTTATTACCATGTGAAAACGCAAGCAAGATGTCAGACAGAGCGAACTCGTTATTTGATTCATGTCCACGGCGTGTGGCTAAGTGAAGCCTACGTGTTTATCTTCGCAGCGGTATACTTGTGATCAGCCACAATGCATGTATTATTCTTGCCATCTTGGTGTATTGTTTTTCATTCGCGGAACCCATCCAGTACAACTTGTAGTATGAAAAATTACTCACGTGCACCTGGCCTACAGACTAAACAGTAACATTTGTCAACTCACGTTACTATGCGTTATCCTGAACTTAACAGTCTGTATAAAAAAAAATGTTAACGTCATTAATGTGTTAAACTTATATCGTTTTGACCATCCTCACGGCCGTCTAACTTACTTATTGGCGAACATTTAGATAAGGCCTACGCCTAACATAAAACAGATTGAGCAACAGTAGGTATGTCTACGAAGTACCAGGGTCGACACCTAGACCTAGACGAAGAGCAATCCGCTCTAGTAAGATTCAGAGTCTCAGTTTACGAAAATATATGGGCAGGAAATTATTTTGAAACATTCCTAACTTAGTTTACTTTGCTTTAAGTTCTAATTTGCCAGATTGGATACTATACGATACCTTGTGATAGTACAAGCCTTCTACGGAAACATTTCGGTGGAATCATATCACCGTTGATGCAGTAGCTCTTCTGTGCATGCGGACCTGGCCGAGATCGACGGCATACAGTAACCTTAGCTTTCACAGCTCGCATGATCTGATCTCGCCCGGGAAACCGGAAATACACAGTTGATAAGTGTGCTGGTACTGTTAGCGTAGTCTTCGCTGGGACTAAAGAATTACATCGGAAATACGCACTTGTGGATTCAAGGAGGGTGGGGCGAAGGGGACAGGGAAAATTCCCCAAAAAGGTGGACGGAAGATATGCCAAAGCTTTGCTTAATATTTACGCATTAGGAAATTTTTTTTTTTTTAATACAAAATTTTCTTCCCAATGGTACTGTACACTTTTGTTTTACCAAGGAGGTAATTACAAGGATTCCTTTTAAACCTCCTTGGTTTTACCAAATCGAATCTCAGCTGAGGGCTGTCCGTGTCAGGCGGGGGAGGGCATGACCCCAGTAACAGTTTGTAGGGGGCGAGGATGTAAAGGGAGGTTGGAAAGGCGACCTAGGGGTATTTTTAGCCCCTTTATTTTATTTTTATTTTACTTATTTTTTTTGGGGGGGGGTACGTTCTGTACGTCTGACAATGACGATGGGACTTCACTTAGTTTCCCACCAACGTAAGATGATGATTAATGCCCGCCACTTCTTCGAGCCTCCACCAAGCAACGATGCATCCACACCGTCACTGTCTAAGAGGGCTGGCAGGGCAAGGAAGGCCATTTCAGGCGATCTAGAGGGATTTTTATCCAAACAAAAAAATTCTGGGA
The DNA here is from genome assembly GCA_021234535.1 of Stichopus chloronotus. Classification (NCBI taxonomy): domain Eukaryota; kingdom Metazoa; phylum Echinodermata; class Holothuroidea; order Aspidochirotida; family Stichopodidae; genus Stichopus; species Stichopus chloronotus. Next base: position 32,906,238 of record CM037835.1, on the reverse strand, counting down.
GGACACGCTTCGCACCAACACATCGATAGAGAATAAGTTTACTACTAGTAAACAGGAACTTCGGTGTGACTTACAGGCCATTATTTAGTAAAAGTCGTGACAAACTTAGTAATGGACGCATCTTTCTTTCTTTTCTTTTTTTTTGCCACATATTTTCTCTAAAATTCCAAAACTTCCGCACGTGGGTAACATTATGATTTAAGTAAAACTTTGCAATAGCATATGCCATCCATACTTTATTCATTACGTCTATTGATTTACTTAAGATATTTTAAAAGTGTAGCTCATTCAACATTGCTGTTCTTCCTTGCAGATGGCGGATGCACCAAGTTGATCCCCGTACCCCTTGGAAGCAGTTCTAGACCCATGGGCGGATTTAGGTGGGGTGCAGCAGACCCCCGCCCTCCCATTTTTCGATGACCAATTTTTTTTTTTTTACCGAAGTGAGCCAGTAGATATGGAAAATATGCTTCCGAGATGCTAGAAAATCGCATCTTACACCTTCTAGAATTCAATTTTTTAGGGGGAGGACACCTAACATCCTCCCGACCGTGGATTCCCGCCTCGGCACTTGTTTGCCTTTGGCCGACGGTGCTTGAGCTTCCCCCCCCCCCCCTTTCCCCAAAGTCCTGGATCTGCGTCTGAGATGCTCCCATTTAGGAGATCCGGAGGCCTTGGGGGACATATGTTTTCTACAGTGCACATCAGGGAATCAGTATGAAACTTTTGCAATCCATGGAATTCCACATATCTTACAATCAGCAACTTGGTGTCATAAATTTTTGTCCATTGCATTGCATAATTATCAAACTGAAAATGAGACCATATATACAGTAGCCTAGAGGTCCTGGAACGTACGTACGACGGACCAATCTCACATGTTTTCAATGTAAACAATCGATGAGTGATATTTGAGGTGATAAAAAGTGCCAAGATGCTATACCCCAAGGAGGGTCAAGCCAAACTGAAATAGATCCCTAACCATTCTTTGAGTTACACACCCCTTTGCAGACACTCTTACTTGTCAACCCCACTTTCTTTCATTGATTCATTTAAGCTATAATAGTCTGTCCTAACAATATTTGACCGCTGGCCCAGCCAGAGGCTGTTTCAATACTAGATATGGAACTTGGAATGGGACTCGCTAAGCCTTTTGTCATTTACAATCTAGCAAAAAGGCCTACAATGTCCGAAAGAAATGTTTTGGGTTCAGAATGTTTTCTGTATTTTGATTGATTGATTGATTGATTGATTGATTGATTGATTGATTCCACTGTAACATACTTTTTCTCGTCTAATGGACAAGCAATCTGTTTTTGTGTAAAAGTATATACTCTATGACTCTATGAACTTGCAGTGTACAAGTCCCCCCCCCCCCCCCTCCGAAAAAAAGAAGAGTTACTAGCATTTATACTACGACCACCACGTTAATAATCCAGGAAGTTCAAGAATCCCTATGTCATGTTTCGCACTGTCTGGCAGTGCAAATTCGTATTTTATAAACTTACATATCTTTCCTTTGGTCGCTCGAATGAATCCGTGGATTGAGTATAATTAGGTGTCGATACTTCCAATCTAACGAGATACTAGACATAAAATACACTCTACCAAAAGTTACTACTTTTCTTTTCCTTTTTTTTTCTTTTTGTAGGGGTCAACGAGTTTACAATTGTGACAATCGGAGGAATAAAGGATGGAAACTATTGTCAGACTGCTAATGGACAAAGCGCGTTCCTTTTGGTTTTAGTTCAAACATCTCTTCTGAGGCTGTATTAACGCCATGGCTCAAAGGGCTCTTTGACAGTTACCGCGTTCATCACCGACTGATCTAAAAATACCTTGATATGACACTATGATATCATAATGCAACAGTTCCTCGTCATTGTCACAGTCAGTGCAACAGCTGAAAGATGTATACATTACACCTATAGCAAGCACATGGGTGTCGATTTTAGGGGGACGTGAGTTGACATCCCCCCACTTTTTAGAGGAAGGGACGGTAATATATTTGTTCCCCATCGATCCCCAGTTTCTTTACCGTGAAATTTAAAAAAAAATAAGCAAGATGGTTATTCCTATTGGAAGTGTAAATGTTCTCGCTTACGTTCGTTCTAACAAATAAATGAAATTGACATGGAATTAAGGCCAGAAAGCCTGGGAAGTGCCTTTTCCTGCAATATGAGAGGTTGCGAAAAAAAATTTATCGTTACGCTTCTTGTAAACCAATGATGAGTCCGTGTAGCAAAAACATACGACCCTGATCGAGTCATTACTGTTTCTCTAACTTTAAACATTTGCCCAAAAAGTCTGCTAACGCCAGGGGCAGCAAACGGATTGGGGGGGGGGGGGGTATGTTGAGCCTCCAATATTTGCCAAGTGCTTCAGAAATAAAGAAAAGAGGATACTCAATTTCATTACGGTATGATTCTTGTATTATCTTAACCTATCTGATATGCATTTCTATTTTTTATAGCTTGATTTTGTCCCATTATTCAAAATTGCAAACATATCAGATCCCTGTTTAAGGACTGGGTACATGCAGCTTAGAAAACCCTGGAAGTGTTTTCGGTCGTCTGGGTGGTTTGCAAATAAAAAATTATCTTGCACTTTCCACGTCTGCTGATGGTGGCACCCCGCGTCTACTGATGATGGCGCTCCTCTTAGCTAATACTCAGTCCCCTCCCCCCCCAAAAAAAAAATGTCTAGATTACGGCACTTTAAGGAGCGGTTTTAGACCATATCCCCCCCTACACACACACACCCACACACGTTCACACTCTTTCAATAACAAATAGACACCCATGATAGAAGCAGGGCTGAATTCCGATTTAAAAGGATAGTCCAGTCAGAAATTTAGCTTTGATATGTTTAAGAGTAAGTAAATCTGACACTTATAGTAAAATTTCCATTCAGTTCCCATGCATGGTTCTCGCGATTTTATCAGTTGAACTTTCCCTCTTTGCTAACCACTGGCAACTTGAAGCAAACAGGAGTGACATCATCTCTTCACATTGCTAAAGAGTCTTTTGTTTTCTTCATTTTTAAATTTATTATTTTGACCTTGAAATCAGTAAGTGATCAGCCTACATACTGGTTACGTGAAGGTCACAAAACTCTCATACCCCTCCTACATTCGCATTTTGATATCACTATATATTGAAGTATTAAATTTGGTGTATATTTTAAAGAAAAACATAAAATACTTTATCAATGTGGGGAGATGACATCACTCCTGCTTGCTCCAAGTTAACTGTCAGTAACAAACGTGGCAACTTCAACTGCTCATATCTCGGGAACCACACATGGGAATTGAATGGAAGTTTCACTAAAATGGTCAGATTAACTTACTCTTCAACATATCAAAGCTATATTTATTACTGGACCATCCTTTTAAGTAGCAGAGACCAAATACCAGAGAGGTCTCTAAATATTTTCCCAGAGCGCCCTCGATTTGTGTAATTTGACTAAGTAAGGCGTCCACCTGAGTAAACTGAAAAGACTGTTTGCTAAGTTCGTCTACGTTGACGGTATGAAGTTGACGGTTGAAGTTGACGAACGTGACCTCCGATGAAAATAGTGAAATATCACAAAACTGGTCAAGCTGCACTTTATGTGGGACCCTTGATGCTAGTTAAATAGATGTAGCATACACTCTAGTAGCTTACCAGGGTTACACATTGTTCAAAGTATTGGTCAATAACACTATAGATAACAAAAACAACAAACAGGAACCCCGTCCTGGCTTTTCTGTTTGTGCTAAAACCTTTCAGGGACTCGCGAAACGAGTGAGAGATCCAAGGATCAGCCGCTAGCAAGTTACCATTATCAAGTATTTCAATACTGTTCTTGACACTGTCATCGAAACTGATATTAAAAATGTCGTTTTTTTTTTAAATAATTATGATAGTTACAGTGTTTGCCAGGGTCTCTTACAGTGTGTTTGTCCCAGGTCTCCCTTCTGGGAGGGAGGAGGGATCGAGGTCGAGGGAGGGAACTATTTGATTTTTAACAGTTCTATTATTTGTTTAGTCAGTCGATGAAAAGAACAAAGAAAAACACTCTGATGCATGGTGTAAGTCCTCTTCTGTTCCGTACCTGCACGACAATATACCAACTTTGTAGTCATTCGCAAAGGATGTCCCATACAGTGACCAGGGTCTGCTAAAATTATTATTTGACTTAAAATCAAACGATCGAAGTTGCTAGTCTCTCTACGTAGTCACAAGAATGTTAAGTTGTAAGGGTTAGTGTTAAGCTTATCTTTGCATTGCAAATACGTATTCAACGACCATACAGTGAGACATAGGAGCAAAGCCCCACTTGACAAGACTGCCGTACCAAAAAGACAACCACATTGTGTACATTTATTAGCAAGGATGACAACTCACAGTGCTTTCTCAGTGCATGCCTAAATTAAAGCATCTCATTTCAGTAATTTCATTGCATATATCGGAATGCTGGATCGAGGAAGAAATAATCTACAAGACCATCCACCTGTCCCTGAAAATCGTTATTTATACTATCCTGAGGTTTGATACGTACTACAAGCTTCGTGAAATTATGCTCATTTATGTAAATGAAATAATAGTTATCCATATTTAGATCATTTTACATATTTAAGTCATCCATCGTATGAATTCATCATCTGGAACGCACCTGGGGACCTCCTTAATGACCTTTCAACATTATTCTTGCATCTTGAACATGTCAAACTCTGTCTACCCCCACTTCCACCCCCCCCCCAAAAAAAAAAGTGGAAATGACTTAGTCGCCGCTGGTTTTTTCACTTTTATCCATTTTTTGCTAAAATCTCCAAGAAATTTAACATGAAAGGATAATTACATAAACGAATTACTGAAAAAAACGCAAGTAAAGGGTACTCATAATCATTATGTTGTGAATGTTTGTAACTCAAAACTCAGACAAAATAATTACAGGAACTAGTAAATGCATAAAAGAATAACTGAACAGCCATTTTCGTATAGTCAAAGTTGTCATTACTATAGCAACGAATAATTACATAAACGAATTAGTGACGCATTATTCTGAGATTCTTTTTCAATATGAGAAAGCGTAAGTTAAATCACAGTGTAATCGTTACATGTGGTACCTTATTTGAACTCAAAAACTCAAACAGTGTAATTAATTACATAAACGACTAATTACATTAACAAATTACTGAATAGTCATTGTCACTATCAATTGTCATAACTGTTATTAATAATAACGAATAATTACATAAACGAATTACTGAAGTGTCATTTTGATTTTCTCTTCGACTGAGAAACATAAGTATAAAGTTTACTCATAATCATTGTGTAGCGGATGCTTTTGGTTAATAAAAAATCAAACAATATAATTTACATGAAGGAATGATCACATAAAGAATTTACTGAATTGTCATTTCGAGTCTCTCTTCAACTGAGAAACATAAGTCAATTTTATTGTTTTATTTTTTTCTCTCTTTTTTGGGGCACAAAATTGGAAAGATAAGTATAGCAGAATATAGTTTTTCTCATATCTACCTCATGAATGTATACCGGCCTATCCTCCTTCAAGTCCTGACAACGACTTAAAAGTGACCAGTATTTGGATGCTACATACCAAATAAAAGGGACGAGAGGGATTGATTAACAAATAAAACACACTTGGGGCAAATTATAAACTAGTTAAAATCACCCATTAATTGAACATGTAGACCTATAGACGTAATTGCATTAAAAATTCAGATAAAACTCATTTCAAAATTACGATTAGAGAAGAGAAATAGTTTGTTTTATGTTTTATTGTTGCCTCCGTCTGAAACAACTCACGCTAGTATAGTCGTGTACTGAGATAAATGCAACGATGTTAAAACGAGGACAGCTGCGATATCCACGTGTTTTTAAAAAATGGGCAACAACATGGTTAAGTCTGAGTGCATTGAGCAACGACACAAAACTTCCAACGAGCAACAACATTAAGTAACTTCCATTGAGTGACAATGTTTTAAAAATTTGCATCGAGTAACACTGACTGTGTCCGATTGTACACTTCCAATGAGCAGCAACGTCACTGGCTTGCATTAAACGACAACATAGCAAGTTTAGATTGAGGTAACTTGTTTTGAATTTGCATTAGGCAACAATGTTGTAAGCGTGTAACGAGCGACAACATTTTAATTTTGCATTGGAGAACAATGTTGCAAACTTGCATCGTTGATCTATGTTTCAAAATTGCATTTTATACAGCGAAGTTGTAAACACATGCAATGAGCAACAACATTTTAAAGTTCTACTGAGGAAGCGACTGACATAAGCGCCATTGTGGCTATTTCTATTTGTTTATATTTGACCGTTTCTGTGATAAGACTTATTTTGGCTTTTCGAAATGTAAGGGAAACTTTTCAAGATCCAAACAGAGCTATATAACTTGGCGGGTTCCTGTCGTCCACTATTAGACCAGTCAGTTGATTAGACTCCAAAGATAACGACGAGAAGAAAAAAACAGAACAAACTCTGTTAAATAAAACAAGCTATTCCGTCCAAACAAAGACTTGTTTTTGCTTTTCATTATTTAGAGTGGAATGTGTACTGGTTTTCTTTTTGACGGACCAAACCTCACTCTACAAAGCCTTTTACGTTTTACGGAGCGCCAAAGTGTCTACTCGACGGCTGGGTTCGAAACGCCGATTGAAAAGGTCGAATAGGCTTGTATGGGGCTCAGGATAAAAGTCTGTCACACCGCTAGTAGGATTAGAACTATTAAGAAACGACTGCCCAACCAATGGGGCAATTGACAGACATACTTGGTAGTCTGTCACAATGTAGGAGGTCCCATATCTTTGGTGAATGGAAACCGATCTTTCATGTGTTTTTTCTTCTTCTTTTTTTTCCTCCCTTCGTGAAGAAAAAATAAAAAAGAATCTCCATCACGAAATAAAAAAAAGCTATGATTTGTCAATAATTGACAAGAGAAGAAAAGAAAGTCCAGTCTCAGAAAAAAACAACAACAAACTGACAGGTTGAAAATGCAGAATGAGAATAATTAATTCCGCGTTCAAGGTATTTCTTATTTTCAATTCCAACTTAGGGTGACGGATTGAGGGGGGGGCACGAACGAATGTGGTTATGTGGATTACGTCTGCCAAGCTATTGATGGCATAAAGTGGCGTAATAATGTGCCATTTAGAAGGACTCTGGATCAATGGGTACAACTTGATCGTAGTTAAATGTCTCACATGGGACTGCTCATTCTGCAGCGACTAGTGTTACAAGCTTCGATGTTAAACACGATAACATTTGCAAACACGTTCATAATTGTTTTTGTTTTTTTTTTTGCTTTTTTGTTTTGTTTTGTTTTCTGCTGGTGGGGGTTACTCTGTACATACCACGAAAAAGAAAAGAGCCATTAGTATCTCATCTCCATGACGTTCCATAAAATCGAATAACTCATTAATTGAACAACAGCGATTTCAAAAATGTGTTTCTTTTGCCCAGCTGTCCTTCTCAATGAGGTTGTTCTGACTGGGGAGCCTCCTGATCTGACCTGCTCCGCGGAATCAAGCGAGCAATGACCAACACTTACCGTTGGTCAAGATGTATGTTTATCTGCTCAATGACACACATCTTTCGCACCGAGGTATTTACACAAAGACAACCCAGCAGGGAGCGAACAAGTTGGGCTAATTTTAAGGCAGAGGGTCATTTCAGGACTGACCAGAGGATCGATTACGTAATCCACAGAAAGCTTTTTCTTTGGTACCGTATAACATTAATGTTAATAATCATGGGGGTATGTATAACGCTGCCGCTCATAAACTACGAATAAGGTGCAAAACCTCACTCATTTTTATTTTTAATCAGGCGATCGCTTATGAACTACTAATAATTTGAAAAATCTTACTCATTTTTTTTTTAATCAGAGTTAAAACTTAAAATTGTTCAAGATAATTTGATCTGGAAAAAATACATAGTGAGGGCTTGCCTGAGTCAATTTTACTGTCAAATTACTACCAAAGTAGACCAGCAACAAACACACTTTTTTATTCGAAATCTGTTTGCCTATTTTGCATTCACCGACAAATCTGCTTTTATAATGATTAAGTATAAAAATGGCATAAAATAAATCAGGTAGCGCTGTACACCTAATCTTTGCCCCCAATCGTAGATAATATTTATTTGAATTAAGCTTACACGTAATTTTACACTCTTCGACCAAGGAGGTTCTCCTTGTAGAACTTCCTTGTTTCGAGAAATGAAGTTTTTGCTGGACCTTCTCTTCAGCGACAAATATGCTTTTAATGAAACGAATTGAAAAAATTGCAAGTATCTGTATTGACAGATAAAACCAAATCAACTGATCGAGATAGTGCTGGGCGATTGGCCATAGCTGTAATCGGAGATAATTTGTTTAAATTGAATTTTCGACATCATTTTGCGTTCTTGGATAAACGACGTGAGGTCATCCTCTCATCGCATATGTTTGATTAGGGGACGGGATGTGGAGACCTGGAAGGGTGGGGTATCGGTGTGGTAGGGGTGTTGATCGTGTTTGGCTCGGAATTATAATATCTGACAATATCTGAATTTTGAAGAAAAAAAAAATTGCAGTGATACGTTTCATGTGTATAAATTATCTACAATTTTCATTTCAAGACATAGGATGGCAGTGTGTATAGTGTATAATCGTTACGGTATACACGCACAGTAAACAGCTGTGCGTGAGTGCACGTTATGGTCCAAGGACAGGTATAATAACGAATACTAAAAAAACAGGACTAGATTAATAATAAGTGAGTAATGATTTATCGATAATTTATCGATATTCTGTATTTATTTGGGTTGTACCTTGATTGACACATAGGCGACATTTAATCGGTACAGCTAGTGAACAAAACAGTTAACGTAATATACATAGTTTAAACCAAGTCAGTGTCATTTCCATGTACCCGTTATATAAATAATTGACGCACATGTCTGTGTCTGTGTTCGGGGAGCGTGAGGGTAAGCTGGTGTTCAGTGGACTCCGAAAATGGTACGAACAAGTATATGTCATTCACTAGGTTCCGAAGATAAATTGCAACAGGAGCCTGAAACGTACAATTTTCCAACAGATCAAAGAAAGCAGAATCTATATGAAAATTGGGGAAACTTTCAAATCAAGGGCATGCTGTTAAAAAAAAATGTAATACTAACGGTGAAACAATTTGATCCATACTGTGATATATTGTAAATTTCTTGCACTTATTTAGTTGAGTATTTTGACGTTTTTTTTTTTTGTTTTTTTTTCGTTAAAGCCAGTGAACAAAACAGGAGTGATACATAAATTCTTCATTCAAAAGAACTGATTTCAGCAGGATCACGTTGAAATTTGTCTGCAAACAGTCATACATATTTTTTAAAGAGAATTGTCTGTTTAACACACGTTTTGTTTTCCCTTTGACACTTTAGATGCAACTTTTGCTTGGACACCCCATTCTTCCAAACACAACGTACAACGCGAATAATTACTACCTCATAGGCCTTAAAAATAAATTGTCCACGACTTGCAATTTATCCAGAAAAAAAAAAAAACACAGTTCATGAAAAGGTACCGCAACCGTCCCAATTTGTTAACATAATGACAGTGAGAAATGTCGATATCATTCAAAGATAAATCTTTCAACAACAAAAAAACTGATGCAGATTTCCAACAATCACGACCAAAAATAAATTTAAATCTTCCTGAAAAACAGAAAACTGGATTTGGCTTTGAAGCGTGAGAACTATGTTACTAATACAATTGTGTTGAAGAGAACACGTCGTAGAAAGAAAAAAAAAACGTAAAGGTAATTTTGCCACCAAAACAACAATGATACTTTTGTTCTCATTTGAGAGCTTGATCCATTGATAGTTGATGATAGTACGTATTACGAATTGTTTAAAACATATTGTTCTAATGACAATGTATGTTAATTATTCGCGTTTGTATCATTATTGAAACCAATATGAAGATGAATTACCACTAAATCGATACCTTTGTCGTGATCTTGACGTCACACCTGTTTTCTTCAAGTTCACTCATAAATTCCGAGAGTGGTAACCTCAAATGACGGATCTTTTGGTTGTTTTTTAACAGATACATAAAAACTTTTCAAAATTTCGTTTCTGTCTGACCTTGCTCCTTGCTTATAATTATACAAAATTCTTAATCAAAATAACTTATAGTATTGCATTATCGGACATTAATAAAATAGGATAAAAAGATTAATTTATGTTGACGAAAAGAGAACAGAAACAAAATAAAAGGAGAAACAATATTTGATATAACTTTAAAATGGACCAAAATGTAATTCCTGCCGTCAAAAGATGCGCACACATGCAGAAGGTAGCTTAGCGTTTTGTTATTCAATATACAATAAACTAAGTTAAGGGCGTATCACCTTAAAAAAATAAAAAGGTGGTTCGATTATGCAAAGGATCATATGCAATGGTGTACAAGTATTTGGTCTTCAAATGCCGAATATTAAACTTGAAGTAACCAATGAACGAAACTCTGGATGAATCAATGATGTTATTCTCGTCTTTTCTGTTTTTTTTTTCATTGAACGATTTTCAGACTGTTCGTATGTATTCCCGCACGAACTTCAGAACCCCCCCCCCCCTCCTCAACCACCTTGAGAATCTGTGGGGAACACTGACATTTTATAAGCTAAGACGATATGGTGGTAATACGTATAAGATAATGTACCTTACCCGTAAAACCTACGAAGAAAAGTACGATAGGTGGTCCCTCGCGTGTCAGAAATTGATTTCAGACGTGAAATAGTTTGTTCATAAAAGCGAACAAACCCCAAAATAACAACTAATCATGATACAACCCGAAAAGAGAAGCTTTATGATTTTATCAAATTAAAAGCAAACGCTAGCATACACGATAGGAGTTGATGTTGACGAAAGTACGGGGTAACATGGTGGTGTGGCTTTATTTCATAATAATAATTCCATCTCTGAATTCATTTCTCTTCCTGGCCACTTTTAAGTATGTGTGGGGACAGTTTAAAGAGGCATGCTGTAGTAAAAACGTCATTGCGTCGTCTGCTATGGCAAGTTACTGCATTTCCATCAATGGCATTACGTCGGCGGTAAACTCGGATGTTGCACGTGACCATTGTAACTTGAATATGATTGGTTCTCTGGGTGATACGGTGGACCGTACCAGGGGACTCCGTGAGAACCCACGTGGCCCTGATTTTGGTGATGAAAATGTGACGTAGAATGGTGTCGAGATATCGAAACGTTGCTTGTCACCTGCGATCCGTTATCCCAGGAACCGGAAGTTTCGTAATGTGGCATCTTGGTGTGATAATATGAATATGTATGAGGGTAAGACGAAGAAATAGGAGGAGCCATTGTCTGGGTTTCGAGGTGCGGACTGGATTCAACACCGTGGTGAGATGCGTGATATTTTGTAATGTAGGGCGGTCCAGGTGGGATTTGATTGGATGGACTCACAGAGTGGTGGTTATAATGATCGCCAATGGGCGGAACAGAATCCAAATGACTCCCCTCTGGCTCCCTCTTTGGTGGCGCCATGTCCTTTTCGGTTGGCGAGACATGTCCATCACTGGCTGGGGAATCGGCGGGGTCCACTTTCTCGTGCCCACTGTGCAACTGTTGATGTTGTTGTTTTAATACCTTCTTGTATTTGGACCGTCGATTTTGGAACCATATTTTGACCTAAATAAAAATAAAAATAACAAAAACAATATACCTAAGATCAGAATATGAATCTAATTACGTCCATTATGTGAAGTTGTTTGATTATTACTTAAGACGCTATGACCGTTCCTTACTGTTTATTTAAGGAATACAAGAATTCCGATGTGATAACTGCAATGATTTTATTGGTAACACTTACCATGTGCGCGATCTTTTCAACTTAAATGTTGTTGTGCAAAATAAAAGAAGTAAATAAATGAATGAAAGAACTACCGAATGTGTTTTCAAAGCTAAGTCAATATACAGTGTTACTTTTCGTGATTCTGTAGTATTGTCCTTGTTATTCCGCCAGTATGGAAACAAAACTCAAATGTCGAATCATCGCAAGCGCAAAATAAAGATTAAGATTTATCCTTAGAGTTCAGACTGTATCTCTTCTATAGATACGTGTACAACCTTTCAACTGAAGGTAATTTATCACCACCAGGTGCAATAGTAAAATGGAAAACTGTTTTCAATTTAAATGACGAGCAATGGCAGAATATTCTCTTGATTCCTTTTAAGTCTATTATAGAGAGAAGATTCCACTATTTCTAGTTTTTTTTTATTAAGGAAATTGGATGCAAATTATTACGTTAATTAAAATGAATTTGCTTCAGAAGTACTTTTTGTTTTGAAAAGGAATGAAACTATACATCACGCAAGTATACCTCTGATTTTATTTTAGATACTGTACTGAGCAGGTAGTTATCATGCATGAGGAAGGCATTTTTGTGTACAAGACTACAGACTTCTTTATCAAATTTAAAACATCCTTAAAATTTCCTCACTTTTCATGAAATATTCTTTGGTGTACAAGAAAAACTGTTCGTCTGTACATGACTTTACGTCTAACGTTTTCCCTGGAAGTAAAAGAGCATTTAAAAATGTAAGTCCGTGCAGTCTATTTTCTTTTGATACTTTTATGCTCTTTGTATTTACAAATTCCTACTCGAGCAATGTGTGTTTTTGTACGATATAATTAACAGTCATCTTTAAGCGGTTCATTGAGTTGTTTCGTGAAATTCACTAAATTTTTCGAACTCTGTCAAGTTTTCTTCACATTGTTATGACAAATGGTCAAACTAAGAGAATCTCAATGTTTCACACACACTGGAACATTAATTAGTGAGTAATTAATGATTTAATTTTGTTTTTGAAATCCGTGACCTACACTTTTCATATTTGTACTTGTTGACATGCACACCATTAGTACAAGTAGTTAAATAATTTTCATAACTATTGGATGAGAAACTTCTAATTATAAGTATTGTCATGTGTTTACACCGTCCCTTTGAAATCACTACAGATTTATTGCAATCATGACGATTGTAGAAAACTGAAAAAATGACGACTAAATAAAGGAAAGAAAACAAGATTAGAATATTCTAAGATGTTCACCTACTCTTAATTATATGTGTAGGAAGGGATGAAGTAATTGGGAATGTTTTTTTTAAAGGTACTGTTTGTATTAGTTTTTGAAGCTAAGGCTTTTTTTTCGGGAGTGATCTTCGATGCTAAGCCCATAATGGCTTTATTTTCACTTCCATCCACAATTATTTTGTATAAAGGAAAGAAGGCAAAACGACACAAGGTTACTATTTTCATGTCAGTAAGATACTGTTGAAATAGCAGTTAATTATTTTTTTTTATGTATATAATTTAAGTTTGAACACAATTACAGGGTAAAGCAAAGGACTGGAGAATTAAAACATTTGGATCATTATGTATCTGATACGGCAATCAGCAAATGATTTTTTTCCCCTGTATTTTGTTTTATTTTCATAGTCAACTATTTGATCCTATATGCAGATCACAGCTCGCTTCTCATCTGCTCTACTGAACGTCCCCTTTCCTCTACATTTATCTCACTATTTTGGTAACCTATCTGGTAACAGTGACAGCGTTGGTTCTCCTTTCCCAATGTTGAGGAAGGGAAGGGGCAGGGGTGGAGGAGATTCACGTGGTCTCCATCATCACTCACACGTTAGTTAGCAATTAAGTGATGAACTTGACTTCGTGAATAGAAACCTAAATTGACATCCCCTCCCCAGAACTACAACTGCGGGAGGCGTTGGCCCCTGCCTCTGCCCCTATAGTCACGGTAGCGGTACCTTTTTAAATTCTTTGTAAACGCACTGCCTTCAAAATCGACCTTATCGCTAGTATGCAGTTTTGCCCAAAACATTTTGATCAATACAGTAGTTACTTCAACCGCTTTGAGGGCGGTATTTATGATGTTTGCAATCCTTCTTCCTCTATATCTCCTTAAAAGATGTCGAGGTACATTTTGAACACCCACAGTGAACATATAGCAATCGTTGAATGCAGATATTGCTCTACGTTCCATTATAACTAATACAGTTAAGTGTGATCATGGAATTAAATTTAATTACCTCCGTACTTAATGGATTAAACCAAAGATAGGCCACTTAATTACTGTATGGAAACTGAATTGAAGGATTTACTTTAAATGAGTTACGTTAACTGTTTCCCCCCCCCCCCCATCACCATGTTAAAGAAGGAGAAAAAGAAATACAAATGGAAACAATAATTGGAGGTTCAAGAAACCGTCATCTCAAATGTGTGATCGAATAAACACCCCCATTAAGTTTTAATTATAACCCGTAGAAACTTGTAATTAAAAGGGGCTATCAGTTTCAACCGGCACACTTGTTGCATGGTGATTTCGATATGGTTATACTACAGTATACAATCGATGAAGGCTGGATTAGCACTAAGGCTGCACTAAGGTATAAGGTATGCGGTAAACAATAATGATTTTTATTTGTGTTTCGGGTTGGGGATGATAAAAAATTATGTTTTCTATCAAAAGAAAAATTGTGGGTGTCGAAAGTGCAACTGCAATGGAAGTACCGTATTGTGGTTCTGTGCAGTCAATTTGACGGTCCGCATGCACGGACTCTACATTGACAAACTAAAAAAAAATGTTACAACAGACAAAGAAAAATAATACTCATTTTCACTGTGAAACGTATTACGGTAGTGTGTAAACAATAATAGAGCCAATACTCACAAGTGTGATAATGTTGAAAGCCAAGTATATATCAATTCTAAAATACAATACATAATTATAAAGCATAATTATCTGTTCCATTCTAGTATTGATAAATGATGTAATTCAATAAAATAAATTTTGCTGCATGTCTTCAAGTCCCCCCCCCCCACCCCAGGATTTATGGGGACCTCACTTCTTGATATGAAGATCTGGGGGGATGATTAACTTACCGATGTTAGAACAAAAATTCTTTGTGAAGGAATTATTCAAGATAATATCATAATTTTCAAGAAAGTACATGTACCTCCTTTTCTTGGCAATTGACATTTCTTTTTACATTTTTATTCCTTATTTTTGATCGATGCAACGAAAATTGTTTAAAACTTACAATTGTTGTGGAATATAATTGTTTTTCTCATTTTTTATGAGTTTTACAAATAGTTAGTAAATATCAATATTTTGTTTCTGTATATATATGCGCCATGTGAATATATGTATGTCTATTTTGCCTAGCTACTGGGATAATTCTGGGAACGTTTCAAGGCTTTAACTATTTTTTTTTCATATATTGATAAACTTAATTGGGTTCGTCGTTCGTTTCAGTTTTGCTTCTTGTCTGACTAACTTCAAAAGTTATCAATTCAACAGTGAAGTTATGTACACTCAAATCAGATTCCAGCGACTTCGTAAGCATATTATTTGCTTTCAACCCTGATGATTGTAAAACAAAAGCAGGAGGGTGGTGAGCTGACAAAGGGGGAGCCCCCCTCACGTATAGTTCGGGCCTACATTTTTTGGCCTTTAAATGAGTGGAGGTGTCATTTTCAGTGATATGGAAGGGATTTTGGACAAAATATTCCTGTGATGGAACTACGCTGTGATCTTCCGTACAGGATCCCCCCCCCCCCCTCCTTGACGATTTCTCACTACGCCTGTGGCTTCAAGTATACGTAGACCTAATTAGGGTAGCCATTCAAGTACACAAAGCAGACTTAAGTGCATTGCAATGATTATCCCTATGTGAATTTGTATCTCTTCTTCTCATCTTTTCTCCATCTCGTCTCAAAAATTGGTTAAGTGGTAAGATGTTATGCCGCAAACCTAATGTACTGCTAATGATTGCATTTCGACGGTTTTCTCTTTCAACAGATTAAAGTACTTTAAGAAGACAGTGACAAACTTATGAAAGCTGATTAGCCAGACAGAGATTTAAGGACGCGACTACCTCATCGTTTTTTTTTTTTTTTGGCTCCCTCTCCGATATAGTAGTGTTCCTTCCTTTACGAACGTCTTTTGATCTCTATTGTTCTGAAGCCCTTAAAATGACTGGTTGCTAAGTCGTGGATCGCGCCCAGGAGTAAAAGAGAGAGAGAGAGAACCGGGATGAAGAGAGTATTAAAGATGGGAAAGATGACAAGAGAATAAGATCCTTAATGTGCTGTGTAAGGAATACGAGTATTACCCGGAGAATGAGACCGTCCTCCTCCCTGTGTTCTCTTTATCAACTCCAAATGGGATTATTGCTATCATGGAGACGGCCAGACGACAGCACGGAGGAGGATCGATACAGGACAGTAAAACTCAGTCGAACCGCCAAATACCAAACGGTCGATACTTTTAGATTTGACGGCCTGTCACTGACCTCTGTAATCCCCTGCGCGTCTAATTGGAGGAGTATTTTTTTTTATTCTGTGAGTAAACTTTAAGGTGATCCGTCCCCTCAAACCCTTTTGTAGAACCTAATCGACAGGCGTTTCCAGATTAATTGAGGCAATTTGATGCCTGTGTTGAGTAGCTGATTCTTTTTATATGTATTTTTTTCTCTACTTTAGAGGGGTCGTGCGTGGCTTTAATCCTGTATTCCTCACTTGATAATAAAGCAAGAATGTAACCATGTACTTTTTTACACAGTTTATGTTTAATTTGAGTGGCCTGTGGACGTTTGTGTAAAGAACCCTTACAACTAGATAATTATTTTAAATGCGCAATTGACAAATTATGCTCTACGGTGAAGCAGGTTGGCATAGTACAACACATACATAGTACGTTTTAGTAAAGAAAGCCTACATATGCCCGTCAACCCGTAAAACGACGCAATTGGAAAAATTTAATTTCACAACAGGGAAAGACTAGTCTCTATTCACTCACTTTCTGATATGTTTTTGTTTGTTTGTTTGTTTTTGAAAACGAAAAACACCAATAGGGACGTACAGTCACCAATGATTCGAATAATTCAAGAACGAATTTCCTTACATGGTAATTGCCCTATTCTTGTTGTTTTGGTACATTTTTCACCTATTTTTGAGGAGGTCGCAGAGTGAGTCAGACACAGGGAATCTTACGATTCTTTCATACTTCACGGCGAATAGTCATCCACTTAAAAAAATAAAAAAGCACATTTGGGCAGTATGGAATTAGTGGGGTAGGTTAACGGAGTTGAACGCTAAGGAGTTCAATGTCTTCGTGAAAAGAAAAAGTTATTTGAACGAATGCATGGAAACTTCTCTGTGAAAATATGGCTCGGAAAGCCACTGTGACAGTGATCACTGATATTTGTTCAGAGATGAAAGATTAGATTTGATAGAATGAGAATACTAAGGTTGCTGGAAGTCAAGTTTAGTAACGAAGAAAAACGAAAATAAACTATAACTCAAACTCTTTTTTTTTTTTTTTAAATTTTTACCTGTGTTTGAGTGAGACCCAGCGATGCTGCGAGGTCTGCTCTTTCCGGCAAAGCCAAGTATTGAGCTCTCTGGAAATGCTGATTCAGTTGTTGAAGTTGGATACTGGTGTAGATTGTTCGTGGTTTGCGCATCTTTTTGCCCTTGAGGCGCACCGGACTGGTCACGTGGTCGTTACTTGGCAACATCAACGAGCTTTGATTTCTTTCGTTTGGCTGCCCTGTTAAAATGAAGCAAACAAAACGTAAAGAAATCTTTCTTTTGGCCCCATTATAGAGTACGCTGAAGAAGGGGAATTTCTTGACGAAGCGTAACTGATCTGAAACAGCGTAGTTGATATGCCACGGTCGTGTAGTGAGATTCTGCACCACAAACTGCCCTGCACAGCTGTTTCACAGTTGGCTATTTTATGCATACGCTATGGTGTAATAGTGGTGTACGTAGGCCTATATATGTTTATAATATAGTCTACAGAGAGGGATAGCATTAATGTTCAGTTTTATGTTTGAAATAAATTCACAGAGGAGGTAAAGAGGGAATTTTCATTGATTGAACTTAATTGGCACGTAGTTCTTACGGCAGAGACAAGGAACTAACCACAAGACAGTGCATCTCCATTTTAATCATCTTCAGATTTAGGGTTTAAGGAAATACATCCCCATCAACTTTAGAATTTTATTACTCTTGAAAACTAAACGGAAACGAAATGTTACAAATTTGCTGTACTTGGATGAAGTAAATGAATTTTCATTGTTGAATAAAATTGGTTGAAGTGGAGTGAATATTCATTGCTTGAGTTGAATTGGCACCTAGTCTTCACATAATGTGCTAAATTCGTGTCTCGAGAAGACCTTTTCTGCGTGACGAAACATGACGTGATATCCAGATATACCATAATGGTTAGGGTATGTTCATCTCGAGAAGGCATAAACATGTAGGCCTATGATACCATGTGACGATTGGCTAAAATTGGTTGACGTGGAATGAATATTCATTGCATGAATTGGCAGCCAGTCCTCACATGATATCATACATGTTTATGAACTGGTTGAAGTGGAGTGAATATTCATCTGTTGACGTAAGTGCACGTCTGATTATTATGCCATCCATTGTGTATGCGTGTGTGTGTGTGTGATAATCTGCAGTCATTAGTAAGACCTTCTCAGTTTTAATATTATTATGTGGTGGAGGCGGTGGTTATGGGGGGAGGGGATAAGTTGCTGCAGTGAAGGGACAGTGGCCAATTCACGGATATCAACAAACTATAAGAAAAAGTAACACATTATTGTTCTTAGCCTTCACCTTGATGAAATTACCATTTGGCATCTTACCACGTTCCCCTATGACGATGTTATAACAAAAGGGTAACCGACAATGGACAGTTCATGAGGCAAAAGTATTGTAAACATCACGATGTGGAAGAAAACGCCAGACAGTCGTGTGTCACTTTCAGAAAATGGTAGATTCTGCATGGTGACCCCCAGATGAGGAGTTGTCGAGGGGGTAGCGCTAAAGACATAAAATTCTCCCCAGCAGGGAAGTTGCACATAAGAAATTTCATTTTTCTTTTGTTTCATTTTTTGTAAGATTTACTGCAGCATTCTGTCAACATTTGCGAAAAATACAGAAATTATAACTTAGGAGGAAATAACACGGTTAGGAATAACTTGGAGTATAACACGTACTCCTTTACCTGATAGTTGGTCAAAATATTAGTTATTTTGTCCTAACAAGTGATCTTGTTTACTTCTTGTTACTTTGCTATAACTTTTTCTTTTTTATTCGCATTGTTAAGCCTTCTTTGGGCTCCGCTTTGTCATATCTTTACGGTGTCACTAAAATCCCCAATTGACTCCCCAATTCTTTCATTCTTGGACAATGGTACCTTCGTTTCCCTCTTTGATCGCCTTTTTGTAGGTAAGAGACAAAAAGGTACGTGGACATGGTTCGAGAGTTCTTTA
This sequence comes from Stichopus chloronotus, assembly GCA_021234535.1. Taxonomy (NCBI): domain Eukaryota; kingdom Metazoa; phylum Echinodermata; class Holothuroidea; order Aspidochirotida; family Stichopodidae; genus Stichopus; species Stichopus chloronotus. The sequence goes on along the minus strand of CM037835.1, from coordinate 32,886,857 downwards.
CAATTTTTTTTTCTCTCACTTTTTTTTGGGGGGGCTTGTTGTTGCCGAAAGGTTTAAAAAATTGATCATTGGTCATAGAAAAAAAAAGGACCGACATTCTACTCAATGCATATGTATCACCGTAACGAGGCTGTAACGCAGTTTCACAAAATAACAAAGACATCAAAACAAGCATCAACGTCCTTAACTTCTTGACATATCGATATTTGTGTTGACTTTCCAACTGATTTTTAAAGCAGCAGTCATTAATATTACTTTACCAGTTATGTCATTATCGAGTTAAGTTTTTTTTAAAGAGAGATCAATTGACTAGGCTGAAGTTTGTTTACTAATTAAATGAATATGTCTTGAGTTTTGCCTCACCGTATCAACAGCGTATGGGGAGTCGTGGCCGGAAGGAATGGTGGCAGTGTAAAATGATGGTATTGATATTTGGAAACTAGTGGGCGGTAGTTTTAATAGTAATCGTAGCACATGTGGCACCTAAAGTAGTAGTGACAGTTGGAAAACTAGTGGTGGCAGAGACAACAGTGATAGCAGCATCAGTGGCACCTGTAGTGATTCTGATATTTAAAAAAAACTAGTGGTGGTAGTGGTAATAGTGTTAGTAGAACTAGAAGCAGTGATAGTTCTGATTTTTGGAAAACTAAGAGTGGTAGGAGTACTAGAGGCATCTCAGTGGCAATTATACGACATTGATGGTGATCATTGGAAATTAGTTGTGGTAGTGGTAACAATGATAGTAATATCAGTGAAAGTTATAGTGGAAATGATAGTTGAAAACTAATGGTGGTTATGGTAATAATATTAAGCAGAGGCAGTGGCAGCTTTAGTGATGGCGATAGTTGGAAAAGCAGTGGTGGTAGTGATAATAGTGGTAGTAGAAGCAGTGATGGTCATAGTGATGGTGATTATTGGAAAGTAGAGATGGTACTAGTGGTAATATTGGTTATGGTAATAATGGTAGCAGTGGCAGTTATAGTGATGGCGATAGTTGGAAAAGCAGTGGTGGTAGTGGTAACAGTGGTAGCAGAAGCAGTGGTCATAGTCATGGTGAGTGATGGAAATAAGTGATGGTAGTGGTGCTATTAATGGTAGCAGCAGTTGCAGTAACGATGATTCTGATTATTTCAAACTGGTAGCGATAGTGGTAATATTGATAGCAGCAATAGTGACATTAATAGTGATGATGATAAACGGATAACTATAGAAGTGGTAACAATAACACTAATGGCAGTAGTATAGTATTTTTGTTTATGGATAGTGGTATAAGTAGTGTTGGTGGGATTAATTTCAGCCAGAGTCGTGTTGATGGTGATGGCCTTTATTTATAGTGGTAACACGGCTTGGTGGTGGTGATTCTAGTCATGTTAGTATAGTTTAATATTTGTGGTGCTTTTTTCTGGGTGACATTTTTGTTCTGTCACGTTGTATTTCAGTAACTTCACCTGCGTTTAGTTACTATCTGTACAGTACATATTACCTTCAAACTTAACTACACAGAAGTGAATAAGAAATTACTGATCTTGGACTCGAAAAGACAAATTTACGGGAAATTATTTTGATTTCGTCGGTGTCTTTATTTGGGGAATTGTGGTGAAGCACTCGAAGTCCCACTCGAACAAAAAAAAATAAAATAAAACAACAGATAAAAAACAGACAGACAGACAGACAGAAGAGAGGAACGAGGAAAGGAAAATTGCAGAAAATCCTGCTCTGTTGTCTAATCGACAAGGAAAGTCGAAAAAAATGATTTGAAACCCCAAAATGCAACCTCTGACGATTTTCAAGTAAACCTAGCCTATGTGTTAAACCTTAGCAAACGAAAACCAGCGTGTACCTGCCCCATAGCATCGGTTACGTTTATACGCTTTCCATTATTCTCATTTTAACCGACTCTGACCCGACTATGGAATTTTGTCGAACTTCTCGGCGGAATGTTCCAATGAAAGGGAAAAATTTTCCTATGCACATGGTGTAATGTCTACATCGGTTTAAAGGTCTCTCGTACGCAATGGCCTCAAATAAAGGGCACTCAACTTAAAACAATTTGTGCTACGTTGGTCTCATACAAAAAATAGTGACAATATTCTGACACTTTATTAAAATATAGGCATGCGAAATATGTTACTAGACCTGTAGTGGTAACAATGCCATTTTTCTTGACATAATGGTACGATAAACAAAATTCGATCATAAATGTTAACCCATAGGAAACTCTCAGAGGTCAGGGCTCTGCATCATTACGATGCCATGTTACGAATATATACCGGATGATGGAGGCTGTTTTAAAATTTAGTATTGTTGGGACCAATACATGTACGGCATGGATTTAAGCCGGCGATGTATTTAAATTAGGCTGGAAAGTAGGCAGGGGACTGGGCACATGTATCTCTATTCACCGTTTAGAAGATCATGAGGAATTTGTAATTCCGATTCGCTATAATGCACATATCTTATCATCCCATTTTCATATGTATAAACTTAAGTCACGTGGGAAACCTTAAAACTTAACGCTCACAGATGTTGAGTTGAAACAGGCACTTCGCTAAATTATCAAAGTTTGGAAGACAGATGGATGGAAGCACGTATAACTGTGATAAAAAAGGAAAAGTAAGACAAACGTTTTAAGTGCAAGGTAGACTAGAGTGCAAATAGTTGTAGGAGATAGGTAAGTGTGGAGTGAAGTAAATCCTGTATATAAACTGGGTTTCATGGAATTTAAGACCATTTCATGAAATCCAAAACATTCCTCGAGGTTAACTAGTTACCTCCTCACTTTAGACGCCTTGACCTAAATTTACCCCCCCCCCCCTCCCCCACTTATGGAGGAGTATGACAAAACGATGGCTGTAACTTACCATGAAATTCTTTCTGCGAAGTCGGAAAGATACCACCCCCTTCTCCAGCTGGGGGGTTGGCGGGATGTCGACCTTGCGAATAACTGGACTCAAAACTGTTCGGTGAATTAAAAGGGAAAGAGAAGGCACACGGTCGCTGAATCGACTGTAGGGTACTCAGCCCATTGGACCTTAAACCTTCACCATTGGCGCTGTGTTTAGTAGAATGTTGGTAATGGGATATTGGCCCGTAAGGTACTGCGCCGGGATTCGGTGACCCCGTCGTGTGATGGTGATAGCCACCGCCCATAGACTGGGTATGATGTTCGGGTATCTCTGGGTAACGGTGGTCATAACTGTATCCTATCATAGGCGACTCTCCCGTCATATTCATTCTCTCTGGGTTGATCTCCTCCTCTCTGTCAAATAGAAGAAGATGGAATCGAGAATGAGAAACTGCCATCTCTTTAATTACATTCAACGGCGAGTTACGACAATTAAAGTGGGAATAGACATTAATATATGAAGCCCCACCCCTTTTCATGTCTTTTAATGATACCACCTCTAAAAATTTATTTTTGATCAGTGCACGTTTTCGTGCTTGATGGTCAAGGGGTAATTAGCGGATCACGTGTTTTAATTTGTCGTTCATTGAAGTAAAGATCCAACTATTCACTGTATATTTAAGAAAAAAAACATAAATGAAACAGCTTGGCTAGAGGAGGAAAAGAAAAGGGAATAAATTTCACAGTTGGATACATTCACCAGCTTTTCCTAAAATCTCACAAGGATAAACATTGGACGGATATATCAATCACTCCCTAGGATAAACATTAGACTGACGAATTTATAACTAAGATTTTCAAGGACGATTTTGTTGTGCTTATTTATTTTTCCATCATTTTTAACGCTTTTGTAAAAAAAAAAAAAAGAAATTGCTATATGCCGAGGTGAATAGACCACCCGCGAGCTGGCATAATTTGAAAACTATAAGCGAGAGGCGTGTAGTCGGACTGTGCAACACACTGGGCGACATAAAAGGAAGCTGATTAAATGCCATCCATCTCTTTTATTTGACGTCGCAATGATTGAAACAGTCTTATTCGAGCTCCATGTTCGATTCATGTAGCCACGTTTTAAAAATACACCCAATGCAATACTAAATTGTGTTTTGAGTTTAAACTAAAGGAGTGAGTGTATCTCTTTCGATGATCTCCATTCCATTCAGAATGTACTTTTCAGCAGTTTTATTGAAAGAATTAATACTACGAAAAGAATAATAATAATACGAAAAAAAAATGAAAGGATAAAACAAAACTCTCGGAACTTAACGTTCATCGTAGTATTAGATTTTAAGTTTAAAAATGTATTCCTCCTAAATATATATATATATATATATATATATATATATATATATATATATATATATATATATATATATATATATATATATATATATATATATATATATATATATATATATATATATATATATATATATATATATATATATATAGTTAACCTGAAAAAGGTATTCCATGGTTACACTGATTTGCAGAAAATGAAGTATATGTGATTCCACAGAGCTACCGGTATGAGTCAATAAAAGTTTATGTGATGTCAAAGAGTTGCAGTTCAAAAGTGATTCCGAAGAGCTTACCGTATGTGTCAATAAAGTGTACGTCATCACGAGGAGCTGTGATTCACAAAGAGCTATGGGTCAACTATGGGATTGTATTTGCTACGTGATGTTGCTCTGTTTTGCTATCAAGTCGTGGAATCAACATTTTAGTTAGGATTGTCGCTCAGGGTTTTTGCGATGACTCAAGAATAAGTTCAGGCACTACTGTGCCAACCAAATTGTTTAATATTTAAGGAATCAAAGATTTTGTCAACTTCGTGTAGAACTTTTATCTGAATGGGAAAAAAAAACACGAACAGGAAACCGATGGGTCTCATATGTCTTCTATCGTTTCAGGTCTTTGTTCTTGTCCTATTTGTTTGTTTGTTTGTTCTAAAGGTTTATGTAACATCAAATGTTCTTAAAGCTGGAATATTAGTTAAAAATTTTCCAGTGAAAGTAAAATTCCGTGGAATATGTCATAGCCACTACAAAATCACATTGTTTACTGTACGCCCTATTTTTTACATAGCTGACTATTCATATCCATCCTCAATTGGTCGGTTTGATTTCAAGTAACGGTAATTGACTGCTACGCTTTCTCGGAGAGCTTGAATTTTGTAGGGCCAACAAAAATGTGAGACATTTTTCATATTCAAATATCTTGAAAATAAGTGCATAGTTCTCTTTTAAATTTTGTGGCAGGTGATCTTTTCTTCTACTTTTCTCTTCCTGAAACACTGACGCAGAACAAAGGTAGATGACCAGGCGATTACTAGTAGACAACTCATATTCCATCCTTAACTGGCGCCCTGATAGAAGATCTTCCTTTCAATTAATGCGCTGATAAGAATGATGTAACACTGAACATTTTCTTTTCAGACCAGTCGGTTCCGTGCAAGTGATAACAATGAAATAAACAGGGAAACTACATGAGATAGTAAGACTTGAAAATCAGCTTATCAGGGAAAGAAATGACTTTTGAACGTATCTTCCACCAAACCAAATATCAATGCAAAAAAAAAAGGTTTTACTAACGATCACAATAGGCTATAATAACAAAAAAAAGGCGAAATACATATTTAAAAAATGAAATGAATTGTCTCATTCTTTTCTGATTGAGTATTTTGAACAAGGATACGTATCGTTAGTAGAATGCTTTGCAAAATTAATCGAATAGGTTTTCTTTCAAATTTAACTGCAGGTATCTGTTAAGTCTACAGAATTCTATGTTTTCATATCTGGTACAATTACCGAAAATTTTGAATTTCTCACAGTACCTCTCATATTTATATTCTTTATTTATAAACACGCCTTCATTCCTTATTTATTATTTTTCTTTTACCTATAGTGAAAGAAAAAAAGTCTTCACACACAGTAGTACTATACTTTTGTTTGAAACTTTCCTCATGAGGGAAACACGTGTCATCATACAGTACATATTATCCCTGCATTCTGTCATAGCAAAAAAAAAAGGGGCATGCAGGTGTTTGAGAAAAAATGAACAAGGTGTGAAAAATGTAATTTTTATCATTCACAGTACGGTATCAACGATGAAGAGAAATGAGTCGCCTTATTGAACTGTCAATATTTTTAGTTACCTTAATGTGTAAGCTAATGTAAACAATAATTTTGATTTTAACAGCTTTGAAAGGGATTAATGTATTGCATGAAATTGAAGAGCAAATTACACTAAGCTATATAAATAACTTATCAAACATTTATTAAAACATTTAAAAAATTGTTACACTTTCTGTTTGTCCGACTGATTGACTGTCTGTCTACCCGTCTTTCTGGCTGTCTGTCTATTTGCCTGTCTATCTATCTGTCTATCTATCTATTCATCCATCCATCCATTCATCCATCTATCTATCTACCTATCTAGCTAGTTAGCTAGCTATCTGTCCATCCATCCATCCATCCATCCATCCATCCATCCATCTATCTATCTATCTATCTATCTATCTATCTATCTATCTGTCTGTCTGTCTGTCTGTCTATCTATCTATCTATCTATCTATCCACTACTGTATTTCTTGATATTTTACACACTATAATAACAATTTCAGTGAATGAAGTAATTGAGCATTATCTATGAAAAATCAGGGGTTTTCAGTATGAGACACTATGCCCCACCCTGTCTCCTCCCCGCAACTACATGCTACTTACATGAACGGCATAAAAGCATATTTACCAGAGTTCCATACCCGAGAATGCATCATCAGCTGTCGATTTTAAAGATACTCCGGTTAGGTAAATTTCTCAACCAAGTAAGTTATGGCCACAGATAACTCTTAATACAGAAACATAACGTTTCCCCCTGTAACATCACCAGTTCGCTATGTAAAATAACGTGTTGTAAGTTGACCGTTGTGTATATTTTGCATGCCACCTACAATCCTCGACAAAAATGATGAGACACTTTTACACAAAATGTAGCAATGCACAAAGAGATTCGTTGATGTTCCAAAATCACTTCCCCTTAGATTAATATTGTACCGACCAAACTATATTCCAAATTTTAAAGTTTCAGTATTGAACGGGGCGTCCCATGTACTTTTCTTTGTTTCTGTCAAGAATTTTAGAATTCAGTCTACTAACTGTACCGGTGAATATATCAGTCATTGCATGAGGGAAAGTCCCTTAAGTGATAGCGATTTTGTTGGAGTTTGTTCTTGTAAAACGCATCGTAAACAGAATACATAATGTGAACTAGGACATCTAGTGTCGCCTGGGATTTGTTACATATACATATGTATCGATGGAAAGTAAAGAGCCATGAAATCTTATAAGCAAATCATTTTTGTCGGTTTATTCCATCTTTAAAACGAGAATTTAACATTCTATTGCTTCCATCTATAGCGATACACACGCGTCCACCATCATCTATTGACTCTCCTTTTTTTTTTTAAGACAAATTTACAAATATCTTGGTGTTAACATTATCTCAGTGCAAATTGTCGTGATAACGCAAAGGTCGAAGACGGTTTTCTTCCACGATTTGCCTGCCCTGGAAGTTGTAGCACTCCAAACCAAGCCCAAACGACCAACGACGTGACTGGTCAGAACATCAATATATATTGACCCACTGATTGAATTAATTAGAGATTCTTTTTTATTTAGAAAATAACAAGCCACAAACAAGACTGCAGATAGCACAACGTGGCGGTGTATACTTTATAGTCACTGTTCTCTATGGTGTGTATATGGGTTTTAATAAACTGGCATATTCGATGGCATTATCCCACCAAAAGCCACATGATGATGTATCATTCTTGAACAAAAGCTTGACTTATGCAAGTATGTTATCTTGAGAAAGCACTTCATCATAGAAATATTCATTCTTATCGATGTCACGTGGGTTGTAGCCATGGCACATTGCTTCGCACATATTTTTATACTATGTAACCCAAACCTGAAGAATCATCCAAGTGTACAGAAATGAATACAATGTCAACCATGTGTAAAGAATGAATAATTTTTTCAATTTTTTAAACGTAATGATTTTTATTTATTTTATATATAAGGGCACAATTAGTGGAGGTCCTTTCAAGATTATCGACTGTATAGCTTATAACATTAGAACTACTACCTATGATGACCAGGTTTAGTCCTCCATGAAGAACAAACGAACGCAAATTAAATCCTTAATGAGATAAATCATCTTCGATTAAAAACCTAAACAGAGTAAGCGATTAAAAAAAAATAATTTCTCACCCACAGGAACGGGTTACGGTTTTATCCTCCTGTATTGGAAATAGGTTCATAGCATGTAGCACAACATACCGCCCCCTCCCCCTACATAAATCTCTCTCTAGACCAAAAGTAATGTCATGATTACCTGTACACGTCATCATCATCGATTTAAAACTTTCCTTTTTTGTATTTCTGCCGTAGGCCTACTCTTCTAAACTTTCTCCAAATTATGTATAGTCAAATGATGCTTACATTCAAGCAAAAAAAAATTCTCATATTGGATGGAGATCCCCCTCCCTTAGACCCCTAGGATGACGTCCAATGACCTTGGTCATACATCTGAATTTCGCGACATGTCCCAACCCCTCCACCCCCTCCCCTTAATTAATCCTCGTCCATGTCTACACCGAACTTAGACTTCCAATCATCCTACAATCTGTTTGTGTTCAAAATTATTGACCCGCTGGAAGGAACGATCAACTTCCATTGCTATGTCTTTGCTCTTTACCAACCAAACGTAGACTGTTATTTAAATCAGGTGGCAAAGCACTGGAATGCAGAAGACTAGAAAGCACAGTAAATGTTAGGCAGTGTTTAAGCATTACGTCATTGAAACGAGTCACCCATGTGTTCCATCTATGTGAAGGGATGACAAGCGTGAATTCAATTGATTGTCAGAAATATGGTTCATATGGGTATTTTTGAATGACTTCAAACACCAAGGATCTACATGCGGGCCCACTCGAGGAAGGAGGGAGGGAGTTCTGGATCTTAAATGGAGATGAATTATAAAGTGCTGAAAAACAAAATGAGGAAAAAGGGAAAAATGTGGGGAAAAAAAAACTTGGGAAAAATTTATTACCAGGATGAGTAGATAATGACTTTACAACCAAACATGTGGCAAGCGAAACACCTCTTAGCTGAAAAAAAATATGTAAAGATTTAAATTACAAACTTTCTTTGAATAATGATCTTTTCCGGAAGTTTTAAGGCAATGTACTGTACACGGTTAAAGAAAGGATTTATCGAATTAGGTCAATGTCAAGTTCTACAAGTGAGTCAGTTTTCCCTGATAATCTTTGTAAGATTAAACTTTTTGTGGTTCAACTTTAAAATGTTCAGGTTCAACTAAGAAGTTTCTTGTGATTGCACATGCAGTGATTCTGCTGTTTGCTCTCCCTCCTCCCCCCCCCCCCCCAAAAATGCCAAGGAGACAATTTAATATGCAAGCATCATCATGTTGGAGAGCCATATTTGAGGGATGGGGGGGGGTTGGAGAGGGAGATGGTTCGAAAGCATATTCTTCCCCTTTTGCAGAGGTTGAAAATCATCAGACAACTATCTAGGGTGTAACAAATTAAAGACAAAACTGTCAACGAAATACAAGCACGTCATAATTAAAAGCATAATCAAACAGAGCCATAATGAATAAATAAACAATAGAAATGAATAAAAAGCTTAAATAAATAAAACAAATAGAAATGTCATTAGACATGAGGAAACATCTGACCCGTGTACCATACATACCGTACATTGAGTAACTTCTAAACAGCAATGCACATCATGTAGGATTTCGTATTAATTTAGATTAATTTAGATTATATAATTAAGTTGTGTTTACAATCCAGACGTTGAACTGGGTTATAGATCATGTGAGGCTTAATGTCGGGCTTCACGTTATCTACTAAGAAGTGATACCGATTCTCCCACCGGAGGTAATAATTACCTAGCCACAGACTATAGAGGCCTATAGTAAAAAGAAAACATACATATTATATTACATTATTGTTTTGAATAACCTAAAAGGAGCCTATACGCGTAGGTCACGGATTACACTGCACTCTTTACCTCTTTACTGTAAGTTCGCATAATGAATTAACGATAATCCTACCTTTAAATCCTTTTGACTCCGGATTGTAGGATGGGATCAATAACACCATGGATCATCCAGGTTGATATGAAAAGTAAAATATTTACATAAGGCCTCACACAGCTGGTTATAATAAATCCAAAAGTTAGCCTGTTGTTTGTATCCCCGTTCAACAGGTTAGGCTTTACGGTAAACTAGAATACACACCGCATTTTCGTCTTTCATATAGCCATGCGTCTGTGCCAGTACATGTAAAAGTCGATATCTGTGTGACTGTGTGTGTGACTGTGTGTGTTAGGCGAATTAATGCGATCGTAGTTGAATCGTTCCGCTATTAAGATATCAATTGTTGTTTGTCAACTATACCACATCACTTTTTTTTTAAACCCCTACTATATACCCTTCAATCACAGAGTATCTAAGAAGGCCACCCCGGCAGTCAGCTAGCCAAAAAGTACAGAAAAAAAAACCTTTCCTTTGAACGACCAAAAGGGAGTATTGAAGAGAAAAGATAGAGAAAAGGAGGGTGGACTAATGAATAATACGGCGCTTCAGTGGCCGTGAAGAATGGCACTGCGAACTACAAGTACCCACGCGAGCGTTGTCTTTGAGTAGACCGGCGCCATACCCGTCATACCCACGGTCTGTTTACGTCCAACCTCTTTTACTCTGAACTAATTCAGGACAATGGTTATTTTTCCTTCCCATTATTGAAAGATGTTTAAGTCAATTGTCCGTTCCAGATCTTTCGGATTTTTTTCTTTCACTCGCTCCCCTACCTCCCCCCTCTGTCTCTCTTCTTTTTTTTTCTGTCTTTTTTTTTCCCTTCTATCTTGTCCAGTCGAGTTTTGGGAAGCAAAGAATAAAGGTCTGGCATAAAGAATATGTACCGGCGTTAAGCAACCCTGTTTACCACTTTCAGAGTTCTCTTGACCTACACTACCCTTTAGTGGCCGAAATGAAGGCCCTCTCTTTCTCTCTGTTTGGATGAAGCGTATTGTTGCAAAAAAAATGCAGAAAAAAAGAAGAAAGAATGGCTGAAGATAGAAATAAACAAAAAACCTTAAAAAACCCGGCAACTTTGATCATCAGCTAGCTATTGTTGTTATCCGCCGATGCAGACTGAATAGAAGGGTACATACCATAACACCAAGGATTAAGGCCAGAGGGGGGAATTATTCAAAGAAATTAATTAAGAGGGGGATCAAATACAAATTACAAAATCGAGGAAAAGAGGCCAAATAGCGATTGTTGTGATCTGGAAGTAATCAACAAACTGCCCCTCTCGAGAGCGGCTTTGTTTTGTTTTTTTTGTTTTTTTACTTTCTCTCTTGCAACTCTTAAAATTTTGAGAAGGTACTGATAAAGATCAATCACTTATTTCATAATAAGTATTAACTTTGTTTACATATTGGTCAAGTACGTTCGTGAAAACAACCCATTTCCCCCACCACAACAAAGGACGTAAGATCGCATTAAAGGGCTTGTCGACTCTTTCCTAGATGTTAAATTGTTAGTAAAAAAAAATCACTAAAAAAACCCCTAGAAATAGGCAATTAATTTGGAATATACATTAATTGTGCAAGGGAAGTGCCATCAGAATTTCATACCACAATTGGAATACATATAAATCGATTGTTGAATAAATTGATCGTTCATGAAAATACCGTCAATCCCAAGTACTGGCGTAACTGTAAATGTATGTAACTCACATTTAAATATATAGATATATAGATCAACTGTATAATTAACTCGAATTTGTGATCATTATTTAGAGGGTTTCTTACTCGGGTCACTCCCATCCCCTATGTTCACTAGCGTACACGGGGGGGGGCCATTGGGCGATGCCCTCCCCCTCACATTCCCCATTTTTTTAAATACTGCATATCTTGCGGAAAATATCAGAAATAAGGCTGGGTTCATGCAGCTGAAAAAACTTGGGAAGGGCTATTTCCGGCCATCTAGAGGGTTTGTAAAACCCAAAATTCTCTTGTACGCTCCGCGCCAACCGATGGTGGCGCTCCGCTTAGATAGTCTTCACAAGTTTGCACCCCCTCCCCTTGGAAGGTCTTTAAGGTCTTCTTAAATGCTCCAGATTGCAGGAGGTCTGCAGATTTCACAATTTTCGGGGGAAAGCATGCCCCCCCCGACCCCTAGCAAAAGCTTTCTTGTACGCTTCCGCACCAACCGATCGTGGCGCTACGCTCGGATCTTTCAATAGCAGTAATTCCGGCAGAGACTACGGCCCCCCCCCCCCCCTCCACAAATTCCTGGGTACGCCACTGCTTATGTTATCCCTTCCATCAGTTATCATGCCAGTCACATACGAGCCATTGAAAAAAAAAAAATAGAAAGTCTTTGATTTGTTAAGTTCACACTATTGCTGTTACTATGAACTATGAACAAAATGAAACAAATAATAATTTTGTCAGAAAGAAAACAGCTCTTCTCTGTCGTGTTTCTTTTCTCTTTTTTTTTCTTTTCTTTTGTTAAAATTTGTCTGCATTATTATATATGATTCATACGAGCATTTCCGTTCATCATTTTGACAAGATTTTTGAAGTAAACCTGCCATATGATATAAATCCATTCACGGTTATAACGGTAAATTGTTTCATTTCCAAGTTTTTCCTTGTCTGTCGAAAGAGCTCTGTTTTTCTTTCGAAAATGTTTTATTCGTGAGATTCTCACGAACCCGTGAACATACATATAGTTATGTATATTTATATCCAAATCAAAATGAACGAATAAAAAAATAGGCAAAAAATGATCCGTGAAACGGTAAAAATGTCAGACAATATTGGCAACTTTTTGCGACAGTTTCGTCTTTAATTACTCAAGAAATAACACATGACTTTTTTTTTCTTATACGCATTGCCGTTTATACGTCTGTTAGCCATCACTACACGGTCAGATGTAATATTTATGAGTTCAAAAAGTTTCGCTGTGGTGATCTTTGGAGATAAACAATCTTTCTAGTTTGGTTTTTTTAACTATACTCTTTTCCATTTTTTTTTTGTCTTTATGTTGGTAAGGTTTAGGGCATTTCAATCAAAATTTAACTCACGTGACGTTGTGAACATAGTAAAACCATCATTAGTTTGGTCGTTGTTCAAGCATACCACTGTGAGGAGTGGAAATGCACGTGAGAGAGAGAGAGAGAGAGAGAGAGGAGTGGTAACTGGGGTCATGGGCCGAAGCAACATCAGAGAAATTAGGTTCCCTGATTGTTAATTACTATAGCTTTGCAGAAAGAAACGTGACAACAACTTTTGCTGATTTTTTACTTAATAACGTATAAAATTAAAGGTCATCAAACGAGATCGTACAAAATGAAGAAAAGTGAACCATTTTCAGACGTTTTGCCACAAGTGCTGTGACAGACGTACCCACTCCTAGGTGGACTGGTAGACAAAGGACAATAAACACTCACAGAGATGATATATCAAAATGTTGAGATAATAAATCGAATATTTGACATAGTTAAGTCAAATTTTAGATGATGAGTCAAAATGTTGGGATAACAAGTCAATCGTTTAGATCGTCAAGATTTTGAGACAATAGATCAAAATTTTGAGAAAGTAAGTCAAATTTTTGAGATAATAAATCAAAATTTTGAGATTATGCTTGGGTCCAACCAGTTGAGATCATCTTTGCTATTTTTTTTAAATTTTTTCTTCTTCTTTTTTATTTGGTCCGCCACCGTGCATAAGGTAATTATTCTATAAAATGGGTGTAGGTAAACAGTTCAGAGGTGTAGGGGTGCATACGGGAAACTGCAAATGTACCAGAGCATCGCGAGTTTCCCAAGATAGCAGTCTGGAAAGTTCTTATAAGGAACTCATCACAGGTTTCCTCAATTAAGTTTGAAGATGTGCCACGTCGTGATGGTGAAATCACCTTGATGTAATGAGTCACTGATGACCGCTGTGAGGGGGGGGGGGGTTCAGATGGTGTCCTCTATCCTCATACCTTTTGAATTCAAAGGGGACTCATGACGCAGAATGGTGCAAAGGTTTTTCCCTTTTTTCCAAGTCAATGGAAAAGTCAAATCAAATTTCAAGTCAAAATGTCCAAGTTTTCGGTAAATTATCTCAGTTTCGGGGGACACTTTCTAAAGAAGCAAAAATTTTCCAACACAGTTTTTATTCAATATGCTTCCATTTTTTTCCACTCCAAACTACTGCTTGCTGCGTGCACGTCGCCATTCGAGGAACTTGCTCTAACCTACAGTATTCAGGTGAGATTAAACATCATTGGGTGGATGGGAGAAGAAGAATCGTAATCAAAAGTAGTCCAGTATTCTCGAGCTAGTTACTTGGACTCGATATGTTACCTGTGGGTGTTAAAAATTGTCCTACGTAACATTGAGCCGCTCAGTCCAGTTTGAAACCATTCCGGAATGGTTTCTACGGGTCGTCCGTTTTGGCATTGCCACATAATTGACATTAGTGTTCTCCACAGGGCGCTAAGGAGGGTGACAAGTACCCCCGGGTGAAAACTTCCAACCGTCCCCCCTAAGAAATTCACACCCCTGAAAATGCTCCTCTTGGCCGAAAAAAGAGCTACTACCATTTCAAGTAGGGCAAGAAATCGTCTCTTGGTGATATCATCATGCATATGATTTAGTCGGCATCTAAATCATCAAAAATTTAATGTAAGTAAGGTTGAGTCCGTCCCCCCCTCGTCAACCCCCCTCGTCAACCCCCCTCCCCCTCCTATCAATCACTTTGCGATTGCGCACGGGCTTTACTCATCGTCGTCTGCTCGCACCCTTTTAAACATGTGTATTGTATAATATACAAGTATCTTGGATGCTCGGAGTTACAAGCTGTTCCGTTTTGGACTTGGTGACGTCATGATGTGATATTTTGTAGGTGGGAGGAGGTTAGTTGGAACCAATCAAAAGAATAAAAGAAGGAGTAGATGCCATCAGTCATTCAGAAGTCTGAGACACAGAGATGGAGAGATGGAGAGAAATGGGTGAAGATGAAAACACAGAAGAAAAAGTGGCAGGAACTACAAGTAGAGGTAGTTTTAAGATTTCGTGTTTTTATTTACAATGTTTATCTATACTTCAGTGTGTCTTCGATGTAAATTCTTCAAATGATACATATATTATACAAAAGCAAAAACAGACACAGAGAGGGCAACACTTTTTTATTTGAGGACATTGAGGTGCAATTCACCTTGATCAAAATTAGTATTAAAATGTTAGATTTGAAATGGTTGATCCAAATGAAGGGCATTAAAATTTGACGGAACAAAAACTAACTTCTATCGAAAATAATTTACAAGAATAGACGTGACAAGACCGAATCCAAGGGGGTGCGGTGGGCTCCAGTCTACCTCCTCTCCACCTCCAAAATACAAACTTGATGCCTTTAATATTATTTAGTGGGCATGTCACTGTTATTCTTTTCGTCACGGTTTTTGATATAGAAACTCGTACACTCGTGTTTAAATCCTTCAGATGGCAGACTCTCACAATGCGTGACTCTAGGGAACCCCAAAACAATGCGTGAACCCCGAAACAAAAATCCTGGCTCTACCTCTGTATTAATATCACTTCTCTTAATCTGCCTACCACTGGATATATATAACAGCACGAACTTTCCTACCGCCTCCACTATGGATACCTCCTCATTCTGTGAAGGACGATCATCTGGCATTCCATGTAAACCAAAAAAAAATAATAATAATAATAATTTGAATTCAAATCAATTTCAGAAGTCACTTTTCAGTCCTTATTATACAACACTCCCTATGTAGGCTAATCGTTGTTTTAGCGCGTAATATCAGTGAAAACCTATAGTGTTTGGTTATACTGCAACTAATTGAGTCTGCAGTTGTAAGGTGATTTTATGTGCTATTTTGTCTATTAGTTAACCCGTGTCATGGCTTCAAAGTAGTCTTTCCCTCATCCCATTTTCTCACAAGAAGATTTCTAAGCCCAACGCAACGTTTTGTGAAATAACGCCAAACACCGAGTAAAGTGAAACGTAGCAGTAGTTGCATTCGACTTTGAGCTATGATGTACGTGCTTGAAGCTGTCTTATGTGCTATTAAGGGAGGTCCAGTACTATTGTCGGTTTAATCAAATGCCTTTACTTCACTTTTTTTTTTTTCTTTTTCTTTTTTTGCGCCACTGAGGCGACTTTGCCCAAGCGGGAAATCCCCTTCCCCTCCTTACAACGCATAACTCTGTGCGATTCAGACCAACGAACACAGTAAAAATGAGATCTGGATGTATTGACGTCCCTTGGCACTTTGAACTTGAGACGCGTTTGTTGCCACGTTGCAGTAGCAGACGACGGGCGCTATGAACTTTGGTCGACCAAAATAACGTAAAGGGTAGACTGCGCTGTTGAAGTTAATAGTCTAGCGCCCTCTATTCAAGGTCTCGCCGAACGCCTTTAGTTCACTTCTCAGGAACTTCTCAGACCACATTTGATGATCAGGTGCTGGAACCGACGAGACGTCCTAATCTCATTCGGAACTTTCAGATGCATTGATCTCCCGAAAATGGTCCCATTTCCACTTTGAGCAATTTTTCATCATTGGACATTCAACATTGTGTGTTCGATTAGATATTAGATCCCCAAATCCCTCCGAACCAGACATTGAATGATCATGTGTTTGCCCATAGATGTCACTGACTTTTCATGTATACAATGTTAATAATATATTTTCAATCGTTTTATCGTTGTTATTATCTTTTGACAATACGATCATAGCCGAGGTAAATGTGGAGAGATATATGGAATGCCGAAATAGTATGTAGGAGAATGGGGCAGGTGTGGGGGTGGGTACGGGGGATTAGCGCCATCAACTTATTTCGGGAATACAAAATGATATTAAAATTTGCCTGACTGTTGCAGATTATATAAGGTCTCTGTCTGTGTTTCCCCGTTTGCTATATTCTTTTAAAAAATGTACTTGAAAAATTATGTTAAAGGTATCAGTCACTGGAGGAACTTAATATTTCGTAAAAATTTGGAATATTTTCTCTTTTTATTGGTAAAAACTATATTTCAATAGCATGTTCCATTCCGAGGTTTTAACCTTTTTGAAGAATGATTTATTTCAAAATAGCACACTGTCTAATTGGGAACTTGTGATGTCAGTTAGACCCAACTGTATGAATGTGATTGGTATTTCTTTGCAAACCTTGACCGTCTTAAAATAGACATTACACTACTTAAAGAGATGTGACGTCCTTTTCTGGAATACTTCTATGGTAAATCTACAATATCCCCAATCTACATTTTTACTAGTACTTAATTTCAAGTTACAAATAAGGACTACATTTAAAAAAAAAAGAAACAAAGACTCCTTGCGATAATCTGCAACTGTTTCATGACGTTTTGGTCACCTTGAGACGACAACCGGATGCCTTTTTTATTTAATTTTCTTGACTAGAGATGTCTTTATTCAAATGGCAATGTCTTGAGTTAGGAACAAGATATGGACATGGGGTTTGAAATGCCTGCAGAGAAACATTACGCTCTTTCTTTTAATCCCTTTGTCAGCAAAATGTACCTTAATACAAAATCAAAGTTCTAAGACATCGGCAAAGAACGCAAAAGACGATGTAATGTTTATGATGATGACATAGCGGGGGCCAAAAAAGTGTTCATATAGCAAATCTCATACTTGCAGTATCGCCATTTTGTAAGAACAAAAATAAGAAAATACTTCAAGGTAGTTGCCAACGAGAAGAGGAGACATGAGAATATCAAAAACGACAAAATTGTCAAAAACTTGTGAATCTGATATTTTGATGAGATCCACCTAGCCAGATTGAACGTCAGTGTTCAGTGTTATGCTCAGATGAGAAATCAAACAAATAAACCGGTGCTTCTGCTCTTAATCAATTTGCTCAAAGTGACATTAACATTGTCTCGTGTAGGTATACAAAAAAACGTTGAGGTATACAAAATATGTGAAAATCAAAGGAAATTTCAGATTTCTCATTGTAACTATAACTCCCCGACTTTAGGTGCAAATTAAACGACAATAAAAAGCTTCTTTTTTTTTCTTTGTTTAGACGTGTCAATAATTTTACAACCATATGAATAACTCCTGCTGGCCTGGAGAGCCAAGGACTCATTTAAAAGTAGTCAGAATTAATTTATTTTTTTCCTGAAAGGTGAATGAGATATCTTCGAACTGTTATGTGACCTCAAAGACAGACAAAAAGGTAGCAACTTGCAATCAAGAAACGATACCTCATTCAATTGCGCCTTATTGTTATGTACGTAATGAATATTCATACTGCATGAATAATGACTTACTGTAAATGATAACGTAAAGAAAACAGTATGTCCATATACTTGTACCCTGTTGTTCTTTTTCTCTTTCATAATAATTATTTATTTGCAGACCATGAAACGATGTATACCAAGTCTCCCATTCACTTAGAAAGGATCTTTTAAGAACTTAATAATCTGATATCTTTTCGTCATATTTACAAATATTTTACAGGTAGTAAAGCTTCTTTCAAAAAATCTTACCCCCCAAAAAAATAAAAAATATAAAACACAACAATATAAGTATGTACACTATCCACACAAAACATATAATATTTACTAATGATACCGTCAAATCAGTTTTCAGTGGGGATGATGTTTCCTAGTGGTAAAATCGAAAAATAATGTAGGCCTATTCTTGTGTTCGATGACACAGTAACAAATCCACCACACTATGCAAGTTCATGAATATGCAAGTTCATGAATATGCATGTAGGAGTGAGTAAGCGGCAGGCAATCCTCACATGATACCATACATGATAAGGTTTCATCGAAGGAACAAACCCTTAATATGATATTACGTCTCGATATCACGACACATTCTATCATGCAGAAAACTGTTTTCTCGAGACCTGGTTTTAGCACATTACGGAAATTCTGTGAGCACTAGGTGGCAAGTGGCTCTCCAGAAGGGGCAATGTTTTCTATACTGCGTTTTCATGTCCCGTTTCGTTGTATGTCAGTACTAGCACGTGCGAACAACATGTTAATTCATGTTTCACTCAGGTGAGGTTGGAAATACTGTGTTTGTATTGTTAGTGTGTGTACCTTAAACCATGGTATGGAACTAAGGACGATTTTAGCGTGGTAAATAGCATGGTAAATTTTCCCAATTGGCTAAAGTGGATGTGGGTGTCCAAAATGCACGTAGGAGGCCAGTAGGGGATGGGTAGGGAGGGTGAGGGGGTTTAGGGAGTGCTACCCGCTTGTCCCATTCTCAATTGACGGTGGGTGCATGCTATAAAATAACTGGAATCTTCACAGTCCTGGTTCCCATGGTCCCGCTGTCTCGACTTCATGATGCGGGATGCAAAAAATGAAATTGACATTCATTGTTTTTTTTTTCATTTACTCTTAACTGGTCTTCGCTTGTTTCTTTAATTAAGTTCGTGACGTGACCATTTGCAAACGTTCGTTCTGGGTCACGAATCTGATATTCCAATGAATATCCGATTAAAAGTCCGCAATCAAACTTTATTTATTTTTTTTGTAAGATGGTGTAAACTATAGAGGA
This sequence comes from Stichopus chloronotus, assembly GCA_021234535.1. Taxonomy (NCBI): domain Eukaryota; kingdom Metazoa; phylum Echinodermata; class Holothuroidea; order Aspidochirotida; family Stichopodidae; genus Stichopus; species Stichopus chloronotus. The sequence continues at coordinate 32,867,284 of CM037835.1, read as the reverse complement.
AGTCGGGTTTTATAAACTTCCATTCGTACTATCTAACGGTAATAATGAAACATCTCTAAATGTTGAAGGAGATACATTTTTTTTCATTACCTTCAGATGTTTGAAACATTATTTCAAGCATCTTAGTCAGTTTTATAACAGACCCTTGTCACATGGCCAACCCACGTCTCTTCGAGAAATATGAAATATACATTGAAGAGAAGTAAGGTTAATTTTAGAGGGTGTATCGACAACCCATGTGACGAGTGACGACCTTTCGGAGGACAAACTGGTCTTTTTTTGTAGTCGTTTGTCTTTCCAGTTTTGAAAGGGATATCCAATGACATCATCAACTTTGAAGCGAAGTTAACACATAGGCCCCATGAACTAATCTGATCTGCGTGGACCCTAGGACGATTATTTTTGGTTGGGGCGTCTCAAAAGAGACACATGGTGCTGAATATAGTTAATACGTGGACGCCACCGACGTCATCACACTCACTGGTCTCTCGACCCCTGAATTTGGTTTTTGCCCGTTAAGTCATCATCAGTTACATGTCAGCTACCCAGGGAAGATGAGCCTACTGATAATTTAGTAACACACTGGCTTGTTTCACAAGTGCACCTCTGTCGTATCTGCATAACCTGTGGACTATGACAAAATGTTGCCTATTACTATACCATACGAATCACCCATCCTCTGTTCCTTCGCATTACAGTTTGCAAATGTTTTCAAATTACGTCGTTTTTTAGTCAATTAAGCCGACCCTTCGTCTCCAGAATCTTCCTGAAGCGGAATAGTAGAATGGTTGTAAAGTCCCTGGGACATCAGATTGAGAGCGAGAGGATTCTTATAGCCGTTGGCCTTCTTGATTTTGGCTCGTTTGTTCTGAAACCAGATCTTGATCTGCGATTCGCTGAGGTTTAGCTCCATCGCCAGTGACCGGCGGCGCTCTTCCGTTAAATAGTTACACACCTGGAACTCCTGGCGAAGTCTTTGAAGTTGAGGCGCACTGAACGCTGTGCGGGGACGTTTTTCATCTTTTTTTCTTCTTGAGCGTATCTTTCTCGTTCTCGGACCTGTAAAATGGACGGAACGAAACAAAAAGTAGCCATAGGTCAGATTTCGTTACTAAATATGTCCAAGATTCGAAACAACATATAGTAACGCCAAAGTACCCCAATTTCGATTTTCGAAAATCTCTGTGAAATGTTGTCATGAAAACAACTGAGCAAATTGGTAGCCTCACATGCGGGGCTACAACATGAGAACGAATGGCTATACATGAGAACGAATTTAAGCTCACTTTGTTTTGTTTTTTTCATGTTAATTAAGGATTAGGAATTACGTTCACTACGACAGGTAACTATATACTGTACACATACCATTCACCAGTTGTTTTTAAACATTGTTTCATTATTAAAGAATGATAGTTCACTTCATTCACACTGTACGTGACAGTTTGACAGGTATCGAACATGCAATACGCTCACGTTACCCCAAAATATGACAACCTCTGTGAACTATTGTGAATTAATCAGTCCACCGTGACATAGCGGTATTCCACGAAAAAGGTCGATTGTAGAATGTCGTTAGGTTTTCCAATTTAGCATTTTATTGGCAATTTAAAATCACAGTGGAACTTGGCCAAGGCTATCGACGATAATGCCATGGACTGTTAGTTCCATGATCGAGTACACCAAATTTTTACGATGACTTATTGAACTACACAGAACATGTTCTGTTACATTCCTTAACAGGATGAATCATGAAGCCATCGAACAACTACAATATATCGAATACTGTCAAGTACTTAATCCTATACATTATGAAACGATTTCCCCCTCAAATATTTATAAATTTGTCTTCACTCCTTCATTTGCGAGCATCACTTAAAAGTCAAATGAGCAGCTAAATCTCAGTGGGCAATGATCCAGGCATCAAAGAGGCATTTAAAATCATGCATGTCCCGGGAAAATTACGTTGTAGAAAAATCGTAAACATGGCCATCATTGGTAAAGTGAAAATAGGCCAGGGCCATCTAAAAAGTATTGATATTTGTTTTCTTCTTTCTAAAATAACGGTACCTGTACATATCAATGTGATCTTTCATGGGAGCGTTTTATTCTGTCTTACTTTGATGAATTTAAAAGAAAAATCCTTACAAATAAAAGATAGGAGTTCTGAAAACACTTTTCAAAATATGTGCCGCAAGTCCAATTTACATTTAACCATTTGGACAAACATTTTAATACCGTAATCTGGACTAATATTATTATTTCCGTTCGTCGGTGGTGATAAGAGTGATGACTATAATTGAGGAATGATACTCCGTGAATGTAGGCTAATTGGATATTCCTTAATTACATTAATAAATCATAAAGTGAATGAAAAATGGTCAGTGTGAGAATTCCGTATCCTACCAACCTCTCCGATGGTTTCGTTAACGTCTTATTAACGTTTAGTGGAAATTGAGAAACGTGATGGAAATTTTTGAATCAGTTCAACGTAAGTCATGTTCGTTCCTTATGATGTCTGAATAACATAGGAGTGTCAGACTAAATCAATTTCTAGATTATTATCTGATCAAAATAAATGACTAAATTCCTAAATATATGTGACATCTTCCCCTCCCCCACCTCCTTTTTGAGAACTTTTCAGGGAGAACTTTGAATTGAGTAAAGTTTCGATAAATAGCCGATACTAGGTGCATCAGATTCAATCAACTAATATTGAGTTCATTAATCTGTGAAACAGTTGTTTACAAAATCGTTCAATAAGAAAAACAAATGTTATGTGAATGCATGACAATGCTATGCTACTACAATGGTTTCACATACTGGAAGTACCATTAGCTTTACTATTCTTCCCCCAGTTAGGGAACGACCGCAGTTCACTTTTCGCTATTCCATGAACCTTTGTCGATTGCGTTCATGCATTCCTAAGCAACAACCAACCTATTCTTGTTTGAGTAGGTTAACAAAAGTTAAAAATGAAATGCTAAATCTCTCACGTTTCAAAACAATTCTGATTTATCAACTATTGGATGTCTCTCAAACCATCAAACTTTAAAAGAGAAAGTCTCGTGACTTGGAATCGAGAAACTTTCGGTCAAAAATTATTATTAAGTTTTATCATGTTGGCCTGTTTTGTTTCGACAAGTCCGTTAGCTTATCTGTTTGTTTCTATTCTTCATAGTTACCTTTCCAGCTTTGAGACATCTACTGTCAAGGATCTCTATTAAATAGCTGTTAACGTATTGTTTACGATTGAAACAACACCGCAGTGTCGCGCGCACGTGACTAACTTCTAATGATTATTAAGACTATTTCTATCAGCCCATTGTTTTATTTCAAAATTGTACACATTTGTGTATATTACGACTGTCTGTCTCAATGATTTTACTTAATGCAAAGCTGTAAGGTCCCGTCTCGGGGAATACGATACTTGAAACGTCAAAACATTTTCACTCCATCCATTCCCCGTGTGTATAATTTATAACATCGAACGGAAGCGGGCATAATATGGGCAAGATTGAGTTCACAGCCGGTATGAAGATCCTTTTACTCAATGCATACCCTGCTTTCCCGTATAAAGTTATTAATCGACCCAAAACACTCGTCACTCACTACCCCACTCCGTTGCCGATGTATAAACGAGAGACAGCGGCGCATGCAGTAAGGCACAAATTGCCCTATGCATGCGATACAGTCACTTCATAGCGCATGATTGAAGTAATAATTTTCCAATCGTAGAATTGCTTAAGACGTACCAATTTCTAGGTTCCAAACCACTGCCTCCCGTAATGACTCAGTGTTGCGCATGCCCGGTAACCATGCAACCCATTTTGCTCTTTCCACCCCCCCCCCCCTTTTATTTTGCCTACGCGTTTCCGCTTCTGCTATACATGGCGTTGCATTTATTTATTCAATATCTTTGAATTATATATACACACACACATATATATATATCTATTTACAACGGAAGCCGTTGAAATGTATACCTTTCCAAGCCCGCCGATAGATTAAGAAAAATGTTGTGAAATATATCCTTTTACAAATAAGCGAAATTAATATTTGATAATACAATTTTGATTTAATCGTGGAATTTCGACTGTTTTCTGCATTTGAGGTTAAACTCCGCATCCCCTACGGACGGAATCACGCTATCTGCCCGGCTGCAGGTAATGCGGTGAACCCCCTCGGGTAAATATAATGACTCTGCTTTGGCGCTAACTTAATATTCTGTTTACCAAATTTTTCATTATCGTTGTCATTTACGGTTAATCCTTGCATACTATCTCAAACATATCGGATGTCTGTCATGGTTAGAAGTCATACTTAAAGGATAAGACAAAAAAATATGCTCCCTTCGTCTTTTTCTTCTAGTTCATCATCATCATCATCATCATCATCATCGTCAACTTTTTCATCATTATCATTGTCGTCATTTCCCTCCCGTTTTTTCTTTTCTTGTCTTTTTCCTAGCTATTTCTAACGACAGATGGCATTCTTAAAACAAAGTTTTTAAGAAAATTGACAATTTCCTGGTCGTATAAACGGGCAGAGAGCTACACGCATGAGCGCGCGCATAGCAACTGCCAAAGGTATAACTCTGACTTGGCGAATCTGAGGCGCTTAGTAATAGCGCTCATAGGGGTTTTGTCGGTTCCTTTGGGTATCCGTTGTTTAAGTCAAAAGGCTGCAGTGGGTGTACTCTGTCTTTGTCCGATTACAAATGAGGTATATAACGAAGACGAAGATGGGGCTAGGCTTGCTTGCCAGCTTGGTGGGTTTATTCTGATATCTGGAGTGAGCTGTCATGCTTAATTCACGCTGCATTTATATTACGGAAAATGGAAATAGAGAGATTGAGAGAGAAAACGAGAAAACTCAATCAAGGCTTAAACGTGATTATTGTACAGTTTAAGGTTCGGTAAGAGGAAATATAAACCTATCTAGACACGGCATATTTTATAGGCCTATTAGAAAATGAAAGGAGGTCGTTTATAGGCCTAGATTCATCTCTGTACACACCCAATGATGAGAACAGAAAATCTTGAATGAAATTGAAAAAAAAATTAAATCAACAAAATCTATGGGATGGGTAAAAAGGCGTTACAAAAATATATGTCAACAGCCAATAAAAGGCCTTTGTTTGCGTATCCTAAAGATTTGATTGTTTGAGGTATTCAAGACTATCCGATTGTGAAAGTCTTTTTTAAGATTCAGTGGAAGAGATAAAATGAATCGTAGATAGAATGAGTTTGGAAAATTACAAGATATACGGAAAAAGGAATATATATTAAAATTAATAAAAACTCACATATTCCTTCTGGAGTTCGGTTTCCTTAAATTATTATTAGAATACTTAAAAGGGTTGTACTCGAGTGTGCACTCTTAAGTGTATTATGCAAATGTATTGTTTAAAAACCTGTTTCGTCGGACCTACAACTTTTTTATTTATTTATTTGTTTTATTTATTTATTTTTTACTTTTCAGTGCGTCTTCCCTGACGTGTGTTGATTTGTAAGTGAAATATTATTAGCCTTTTGTGTACCGACTTTTTATGTTGGAGTAGTATGAAGCAACCTGTAATACAGAAACATCATCAGCTTAGCTGCATTCCACTTATCATAGAATTTGGTCTTATCGGATTATATTAAGTGGCCCACAAGAAGAAGCTTTACAAAGTCATGTGTTTGTTGGTCGCAAGGCAAGAGAGACGAAGGGTGACAAAAAGGAGAGTTATGCAATAGGTCATGAAAAGAAAGGGCAAAGTGAAGCCAGTCTACAACTGCAATACAGTTCTTTGGGGGTCGTGGTCCTATAGGCTACCACAAATTAGCTCGCACTGCTTTTTAATACTTGAACACCTAGATGAGCAAAGTAGATGAGTAGATGAGCAAAGAAGCTTGCACAACAGTGGTGCTAGTTGGTTAAAATGGAGATTTTCAAAATCAGACGCTCATCGTGAAAATGTTAAGGCCAACAGTATATACCACGGAATTTAACACGCAGAAATATACCTTGCTCTTACGCTATTAGAGGAATGATCAAAATGGGAACTGAACAATTACGTCACAAGATTTTAGAATTACTTAAACTTTGAGCACTGTGTAGTGATAACATTGCCAAGAATTTGTTGTTCTGTGTAGTTGTTTCACTGTAGTGCCCTTAGATGTTCGAATTCACCGCCCCCCCCCCCCCCTCTTCCCCCAGAAATGTTGTTCTATATATATATATGTGTGTGTGTGTGTATATATATGATAGCCTTTGCCAAGTAAAAGCTTCAAGTGAGGATAGAAGCTTACGATCTTTGAATTGATTAAATTACAGGTACATCAGTGAAATGCATATAACGTTTGTGTAAATAAACCAATGGAATATCTATGCCCCCCCCCCCTCCGAAAATAATTGTTCTAAAACAATGAAAATTTACTATAGACCTTCTCATGCAATGATACCAGTTCCACGAAGTTATATTGAGATGGTCACATTTACGTGACCATAATTCACAAATTCTAGGTGATGTGTCTCTCATAAAAAAAATAACAGAGAAAACCAAGATGACCTTAGAACTATTCCGTGTATATCCATTATAGCTTATGTCGGTCCTGTCACAATATATTGAATTACTTCACGGTTTCCTATTCATTCCCACTTGCAATTATATCAATTTGATACAAATAGATCCGATATTACTCGAAACTAGATTACATCTGGTTTGTGTCTAGTATAGTGTCTGTGGTGATGAACTTTACTTGAAAATTAAAAAAAAATAATAATGTCCTAGATAAAATCAAATGAACTTTGATTTAAGTAGGTTAGCATGCAGGTCATTTTTTTTTTTGTTTACTCATCCCGTTCTCTTTTTCTCCTCCAAGAACCAACATCAATGGATACCCCAGTTTCTCCTGAGTCCCCATTTCTGGACCTCTTAAATGTTTTGACATTCCTAAACTGTGGGGTTATGATATATTCCAGCCTTCGGGGTAACTGGGTGATATTTTTTCTCTATCCAAAAATTGCTTACACTTAATGAATAGAAAGTTACGAAGACACTTTTCCCTCTCTGCATTCATTTCTCAACTTTCGAATATTAAAGAAACCAAATCGGAAACCGATCACAAGTCTTCGAGTTTGATTGCCACAAGTTTGTCATCGTTTTTCTCTCCCCTTTGCAATCATGCCCCTTATTTTCTTTTCTAATTGCTAAAAATTGACTTTGTTTTACATTTGAGAAGCTGAAAAGCCTCATAGCTACAAAATATGTATTTTATTATCATCACATTATTTTCTTTCTCTTTTTTCATTTTCGACTGGACTGATTGCCTCTTTTTCGTCTTCCATTAATTCACTTGTTTACATAAAGTTTGACGGTTGCTGTCGCTCCTTGAGATGTTGAGTTGCTCCGAGGCATATTCCCCCTAAATCCAGTCAAAATAACCCCTCAGCATGTATGGGGCTAGCAAGGGATACCATCCGGTTTCTTGGACCCCATTTTTCCACATTTCATCTGAACTATAACAGACAATACGAAGCTAACATTAATATCCCTAAGCTCCCATGTCATCGCCACAGCAGACCTCTGACAAGGTAAAAACAAAACTGTATATACATATACGTTGGCCGCCTCCGTTTTCAAGTTCGTTACTCAAAATAAAGTGGAAATGGGGTTGTAAAACAGAGAACCAATATTACAGAGTGACGTTTACCCACTTCCGTAATATTAACAAAAAAGTTTTGAAAGAGTGCAAAGGCAAAAATAAAAAAAAGATAAAAGAAAAAACAAAGAGGAGATTTCCTTTGGGTCATGCATGGTCACAACAAATCCAGCCGATTAGAAAGGGGGGGGGGTGGGATAACAAGGACGGCTTACAGGTAGAAAAGAAATTATTAAATATAAGAGGTGGCTTATATAGACTACAGAGGCTTAGATATTTTCTTTGATGTGAGATAAAGTTTCGATTCACCAAATATGAAAGCCGAGGAGGTGTTGATCAGCAAGCTAATAAAAACAAAAACCGAGAGAACTGAGAAATAATATGTGACACAAAAGAAGGAAGTCAAAGGAAGAGTATTAATGAACTGCATGTAATTAAGGAACAATGTACAATTTATTTTAGATAACCTTAATGTAGAGGGGCAGAAAGGGGGTGGCGTGGTGCACGGTGAGGGACATTTTATTGACTGTCATCAATGAGGAGAGGATGTGTTGGGCAATTGTGTACATGTCTTGAGGACTGATGGAAAGTGTAATAACTTCGAGAAGCTTTACCCCTGAGATCGGAGCCCCAACCGATATGAAAATGAGTGGGGGAGGGGGTATTTCAAAGTGAAACCCTTTGGACATAAAGAGCATCCTATTACTTCAGATGTTCCGTTTCCTCGGCTCATGTAACCCCGTAGAATTTTATGTATTTTTGTCTGATATCTAAAGATGGGACGTGTGAAACAAGAAGCCAGTTGCAAATATCAGTATTCCTCTAAGAGTTGAAAGGGGGAGTCCATGGTAGGGAGGAATGGGGGGGGGGGATACATGCATGTTATCTAACATAAGTTTTTCATGACAGTCACAGAGACCGTATGATTTTTTTTTACAATATAATGAGTTGCCAACTTGTTATGCAGTCAATTGTTTCATGTAGACAATTGTTTTTTCTTTTCTAGCCTATTTTGTTTCTTAAATTTTTACGAGCTAACATGGGCAAGTAGTTGCTTTACTTGCTTTCACTTTACAACGACAGATGGCTTGATCACTTCTGTAGTACTTGAAGGAATCACGTAGTAGTAGTAGTAGTAGTAGTAGTAGCAGTAGTCGTAGTAGTGGTAGTAGTAGTGGTAGTACTAGTAGTAGTGGTAGTAGTAGTGGTAGTAGTAGTGGTAGTACTAGCATTAGTAGTAGTGGTAGTAGAAGTAGTAGTAGTAGCGGTAGTAGTAGTAGTGGTAGCAGTAGTGGTAGTAGAAGTAGTACTAGTGGTAGTAGTAGCAGTAAATACAAAATTAAAAAAAAAACATGCAATTTACTTCAATTTGCTCAAGTTTCTAGGCTTTCTTCATTTGCCCTTCCCTCCTCGAAAATATAATTTCCTTTGTTCTGTTTGAAAAATTAAAAAAAAAACCTGTCGTGGGGTTAGTCGTCAATACTCCTTTGGTGACTAGTTTCAAGTTATAGCTCGCCTTTAGAAATGTCCCGCTTGTTTTCCAAACGTAGCAAATCGCCAGGCAGTCGATCAAAGACAAGTTTGATACATTTGCTTAAACTTGTCGTGGTCGTTTATCCGGCACGGTCTTGGCGAACGGAGTCAAATATCTAGCGCAAAGTATATCAGCACATTATGTCATTCTAGTCTCTATTTCTCCTTCCTTTTCTTCCCGGTAGATGCAAAAAAAATTGAATTAAACCAAATAAAGCTCGCTGACGAAAGATATTATTGTTATGTATATAAATGTCTTTAGAATCTTGGCCTACTTAAAGCTTTTTTTTTTTTTTATCTCTTGTCATATTTTTGAAAGGTCTCGGAAAAGGATATAACGACAAAACGATGTAGGCAGATAGGTAACCGGAGTTCATCGAGCTTTGTATACGTACGGTCATGAGGCCAATCTCATTGGCAAAGTTCTCTTAACTTTGCCATATTCCTGCTGACCGAATTATTTCGTCACGTTTTTTTTTTACTGACGTTGACACGTAGAGACACACATCTTCACCTGAGCTGTTTTCAGCTGTTTGTTAAATCGAACACCTACTTTTTTTTCCTCCTGTTTTTTATTTCTTGTAAGTACGAAATCTCTCAGCGATTCAGGATTAACAAACGATTGATAACCGAACTATAACTTCTAGGTAATATTTTCTATGATAGTTATAGTGCAAGGTTCATAACAGTGCTCGAAGACCATTACGGAAGTGTTTGAAGAAAAATTAATAATAAACTAAAGACTAACTTCATTTGATGACGTCAGAATAGGTTACATAGATTTCCCTAGTCTGTCGATGATAAATCCACGTTGTTATTAGTGCATAGTTATGTAATAGAAAACGATCGTTCTACATTCAAGTTAGATCGTATACCTCAAATGTAAGCAAACTTCAGTAAACCACATCGTATCTTTCTCCTACAGACACGGAGGTAATAGCATATCTTGCCCGCGTTGATGATGGCCTCTCACCAGATTTCTGGCTGTTTTTGGAAATGTAACGAAAATTGTCAGTTTCAACGGTTTTAATGACGCAATTCAAGTGGGAGTGTTTTGAAGGGAAATGGGGGGGGGGGGGGGTTGCAATGCACAGACATGTGATACAAAGAGAACAGTTTTAATCGTTGTTACCATCATTCAAGCTCTTCAAGAAACATATGTATAGAAGCTTCAGCTCCTCAAAAGATTAATCACAAGACGAGTTACGGAAGATGGATCATTTTGAATTTTTGGAAAATTAAGTGAACAAATTATTCTTAGACAACCAATTATTGAATTTCTGTCGGCGAGAAACTCATATTTCTTAGAAATTGGGCAACGGACGACCGTACTTCTTTATTTTGCATAATCTGTCAGTCTGCGTCCACCAATATTGAGTTTTTAAAATAGGATTTTGTTCTGTGAGACGAACGTCCTTATTTCCCTTCAAAGCGCCAAGTATACGCCCTCCTTTGGGCTGTGTTTTGTTTTGTAAACAGAGGCCACGTTTCCAACTGTTTTCGACGTTAGCTCTAAGTTGGTTCATGCTTCGTAGGTAAGTCATCAAAATTCGGGAACCAAAGTAAAAGCCATCGAACAATGTGTGAATGTATGCAGACTCGCTATCGGAAGATGAGCAGATATAAAAACCTATGGGTTGTTTACATAATTAAAACCTCATTTATCGCATAATAATTTTGAAAAAAAATAGTTCATTTCGAATCAGAAAACAATATTATTCTAACAGTCTGGGGATCATCCCAGAGGAATTTTTTTTTGTATGAAGTTATTTTTTTTAATGTTTCGTACTTCCTTGCACAAACTTGCTTTCTTGTGAATGAGCAATTTAATTAGCCTACTCTGTTTTGTTCTCTTGTATGAAGTTTGATTAGTTTTATATGTAAAGAAATTAATCATTTCTTTTTCTTCTAACATTACCTGGAAAGGAGTGATCGTGATCGGAAATGATCTATACTGATATATTCTGAACTTCACCATATGTAAAGTAACACGTTTTTTACACGATCAAGGTATGAAAATATGGACTGTGACGCGGTAGGTTGATAACGGATGAGCTCTCACGTGACTATAGGGAAGAAGTCTCTTTCCATTTTTAGTTACACCTCGTTTAGAATATTTGTGGTTCACAAGTATACCCGATGGAATCAAATTCATCTAGGCGATGCAGGTTGTGTTGTACTTACTATGGTCGTTAGGAGAGGTAAAGTACAACCGTCATCCTTTTCCATGAAGTATAAAAGTTTTTTTCAGAATTTGGCTGACCTTTGTTGACACTTCAAGAACACTGCATCTCGATCTTATCGCACTAAATTGTGGAACAAATCCATTCCCCTCTTGAAACATCTGTAGTTTTCAAGTCATGGGCATCACTAATACATTATACTACATAACACACAGATCCCACACGTGTGGTTGCATAGGTTACAGGCAGTATAGTCATCGACCAGGGAATATTTATAATCTGCGTGTATACATATAGGCCCACACGTATGTGATACATTTAATCTTGGGGAAATATGAATTCAGTCTTGTATCGACTATAATAAAGTATCAGTTTTCGTGTCATTCACACATTTCACCCTCCCAGCTACGTATTCCCTCTGCGGAATGAACTCTTACCCATTCCCTGTCTAAAGCACTGTCTGCAAGTTTGCAAGTAGATTACTTCGGATGGAGTCTACACATGTCCCTATTTCGTATACATGTTCCTGATACACATTTGGATGTCATCGCACTTGTATTCGGGTGCGTTGCCCTAAGAGAAAGTCGTCAATTATTTTTTTTTTCTTCTTCTCTTTTTTTTTACTAGTACATATGATATCATAGGGGGTGAACTATATAACAGGATTTACGACCAGTCAAAGCTTGCCCTAGCTTGATCGAGGTGTTAACACTACGCCTTCTCGGTTTTGTTTTCATTCCACCACTCTTCGTTCTTTTCCTTTTTTTAACTTCATGCATACCCATTGTTTCAATGTACATTTTACATCTGAACCATTTGCTACTTGTTAATCCCTCGACGATAGACTCGTCACTTGTTATTGGAATACGTTGTCTTGTTTCTGCCTGTATGCGTGTTTGTGTGTATATGTGTTTGTTTTATACGTAATGGAACGTCCTGCCAGTGTAGATGGAAAGATACGAGCAGAAATATTGCTCATATAAGCGAAAACCAACGGTGCTTACATTAAAAGTAATAACTGGCTGGTCCAAATGTTTCATTTGTGAAAATAAACTTTATATTTCACTCTTTTCTCATGTGACCGCGTACCTTCGGTCACGGTCTACTAGTACAGTACTTCGAGGAACTCACATCTATGTTATTGTATGGCTCAGTATTACTCATAAATGTTTTCAGGCTGTTGTTGACAGCAAAACTCCACTTTTGCTTCCGAAAACCATATTAAATAATAGAGATTATGCGTACACATCGTAGCATTCAGATCTATTGTCACATTAGGTGACATCAAGTGAGTAAGTTACAAACTGGGTATATAAGCTTCGTCTGCAAGCGGCATTTGCTAAATAATAATGTCCGTTTTCTTAAAGCCTGGACGTATCGAACATTAAATCTCCAATGGCTAATTGTTCCTTCCAGAAAGTGTATTACGTCACATGGAACTTAGTACATACACATGAAAGAAAGGTGCAATTTAATCGAAAATAGCGGGACTGGTGTCTCTGACAATTTTAACCATTGCCGTGGGAATTGATTTGAATGTGTGGGTTGGTTAGGCGAGTGGACATACAGATAGAAAGGTGGCCAGACCCCCGGTTTCGAGCAGGTATGGAAGTACAAAGTCCGCCATATTGGCCTAAGACACCAAGACCCTCGAGACAAACCAGGACCAACAATGACAAACATCAATCTGCCAACCCCTCACCCCCCCCCCTTGCTTTACTGTAACATCAGTAAATACATAACACTGTTACAAAATTGTTTTCATGAGCCAGCAACGACACCCAAACACACACACACACGCACACCCACACAAGAAAAAGCCTCTTGTAATACGGCGGGCTCTTTACCCTCCAGATAGGCCCTAAAGAAATATGTTTCTCACCTGCACACACAGCTTCTGTAAGCTACGGAGTTGTGCACACTGGAAGATAATTTCTACACATTGTTTTGTTTCACGCAGCTGGTGATGTTGCTTTTACATCTTATGATGATGGCAGGTCCGTTACGTAATCATGACACTCTCTGCATACTACCACTCTACAGTTGGAACCAATAATAAGAGAAGATGACTGCAAATCTGAATCAATAACGAATTAAGAAAAAATACGTTCTTCATTCAAGGCTTCTTTAAAGTTTCTTTTTTCTGTATCTTCATACTGAAGTTCTAGATGCAGTTGTTTGGATGTGATTTGTCCGTGATAACCCGATCACCAGGGTAAGCCTATAATACCACGCGTCAAGTGACAAGGGTGGGTGATCTGCGACGTAATTGTGGCAAACCATTCTCGAAAGCATCAGTTTACACTTTCTGAATAAAATATTTGTCATTAAAAGGGATATCTATCTACTATGGTCTTATTCAAAATATAATTTGTTTACATATCCATTGTCTTCATTTGGTAGTTAACTTTATCTTACTGAGTAAAAAACAAAGATTTTCAGATAATTTTTCCAGATAACACAATGTTTTTACTGTGGCCAGATGTATTTCTAAGACTTAAAAAAAAAAAAAGTCAAATTCGTAATTTCTCAAATGCAGCCTGGAATCAATGCATGTTTTAAGACCCACAAGAGCAGAAAATAAATACACTGCAGTTTTATTAAAATAGGCCACTATGGTCAACCAATAATTATTTTAATGAGCCCTGTCCTGGTTTTTACCACATCGGTATGTATAGCTGCCTGTAGCAGACTGTCTGTGCTGTACATCATTGTACAGCAGTTACATGGATTACGGAGGGGAAATATTTTGTGACAAAGAAGATTATGATATGATGTGAAGTATGTTATCTACAAACATCTCCCTTAAATGAGTCTATTAAGCAATTGAAATAGTCTGACCGATATACAGAGATGCTAATTTTCACTCCTCCCTTGATATCTTTTGGGATTAGGCATCGTGTCGACGGATAATTCAGACGGACGCATTTTATATATAGTTTTCGTAAAGGGCCTACACGTATGTTATATTTAGAAACCCAGATGTGACAAAGCGTTTCTATTTTACCTTGAGCCGTCTGTCTTTCCATTTCGTTAAACTTGGCTCCATGATCTGTTTCATTCATGTAGATATATGTAGAAGTATATATTTGTACTTTCGGAGATATTCTATCCCAGGTTTCCTTGAGCTCCTAAATTTCGGCCTCGAAATGTGAGAGTAGTTCTTGCTATTGATTTCATTAGGATATGAATGCGTGGTATTTAAGAATGTTAGGAATGAGAACATAGGTACATTCAGTCGTAGGACTGAGTTATCGATCGTGACAGTATTAACTTAATTCCGGTAGGATAGACAGCTTAGGCTCTTGAGTGCACTTGTCGTGAGAATAATGTAACTTCTGTTAAAATATCTGGTCACATTGTATTAAAGTGATGAACCTGTCGGGATAAATTATTGTCATGAAGATTTGATGAATGAGAATATCCCAATGCTCAAATCGAGGTCTTCTCTGAGTTGGTCATGTAAAGAAGTTAGGATAAGTGAAACTAGATATAGGTCTATTTTCAACGAGTTCATGTGGACGTATTAAAAATCTTTGAATAAGGCAACGCACTTCGGTGGTATAGGCTATATTTGTCGTATAGGTCCAATGCGTGCCCATAATTCTATCTTGTCATTCCTGGTAATGGAGACCGTTTCTCGTTAGAAGATACGTTATAACTTATTCATTTGCTAAACAGGTGCGCATTGATGCCTGAATCAGGTTTAATTGAACGGGTTGCATGAGCTGTATATCCGTATGTTATGTTTCAGCATGTGTGATATGTAGGCCTACCTTACAGTTGCCAGTGTAAGTGAACTTGCACATTCAAGTATATTGACAAGGTCTATGTGCGCACTAGGGATTTGTTCGTGGAGAATAATTTACACCTCCTAAGCAACTGCAGGCGGAGGGACTGTCAGGGCGCATGAAAGCTCACAATGAATAAAATGAATGAACAGAATAATGAATGGACAAGAATGAAGGTACGAATGAATGAATACTAGAATGAATTAAATATATCTGTTTGAATTGCTGTTTTAACTTGGATTAAAAAGAGATATAGCTGCAATTTTAAAACCTCAAGGTATCGTCTGCCCATGAGCAATCGACAGAAATTATGAAAATCTGAATAATGTGTTATTTGGTAGCCTACTACTAGTACTTCTACATTTATCTTTTTTTTTCAAATTGCATCATACTAAGTACACGTCACTTTACACTGTGGCTTATCACTAGCATGGAATCGTTTATCAGTGATGGAGTTAGGCTATCTACAGTTATTGCATTACGAGCTTGTATTTATTCTAAATGGAACATAATTATAGGCCTTCGCAAATTAATCAACGAGATAAAAATGATGGAATATTTGTACGAATTATCCGATTTAGTCTAATCGTGATAAGGCTGAGGTGAGGCACAATGCAAGGTGAATTGGAACGGAGCTATATGACAGTCTAAATAGTACTGGCAATTCTTATGTAACACCCACTTTATATGGAGCCTAGTCTACCGTTAAACTTACTTGGCACACTAAAACTTAACTTCATATCAACCCTTTTAGTAGATAACCTACTATAAATCACATTTGAACTTGTTATGACGTGTACGAGTTTCTTAATCGCTGTCCCACAAATGACGAAGAAAAAAAGGTAAGAAGGAGACCAAATTCGCTTTCCTGTTTTCTCACTAGTTGAACTGACACAGATTTTCTCGGTCAATTTGTTTGGATTCCATGCATTCGGATTTTAGACAATGATATGAACACCCAGCGTGAAATAGTTCTAGCAATAAAATGTGTTCTATTTCATAAGTTAGCGTG
This sequence comes from Stichopus chloronotus, assembly GCA_021234535.1. Classification (NCBI taxonomy): domain Eukaryota; kingdom Metazoa; phylum Echinodermata; class Holothuroidea; order Aspidochirotida; family Stichopodidae; genus Stichopus; species Stichopus chloronotus. The sequence continues at coordinate 32,851,119 of CM037835.1, read as the reverse complement.
CTGTGCCGCCATAAGTTATAGTGCAGACAGAGCTAATCGACTGCGGACTCTTGTGAAAATCTTGAGAAAATCTTTTAACCCCTTTATTTACATGCCTATGATATTTATTTCTAAATATATTTGTTGTTGTCATCGTTGTCGAGACTTAAGCGTGTACCTGCCAAGCATTAAAACAACGCAAATATCGCGAATTTGACCAAAAAAATGAAAAGTTCTCTACTGACACGTTCGGATGAAGCAAGTTTGTCTTTTTTTTTTGTTAAATTTTCAGGACCACGCGTGGCTGGTCTATTGGTCTGTCAATTCCAAATTATACTGTAGGCCTATCAATTGATCCAAGCAACTTAAAAACAATGAAATGCTGCAAACGTATAGTATACAAAGTTGATGTAAATACAATTGTGTCAATGAAAACAGGTTTCTAGTATCAAATAAAATGTTTGCATTGCCTCGTTTAGAGGAAGTCTTGGGTGAAGAAAATTAAGGTCTCATTCACTGTTTCGTAATGAAAAATGCAAATATTTAGGGAAGACTGAACGCATTTTGCGGATTAAAATGAGAACTTCCTGGGTAAACGTAACGGCAACATTTAATTTCTTTCTTCCATCCTTTTCATTGAAATTTCTGCGGTTAAAAATGTACCTGTACCTTTCAATACCTGTGAGGTCCATCCAAAAGAATACACGCGCGCTAATTCAATCTGCCGGTGTACAATCGATGTGGAAGCAGTGAAAAACCCGCGACTCTGACCCGGGTACCCGACTTCCGAAGTCGGTCGGGTAGCCGAAAATAGAGCTTCTGTTACGCTACGAGTGTCGTTGTGAAGTCCTAGTACGGCATGGATATAGCACCACGTTTCTTAACTACGAGCATCACAATGAAGTTGGTCTTTGATAGTTGCATACATGCTGAAATTTGTCCACTTACATCGATGAAGCCTTGGATACCGATAACGATTTTAGAACCGAGTCCTGACACGGTCTCTAAAGTACCCGAGTACACGGGTACCCGAGCACCCATGTATCCGATGTAAACACGGTCACGAAAATAACATATTTGCACGATGAAGAGCTCATAGTTGAATATACACCATATTCTGAAAATGAACAGTCGCAGTGATTCTGCGGAAGATCATTTAAAACCACAAAGTCAACCAAGAATGTCCTATAGTCGTGACGTAGTGACAACTTGCCTTGAGTCGACGCATAACGCACCATTTGCGAGAATGGTCTCACCAACAGACAAGTAACGATTACTTTTAAAATAATTAAAAGTAAAAAGGAACGCGCAATGCTTCATATGATGTACCAAAAAAATTCCAATTTCATTTTACTCGTTTTGGAGTGAATTCGAACACATTTTAGGTTATGTAAGCCCTCTTGAAACATCATATACCGTACTATGGGGTGAGCAAACGAAGCAATTCAATGGCACCTACTCACACGCTGCGTATCATACATGGAAGAACGGCTTAGAAGCTGTCAATTACATTAAGTCTTGTGCTTTTGTTGGAGTGTACCCAGTCAATTTCTCTATACAGAAAACTATAGTTAAGTAATCTACCAGACACAAAAACCCCACCCTCACCCCGACACCCTCAATACCACCTTCGCATACCAACTCCCAGCTGCATTGATTTCATATTCAGTTTGTATAGGCATACAGTTTCGTTCGTGGAGACACCCCATTAATTTTTTAAGACCCATTGAAGGCTTGATTTGAGCGTACAGATTTTTATCTTTACATTTCGTCACCGGTGGAGCTTTATCGTTCTTCACGCCTTTGTCGTGATTGATAGAGAGATAACGATATATATCACTTCCTTTTTTTCTCTCTCTCTCTCTCTTGTTTCTTTTGGGTACCCCATCCTGAGCTAATAAAAAACCAGATTGCTTTATGTTAGTATTCATACTCAGCCGCCATCTTCTCCTGCAGTTTCTTTCCTTTTGGGACCCTTAAGAGTACGATACACAGTTCTTTTGTACAACTACATTATCATACGTCACCTATACTGACAGCTATATACCCTTACCCAAACGAAGAAAGGAAGAAATATAAAGAGAGAGAGAGAGAAATCCGGAGAAGAAAAATTAAGGAAGATTTTAAAAATTAGCAACACTTCTTCTCGCTCCATCTGACTTGATCGGGTCCGCCATGGGAAAAGATTTTTCCCCTCTTTAAAATTAGGAGATCTCGTTTGAGAGATAAAGCTTTGATAGACAGGCGGTCAGTAAACTTGAATGGATAATTTATCTTCCATGAATATAAGAATAGTTAATGATTGTCTATTGTCAAAGAAAGAGATTTTGGTTATATTATCCCCGTGAATCGATTCCAGAATCATTCACACTCTCTTCTTCTCCTTTGTTTGTCCAAGTCTCCCGGGATATTCAAGAGATGACAGTTAAATCGTGAGATGGTATGTACAGAATAGTTTGCTCTCGCTGCTCTGTACGGGGAAAGTGGTATATCGCACGTATAAAAGACTTCCGTGATGTCATCAGTGACGTCACAAAGATATTACGTTGAGACGTTTAAGAAAAGGACAAAACCACGGAGAGAGAACGAGATGACCACATTTTTTTGTATTCCAGTAACTATCAAATTATAGCTTAAAAACAAAATATTGGCTGAGAAAATCTCGAATTTTGTTCTTCGGACACTTTCACACCTTCGATCTTACCCGTTGTTTCTTGGATTCAGAGAACTGGGGGGAGGGAAGGGGTGAGGAGGGGGTGAATGGGGGGGAGGGATGAGGAGGACGGAAAAGGTGAAGAAGTGGAATGCAAGAAACAAAAATGGGAGTTTTCTATAGCCTTTGCAGTAAAGATTTCTGAATGACGTAACAATGGCTCTTTTCCACCGAATTGCTTCTATTCTTTTCTTTGTTTTCATTATTCACATTTATACAAATCTTTTAGGCGAGATACCGTGTCCTTCCACCTATACATCGCAGCATTTGCCTCAAAGTATTTTTGTGGAGTGTATTAACCTCTGAAAAGTGCACTTATTTTGCCAACAAATGACAAGTTGGTTGTTACTTCATTCATAATCTTTGATGGCCATGTTTGGTTAGCTCGCCACGAGACGAAACCCGGGGCTACCACAGGTGACCCGTTAAAATTGTAATTCTTTGACCAGAGTTTGATCTATTTTGGTCAAAAGTGAGAGAGCACACGGGAGGGCGTCCTAGCTTTGACATACTTAGGGGGAGGTAGAAGTATAGCCTCGCGCGTAAAAGAGGTCAAATTAATTTTTGCAATAGAAAACAAGGAATTTGGATTGAATAACTATTTTTTTTTTGAGGTTTCCAATGAAGATATCATACAGATTTGTACTCATGGCAATATTTTAGCTATGAGCATAGTCCAAGTGACGGTCTATTGTCTAAAAGAACTATACTTGGAACGCTTTTTAAAAAAACAGTGATTGTAATTTGACAGTTTTAACAATGTTTCCAAACTTGCTTTTTCTCTGCTCCTTACATGTGAGTCACCTTAAAAACTCTGAATTGACAGTCTATATGGGAGTTACTATTAGTCGTACAAGCAGGGAAGTTGCTGCTAAAATAGCGACTCCCCGGTACAAGCGCATGTGAAATTACGCGTGCTCGGTGTCTAAAGGATCAAAATGTAAAGAGAAAAATGGCGTAAGTATAGCTCATATTGTGCGATTATTGTAGAACAGTCTATATGTGAAACTGTACCTTCAGATTCTTCATGCAACTGAACCAGTAAAGTCACTGACTTTAAAGTTAGAAAGCCTATGATAGAATGAAAATGCAGGCACACGTTATTATATATATATATATATATATATATATATATATATATATATATATATATATATATATATATATATATATATATATATATATATATATATATATATATATATATATATATATATATATATATATATATATATATATATACCAAACGGTTTCATAGACCCGTTAGAGTAATCCCATTCTAGGGATCATTTTTACTTAAAGTAAAATGATTAAATGATCCCATTTCTAGGATCACTTTTCTAGACAGTGGAATGGCTTCTCCTCTCCCTTGAAGTACAATGTATGTATGAATCACCCCCCCCCCCCCTCCTCGCACCCTCATTTTCATCCCTTATATTGTACTTAGCAGCACCGGCAGACTGGCAGAGAACAACAAAAAAACAGGGTTTACCATTCCATCAGAAGGCAGAATGGAGCTGAGACAATGCCACATTGAATCCACGTCTGTATTCAATTGTTTTACAATGAAAAAAAATATAAAAAGATTGAAACAGTGTACTTAGCAGTTGCTAATTTAATTAAGGCGTTGCTATAAATTAAAACATCCATGCAGAAAATGTGTTGTTCAGGTTTTTTTTTTTTTTTTCATTTTCGAATGTGATCTCACTTCTGTCTAGTAGATCCCAAATATATTTTATATTTTCATTTCCAAGTTCAAAGTGGATCATGTTAAATTCCTTCTTCATTCTCTCTCTCTCTCTCTCTCTCTCTCTCGCTCTTCCTTTTCTTGAGGAAAAATTGTTCGTGTGAAATGGACTCATGTCACATTCACTTAAAAGAGATCTGGAACTTACAACATTCCAATTCTCACCGAATGTTTTTTTTTTTTTTTTTTCTCAAATTGTTCAAACATCAAAAGGACCAATTTTCAGGAAATCGAGAAAACTTGTGCATAAGACGAACTTCGGGGATTGCAATGGTATTTGAGCTATCACTCAGCCCGTGTGACCCTCATGGGGTGTTGTTGGTCTCGGCGATTTAGGTATGCCGCTAACCCTATGGTAAAAAAAAACCGTCATGCTGAGAATAACCTACTTTTGTAAATAGCAGACCTATATGTGTCTAAATTTCACTTGTGTGGTTCATGTTACCCTCAATGCGGGCGAGACGAAACCGAAGACGGGGTGTACACCCAGGAAACGTGTAAAGTACAACCGATTATAACACGTCTGAGGAGAAAGGCTTCCGTACTGAAGACTAAGAACCAGTTCGTGTGTTTGCAAAGGAAAACAAAAGCCTCAGACTGTGGTACTGACTCGTGCAAAAGTTGCAACACACAGTGTGTGTCCTTTTTCTACCATATAGTGTCTGATCTATGGCAACAAGACGGTGTAATACAAGTAAATACAACTGTATATATCTGTACCGATATACATACCATCCAACACATACACACATATTAGATGGCACAGCAGCGTGAAACTATTAGTTGCGGTTCACTTATTTGCACAGCTCTATCGTGAGTATTGAGCACTTTTCCGATCAGTATTGTACTATGTTATTTATATATACAGTTATATATGAATGAATGAATGAATGAATGAATGAATGAATGAATGCATAAAAAAAAGTCCGGTAGACTTCGGTACCAACCCGTGAAAATGTAGCATAACACAGTGTGTACCTTCCATTAATCATCAGGTCTGAAGGACTAGGCCTGTATGTAGGCCCACACTTGTACTTAATGTGAAGTACATTACCAATAAGTGTAGAAACGTTAATTAAAACAATTTATCTAGACTGGAATTAATATATAAACTACCCAAGACAAACCAATATTATGAAAAGTCGAGTCCGGTTCCCAACTTTATTTTAAAGTTTCAGGAAAATTAAATCAGTTAAAAAAGTTGGAAGCTAAAAGTTATTTTTCTGAAACGAAAAAAAAAGGAAATCCACAGATGATGTATACTATTCGTCGAATATTACTAAAAATACACAGAAAAACAAAATTGCACTTTGGGTTTAGTCATACTACCGTACGTGTTACTCCATTTGCCTATTTCTTGCGGTGAAACGCTCTAGAACTGTCAGGTGGGTTTTTGAAATATTTCTTTTGTGTTAGTTGCTCACGTGCATTGTCATTTATGCATACTTTAAACGCCTACAACAAAGTTTTGAGAGAAAAAGTCCCGAAACCCCCACGATAAAGCCTTTGAGCTTAAAAAAATCAAAACGAATGGATTGATCTTAACTACTGAGAAAGAAAATATGTTCAAGAAAAAAAGGGGATAGTAGGAGGGGACATAAAATGATGAATGGGTCACGATTTGCCCCGAATGCATACAAATTTTTTGGTAATAACAAAACCTGTCCTAATTAGGAAATGACCGCCCTTTGAGATGAAGGTGAAAACAAAATATCCCAAGAAGGAAAGTAAATATAACTTTTGAGATAGTTTGTAGGAAAGGAGTTTCATTGAAAAAGAAAAATGAACTGGGTCAATGCTTTGAAATAAAGAAAGAATGAAACCGCATTAAGTTTATAATTAGAACATGGTGATTCTAAAAATAGCCCTGATGTGTGAGGGCAAACTTTAAAAAAAGGCGTTCCCTTTGGTTCCCACAGTTTTTCGACTAAATGTGTTCAAAATGTTTGTTGCAAGTTGCTGCTGGGAATGAAATAATGCGTGCATGAACCTGTATCAAAGCTCCTTAATCTCCTTTACTAATAAGTACAATTTTTGCCATTAAAGGGAAATAGGGCGTTTAGATTATACCAACATGGCATACAAAGAAAATAACTTCAATCATTGTTAAACCATTCACTCTCATCAATAAACTTCTGCAAAAGCTTCATCTCCTCACAACGTCGTGCATGTGATGAGTGATGGAAGATCATTTGAATTTTGAAAAGTCTGGGTGAACAAATTATTGTTGAGCAACAAATACTTGAATTTCTATCTGTGAGAAAGTTATTTCTTGAAAAGAACGCTACTGTCTTTCCTTATTTTGGATAATCTATCATTCTATGTCCATATACTTTGGCTTTAAAAATATGATTGTTTATGGTTGTCAAATAAAAGCCTTATTTCCCTTTAAAATGAAAACTGTCGTTTGATCGTCATTGACTTTCGTGATCACTCACAGTTTACAGTGGTTCTCTGTTGAGAAAGTTGACCTGACGTCTTATACGTATCGGCCCTCTGTTGATCGTTTCCATCAGCGAGTTCACGGTTCACCAAAGACAATAGAAGAACAATGTGTACCTCGTACAGTATCGTCATCATTTGCGAGTTTCGTGTGGTTCTCATGAACCCGACATCTCTGCTTATATGATCGATTTGTTACATATTGAGAATATCAATTTCGTTTTCTGTTAGTTCCGTCGGGTTGAGAAATGTCATGTGACGTCATAATACCCGTTTTGTGTCCATTCCATTGAAACTTAGTTTCACCTTAATCCATGCAGTGACAATTACCCAATCAAATATAAGAAAATACTTTAATTCCTAGCTGCTTCTTAAAGGTTGGTTGCAAGCTGTTCGACTCTGAGGCAACACCAGGACAAGGAACACCATTACGTCAAAATTTGTAGAGGTTTCCGTAGCTGGTGTAGCAACGGTGCAGTGTAGCCGAGCCTGAAATTTCTGCAATTACAAACGCAACCATAGCTAAAGCTCCTTGAGGTGAGCTGGGCATGACAGTTCTTTTTTTTTTCTAAATTCAAAGCCCAAACTCGCTGATCATAGTGGTGCAGATGAGATCCCGCGTTATCAACAAGGCCGTAGCTACGAGGAGGGGGGGGGGAGGGGGAGGAGAGGTGTACACGCGGTCCTTAAAAATATCAGAAGTAGGGATCCGATTTTTAATGCAATATGTAGGCGAAGAAAAATGGACAACTTCACTAAATATGGGTAGTTAAAAAGATGGTGATGATAGCTCCATTTTGCATCTGAGCCTCTTGGCGGGCAAAATTTTCCAAAGGTGGGAGGGGATACACCCTCCTCTGATGACCCTCCCCCAGGAAGACTAGCAGTAAAACTTTGGTGCCCCCCCCCCAAAAAAAACTATAGCCACGGGCCTGGTTATCATTAACATTGTTTTAAACTATCTTTGAAAATACTTTCTGAAATGACAACGACCTATGTCTGCTAAATCTCAGAAGAACGGCTGGTGCTTTCGTCACGAATACGGGGGGAGGGAGGAGGGCAGCATTCGAAGCAAACTGGTGACTATCAGTTTTATGTGATATTCCACTATACTGTGAATTACTTCTCTATGTCACTGTAATAACTCTTGCTCACTATGAACCAAGCAAGCCATATTTGTAACTCTCTGCGCCCAGTGTGACAGCTGTGACTGTTGTATGTTCCCCTTATTAGTCATCTCCGGGATAACCACTCTCCCAAAGCAACAAGCAAGAAACTGGTTTACAGCCCCCCTTAAAATGAGGGAGGGAATATATTGTATCTCCATGATGACATTTCAACATCTAGGAAACAGGCTGATTTTTTTTCTTTTAGACTTTATGCTATGATCAGTTTCACAGATATGGTCATTAAAATAGGTCACGTCACCAGAGCATTACGTATTATGCATTGGACATTACACCATGTGACGTCCGAAATAAGTTGTGTCGATTAGTTATACTGAGGTACGAATATCCGAGAAATAAAAATCAAGCCCCCACCACACATTAGGTATGAGAACCTACCAGCTATCATCAGTTACTATTTATACTCTCCATGGTCAACACATTCACCAAATTATCCGCACGCCATATTTCTTAATTAGATTTTTTTTTTTCTTTTGCAAACCATATAATCACACATATACACACCTTAACTTGACCTTTCGATGAAAGGTTAAAGAGTTTATCGTCATTACCATATTCATAGTTCAAATTTATATTCGGGAATTTATCAATATCAAAAATCTTTATTTTTTTATTTTTTCCCTTCTTCTTATTTATGATGTAAATCAAGATTAAAAACCACACTGGTCGAAGGAGACTTACATATGAAGAGAACTAGGTGGTTGTTAAACCAGTCTAACAAAGGAGCCCAAGAATCCGCTTATAAAACCTATTATAGAAGATGACACAGTGAACGAGCCTATTAGGAGTTGAACTACATTTACAGTCTATGATTGGTCGTCACGTGATGTTATAAGTTCGCAGCAAATCTGACGCACGGAAAGACAAAGAAAGTAAGAAATAAGTTCACTTACACTTACTTTTGTCTTTGTGGGTTATTGGTCTTCTATTTTTTTTCTTCTCATTACCAAATTGAGATGCGTTACGTGGATTTTATTTCACATTTACAGGTGGTCTTTTCACTATACTTGTAAGGCCTAGACATTTCCATAAAGATAAAAAAGTCACAAGTATTCGGCACTGATGTATGCAATATGCAGTAATTTAACAAGGGCAAGGTTGAGAATTTCCTTCTTTGAAAGAAAATGATTTTTTTAAATCCTGAATATATGAATTCGATAATAGATGTTAACCCATACGACATCACTTTTATTCAAAAGATTGAAAAGAAAAAATACCGGGTAGAAAAGTGGTTTGGCCTTGCTTATATTATTTCACTTCGCACCAATCTGTCTCGTGCGAGAGAGCAAGTCGGGCTGTCGAGCCGCCGTGAACGGGTAACATGAAGCTAAGCTCAATTTAACTCCGCGGACGAGGTGTCGGCATATGTAAGTGTATGTCTTGTACTCGCACGCACCCCGACACGTCAAAAAAAATGTTTGCAATTCAAACAGAGTAGGTCGGATATCCCCCAGAGGATCTGAATTTTGGTATCCCTTTAAGCCGGAAAACTTTGTCAAAGGTTTTTTTTTTGTTGGTTAAATAAAAACAATAATAACAACGATAGAAGGAATCATAATGGTGATTATAATAATTAAAATGCAAATATAAATTAAGTCACAGAGTGCAGGCCTTTGCACGCGCACACACACACACACACACACACGCATACCAAAAAACAGCCATTTCGTACAAATCAATTTTCAATGTAAGAGAACTCCGTAACAAAGAACTTTGAAACAAGAAAGAAGAAAAGACTTACACTTTTCAGTTACTTCTTTGAGATTTAGATAACGCAAAACATTCTAAGTTTATTTCTGTGGCTCTCTAATAATAGAGTTTCATAACAGTCGACAATATATTTTGGGCATAAATGTTAAATAATAAAAGGTTAGACAAAACAATGATTAAAAATATAAGGAAAGAAGAAACGCTGGAAAACAGGTAGCCTATGGAATTAGGACGATGAACTTTTTTTGTTTTTCTAGATAATTTTTGTTTTTCTGAAGCAACTTGTCGATTCTTTAAGCTAAATGATGATGACGATTTTTTCTTAAAAACGTAATGAACAAATAACAAGCTACTTACCTGGAACTTTATTACAAAGATATATATCAACCAATGTTTCGCATAAGTCTATCTTCATCTATCATATTTATTTATTTATGACTATCTTCAGTCTATCATATTTATTTTATGCCTATCAATTAGCCACATTTGACTTTGTGTGGAATCATAGGCTTTTGTGACTATCAGCCAAGCAATGTGTGGGAAACAGTCAGGTAAAATACCATACCACTTTAATTTAAGCCCAATTCGTATGATTCTCAATACAATCAGGCATGATTCTCATTATGTGATTCTCAGTCAAGTCATGCATGATTCTCAGAATAATTACTGAATTTGATTCTTGATTGCCCTAAAGTCATATATGGTTATCACTTCTCAGTGACGTCACACATGATGCTGACAGTTGAATGGGATTCTCAGTTTAAGTCATGCATGATTTTCTCACAATAAGATGTGATTCCAAGTAAAGCCATGCATGGCCATGACAATAGCATGTGATCCTCGGCAAAGTCAAGAATGATTCTTACGACTGGATGTGGCTCTCGGTAAGTCAGGCATGATTCTCAAAATTAGATGTAAATTTCAATAACGTCGTGCATGATTCTCACAATTGGATGTGATTCTCAGTTTAATTCACGCATGATTTCCATAGCTGGTCGTGATTCTCAGTAAAGTCATACATGACTCCCGCAATTGGATCTAATCATGGCCCTGGCCTGACCAGTCCTTACCGTTAATGAAAGATGACCGTTGACGGTGTTCGTTAATGATAGCTTACCCAAACAGTGTTGTGTTATAACACGATAACACAGGTTTGACGAGTAGGCATATAATACATATAATACACAGATGGTTGCTATAATTTAAACGACCCAATTTTCCATGTGCACTCGGGGCGCAGTAGGCTAGGGTGCACTCTTAATGATTTCTTAAGTGTTGTAACCAGGAAAGAAGTTCTAATCCAAGGTGTACTGATATACTTTTCGCCAATGCTCTCTCTCCTATACAGCCTCATTGAAAAGAAAATATAGTGCATGAGGATGAAGTAAACAAATCCTTGCCAAGAGAAAGGAAAGAGGAAAACACAGCAGACATTTACTCTCAATAATGGAGACAAACCTCCTTTTACTACCTCCCCCCAATAAAAAAACATTCCCCTTAATTTTGAAAGTTCACCCAATCAAAAAGAGCGCCTTCAAAGAGCGCCCTTCTTTTTTTTTTTTTGGTCTGATAGAGCACCTGACTGTGTTCATGTTACTAACCTCAGAGCAGTTTTCGCTCTGTAATGGTCCTCATTTATTCGCTTTTAATACTGTACCCTCTACGAGAATTGGCTGACTGAGGGCTCAGTCAAGTCTTGAATGGTTATAATTCAATCTAGTTATTATTCTCATGAAGTTAAATTACACCTGACAACCCATAAGTCTACGCTAGTAGTATCTGGAATGTTCCAGACCTGACGTCACGATGATAGACTCATTTCTATGTTCATTGGATCAACTGACTTGTACCTATGTTAAGCAAGATGCAAACAAACAAATATTTTCAATAACCAATATTTTGGGTAACTTTTGGTCCTAAAAGCAATGCAACCTATGAGAAGTATCTTAGAACTTTACCAGAATATCGTTCACTTGTTTTGAAGTTTCCCTACCTTTTGCGTATCCAGCATTGTTTTGACTCGTGTAGTAAACAACAAACTAATTCAGTGCTGAAAACATGACTTTATTAAGAACACACACACACACACACAAAGAAACACCCACACACAAAATGAGCTGAAAGAAATGTGAAAAGCCTTAATTGAACTGTAGCACGATTGAACTACGGAAGGGTCTAACCTACACGCAGTTCACTTATCACTGTAAACTCGTTACAGTCAGCCTTCACGATCTTCCGCTATAATATAAAACAAGAAAAAAAAATCAGTAACTAAGATAACTCTTTACAGACGTAAACTGCTGACCTATATATCTAGGAGTGGACATCTTAATTAACGAAGGAAATTAATTTTTTTTTTTTTTTGTTCAAGTTAATCACTCACGTCACTAGCGCATGTGTGTGTCATGGCCATGCGCGTTTACCGAGACGCTCACATATACGTTGTTGCTATAAACATGGGTGCATGGGATTATTACAGCTGATACCGTATCTCGTTGAAACAGAAATCTTCGAGAGTTATCTAAGACCTCAGCATAAAATAATCTTTTCGAAATTTTTTGGCAAAGAATCTTGACAGTTTTTCCATTTCTTTTTTTCCGGCTGTTCGCTCATGTTTTCTCACGGCAAGGGGAAAGGCAATGTACACTGAGGGGCCTTGCTTTAATCGTTGTCATATCATAACCACAAAACATTGAGCACAAGTTATCGCTAGTATCTTTTTGTTGCAGCAATATCAACAACTACACTTATCTGTGCTAACGGTAGTTTTATGCATTAACACGCAAAGTTATGATTACGTAACTCACATTAACCTGCATTATTTCCATACTAGTCTCAATTGCTAATGATCATTTTTTGTTTTGTTAGTTTCAGTAACTCTCTTGAAAACATTCTTTTTATTTCGACCAAATTAAAGCACATTCAACATGAAATATGCGTCTACGTATTGATCGCATCAATCACTAAAAACGTTGAAAATAACCACAATTTCAATCAAACATCGACCACTTTACCAAAAAAATTTCTGTTGTATTCTGTTGCATCATGGTCTTGCAAAGATGCAAATTTGTGATGTCAAGGGATGGACTCATATGATATGCCTTATGTTATCTTGTGTTCATTTCACCTTCATTTGAAGGACAGGTAAGAATTTTGCACGCAACGAGGGTTTTATTTGGGAGCATTTGTTGTCTTATCTAAGGGAATAGATATCACTTATCAGTTTGAAACCCAGTAATTAACTAATGAAGATATTATATATACAGGAAAAACAAAAGAAATAATGACAAGGTAATGACAACACTTCACATCAACGGTTAATCATTTTCATTAAAAGTTTTCTAAGACGGTAAGAGATATGAACAAAATTCTTACTGATTGTCATTCACGATTTTACTCCGCAACTTCTGAATGAAGCCAATAATTCTTTCGTAGGTATACATGTCACTTTATACTATACGATAAGAGACAACGTGTTCTCTTCCTACACCTTGGCCCCCCCCCCCCTCCCCATCCACCAACCAGCTGTCTGTTTCTTCTATTGAATTGTGTGTTGATCTTGAGAACTGATCTAGGTGGAACCGTTACTTAGGCTTTTTGTCCAGTCGTTGTTATTAATATCAAGTTCAAAGGCCCTCTCAAGTTCAAGCAAAATGTGGGTTTTGGGATTGGTATATTGGGATTGGTATTGGGATGATTCCAGAGCATATACGCTGACCTTGACCGTTGCAATACCTCTTTTAACTCAGTGAGTGACATTTTAAGGGACTCACTACGTAGCAATTGCCTACCAGCCATAGCATACCATCGAGTTAAGTCACACATCCTAAAAACTAGAACTTACCCCTGGTTTCCTGTTCTCTCTACCCTTTACCACTCAATAATCAGCTGACAAGTCCTACTTTGTTTTTACTATTTATCCCTACACATCATCACTCTGGTCAAGTCACTGAGTTCTGAAAGTTTAATTATTTCCTTGCATGTGTATAATCGTATTGTTAAGTTAACTATCAGACAAAGTAGCAATGCTAAAACATTTCATTCAATATGAGTACGATGATTATCTGTCGGAATATCAACATTGCATTTTTTTTTTCATTGACTTCATACCATGTATTACCTGTGGATAATTTGGCCTGAAAATGGACGCACATCTGAAACTCTCTAGCTCTCTTTGCGTCCTTCATTTGTCCTGAAAGTCCAATTTTCACCATATGAAACATTTTTTTTATATTTGTCCTTGAAGTCCTTGTCTTCCAAAAAAAATAAATAAAATCATATACAGCTTGGTTAGAACATATTCACGGAGGACTGGGAGGTAGAGAATTCCTTTAAGAAAATGCATCTTTGGCATCGTTAATTAACTGTCTGTGTGAAGTTCTTTTTTTTTTCTTTTTTGTCGTCTTGATAAAGTGGCACAAAGGAAATAACAAAAAAAAAAGAGAATCACAGCTAATCGAGGATGCCGTGATCAATCATAATCTCCTTAAGTTACACTTTTCTTTGTTCTTTTCTCGTCCATTCCAAAAAAAAAAAACCGTTCCTTATACAAGAAAAGAGGAAAAAAACCTTATGATTTCAAATTAAGAGCCTCATCACCAGGAGAGAGAGAGAGAGGTTGATAGAATATCTTGAACATTTGCTCATTAGCAAACTCACACTTCTGATAGGAGCAAAATGTAACACTTTAATAAAAGCAGAATCATTAAAAGAAAATTGAGAAAATCATAGGAGATATAACTAGAATAAAAGTCTCGATAACATATCATGGTTATATCGAACGCCGATCTAAATTCTAGAATGTTTTTTTCCTTTCTTATAATACCACGAGTCTTTTAATTTGTTGGAAAATATCAAATATATTAAAATGTCTGTAGATAAAGGAATATTATAGGTGTAAACATATAATAAAAGAAAAGACAAAAGGAACTATGACGTATACGCTAATCAGACCGAAATGAACCAGTGTTCTATTTCCACCTAGAGAAAGTGTGATGCATCTTAATTATGCATACACTTTCTCAGGTCAGAGAATGGCCACAGATGGGTTACACTCATGTAACTGTCTCGCGAGGTGGTCCTAGGGCCCGGCGATAAGAAAATTAGGACAAAACGCGGAGAAAAGAGGCCAGCGAAAACTGGAACAGTCGGGGAAACAAAATGTGTACGATTCCTCTTATTTTGTTATTTTTATCTTTTCCTCTCTTTTTTTTCTTTTTGTTCTTGAGGCTAACGGAAACTTTACGGTGTTGAATTGGAATTTCCTTTGAGAACCTTGGAATTTGTCAATATACGTTTAATCAACCACGCCAATCGACGGCGTGATCATATTCAAGATGGCGGCGAATCGGTGGCCACCCCGTTTTCCCAGTATTTCGTTTGTTTGCGCCAAGCTACTTCTGAAGACACCTAGCCGACATCGCGGTTGTTACATTTCGAAGGAAAGAGAGCGTTTTCATAATTAATATTTGAAGGAATTCGGAGTGAGACGTTGAGGCGGTTTCAGACAGTACAATACCGGTATATACGAGATAAAATTTTAAAGTATTAAATGTTGTTTGCGTTTATTCTAATCATCAATGAACCCCCCCCCTTTTTCTGAAATTGTGAAAGGATAAATTAAAGGCAAGTTAATCATCAGTTTTTTTTTAAACGGATAGAAAAAAGTGCTAAATGGATGTTCCTGTCAAAGAAGAAAACACAAATGAGAACTTAATGACAATGCCTCAAAATGTAAGTAAGGGTTTGAATTTAATGTACCGTGGTATTTTTTGACTCTATAAGTACTACCAGTGGATACCTCACGGTATACATGCGACGAATAAAAAAAAAAATCACGAAGTTTCATTCTCTGTTTTTTTTTTTTTTTTTTGCTTCTAGTTTCACTTTTAAACAGCCGTGGCCCCATAATTGCAGAGATCACATTTCACATGTGGGCAATGGTATATGACCAAGTTTCGCAAGAGGTTTGCTCCCAAGGTTCTCTTTGTAGTGATGATAAGGCTCGGAGTAAATCGGAGCGTAACGCATCTTAAAGAGGTCAATTGCTTTTGTCACCATTTTCCTCCTAGTCCTGCCTGAAAAGTTGGGTGGCCTCCTACTCTTTTGGGACGGATTCGGACGAATCAATTCGTACAGACAAAGTTGCAGGATAGAGTTTTTGCTTGAGACACAGTAGGTTCTCTCTCTCTCTCTTTTCTTTTTTTCTTTTTTTTTACGATCAGCGTTTATCAGCTGATAAGAACGGCTGGCAATCTGAGGCTGCGAGGTTCATGAATGAACGTTCATGAAAGCAACAGTAAAGACTAAGGTGTCGAGCAGGGATTTCCAAGTCCCGGGGAAAATAGGGGAACATGTCTGATTTTTTTTTCTTTTGAGAAGGAACAAGTGCAAAGAAGGGGGAAAAATAAGATCAGTTTATGTCAAAATGGAGCTATCACAGAGAGAAATGAAACTTCAGATCTACGAGAATTATTTTTTGATGAAAAATAATGACAAGGTTGTCACGACATTCGTTTATTAGACGGTTTCTTGTATTTTTGTTTTGTTTTGAAGAATGTAACAAACATGTAACACGTTGTTCACAACTATGATGTAAAAGAATCAATGTGAGTGGACTTCACGTCCATTGGGATACATCAGTACGCTGTCAACGGGAAACGCTATATTTTTAAGTACATTCCGAAATACCTACATCTCGAAATATCTACATTTTGCCAATCTGCATATTGAGGAGATAATTTTCGCAAGGTTTTCCTCCTAGTCACCTGTTCTCGTTTATGTTGGTCTGAAATCTCTCATGACAACATTTTTGACCAGTACATACTAGACTCATCAGTTCGTACACTCATATCTGTTTGACTACCATGTTGCCATGAAACAATGAAATATTAAATTCAATAAAGATGTAATCTTAGCAGATGTCTAAAATTCGAAGCAGCAATATGAAAAAAAAAATCTCACATCTAACAATTTGTGTTTACTTCAGTGATAGAAAACACGTGCCGATGTTGCACTTTTGGGTTAAAAAGAAAATAAATTGAAATAAATTTGACAAACAAAAAAAAAGCCTGCTGTCTTAGATCCGTACACCTGATTTTTTTCTTCCATTTTCATTTAGATTTGGATTTTATATCCTGTTCTTCCTTTTCCTCAGCTCAAACTTGCCAGCAAATAATGTCAAAAAAAAGAAGCTTTATGTTCGTTCATCCCATATCCTTACACGGCGTGTGTATAAGCTGTCCCATAAAGTACCTGCTCAAAACACGCGCCATCGCATCTGTTCAAAACGAAATATTTTAAAAAAAGACCGCAAATTGTGGCGTTATAAAGTGGGGCGTTAGAAATGATTTATGCCAGTGTGTTTACGTACATAAAAATTTAAATATCATTCTAACACATCTCGAAAGCTAACGAAAAAAAAAAAAAAAACAGGAGCGATGTCTTTAGACAAAAGACAAACGTGAACATTGATCGATGGCCTTTGAATAGGCTGCAGAAACATTAATTCGATCGGAAAAGCAATAGCTGAAGGGCTCTGTTTAACGTAGGCAGAGAAACAGACGGACAGACAATATACATACGCGGTTGTACGACTTGATATATTTGACCAGGGTAGTGTAAACACAATGTCCCACACATACATACGACCCAATGGCTATAATGTAAACATGGATACGCCCGATGGTTTAAAGAGAGCTCGTTTGCTTTAGTAAGCAATAAATAAAAATGTAAGACAGAAATGAAAAACCCTCCCCTATAATTTAGAAATAAACGAATTCGAAGGGATGGCTGACGCGAGCGAGGTTTTTTCTTTTTTTTTTATAATTGCGAATGTTTTCCATTCAGATGCTTTGTTATGGTTTTGTTTTAAAAATGATATGCAATAAGGATAATGCGAAACAAAAGACTTCCTCTTTGACGGGTACCAGATAATAGACACAACCCCTACCCTCTACCTCCCCCCCCCCCAAAAAAAAAAGCTGCATCAAACAAATTTACGTAGGCGTGTATACAGAGCTAAAACCAACGCTAGGTGAATTTTGTAAGATGATGAACGAATCGAAAATTACTAAAGGAGGAGCAAAAACGTCTAAATTCTTGCTGTCAGTCTTAAAATATTAAAATCTTAGCATGTGGAGTCTTATTATGGATCTATAGATCAAAATATAAATCAATCGATAAAAAGGCAACTGTACATTTTTGGCGGTGACACACCGAGTATCTTTACTGGACAGAGCAACATATTGATTGATCGATCAATCAATAGACTGCATCTGATCTATGCATTATTAATTATCCCCGAGAACTTGACATGGTTGATATTTATAGCAGAGTACACACCATAGAGTAATGAATCAGTTTTGTGGATAGAGTCAACGTATTGATCTATAGGTTACAGTTCATGGGGGCACACGGTTATTTAATTATACATATACTTAAAAAGAACATATACATCTATACGGCCAACAGAAAAAGGCAAAACAATCTGCATTAATAATTATTTTTGTTTCACATGCATATTTTACTGCTTATCCTTACTGTCTTCAAAAGAGCCATTCACAGGCCTTTTTATCTTCTTTGGACCACCTACCCGGACCATTGTCTCCTACCATGAATCAGTCAATCAATCAATTCATCAATATATACATACAGTAATCAACACAGGAAGAATATTTGTTTTCCTCCCTGTTTGCATAGTCGATTGCTTTCATTTCGTTCTACTGATGAATGTCATTTTTTCCTTTTTTTTAAGCAATATATGGTGAGAAGAAATAATAAAAAATTATCGTTTTTTGTTGTTGTTTTTTTGTTGTTGTTGTAATTTGTGTTCTGCAAACTGTTTGTTTCCTGGTAAAGAGAGTTGCTAGTATGTGGGTACACATGGAAGGGGGGGTTCCTTCGATCTGTTTTCTGAGACCAACAGATTTCAACACAAAGATTAATTATTTAGCCAAAAGTGTCTCTCCTCTCCCGTCTCCAGCCCCTCCCCATCCCCTGGCCCTTAAAATTTTGCACCATTTTTTTTTAATGAACGTTTCTATCTTACACATCTTCGAGGTACTGTATGTAAATTTTATACACGTGTAAAAGTATATCCCTGTGTGTGTGTACATATTTTGTCTAAATAGTCATACTCTCACCCACCCAGCGCACGTTACCCATCGATTTCATGCAATGCTGTAACGTTACAGTGTGCCCGCCACAGCATGTCTCGCGGAATTTTCTTCAACCGTAGCCGTCGGGGTATAGGCCTACTTCACCCGGGGATTCGACCTGCAACGTCCTATAACCCTTCCTGCTAATTATGATAACAGGGTACTACCAGTCAGTTATCTTGTTTATGACAGGGGTCAAACGATTTCCGCTGTTAATTGACCAAAAACATATTCTTCAATATTCTGTCGTATTTCGGAACCCAAAATTTACGATATCCGTCATTGCTGAAGGCGCTTGACCCAATTCGGGCTCTGGTGGGTGGTGGTCATTTCTTCCTTCTTTATTTCTTTCTTTCACAGAGGATAACTAAACTTCTTAAGGAATAAAATAAATAAAGAGACCCGATTTGATAATGACTTATTATACAACTGACAATTTCACACATGCAACACCAAACATGGTTGTCGTTTTAATCAAAAGAGCCTTTTCGTGAAACATAATCTACATATTTTTTTTAATTTTCTTCTGTGCTGATAATTTAGTTCAGTTCATCCGAGTTTATTTCCATGTAAGTCAGAAAACAGTCAAAATGGCCTACCTAATCTCTCGCTATATATATACAATGAAAGATGATGTTATTCGAAGAGGGGATTACGATTGATAAACATGTAATTACGTCTGCATTAAACCTTTTTCAGAATGTAATTTAATATTTCTCTCTATTTGTTTTTTTTTCTTGTTAAATCAACAACAGCAAGAATGGTCCTGATAAAACAGTGGTGAAAGAAGACTGCCAATGCTCCACGAGGATTGCACATGTATGCAAAACTGACTTGAGCATTAAGACGACCTTGTGCAGATGAAATTAGTGTACTTTTTCGTAATTCATCAGAAATTCTGTATCATTTTTTTTTTTTGCACACTATGCTTGACAATGATAAATATGAAATAAAGGAGTCACACATTCTCGTTGTCAATGAGTGTTCAGTCATTTCAAGTATCACTATGTACTAAAATAGGGAATTTCGGAGCAACTTATCAATTTTCGCTAGTTTCCATTAGTTACAGGTTACAGACATATTGGCATTTGCATTTCCCGTAACTCTTGTTTGCTTTTCGCTTTCAATGTAAGTACTTTAAACGAACGAGGCTGAAGCAAAATAGCTTGAAAAACAAATAGCAAAAGATTATCTGACAACTGTTCTGTCACAATAGTGACTTGCACATTGTCATAATGTGAAATTCTGGTTGACGTGAGCAAGTGCAAAAGAAGTACATGTCAAACGGGGTTGAGGAGGGGGATTCCAGGCTGGGTATAATTTGCTGATCGATTTAGTGTCGTTGAAAATTTTTTCTGAAATTATGGGAGGAACAGCAAAGGGTTAAATCCTTCTTGAAAAAGGGTATCGTAGTTACTTATCCCCCACTGCAGGGTTTCGATATATTTTGAACATGCATTTTTTTAAAGATTATATTTGGGAGGAATACATGGGTGGGAGTAAGGAAAAGAGCAAGGGATTGATTGTACTAGATTGTTACGTCATCAGTCTAAGATATCACATGACGGTCATCCTATAAATCAGGTGCTACCGCCCAGTTGTAAGTGGTAAATCTATGCATTGAAATCAATTATGACGTCATCCTTTGAATATCTGTATTATGATATATTAACATATTTTCTTCTCCATCGAACATTTTTTTCATTACGCAGATTATTTGAAATAACCGTATCTCGGGATGGGGGGAGTGACTGATTTTACTAACAAATACAAAATAATTGTTGTTAGAAGCAGTCAATAAAATAAGACAACACAAAAATAGATAAATCCTCAATTCCAAAAAAAATATTTGGTTTGTTGCAATTATTCTCGCATGTATACACACACAGAAATTAATACACAAACGTTAAAAATAACCATGTCGTGCTTATTTTATTTTTACATATGTTATACCCGACCTCTTTGTCATTTCTCACATCATCTTTTCTCCTACTTTCTCATTTTTCCTCCTTATTTCTCCATCTCTTTTCTATACTCTTTTTGCATGTGATGTATTTCTCGTCTCGCCAATTCCGTGACAAATCCGTTCACAAATAACTTTTGAGCGATGGGTATGAACTTTATCCCTTTCTCTTGTCGTTTTCGTATGTGGATGTCTTTCTCTGTGTATATAGAGATATAATCATATTTATATTTATTAATATACCCTCCCTGTAGATAAACTATGTCTCTACATATACCGGTGCTTACACGGATATACATGGCAAACAATTTCGTCTTTAAAAATTCACAAACCGTTAATGGAATTTCGCGCAGTCTTGCAGCCTAAGCGACCTCTATCTCCAGTACATCGCGAACTCCTTGTCATATTCTGTTGGCTTACTTAGCCATGCATTTAAAATCTTTTTCTTGATTAACTTGTTTAGAGATATAGACTATATACACATGTGTGCGCCCGCGTACGTGCATGTGTGTGTTCTTCCTCGACGTTTTAGGTTAAAGTTTGACGATACGAAAAAAAAGTGCAAAGTCTTCGCCTCTCTTGTCAACCGACGGCTCGAAACTGTTCCATCAAGTTTCCAATTGGAACTATAACTGTCTGTTTACCGGTTTATAATCATCAGAATCTCTCGGAACTTGTCTGAAACGATATAGTATGCGCATATCTCATTTTTCCCCTTTTAATTCATTATCACCATGACGAACGTTCCGTAATGAAATTGTCGCACTGTAAGTTGATTTGCTACATAATACAATGTATAGAGTTTGCATGACTTGGTTACGAGGTTACGAAATGTACAATTACACATGAAGAAGTACGGTCATGTACGGTTTTATATTCACAACGAGGGTCTTTGTGGGTTTATGGTGGCTATGAAAAGTATGTACATTTCATTACATTTTTTTTTTTTTGCTCGCGGGCGATTATCAATATGGGAATTTAAGCTATAGTCTGATCTCTATGATGGTGCATTAAATATCATTAGGGGGACGAATCATTAATGACACATATAAGCTTATATATATATATATATATATATATATATATATATATATATATATATATATATATATATATATATATATATATATATATATATATATATATATATATTACGCATATGCAGACAATAAAAAGAATACAACATTTGTCTGAAATCTTACTATGGAAACGTTAGGCCAACTTTTCTGTCAAATAATAACACCAATGGTATTGTAGAGAACAAACAACAATTTAAAAGATAAAAGAGAGAGAGAGAAGGAAAGAAAACCTCAGCCGCAGGGACGAAGTTGCGGTTTTTGAAGTAAGACATATAGCGAAGACAATGAAATATTCAGGACTATATTCTTTCACAAATTGAGTTGTATCATGAAGAGGGATAAAACAAGACATAATTTGGCATGTCTGGAAGGTGTCTTGGATGGCATTTGAGGTTTTGCATGAACTAAGTCTACGTTTTGTCTCTTTCGGTTCGTAGACTCAAATTAAGTATCAAAGTAGGAAATTTCTTTTATTTTAAACTTATTTTTTTTTTGTTTCGCTTTATATGATCTGTTCTTCACATTGGAATCGAAATTAGAAAACATGAGCTCGTGTTATGTGTTGTCTTTCTTAATCGCACCCCGACCCCACTTTTAAATTTAAAAAAAAAAGGATTTTATACAAAGTTGTAAATATGTTTTTTGTATGAAATAAAAATGAAGGTACAGAATTCACCAGAGTCGTAAGAGACAATATATTGTTCACTGTAGTAAGCCCATGTGTTTATTGGAAAGATCCATTTTATTATACCAAAAGAGTGGGAACAATATCTGAACTTGAGTGAATAGGAGGAGGAGGGGAATGAATAGGAGGGGGGACTTAGCACTATTAACACGATTAATCAAAGTATACAAGAAGTGATCGCAATAAAATGTGAACGATGAATTTATCTTTTTTTTCTTCGTCTTTTTTCGAATCTACTCTAGTTTATCTCCTTTGCATGTTACAATGTTATCTTGTGCAACGGGCCTAGTTTGTTTTGGATGGATGAATTTTAAACCGAAAACAATATTTTTTATGTTGAAAGAAAAGACTCTTTTAAAGAGAAGTGCAGTGTTTGTCTTACAGAAAGAAATTACATTTTAGAAATATTTATAGACACAGAGTGATATAGATTATTCAAAATGAGGCAGGATTTTAGCCTTAATTCTTTTCAAAAAAAATAAATTTCACACAAATAGAAATTCATTTATTTGTTGCTCAAGAGTAATTTTCATCGAAACCTTCCAAAAAGCCAATAACAAACCTTCCACAGCTCATCTTACCAATACGTAAGCTGATGATAAGACTGAATGGTTTAACAATGATTAGTTTATTTTCTTTATATCCAGTGTTGGTGCTTTTTAAAACGCAAAGTATTTTCCTATAAAATTTTAAAACTTTCCTGGAGAGAGCAGCGACTCGCAGTGCAGCAGGAGAAGACATTAAATTTCAACCTTTTTTTAGAATGAAAATAACTTTCGTTGGAAAACTTTTCACTGTTAAGTCATCCCCTACTCATAATTATGGTCTTTGATGGATACTGCCATGGTTTACTTAACAAAAAAAAAAAAACGGCTGTAAGAGAAATAATTAATCTTATTCCATGAGTACGCTACATATCCTTCCGTTAACTAACAGTGATACTTTCGAAACCATCACAAATTTACAGCTTCCACAAATTAAGAGATCATTTTGTATGGTTTGGCTTTTAGTCTAAACTTGGACAGTCAATAATTTTCTGTCGGTCTGTGGATATGTCAAATGGATAAACCCATACGTTAGAACACGTTTGCAATTAACTTACAGCAATATGTGGATGTAAAAGGAAAAAAAATGAATTACAGAATTTTGATAGTAAATGTTCCGTTTCTTTACCCTTTCTGTGGTGTCACTGTACATAATCAGGCACATTCTTGTCAGGATCAATTTTACGACTGAAGAGGTATAACTAAACAGATTCTGCTGACATATTACATTTGAACCATATGCCACGGCTACATGACAAAACTATTAATCAATAATGTTGAGGATTTCTATTAAGCCATCGTTGTTTCAATTCCCATGGCCTATTTTTCTATATTGAGCTTTCAGCCTATGTTTTCTTAGAACTCCTTTACCATTTTGCTCTAGAATGAACCAAAGACTCTTTTGACTTTGCATCCATTATTTATGTCACTTTCCGTTTACTTTTTTATTTTAATTTTTTTTTTGTGCTTGCGTTTTTGTTTCATATTTCTTTCATTCGGCAAAAGACAAGGCTTCTATTTTGGATAAATTTCAACAAAAGCTTTACATGGCATCAAACTGGCTATCATGGTCTGCAGGATAGTTGGATACCACTGTGAGGCAGCGACTGCCGAGTTGCCGCTGTTGGTTTGCGTTCAGGAGTTGGGGGGACAGATTACGGTATACTCTTTCGTGGTGTGTGACGATACGACTAACGACAAGCTTTACGTTTCCAGGATAGAATCATATAACGACAATAAAAAGCGACAGCACAGTTACACACAGATATGCATTAAAGTACGTCATCAATGTGATACACAGATCCATGTCAATTTCTTCAAATTTCGTCAAAGTTTTATTTTCCCTTAAATTACGTCACTCCCGTTTACTTCGCTACTGCGAAGTTGTAAAAATGGTCTAGTTTTTATCTGGTTTATGGGTTTCAAGGTCAAAAGATATGGAGTTGTACGCCATATCTTGGGTCCATCGTTTAATTAATCACAGCGACAATTATAAAAAAACAATAACCTTCATTCCACTTCTTTCTCTACTGATGTAATTAGAGTGTACAATATTCTGTTATTCTTTCAACAACAGTTTATCTGAATTTGGTCACCCTAAATGCCTCGGTGTTTGTTTGTTTCTACGATAACATCGTAATGGCAAACATTTTTTTTAAATATTTTGAGATGTGCCACCAGGCGTAAGGCATGCACACTGGACGTAGTCGAAATTAATCACACCAAGTTGTAGGTCTATACAGGAGTATCAATTGAAGAAAACCTCATTTAACTTCTTTTTCAAAGACGAAACTAATGTGATGATGTTACGAATGCAATTAAGGTCAATCGTATAACTTTGGACATTTCGTACAGTCTTAAAGACAATTAACTGCAAAAAATCTTCAACATTTATTGAACTTTTCAATTTTTACTCCTCTGTCCCATCTTTTTGTGTAATGCAGAGTTGTCTAATATGAAAAATGTAATAAAAAAAGCGCAAAGTTTACAATGTGCTTTGTTTCCTTTGCTTTGGTTGGACAAAAAAACTTTTCGCTACATAAAAGAAACTTAATCTCAAAGCATTTTTTATTTTTAAATTTAACTAAATTTGTATGTAATGCTAGAGAAATAGTTCCTGTTGTTTGTAGCATTTCTATTTATTATTCTCCATCTCCACCCCAGAAAAAGAGATCGAGAGAGAAAATTATGGAATATATCTTTGAATGTCAATAATTATTCAACTAAGGTTCATCCAAAACTAGGCAAACCCAAGGCATATCTGTGTGTACATCCGCTTCTCTTCTGTTCCTCCTCTTCTTTTTTTGTCAGAATGTGAGGGAAAAAAGGTGATGTACAAAATACTGAAAATAATAGATAAATTGGATAATGATTCAATTGTTTCTTACCGGAAGATGGTCTGTCTGAGTATCTTGTACAGTAAACCCAGGCTGGCCACAGCAACGAAGCTTTGGTCTTTTCCGCCGAACATTTCTTCACGTCTTCATCCGACGGCTTGCAGGGTGGTTTCTCTGGAATAATTTTCGTCTCCTCTCTCGATTTCTGCCGATCGTTTTCGACGAGGATACTTCTCTTTCTGAAGATGTTCTCGACGGTCAGCTTGTTCAACTGGCGGATGTGGTCCCCGTGTTTCCTCATCGAGTTTCCGAAGTCTTTCCTCAAGATGTTTTCGATGCTGAAATTGGTCAGTTTCGGCCAACTGTCACCATCGTCCGACGGTTTCGCTGGAGTACCGCGATCAATCGAACAGGTTGAGTCTGGCTGTACCTCTGTGTTCGATCTTTTCTTTTCCTCGTCCATCGTTCCCGGTTTTAGAAAACCGAGTGTCATTATTATAAAAGTCACCTCGACAAATTATGTCAGACAAGTAAACGATTCGCGGATCGGTAAACAAAACAAGGGCGACGGAGTAACCCTCTCCAACACGCAGGTCCTCCTCACACAACCAACAACTGCAACAAGATTTCTTCTTTTTTTTTCTTTCAGTTTGATTTGGTCACCTACGTCCTTTACCTTCTCCGCTTGATGGTAGAAAATCCATCTCTTAATAGCTACTTCAGAATTAATTCTCCTCCTTTGCAGAAACTTTCGACAGTTTGTTCCTCTTTCTTTTTTGTCATCTCTTTCCCGGAGATGCACAGCGTAACGATTACAACCCCGACTGAGGCTTAAAGACTCTTAAACCAATACTTTAAACAACTAGATCATATTAAGTTATTAAAAGGATATCAATCCAAAAGTTGCAACACATCATACCGCAAGTGGCAATGACCCGCGTCTCAATAACACAAAGAACAGACGTACTGCCACTGGCCAATCAGAGACCTCACTGAGTGTGACGTTGCTGTTAGATGAAGCGTCCGAATAAAACTTTTTCTATATAGCTCTCACAACTGAATCATTGCGAGGTTCTTGGGAGCACTCACTCGGGAAACATGCTAGAAATCTATTTTTCCTTCTTGTTTTTATTTTCACGTTTGTCTTTTTTTTTTTTCGTAGAGAAAATTGGGGCATTTTCAGTCAGGTCAAGAAGTTGTGGGAAACTTTTTTCAAATTTCTAAGAGAAAGATTTTTAACTGTTCTGACGTGTGCCCGACTATAACATTTTACTTACACAAATGTAACAGATCAATTATATTCAAACATCGCTGTAATCGTAATTGTTCCTTCTGGTGTGGGGTGAGAAAATGGAGGAATTACATTCAGGGAGTAATCTTACGAAAGGTTTGTCATAAGAAACCTACGCAAGATTCTGAATAAAATGTCAATAACATTTGGTACGGTGCATTTTAAAGCTTTTCCCTACCTAAATAGAAGGGGGAATGGATGTTTCTCACAAATATATATGCGAGACGTGGAGGGTCCTAACAGATAAGGGTCTAAGGTGGAGTGTGAGAGGAGATATTTTGCTATGAAGGTCTGATGTTTTTCTTTTAATTATCAATGTCAAATTACGAAGTTTTCAATCAATATCCAGTGTGTCATTATTTCGAAAGATAAATACTTGTAACATTCCTACCGTTCGGGGTATTGATGTAACTATAGACGGTAAATAAAAAAAATCATTTGGAATGAATTCAACTGGAATGACATGACTGGCATATTATCTTATAAACAGTGTTATTGGTTGGTAATCTGTAGGAAATAAACTACACTTTGCTTTGATAAATAAGCCTCGTGACTGCATAGGCAGTAACGTCTTTTTACGTCCAAAGCATTCCAGCACATGACTTCTGTTGGTGATGCAGTTGGTTGATAGCAAAACTTGAGGGTGTCAACTCGTTTTGCAATAAAAGTTGAGCAGTTGAATATGGATGACATGCAAAAGAGAGGTCCGTATTAAATCCAGCTGTGATAAGTAGTCAGTTTGTACATGTAAAAATACGTCTTGCAAATATGTATAAATATCAATACGAATAAATGTGAATGTGTAACACAACTGGTTTTCTTCTTAAATGTCGTTCTTTTCGTCCCTCTAACCACAGTTAAATATAGTAAATATCATGATAAGTATGATTTAGGAAATGCGTATATGAATACTACAGACACAAGAGGGATTTTTTTCGGCAATTAAGCGAAAGCGCATCAGTTCGTGTAATAGCATTTCAAGGAGAAATGTATTATTTCTTTGCTTATTCTTCTTCACTTCATGCCTTGGAAAATGCACAACTTGGCTGTACATTAAATGCTTCGCTTAAGGAACATTAAATGTATATACTATTTACGTAAACAAACACATGGAAATATTTTTAAAACAAGCTACAAAAGTACAAAAGAATAAGAAGACTTAAGGAAGAAAATTTTATTGTAGGCTATATGTCTTGTGTGTATTTTGTAAGGAATATACCGGTATGAATAATATTACCTTTGACTCTCCTTAATTTGCAGATTCATACGTAAAACGGGGCAATATGTATTGCTAGTTATAAACAGTGGCTGAACTTACAAGACTATTTAAATTGTGACGCAGAGTATCGTGTTATTTCTATCTGTACGTTGCATACAAATTGTGAGTGCTCGAAAATAACGGCATGACAAGTGTATTTTACATGCGAATAAACGGGAACAGCATAAGTAGGCCAAATGAGTTTAACGACAAATTGTTGTAGTTTAGGCCTTGTCTATGCAGTCATATGAGTTGTACCTGTTCATCTAAGTTTGTTGGTTCATCGTCAGTTTTCTAGTGAAGAGAGAGTATAGGAAGAGATCGCATATTACAAAACCTGAAAGAGAACTATGCACTCATCTTTCAGATATGTGAATATGAAGATTGTCTCCACATTTTTGTTGGCCCTGCAAAATTCAGACTCTCCAAGAAAACAAAGCAATCAATTACCGCTACTTGTCAAAAAGATCAATTGGAAATTAATATGAATATTCATCTATGCAAAAACAGGGTTGAAACAATTTGACTTTCACTGACACATTTTCAACTCATATTCCAGCCTTTAAGTTTCAATTTCGTGAATTGATACTATATCTTCCTTGACTTTTCTCTAAATTCGGTCTGTGTATAGTTGATCAATATAAATACAGACGACTGGGCTGTCAGAATAATGGTGACGTCGGCATGACGTACGGCTTGTAAAACAGAGCCGCATGAATATATTTTTCATAGAAACAAATGAGATAAAAAGTGCAATGCTGACAGAAGAGAAAACAATGTAAAATTTGCTATATACTTGATAATTTCACCTCCAGTTAAATGGAAAATCAGGATTTATTTTCACAATTTATTTCACTACAATTCCCCACCTATATCGTATACAATGAATTATAACTAACAAATATGATCAAGATTATCACAAAACATGTGGACAATTTCGAGAAACGAGTCAAATTCGCAAAAAAATCGGTAAAAACTCCGAAAGTCTGTACATCCATATTCATCGAATCAAATATGAATATTCAATATTATCGCCTTTTCAAGGTACGAGGAGGTGTGGCTGAACAGTTCCATACGTAGCCTACGTGTGCTGTAGGTATCATCAACTATCACTAAACTCTTGTTTACTTAGCATTGCGCAATGCACGAACAGCATGGGAACCGTAAACATTCGGTTATGTATATTCACGTAACGTCATCTGAGTCTTACGCTGTAACCGGTCATCGTATAGAGGTGGCTGTCTTGTCTTGTACATGAACGTTTATTTTTTGTACTCGACAAGTATTAAGAGTTCTCATTAAACAGTAATTACCGTTTCTTCTACCCTCAAATACCTCCCCAACGTCTCCATATTTCGGTGAATAATCAGTTTAGAAAGAAAAATCAACTAAAGGTGAATTTTCTCAGTCAAACCCTTATTTCCCCTTTAAATTAATTTGGGACAAGTTAGACATTCTAGTCTGATAGAGGATATATAAGTTTACATATATCCCTAATATCAGGAGGTGGGGTGGGGGTACGTTCTACTCAAATGGTCTCTGACAAAAATGCTAATAACGAATAAGATCAATTTATCAAACATTTTTTGGAACATATGCTCGTCGAAATAATTTGCGAAACTTAACATGACACAGTTCATAAATATGACAGCACCCCAGCCATGTCCTACAACTGTAGCCAGGCTTAAACTGAACCAAGGAGAATCGCTACCACTTATAATACGTTATGGTACAACAACAATATGTATAACAACAATATTCTAAACATTTCATCATTTTGAATAGGCTTCGATGAACTCATTCATTTTTGAGAAAGTCCTTTCTCCTGTGAGTTTCTTCGTCCTTTCATTGGTTACCATGGATTCTTTTATTTTTTTTTTTCTTATTTTGTCATATTCTGTGAACTGGTGGATCCAAGAGGGGAGAACATGGGAAATCTAAAGGTAGGCCAAAAAATGTTGATAGAATTAATTCCTCGGTGGCAGAATTTTCTTAAAACATTATTTAACTTACAATGGTGCACTTTTGTTGTACCAAGAAGGGGGTGGTGAGCTCTCCCATATCACCATGTTTGGCTCCTTCCCCCGTCCAAATAAAAAAAAAACAAACTTGGATCCGCTGGTGATCGTATGGTACCGTATTTTGACACTTTCGCCCAACGTGCAGAATTGCTAAGATTACGTCATCGCCTTTGTTTCCTTGTACTGTGATGGGGTATCTCATATAAACGGTCTTCGATACAATGAGATTCGGTTTCTTGCTGTAAGTTGTGACTATACCGATATGTATATGCCATGTATGATTATGATGACACGGGATGAACCTTGAAACAAACAGCCAGGAAAGTGCGACTTGGGGGGTCAAAGGTGACCAGCAAAAACACGTCCGAACGGATCAGACGTTCAACAGGTAATTGCCAGTAAGGTAAATTTGTCTGGACTACCGATTCACTGAGACTCCTTTCGCCAAAGGAACATGAATGGCCTGAGGATATGTGTCACCCATCAGACACAGCCGAAAAATTTGCCGAGGGGGTAAGGTTGAATCCAATGTGCTATACATTACTGAAACTGTGCCTGAGACGTAGCCCTATATAAATGGAGCAGGAATAAAGCTTTACATATTGTAACAGAAATTCGGTGTTGCAAATAACAGAGTGATTTATCCTCTTCCGTAGCTAATGTTGATTCCTTCTTTGCACAATTGTCGTTTCATGTTTTACCATGATTTTTTTTTGTAACGGGGTACCGCTCTTCTCCAAGGACCTTTTTTTCAAAAACAAGACCCAGATATTGTTTCAGCTCTACGCACGTTTGTTTAACCTTTCCTTTATAGGCGCTTCTGCTACT
The DNA here is from genome assembly GCA_021234535.1 of Stichopus chloronotus. Classification (NCBI taxonomy): domain Eukaryota; kingdom Metazoa; phylum Echinodermata; class Holothuroidea; order Aspidochirotida; family Stichopodidae; genus Stichopus; species Stichopus chloronotus. The sequence goes on along the minus strand of CM037835.1, from coordinate 32,820,177 downwards.
GCGGAAGCTAGTCAGACGACCTTCTTTGGAGAAGGCAAAAACTTATTTTTAGAACCACGTGTTGAACGGGTTGGAAGTAAACAATGGTGATTGGTCAATGTTAGGTAGTAGCCCAAACTCCTTGCACGTATCTCTTTGTATTTTTTTTGAGTTGGGATGGTGGTTGGGCGTGGCCTAGAAACTGAAAAAGTAGAATTTTAGCCTGTGATTGACAGGAAGGGGAAAATGAAGTTGTACAAAAACGAAATGTGCGAGAAAAGGTTGCGGAGAGTTCAAGATAGACAGGGCCAGTTACACGTGTAGACTTAGGAAATTCGTGCGTTATTGGGCGTCGTTATCTGTGACTTAACGTTAGTGTTTTTCCTTGGATTTGGAGAAATTTTGTGTACGGATTGTGCGGAGTAAAGTTGTGAGGTAAAGTCATTTTTCGTATTTCATAAAATCTCGTGTAATGAATCTATGTAGTTGAGAAGTAGAAATTCTACCGTCTTGTTTGCCTAAGAAACTGCTGTAACTGAAAACGCAAAGAATGTCGTAGAATTTTACAACGTTATGCATTGTAGCTAAAGCAATTTTAAGAAGAGCCGACTGATGACATCTAGTTAACTGTGAAAGATTAACATTTTTATTGCCGTAAGTCTTGAATGCAGGGTGCCGTAATTTTTAAGAAGTGTAACTCGCTGTGCATAAGACACTCGGAGCACAGATTTTCAATGTTGAGTAGGCCCAGTAACGACTGTAAGCTGTAACCCCGAACCTCTGCCGCCGAAAAAGAAATCCAAAAGATCACAGTACAGCCAGTAAAGGAAGAAGACCCCAATAATCGACGCCCCAGAACAGAACAGATTTCGCACTTGCGAGTACACCGCCAAGACACAGAAACAGATCTCGCACGTTAGTGTGAGGATACAGTTTGTCGCCAGAGTTGCGACTTTCACAGAGCTCGCACGTTGCGACAAGACGGCTCGCTGGCAGGGGTTGCGACCTTCACAGATCTCGCACGTTAGTGTGAGGATACAGCTTGACGCCAGGGTTGCGACTCTCACACAACTCGCACGTTGCGACAAGACGGCTCGCTCGCAGGGGTTGCGACTTTCACAGAACTCGTACTTTGCGACAAGACGGCTCGCTCGCAGGGTTGCGACTTTCACAGAACTCGCACGTGCGACAAGATAGCTCGCTCGCAGGGGTTGCGACTTCGACAGGCCTCGCACATTAAAGATAATAGGAAGGCCGTATTGATTGTATAGGGTACACACGACAGTACAGTTGTTATTATTACCATTCCTTCTTCTTATTCTCTGTTTTCTTTATTTTCGTTGTGGCTCAAAATGCAGTCATTTTAACTATGTTCGGACTGGAGAGAGGTTTTTTTTTAACAAAGTTTTGTAGACCTGTAAAACAACTCTTTGGCTGTTTATTGAGACTCTGCATTCCTCTGGTCAGTTGAAAAGTCGGCCGACGTTACACGTGGTGGCAGCGGTGGGATCAAGACCAGTACCGAAAGAAGACAGAGACAAAAGGGATGCAGAGTTCCTGGTCCACTTCAACAAGTAGTAACACGGACCTACAGCACAGATACAGCACAGACAGGGAACATATGGATCCGAATTTACGGAACCCCTTCTCAGAGACAACATCTGACAGAGGCCAGGACCACGTTCCATTGGTCGGAGAGCAGGCTGACCTGTTGACACAACATGCCCAAGGTGTTGCTGAACAGTTGCCATCGGGCTTTATAGTCCTGAGTGAAACAGGGTCCGCGGCTCCAGATAGGATGTCTCCTGCAGTGGAGAGCGTGCAGGCGAAGTCCGACGTACCACCACAGCCAAGTACCAACCCGTTACACTTAGGACTTCCTCCTATTGACGATGTAACAAGGCCCACCGAGAGACATGGGTGTAAGTTCAATCCATTTAATGTCTTTCCACAGGAAATGAGGAATGAAGCCGGTGACAGAGGTCTACAGCACAGTTCCAGGTTTTGGGAGGAACAGGACAGACAGAACAGAGTGCATGCCCAAGATAACGGTTGGAGAGCCGGTGAGTCACTGTGGAGGCCCCAGTGGAACCCGTTCAGCCAGAACAGATTAAGAGAGGATTCCCCTCGCAGACAAGACGAATACGGAGCGAATTTTATGGGCCGTTCTGGAAGGGCCAATGTTATGCCACCACAGTTCGATGGGACATCAAACTGGGACGATTACATGGTACAGTTTGAACTCATTAGTGAGATAAATGGCTGGACAGAACAGACGAAAGCACTTTATCTGGCGGCTAGCCTGAAGAGTCAAGCAAGGGCAGTCCTGAGTGATCTCGATGGTGAGAAGAGAAGAAACTACAGAGAACTTAAAGCTGCGTTGGGTAGACGATTTAGCCCAGCCAATCAAACTCAACTTTTTCGAGCCATGCTGAAGAACAGAAACAGACAACCAAATGAGAGCCTCGTGGAACTAGCCCAGGAGATAAAACGTCTGGTGGTAAAAGCGTATCCAGAGGCGCCGTTTGACATGGTCGAAACACTGGCTAAAGAACATTTCATAGACTCATTGGGAGATGCAGATACTAAGTGGAGAGTCTACCAGTCCCGCCCAGAAAACCTTTCGGATGCTGTAACCATTGCAGTGGAACTAGAGGCCTTTCACCTGGCTGAGCTGAAGAAAGGTAACATGAGAAGAGCAGCAGCAAGGGCAGTAATACCGACAGAACATGATGTCGGTGTGGACAAGTTTGAAAAACAGATCCAGCTTCTCGGTGAATCTCTAAAGAAGACTTTGGAAAGTTGTATAGAGAAGATCGAAGCAAGAATTAAGGATGAATCAACCACGACTAATGGAGCACTTTCGAGTGATGAGAAAGCACAAGGCTCAAAGGGAGGACAGAATACGAACTGGCGAAACAGTGACAGACTACCTCCTAAGTGCTGGAACTGCGGCAAGATAGGACACGTAAAAAGGTATTGTCCTGAACAACCAAAGGCGGAGACTAAAGATGAAAAAGACCAGGGAAACGAAAAGAGACCGGACTTGGGGGTCGAAGGCCGGCAGTAATTTCAAGACCCGTGGAAGCTAGTGCTAGGACAAACTGGGTGGCGGATGACGAATCTGGGATCTATGTTAAAGGATATGTGCAGGGTACCCCAGTGACCTTTCTGGTCGACACTGGATCCAACATAACCATTATCAGACCCAGCGTGTACAGGTCCATACCGGAGTCCTGCAGACCACAGTTGAGGCCAGTGGATAACATGACGCTAGCAGACGGGATAACTGAGTTACGATGCGAGGGATCTGCGACTTTCGAAATCAAGTTGGATGGACACGTTGTTGAAAATACAGTATGGGTTGCGGAAATTGGTTCGGAGGCATTTGTTGGACTTAAGCTTATGAGAAGGCATAACTACCATTTGGACGTGATAGGAGGGACTCTGTCTTGGGGAGGACCACGGGAGAGCAGTGATGATTGTGCGGTGTCGGAGACTTCTTGTTGCCATGTCTTGGTTGAAGAGACAGTGGTGATTGCCCCGGAGAGTGAGGCAATGATACTTGGAAGAATATCCGAGGGAAAACCGTGCTGGGAATCTGCTCTGGTGGAACCAGCTGAAAAGTTTATGAAGAAGCATAAATTGTTGGTTGCCAAGGGTCTGGTGGATCCAAGAGAGGAGAGGATTCCGATGAGAGTGTTAAATCCTACGTCCGAAGTGATAAGAGTCTATGGCGGTACTGTTGCAGGGACGTTAGAGGAGGCATCAGTTTTAAATGAACTGTCAACAGATAGGCATAACAGCAAACAAATGGTGTCGTTGGTGACGTCAAACAGTGATCGCCGGGAACAAATCCCCGATCATGTGAAAGAAATGTTGGAAAATGGAACTGAGCACCTGACCGAGGGACAGCAAAGAGAATTAGCCGTGTTGCTGAAAGACTATGCAGATGTGTTTGCCAGATCACCGGAAGATTTGGGATACACTACAGTCGTGCAACACAAAATTAACACCGGCAACTCAAGTCCGATAAAACAGAGAGCAAGACGTGTTCCAGTACAAATGAGAGACCAGGAAAGAGAACTTTTGAAGCAGATGCTAGACGCAGGTGTGGTTGAACCCTCAGCGAGTCCTTGGGCATCCCCCATTGTACTTGTGAAGAAAAAGAACGGGTCCACAAGATTCTGCGTCGATTATCGGAAGTTAAACGAACTCACAGAAAAAGACAGTTATCCAATCCCGATCATCGCGGACTCTCTGGATGCGATGGCTGGTGCCAAATGGTTCAGCACATTAGATCTGGCGAGTGGATATTGGCAAGTGGGTATGGCGAAAGAAGATAGGCAGAAGACTGCGTTCATAACGGGGAATGGGTTGTACCAATTCCGAGTTATGCCTTTCGGCCTATGTAACGCGCCTGCAACATTTGAACGGCTGATGGATCGTGTGCTGTCAGGACTTCATTGGGAATCCTGCCTAGTTTATCTGGACGATGTCATTGTGTATGGGTCCTCATTCAGTGAGGCGAAGGACAGACTGGAGAAAGTGTTTGACAGGTTCAGAAAGGCTGGTTTGAAACTTGGTCCCAACAAGTGTCAACTGTTTCGTAAGAGTGTGACTTACCTAGGACATGTGGTTTCCAGTCAGGGGATAGCCACAGATCCTGAAAAGGTTAAAGCTGTAGAAGAGTGGCCTCGACCACAGAGACTCACAGACGTCCGCAGTTTCGTCGGGTTGTGTGGTTACTACCGCAGGTTCATTCGCGGATTTGCTGAGATTGCTACGCCACTCTTTAAGTTAACAGAAAAGACACAGAAGTTCGATTGGAACGAGGAATGTGAGATGGCATTCTCCAAACTCAAGACTGCGCTAACCACGGCTCCGGTGCTTTCGTATCCAAGGAGTACTGGCGACGGTTTCGTCCTTGATACAGACGCAAGTAATTTCGCCACAGGTTCCGTCCTGTCACAGATTCAAGATGGCGTGGAAAGGCCGATTGCGTACTTTAGCAAAACTATGACCAAGCAAGAAAGGCGGTACTGTATTACCAGGAAGGAGTTACTGGCAGTAATACAGTCCGTGAAACATTTCCATCACTATCTTTATGGGACTCGTTTCCATATAAGAACAGATCATGCAGCCCTGAAGTGGCTTATGAGTTTTAAGCACCCAGAAGGCCAGATTGCCAGGTGGTTAGAGGTACTTGGAACATATAACTTTGAGATTTCTCACCGTCCTGGACAATCACATGGAAATGCTGACGGACTGTCCCGACGACCATGCCCAGGGGAATGCCAACATTGCTCAAGGGCTGAAGTAGGAGACACAGAACGTAGTGGACCGATGGAACTACGACCTAAAAAGTGGAAGAATGAGGAAACGACCCTTTCGACTGAAATCAGGGAAGAGCAAGTTGAAGTAAATACCAGCCCAAACACGACACAGAAAGTAATTGCTGCGGTAAACTTGTCGGGAAAACAACAAAGTCCCTGGCTACAAAAGTGGACAAATGAGACGATCAGAATTGAACAGATAAAAGATGTAGCAACCAGAAAGATTATAGAATGGAAAGAGGAAGGAGAAACGAAACCAGTATGGGAGGTCGTATCCCCAGAGGGTCAAGAACTGAAAGCTTTCTGGGCACAATGGGATCGCCTTGAGATGAGGAACGGTCTTCTCTGTCGTAGGTGGGAGAACAACGAAGGGGACAAAATTACATGGCAGTTGGTGGTACCAAGGAGTTTGCAAAGTGAAGTGGTAACTCTCCTCCACGACCACCCCACGTCTGGACACCTTGGAGTAAAAAGGACCATCAGTCGCGTTCAAGAAAGATTTTATTGGCCGACATGGCGTCGTTCTGTAGAGAGATGGTGTAAAGCATGCCAAGTCTGTTGTTCGAGAAAAATGCCAAAAAAGAAGGCTCGTGCCAAGTTACAGACGTACCGTGTTGGAGTCCCTCTAGAACGAATAGCTCTAGACATCTTAGGACCGCTACCAACTACTGAAAGAGGAAATAAATATGTTATGGTTGTTGCAGACTATTTCACTAAGTGGGTAGAGGCTTACCCGTTAACCAACCAAACTGCGGAATCTGTCGCCGACAAGCTGGTTTCGGAGTTCGTCTGTCGTTTCGGCGTCCCAAGGCAAATTCACACAGATCAAGGCAGTAATTTTGAGTCCAATTTGTTTCGAGAACTCTGTAAACTACTGGGGGTAGAGAAAACCCGGACAACACCATACCATCCTCAGAGTGATGGAATGGTTGAGCGTTTTAACAGAACCATAGAGGAGATGTTGTCTAAAGTAGTGGACGATGATCAACGGAATTGGGATCAGTGTATACCGTTAGTACTGATGGCATATCGGTCGTCCGTACATGACTCCTCCGGGTTTTCCCCCAATGAAATGATGTTAGGGCGAGACATTGATCTGCCAGTCGATTTGTTATTCGACAGAGGTCCCACAGAGCCTAAACACAAAGAAGAGTATGTTACACAACTAGAGACGAGACTTCGTAAAGTACATGAGAGCGCCAGAGAGAAGATGAAGGTGGTAGCAGACCGACAAAAACAACGTTATGACACAAAAGCCGAAGATGGTGGATTCAATAAAGGAGATTTTGTGATGCTGTACCTACCGAAGAGACGCCGAGGTTTGAGTCCAAAGTTACAACGATATTGGGAAGGGCCATTTATTGTGATTGACCGACTCAGCGATGTAACATACCGCATAAGGAGAAACGAGAGGAGCAAGGCTGTCGTTGTGCATTTCAATAGGTTGAAGCTTTGTCAAGCAGACGTTTCGACCATGGGGCAGCCTTGTACAGCAAAGAGAGAACCACCACAGAAGAAAGACATAGGCGTTCAAACCGAGACAACCCCTCTTGATGATGGAGCCACAGAAGCATTACAGGGCAGAGAGACAAACAAAGAGAAACCTCAAGGAGCATCATCAGGAAAGCTCAAAACGACGATGCAGAGGGTACCTCGTGAGGCAAGAGACACGACCAGACAGGCCAAGAAAAAGACCACAAGGCAAAGGTTCAAGGGTCAAGGAAACAGGAAAGTATGTGCCCACGGGAAGGTAAAGGTAAAACCAAATGCGGGACGAAGGTCGAACCGTAAACGAAAATTGCCCGCTTGGTTTGGTGACTTTGTGCAGACAGGACAGATTATCCTGTGATGATGTGGCTGTATTACAAACTTTTGTCTCTTGTTTTATTTACCTACAGATTAACAGATATGGCTGAGGAAAGGCAGTATGAATGGAGTGACAAAGAAGTCGAAGCCTGTAGGGAATACCGATGTCAAGTGTGCAAACAAAGAATGGATACTGGCAAAGAACTAAAGAAACACCTCGAGAAAGCACACCCCAAGAGGGACAAGAAGTTCCACTGCAAGGAATGCCAATACAGTACGGACAGACGCCATGACCTAGAGAAACACGTCAGAAGGTTACACAAGAAGGAGACCGGTGACAAAGGTGAACAATCTGGCAAGAAACTGGAACTCACAGAGAAGGTGACAGACAAATTCTACCCAACACCCCCGAAAGTGCAACGCAGATTCGACTATGCACCTGCCTTAGACGATATCCTGAACAGTCCAGTGTCACAACTGAGCCAGCCACCCACCCCCCAGAGTCCATCATGTTCCCCAGTCGACAGGATTACAACAAAAAAGATACCGTGGATCTCACCCAACAGACGTGGTCCCGATCCAAGGCTCTTCCGTCCCTCTACATCAAAGCCGGAGACAGAGACCGAAAAACATCTAGACCAAGTCCGACAGATGGCGAGACAGCTACCGTCAGATGAAACACAAATCGAATGGAGGGTTAGACGCATCACAGAGGGAAAGAGATTTGTGGTGACAACGGAGACTGCAGTTGGGAAAGACGGTTCATTCTACCGAGTGGTGCGGGAGGAGTACCAAAACAACGAGTGACCCTGCAGGAGAGAAGACTAAATTTTTGTAACGGTTGAATTATTTCTTCTGCCCTATTTTAAAGTAATTGCAAATAATCTGCTTGGGAATTTCTGTGATTATGTTCATTGTGTTTACATAAATGCGTGGAAGCATTTCTCTTTTGGGGGAGGGGGTGGTGTAACAGAAATTCGGTGTTGCAAATAACAGAGTGATTTATCCTCTTCCGTAGCTAATGTTGATTCCTTCTTTGCACAATTGTCGTTTCATGTTTTACCATGATTTTTTTTTGTAACGGGGTACCGCTCTTCTCCAAGGACCTTTTTTTCAAAAACAAGACCCAGATATTGTTTCAGCTCTACGCACGTTTGTTTAACCTTTCCTTTATAGGCGCTTCTGCTACTGCGGAAGCTAGTCAGACGACCTTCTTTGGAGAAGGCAAAAACTTATTTTTAGAACCACGTGTTGAACGGGTTGGAAGTAAACAATGGTGATTGGTCAATGTTAGGTAGTAGCCCAAACTCCTTGCACGTATCTCTTTGTATTTTTTTTGAGTTGGGATGGTGGTTGGGCGTGGCCTAGAAACTGAAAAAGTAGAATTTTAGCCTGTGATTGACAGGAAGGGGAAAATGAAGTTGTACAAAAACGAAATGTGCGAGAAAAGGTTGCGGAGAGTTCAAGATAGACAGGGCCAGTTACACGTGTAGACTTAGGAAATTCGTGCGTTATTGGGCGTCGTTATCTGTGACTTAACGTTAGTGTTTTTCCTTGGATTTGGAGAAATTTTGTGTACGGATTGTGCGGAGTAAAGTTGTGAGGTAAAGTCATTTTTCGTATTTCATAAAATCTCGTGTAATGAATCTATGTAGTTGAGAAGTAGAAATTCTACCGTCTTGTTTGCCTAAGAAACTGCTGTAACTGAAAACGCAAAGAATGTCGTAGAATTTTACAACGTTATGCATTGTAGCTAAAGCAATTTTAAGAAGAGCCGACTGATGACATCTAGTTAACTGTGAAAGATTAACATTTTTATTGCCGTAAGTCTTGAATGCAGGGTGCCGTAATTTTTAAGAAGTGTAACTCGCTGTGCATAAGACACTCGGAGCACAGATTTTCAATGTTGAGTAGGCCCAGTAACGACTGTAAGCTGTAACCCCGAACCTCTGCCGCCGAAAAAGAAATCCAAAAGATCACAGTACAGCCAGTAAAGGAAGAAGACCCCAATAATCGACGCCCCAGAACAGAACAGATTTCGCACTTGCGAGTACACCGCCAAGACACAGAAACAGATCTCGCACGTTAGTGTGAGGATACAGTTTGTCGCCAGAGTTGCGACTTTCACAGAGCTCGCACGTTGCGACAAGACGGCTCGCTGGCAGGGGTTGCGACCTTCACAGATCTCGCACGTTAGTGTGAGGATACAGCTTGACGCCAGGGTTGCGACTCTCACACAACTCGCACGTTGCGACAAGACGGCTCGCTCGCAGGGGTTGCGACTTTCACAGAACTCGTACTTTGCGACAAGACGGCTCGCTCGCAGGGTTGCGACTTTCACAGAACTCGCACGTGCGACAAGATAGCTCGCTCGCAGGGGTTGCGACTTCGACAGGCCTCGCACATTAAAGATAATAGGAAGGCCGTATTGATTGTATAGGGTACACACGACAGTACAGTTGTTATTATTACCATTCCTTCTTCTTATTCTCTGTTTTCTTTATTTTCGTTGTGGCTCAAAATGCAGTCATTTTAACTATGTTCGGACTGGAGAGAGGTTTTTTTTTAACAAAGTTTTGTAGACCTGTAAAACAACTCTTTGGCTGTTTATTGAGACTCTGCATTCCTCTGGTCAGTTGAAAAGTCGGCCGACGTTACAATATTCCTCGAATAACCACGTGTCGAGATGTAGGCCAAAGGTATCATGATAGGAAGTGAAATGTGTAACCTACTTTTGAATGATTGTAATAAAAATAACAATGACCTTTTTTGTACCAACATCTATTGCAAATTTAGACGATGAAAGGAATTTTTCTCTCTTCTGCTCATAGCAATATCAACTTAGTGAATTACACGCCTCCGTGTATATCCATGATGCATTTATTTTTCTCACAAAGTACCTCAAAATACTATTTTTGTCTCATTCTATAAGTACTTACCGTACTGTTAGGCTCACATATCATTAAGTGAAGTATTTGACAAGATTCGCTCTGCATGGTTTTAACCCAAGGAATACTTATATGGTCTTTTCACGCGTGCGTCGTTTAAAGGAAATATTGTGTTTGTGTCACAGCGCAAAAAAAAAGAATGTTTAAAATATGATTTTTATGAACACAGAATGACGTATTATTCAGAATAAGGCAGAGCAACGTTCTGATTTTAGAGCAGTAATTTTCTTCCCACAAATAGAGATTCAGTTGTTGCTCAAGCATAATTTTGTTCACACACTCAAACGATGCACTTTCCGTAACTCATCTCAAATCGGTTTTGAGGCGATGAAGCCGTTGCTGAAGTTAATCGGAGAGACTTAATGATTTAATTATTATTAACGATATTGTCTCTGTGTGCCATATTTAGTCAAAAAAAAAAATGCACAGGAAGTTATTAGATTTATTATGCAAGTAAAGGTTTCACAACCTGTTTAAAGGAAAGTATACCGGGACGGCAGTGTGAGAGTGGTTTAAATTACATGTCCTTTTTTGATTTCATCTCATTCATATTTATCAATCTGGAATCAAACTGTATCTGTCAACAATTGCCTGTGTGGGTATGTGTGAGTGTGTGTGTGTGTGTTTGGCGGGGGGATCGTCAATTGATGGCTGATCACGTTTATTTAGTACAGTGTTTCGCAAAGGACAATGACCCCATGTTGTTTATTTAAATTTGTCAACAATCATGAATATCTAGAAAGATCAGGAAAATACCTTCTTGTCAATGACAAAGTTTCTGTCGTTATGCAAGAAAAAAGTATTGTTCTTTCTTCTACCTAGCATGTTCATATTATTTATATTATATTCATTTTACTTTTTTATTTTTTCTTTGGTCTTTTTTAACCACTACTTTCTTTTCCCGTAAAAAAGTTTCAAATTAAAGTTATCACTCGATAAATCCATTGGCCACTACTTGACAAACAAAATACATCAAATTTAGTATAATTCGGTTGAATTTCATCATGTAAGGCAAATATAGTCAAAGTAACGCGTAGAGAGTGTGAAAGAAAGAGGTTTGCCATTGCTAAAAGAGGTTATTTGTCATGTGGAAACGTATTTTCCATTTCACTTTTTTCCCTAGATATGGATTCGAAACATAGCCTACCTTCAACCTTGCCACATTTATGGATTTGAAATTGTATACGATCTCTGTGTGAAAGACATGCATTCGCCCATCAAGGGCTTGACTCCGAGAAGTACGACTAAAATAAAAAATAAAAGACGTGACAGGAGTCAAACAGATGGTCAATCCATTCTTGAAATCTCCTCCAACATATCTCATCTCACTTATTTAGGTTGAAGAATATCTCTTCCAGTATTAGTCACTCTGAGATACTCAATATCATCCCCTGCCCCCCCCCCTCCCCTTCCTCACATAACCTGCTTTAACAGTTTGACTAAGCTGACCGTATTCTGTCGATTCAATTTCATGAAACCTCATGCGCATAAATATGTATTTTGTTTTTCATTTTCATAAATTTGACATGTTTGCAATTTGCAATTTCCTTGCCCAGTTTTACGTATTCCCATTTTTTCCCCATTTTTATTTTCTCCATAAGTAGGCTATAAGTTCATATGAAAGCAAAACAAGTGAAACCAATTTGGATGATAAAATTTAGAAGAAATATCTAGCATGTTTTGTATGTAAGACATGGAGAAAGCATCTGCAAAAACTGAAAAACGTAAAAAAAAAAAAAGACGTGTAACAAAACTTCTATATATATATATATATATGAATCAAGGAATAGCGGCGCTATGCGGAATACAGATTGCGACAAGAAAGAGAGGGCTGTGGGAATCGTTGACATATCTCCCTAGTGATATAGCAAGTTTTGTAAAAAGGTGTGAAGGTAATGAATTCATGTGAGTAGGAGCTGGCTTATGTTTCAAAGACTGTTTCAACTTTACTTTATTAAAAGAATTTATCACCCGGCTAAGTTATTCTTTATGGCCCAACGGGTGAGACGGAGGCTATCGTATGCCCTCAACAACAGGGAAGAGAAGAGAAAAAAAATGAAGAAAAGTCAAAGATAAATTTTGCACGAGCTCCATAAATGTAGCGATGATTTATTTTGAAAAAATCGCAACCGACGAACAAGTGACAGTATCGTTTTGTAAATCTTCTGTTTTTTTTTTTTCCTGTCGGGATTAAGGATTCTCTCAATGCATGCATGAAAGCAATTATTAAATTTAAATTCCGCTCGATTTTGGCAGAAGAGAGAAATAATAAACCAAGTCGGGTTAAAAATAATATCGGAGAAATATTCGAGGCACGCTCATTCCGCAGCATGCATGCATTGTAACTGTCAGACATCTTGCCCTTGAGCGGTACATGAGAGTGATACAAAGTTTTAGTTATGTAAGTAATGATGATGATGATGCTGACGACGGCCATAATGATGTTTGATGATGTTGCTTCTACTGATGATGATGATGATAATGACAGTGATGATGAAGAGGACGATTATTTGTGATGAAAATTATGATGATGGTTGATGATGATGGCAATTGTGACGATGGTGATGATAATGACGACGACATCGATAACGATGCCGATAGTGATATTAATAATGTGAATGCTGCTGCTGCTGATAATGATGGTAACGATGATGATGAATTATGATGATGGCGATGTTGATGACAATGAGAGTGATAATCATGGTTATGAATGTGACAATGACGAGGATAATGATGAGGATCAATACTGATGATAAAGATGACGATGATGAGGATAATTTTGTATGTGACAATTATAATGATTGTTTTAATATTCTATTATGGTGATGCTACTGATAAATGATGTTACTGATGATTGATGTTACTGATGATGATGATGATGATGATGATGATGATGATGATGATGTTGATGGTGGTGATGATGATGATGATGATGATGATGATGATGATGATGATGACGATGACCAACGTGACAAATGTCCCAACTGACTGGAGGAAAGTGCAGTAACACTGTTCCTCTATTTACCTTTTTGTCTCATGTAGCAAAATCAGACCACGTCCACATTACGTTAATACCAGCATACTTTACGAAACTGAAAGGTAAATGATGAGCTGATTCTGCCATCCGTTGTGTATATTTCTCATTATATACGGAGTTGATTCTGCCCGTGGCCTCCAAGAATTAAAGAAATAAAACTTGACGAATTGATTCAAAAACCTATCAAGCCGGTTCGCGTGTATGTTACATCTGTATGATGGCGTAACTTGATATTTTTTGCTTAGGTAGTTCCTTCATTTTTTTTTTCTGATTACTTTAGCAGATTTTTTGATACGAAAACACCCTGATATTCATAAACCATTATTTTTGCAGATTCTGCGAAGAAATCTCTCAATAGTTCACACACCAGAGAGTTCATCATCTGCAGAGGGAAAATATCATTTCCTAAATTTACCGCCTCATATAAATCTAATTTACTGTAAACTTGGAAATCCATCAAGAGAAAAGAAACACCTCTTCGTCTTCTTCTCCACGAGAGTCAATTATTCAGATTCTTGCTTCGATTATTATGCTAACCGAACGAAATAATATATGACAGTATTCTTGATCGATAAACCATACATGTAAAGTAATTACACATTGGATATCTTCATTTCATATCATTCCATCGGTTTTTCCTCAAGTAGGTTTTCACATTTATTCGTTACTGTAGCCGTCTTTGCTCTTGCAATTGTCTTCCGTGGTCTTTTGTTTTCAAGTTCAGATTTTATTGTTTCCTTTCAGTGATTGCTTTACTTTGGTAGTTTTAGTCATTTTTTTTTGTCTTGTTCACAGCCCGTCTGTTAATTGTCTGTTATTTGTATTTACACTTTTCTTTCTTCCTTTTATGTGTGTGTGTGTGTGTGTGTGCCCTTGTTTTCGGGTGGTATCGAGGACCGAAACAATAGATTGTAGGTCCTCTGTAGGGAAAAAAGCACAATGAGGTCCTCGGAATGAATGGAAAAGAAAGCTGCGTGCGAGTGTGTGTGTGTACGGTGTGTGTGTGTGTATAAGTTGTTCATTTTTGCTACTGTCCGTTGCCGTTCTGTCACGCTAGCACAACACATATGTATATTTGTAATACGACGTTACTATCCTATGACTCACTTATGTTACAACATATACAGAAGCAAGTTGTGCACCTGAAGACCCAAAATGGCAGGCAATGGCGCAATTCCTAGCTGTAGAAACAAAACGACACCAAAATGCCGAATTCGTTGATTCCATTGTTTTCTCAAGTTACGGTCATGTGTGTATATTTGTTTCTGTTGTTCTGTCATTGTTCATCGATATTGTTCTCGGGGGGATACACAACTCACCGGAGATGCCGGTGAAGTCCCGTTTGTTCGCATATCTGACAACTCTTTCTAATGACAAAGGATGATAGTGGGGGCACACTCCGTGTCGATACCTTGAAACGCTTCAAAATCTCTAGATGATATCACCAAGAGAAGTGTTCCGGTCTTGTAATCGAGTAAAAGTATGACTCGTGCGACTGTGATTGTCCTTGTATATCGTCTTTGAGATACATGGAATATAATTGTTGTTATGCTGTATTTCATTGCTGTTTGTGTTGGGTGTGATTGTTGTGATGCTGTATATCTCGTTGTTGATTTTGTACGGTCATGATTGTTATGCTGTACATAATTGTTACGTTGCATGTCTGTGTTGATACGCTGTATATAATTTTTATGTTGTATTTCATTGTTGCTATGCCGAACATAATTACGGTTGCATGTTGCCACTGCTATGCAGTGTAAAATTGTTATGCTGCACGTCGTTGTTCATATATGCTAAACACAATTGTCATGTTGTATGTCATTGTTACTATGTTGTTTATCACCGTTGTTATGTTGCACGTCATTGTTTTTTTTTTCTTTTTGTTTTCTTTTTGCTGTATGTCTGTGTTGGTACCGTATATGTTGCATGTCATTGCTGTTTATGATGTAGTTGATCTCTGAACGCTGTTTTCCTGCTCCCTGTTTTGGGTGGTTTTTCTTAACTATGTCTGTGGTTCTTCTTACACCACACCATCAACCTACTTACGAAGAACTTTTCTTTCCTCGTTATGACATTTGCATTCTACCATTAACTGTCAACTTTCACAGACCTTCAATGAGATGAGTTACAGAGAGGTAGGAACCAGCATTTCCTTTCGATGGTAGGTCTCCAAAATGCGGCTATTCAACAACACTGTTACAAACGCCAGCTAGTAAAAAGTAGCATAAGAGTGGAAGATATTCTAAATATTTGTCACAATTTAAATGATCACATTAATCGCTCAACCTACATCCCTATCATTCCAAAAGTTATGCAATAAGGTCTTCTCACATTAGGTATTCATGTTTTATCTAATGCCTTGAACTTTTTCCTTTTTCATTAGCCTCACACATATTTCGTGATACTTATGAGTGAAGTTTTGTTCAATATTTCAGTATTTAATAAGTAACTTCATAAAACTGTTATAGATATCCAAAATATATGTAATGAGAGGCATATTCGCTGTTATGGTTTTCACTTTTTTTCTTAGGTCTTTTTGCTTTCTCGCTTTTCTTTCAGACATGACTAATTACCCAAACGAGAGCCCGGTATACCGATACAATCCTCACGAACCAAATCAATCAAATATTATTCTAGAAGAAATTCGTTCTGCGATGTTTCCTTTGAAAGCAAACGGCAAACAATGGAGAAACAAGCAATGCTCGTCGCTTCATTAACCCCGGGCTATGATAGTTTACAGTGAAAAAGTTAGCATGATAAATGTTGATCAAGCACTGCTGGGACATCGTGTCTCCCTTTCTTTGCCCCTCGAGAAAAGTAGTCGAATCCACCTTGCGGCACTTAACAAAGTCGTTACGTCTACGGAAGACGAATAAAAAGGAAAACAAGGGGGAAAAGAAGCTTCATCTGTATTTTTCCCGCCAAATCACCTGGGTCTTATAACACATCTATCAATTCCCCACCCTGGGGTAAATTGAGACTAAGGTACGCCAGATGAAATCTCAATTAAGCGTTTTGCTCCAGTGGTTACTTTACCTACATATTACTTATAATTCTCAACTATTTCAATATCGACTTTTGGGAAAAAAGTTTCTGATGGTTGATTAAAGGGGGTACGGTCTTGGTGGGTTTGATTCTTTGGCTAATGAATGGCTCAGATCGTCAAAAAGTAGTTCGAAGTGAAAGTTTTTAAGTCAGGCGGAAATTCATTGCATGGGACCGTGCATATCTTTGAAAGAATTTTACCCTGAATGAAGGAATAAAACAAAAAATGTAGGTTAAGTTTACATCAGCACTAATTGGTGTCAGATTGTTCTTGTGCTGTGTATGGGGTATGTACATGAATGCCAATGAAAACAGAGAACAAAGCGTGCGATGCATTTGTGTATCAATTTTTGGTATTTTCAGTTCTCTAAACGAAACGTCGTTGAAGATTTTTTACTAGAATGTCTCGAAATTGTAAACTTAGACACTACCACAGTGCATTTCGTTCTATGAAGAGTCATCTGCATGTATAAAATTCGTAAACAAAAGAATACAAAATTAGTTTCAATACGAATTGTATTTCTGTCGCTATTGAGAGCTGTTCCTCTTAGCTCTCGCCGAAACTTTTTGCCCCCAATTTGGAAACAATGTCGTTTGCATTTGACATAAAATATGTAACAATGTACAATGTACAAAGGACCATAGCTTGGAAAACGTTGGGGTTAACATCGTATATGTAGACGATGTATCTATGGTTCGAAGTGATAAAAATGAGAGTTTTCCGAAAACAACAGATTTCGTAAATACGTAAATAACAACCTCACGATATTGCTCTTGAGTCAAATCTCTCTGTGTGAAATCTTTGACTTTGTTTGATTATGGAATGTTAATTAATGTTAATTTAATCGATTGTAGACAGGAAGACTTACGTGATGTTGTAGTTCCGGTGATGCCTTCTGGAAAACCGTCAAACCCGTTGAAAAATACACACACCATATTGCAAATATATATTTCGACCTAACACCGAGACCTAAAAGACAAAGACATGTATTGTTCGTATTATTCAAATTGTATTACAGTATGGGTAAATTTAAGCACTCGAAAAATTGAGCAAAACCTTCTCATAAAGACACAATATCACTTGCTTTGCACTTTACTGATCAAAGGTATGGAATTACGATCAACATGCTGCAGAACCCTGACTGGATTGTCTTTTGTCGTTTCTAACTTGATATATTCTATTTGACTTTCTATGGCCACAAAGAATGTAATTAAACAATTAAAGGGGTCCTAAGATTATCTTCAGATTAGCAACACATTGTCTGGTCTGTGTTCGTTATAAGAGGAAGGTTATACGGATTCAGTCAAGTGGCAGATTCTAGAACCAACTGCTAAGGGGGAGGGGGTATGAAATCATGAACCGATTGCTCGTATATATGCCAAGAGGGGAGGGTGTGGAAGTGACATTGCTAAGGTGCAAAAGGTATGCATACAATTGGTACATCAACTAGAAATTAAGAAACATTGATACATGTAAACATCAGTGATTCGTATCAGTTAAACATACACAAACACACCATCACAATTATTTCTCTTCATATGCCCAAATCTGAATATTCTATAAAGGAGGAGGGGGTAATTCCTGCTTTGCGTGTCCTCCCCCCCCCCCCCCTGGATCTGGCACTGATGAAGAGTGTATCTACCTGCAATAGTTAAACTGACCTCAGTCAGTGCATCGTGAACGTGAGCGGGTGATGTGGAAACCGTCCAGTTGTGTGTCACTGTTAGGTAAGGCATTTTAAAACAGTTTATGTGTCAAGTGATTTTGAACAAGTCTATGCAACTAATGTACATCTGTTCATGACATCTTTACCGAAATTGATTGCGAAGTTGATGAGAAATCTAGCCTGCTTATGACACAACATAAAGTAGGTACATAAAACTTTCGGAGGGGGGGGGGCGTATGTTGCCCAGACTTTAGCCGTCACTGATGACCATATCTCATTTTAGTTGGATCTATGTTTCATTTTCACCCCCCACCCCTTTGATCACACGCAAGCATCAAAAGTAACAGAACGCACGCAGATAAATATTCCAAAGAATATTTGACCTTGAAAATGTTGAAACACAAAAGGTTCGCGTACTCGTGGCATTTATGAATGCGCGCTCAATTGCTTCTAATAATTTGCTTCTTCTTTTATTTAGGTCACATGGGCACGACATTCAAATTCACAAAACTTAAAACCTGTATAGTCTCCTTTAATTAATGCAAGAGAAGGCCTACATAATTAAAATGTAATGATATTTTACGATGAGCTCTTCATATTTTTCATAGATGCATATTGTATGCGTGAACGATAGGATGGTTTGTTAAGGTCGGCATCTTTCGAATACGAGATGTGGTCAACTGGAATCATATTACCAAGCGAGGTTAACGTCTTAATTAACTCGTCTATCATAAATGCGAGGCATGGATTTCATGCTTCGCGTCACCACATTGACTCATGCTGTGACAAGCTTTCATCTCTCTGCATATAGAACCGTCATGTAGCTACTGGCTTTATGAGAGCTGTATATGCGTGCAAGAGTTGCCTGCATATGCTGATCACCTATACCGAGCGACACTATGCGTGAGAAGTAATGTCCCCTTGTTCCCATCAAAAGACACACAGACACACGCACATGTAAATATATACATATATACATATACTTCGCGGCACTGAACTGTGGGTAATTATGTAAAAAAAAAAAAATGAATAAAGTTTCATTATACTTTCCCATTACTTGAAAATTTCGAATTTTTTACATTTAGCCAAGCGCCAAAGAAAAAGCAAGAAACCAAAAAACAAAGACCCAAAACAAAAGAAAAAAGAACAAAAAACAAAGAGGAACACAGGAAAAGACTTTTCATTGACCGGGACTAATAAGTATCATGAGGGATGAGGTTGTCCAGTAAACATGATTATGCAATATTCAAAGTGTGGACCATGACACTCCACACCAGCGGAACATCTGGCCTTCATGTCCCGGTACTGTGTCTTTAATGGATCACGCTTGACCAACGTTTGTGCCATGCAGGTAACCACCTTGAACGGGTATATTTGCAGAGAAGCGAGGCGTGGAGGGCGACATCACTCTTCCGTGAATTGCCTGTCAATTTCTTCATACAAATATATATTATGTTTTTTTTTTTTTTCGTTGCCTTGATCTGTAAATCAAGTAGCGGAGTGTTCAATTAATGGAACGTTTACTTACTTGTGTGAGGAACAAGATAATATGCTGCAATGCATCTGTATTGAACAGGTGATGCGGTCGTGTAATTTATATTTCAAAATGAATAACACAACAACGACAAAAAAAAGAAATATTCGGTTGAATCGGATGGTATAGCATTATTGGCCATATAACTTTTGAGGCACAGGACAGTGACGCTGTAACTTACACAACTTTATAAGGACAAAGTAAAGCCTCCCAAATAATGACACATACATCAGTATACTGGATTCTTATTTGTTGAGGTTATCTAAATGATAGCCAATGGGCCAATCGTCGTTTTGAGGTTTGTTTGAGGTTACAGAACTCGTGCTGCATCAGAGTAGAAGTGATGTGGTGGTAGGAGGGTGGGAGGGGGTTACAAATACACAATGTCGACAACATATCGATCGAAGATTAATTGTATAACAGTTCTTGTTAAGGTTATTGCTTTGAATTGATTGACATTATCTTTCGGGTTGAAGGGTCCACCCTTTTCAGTTTAATCTCGTTACCCATTCTACTTGAAACTACGGTATTACACCTACCTATCTTGGGCTGTAACGATACTGATAACCCTCTAAAAATGTCTCGCATATTTACGGCGGTAGTAATAATTGCGTTCAATTTGTTATTGAACTTTCCCCGGTACACTCACGTTGGCGCTGTTCCCCTTCAATGAGGTCAAACAGGTTCATTCAGATCAAAGTAGATCAATACTTTAACACTGGTTAATGATCTCACACTGGTTAATCATCTAACACTGCTTAATGATCTAACACTGGTTTCAACCTTTGGTTACTAACTTTGTTAAAGTTGATACATATTTTTGACTAGCACGCAGTGTTAACGATGGTTACATTTCTTTTGTTGTTAGAATTTCCTTTGAAAAGTTCAACGGTTCTCAAACGAAATAGCTTTTTCTTTCCTTCCAGTCCTCACACAAATATCTTGTTCATAACTGACGATATTGCTGATTGAAGAACGACAGCTCTGGCAACCGAAGAAAATTCTTCAGACGTACCTGAGAGGTCAACAAAATACCAGGTAACACCGACAAATTACTTCAATATTGTCGTCCTTTGAAAGTGAAGTGCTTAATAACATGGACATTTGACGCCAGCGAAAAAAAAAAATAAAAAAATAAATAGGTTTTATTGGAGATTGACCATAAAATGTTGTGGAAAGAATGATGGTTTCAGCTCTTAAAAGTATTCGTAACGTGCATTTAGATACAGTCAAGTTTATAAGAAAATACAAAGGACAGTCCATGAGTTACGTCATTATGACATCAGAGATTTGTCATTGCACAACGTGCACCTCTGTGAAATACTATACTGTACGTGTTTAAAAACCCGTAACTTCCACACGGAGCATGCCATTGAGTTATGGTTTCAACAATATAGAGGAACAATGTACTTTTTTTTCTATAAAATTTCTCTCTTCTTCAGTGGAACATTTCGCTAAGTACTTCCATTGGAAGATGGTCTCGAAAATATTCAGTTTCCTTGTGTGTTTTTGTTATTTTATGTTTACTTAACGCCGTTTCTCATCTTTCTTTAATTTGAACGTTTGTCGTTTACTGGTAGTTTTCTACCAGTTATTCACCCAAGGTTACAAGAATATTTTGTGGCCAAATATAATAGGCTAAATAAATAAACCGGGATATTGTACCTGGCTCTGTATACTTTCTTGCAGTGCCTTGTAATGTATGGTCTGATGGTTATTGTTGCTGTATCACACATATCGCCCCTAATTACAACAAATCTATGGCCCGACTTTCAATCTATCTGTCATATAGGCACAGGATGATCTGATGAAACTCAGCCTAGGCATACCTGTTACCTCGGGGCATTCATGAAGCTCTTAAATAAAAGTTAAACATTTTGAAACAAAAAAAAAAAAAATTCTCGGTGCCGACCGACTCATGACTGCACCTCGCCGTATCTAACCCGACGGACTAAATAGAGACGTTGCCATTCTTTCTTCATTTTTTATTCTTTTTTTTTTTTGAGGGGGAGGGTAATTTTCGATTTTTTGTCAGTAACGCCTCGATGGTTTGACATCTTGTGTTTGGTATATGTAATTCGTTTCACTCACTAGGTCTCAGTTTTCATCCGAAAGGGGGCAAAGTTGTCCGAAATTATTACGGGAATAAAACTGTTCAAGATTCCCCTACCATGTTTGGTTTGACTACCTTTTTATGTCTAAACAAATCATTCGTTTTCACTCAATTATTTGTGACCAAAGCGTGGACATCAAGCGAACGCACCATATTTAACATGTCTCAAGGAAGCATATGGCGTGCCTATCACATTTTGGATTATCGTTACAGAAAAAATGATTAAAACACCGCTTGCGTTGCTCTGAACGTAAGTGGGAGGTAGCGCTAGATCAGTTGACACCCCAGCAATTAGTCTCGCTCCAGCGGTTTTTCACAGTCAGTACTAAAAAACAAACTTGTTTAGAGACGATATAAGATGACTTTTTAAAATTACCCCGATGTGGTTTTTAACGATGTTATATACAAAGGTCGGACCAAGACCATGATAGAACGAGGAGCAATAAACAACAGTGCTATGTTTTGCATGGTTATGTGTCTATTCGTGTATAGGCTGTATGTGCAAATGATTCCCTAGGTGTAAAACCGGTCGTTTTAACTTGAAACAAACTGAGTCGCAGAACTTGTTGAAAATATGTTAATTAGTCTACGTTGAACGATGAAAACAGTATGGCCTCGTATTACAAAAAAAAGTATATTCGCATGCAATGGATGCAGGTGTATACTCTAGTATACTCTATTCGACTGAAGTTCTATGGGGGAATAAAGTCAGAAATTTGAGTTGTAAATACGTGGATTGACAATAATATTTGCGGCAAGGGGTGGGGCAAAGCCTCTTCTGATTTTTTTTTTTTTGTGTCGTCTAAGAATTTTTGCGGTATAAAAGAATTATCAACGTCAAAAGTGCCCCTGGACCAGCCGTCCCTTTTTCTATCCCCGAGGAACCTGACCCGGCCACGGGCCTAGATATATAGTGAAACTGAACTTATTTGTGGACCGCGACAGATTAAGAAAATGTGCCGACTAGAAGTGGCGGCCTGGGTGTATCCATCCTGACGGGGGGGGGGGGGGGGAGACTCAGGTGGCGCCCATCATCACTTTCATGGTACCTAAAATTGTGGGAAGACTATCTAAGGGGAGCGCCACCATCAGTTGGCACCTATTCGTTCCAGAAAGGGTTTGAATAAAATAGCCTACTCCATAAAGATGCCAGGAGATCGCCTTGAATTCCCGTATATATCGGTATCATACAGAGGAACGAATGAGCTATTACACAAATGTAGGAACACGCACCTTGCGTGCGTATGTCAGTGAGTATGTATGTATGCATATGTTTACGAAGAACGAAAAACAGCTCATAACCGACCTTTTTTTTTTTTTCGGTGCATGAACTTTCCTCGCGTCCTAGAAATCCGTCGGGTTTGCTATAGGTGGTACCGACTAGTCTTAAATCAAGTCGTTTGATTTCTTCTGACATAACCGACGGAACGTGATGCACAGTTTATTAAATTAGCCTAGTATGTTGTTTCGTTTCCAAGTACAAAAGTAGCGACGAATGTCAGATTTGGCCTGACCAAAGCCTGTCGATACACTCAGGTAGCAATTCAAAGAATAAACTTCATTTTTTAAAGAATTACTATCCCCCCCCCCTTTACATGTGAAGGCCATCTTTTCTTTCAATCGAGATTCCAGTTTTACATTCTTTTTCCTTGCTTAATCAAATGATGACATCCTTAAGTAGCCCGGCAGATAAAGGTTTTTCGTCAGAAGTGGAGTTTATTCTACAGCATTCGCAGTTCACCTCGTAATCTGGCATATTTGAATGGAATAACAGTAATGATGAAATAACCTAACAAAGAAATCGCAATCTATTGTTCTTTGGTCTGAGTTTTATTTTGATCAGCATTTTCTTTCTTTGACGTCGGTTAGGTTGTCAAGGAGATATGAATAATCAGAGAGGACTTTATGATTTCCTTGGTACATAAAAGTTGGTTTACAAAAATGTCCTCATTTACATACAATGTAATGACGTAACGTATATATTGAGGTAACGCAGTAACGTCATAGCATGTACCAATAGACACTATACATGGTATACCACGGCAAAGGTATGCATTTGAGACATGCACTTCTCTGTCCTCCGTGATATCAAAACAAAGATTTTAACAAAAATCGATAAAATAAACAAATAACGAAAATCCCAAAGATAACAATACTGTTCAACAAGAGAGATATATATGCATGTTCATTGCCGAAGTAAGAAATCCTGGTAATGTGTGCGTGGGCTGGGGGTGGGTGTGTGTGCGTGTATGTGCCCTTGTTTTCGGGTGGGACCGAACAATAGATTTTAGGTCCTCTGTTGAAAACTCAATAGATTTCTCTCAAGTCCTCTCAAGATTAACAATAGACAGTCTATTGTTTAGGTTAAGGTTGAGGAAGGAAAAACAAAAGAAAGCACAATGAGGTCCTCGGAATGAATGGAAAACAAAGTTGTGTGTGTGTGTAAGTGAGGGTGCGTGCGTGTGTGTGTGTGTTTTATCTTAGTGCAGAGTATATATGGTCACGTGATGCAAAGACTGCTTTATTCAACAACAACAACAAAAAACTAGCTTGGACTTGAATTAATCGATGATGGACATACATACATACAAATACATGTGTAGAATCCAATCTTATACGTCAGGAGGTGGTGTAGTTGTCCGTTTTCTGAAATACCGAAATTGGTCAGTAGGTGACTTGCATTCTTGACAAGTGTATCGATATACTGCTCCGATGCAAGCCTCTGTTATTTATCGATGCCGGTGTGTGATAATAGTGTTAAACGGGGTGAAGTTGAAATAATTTTTTTCTAATACTTCTAAAATAAGTTCTAATACGTTGTTCAACCAATTATACAGTTATTTTACTTTCAGTTTTTAGCTATAAGTCTTGTATATCTCACCGCTGGAATTCTGCAAAAGTTAGTGAGATGTTTTTCTAACGGTCATCGTCCGATTTCTACCTGCCAACGTCACTCGATGGGTCATACCTTACTAATGACGTTGCCGTTAACTTTGGATGAAAAGATCCACATTCCATGAAGGATGGAGGTGGTTATGCCACGGCCAGAGGTAAACACTCACGGATCAACATCATACAGGTATACACTGAACGACCAGTAAATAAAGGCAATTATTTATCCATGCAAACAGGACGGGCGGGGGTAAGCGTTCGATCTGGTTCAGACACTGTGTAGCGGACTAAAACGGTTCACTCAGATTTGGGTGTCACCTTCATAGCAATTCACATACCGACCGCGGAGGAGGGGGGAACCATGACATTATATCCATCGATAATAACTATATTGAAGTAAATTACGACGGATCCAGATATACAGGAAGGTTAAAGGGTTTTGGAATTCAGCATTGCAACCAGGAGAGTAAACATCAGCAGATACCAAGCTACATCAGACCCATTGAAATTGATTTTTAAATTGAAAGTGAACTTGGACTCGTTAATTGAATTCATCCATTTGGCACAAAGGTAACTTAGTTTAAATCGCTTCTTTTGTTTCAACGCCGGTGTCAGATTGTTAGCGGTAATTGTACGCGACGTGCTGTTTGGAAGAACTTGCAAAAGAGAAGAGAGGGGGACCGACTCGATTCGAGGCTCACGTGTACTTTTCTCCCCCAGGCTAAAGGCCAGATATAAAGAGCATACCGCCTTGTGGATTGGCCTTTGGAAAATCGAAAAAATGAGAGAACCATCTGCCTGTAACAATCGAGTACATGGTGAAGTGAGTGGATTGATGAACCGTATTTCACCAGTTTATAAATTCAATTTTCATATTCATAAAAGTGAAGTAGAAATATCCTTCGACCGGTATCTGAGCGAAATAATTGGGGGTAGCGACAAGTCGACGCTTCAATTAAGCGCGTTTTTTTTTTCACTCTCTCCGAAACAGACATGTCAAAACCGAATTATGGATCCGATATGACATGTTTAGAAAAGCACAGTGGGCGACTCAATAACGCTTCATCATCACAACAACATCGGCCAAATTCACGATTACCAAAGAAAGACGAAGCCGCTATGATATACGTCACACGTTAATAGCAGGTATAGTGTATATCTGTTCTACGAAACAATTGATCGTGAACTATTGTGACGTGTAAATTCTCATCTTTGTCGAGAGTAGGTAACTGTTTGTCGGGACCTCCCCCCCCCCCCCCCCTAAAGTGTCTGAAGTTGTTGACACACTTGAAATAAAGTGAACCATTTTTAATTTTCAACAATGAGTTACAATGAATCACAGATTAAGACTGCACGTCCAGAGTTAATCAGCCGAATGAGTTGCATCTTTATATAAAAAAAAGTTACAACCTGCAAAAGTTTACCCCCCCCCCATCACCGAGAGTGAGTGTCAGTACAGTCGCTGGTGTAACTTGACGTAATATCTTCCCAAAAACAAATGTGAGCCAGTTAAATCATTTTATTTAGAGTAAAAGCCAGCAATATTCGGCTCTCAGTAACAGTTAGTTTTGATTTGCATCTTTGTAAATATCTAATAACATTTGTCATTGCATCACGTCATCATAGTTACACCCTTCGCAGTCAGCTAGCGGAGATCGTCTCTTTACGACTTAGTATTACTAGTTATCTTAGACTGTCATTTATTTTTAAAGATAGCTTGCCTCAATGAGATTACCGAAATTAAAGGTGGGTATCTGAAAATGTGAATAAATCCGCACGGAATTTTAATACAAGCAGTGCGAAAACTTTGTAAAATAGTTTTTCGAATCTGTGTAAACGTTAGATTTATCTTTTAGAACTGGCCTCAAATTCAAAATGAAATAGAGGACAGTGACTTCGTTGTAATTGTTATTAATAACGTTGATTCTACACAAATTAAGGTCGAACGGGATGGAACCGCCAAACGGACGGAACATGAAGGAATGACTGTTCATGTTCGCACAATACTACTGACCTTAAAAAAAATAGGCCTGTTTTAATCATTTAGCGTCTGTTTTACCGACTTTATGCACGATCCTCTGGTTTTGGACTGAAGAAATCCGGCCTCTATACACATCCCCTCGGTTGGTCCAAGTGGTTGGTCGGTGAGTCCGCTTGGGCGTCACGGTCTGTAAAATTCAAACTCCACATGCCATTCAGAGATAACCTAAGCTATTTAGATACTCTGCGATCGGCTTAATTGCTCATTTAAAATGCTCCGTATACAATCTCAGTTCTTTACATGACAAGCTGCCACAGTAAACACAATTACAAACTATCGCCTTGGGGCGAACAGATTTGTAACACAGTTCGTTCTCTACCTGACCCGATTTTACCTTTTATCTGGTTACGATTCGCGATTCATATGAAAGTTGACCAATGAACCTGGAGTCTCGGCGGCAAACAGCAAACACAAGAAAGGTATTCTCACGCAAGCGACAAATATTTAAAAGGACCTTAGTTCTTTGTGAGGTCATTACCCTTGGAATATTACTTAAGACGTGACCTTCACTTTGTTTTTCGTCTCCTACTGAATGTTTCAGTATAAGATCTCATGACTGAAAAGTGAAAACTAGCTCTTTTTACTTACGATAGACTTTTTGACAAGTTCGGGAGACTATACCGATCTCATGGGAATGACATCACGGGTGAAAGGTTACCACACTTTATCACAAATCCACAAGCCAGTGTCTCAGAACAAAATGAAAGACCAAATACCTTCACTTCGTCCATCCTCCCTTTTTTCTCTTCCTTTGTTAGTTTATATTTCAATATATGTTATTGTATTTGCTGCTGTTGTTTTAATGATCTTCTTTGTTTTGTTTGATTGTTATTTTATTTGCTCCGTGTCTTCAGGGGAGGGATCTATGGTCTTTTCTTGATGAGGGTTACAAGATAAAAAGGGCTCATTTATGACTTATCAAAAAAGGGCTCATTTATGACTTAACTTAGCGGAACGTTACCATCGGTTGGAGCCGATTGTACAAGAAAATTGTTTGGTTTTAAAAGTCACCCCCCCCCCCCCCCGTCACAGGAGACAGCATTTCCAGTACGTTAGTTGTATGTATAAATACCCCTGGACGAGAGACCTCATGTATGCAATATTTCAATTAATGAAGAGAAAATTCAGTCTATGAAAAATGGCAATACATATCAAATAGGTTAAGATGATGCGAAAATCCTAACGTGTTATCTATCCTTTTTCATGAGTGTATCTTCAGCCCCCCCCCCCCCCACCACATTCTTTCATTGGGGCTTGTGGCCTCGAAGGACCACCATTGCCCTCAGGTTTCTACCAGCCACTGTTTTGAGAAGAGGTTAGTTCTTCCGGGGCAAGACCAAGCCTGTCCTCCATTGCTCACATGTCAGCTAACCGCAGCGCCACGATTGCTTGGGCGTGCGAGAAAATCTTTGGATACAAGAACAAAAAAAAAAGAAAGAAAACTCACTAGTTCGAACGAAATCACTTTCCCACTCTTCGCGGGCTCGTCTTTGACTCTCGTCAGCCCCATTAGTCTTTGACTCTCGTCAGCCCCATTAGCTCGATGTGATTTGGTACAACAAAAGTGTTCAATTCCAAAGTTAAATTTGTTCTAAGAAATGCAGCTAATTCCTTAATTTTTTGGTTAATTTCAGGAAGCAATAATTTTGGCTCACCGATTCGTCGATTGTGACTTCTGATCCAACTCTTTGGCTGTGAACATGAACTTGAATTTGACTTTTATCCCTCATCACATGGCAACACTACAAAAGAAGAGGGTAAAAGAAGAGGGTAATTCCAAAACATGAATATTGGTTAACACAGTGAAACGTATTCGCCTATTCTGACTTCTTCGTGAGGAATAACTGGAGGGAAGACTTCCTATAGATGTGGACAGATGTGGAATGTGAACAGATCATTACTTTGTAAGAACCAAAGACCAGTTACGGCACCAGAATTTCTTAATTTGTTTTGAATTATTAGCATGTGTGGCCTTAAAATGTCCCTTCCCTATATTTTAATCAGTTACAACAATCATTACAATCTTCCTCAAAGGACGTCCTCCCTACCGACAACAAAAAAAAGATTGATTAATTTTCGAAACAAACGACTGATATCTTCAATTAAAAGAGTTTTAATGTGAACAATATCGTCATAAAAGTGTACTCATTATATTTTAAAGATGTGAAGAATAAGTTTAAATAGATGTAGAACAGACCGATCAATGGTAAGTCATTTATCGCTATCTTAGTAAATGGTAAGATGTGTGATGAACGGTACAACACAATTTCTTCCTCATGCACAAAAGGAAATCCTCACATGATATGATACAAGTCTATCCCTTCTCGAGAGGACACACCCTTAAAATTATGGTTTATCTGGCTGTCAGGTCATGTTTTATCATGTAGAAAAGGTCTTCTCGAGACATGATTTTAGCACATTATGGAAATTTTGAGAAGACAAGGTGCAAAAGGCATTGTGGATATGCGTAAAAGTGAGTTGGTGGCTACTGGATACTGATGGATACTGACACCGACCCCTGGAAACTGGATACTGGCCCCACTATCACTGAATATCGACCCCAGTCGGAGGGCTGCTACCTTGTAATGAAGTATCTAAAGTAAGTAAATTTACTATAAAAACCACTAAATCAAATCAAATTTAGGAATAAGTTGAGCGACTGTTCGCCCGGTCTGTACTGCCGCTTCTACATGATGCAGTGAAATGTATCCAGATCTTAGAAATAAAGCGAGATATATATCAAAATAGGGGGCGCTTATCGTATTTGATGTACGATTTGTACTTCCTCTGGCTGGCTCCACGATAGGTATGAGCTGCAATTTCTCTTTTTTTTTGTGAAGTGTTCGAGCGAACAGTTGTCCTCTCACTTTCTTGCCAATTGTTGTAGACTTTGTGACGTGTTATTGATATGCAGATCCATTACTCTACATCTTTTAATCACATTGTGCAATTTCTACCTTTAAAGTACAAGGTGTAGCAGACGAGTTTTTTTTTTTCTTTCATCTTTCATCGCTCCGAAAAAACGCAGGCTACCTTTAAACCGAAATAATGAAGAGCGGAGGAAATGCTCTTTCTCTCTCCTCTCCTGCCTTAGATCTGTTCATATAGGGATGGGGGGGGGGGGGTGAAAGAGCCTATTTGTAGTCTGCTTACTGAAAACATACATGTTACCGGAATTGTAGTTATCTGTTCACTTGTATAGGTCAGGAGACAAAACAAATATCTGATAGCACGAGGGGTCAAAAGAGTCAAACACTTCTGATATTATACATCCTCTTCCCCTCCCTATCAACGAAGTCAGTCTGCCCGTCATAAAAACTATAGCCGGTGACATCAAACAAAATCTGGTGCAATATTTTGCATTTACTGCAGTCATTTTCAAGTTATTCCAGCAATGTTTACTCTCATCGATTACAGTTATTTGTTATTTTATTTAAACTTTATTTCAAGAGTGTGACTTGGTTGGCCAAGACTAATCTTCCCCAAGGCCCTCAAAAGACATAAGCGAGCACGTAAAAGAAAACAAACAGAAACGATTAAGGAGAACGTAAAATTAAGATTGTGATAAAATAATTGAGGAGATAAGAAATTAAAGAAACAAGAAATTAAGATGTTGTTTATTAGCTTGCTACAATCGTCGATGGCTGCATGACAAAGTAAAAACCGTCCTGGCACTGATAACTTTTGAATATGATAGCCACATAGAAGAGAAAAAGATGCCACACAGTGGTATTTTGATAGATGGGGAAGCACGAGAAAAATGATGGTTGGTCTAGATCTGTGAGAACGTTGTGAGGGAGGCGGTGTCCCCAAGCCCCTTTCGAGACAACTTTGCACCTAATAGCTTATCTCGGATGCGATCTAGTGCAAGACTTGGCTTCTTTTAGACGTCATAAAATGTGATAGATCGAGAAATGAAAAATTCTAACTGGTAATTCAGAGTCTCCGACTATCATCATCCTAGAATGAAGTATGAGAAATTCAAATGAAAATTCAGATTTATTGACATTTTTTTCCCGCTATCAGGTAACCTCACAATCTGGTGCAATATTTGGCATCTTTTTACCTCATGTATTGTGCTAGACTGAGATATGACAAATTCTAAGTGATATTCCGATTTTCCAAATATCGTTATTCTGAGTTATTTTCTTTTCTTTCTTTTTTTAGAGGGGGGGGGGCGGGCGACCCCGATCACGACGGGCCTGGATGTATGTCGACAATTCATTCAAACACACGATGGCCAACAGAATTTTGATCTCAGTTGTCCTCTTTCGGATAATTTGAAATTTTGTAGGTGTATTGATTGGAAGGGAACGTCCCACAAACTGTTTGTTCACAATGAGCGTGCGAAGGACGTTTCCCGTTTTTTTTTTTTTTTGACCAAATTTCGCTTTGTCTAGAATTTTTTTATTCCAAAATATGTGAAAGGAATTAACTTTAAAGGAAAGGTAAATTTCTAAAACACTTCTTAGAAAGAGAGCAATCATAAAATCAGTCTCGGTAATTAAGACTTTACTTACATAAACTTAAAATTCGTTAACTTAATAATTGCCATTCGAAACGTTACCGTTACTCCATGTAAAGTACCGGTAGGGAGGGGGGGGGGGTTACCAGGTAGTGTTCTCCCTTAATTTCGATCTGCTTTGTAAGAAACAACAAGTACACAATCAATGCATGTAATAATTTCGACTGTCAAGGTAAGTCAGTCAAACCGTTACCTTCTTTTGTCCATTAAAGGGGCTCATTGAGTTGATATCAGTAAAGATTGCGGTGATTTTGAAGTATACAAACACACGACAATACTCACAATTAGCATAATTAATCAACTTTCACATCCAATAGTTATATGAAAACTGTCAATTTTTTCGGATTTTTGACCGTCACTTGCTCTGATTGTGTGCTTGTGAATGTACTAATGTGAAAATGTCTGGTCACAAAGTTTCAAAAACCAAATTTAATCGTTGGTTACTCACTCATTAATGTTCCAACGTATGTAAAACTTTGGGATCCTTTTAGTTTGACTGTTTGTCACTATGTATGTGAAGGAAACTTGACCGGTTTAGAAAAATTGAGTGAATTTCACAAAACAACTCAATGAGCCTCTTTAACATAACACAGAAAAGAAAGCAGTGCACCGATAATGTTGGCATTTGGGACGTGTAGATGAGTCTAACCTTAATATATGAACACCTAGTGAATTTGTCACGTGGAGTTACTTTTTGGGCATTTATAAGCCGGCACAGCGATTACTTCAGTCACACACCAAAACTATGGGGCGATATGTTACAATGTCCCGCTACTATTCAAAAAGTGAGCCAAAACATTTCTTTTTTACGAAACATAGGGTGGATGTGATATTACGTCCCCCACTTATCGAATTGTGGGGGTAAGTGTCCCCACGTCCACCCCCCCCCCTCCCCAGCATTGACGCCCACCCCCATGCTCAAGATGATTATATCAATGCATGTTTACACACGCACGGGCAATCATTTACACTCGCGTGTGACTGGGTTTTCTTCTATTAATAAAATTTTAGACAGAACCCATTCATTACAAAAAATTGTTTCTGAATTACCGACAGCGGAGGATGCAACTTCCTCTCAGTTTGAAGTTCCCAAGGTTTCAATATTACTTGATCGATCATTAAAGCGGCAAGATATCGCATATTCTGTCGGTTTGTCATACAGTGCGATCCCCGTGGGGTCTCTAAACAGTTATTTTATGTATCAAATGAAACTATGAAACCACGAATGGCTACGCTCAATCAACTGGCAAGTCTGACATTCTATAGATTGTTGATATCATCAAATCTGCACTGGATAAAACACGACGCAGAGTAGGGCATATACATGGTGGAAGCAAGGAAAATAAATTGCTAAGTAACTTCCAAAACTCTTTCTTCATGTTTGGAAAACTTTGGGATACGCAGTCATCCTTAATATAAGCCAACACAAAAGTGCGTTGGTAATTGTAGTAGACCAAAACCGACCAGGTTATATAACGAGTGGCGAACACTTCCAGCCCCTTTTCAAATACCATGATACAGTCATGGTTATTTCTATGACATGGTGGTAGACCTTGTTGGGCCTACCATGTCATGTACCACCATGTACTAACATATGATCATCTGAATAGCATATAACACAGGATAGCAAGTGTGGAACGCCAAAAGGGAAATGAATTTCGTTGTCTCATTGTAGTTTGTCTCAACTTATTTCGTTGTCTCATTTGATTTTGTCTCCTTTTTGGCTTGTCTCACTGAATTTTGTTTCCTTGTATTTTGTCTCATTTACGTTTGCATCATTTTAAGGTTGTCTTGTTAAAGTTTGTCTCGTATAAGGTTGTCTCGTTTTAGTTTGCTTCATTAAAGTTCGTCTCGCTGCAATTCGTCTCAATGCAGTTTGTCTCATTTTCTTGAATGACGAAAATGGGGGTGGGACTGGAAGTGACTTTACAGTAAGATGAACGTCCTTCATTGGACAGTTTGCAGTGATTGTGTTGGTATTGGTTTTGTTTTGCTTTTGTTTTTTTTTTTTGGGGGGGGGAGGGGGAACTTAAATGAAAACAGAAACATCTTTGCTCACGTGGCAATTCTTTGCAAAATCTTCGTAAAATAATCACAATACCGGCAAGAATCGTAATGTTTGTGGTCTTTCCCCTTAGAAATTCATCTAAAATTCCTCTCTGCTTCTTAATACCATCACCACATCACCATCACTTTAGGATCTCTTACTCTCATCTTCACTTAGAATACCGAGCCTTTAAAAGACGATAAACAAAAACTTCGGCTGACGAAATGAGTTTGTCAATGTGTTCCAATCACAGATTCCCATTCAGTTGATTAAGTTGACATGGTCCAAAATTAGATCCATTGGGACTCCAGCCCGAAGAGTCTGATTAATTTGAGACTGATTAACATGTGTGCTTAGTGTTCAAATTGGTAGCCCGATTGTACTACTGAACTGTGGGCAAAAATTGTCTGAGTGGACCGGCCCAGTTTGCGCTAATCGATGTGGCCTCAGTGTTTACTGGAAAGCTCTCGACGCGAGGTCTGACGGCATGATGATGTTCCTAGCCTGTGAGTCGATAAAATAATAAGCAGAAACCTCCGGTTCATGGAAATGAACATGAAACTAACCTTGCATCTATCAGAGTGAGCAAAACCTGCCGTTCTGTCCTCTTCAATGCTCAGCCACGGCGTCCCTTGAACTGGATTCTGGATAACTTCTATAAGTTTTAAATGTAACGCCCGTCTCACGACGGTGATGTCATGTAAGGTGCGTCCAGTCGTCAGTGGCGTGAGCAAAGGGAAGGGGAGGTGGTCGGGGCCATGTCCCCCCTCCACCGACTCTAGAAACTGTTCAGTCGGGAGAATTCGCGTCAGAGCGATGAACGTTGTTTTAATTTTTAAAACCTTTGTGAAAGTGAAATGCATCATACCATTCCACACAGTCAAAAACTAGTACCATTTTGCATCTCATCGTTATGTAATTCTAAAAATTTCGTAAATGGGAGTGGGGCAGGGGCACCGGGGATACCCTTTCCCCTCAGACGACTGCCATGTCGCAGTTGAGGATATGAATGCTCCACAAATCTGCCTGCACCCTGCCCCCCTCCCATCCATTGAACAGCTCAGGCTGCAGACGTTCAATTCTCAGTTTAATCACGACCAAATCATTCAGTCATTGGTAGCTCGCATACAGATGAATGAAAGCAACGTTAAGTTCTTGATATTTATCAACTTACCTTCAATCTTATACCAGTGGTCTGCTAAGGAGCGACATCGTAGTTCGTCTCACCTTTGACAATATGATGAGAGACAGTAAAGGTCTATGATATCTGAGTACTCTGCATGTGTCAGCTAATTAAGGGAACTCTTTGATTTTAGAAGATACTAGTTCAATGAGTGCCTCCCTGTTATTTTCAGGTGCGTTCCTCTTCTACCGTGTAAGTAAACTGTCACAAAACAAGAACCTCCTGGTATCGATATATATTGTTCTTGTTCAACATCACACATTTAGGGTTGTTACGTAATACTCGTTCCACTAGGTATTGATAGTCAAGTCACCCAAATAAGAAAGAAAGCAAGAAAACGAGACGCGCTCTTCGGTGAGCAAACAGGGACGCCATAGTAAAAATTTATGTTATCAGATCTGTTATACAATTCTTGTATACGTTGTAACTTATTTACATTGGGAAAAGAACAAGTATTACACCTGAGTTTCTCCCGTTTTCCATACCTTGCATACTTGTTAGAGAATTGAATATGCTCTAGGTAGTGTCTCCAAAATTGTATGTATTTGTGTAATGTATCTCTATATGATGGAAATAAACCGTGTCATTGCCTTATTATCATTGCCAATTCTCCGTGACCAGTTGCCACAGAGAATAACAGATATTTACTTTTTCCCGACAAGAACAATAATTTGATCGTTTGCATGCTGTGCAGTAAATGGGGACTTACGTTATTTCTGGCATAATTTTTATACAGGCCTACTTCCGACTTTTTGCCCCGCCGGAGTTGGTCAGCGATGTGCTCCCAGATCCCCGTCATTATTTGTTATTTATTTTACTTCCCATCACTTTGGGGAACCTGACGTCGTCCCCTATCCCCAGTGGATACTGCTATTATTCTTGCATACTTCATCCATTTGAAGGGATACACTATACCCACATATATGGGTAGCCTGCGGTACACGGATCCACTCGGAGGTTGACGGATCGGTCCAGTGGTAGGCCTCAATGCTTTCGAAGATGAGTTGCTTCTATTTAGACAAGAATGATGCATAATCAATTGATTCAATCTGTCAGAAACATGTGATATATTTACCAGTAATTCGTGGCATATGAAAAAGCGTTGTCCTACTGTTATTATAGCAATGATGTCATATTACATGACG
Source organism: Stichopus chloronotus (assembly GCA_021234535.1). Classification (NCBI taxonomy): domain Eukaryota; kingdom Metazoa; phylum Echinodermata; class Holothuroidea; order Aspidochirotida; family Stichopodidae; genus Stichopus; species Stichopus chloronotus. The sequence continues at coordinate 32,784,879 of CM037835.1, read as the reverse complement.
TCATATCCCTTTTCGTGTGACCTGACTGTGTTGATTCATTGTTTGACGACGACTATGACAAGTCCGTTTGTTTGGCCTTTACACTGTAAAAGTAGGCCTAGCCTAGGCCTAAGCAGTTTTGCTACATAGTACAACTGTACTGTACATATACAAGGACTGTTACATGTCCAGAACAGCCAATAACCGACCCTTATTTACGTTGAGCAGCAGTAAACAACACTACAAGTTGTGTCATACTCATATCCACAACCATATCAAACTTGAAGGCCACGGACGGCAGCTTTTTACGTGATCTTGTCAAGAAGGAAAGGAATCAAACAGTACCGAAAAAATGAATCGCCTTTTTGGAACCGGCAAACCCAAACAGCCACCACCAAATCTGAATGATACAATCGCAAATGTACGTAGCCTAAACAGTAACTTAACACCAATACTTCCGCGAATGTTGTTGCAATGTTAGCCTAGCCTTGTCTAAAAGAATCAGAAACTTCGTAGTGAAGGAAATAGTTTGAGGCCTAATCTGTGTCGTGATGGTATTGATAATACATTTACTATTGAGCTCAGTCCAGTTGTCTAGACCCAGAACTGAGACAGGCTGAGTAACTAAAAAACTGGAAGTTTGACCCATTTACAAATAAATTATTACTAGACACCACAACCTCCATGAATGGACACTCGCACCTTGCTTCTTTTAGAGAACAGAACTGACAGTGTAGGCTAGGCCTTAGCTCTAAATGAAATTTGAAGGATACATAAAGAAAAGAAAAGGGATTTATATTTATGTGTGTGCTGGTAGAGTTCAATTATGGTCTGTGAAAGTGTGAGCAGGCATGCAGGTGCTTTCAGGTGCACCTTATATAGCATTCAAGCTGTGGCTTCGATATTCTTGTGAATTTTTGCACACATGGTTTGCATGTTTATTTGAATATTTAAATAAGGGTTGGCACAGGCATACAAGGGAGTTTTCAATCACTTGGGACGGAGATTGAAAAAGGGATTAGGGAAGGATGATATCAGTGGTAGGCCTACGCGAAGTTCATTTGTAGCAATTAGATGAGTTGTTAGTCATCTGATGTTCTTTCACTTAATTTAAATTTTATTATTCAATAGTAAATCTGCAGTTCAATTTGGTAATTTGCATTCTCGTTCTATTTCTTTACTGTCTATGAATCCTCAGATGTAAAATGGACACTATGATGTTTTCATAGAACCAAACAGTCCCTTTAGGAATACATTTCAACATACTATTTGGACTGTGTTCTTATAACTTTGCCCTAGATGGACTATAGGATGTGCATTGCAGTGACTTGCAAAATATTTTTTTTTCAAATATAAAGCAATGCACTCCAAATTTGTGATTATTTTTTTAAATGTAAAAACATTTATTAGGTGTTTGCTGATTGGTTATTGAATTTGGTTCTCTTCGTGACAGGTTGACGGTAGATCAGAATCAATAGAAAAGAAGATATCTAAACTTGACCTAGAGTTGAAAAAGTACAAAGATCAGATGAAGAAAATGAGGGAAGGCCCATCAAAGGTGAGATTTGTGACTCTTCTCCTTTTGGAGTAGCCACAGTTGATGGAAATTAGTTCATTACTGTATCCTTTTTGTTCAAACTATTACTATGCAATAAATACTGTAATATCAAAATGTTGTTCTTGTGTTGTCAACATTGTATAGTTCATACATGTATGATGTAAAGTCACAACTTTTTCAAACAGTAGTTTTTTTTTTTTACGTATTTGTTGCAATTTCCTTTCCCTCGCAGAATATGGTTAAACAAAGAGCAATGAGGATACTGAAACAGAAAAGAACGTGAGTACAGTAGTCCCGTTTCCATTTCACTGCCAAAGTTCCAAGTGAACAATGAAAAACACTGCAAAGGATATACTGTATGTTCACTGAATGGAGCTGTGTATGTTATATATCCTGTGAACCATCATTGACTGGTCACTTTGATGACCCGAGGATTGCATCATTTGGCAACAGTGGTGGACATTCCCAAACATGTGTGCTGCCTACTGCTTTTGTTGGTGTGACTTGATCTAAGATGATAATTCTCTCCTAGCATTCAGTTTTGCAGACTTCACCTTCATTGATGGTTAGATGTGGAAGAAATTTTTGAAAAAAAATTATGCATTGTGTTCAAGAAAGGTCCTGTTTTGTACTTAATTACATACTTTACATAAATTCTGACACAGATTGCCATCATATAGAACATTTGGGATCCATTAGTAACTGTGGGGTTTAATAGTTGATCAAAGTGAAAGCACTGTTTACTGCCCGAAATTGCCGGCATCTCCGAGAGGCACTGCATGTCATAAACACAGCAACAGTTATGTTATGATACCTAAAGCTCTTTGCTAATTTCAAAGGAAGTTCTGTATGTGTTCTAAAATATGCAAATGAGCTAAAATCCTCAAATTTTACTATGTCCAAACTTATTTGCATGATCTAGTTCAAGTGTGTGTGACTACTAGCCTATTGCCAAAGATGATATGGAAATGGTTTTGCTATAAAACTAATCACAGTATTTTTTTTTTCCTGTCTTCAGATATGAAGGTCAGCTTGAGAATTTAAGACAGCAATCATTCAATATGGAGCAAGCCAACTATGCCACACAAACACTCAAAGATACCAAAACAACCGTTGATGCGATGAAGCTTGGAGTGAAGGAAATGAAGAAGGAATACAAGAAAGTTAACTTAGATCAAATTGAGGTCAGAAAATGCTCACTAAACTGTATGTGTCATTTTTTTTCCCCTCACATTACCGTTAGCAGTGGGTACCCGACCGATGATTTCGAGACCCGGTCCTAAAATTGCTGCCAATTGTTACAAAGTTCCTCTATTGTGCATTGTATGTGCAATAGAAGTTAGCATGTATGCTTAACTAAGGACACATTTTCATGAACCCATCTAAGATGCATGGTGTTACATCAATCCGCAAAGCGAAATGTCTTATTATTACATTACAGTGAACTCTTGGCCTAATTGGAGGCATATTATCTGATTCTCGGGTACCCAACCAACTGAGGACTGCATTTACCCTATTCCAACTTTTGGACCTGGTGCAAACATTTGTAAATGTCTAGTTAATCAACATTTTAGACATTTTAGATGACATTGTGTTTTTCCGTGTTGCAATTGAGTTTGATCAGTGGCCTTGGTAAACTTAACAGTCAATCTACAGTGATCCCTGCAGATGGTTAGAACAAGAACTATTGGTGGTCTGAAAGTTGCACACTCATTATAGGAAGGGCTGACAGAGCAAGTATTTTCACAGCTAAGTATTAAATTTGTGTATGTAGTAAAGTTTTACCTCATTTCCCCTCTCCTCCTCCCCACCCCCCAAAAAAAGAAAGAAAAATACAGGCATTCTCCATATATTTTTCAGACTCGCAGTAAAGTCTGAAACACTGTAAACACGAACTGATAAGTTAAAAGTGGGCGTTAAATAGCACAGCTGTCTTGAAAATTGTGGCTGTGCTGCTACGCTCCTCTGTGTGGCCATTGAACACCTATTCACCAGGCCACGTAATCCTTATCAAACCCTAACACTCACAGCCTTTTGATTGGCCCTGCGAGTAGCTACTTCATTTTTATTTTTAAATCAAACAATAAGTTCAGCAGAAGCGGATCCTTTGGAAAATGTAAGGGACTTCCATGAAAATCAATGCACAGTTAATAATATTGCATATCTTTTATGTGTGATGTACAGTTGGGATTCTTTCTCACTTCTTTGTTTCTGGTTTTGTTGTCCGCAGGATCTTCAAGACGATTTATCTGAGATGTTGGAAATGACGGATGAAGTCCAAGAGGTCTTAGGGAGAAGTTACAATGTCGGAGAGGAGATAGATGAAGCAGATTTAGAAGCAGGTTGGTTTTTTCAAATGGCTGTTATGCCCTGACTCCCCTCAGATGTTTTGACTCTGATCAAGAAATTTGGTGAAGAAACTAAACTGTGAACTCTGAAACAGACTTTTAACTGACTCCTGCTATCTCACACTTGAGACCTTTCTCCTATGGTTTTGTTAAAAATTGTGCATTATCCTACTAAAAACCTATGATTTTGATTCGCCCCAGTTCCAAAACAAACTAAAGAAGAACAATTGTGTAAATAGGCTTCAAATCATAGGCCTACCTTACTGACAGCAATAATGAATGGGGGAGGGGGGAATTTGCTGATGGTGGTCAAGTTTGGGATTATGGGAAAATAGAAAAGTTTCATAGCAATGTTTAAAACTACCCCTGTAAGCCTGAAGAAGACCTATTTTTCCCCTTCTTTTGATGTGCGTAATCCTAATTGTCTCCTAATCCAAATTGTTAGTGATAATTATCACCCTACTTCCTTCATACTTTTGTGCTTGGGTTCACTTGAAAGCATGCAAAAATCTACAAAGAGATCCATTAGCACATCAATGTTTGAATACAAGATGCCTTACTTAAAAACGTACTTTACAGATACAGGATACTAGTGTCATAAGTAGATTGTATCCACATATTGACTTTCTGGTGGTAGCTTTCTTCAAAAGGCTGAAAAAAAAAATCTTATTTGTGGATAGTTTGCAGCTTGTCCTTCTTGCTAATGCAAGACTGTCAGCAAGTAATACTTATCTGCTGTGACCTTGAAGATGTTTCATTATGTGTTCAGAATGGTTATCTCTTGTGAGGGATTGACCCTGTAAATACAGAAATTTTCCGGGTATCACGTGATCAAAATGTAACCAAAGCTGTCAGCTTGTCTTGCCTATCTCACTAACACTGTAAGTCAACACACTAACAGAAATTTACGTTCTATTAAATAATCACCTATAGAGACAGTAAACTGTGGTAAAATAGTTAAAACTTGGCTTAAGGGAATAATAGTACTTAGCAGAGTAAACACATTACTTTATACACTGACCATAACCATGATGTACTCCTAATGTACTTCTGAAGGTCAGTATTACCTGCTAACCAGCCAACATTGTTTGCTTGGTTTGTTTACTTAGTCAAGTATCATCCCACATGTGAACACTCCATCACTTAATGTGAAATAATTTGGACCAGTGTGACCTACAGGGATAGGGGAGAGATGACCCCACATAGAATCATTGGCTTCTTGAATCACCTCCCCCCCCCCCCCCATCTCTATTTTCACAATCACACTTAAATGTGAAAGCCAGTCAAGTAACTGATCAGGATACTTAAGGAAACCATAACACCATAACATAACATAACCCATGGAAGCTCTTGCATTATTGTTACTTTAAAATGCCCCGAAGATTCAATTCTAATCTGATTTTATTTTTACATTTTCCATGACATATTTTACATTCTGTCTTGGTTAACCTTATGAGGGCAGTTGCTCCTGTCCATCTGGGCCAGCCTTAGATTCATCATGCTTTACTTCATCTCATTCTTTCGTTGCATTCTGTCTCTCTCAGAACTTGAGGCTCTTGGTGATGACATGTTCGCAGAGGATGATGCTTCATACTTGGACGAAGCCATCAATGCACCAGCTGCACCAGAGACGACACCAGGAGCAGAATCTATGAAGGTCTGTACATGGACGACTACGGAATTATTCTTTAAACACTGGTTGGATAGTCGCTCATGTTTGCAACCTTACATTTTGCATGAAAAGACCTCACATCAATATGTGTATAATGTACGATCAATGTGACTGTGTATTTCAAAGCTTATTCTGGCTTTGCTGTGTAAGGAAATGATTTGCTTTTGATAAGGAACCAAATCATTTCCTCTTTTGGGAAGCTGTGTGTCAATTTCAGTGGTGTGTCTCTGTTCCCATTAGTTGCAGAAAGATATCCAAAGATAAAGAAAGATTAGACAAAACAAGTAAGACAAAGCAATGAACTCATGTTGTTTTGTTCACCAACACCCAATGGTTCGTAAAGTTCTTTTAAAATGGTGGATGCAAGATAGTATCAAATTGGTGTTGTTTTTTTTTAAACAAAGAAATTGTTGTTATTTTGGTCCAGCTTTGTAAGTTGCTCGCAAACTCTGTTGAATAAACCACAACTGTGGGGGAAAAAAATATGTGAAAATCGGTATGTTGTTTATATCATTGTACCACACTGGCTGTTACCAACTACCAGTGGTATCGTGCAAACACATCTGATGTTATAAAACAGAAACCTATTTCGTTTGTTGAAAACGTTGAAAAAAGTCGAAAATGTTGCTTTCATTGAAAGGTCAAATCTTAAGTGCTGTCATTTTATGACTTACAGTAATGCATGTCTCAGCAGAAAGCTTTTCCATCACTACCATCTGCCTGCATTCATTTTCCAAGTGTGATCGCTTTCGCAATTGTGATGTGAACATGTTTGTAATCTCCAGCAACGATTTTGTAGCAGTTATCAGAAACTGAGCCAATGTGAGAAGTTGCTGTCAGCTGACTTGTATCAATATCCTGAAATGTGTTAAGGGTTTTGATAATCATGATAATCGTAGAACCTCTTTTGACGCACTCCTTTCATTTTCAATTCCTCTTTTTTTCCATATCAGGATGGCGTACTAGTGGACGAATTCGGCCTTCCCCAACTTCCGGCGTCTTGAGTGCAGTTCTAACTCGGTCGTGTATATAGTCCATATTTTAATGGTGTAACATCCGAAATTATTCCAGCTCATTAAAACAAAAGAAGCATGAAAGGACAGATGAGGAATTACTGTCAGGACACTTTGTACAGCATGAGGAAAACCATCCTGAAAAGAAGAAGATAATGAAACTGTTTTTTTTTTTATTTATGTTCATTTATTTCAACCTAGTTCGAATTTTTTTTTCTGCGTTTTCTCAGTGAATTCTCACCAATTTAGATAGGGTGTGTATTTTATTAACATGATAGTTATGGAACTAAGGGTAGATTAAAAAGTTAAATAATTGGATTAAAAACCTTTTGGTTGCATTGTGTCAAGTGATATGAAACATTGCATGTAATTATCGTTGGATGTACAGGTAAGTATGAAAACTGGGACAAGTACTTCTTTTACTTCTGGAATATTAAGCATCAGAGTGATATTGAACAACAGAGATATAGGTCCTGTGCACAAGATGGTATACTCATTATGGCTTGTTGTTTATTCAGTTTCTGACCTCCCGTAAACACAGTGGTTTTGATAAGTAATAATATGTAATCGTTAATCTCTTTGTCTTCAACAAAGCTCTCCCACATCTGCGACAAATATTGCTAATTTTTTGTGATGCATCTGTGCTGTACTAAGCACTTTAATATGAGGTGTAAGGATCAACCTTACCATTTTTCTTAACTCTCCTGCTACACCTCTTAGACCTTTTAGCTTCTCCTGCCGAAACATTCCAGCGACACTCCATCTATACTCTAATAAGTGATTATCAGTAGTTTAGTCCCAATGCCTACTGCCCTTGCACGTGATGCGATTCTCTCAAAGGTTATTTGCCATCTGTGATGGTTTAGTGACAAAAGTAAGCATACGCTTTCAGCAACATAGGATCTAATGCGGTATAGGAGCATGGGGCATCTGGTGGAAAGTTGGTTGTTGAAGTTAGCATGAAAAGCTTTAAGCCCACAAGTTGCATGCCTTTTTCTCATATCATTATTATTCCAAAATGAATGATGTGGAAGGCTTGATTGATTGTAAATATCCTAGTTTGAAAGAAAGGTTGAATGTATCTTCTCACTAATATTTATCCCAAAAGTTTATGAAAAGTTTCTGTGCAAAAAACTGAAATGGATAATACCGTCATGGTAGACATGACGTAAATTCCAGCACCACATTGTTTCCAGTAGACAAGAGTCACGAGGCATGCTAATGAAAAATGCGGAAGGTAAATGCACAGAAACTCATGTTGTTGTTGTTTCAGCAATGACCCATTTTGTTTTTGTTTTTTTTTTCGCTAAGTAAAATGTACACCACATGCTTTTTTCATGTCAGCTTCTTATTCAGACAGTCAACAGCACATTGTGTTTTCAACAATGTCATTCATCGATGACAGTAGGATTTTTTTTGATGCTGCAATTCAGCATGTATTCAGAAGTTTGATTGGAAACAGTCTGTGAGCCAGTTTTGTCATATTTGCTGTAGGCCTACATTTCGGAGAAGCCCGTTCTAACAAAAGACAACGGTGGAAGGGAGCCACTTGCACGTTCGACTTGAGACCATCTTTTTGCATCGAAACATGGAGAACAGTGTATGCATCCTCCCATACCATGTTGATGAGTGTTTTTAGTAATATTGGTCATTTTTGCCTTATAATCAGCTGCTTGTGAAGGGACCACTAAATTTGGGGGTTGAAAATTCAAATTTGAGTACCTACTTCTGTGTAGCTGTCACATTCTGGTATCAAATGCATAAATAGATTGATATAGGAATGAAGATGTTTCTCATCATTATTTAAATTTATTTTGCAATCAGTATTGCAATTTCAGTGTCAAGCTAATAATTTTCAGTCAGACAAAGCGGCACTTGTATTGTAATATTCTAGTGTGTATGAAAACAGAAAAGATGGTTAAATATTACTGTATGCCTCTTTTGTAGAAATATACAACATTGATAAGAGATTTCCATTATGTCTCAACCTTCTGTTATTGTCATTGTAAAAGTTCATTTCAGGATTGCATATTACCTCAGTAAAATTCTTTCTTTTAACACGAGAAAGTGTCATTGCCAACCACTGGCAGATTCAAGGGCAGGCGGCTAGCTAAGACATGACCCCACCCAAAGATGGACCAAAAAAAAAAGATGTTTGTGAATTTGTACCTAGGAAAATGAAAAGAAAATTAACTTATAAAATGTGCCATTCAACTCAGAAGGAAATAAAGAGTGATGAAGACAGGGAATGGTGAAAAAAATTATACAACTTTGTATTGCACCATTTTACGAATAAACATTTCACAAGATGAGGATAAACAAATATCATCTTTCCATGATATTATTAGAAGTTGATCCTGTAGATGGCCCAGGTCATTTTGAGAAAATATGCCATTTTAAAATAATCAAAATGAATATAAATGAATTAAAAAAAAAACATGATCTAATGTCCCAAGAATGGTCATTTACAAATCAAAGCTTTTACCGAAGTAAACTTTTCAACGGCACTACAAACTCTTCCTCCTCAACCGCTTTCAAAAATCTCATTGCAACCCTTTCACAGTCCTTCTAGACATGACTTGTTTAATCAGGTCCCAAATTTGAGTGAGATCAGTAAAAACAGAAAAGTATGAATGGTCACGTGATCATTCTAAATGATAAGGAGAAATCAAAAGCTGAAAACTTAGTGTCTTGAGCTCTCAGAAATTTAAGAACTCCAAAGTAATGGGTTTACTTAAAGCAACACCAACAACAGACTAAATTAACATATCATAACTTCAAGCTACCACAGATCTCTGAGCTTTACGTTCTCTAATCAGATTGGAGATGTTCATTGGAGAGAAGAGCTGAAATTCCAAATCTGAAACGGAACAAGAACGTTTTGCTCCTTTGGTATCGTATGTTAGCCTGTTGTTACTGACAATGTAAAGGAGATCCTTACGAAAAAGGTAGAAGACTTGGATATCGAAAGTTTTGTCCATTGTACATGTGAAACACTTCTCAGGAAAAGGCGATACTACCTGGGAGAGTGAATTACAATTGTACGAACCCAAATTCACCGATGGTGGCACTGACAACCTACAAACAACACGCTCTCATACTGCTAAAACCTAGCTTTATATTTAGTAACGGGCGGTTTTCACAAACGTTTTTGGTTACTTCCTGTTGAATGCTGAAATTTGTGATTTAACGATGCTATGGCCAGTTGACATTGATACTTGGCACTGACAAATCTCATCGTTGGAACTCGGCGGCTTGTGCAATTTGACCTGGTTTCAGCTCCTTATGGTTATGTTGACCATCTGTGACCTTGGCAAAACAAAAAAAAAACAAAAAGCAAAAAAAAAAGAACAGAGCCCTCACAAGTACTACACTTGCTGAACGACCTCGAAGAAGACTGAATTTAAGCACCTTTTATGAGACGTTAATAACTTTGTTAGAAAATGGGGGATAAATTTATACATAAATAAATAATCAGTGTTTTGAAGACTTCAATTGCCACCATAAACATTACATGAATGGCTGTAAGATGTGATCGAATGACAAAACAATGAAAGATGACACAGCAAATGCTGCTAAAGTAATGCAATATTAAAACAAATCTTAAGGCGACATATAAGGACATGCCGAAGATATTGTATTTATCTTTCATATGGCTAACTACAGCAGGAAATTGAGTTGTATGAATAAGAGTTTTTTATCCAGGCTTTTCTTTTGGCATATTTGCAAAAACAGTACTTTTCTAATGCAATTGTCTTTCACATTCACTCCACTTTATTTCCTTTGGCAGTTGAAAACTTTTTTAAGATAAAAGCAAATAACTTATGATTATTGTTTTCAGACATAGCAGACTACGGAAGCCACTTCTTGAGGAATAATTACATGCCAAAAACTAGCAAAAAAAAAATGGCAAAATGTCAAAATATTTACGAGTCAATCCGTATAACAGAAATGATAAATTGCCATGGAAACCAAGTGATCATTACAACAAAGCCACCTGCTCATCATGTAATATGATAATTACTAACTTATAGATCAAATAACAGGAATCATATGCAATGGGAAGCCCTAATTTAAACAAACAGTAGTTATACTATGCTTCAGTAGTAATAAAGGTAATGAAATAGGGGGGAAAATGTGGATAGGACTTACTATGGGAATTTGGATCTATATGGAGAAAAAAAAAAACACACATGACAATGTAGCACTAGCAGGGCATCCTTTTACTTTCAGCTGTGCTTAATCAAAATCCTTCTGAGAAAATGACAGAGAATAATACGCACTGATCAAAAGAGAGGTAGTTAACTGAAAACGAACGTCAGGAAAAGATGAAAGTAACGAAATTAATGTCCGGAAATACAATGCAATTGATTCTAGGGTTCTACAACCCTTCCAGGGACATGTGTAAGGTAGGAATCGGGCGATCAAGAGGACGTATCACAATAGCAAAGTTTTCCCCCCATTATATTTGACTGATTAATCCCCCCACCACATTGCTTCTTTGGTTCTCCCCCCCCCCCCCCCATGCAAAATTAATTCCTCCCACATAGATTTTCAATGTTTCTGCACCTTGTGCATACGTTCTTGGAGCAAGGAACATTGGGCATGACTGTAGGAGATGTTAAAAACATTCAACCAAGCTGATCATGTCTGTGACATGTTACTAAAGTAAGTAGCTTTCAAGTCATCTCTATCTGTTTTCCCGCCCTTAGCTGTTGGTCAATGTATTGTTTTACCTTTAGCACAGGGGTTTTGTATGTTGCTGAAGTAAGCAGCATTCCACTCTCCTGCTCACCCCCTTTCTCCTCACCTTAGTATTTCCATCACATGAAGTGCAACATTTTGGTTGGAGTCATGCATAGTTTTTGTGATTCACATTCACTGATGGTACTACTTTCCCTTCACCAAAGAAAAAAAAAATTCCTATCCAGCCTTAGTAGTTTGGTCAGGAGAAGAAAAGTAAGACATGTTGGATGGAATAGTGCATCATTTTTTGCAGTTCAGATTCACTCATCCAGTTTTCCTTGTAGATTACTTCTACCTCCTCACTGAAACAATAATAAGTAAACTTTGAATAATTTTCATTTACAAGAAATATATACACATATCAAATTTGCAAAGTATTTACTGAAAGCTGGACAGCTAATATATACAATTCAAGGGTCACTAGAAAGGCCACAAAATCCACCAATGACACAACCCATCTGCAAAGCTGAGTGTGAGTGGCGACGGCTCCTACATAGTTCTCCCGCCCCCCACACCCAGGAAGACGTTTCTTTGAAGAGATGTACAGGCATCTTCCACTACCACCCTTGCCATCTCACCGTTTTGGCTTAAAGCATTTAATTTTCCTGGAACTGGTACGTACGGAATGATGAACGCAGCAGTGGCACATACCCACTGTGCAGCTTTCCACACGATCATTGGTTTCTACGTGAACCTCCTCGACTACGATTAAAAACTTTACAAAACTAGAGTGCAAAAATATCGTTTCTGGTAAACCGAATGGAAGGAGAGAACACCAACGGTGCCATCTTTCCACAATTCTATGTACATATACATAAATGAAACAAAAAAATCTTTTGATACAAATACAAAGCAACATTTTTTCACAAATTGCACAACTTATCAAAACAATTGAAAGTTTTTCCTTAGTTCTTAATGTATTACTCATTATTATTTCTCTTTCCTTCTCTGCATTTCCTGGCTTAAAATACATGTGACCTCAAATGTCTTCCATAAAGCAAAATGAGGGTCACAAATAATCCCTGTAGCTGGAAATACTGCTCATAAAACGCACTGATCGATGCGTTTCAGAGCAAGTATATTCCTGTAATGATCCCAACCACCTTTCAAACACAAGACACATACAAATTAATTAATCATCTCGGATTTTATTTAATGCTCCTCTGTGATTCGACTGTGCTGTCTACTTTCACTTGCATGGGGATGCAGGATTCGACTGCATTCGAATCCAGCGAGGACGTTTGCCATTTGTTAAAAGGATAGTCCAGCCAGAAATTTACCTTTGATATGTTTAAGAGTAAGTAAATGTGACCCCTTATAGTAAAACTTCCATTCAGTTCCCATGCATGGTTCTCACGATTTCATCTGTTTAAATTACCCCTTTTGCTACCAACTGGGAACTTGAAGCAAACAGGAGAGACATTATCTCTTCACATTGCTAAAGAGTCTTATGTTTTCTGCATTTTTAAATTCATTATTTTGACCTTGAAATCAGCAGGTGGTCAGCCTACATACTGGTTACATGAAGGTCAAAAAACTCTCATACCCCTGCTACATTCACATTATGATATCACTATGTATTGAAGTATTAAATTTGGTGTATATTTTAAAGACAAACATAAAATGCTTTACTAATGTGGGGAGATGGCATCATTCCTGCTTGCTTCAAGTTAACTGTCAGTGGCAAATCTGGCAACTTCAACTGCTCATATCTCGGGAACCACACATGGGAATTGAATGGAAGTTTCACTGTAATGGTCAGATTAACTTACTCTTCAACATATCAAAGCTATATTCCTGGCTAGACCATCCTTTTAAGACATGACTTGAACATTTTGAGACTCGAAGCAAGTGAAACATATGAACATTTCAAATACCTGTTTAGGATCCCCATCAGTGTTTCCACTAAGAACTTATCCACTGGGTCAAAATGACCTATATACAGCTAGTTGTGAAGTACATTTTATGTAACTGTTCCACGTTCTTTCTCCTGATTGGGTATAATCATATCTCCTCAATGGATTTGTCGTAAAAAATGAGCCTGCAATGGCACACTCTCTCATAAAGTGCCCTGGTAGAGAGAAAAAAAAAATGTTAATTTTTTGTTTATTTTTCTTTTTTTGACATCCCCTGGAAAATCTTAAGGAGTTTGTATTTTATGCCTAACCCTACCTTGAATAAAGAATGTTGTTTGGTCAAAGGACAACAATGTATACCTTAACTCTGCAGGGAAACACTGATCACCTTCAATCAACAACATTCCATCTACAAAGCTAGGGAGAGGTATAAAACACATACTCATGAATATTATCTATGGGATGTCAAGATAAGAAAAATGAGAAGTTAACATTTTTTTTCTCTACTAGGGCACTTTCTGACAGAATTTGCCATGTGTGGATCATTATTTAACACAAATCTCTCAATTGGGTATGCTTATATCTGATTTGACAAAAGAACAAAAAGCTATGAAAAATGTATATCACAACTTCCTATCCTCTCTTATATTAAAACGAAGTGGCTAGTAGTAGCAGGGCTGGTAACAAGTCAGTAAGTGTTAGGGCTTAGGTTAGGGGCTACATGGTCTTAAGAATAAGCATTCAACAACCATATTCAGGGTGTAGGAGCATGGTCGCACTTCACACGGCTGCCCCTGAAACGGCCCCATCTTTCTAAAGATGACTTGCTTCACTCTCCGTGCTTAACGAAGTTATGTTATTTGGGTGTGGGTTAACCTTGAGATAGTTCACGGTGCTTCATGAACTATGATGGCTGACTTTCAAGGATGAAAGGATTTTATACAAATGGTGTGAGACCATCATTTGGCAACGTGAAAGACAGAAAATGTTAAAACCATCAAACGGCGCTAATAGCCACTTCTACCAATTTAGTTCGTCTCTGAAGCAAGACACATCCTGCATGAAAATGCCCTTCTCAATAACCTTATATGACAATATTCTTGAAGTGACTTTCCATACAATGTAACTTTTTTGCTAAGTTTTTTGCCTTGTCAGGAAGAGTATTTGTTTTGTTTTTTTTTAACCAAGTTCAGCATACTGTAATCCATCTACTTCTCATTCGTATGACCAAAGATCCACAAGCTGGGCTTCGTGTATGTCAGCTTCCATTCATTGGAACATACTAAACTGATGACACATTTGTAGGAATGACTAGACAGATAAAATGATTTGGATTTAAACCATCTTGAAACTTGATGAGTCATGTCCATCTCGTAACCGACCGTAGATGACGACGATCCCTTGGTTACCGCATCCTCTTGTCAGGGTTCGCATAGATCGGACTTCACGATCATGCAACGCTGGGCAGCGAGATGAAGATCTCTTGAGATAGTGAGGTCAGTCACACATGTTAGCAAGTGCACTACCTCTAAAAGCCATCCCTACCTCTCATCATCTTCGACAGAGTCTTCTTCCACTTTGTCATCTGGTTGTTCACATTTTCCCAATTTGTAATGCCGCATCAGTTCGGCGACGAATTCAAATCTGTTGACGTACAGTTCTGTCTGGAGGAAGACACCCTGATTTTGACTCTCTAGAGTAACAGCCTGGAAAGTGGGTTCTGCCATAGCCCAGACATTAGGCAAGATCATGAATTCATATCTTATAAGAGAACAAAAAGAAAAAAAAAACTATTAGAGATCCTGGAAAGTTATGAAAGTCATCTTTGAATTTGAACGATTTGAGGAAAGTTGGTGATAACTTTGACCTTGATTTGTCAACCAATATTGCTTTTCTTTTCTGCATCCCTTACAAATATTTCCTCCTTATAAGGTTACATGTCATCTTCTCCAATGTCTGGAAGATGTTGCATGGTGAAAATCTTGAGACAATCTTAAACACGCGGTAGGCAATTTTACCAATTTTTTTTTAGCATTTCCATGATTTCCTTTAACTTCAAGAAATATTTCATGAAAGTCTATGCAGAAGTGTGACAGATTTCAGTTCAGAAAAAAACAAGAAAGCCAAGAGGCTTAGTGATTCCTTGCCACTAATACATGCACTTCCATTAATTTTTTTTTTCAAGTTGCAGTTTACTGCAGTAACCACAGGATATACCAGATGATGCCGTTAATACTGCACACCATTTTCCAATACCTGCTGTATGCATGTAATGTAAGATAACACTGGTGGCCAAGAATTCTCCAGCCTGCACAGTGGTAGCCTAGGTACAGTACAAATTTCCCAGGAACAAGAGATATACTCATATGACAGTTGAAATGACTGCCAATTATATAAACTACATAAATTCCTCCATCTACCCCATCATATTACCAAGTAATAACTTATTTATCTCTATTACACAATAAGACATTTCCCTAACAGAAATCTTCCATGTGCAACTGTCTCCACTTGAGAAAACAAATCTATTCTACATTGTTTGATGACAGAAGGAGCCCTGTATCTGAGATAATGATTCCTCTGGGAAAGATGAGGGTCAACCTTTCTCCCATTTTCCACAGAGGTCATTGGTCAATCACCATTTTCAGACCAAACAAATGTCTAAGATGGAATTAAAAGCCAATTATGGCTTTGAAAACTAAGTGAGCACTTTTAACTGTCAAAACAAGAGTAATAAATAAAAGAAGCATGATACCAAATACTGTACAGCTGAATTGGGGACTAAATAGAAACTCAAAGGTGTATTGCACCTGCTGAACTTAATTAACCAAATTGGGCTTTTAGATACTTTACAGATGCTTTCAGACATACAGTGTTTTATCAGAAACCAGCATGATGCCAGCTGAAGATCCATAGATGTAGTTTCATCATTATATGTGAAAGACTTGTGAAATAAGTACAGCAACTACACTTTATTACCTAACTGACAGGTAAAAGTTTTCAAATTGGAACTTCCTAAATGTGCAAACATTGCTAGTCTTTGCTTGGAAGGGAGCTCAAATACCTTCTACCCATAGGAAAAGACAGAAGGAGAGAAACATCAGCAAAGGTCTTAACACTTTGTACTCAAGGACCTCAGATGACCTTTGACCCACATCAAAACTTAAACCAGTAATTATATTTATATACTCCATCTAAAAAGAACAACTTTAAAGTGTGAAATTGTCTCCCCTTTGTAAATATTGAAATTATCTCCTCCTTTGTAAATAGTGTGTTTACAAGTTTTTTTCATGTTACGACCTCTGATGACCCCACATGACCTCTGATCACAAGACACACCCTCACCTTATTTACTTAGAAAGTCCTACATACCCTCGAAGGTCAAAGTTTGTGCAATGTGCAGTTCATGAGGTACTGCAAACATGTTTTGTCTATAGTCTGTCTGCAGATGACCTCTGGTGACCTTTGGCATCCACCAAAATCAATCCCAGTCAAGATCTTTAAATGTCCTCCCCACACACTGACTTTGGACTCTCTTGCACATTCCCTTCAAAAGATAGAGTGTTCACAAGCTTTTCACATTATGACTTCTGATGACCCCAGATGACCTTTGACCTACAAGAATACCCTCACAATCTCACTTACTTACAGGGCAGTACATACCACCCAAGTTTGAAAATGATGCAACTTGTTGTTTCTGAGATACTGCAAACATAGTTTGTACACATTCTGCCTGATGGTGACCTCAGATGACCTTTGACCTTCACCGAAAACAATCCCAGCCAAGATCGTCATATGTTCTATCAACACACCAACTTTGACCCACCTTGCACTTTCCCTTCAAAAGCTAGAGCATTCACAAGATTTTGCTCACTCACATACATACACACACACATACACCGAATCACAATCGCAAAGATTCCTTGCCCGCCTTCGGCAAGGAATGAAAAATGGCCCAAAGTCATCAAACACAGTAAGTATCCTGGAGTCAATAAATGTAAAATGCTCTACATCAGAGGTTCTCAAACTCTTTTAGACTACAGTTCCCTCCAAAATATTGTATTGTTCCAGCATCCCTCTGACATTTGCCATCTTCCTGCCATTCATAGTTGGATGCTCACTAATGTTTTTGTCACTGAAACTGTTTCTCTTTGAAAGAACTACACAGCAGGTGGGAGTTGTTAAATTTTTAATGCCATTTTTTATAATTTGGGGTCACAAACTTAATTTTGGAAAGGGAGAGGAAAGGGGCTGGGGTGATAGTGGTGTGAGAAAGAAGGGGTGGGGATAAACTAGTGGAGGAGGCAAACAGACCCGTGGATGCTCTCAATCGAAGTGGTGTTATGTCCTAATCACCAGGGATCCCACATATCAGTGCAAATGTCCCCATTCCTCGAGTACTCTGTCGCACCCACCTGCGACTTTTCGACACTCCCTGGGAGGTGGTAGGGACCACTTTGAGAAATTCTGCTCTATGATGAGCAACTATTTCTGATAAGCTTTTGATGATAGAAACAATGCAAGCTAGTCAATACCTTCACAACTTTGAACAGAGTTTCTCAGTCTGACAGATGCACTTTCAATGCATAATTACAGGAAACGGCTAATTACAGGAAAAGGAGAATCTGTAAGGTCTCTCGGTGTGGAATTCCCACAGTGAGGTTGACAATTGAGCTAAATCATAAATAGAACGAATGTTAAGACAACAAGAGACCGATGAAGGTCGTGCATTGTCAAACTGGAACGTGTTGACTGTATCTCAATGATGACGAGTCCAAAGCATCCCTACCGGCTCAATAGATCGTAGGAGAGCTGTTGCTTTCATGAGAATAAATTTACACTGTTCGGAGAGTGATGCCAATTCAATTGCATTTTTTCTTCTATTCTTGGGGACCTAAAATTTTGATAGAAATGACCCCATATCTTCTATGCTTGAGATGCTGTTTACTTTTTTCTTTATTGAAAGCCGGTTTTCTCTCTGTTTCAACGTTGAATCTGACACCTTCCAGACACCATCAAGAGACAATGACGCCTGACATGGACTTAGCAGCAATGCTTCCAACACCATCCAAACACCATTTCATACTGCAGGCTTAAGAGGGGTGACCAGTGCACCTTACAAATTGTTAACACCAAGCAATGAGAAATTCCTTTACAAGAGATACTAAGTAGCTAGCCACAAAATGTTAGATATGCTGAAAGTTCAATACCAGCATTCACAAGACTTTTATATGTAAGATTCAAAAACTGAAGTATGAGGGTAGTGTGCTCCATATTGACTTACCCTGCAGCTAAGAGCTCCATGATGTGTGAGATTCTATCGAATGGCCCGTCGGTAAATCGTTCGTCAAATCGAGGGGTAGACGACGTCTTCCTGAAGGTCAGATCAGAATTTAATAAGATGAGGGTTCAAAGGTCAAGATTATGTCACAATTTATACCTGGGAAGGGTGCTAAGTGTTCCAGCACCCTCTAACCATGGACTAAAAGTGAGAAATTGAGATTGCTTTACAGGAAAAATTCCATCAAATTAGAGGTCAAAAGTTTTGGGAAAGTTTGCGAGACCATGCCTGGATACAGTGAATCCTAAACTACTGAAGCAGGTACTTTTTCCATTCAGAATACTAGCCAGTGGAACAAAATGATTACACACATCCCGCTTTCAACAATGTGTTAGCTTAACGGGGGAATATCAACATTGCATACATTTTACACTATGGCATTAACCAGTAATACCTGTGTTTAATGTGTTGTGTTGGATGAACACATCCATCTTTCTTAACTGAGTAAGAACTTTGCAGGTGGCCACCCCCCCCCCCCCTCTCGAAAACCTGTGGAGTTAATAATGCATCTGTGAATCCTGATACAGTCATATTCACTTACTTGACTACTACGAATGGTTCATACTTCTCATGGTACACTTCCAGCTGGTATGGCTCTTTGGCTCTGAACCAGCGTCTGTAGTCTGTGGACCTGTGGGCGTTGGGATCTGTGAGTCGCTGTGCTACGAGGTTAAAGAGCTTCTCTTCATAAAGTATAGGAATAATATTTCAAACGGCTTGAAAAATGTGATCCATGTAAAAGACAGTAAAAGTCATTTTTTTACAATTTTCATTAAACTTTGTTACAAAAGGTGAACTTCTCATGGAGGACTTGTTATGAATCTCTGCAACCAGGAGATTCAGGTTTTGCTCACTGCCTGGGTCAGGGGAAAAATAAACACCAAAAACGAAAAATTACCAACAAATGAAAAAATACCAAAAAAGAAAAAAAGATACCAAATTTGATATATGATCGTTAAGTTGGTAGCCACCCAATGTAAAGTTGTAATATACATAGCCAAAGGCTTCCTTCACACTTGTGTGGTAGCTTAGTATGGTAAAATAATTGCCCTTCAAGGCATAAATTATTACTATTAAAATTTATTCTACTTTGAAAAAAAAGGATATTAAAAGAAATAGCTCCGGGGTCATCTCCAGTTGCCAAATCTTTCAGTTCATCCTTTGAGTTTGGAATCGGTAATTCCTGAAACAATTGAAGAGAAACAAAGAAAAATATATCTACACTAAATATGTGTTGGATATCAGTGCCAATTTAAATATGATGAATAAACATCAGCATTCCAGGGACTGAAATTCTGCGTACCTGTGTCTGACGATGGTGAATACTTGTAATCTGGTAGAAACCAGAGTTGCATTATCAAAAATTTCTTTATAAAATAAAATATACCACTAATGTTGCAGAATCCTAACCTATGTGATTGTACATAGGTCTTTGTCCGTAGGTCTCCATAGTGTTAGGATACCAGCCACCATCCAAGAAAATGGATCTTCAAGCTTTAAGAATGCTGTGATAACTGAATACATGATCTCCTTCAGTTTGGTATATGAGAGTAATTACCACAACCCTTCAGTTGTGTCGTACAATAAATCCCTTCATATCTTTCCTCTTGCTTCTATTGTCTTGCTTTTTCACCGTTTCATTGCTAACTTTTGCATACATTTACATGTGTTTTGCTACTCACAAAACTCGTTGATCAATACCGAAACTAAGTTTTGAGGCCTGAAACGTGAACTTGAATATTCTTATCATCTGTTAATACATCCTGCACATAGCCTCACAATACAGTAACCGCATCAATATTACCACTCACTGGAAACAAGTTAATCACACTAAAGGGACTAAAGGATCTGTAGTCTTACTATGTGCCTGGCTCTGTCTGATCAAGACAACGGTTTAGACGATAAAGAATCCTAAAGTATGTCATGGACAACGGTAGCAGTCATGTGAAAAGAACAATTGCCCATGCAACTATTACAACTAAAGTGTACTCCCTAAAGGCAGCAGAACATTTATAGCAACCTTCAGTTTTGTTTGTCCTTTGTTATGACTACATGCTCTAACTACTTCAGAGAACCTAAAAACTAAGGCTACAGAGATTAATTTTAGCAGATTGGCTGTATTCATTACAGTCACCTCCTGTGACAGTATTCCCACATTGTATTATGTACTGAGATGAAAATGAAGAAATGATGATAAGAAAGATAAGAAAAAAAAGATGGCGGGAGGAAGCTGCATGTAAAGAAGGTTACCTTAACCATCTGGAACACAGGAATAATAAAAGCTATTTTAGATGTGTCTTTCCCGGTGTCCTCTAAATGAAGCACTGAGTTCTGAAATTCTTTTAAGAAACCGGGAGAAGGCAGAAACCCGGCGTCGAGGAGGAAAACGTAATCGTCCGATGAGGAACTGGGGAGAGGGAATCAAAATACAATCAACCTTCTTTTGATGAAACCATGCATAAATTCAGTAGCCTAATAGCATGTGGGTGTAAACAGTAATAAACACAACATTTGTTGCTTTATTTCAAAGCAAGTGCTGGTGCAAAAAAAGAAAGACAAAGAACAAAAAAGTTCAGTCAAATTTCCAGTCTCCCATGGGCCATATTCATGATCATGCACTGAAGAAGACAGCAATAATTACCCCTTTTTTACATCTCCAGTGGCTACTTCAATGCTTCTGGGTAATGACTAAAAACCTGAAGCTGACGGTTTATACACGATAAATTTGTGAAACTCGTCATAGAATGTAAAAATAAAATAAAAAACAAACAGAATAAGTATGTAATGTATTAAGAAGGTCACCTTAGAAACATTGGTGGATATTTTATTTCTTACTTTCTGTAATTTCTACACATTGTAAAATCGGAACTAAGCAGACAGGGATACTAAAATGTCAAGTCATATTGTAGGATAAGCATCCTGAAGAAGCATTCTATCTTTATTGCAGCC
Organism: Stichopus chloronotus; assembly: GCA_021234535.1. Taxonomy (NCBI): domain Eukaryota; kingdom Metazoa; phylum Echinodermata; class Holothuroidea; order Aspidochirotida; family Stichopodidae; genus Stichopus; species Stichopus chloronotus. The sequence goes on along the minus strand of CM037835.1, from coordinate 32,763,417 downwards.
TGTATACAGACTACACAGTGAAGGTAATAACGGAGTAATGCCATTTACCTGAACGCTAAATTTCTCAGAAAGTTCTTGTGGTAGTTTTCTTGGAGCTATTTCATTTAAGAAAATAGGAGAGAAATTGCAATGATGAATATTTTCCATTGATGCTAAAAGAAGTAATTAAAAAAAATTTTCAGATTTATATCAAAACCTGATAACCATTACTCAAGATTTTCATTTTTAAATGCATTTAAATATAAAGAAATACATTTCAAAGTAAATTGCTAGGTCTTTGTATTTGGACTAGTTGGTCTTTTTGTTTTATCAATTAAGTCACATTTGCATTGCAAATGAATGTCATCTCATCATGCTAAAGAAGATTTTAACATTTAATGGGAAATGTCTGATGTTTTCATTGCTGCAGTGTTCAATACTGGAGGGCCAACGCTTTCCTTTCAATAGCAATATCACCACTGTAGGGCGATGTCACAAAATTGACCGCTGGGATGGGAACCATCTCTATAGGTGTGTTTGTGTGGTCTGAGGGGCAGAGCAGGGCCCTCGGGAAAAGACACCATTCCAAGCATCTGCTCGGGCTCCATTTTGGTTAACTTTTCAGTCTTATACTATAACAAACACCCAAGGCTCAAGCTGAACTTTCTCATTGTAAAATAAAAGTCTTACAGATGAGCAGGAGGTTAACACTGGGAACATTTGTTGTGTTTACACTAGCGTATAGTACTGAGTTCCTGTTATTAAAGGACAGTCGGTCCCTGGGGAACGGCACATCTCTCATATCATTCCAGAAAGATCCAGCAGAAGTCTAAAAAAAGACTGGATCTAAACTAAATGGTTAAGATTCTACTCACTGACTGTGCATAGACGGTGACGACATTCGATCCCGGCGGAAATTTCATTCTGCTCAGCTTTTTTTGAATGTATAACCTGTCAAAAAGGAAAAAGTCATCTCCATCAATTTTCGTTCACCACTGCGGCGTGTAGGCTTCACAGTGGTTTACATTCCAAATCCTACAGGACTTGTAAATATTATTCCTACTTCCATTCCTATTTGCGAGTTCCAAGGATCTCTGTTGTTTAGTGGTCATAGCCCCATGACTCTCCCCTAGATGACCTTGGTTCTTTAGCAGGTGGATCCTCAAAAGAAGGTGCATTATATTGTATTGCATCCTTAAGCAAGGCAATAGATTTAGTCTGCTTCAGTCCACTCAGCAAAAAGCACCAGCGATGCTGGAGTTAAACCTGAGACAAGGCTAGCATGCTGTCCAGTGGGAGTCACCATAAAACTCCTTTCCGCTTAATTCCGCTTCATGCTACTGAAAGCAGAGATAGGGGCATCGGCCCAATGAGCCCACCACTTTGGAAAAATTCACTGTTTGACTTTTGCAAGTTCACAGCACTTGAGACATACTCAAGGAAAATAGGGTCATATGAAAGAAACTACTTTCTGTATACATTCCTACTCCAGGCAAGTCATGGACAATTATTACCCACTTTGTAATTTTGCTTGAAACATCTTCTTAACAATCATACAAAAAAAAAATTCTTCATGATTCTGCAAATCTGTTACATTACCTCTTCCAGCTTTGTTTCTCTCCATCTTTGGGAACCCCGTCTCCGGGAACAAAAATTGCAGCTGATATTGGCTGTTTCCAGTAGCTCAGCATACTGTGGAGAAGTTCTATGTGGTCCATGTTTACCTGGGTCACAAGACTGACGGTTGGCTCAAACAACGTCCCCTATGACAGCAGATACCAAAATACGATGTGAAATTCAAATTAAGGTCCTGATGAAAATGCAAAGTGATCACATGTAATGCAATGGTTCAAAACAAGTAGGATGATGCAGTTTTGTGCTGACGTATCATCTTACATGACCAACCAAAGAGAAGACTTGGCACAAGTCACAAGTTGACAGTTCCTTTTGACATCATGCTAACAAATTTGATCAATTCCTTGAAAACATGAAACCTAACTGGTTGGGGGGTCTTTAAAACATGTCTTTGTGGAATCTAAGTGCAATTAACGAAGATCAGCCACTATGACAGGAAGTGTGCAACTAGTTTTCAGGAGTGTCATGTTTACGCTCTCAAAGTATTCCACTCCGAACTTCATGGTGACACAATCTCTTTCGCTGACGCTGCCAAGCTCGCTGCTCGTGAACTTCTCGAGGAGAAACCGAGTCTTAAGAGGGAACTAATGTCCCGCAAGATCTTCAAAGTGAACGCAATCAGGGGGAAGACAACATGTACTTCCGAAAGTAACAGCATCCTCAAAAGTACTTCAAGTTTACGTAACTGAAATAAGAATTGATACCCGATCCTCGTAAATTTTGTAGATGCTTTATAGAAATCTCTCAGGATTTTTCCTCTGACTTGGAAGGAATTCTCAATGCTTACCTTTGGCGATGGCTTCACAGATATCAATTTTTCCATGACAGCTTTACCGGACCGATTTACCACTTTCGGAGATCTTTCTCCTTCGACGCAGGAGAATGTGCCGGCTTCATCTTCTCTCACACCGTTGCCTGAAATTAATTTTAAAAAAAAGTCTTATGTCTAAAGATGTACAAGCGATCATCTGATTTCATTTTAAATGCCATTTGCAATCGATGTTGGATGCTGACACTTGACTAATAATTGATTTACTAGTTGAATATTGCACGTGGGACTGTATTTACAGCAATGTGAGTGTTTGATAGTAATGTAGAGAAATGCTTTAGCTAACAAAATTGCTCACTTGTTACTGTCTCTTGTGCAGTGGATCAACTTTGATTTCAATGTGAGTAAATGATGGTGGGCAATTTTTTTCTCATAAATTTGACTGTCAGGCTACACAAATTACTTCACCAGTAGGTAAGAACTTGTTACAGTAGTGGCTGCTTTTCTTTCATCTGGTCAAGATTGTGCCAAAGGACCAAATGTCCATCAATCATGTGAAATATTGAAAGACACACCAAAACAGAGGCTAAACTTGTCTGAAAAACAAACTTAATGTGTGCATTCCGACAGAAATAAAGGAGAAAAGTCAAAACTGACGCTTAAGTGATGTTTGGAGCAGGGAAAACACTTTGCATTCACTGTATTTAAGTTTTATTTGCCAGTCTAACAACTTTCTCATCAACCCCTTCAAACATAGCAGAAGACAAACATTTTCCACAAAATCTGTGGCAACAAGCAAAGGCACTCACACCCTTTCACTTTTGTTCTAGTTGTTGCTTCTACTGTTTCAAATCAGGACAAGGTATGTGAGAAATGGATATGATGATGGATCTGAATGCCAATACAGATCATCCATACTTTCAGCATTAATGACACACATGTAGTTAAAAAAACTCACCGATTGGTACGACCACCGTTTCGTGAAATCTGACCACCCCGTGGAAACCCTTGCAAGCCAGGACAACCGTCACACTTTGCAAGACTTTGTCCCTTGGGATCAGCTGGAAGAGATGATGAGAGTTTGTAAATTTTACAGTTGTTCAAAATACTCCAACTGCAAGATCAACCACAGCAATGACAAATAAATGGGTAAGATTTGACCCTACGATGGCGTCAGAGGAAAATGAAAAGTTTTCATTTGTTACAGCTGAAGACAAGACTTCACCATTTTTTAAATGCCACGTTCTGCCTTCGCTTCTGTTTTCTAAGTTTGAACTGATTTCCTACTTGCCCCATTTCAACCTCCACTCCCTCAAAAAGAAAAAAATAAATTCATTTTGCAAAGCTGGAATTCTACTTTGTAGAGATGATGGAACATGAAAATTGCATCAAATGTTTACATTTTCAGGAGTTGCAGAGTCTCACACTGCACTTCAATGACACGACACTCATGTGAAAATGATGCGAGAATACTGAAACTGTTGCACATTTTGACACTTTCAGTTTTTTAGATACTTTTTGTCCTCTTAAGTTTTCGTCTTTCCTGCGTGTCCTAAGAGTTTCTGTAACATTACCATTTTATGCAAAACTGTCACCTCTTGTCTTAATTTGGTGGTATAGCTATCTACAATATCAGGAAAGAAGAATATAATTATTGTACTGCATGTACATACTGAGCCAACTTAAAAGTTAGCAAGTTTCTAAGAAGACAATTCTTCAAACTCCCGAGTGGTTCAGCAAATATGTGGACACTATAATTAATCTCTGATAAGTTGGATATCCCAGCAGGGTTTAATTGCACCAAAATGTAGAAAAGTGAGGGGTACACGGTATGGTTTTCCAAAGAAAAGGCAGGGATACGGCCAAGAAAAAGGGCGGAGAGAACTCCAAAAACAAAGAATGGACTCAAAAAGTGTTACACAAACGTGTTGATTTCTTTGGGATATGGCTTCTCGGCTCCTCCTTTGAGGAGGGATTACTCAAAAACTGGTAACTATAAGCCGCAGGTAGGAAAGAAACTCGAATTACTTATTTACACATCAAGAGCGAACAGCAATAACAGGATTGTATTTGAACGCCAGAAGTCACAACAGGAATGACACAACTAGAAAAACTTTAAGGGAAGTCTCACAAATCTAACCTAAGATCATCTGAGAGTTAACCATTGCTAACCATTGTAATAACATAGCAACCATACAGTAATGAGTCATCCTTTAGTGTACATACTTCTTGGCCTCCCTTTATGTAGTTTTTGTGGCTGTGTGCACTCAAAGAGTGTGGGATTTTACAGGCTGCATACAGTAATGAGCCCCAGCGTGAAGCTTTGTGGACCTAATATGATCTAAAGTTTAGAGTGATTGCGAGTGTACGGAAAATCCAGAAGGATAACATTATGCCTGATTGTCAGTTTTCCTTTTTTTTTTTAAATGAACACAAGATGGTCTTCATGGACAGAATACGTCATTCAGTGAATGAAAACGACAGGAACCACTTTGACAAGTGATGACAAAGGGCATAAAAATAGTAAAATACAGAAACCATATTTGAAAATTAATGATTCTTATTATAAGGGCTTGCACGATGAATTTGCAACAGCGGAGGTCTCACTTGTGTATCAAGAACATATACTATTCAAGTCACTGCTCCTTGATCAGTATCGGGAATTGTAGTACTTAAGGGAAAGGAAGCACCGTATTTACAATAACCTTCATGTTGATAGTCTTATTGCAACATCAGTGATCTGCTGTTTAATTGACTAACTGAATATTCATAACCAGTGTACTTCCCATTGCTGTGTTCAAAGAAGTTGAATGAAAACTGCCTACCACCAAATTATCATACTTTTCGTCCTTCTGTTACCAGACTTTGAAATCATATGGCACAATTTACCACCTGAAATCTATTTATTACTTCAAATTGTCAGAATGGTGCAATTAAAGGACATGCTATGCTTTTGAAAAAGACATTTTACAGCTTTGGCTACACAAGCAAATCGTTTTGACAGACTTGTGTGGTTTCCCTAACTCGATTCACATCACAATTTTTGACCTTACAGGGAATCATTAGAATGTCACCAAAATCATGTACTTCATGTGTGATGCTAGAGAGGGTCTTCTTGAAAAGGTTGTGTGCCTTGAAAAGGGTTGGCCCTACTAAGATGTTACAGTGTAAAACACTACATAAAAACCTGTTTGAATTGTGCTTCAATCTATTACCATTTTTGAGATCTGGCTTTTCAAATTCGATGAAAGTGCAAATATGGTGACATGGAGTGTCGCACAGTGTCTGCATTTCTTTTCTCATACCTATACATTTCATCTCTTAATTACTTGATTGGTTTCGCATTGATTAGTGACATCAGTAGTTGCAGAGAAGAAACTTCCAATACAAACCTTGGTGCATATGAGCTTCTAGATTGTCCTGGAAATAAAACTTAAGTGAGCAAAGGATAGCATAAGACACACCATGCAAATCCCTCTCTTGAGGTCTTAAATTTTGCACACTCAGCCAATGTTTATGTATGATGCAGGTATAAAAAAAAATGATTTGTCTGTACAAGTGGAAAATATTCTATGGATTTTAATGGAAGTTGTGGCTGTTTTCAACATTTTTAGTGGATAATACAGCCAATATTCCAAAATGTCATTTTCATGTCACTCTACCTTAAATGTAGGCAGTGACACTACTTCCGCATGCAACCCTACTGTATGTCCCATTCATGAAAGTGTGGTGTATGTAGACGCAGTGCGTACCACAACATCTCATCACCCATTAGCATTCAAAAACGAATCTAAGAAGGAAGTTAAGCCAAAAATTAAAGCACAAGATCAGTATGGAGGGCTGACAAGTCTCCTTTTTTTACCAACAGGAGATCCTGTTATTCAGATTCTGTTGGCAGTTACAGTTTTTAAAGCCGTCCACGGATCTCCGCTACCGTCAATCGTACTGCCCTGAGGAAATAACAACATGATCACTAGGTTGAGGAATTCTTGCTTCCCAAGAGTTTTTGAAGACTACCATTCATTAACTTTTGTCAATGACCAGACGCAATGGTTTCTCCATCTTTCAAGAGAGCATTCTTATCAACCAGCTTTACCTTTTCTTCAAGCATTTTTTCTTCTGTGAAAGACCCGGGAGCAAAATCCAACCTGTTGGAAGAGGAATAAACTACAAGTAGCGACCTCGATCTACATTATCATACCACATTTGACCAGAAGACGCAGTCAACTGTCGCGAAAGTGTGGCTGCCGGTGTACCAGCTCCATCTACTGCCTAGCAGATGGAGCACACCAGCATAGATGGAGCATACTGGCTCCATCTTGAGTTGTCTATTTCGAATTTATCTTTGCGAATTTGCTGGGTAACTTTGCAAACTTCGTGTTGGACAGTAATGCACACTGACAAGAATGTTTACGTAACTTGATCGACCCACGGTCCTAGGGTTGCTTTGCCAGGAGCTCAAAACAACCAGATCTATGAAAGAACTGAGAAATCGGTGCAAATTGGGAAACTTTTGACACTGACCAAAAATGGCATGTTCTTTGGAGGCAACCAGACTAGCCAACACTGAGCCCATGCAATATATCACGCAACTTGGAAGGGTGTTGACCTTGTCCTAGACTCATTGACAACAAACAAAAATGGATCTTTGAAGGTCAAAGACTTTAATAGCCGGAAGTAATAATGTCGCTTCGATGGTCATAATTGCAGGGGGTAAAATCTGTGACTAATATTGACACTTTGAACTGCAACTATAGGACTGGCACCAGAACACTTCTTCAACATTTTGGGAAAATTTAGGAGAAACTGGGTTTTCTGGGACATTTGCTCCATAATGTCAGTGGATACTTCCTAAGAATGTATGAAAACAAAACTATTTAAAGGGCAAAAGCTCCTTTAAATTAAGCCTTGATGACTGACAGCATCTTAAACACTAATGTTCATTTCCAACACAATCAAAAGACAATTACGTTGCAAAATATGTATGGCATGCTGGTCACCATAAATAAACACTGAAGATGAAAATTAGTTCCATGTATTACTCCAGCATTAACCTCAAAAAGATTTAATAGCTTCCATGATTTCAACCAAGTGATCATGATACCATTCCAACAAACTTCAAGATTCAATCGGTCAATATTTTAGTTAATGGTACCGTGGGGTCAAATGCCGCGAACAATCCCTGCTTCGCAATGTCTCTGAGTATTATGTGAGAAAATGAAACAATGAAAAAAAAAAGTAATCGGTGAAGTCATTGAGACTTCTCCAACGCTAACAGTCATTTCAAATGCAACACAAAACGCACGGTAGTTACAGTTCAATATGAATAAACACTTGAAATGAAGTATAATTCTATGTATTATTACCTTATTTGGTCATAAGTACTGTCAGTATATTTCATATGAGCTATTGCACTATAAAGAATAGAACCCTTGTTCTGAAATGAAAAACAGAAATGGGAAAAAGTATGTCAGGGGCATCAATTTAAAACGACCGTTATGACGGTCAATTTGAATGATGTGAGCAAAAAAAAACATCGTTTACCGCAAATAATGAGAAATCAAGTGGAGATATATGCCTCATGTGATTTTTGAACTATTAGTTAAAAGTTAAAACAAACCTGTACTATTATTTTTTAACTTAAAAAGGTTCAATACTATATCAAGATGATGTCAGCAAGTTCTCGAACAGATTCAAACGCTTTTGATTAAATTTCTGACAAGCAGGTGTTGTTGATTTTCTTGATTTTTTTTTTCTTGTTGGAAAAATAATAAGATTAAATCAAAAACAGTTATTTAAATCAAATCAATCAACTTGATCATGATCTTTTATTGGCTTGGTTTAAATAAAGCGACTCTGATGACAAGACTCATTTGTCTTAATCTTCATAACCAGGGAGAAACGGAAAACATGCGTCAGTTCTGCACGCAAACATCTCATGAATGACACGTTTCGATACAACGATGAGCAGAGACTCACATAATCTTGATCACTTCTCACATCCGGCGATGAACTTGTCGCTGAAAATTGTAAGGCCCCCACAACTACATCGGGATTAATCTATTGAAGTGTGAAGACAAAGAATGGTCAGACTATCTGTCTACTAACCTTCCATGGTCCTTGCCACTGGTCCATCACAAATGATATAGACAGTTCTTGTAAGTCAAACAGTACCTTTTGGGCCAAAATCTACACACAATCGTTGAACTTCTGACAATGTAACTACTGTAACTCTCTATTGCTTATGACATTGTAGCTATTCTTCACATTTTGGACAGTCTGAAAAGTTTCCCCTGATAGAACGACGACCCTAAAGTCGAATTGAGTCACGATTGTCATTCATAGAGTCGGACTTGACCCATCATAGCCAGAGTTGCAGGTTTAATGACCATCTTGAAAACATATTTCCTTCCTGACTGAAGTTGCAAATACAAGATTACTTGAAGTCTTAAACTCTCTTGCAGTTTGTTTATGTCTTTCAACTTTTGAACTAAAGCAATCAAGGGGTGCAGGCAGTTGGTAAAAGAGCTTAGACCAGGCTTCCTCAACTAAATTTGCTGAAGTGTCATGTGGCTTAAAGTTTTTGATCAAATGTGCCTTTGATCAAAGTCCTGGGGAGGGGTAAAGGAGGAGAGGGTATCCCCGAAATTGAATTTTTTTGTAAGGAGCTCGGTCGCAAAACGGTGCAAAGTTTGTTAACGTATTCTGTGGAAAGTGACAGATTTTCCTATTTTTGAGACAAAATAATTTTTTTTTTCAGCATGGTATAAGAAAATGCTCAACTTTTCAATGTCCTCAGGGAGCTTTCTGCACGTCACTCCACGTCACGTTGCATGCCACAAATGGCACGCGCACTGCCATCTGAGGAAACCTGGCTTAGACCGTTACAAATTAAAAACTCACCGGCAAGAATTGATAGATGGAATGGACTTCATCCTCTTCACACTTTGCACTGAGCACCTGTGGACAAAATGCAAATTAGCAGCAAAAAAAAGAAACTTTTTTAGGCATCTGGCAACTGAGACCGCTTCCACTGATTGCAGACTGTGGACACATTTAGTGCATTGCCTTGTTACACTCTTGCTAGATCAAGATGATAGCATAGAACTTTGTCATAACATTAAAGATAGCTTTCTAAGCTGTATCCTTAAATAGATATCTTTGCTTTCATTAAACACTGCAGGGAGCACTTTCAAATTTCTTACACCAAATTTACATATTTTATGAAAGAAATGTCGGTCATTTTTTTTCAAATTTGATTTATATATATACTTCATAAAAGAAACGTCAGACACTGTTTTCAATTTTGCCCAGTTTTGCCATGTCAAAATTCCTTTATAATCAGTGTGTAATACTGTGATATCCCTTGCAACAGTACCATCAACTTGATCTGACCTTACACTTCTGAACTTGGGCAAGTCAAAATGATGGGTGAGGATTAAGCTAAATCCATGGATTGTAGTTTTCTAGGTTAATTTCCAACAATTTTTTTTTTGACAACTTATTTTCTTTCTCACATTTCAGCATTTCAATTAATTGTTACCGTACAGGCAGCATTATTTACGGTATTATGGATTCTTCCAAAATTTATCCAGTATTAAATGTTCCACACATGTTTACCGATGAACAGAAACAAACAAGCGTTTACTTGAAACAGGATGAATAACGTCAAATTCACCTCTCAATGAGGGCAACCACATATCCCGTACTTTCACTCAGCCTGCCCACAAGAAACAATGCCAAAAGTTGGGTTTAATCTGTGACCGACACTAAGAGGGTGAAACTGTTTCACATTCAACCGTAACATTGTCAACAGGAAAGGTTACAGACGCACACGTTGTACAGCATAGATTTTCCTGGAAACATGATCATATATTACAACACTGCGGCTCATCTTCAGGCAAACGATTCACAGCAGGAAATGGGTCACTAATCAGAGAACGCAAGATCCTCTGCAAAGCAGCAGTAACTCCTTTTAGGCTTTTTGTTTTCATTTGTTACTATGAAGGTGCAGGACTTACTCTGGCCATGGTTAACCAAGAGATCTAATACATCAGAACAATTAACCTGACCACAGGATATCCAACTGAAGAATAGATAACCCAACATTTCCTGGCAAAAAAAAAAACCCAAAATAATGAGCTGGAATTGGGAAGGAGACACAAAAGGTAAATTTGTTGTTGATTACTGCATGAATGACCTTAAAAAGGCAATTTAAAAAGTTCAATTTATATACATATTCAGCTGGTTCCCATAATACTGACCTACATACTTAGACTGTTGATACTGAAATTTCAAAAGGACCATGACTTAGGCTTGCTGAGAAGGTCAAGAAAAGTACTCAATGTAAAATTTGTCCTTTGGAGAGACTTGGTGAGACAAACATTTAATTTTAAACTCTGCAATTTACACAAGACTTTCAGAACCTGAATGTCAATAATGAAAAAAATATCAGCTAAAATAATATTACACAAAGTACAATCTTTTGAGTGCAGTAGGTTCTATTTGGTGAATATCAACCAACAATACATGCTCAATATATTTGAATCTCATCATATTGTAGCAAAGATGATACCAGCTACGAAGGTGGCTGTGACATCATGGAACAGTTCAGGCAGAATCAGCCAGCAGAAGATGTATCACAAATGGTACATTATTGTAGATGTTGGTCTGTGGCTACAGTTTCTTGCGATAACATTCCACTTTCTCCCTTAGCAGACAGTGGAACTTGTTTACAATCACATTGCAGATAGATACATGAAAATTGGACCTCACCTGTACCCACACCGCCCTACAGTGCATGCAGTGCGATACCATTGAATCGATTAAAGGGGAGAGCTGGCAACATTTCTTGTTGGAGACTTTGTGTTTTCATTTTTGAAAGGCAAGTTACTCAAATATCACCATGGTAACTATTACAACAGAAAGTCATTCCACTCATAACAACAATGTTTCAAGTAAAGTGTTGTTAAACATACTTCCAGCTTTGGTGTTCCTATAGCACTGGATTCCACAGACATAGAGGGGATACATGAATCTTTGGAAAATTTGACCAAAATACTGCACTGTAATAAAAGGAAGGAATCAAATGTCGTGACTGCAAGCGATAATGTTTGCACCATGAACAGACGTGGTAGGTCTCGAACGTTACAGCATTGCACTCCTTTTGATATTGTCCATGCAGCAGTTTTCATACGTTAAAGTATTGCCTACCTTTGATGGTTTTTGACGGATCTAACACTTTATGTACTAAAGCCCTCTGACATTGTCCATACAGTGGTTCTCATACATTAGATTAATACCCTACTGTCGCTACCTTTCATTTTGTCGACACAGCAAGTCTAATGCATTACAGTATGATCACACACCTTTCATGTTGTTGACAGGTCTCTTACACTCCTTTGAAGCTGTTGATACAGCAAGTCTCATACACCTTTGACACTGCTGGCAGGTCTCATATAATATTATGAAGTACCACCAGCTAAATACAGTAGGTCCCACACGTTACAGTGTAACAACCCATCCACATTGTTGACAGGCCTCAAACTCTTCTCGTATTTTTTAATGATCGAGTTCCCAAAATTATGTCCAGTCACGGGGTGCGGAGACATGCGACACATCGGTACATTTCTGGATGGGTATCTATACAAACCATTAATACTTGTCAACCACACTATAATGTCAGGTACTGCACCCCAAGTAATCTTGAAAATTTCCCCAATTTCATTTGGATATCAACTCAATATTTAAGTCACTAACTTTTTGAAAAGAAAAAAAAAAATTTCAAAGATGTTTTTAAGTGCTTTTCATAAAGGGGTCCTACCTCACCCGTTTCACTGGACCCGCTTAGGGATACTGTACAAAAGGAGAATGCTGAATTACATTGAACCCTGTAAAGGGGACTCATTTCCTCTGATATATAATGGTGTTGCAAAAAAAAAATGAAATGGTTTACAAACACTCTGGAAATGTTTTTCCAGTGAGAATTGAGTACTTCCTTCTTACCACAAGACAAAAGATCAGGAACCCAAAGCCACACCACTAGCATGGGCAATTGAATCAAAATAACTTCCGATAGTCACAAATGAGCACTTCTGCCATTCAACCATTACCAAAGGAACCAAAAAAAAATGCAGAGAATTTTTTTATTACAATGCAAAAGTGTCACTGTAAGACTTTGACATGCATAAAAACTAAAGCTCTTGCTCAATAAAAAGAGTTTCTGTAGATATTAAAATCATTAGTATATGTTAAACTCGAACCAGAGGAAACAATGAGTAGGTAGTAAAAAGTGTGTAACCATGGAATCTGTTGTGCAAACTGTAAACTGTCACACACTTGAGGGCTAATCACCTTTGATTTGAATACTTGGTTTAATATCATGTCAGATAAAATTGCTTTTCATGAGAAAAGGGCCATGCGTTAATTCAAACTAATTCAAACAAAGGTTTGAAAATGGTATGGGTAATGGTGAGTTTGCAGTAACAATGAGATGTAATAGATGTATGGTTCTACCCTTAGAGAGAGAAGCAGATTGCCTTTTCCAGTAATATCAAGGAAATATGGAAGCAAAGGTGTAAAGAACTAGCATAAAGGAACAGACCCCTGGATGCCTTATTGTGCCCTGAATTGCTGCATCGGTGTGCCCCAATTGCAAGGGATCCTCAAAATCAGTACCAATGCCCCCTCCCCTTTTTCCTTGGCACTTTATAACACCCACCTGAGACTTCCTGATGCCCCTCCCTGGGGGGCAGGGACCACTCTGGGAACCACTGATCTAAAACTAACAGAGAAACAACTGCTGAAGTTCTTATGTTAAACCATTCACAAAATCATGTTTTCTTCACACCACTTTGCCTCTTTATGGGCACAGAACAGAGAAATCCACATCTACAGTTCCCACATTACAATTGCCCTTTTCTGTTACACTCTTCAAATATTTTAGGAATGTGCAAAGTGTTAATTCTGAATGAATGTAAGAATATTGCACACAAAAAAAGTCAAAAAACGACAAGGCTTGTGCAATAAAAAAATGCTCCTACAAAAACTTTTAAGTTTGAACTGCTTTTTTGTAAGCTTTAATTCAAAGCATTGTATGGCCATCAAGACAAAAGTTGCTATATTCCTCACTGAAAACTTCTGATGAAAGGAAAATACATCCTCTTTTTCAAAACTGGAAAAAGCTCCTTCAAGGCTACAGTATCTTTGTATTAAGGTGCTAGAAATGTCTCTGAAAGACTCAAACACTCCAGAGAAAAAAGGACACTCACTTAAAGAGAGGTAATATATTCCACCATTAAAACCTAGGGCTTATAATAACATTCCACCAAACTTCTAGGTAAATGGGTCAATATTTTAGATCAAGATACTGTGGGTCAAACGGTTCCAACTGCTGCGAATACCTCTCGATTCTAGTGGTCACCTTCTGGGGATTAACAATCTCTTTTGGGGCAGATCAACTTTCAAAATCACTCCCTGATGGTTAATGGTCACTTCTCTGCAAATAAGCATCGGTCACATGGGAAGTTCTGATTATTTAAAAAGTAAGGGATTACCTCCACCTGTGAGGCTTGCGAACTCGTCCTACTTTAGAATCAAGGCATCCCTCTTAAGTTCTCATTTGAAAGGAGATTTAAAGGTAGACTTCACAAGTACTGCACCCATGATCCATGGGACAATGGCAAATGAATGTTATTTTCTGTGTTCAATAAATCCATTGTAATGTGCATAGTTTAACCCGTATTATTTACATGATAACTATGTAGCTACAGCAGGATACTGTTATCATTTTGAATATTTTGACTAAAAGTGACTCCAAATAACCTCCAACATTAACCAAATGCAACGAGGGCTCTAATTCTTGATCGACGACAGTCACAGCAACAAAACACAAGAACTAAAACAGCTTCTTATCTAAAGACATCACGATTAAAAATTTCAAAGGATTGACCTTTGTGGGGTGCATTAAATAAACTCCAACCTGTTTCCCCCATTTTTTTATTTATTTATTTTCTTGTATTCATCCATGCTTGTATCAAGCTGCATGTGCATTATTGCCACTGTATGAATATAGGATTATGGTCCTACATAACACATGTGTGCCATGATTTCCGCATATTTTTTACTTTCGCCGATTACGACGCTGAATATCAGATTCTCATGATGATTTGCAAACATAATTTATGGTCGAATGGTACGTTGTGTGTTGAAAGATGTGATTTTTATTCATACTTTTTTTTTCTGTATGGTCAGAACCCTTGGACTTCAGGGGTTCTCCCCTTGACCCTCAGAAGTGGTTGTGCCCCTTGACCATGCCAGGGCACTAAGGCTTGTACTCCTCATGTGCTGTTTTTAGATGAACCAAAGCCAGTGAGAGGTCGGCAGATATTTCAGTCATTTTTCAGAGAAATTGAACAAGTTTCTCCAACACTGCACTCGGTGTTAGCGGAGGACTGTAGAAACACCAGTAGATCTGACTGTGCAAGCTGTGGACACAGGTATGTGAAGAGTGACGCAATTCACTGCGCAGCTCAGGAAGACATGTTACCATGACAACAGGGGATACAGACAATTAAACAAGACTTGCTTAAAATCTTCACATTACCTTTCTACATATATGGGACAGTCCTGTCTTACAGTCAATCTGAGCAGACCATCTGACATTGGGCATCCACCAGCCGTGAATCTCGCTCAACGGAGACTCGATTATTTTGGAGGTGATCATATTCTTCCCTTCCCTGGCATCGTCGCCTAATTTCACCTTGCCGTTCTTCAGGGAGCGATCCTTAAAATGGTCCATCCCATTGATGGAGGGAAGGTCCATGTAGTCATAGTTGACTCCACTGGAAGGAAAAGAAAATTAAAGCTGTACAAATCTTGATTACAAGATGCCTAACTGTATAGAACTATACAGTTAAGTATACTTGTTACAGTTAAATTATAATTGTAATTCAGTCAAAATTTGTTGCTGAATGTGTGTTCATGGTTGATTGCCACATAGAACATCTGTGTATTTAATAACTCAAAAAGTGGCAAATTATCAACAAATAATGCCTGACTGAAATGACTCAAGCAACAGTTGAAAATGTTGGATAGGAACATTCTTGTTTTCATATACAATAAACTTGTTTGTGATTAGAAAACAAGATACTGTAATTTTGATAAAATTAACATCATTTTTAAGAGGATTTCATTTCAGAGTACATTTGACATTTTAACAAACAGGAAATCATTCCAGCAGTGTTTTTGTCGAGCATAAAAACTTAATTACGGAACTAAAGATTGTAATTACAGGAACAGATAATTACAGGCACAGAACTGTCACAATTACCACCAAAAGACCACTCAATGAGGTGTAGGGTCAACACAACCATGCTGAACTGGCTACAAATTTGTGGCACACTGTTGGTTTTGCTTCTGTGTACAAGTGAAACGCATCTTGCTATCAGTTTGAAGGAACACAGACTGTACTGGAAGTGCTGATTTCACACAGAAATAAGATTGCAGAATAGACTCTGCTTAGCTTCAAAGTGATAACAAAATATAGGCAGGGGATGTAAGAGTGAAAGATAGTTAGTGACAGCTATGTTTAGTAAATGCACATTCTTTGCCACATGAATGTGCTGTAACTTCAGAGGCATAATGTTAAGGGGGATACAGGGTAAATCTGCAAAACGTTCAAATACTGCATCTACAGAGGCTGACCTACTATACTGCGCCATGCTGCCGCAACTGTGTGAAATACTGTAGTGTTCTTTCATGTCCAGAGAAAACGCTGGGTGACAAAAAAAAAAGGCCCCCAAAAACACACAACCTAGTTGAACACACCTGAGTGTCAAAAGTATTGACCTCACATCCTGCATAGGAAGCAATCGATTTACCCCTGTTGCGCCTTGTCGGTAAGTTATAAAGAAACAATAAGAGTGAGGGATATGCAGAACCGTGATAGTTGAATACAGGAGAAAACACCAAGGCCTCCATCATGAGGACTGTGTCCACTACTGCTTCTTGAAATTTACGATGTAAGGATTGTACTGCACCTCAGTAACATAACTGCAGAAAGTCATCAACCACGAAACTCTCATTCAATTTGGTGTAAAATTAGCTTTATTTCCCTGATAAACTTTCCTAAATCTCACAATGCATTTGTACAGTAATGTACATACTGTAGCAGTTACAGCAATATAGCGCACACTCGAAAATTACAAATTTCGCAGAAATTATCCTCCCCCCGGTGTTAAGTTTTGTTCCAATGAAATGAAAGAACCACATTATTCATAGTCGCCTTCTTACTTTCTGGCATGCCATACAGTGTCGTAAAGTACATTACGGTGCCTACCATACCACACAAGAGGTCTTCACACACCATGACAGGTCTTCACATACATGGCAACCACAAGGAATCAAGGGAATACATTACAGATATGGCATGAAACCTGACCTTTTCCAAAGTTCTTTCCTTACCCAAACCAAACACCACGATTTGAATGTAGAAGACATGTACAGTAGCATACTGCACATGTTTTTCTAGCCTAATATCCACTTTTTCCTAAGAGATGAAAATCTGCACGCACTTGACGTTACTTTCTACTTTCAACATTCTTTGGAGAGGTTCTCTGTCACCTGCATCCATCGCCATAGACCGAAAATCGAACAAATCTAAAAATTTGCAACTTCCCTCCACTTTATGAGAAAAAAAAAATTGAACATAATAAATAACGAAACACAACAATGCACTCACAACTGCAGGTCGCTATTGTTGATCTCCAGGACCATCATGACGTGGATGTACGTGACGGCGAAGGAGATCAAAGCGAACACGAAGAAGATCCACACTGAACGACTTGATGCTGATTCCGTGGCAGGCGATGATTACACACTCCGGCAGGACGAACCTCCACCGGGAACGGGACACCATCTTAGAGCATCGAAGTTTCGACCCTGAGAGCAAACAGATGGGTGATTTTCTGTCGGTGAATGAGATGGAGAGCAAGACGAAATGGTGAGATCAATTGTAAATCACTTGGGTGTGAAAATAGAAAATTTGCGGTCTTTACATCACAAGTTTTCTTCCTCGAGTTAAATCTAAAAGTTTCAACTATGCAGATTATTGGATGATGTACAGAAACCAGAGTGCATTGTGGTCTCCATAATAAAACCAAGCCTCTCAGTGCTTACAGTATCAGGCAAAAACAATAAGGCTGTGTGACAAACCGTACTTGGCACTACCCATACCAGATATGAGGTCTGTCCATGCTCTCTTCATAAAGCATTGCTAATGAAGCAAAGAATCAGTGCTGATATATATGTACCTGTATGTTTTCTCCCACAAATACCTAGCAATGATGCATTAATCAATTTATGACAGATTCAGGTGTTTCAACAAACATTACTGGTGATATTATAGCAACTGAAAAGTGACCATCTAAACCTTTCTACAGCAGGGTATATATATCTTCAATGATAATGTATCTTCCAGTTCCACAATAATATGGCTGCCACATTCAATGATTACATTTCACATGGCAAAACTCATAAAAAACTTGCAAGCTGCTTCTAAAAAGGTACACCGCGAACCTCCATGTGAAGCTAACTTCTTGTACTCACTGTGATACAGCATCACACTACTGTAAATGTGCCACAATGTCCAAGTTACTGTACATGTAATACTGTGTTTACTGTGTACTCCGTGTGGTTTTTCGATGTAAATGACGTCAGTCCAAACTTGCCTTGATGTTCATGAGATATTGTTTGCATTAATTTCACATTCTGACCTCTACTGACCTCAAATGACCTTTGACCTTAATAAAGACTATAGAGTTCTTACACTTACCACGGTCCAAACAACAAAAGGATATGAGATCAGTCCAAGATTGTGTTCTTGAGATATATTTTTCACAAGGGTTGTAATGGTTTGACCTCTGCTGACCTCAATGACCTTTGGCCTCCACAAAAAATAACAGCTCCTGTACACAATACCGAGCAATGCTGTACCAAATATGAGATCAGTAAGCTTGATTTTTTGAGATTATGTTTGCAATCAAGGTACAGTATGACAAACACACATGCCATGATAATGATGACCAATTTTTAAGCAAAAAGGCTTCCCAGTCTGTCTAAGACTGTCTTTATAAAGTCTAACTTTCATAATAAAACTACAGCACTACTGGCT
Organism: Stichopus chloronotus; assembly: GCA_021234535.1. Lineage (NCBI taxonomy): Eukaryota > Metazoa > Echinodermata > Holothuroidea > Aspidochirotida > Stichopodidae > Stichopus > Stichopus chloronotus. The sequence continues at coordinate 32,744,863 of CM037835.1, read as the reverse complement.
CATTCTGTATTATAAGCTTACAGTATGCAGTCACTAAAAAAAAAATACAGCATGTTGCATTGTATGTGTACAGTATATGTTTAAATATGTAGAAAACAGTACATGAGAGGGTTCTTCATAAGACACCATTATCTGCATAATCCTCATGAATATTGTCATCCAAACATTAAAGAATTGTGTATGACACAGGAGAACATCAAAGAGCAAAGTATCATGGATGCAGCTTGCAAAAATACTCATTGAGGGTTATGTACATTTTTAGAGATGTTGGTTCATGAGCAAGTTGCTCAGAGTCAGGTCTGATGAAATGACCAGACTCAGGTCTGATTAACTGACCAGACTCAGGTCCGATAAACTGCTTTTGATTTACATTCGCTAGATGTGGACACTCTCGGGACCATCATGTGATCAATTGATGAGGATAAATCAAAATTGATGCAGTTCTTCAAACCACTCTCTGTGAAAAATCAGTGGATCAAGAGATCGTTGATCATGGAATACAATACAGATCAAGTCTGATTCACCTCGAGCAGTTGATCCTATCCACTTTAACTGCTTGTGATCAAGAAACAAGTGAGGGAAGTCTTCAGTACTGTAAGACACCCATTTGGAATATTCTGTTGCTATTAGCCTGCAAAATTCTCCAAAATTAACCTGGAGAAGAAAATGCTATTTTTTTGCTACTGCAAAATCAGCAGGTTGCATAGCAACGACAATAAAGTGCCAGGGACGCTCATGTGAAGATTCTTCAACAGTCTTCCATCGTGCCGTTTATTGTCGTCACGCTGTCTCATAGTTGTGCGTGCTGTAAAATAATCTATCTGTGATTCACAGGGAGATTTGAAGAGTAATTTGTAAAACATGACATTTCAAAGTGAAGAGGGTTTAATTATAGTCTACTGTTCTGTGAAGCACTGCTACCACAAGGATGGCATTTTCATCAAGGCTACATTTTCATTGTTAAGTACACCAATAATCGGGATCCATACTTGATAATTTTCCTTTCATGACTCAATATTGGCAGTATCAAAGTGTTACATTTAACTAACTTTACTGACAGTTGGATCATCATATTCCAAGCAGCCAGAAAATAAATCATTTGACAGTGGTTTGCACGTGTGTATCTCTGATCTGTATCTTTATGACTGAAACATTCCCAAAAAACAACGTACAGTTCACGACAGTATTACAGTAACACCAAAGCGCAGTGAACCCTCTCATCAAACTCTGTGTTTCTACACACCTTCACTGTTTGCAAGAAAATAGGTTAGCCTTAGTTTTTTGTTCTTAGCTCTTTGTCCTTCCTCATTATGGATCTAGGATTTTCTTTGGATCAGGTGTGTGTGTGAAATGCTTTTTTCAAATATTTGTGTGTGAGAGTGACAATGTGTGTGCAATGATGTTAGAACATTCACTTCAATTGTTCAGCAATGCCTACTTAATAGATTAAGATGAGAGGTTGGTTTAACATGTTCTAGTACAAGTAAATGATCTTAACAAGATTAAATATTATGTTGTAAACAGTGCAGAGGCCATAAGTGATACAAAAATTGTTCTTGCATGGAACATTCATCATGTATGAACTTAAAGTGATTGCATATGTACTGAAAAACCACAAAGATAAGATTATGTGTGATCTTAAGATTTCCTTTATTCTTAAATGTACACCCGAGGTTGATTATGGACGGACTACATCTTTCAATGAAAGAAAATGACAGTACTGTAACTACTTTGAAAAGAAATGGGATTGGCATAAAAACGGTAAAAAACAGAAATTATATTTGAAAAATAATGGTTCTTACTATAAGCGCATACATAATGAATATGCAACAGTACACGTCTCGCTGGTGTATCAAAAACACACTACTCAAGTCGTCGCTCCTTGGCCAGTATTGGGAATTGTAGTATTTGGTGAGAGGAAGCACTGTATTTACAGATAACCTTCGAACTGAACACAACATTGTGGCCTCGGTGATCCTGAGTTGTTTTGACTAATTGAATATTTAACACTAGTATACATCCCATTGGCTTGTTCAAAGAAGCACACAGTTGATTTGAATGAAAACTGTCAACCACTACTGTACATTATCGTATTCTACAGTTTTTGCCGTTATGTTAGGAGAATTTGAAATCATATGGCAAAATTAACCAACTGAAACCTATTTACCTGTACTTTTCCAAATGGTCTCAATGGCACAATGAAAAGCCTTACCAAACTTTTGGAGATGAAATTTCGATGTTTTTACTTTTTGCCTACCCACGCATTCACTTTAAAAGCCAGCCAACTGGGACACGTAAACTCCCACGCTATGAACCACACTGTACTGTCATTCCATACTATGCTTCAAAGCATTAATTAAATAAACAACAAGAACAGTTCCAAACCTATGGATCTGAGAGAAGCATGATTAAACTGTTAGTCACACCATTTGAACAATGCAAAGTATAACAAAGTGGGACATGAAAGCACAAATCTAAGATATTGCCAAATAAAATTGGTGTGAACTCAACATGTCCCAGAGAATAGGAACACTAAAATGTAAATTTGGGAAACCTGAGGTCTTCAAGTTTATAATGTAACATAAATTACTCAATTGAAAGACGCTAGAGCTAACACATATACATAATTACAGACAAAGAGCTGAGCAAACATACTGTACAGTACGTGTTCTGTACAGCATTCCTATAGCCTTCTGTATGTCAGCAGAACATCCTTTGGAAAGTTTCTTCTGTACACTTTAAGTCCTATAGGCCAACCTATAGATGCTATTGTGTAGTCATGAGCAGCTTGCAGCATTGAAGTAGCTAAATTGTGAAAGCTATATCTGTTAAACACATTTCAAAATAAACTTCTAGCACAGTGGCTGACATTTGAGAGAGTTCCATCTGTAATCCCATCCTACTTCAAAATTGGGATTAACAGGTTGGCAAGGTCAATATTTTAAGGTGCTTAAAATTACTCAGGTTTTTCTTTGTTTTGAAAACTGTACTTTTTTAAGACATGAAGTCTCTGAGTGATTTTGAATAGAATAGAGGCTTAAGTCAGAGGCTGACTCACTTGTTGCACGGATTACACTACCAGGGTCAAAAGTTAGATCTGATGACAAAATGAAGGCTACTGTCCCATATGACAACTTGAAAAGCATTTTTACTGCAACACACTTAGGATTGTGGGTTACAGAATGTGATTGTAATTGTCAAGCCAGTAATGTCATGCACTTCCTAGCAGTCTTACTGTGCCAAACCCATCCTCACTTAGAAGCCAAGTGCTGTTTGACTACATTAAAAGACATCCTCACACATCTACTGCGTAAAGTGCGTGGTTACATGATTATGAAGTGCACGATGTATACATGTGTCTTAAAGTTCCTGTGTAACAGACAAATTATGGTGCAAACTGTATGCAAGGAGATGAAAAGAAGTGAACATTCCCATACAAGGCCTGCAGGTTGAAGGTTACTAAACACTCACTGTGCACTAATGTAGGTCATTGAAATGCCAATTCAAGCTCCACAAAGCAAAAGGAGAAAAGAAATTGCCCCCAAGTCTACATTATAACAACAGGGTGAATAAGGTCACGGATCTTCTGCTTCACAAATCAACAAAAATCCATTCTTCAAGGCTATAAGTCCCTGACTGTCCCTTCCATGTGAAAAACATTGTGGGATTTTTTCAATGTATACTAGATAGTGGTGAGGTTTACAATGATGATAATAAGCAGTCACTCCTTTACTTTGAATCATCAAAATCTTGCAATTCTCATTTCTCTAAGAACTACTTTTCATGAGGTTGTTGAATATTAATCCTGTATATGCAAGGTGTCATGTTGCAAAATAATGCAATTCAACAACAAAAATGATATCGTAAACATAATTAAAAAGAGCCATTCGTGAATTAGCATAAAGGGGTATAACTAATTCAGCTTGGGATTACTGCATTTTTTTCCTAAAATTACAGTGCGGTAAGTGTTTATACATCGCTTAGGACTCTCAAATATATGTAAACAATTCAACTATCACAGTGTATTGACATGTTGAACTTTGATACCATTTCACAGATGTTATACTAACGTATGTTGCTCTTCATACGTAAAGTGATTGGATTCACAAAGTACTGTACATAAATTTTGTGAAGGAAACTATGATTTACAAAATGAACATGACTACAGAAACTACACAGTCAGGAAAAGTAAACTGATACCATTTTATACTGCTTTGGGATTTTTTTGATTCATCCAGACTCTCTGAATCTCAGCTGCAGAACTTGCAGCACAAAATTTTTCAAGTACTGTATACAGTAATTGAACACCAAATGTTAGAAGCACAAAGACAGTACTTACTGTACTGTGTAAAAGCATTTTACGTAACATGGAAGAACAGAGATACCACAGATGAGCACTTGATGGACAGTATCCACAGGAATTACTGTTAAAGCATCTTTTCCTACTTCAGAGTACAGTGGTTGTATAGTAATAGAGCATATATAAAATTTTCTGATATCATTGGCCATCCCAAATTGCCATGTAACCTTCATAAAATTCCTGTCATTTCACAGTGACTATTGCTGTAGAAAAAACTACAGTACTCTAGCCTTAGTACTGCCAATACACAATCAAAGCAACAGTCAAATTATTTACAGCATTAGGCACACTTCCAAGTTCTAAATTTCACATTTTTATGAAAGTAACATACAAATAAAACAACTGTATCATCAACAGTGCATTGACTTCTGGTTGTTGGCTATAACGCATCCTTAACTTTAATCACCTCGTCACTTGACCTGCATACATTTAAAAAAGAAAGCTTTTGACAAACAACATAGCGTCCTAAAGCAGTGATTTCTTCTCCACAGGAATAATGCTTTCAGACTGAAGTCAGAATGAAGCCATGCCACAAAGCATGCATATCAGTCATTCCAAATGAATGAGCCAGACATACTGTAGAGAAACTAACTTTTACTCATTTGTTGAGCAGTCTATTGTCAGAATTTATTTATGAAATTGCAGAGATGTTGAAAGAGAGAAAGTGTTCTCTTTTCTATCAAAGCTCAAATGCTCAATGTTATTTTGAAAAAAATTACAGGACAGTTACATGTCATAAGCTACAGTAGACGGTAAACTTTTTTTTTTTTGGTTGCAAGCAGGATGTAAACAAGGGGCAGAAAAAATGTGTGGAAAAAAAGAAGGAATACTATGGTTTCAGATTAGTTCTACAACATGTTACTGAAAGCTGCAAACAAAATAAACAGTAGTACAGTGTCAATTAATTCTCAAAACAACGTCAAACCAATAAATACAAATGCACAGTTTTCACAAAAAAAAACTACTAATATGTGCTGACAGGGTGGGAGGGGGGGAACAGGACAATTTGACCTAAGCAGGGAATGCAGCTTAGACTTATGTCTGAAACATGAGCCACGGGGCACTGTGGTTCCTGAGCAGATGTACAGTAATGGAAATTATGAAGGAAAAGGAATATTTTGCATTATTTTGAACAATAGCCTATATGGGCCATTCCTGACCATGAGCCCTTATATCCTGAACATCCCACAGTTAACCTAGCGCTAATGTGGCACACCTTCCACTTTTGTAATAAAAAATGTCTAGAAGAGGAATGATATTTCATGATTTTATAAAATGGCCCATATGGCCCATTTCGAACACTTCAGAAGACCCAAAACATGAAAAACAACCAGATGGAACAACTTCTATAGTACTAATGTAGCTAACCATCAATACAATCTATAAGAGAAGAGGTTCTTTACTTTGCATGATTTCATAAAATGGCCACAGGTACCTTCAACCAGCAAATTTCCTTCCACCAAAGGTACCATTACCATATTAGTAATGCAACACAAGGCCAATTTAGTACCATGGGCCCTTGGACCCAAACATACCAAGCATCAAGAAAGAAGTACCATAGTAGCATACAGTATATGAACTAAACAATCTGCTGAAGAACCATTTTTCACATTGTCACAAAATGGCCCATTTCAAACATTGGACCCAATACCCCTGAACAACCTGAATGTACCACTTTCATAGCAGTTATGTGATACAACTTCAGCTTAGAAGTTTGCATTTTGCATTATTTCATAAAATGATCCATATGGTCCATTTAGACCTTGGACCCAAAATATTGAATACTCCTGAGGTGCCACAACCATAGTAGCAATGTGGTACAATCTCAACTTAATTGCAAAATTTGATAAGAAACAATTGGTGTACATATTTACAAACATTGGGCCCTTTGGGCCACACATGTGACCTCTAACACCCACATTTTGTAGACTCACAAAGGGCTCATAACCCAAGCATCATTTATTTTCTCACTATAATGCAGTCATCTACCACGTACAGTATAAAATCTCTCCAAGCTTTCAACCTTGAGATATTGAGTCAAAAATGTTTTTGAGTTTTGTCCATGTGCAGTCTCCCCAGATGACTTTGAACTCCACAAAAAAACAATAGGGCACACCTTCTCAATATGGCAGACCTACATACCAAGTTTGACTCTCATCCGACTTTCCCTTATTGAGTTAGTGCATATGCAAGCAACTGTCACAGACACATGCACACACCCGCACATGCCAACCTTACTGCATCTGGTTCCTTTGCTTACACAAAGAACCAGTAAACCATGAAACATTCTGAGATTTGGTACATTGTTAAGTCAAGGCCCACCAAGGTCTAACTTACAGCACCAAGGTTTCCATTATCATGGAATTGGATCATTCCATAAATAAGGGTACCAATGGTGTTTGGTGTCCCATTTACATTGTGACATTTTCTTATAACAGATTTTGTAAGAAGATTTACAGTTACTGTAACTTACCAATTTTACTTCAGATACATCTATCTGTTGGTACACATTTCAAACAATATACAACAAAACATTTTTACTTCTAACATTCGGACTTTATGTCACAATACTGTAGACTGTCATGTTTCACGTACAAACGGGACACCAAAGCTGTGACATTAAAAAAAATCAAACGGCAGTGTTTTTTCATTTGAAGTAAATGAAAAGTTTTATTATGCTTGTGTTAATGTTTGCATTATTATAATGTAGGTTAATTTTGTCATTTTCTTGTATTAAGATTGACTGTTAAAATGCTTAGCTGAGCAAGTACATTGGAGCAGAGTTCATGTGTGTCACGTGTTAATGTAAACCAAAATTTTGGTGTCCCCTTTTTATTGTTTACATTGTAACATGTTGTGTGTTATGGCCAACTGAAAAAAAAGTAGCAAATGAAATTGTGTTGCTACACTTAACCTTTGCAATACCTATTATGTGTCTGGATTTGGAAAAGAATGAACAACTTAAACATAATAATTTTTGGAAAGTCTTGGTGTCACAATGCAAATATTTTACCTGGGGACACCAAAATGGTGTCCTGTTTAACACAAGACTGTAAAAATTGCAATGTCCCAAATACACATAATTTTTGCAACTGATTGAAGTGTGTGAATGGGAAGGAACAAAATATTAGCTCAGATGGGCATGCCTCCCATAAACTGTATGAAATATGGCATAAAATTCTAAAAATGGGCTTTGGTGTCCCATTTACATTGTGACACAAAATGCCATTAAAAAAAAAACATAATATTTTTATTTTCAAAATGCAATTATACTTTAGTTTCAGTGTATTTACTGAGGAATGTTATTATCTTTCAGTTAGCATATTGCTTTTTTTACCTTCCCTTATCCAATTTTTCCCAAAAATGTCATACATTGGATCTCTTATTTATGGAATGGAATGACCCAATTAGGGTTGCCCTAGACAAGACTTTACGCTGTGTACACTTCACTGAATTTTACGTAGTATACATGTATAGAGTGATGTTAGGTAAACGGTCTACGTCTCGAACATGACAGTGCATTCTGCTACACTCCACTTCACAGCCCTTGTCCTGTTACCATTAATTTTACAGTCATCACCAAGATAGACCGTGGCCATTTGCCTCTAATGCATGGTGGGAAGAGTCTCCAATTAGTATCAAAGGTCTTGGACAAGTCTAGAAAAATCCCAATGGAACTATGCTATGGCTATATGCCTGTCTATCTTCTTTTTGCAGAAAACTTATCCCAGAGTGACTTGCAACCTCTGGCTGCAGATTCACTGTTATCAAAAAAGGGTAAATCTTGACCATGGCCATTGACTTATTGACACTGTGGTCAAAATTAACAATGAAAATTCAGCCTTTCTTTGATGAAACTTAGTAAATTACTACATAGGCCTAGGCTTACTGTAGGTAATTTCAAAGTCAGTGATTATCTGTGAGAAGTTAAGTGAGAAAATTTGCTACCTGCGGACGTGCCAGATTGGAAGTTTGCTGTATGCAGGGGATTTATCCTCTGCCCAAAGATTCCAGCCCTACTGCCCAGCCATAAGCTACATTGCTAATCGACAAGTGTGCAGACATGCAATGCATGCTGGGAAGACAAAGGGCTCAAAAGCACCACACACGTTGCTAAGGAGCTAAGGTGACAGCACTCTACATACAGTATTACCTCTTACAAAATACACCCTCAGGTTGGGTGCATACAGTAGCTTAGAGGGAGTTTCTATGGTAGTAAACTAATGAAATTTAGCCTGGGGAAAACCAACAGGTCCGGACAGTAAACTAGAACCCCACTCCGGATAATGAGCAGTTATCATAAACTTTACTTGAACATTCAGATTCCCAAAGTTAAACCACCAGTTCTAACGTTGCTGTCAACATGATCTCTTGTGGTGTCAGGCAAAGAGGCAAACTCTCTGGCAATGCCTCCCAACCAGAAGAAATACAATCAGGCATTGGTACCTGGACCATCCCTCCGACAAGCACTAATTTTTGTTGCTTAGAAGTTAGATCTCAATCGCATCCTCTGCCTCATCACTCTGTTTCACGGCTAGTCCAAGTTTTTCGGATTTGTGCCTTGTACAACTAACACTACCAGTACCATAGAGCACAGCCCTGTTCGAGGACTAATGACAACGCACAGCCTGCCCTAGTTTAGCCAGTTCGGAGGTTGAGCATAATGTTACTCTGTGGCCAATAAAGATAAAACTTACTTTGGACTAACGTTAGGCTAGGAGTATTACAACTGGAAAAAACAATAACTTATTGTTAATCGATACACTAAATAGCCTGTAGTACAACAATACATACGTGCGGGAATACGACCAAATTTGCGACAGTTTGCCACTGAGTTAAATAATTTACTGCTACAATACAAACTTACCAGATCCTATGTGCGATACATCACCGATCACTTATGTTACTGCTGCAAAAATTTTCACAATCACTCCTATCTGTAGCCGCAGATGAAAGTAACTAACTTGTTGTTATGACAAACGTTACGATATTCCTACTTGTAAAATCACCATCGGCCGACTTGCAATGTTCACACAGTCTGTGTAGGTTGTCAATTACTGTAACACGGCGTGATAGGGTATCATTTATAGCAGTACTGCCTTCACAAGTAGCTTAGGTGACCATTTCTAGATATTTGATTATGCTAACGTCAGAGATAGCCAAACACAGAAACAAGTAGGTACAAATCAAAGAGATGGTGGCATTTATCTGCCTCAGTGACAACTACCATAGTGGTCATAGCATACCGCAGAACATAAGTATCCTGCTCTTTAAGTTGGCTATGATAAGACATTCCAATATAAGTCCTCGGTATGATTATCATAAGCATTACTTTCAGTTTTCCGACTTATCAAAAAGCAACGATGATATCATGGGCCTCAATCAGTGGGGACATGATCATCAATGGGAACATTAATTGTATTCTACCATAGAGTGAGTACAGTATATGATTTGTCTTACTCAATTTGATCCCCAGAATAAGACAGAACTTTCATATAGATTCAGTATGACGTACACTATATCACTCGACCGACCGTAAGCCATCATTTACGTGCATTCATCTCCAAAAGTGAGGAGACTTTCCATAATTTACGAATCGCCGTTCAGGGGGAAGGGTATTAGAGAAACCAGGGAGGTAACCCTTTAGGCCACTGTACCCACCCTCGTGCACAAAAGGCCCTGACAGGGTTGCATATGTCACCCCTTCCTTTTGAAAAGCATGCTGTGCAGGCCTGCAATGGGTGACAATGATGAAAAGCGTTGATGATGTATGTACGTATATGGAAAGACATTTTAACATTTAATCAAGAATTTCAGATGTCTAACTAATATCAGGTATTTATCAATTTCATACATCTTTAAGTGAATTTCAGATATCTTAAATTTATTACAGTTATCTAAAAATAATTGAGATATCTTGAATAATTGGAGAATTTCAAGTATCTAGTTCTATAACAGGTATCTGAGATTCAATTTCTTATACACACAAATTAATTTCAGATATCCGATGATACAATTTCAGCCAAAATTCCATTCCAGGAATTTTGATTTAAGAATTAAATTTAAGATATCTAAAATACAGTTTCAGACATTTCAAATTGCATTTCAGATATCTTGAATCGAATTTTAGATATCTAAAGTAGAGTTTCAGATATCTTGAATTTAATTCCAGATATCTCGAATTGAATCTAAGGTATCTCAAATTCAATTTCAGACATCTCTCATTTAATTTTAGACATTTAGAATGACAGCCAATTAGAGGTATCTGAAATTCCTAGTTAGATGTTAAAGAGGCTCTCCATGCATACGGACATGTATGAAAGAAAAAAAATGAAAGTGGGTGTAGGCGGTTGAACACTTTATCATGTAAAGAAACCACGAATAATTTTATAGCTATTTTGTATAAGGAAATCACCTTATCCTGATAGTTGTGCATCGCATAGACAGTGTGTAATGTCTCTATGAAGTAGCCTAACTCGAGTTTAACTGCATAAAAAATCGTATTACATAACTTACCGAGGAAGTGATTCCACCCTTTAAGGTTTTCTAGAATAGAATCTTGTTATGCTGAAAATGGGTCTGCGGAGTGCCATTTGCTGCCATATGTGGCAAGTATTTTTGTCCACTTTTTCACGTTTTTCTCCCACCTGCTAGTGGCTCTCGTATTATTTTCTATTATTAGTGTTCCCTGTGTAGGGACCCTTATAACACCGTAGGTTCCCTATACAGAAACCCGAAGGGTTCATAGTCATAGCACAACGATCAAGTTGCAAACCAGTGAACGTTTAGCTTTCGCAATGAACAAATGTTTGAATATTTTAGTGGTGTCACACATTAATGATCTTCCAAAAAGGAGTGAATGGAATTATGGGAAGTGTTCAAAACATGGAACCCTTGCTTGCGTACAAACAAAATTAATTTTAATTACTGATATACAGACAGTTTATTTCATACAGGAGTCACAATTCTTCTATCAAACAGAAGATATCATCTTTTTTTGTGACCATGGGCTCCCTGCAGACGAGGCTAGTACTGATGTCTCGATGTCAGTTTCTTCAGTGATGGTTTGTCTGACATTGGTCAATCGAGGTCTTCCATGTTTCATAGATTATCAATGTAATAATCTCACAGTTGTACGAAAGCCTGGTAGTGTCATGCAAATAAAAAATGATTAATTTGTTACAAACTGTTAATTTGTTATTACAATTTCAATAATTTGTAATGAAAAATCAGCGGTTTTTACTTGCATTACAATTAACTATAGGCGAATACTGTTGCAGGTTGTTGAATACTAAATTTGTAGCCAAGTCAGTACAATGCAAGACTAAATTATTCACATACATTTACAAGAAACGGGGACATGCAACATGCTGTATGCAGTCAATCCTCAAAACTACTATAAGTCGGTTGGCAGGAAAAGCAGAAGAACGGAAGTCACAGAAATCAAAAGAGATTCTTCGCAAAGAGCAATGAAAAGAAGTCACTTACAGACACAAGTCAGTGTAATAAAATAGGCAATAAATCAAAGAAAAGAAGGTTTACCGCAAAAACATTCCTGATATCCATTTGCCCTGTAGCCTTGTGATAAGATGAAGGTAGTTCTTTAATAGTAAAAACGTATAAGGTTAAATTTATTTTACATACATGGCATCTTCATTTCAATATGCGATTATTAATATATGTTCACCATCGTGGACGAAACGTAGAGGATATATCTTAGTGCGGCAAAACAGAGGATATGCGTTTAGGCTTCCCATGGGAGTTTAATAGAGGGCGCTCTTAATATTATACTTCTAAGACAATTCAAATGAATTATCGTAGTTCTACTTGTGGACGAATTACGGACGGTGGGCGAAAAGGTAAAAATACAAAGCCTGCCGCAATCTCTCTTATTTGATTGAAGATCGAAACTCTGATAACACTTTCAACACAGTAGTAGCAACAGCATAGGACACTTAAAAGGGAAAATGCAGTCACCCCCAAACTGAATTAGTACACCACCCACCCATGCTAATCCATGAGTGTTTCTTTTTTATTAGGTGATATAATTTTTGGGTCTGAATTACTTAATTTTGCAGGATAAAAGCTTGCGTATGCATTTACTGATATTCAGCAACATCACGAAAAATGCTAAGAAGAGAAATGAAGATTTTTTTAAATAAAGTATGGACAACTGGTTATTTCTTTTTAATGAAGTTTGGTTCCTATGCTTGCTTAAAATAAAAAAAAACAGAAGAAAATATTTCAGAAAACGAGAATGAACAATCTATTTGACTAATTATTCATGAAAATATATTAAAGAAATGGGTCTTCAATAAGGATTGAAACTGAGCGTGAATGTTTTTAAAATATAAAGTCAGGTATTAAATTTAATTCAGAGGGTGCTGCTTAAGAACATGAGCGATCACCATAAAGTTTCTTTTTACTTTGGATTTTTTGGAGGATGTCAGTATGTTTGATGATCTTAAGCCACCCCGAGGCTCATATTTACTAATAAGTGCATTTAGATTACTAGAACCAAGTCTCACCCAACACTGAAAACTACAAAGAAGCATCTTGAAAAGGTTTCGAGATTAGACTCGCAATCAGAACACGTTCGCATATAGTTGTTCGCAAATTTTCTTTTGGACAGTACTGAATCAACATGCAGAATTTTTGAATTATTTGTGATGTCTCTAATTGAGAGGAGGACTTTTTTTGTTTGCGGGAAGGACGGGAGGGGGCGTCTAATTCACGTCTAAGCGGAACGCTACCGTCAGTTGGCGCGTATCAAACCACAATTTGTTTTTACTAAAAAATACTTCCCAGATTGCACAGGAAATGGCACCTCAAGGGCCTTGCTAAAGGCATCCAGATTTTCTTTATTTCGCTATGTTGTATTTCAGAAGCCTTCCCCCTTCAAAAATAAAGGTGAATGATAGCTAAGTTCTTTAAATCATTTACCAAATTGTTGGGGGACTTAAACAATTGGATTCCCCTAGTACCCCCTTCCCTGTAGAACCTCCTCTCTCTACAATAAAGTCCAGTATTCCATTTGACAAAGTTCTAGTGACAATGTTGTCCGACATGCAGGAATCTCCTTTTTCTTTGTCAAATCAACTGACGGATCCATTGAATCGCTGGCAGTAATTTATGCATATGGAGACCTGGTCCTCACAAAACACACATAATTGCTTAAATAATGTCTCGAGAAGACCTTTTATGCGTGATGGAACATGACGTGATGATATCCAGACGTAACATAGTGGTTAGGGTATGTTACTCTTGAGAAGACATAAACATGTATGATATCATGTGAGGATAATAACTCATGCATATGGAAAAAAAAGATGCCGATTTACATTCTGATATAAAAAAAATAGTCCATATGGACACATGACCGAACAACTACAGGAAATTAGCGGGGCCAACCGGGAGACCTCACAATTTTCTGGGAGCCCTTTCGTCAGTCATAGGTGTAGAAAGCGATGTTGGACTGAATTTATTTATGTTTAGTGATGACCGCAATAGTTTGGAACCCCTTGGAATGTGGGATACGAAAAGTGAAATTTGGGATTACAGTACACGCAAAATCATTATACTCACACACGAACAAAGCATATGTGTTTTCTTTCTCTGCTGACGGTTTTTGCACGAAAAAAAAAACAGTTGTAACGGGTGTGTTGGAAACACTCTGCATCTCTGCTCTCAGTCCCTAACGAGGCACGGTGGCCTGTCTCGTTTGCGTCATCACCCTTCATAGGAAATACGCAGTTACATGTCCCCCGTCCATGGAAGTTAGTTCAAATCTTTCTAAACGTTAATAGTTAAAGAAACAAAGAGAAAGTCGGGAATTCTGAGGATTGGGGATACTGTGTGATTTAAAGGTTGTGTGACATGCTTTTAGAAAAGAGCACCTTTCCTTCAGAAGCTGCAAAGTAAAACCCTAAGTAAAAATCCGTTGGAATTTTGTTTATATCTTTTACCGTTTTTGAGATATGACTTTTCAAAGTTTGAGCAAAATGCAAAACAGATTACATTTAGTGTTGCACAGTGTCAGTATTTCTTTTGTTAAGCCTATATATTTTGTCTTTAATTACTTAATTACTGAGTTTCACATTGGTAAGTGATATCGATATTTCTAAAGGAGAAAATACATGCTAACAAAGTAAAACCCTCCAGGCAAATAAAATTCTCAAATGTCCTTGAAATAAAGGTTACATAAACAAAGGGTTAACATAAGACATATCGTAGGAGTCCAACTCTTGATGTCACAAATTTGCATAATTAGCCAATGTTTATTCATAAACAGCTGTGAGACACTAATTTGCCTGTAAATTGGTCAATCTCTGACCAATTTTCATGGAATTTGTGGCTCTTTTCAATATTTTCAATGCTGAATGCCTCACCTTATACTCCAAAATGTCATCTTCATGTCACACGACCTTTAAAACCAGTGGCCGCGACACAGACGTCATGTTAAAACCGTAACGTATGCCGTGAAATATCGAAACTTCTATTTTGTCACTTCTTAAGCTGCAGAGTGCCACACGACCTACACCCAAAGAGTAACTTTAAAAAATGTAGGCCATACGCCTACCAACTTATCACTTCAGGACTCGTCAGTCTGCCGAACATTCCTTATCCAACAGTTAAAAGATTTAAATCCTCAGGATTTATTTGATCGAGCTGCTTGTTGATAAATAAGAACAATTGTACCCCTTGATCAAATATAACGGCAGAATTACGCATATCACAGTCTAGCTGTTGCCCGGTCTCTTGAAGTCCCTCCGATATGTTGCCACTGCGAACACGGACCGTCCCTGCATGACGGCAATCTTGGAAAACAAACAGTCGTCACTGCGCCCCTATAGTGGCCAGCCTATAGTGTTTCCACATTTTATAAAATTTTATCGAAAATGTTGTACACTTGCAGGAAATCTTGAATGTTTTGCCTCACGATCTGCGCAATTCAAGGATCTAGAAATAACGACAAAACCAAGGAAATACCAAACTGAACAGATTTATGGCAGGGTATACTTTTAATATCTTCCTATTTTTGGAGTTCAATGGGTTTGTTGTGAGAAGTTTGACCAAAGTTTGAATCGGTATCAGAAACCGTCACTTATGGCCATGTCATCGGGAAATCATTTCCGGAACATAAAACTTTTTCCTAGGGGAACGTGACGGGGCTGTCTTTCTTGCTAGGAAGACAACAAAAAAGAGATATGATCATCATTAAACTATGGAAACAGGTTGGTGCGAATAAAAATCTATAGGCATTACGTTCACTACAGCCTACAAGATGGTGCTATTATTACACCAAGGTCACCCACAAAAGTAAAGAGTGTTAACTGAGTCACAGGATTTTTCACAATAGACTCCCCCCACCGTCACGCCCCATCGAACAAGATAAAAAAGAGACTATAATCTTTAACGTCACTACCATTCAGTGCTGTCTATGTATGTACTGAATAGGTGTATTCTCCATATGCATCCCCATGCTTTATGTATACGTCCACTAACTATGTACGACCGTAATTCGACGAAACTGCAGCGTAACGATAACAGAGGATTATATTCCACAACTGTACAAGATCGAATGCTCACAATGGAATTGACGAGATGAAATGGTTTATTTTTTTCGAATAGGAAAACCTCCTGGCAGGTCTATCGTCATTCGAGTTTATAGCAATATACCAATATATATTTGGAGTTTCCTTCTGGAATTATCACAATATATATAACGCAACTCTATTACACTATAGTGGAACTCTGGGATCATCACTAAGAAGACAGTTTACCACAAGCTTGAGATATCGGTGGTGCAGGTTGGTACAAATACCGTTAAACTCCCCGGTGGTTGAGGAAATAAAATTCAAAGATAGCCCTACGTATACTAGACTTTTAAATCATGTGTTTCTCACGTAGTGTTCCCCCCCCCCCCCTTTCCGTCCCCGTCACTCCTGACAGGTGAAACATCAATTTACTCCTAGTTTGTTGACCTTTTCCACCAACAATGACTTGCCCTTGAGTTTGATTTCGCTTTGATTTTCATTTTTAATCGCTTCGTTTTTATGATTTAAACTGATCGTGGGGGGTGCCATGAGGAAACCCCCGTTGAAATTGTCTTTAATAATAGTTTCCATACATCTCACTGTTGCTCTTCTCGTCATTGTTTTGGTATAGAAACTCATATACACCACATTGGGTGAACTGTTTTTATGTAAGTCCTTCAGATGGAGGACAGTCTCCCACAATGGATGAATCTATAGTGAACTCCAAACAAAAGTTCTCCATCTCGGCCTCTTCTTATCTTGAAAAAAACTGCAACGGCTAGCTTATCTTTCTTCAAAGTTTGAGAATCATGTGTGAGTGGTTATATACTGTCCAGATCAACAAACATAATTTAGGCCAACATTGGCATTTGGTTTCCGATCGATGGCTAAAGTCGCCGTTGACATTATTGTTAACTGGCCAAGATTGGTTCAACGTATGTGTGTATCGCACAAAAGGCAAGATTTATGGTTATTATTTGAAATATTTGAATAAATTTCCTTTGCATCCATATTCTCATTCAAGTCGCATTGGAAATTTGTTTGACAAAAACCTGTTGAAACGAAATGATACAAAAAAAAATACTCGTCAACTTGGAAAGCGTTTTGATTTTTTAAAGGAGATCGCGGGGTAAACTGAGTGTGTTTCTTTAATTCAGTTTCGGGTATGTTCAGTTCAATTTTGGATACATCAAATTCTATTTTGGATATTTCTAATTCTGTTTTGGATATCTCTCATTCGAATTTTGGATGTATCTGATTCTGTTTTGTACATCTCTAATTAAATTTTGGATCTCCCTAATTATTCATTGGATATCTCTGAATCAGTTTTGTTATGTCTTATTTGATTTTGGATATCTCTCTCTCTTAATTTGCGGATATTTCTAATTCAGTTTTCGATATCTTAAATAAAGCTCAGTTAGAGATATCTGGAACAGAATTAGAAATATCTGAAGAAAAAAATGAACAAATATTAATATTGTAGATATTAAAAATTGTGGAATAAATGTGACAATGGCGTTCCATATCTACGAAAAAGGAAAATTCCAGTAGGCTAACAGTTTCTCCTTAGAGATAACATTTTCCAAGAAGGCTGCAGCTATTTTCAACATAAATTTTGACTGTCTATAAAAGAGCTGTGTCGACTCTACTGTATAATCAAGGCAGGCCGAAATTATTAATAATTGAATAAATTAAATGTATTTTTCGCGCTCAGGTGAAGTGGATGCTAATTTGTTTGCCGTTACGATGTTATGGCGAACGTATATACAGGGGGGAAATCTGAGATTTAAAGTTATGGTGTGAGAAATAACATTTTTATCTGGACAAAATTACCTTTTCGTCGAGATACCGAGTTACTATAAACTCAACATCTTGGAAAAATGTTAAAAGTGTCGAGACACCGAACCGTGCTATAAATAACTTCCTCGATAAAATTTTGCATCTGTCAAGACGTTGACATGGGTTAACTTAATAATTGGGTAAATTTGTCAAATTGCGGTAGGTGATGCCATGTTGTGGTATATTAACTTGTTCTCTCCACAAAATCTTGTTTTTGTAGAGATACCGACTTGACCTGACTTGACATCAAGAAGAAATTTACCAAACTATCGAGATACTGTACCGTGTTACAACTAATATGTAAAGTATGAACACAAAACCAAATTTGGGGGAGAAAGCAAACAACTTATCCTATAAAAAGATAACTTCACATCTGGCATCCTCCTTCATGTCCGTCCTGTTATGTGAAACCTGTCCGTCCTCTTCCGTAGACGGAAGACTCGAAATTCAACTAAATGAACGTTTACATGATCTAAACTATAGATGTGCGTAAATGAGAAAATAACACCAAACCAATTCACCGCGTGTCGAATAAAGCAATGTACATGTTTAAGGGGAAGGGGAGGGGTGGTGGGAGAATGAGGGAACAAATATGAATGAGTATAGGTGAGGGGGACACAATCAGACATCTTCTGTTGTGTTTGTAGGTACTATACTTACTCATAACTTCCTTCTTTCACTCTACAGACTATCTGTCCGTCTCTGAGATATGACGCAAGACGTTTGCTGCTTAATAGTTTGTGCTATTTTTCTTGGCTCATCCCTCGGTCAAAATTCTATACCGCTTAGCCAAGATGGCGACCACGTTTGCACCACAACAGAAAGGTAAGTCTGTAATTCAGGATAGGATATACGTCCCATTCCTCTTTTCTTTTTTTTTGTTTTGTTGTAAATTTTGCAGATGATTCGTTTAAAATGACACATCGATGCAGAAAGCAATTGTCACACGACGATTGATTTTTTTTTCTCACGAGGCTCGCGGGGAGTGACAGAGTCGCAGACTTCAGAGTTTGGACCACAGCATTGTAACTTTTGGGAACCACCGACCCAAATCTCAAGATGGTTCAAAATTTAGACGGGACATGGTTAGGCGTTGCATAGGTAAACCTAGGGGAGGTATGGGACTGGGCACCCCCTTCCCAGAGAGAAAGTTGCCTTGTTAAAATTGGTACGTTTTGTAGACCTGTTTGCTAGAGACACCCTTTATCTAATAAGTATTTCACCGGGCCACTATGTTCCAATAATCATAATCAGTACTAGTGCCTTTTCTTGGTAGCTTTTCCTCAGTTTGAAGAAAAAAGGTGGTGGGGCACGGGAATAAAAGTTTGTTCAACCCCTAAGTATTTTCCGAGTGCTCGAAGAAGAAATGAAAGAGGACAAATAATGAATTATGATTCTTGAATCATCTCACCCCATCTGCTATGTAATATCATTTTTTTTCACGGATTGATGTTATTTTTTTCTCGTGAATTGAGAAACTGCATACATGAGATCCCTATTTCAAGGCAGAGTACATGCAGCTCAGCACAGCCGGGAAGTGTTGTTTTCGACTACCTTGAGGGTTTGGCAAGCCAACCACTTCCTTGTTATTATCTCCGCGCCAGCTGACGTTGGCACTCCGCGTAGATAGTCCTGCTAGCACTCAGTCCGCATCTATATTTCTTTTCGCAGATTGATTGTGCACCTTTTGCAAAGACTACAAGGACAACACCATCCTTTATAAAGT
Source organism: Stichopus chloronotus (assembly GCA_021234535.1). NCBI lineage: Eukaryota > Metazoa > Echinodermata > Holothuroidea > Aspidochirotida > Stichopodidae > Stichopus > Stichopus chloronotus. Next base: position 32,725,401 of record CM037835.1, on the reverse strand, counting down.
CCTTCTTATCCCCCTCCCCACCCCCGGGTTGTCCAAAAGAAGAGAGACGCCTCCTCAGTCAACTTGGGTTGTTCATCTTGGGCACTATGAATATTATCATATGTTTGCTACCTCTTGTTGAAGTGATGTATTGACACTTCTCTCACATTCAATGATGCGCTGTGGGGATGACGTTGGCCAGATAATATTTACTCTTCTCCATATATTTTGTAAAGTGATGTAAAGAAAATGTCTTAGGCCTATTACATGATTTTCTTTCCATCATTTGATTCAAAGCTTTCAAGATAGGAGAACAATAAGCATGATGACTGCATACGAGACGGCATATCAAACGTCATGCAGCATTTTCCAAACATGTTATCGTTTGAGGTGAGTGCAAAGACCTTTTTACTTTCAATGTGAATACTTGTGACGCCAAGAGGGTGGGGGTGGTGGGGACTAGGTTAGTTACTGTTGAGAGAAATAGTTCTTTTTTTTTAAATAATCTGAAACTGCACTTAAATTTTATAGATTTCTGTTGAGGGTGGGGTGAGGTCAAAGACGAAAAGATTCCAAAATTGTTAGTTCCCCGACAAAAATGATATTTTCTTTTCAAAAGGACCTACAACTTCTCTTGCACTTCCCCCCCTACGTAATTTCCAGCCAAAGAAATCAATTTTCCCGTTTTACTCCGACACCCCACTTTCTACGATCGTACACCTCCCCTGAACGTGACGGGAACGTAAATTGATCATTTCATTAAATACAAGTATGACTATATTTTCGTAAGAAAACTAGAAAAGTAACAAATTATTGATGAGCATGTTCAAGTAATTTAATTGTAATAGATAGTCAGCTTATTTCTGAACTTTTTGCAGACAAAGTCGAGGAAAATGGGTAGCTTGGATAGCAAATTGAAATGTCATTGTATGCTTAGAGGGAAACTTCAGTCCTCAAACTGAATAAGTGCATGATTCCTGAATGGCTCTTCTTTATTGTGTGATATCATGTTTGTTGTTGAATTGCTTAATTTTGCAGCACAACACCTTGCTCATGCAATATAATTGATATTCAACAAAATGAAAAATGCCGATAAGAAAAAGGAGAAGAGAATTGCAAGATTTTGTTGAGTTTAAAGTAGGGCAAATGCTTATTCCCCTTAAAAGTTGATTTGATGTCCAGGCTTTACTCCGGGGCAAGCTTGTAATCGAAATGTAGAAGTCATTCACCAATTTCTGGGCTTCAAATCTACCGACAACAAAATTCTCAACTGTATTAAAAGTCATGATATCAAACTGTGTTGCCATAGGAACTGGGGGTATTCCCCGTCTAGTGAGGTGACTTGCGCACTAAGCGTATACACAAATTAGCTCCGTTCTTCGTACCTGACCTTGTACTCGATAGTAAGGAGCTTTACTGATATTTCTAAGGCTATGCCGTAGTCCAGTCACCGAAGTTACCGACCAACTGTGGAAACGTGAAGAAACACGAATGCACATTTGTGCATTGCTTATCACTTATAAGGATGGTAATCGCAGTTATTTAGAATAATTACATTCGCAATAGCGATTTAAACTGACATGCAAATCACAAAAGACGTAGCTACGGTAGGCTCCTGCATGCTAAGTTGACCCAGTCAGGACAAGTCACAAGCTAGGCTTCAAACTTTCACAGTTGCAGGCCTAGCATACAGTACTGTAGGCTACTGAAGTTGAGGCATACTGTAGCCTTAACAAGTGTAATGACACATGGTCATTCGGTGATGGACATTTCGACCGAGGTTGGGTTCCAAAGATTTGTGTCAGACTCAGATTTAGCTCACATGTTACTTGTTAGTGCTCTAAAGACTCGCACTATATAGCCCATAGGACACTCATAGTCGCATTTTCTGCATGATACCATGGACCTAGCGTTTGTAATGTATTGCTGGTGCAGTCCTAGGTGACATCTAGCTGTCGTTGGTGTATTAATTGACACCAATGACAGCTAGATCGAGCAATATGATAGAAAAGCAGTTGAGTTTAACTTATCATTCTGTTACTTTGCTACTGTTAACCCTGAAGCAGACCATGAACATAGGCTACTGTGATGGGAAATGGTACAAATAATAGCCCACGGCAAAAACAGCAAATTCTCTTTGGCTTTCACTTTATTGGGATTACACCATTACTGGGTATACTGTAGGAGCCAGTAAATGAGTATTTAGAGTGCAAAGACTGGTTACTTTAAAGAGACATTAACGGTGAATTAAAGAGGACGGTGGTACGTACAATCCAATGGATGGGCACGTAAAATGGCTAAGCTTTACGGCAGGTTCATAGTATGAAATAGATCAATTCTTCAGGAATTGAAGCAGTTGGGACGTAAGTTTTACGACGTTGTCACAACCGTGCTTAGATGGCATGTGTCAAAACATTTCTGGCAGAGGCTAGAGCAGAAGGGCTGGTTTACGCAAAACAATAGGGACCACTGTCCACAGGTTGTGAAAGTCGTCATCATTGAACAAAAGGGGCCATTTATAAATGTGGGTAAATACAGGCAATTTGTTTTGTTCCCTCACAATACTGTAAGTCTAAATTCATCTTGGTTTAAATAGAACAAATAGTTTAAATAGTATATAGAAACACTGAGACATCAAATTAAATTTTGTTTGGAGTTGTTTCTCCACTGACTTCACTCTACTTTCCTTTGAACTAGGCTAAATTAGAATAATCTTGTGACATTTGGAACCTTGAAATTGTGATACTGATGTTAATTATGTCTAACCAGAATGTATAGTTCCATCATTAACATGCTATAATGTACTGAAAAACTAGCACTTACTAAGCAGATTTATAAACATACATAAATTCATATGAGTTCTCCCCAACTGCTGTACATGTGGGTGTGGTTATACAGCACAGTATCACTGCAGTGCAATCCAAGCACGATGTACATTGTCATTTTTTATTTTAATTTTGAACTTATGTAAATTCTTTCGAGTGTCTTGAACGTTGTGAGATGCACATGTCAATTGAAAAGTTTGTTCATGCTTGTAACATCAATTTATTAAAGAGTTACATCTCTCACTTGAATGAAACTCTGAATGATCGTCTTTCTCTCACAGAACTGTTTATCGTGCTACGTATAGCTTCGAATATTTCGTCAACTACAGAAATGTCACTGTCTGCTGTGATGGCTATGTTCAAAATGATGAGTCATGTACACGTAAGTTTACCAGAACTATTATCAACTTGGTCCTGATTTACTTCCTGGGATTCCTTTCACCCTTCGATACTTTAAATTCTTTGTGAAATCCTAGCAAATAGTGGTTCTCTATGTTGTTATTTGGTTCCAATGTTACACATTTGCAATGGATGTATTATTTTAGCTGTACGAAATTTCAGACTTATGTCAAAGATTTTGTTCCCCCTTTCATTCAATTGTTGTATCAGATTCATATTCTTAGTCATTTAAATTTCTTTTTTTTTTTCTGCAGCTTGTTCTAGTGACACTTGGGGAAGTGGTTGTGCCAACCAATGCCAATGTGAAAATGGGGCTACTTGTGACTCAGTCAATGGCCAATGTTATTGCCCCCTTGGGTACACAGGTCAGTATACATCATGTGTATGGGTAGCTTTGTCTCAGTGGTGGCACCAGGACTTAAGATTTGGGGAAAGACAAAGGGAGGGCAGAAAAAAAAGGCAAAAAACTGCTGGGGGTTGGGCACAGAGCACAAACTTGACCACAGAACTCTATTTTCATGTAGTCCACTTTAGATTGCAAAGTGAAAAGGTTATTTGATGACCGATGGCGGTTTTTCTTATGTAAGCAGCATCTCTTGTCCGTTGATCTCCATTCTTAGGTTGTGGCAATGTTTTAACAACCAACATGGTCATCAGTGTCTATATGGTAAAACAGTAAATGAGCAAAATTCATGATTGATTATCAAAGTGACAAGCTTTTTTTGTGAATTGGTAATAGATTTTTTTTTTATTGAAAAGAATTTTGTTTAAAAATATTTGTAGTCGAAGCAATTAATTCCCCAAAATGATGTAGATAAATGTTCACATATAACTTTCCTTAAAGTTAGATGAGTTGTGCCAACTGCATGAAACATCTGTTCAAAAGTAAGCCAGGTTAGCTAATGTGTGTGAATGGAATTACAACTGAAGATCTTGATTAGTCAAAGCTGATCATGCAGGTTGAAGCTCTTTTCGTTGAAACTCATACAGTAAAGTGCTGTTACTGGTCCATGAAATGTTGACTCTTTGAAAAAAAGTAGCAGGTTTGGCGATTTGACTGTAGCAGCTAGCATCTTCTCATGGTAGATTAACTATCAGACATTTTGTCATGATGTTATGTTTCAACTAACACCAGACTGTGCCTCTGTCCTTATCGCTTTTGTTTTCCCCATGGTGGTCACCAATAACTCGGTCACCGGCTGATTGAAGTCCTCTCATGGGGAGGAGCCAAACTAGTGGATACAGTAGTATGGGGAGTTGACTCAGGGGAGGAGTGCCTCTCCCCCCCCCTCCCCTCCTCCTTTGGAATGTTTTCTTTTACAACTGAATGCCATCAATTGGGATTTGGTGCATCATAACAGAATTTACTTACAAAAGCACATGTGAGGGAAAGCCATGCAACAAGCCTGCTTGTGGTTTTTACAGTCAATCAACAATAAACCGAACTTAGCGTGGGGATGACCATGAGATGACCTAAGCTTCTCACAGGCTGTCAGACTGATCCATTATTCAATAGTGGGATATTATGGTCATATCTACTTTCAGACAGTGGGGGAGTTGAGCCAGCTGTGTACACTGTGCAGTACAATTTACAGTTAATAAATCATGGAATCACTGGAGGAAAATAAAAACATTAAACTGAGGTTAACTGTATTGGTTCATTAGTCATAATGTGAGGTACGTAACAATTAAGCTCACTGGAACTTGTGAACATAATTTTGCAGCGGTACGGTGCATGATTTTATCATCATTCTGACCCTACGATAACTAATTTAGGCACCAGCGTGACCTGCAAAAATTACAGGTTCAGTCATTACTCACAGAACTAGACGTGAAACTGAAATTATATTTTTTAGTCACACATGGCATAGCGAAGACATAGCCCACAGCCTAGGCCCATATATGTCTAACTAAACATAATGAAAACTACAAAACCCTGAATAACAACTTGCAACTTAACAAAGTCACAATTACAAAACCATGCCTGAAATTGCCGCTAGGCTCGTCTCACAGTGACGTGGGAGTTAATCTTGATTCATTCAATATCACCATCAAGATTCCATCAGACAGGTAGCTGATAGCTCAGAGAGAAATCATCAATCCTATTTTCTTCTTGTTTAGGTGCACTCTGTGATTCACCCTGTCCTCCTGGTACATACGGACAGAATTGTTCCTTAACTTGCAATTGCCCAAGTTCTTGCCAGCCAGAAGATGGTACTTGTGTCTGTGACCCTGGATATACAGGTGAAGGGTGAGTCTGAACACACTGTAGTGTAAATTTTGTTGTTGTACTTCTCGCACTGTAAATGAATTCTAGTTAAGGGAAGCGTCACAAATCTAACCTGAGATAAATTCACAAAGCTTCACACTGCTGCTCCTCATGCAACCTGCATGTGTCACATGCTTGAGTGCACATGCACATCCTGTACATGGGCTATATGAGGCAGAAAGGTGTGCACTGGAGTGTGACTCATTACTCTCTGGTTACTATCATCACTACAACGGGAGCAACGGCTTGCTCTGAGATGATTGTAGGTGAGATTTGTGAGGTTTCCATAACGCAAGACTGTCTAGTGGTAACGAAGATCATAATACAGTTTATCCTTTTCAACCTCATTCCAGACATAACAAGTCTGAGTTTTTTTTTTCCTTTTCACAGCCCCATAGGTATTCACTTAATATTTAGTCAACCTTTCTGCCATAGGAGATGGTGAATTTCCAATATTTGCGAGTGTCACACAGAGTAGTTTACATCAATGATTCAGTTTTCTAGTAAAGTATTTCTGAACTTTTAGCAATTGAGAAAAGGTATTGCCAGCATACATCAGCACAATTCATAGTAAATTGTTACTAAATAGTAAAGCACTAGAGGGTAGGATGACGGAACATGTGAATGAACAGGTGTGTCATTTGCCTTAGGTTGCTGAATTTAGTCTACCTTATCCATTTTCTTAACAAAAACTGTATCTGGCCATTTTGTGGGTTGTTGCCATGTACGTTCCAATTTCTTTGACCTGCTGCCATGTACTTAAAAAAACAAAGCCATTTTTGTTTATTGTGTCTCAGTGATCGTATCAGACAAAACTGTCTATTGTAAGGAAACCAACAAAAATATGAACCAAAAGTTGAGAAGTTATTGTGATTCTTTTTGTTGTTTTTTTTTTTTTAGAAGAAGTGAACAAGAGACCACCCACTTAATTTCAAATATTTTTTATGTAGTACTAAGTCAGCACTGTTTGGTTACTATGCACTTTGATTTATAGTTAAGAGGAAATATTCAAAATATGTTTAGAGCAGAATGCCATCAAGGAGTTGTCCTAAGTTAGTGTCTGAACTGATTTTTAAGAGATGGGTGGTCCGTCCATTAAGCGTGTGTGTGATTGGGAAGTGATCACTGAGGGATTTGAGGGGGGCTCATCCTCACCACCATAAATTTTGATTGTTGAGATGCTCTAAAATAGTGCCTCTTACAGACAATTTTTAAACTCGTTTGGGAATAGCAGTAGCCTATTGTCAAGTCCTGTTACCACAATACTGGTAGTTTACACCAGGGTAAAAATTTGGACCGTAATACGATTGGCCGTAGTCAGCTTTGTATACACAGCTACCCAAAAATACACATCCCATTAGGCTTTGAACTCATTGTAAAGTCATGATGTGACTCTTTGCTTTGCATGTTAATGTAACACCATGTATATTTCTTACTTACTGTTATCACAATAAAGTTGTTGTTATATATGCTGAATTTTGCCACATGTATAGCTTACAAAAGTGAAACTTTGAAATTTTTGGATCTGGATAGGGAAAGGCAAATCCAAATGAAAATATAATCATACATCACATACAAGTCATAAAAGAGATACATATTTTTGATTTGCTGGGAGTTTGGTTTGCTTCAAATTTAAGCCTTGTTAAGCTCCCCTGTGGTATAATATACACTGAGAAATTTAAACTGAATGTTACGTTTGGTCTGAGAAGTACTGTTCCAGTGCTCTTGTGTTGATAGCTTCAAATATGCTATGATGATGAAAAATTGAATTTGGTGATAATTTAAATGTACCCAGTATTGAAGGAACTTCATAGTTTTGTACTATTAAATGAAATGTAACAACCAGTAAGAGGTGTAATGCATGTAATTTAGTGCCTCTCAAAATGTATTTACTCAGAAAACAAGAAGTTTTTTTTAATCTGCAGTTGCATTATTATTTAGATCTCATAATTTTACTTGATCTTGTCGAGCAAAATGGAGGTGCAGCAGAAATTTCTTCCCCTTTGTATATCATATTGAAGCTTGCAAACTGAGCACTTTGAAATAATGGCACCCCCATCCATGAAGTAACAGCCTGATAGAGCTTGAGAAGTTGGTGTCCAAGTGCCCAAGAGCAACCTTTCTGATGATCAGGGCACCAAAAATAAATAAGTTGCACAACAAAACATGCAGAAATGGATGCCCATAATACACAGTCCAGATTATGTAAGGAATAGAGGTGGCAATAGTGTGCATATTCTTTCCTTCATGCTACAAAAATGGAAATCTCCAAAAGCTCTGCGAGCCAACAGCTACAAGGGAAATTAATATATGAAAATCTGAAATAAGATGACTCTAGCACCATAGTTTTTATTTTATGATCCTTTTGTTTCTATTGGGGCTTCTCCAAATGTTAAAGTGCATGGGCACCATAAAATGATCATTTTCCAAAAAACAGGTTGCCCCACACATTGGAAATTTTGTAGTTTCCAACAACATATTGCTACTCTACACATCCAGATCTGGTCACCCATTGCATCACTCAGTTTTTACGCCTTATTGCTACCTTTAGCAGTACATAGTGAGCTTGGCAGCCAATTTCCAAATGCATGACCTTGTCTAGTAGATGGCTGATGTGGTTTCAGTGGTGAGAATTTTCGGTCGTTTAGTTTTCAAAGCAGTCGATCTAGCAATTTCAACAGGCTGAAATTTGGTGACCGATAATACGTGATCTTTCAGGAAGGCTGCTTCACACTTGAGTTACCCTTCAAAGGCTACAAATTCCATTACAGCCACAAAATGGAATTTTTCATTCTTCTCACTTAATAACAAAGCAAAAAATTTTTAAGTCTGTCCATTGAATGTAGGCATCCTTTATATTGTCGAGAGTGATTGGCTCTTGTATTGTAGTATGTGTAAGCAATGTTATGTTTCTGCCATATTCGTGGCAATTTTCATAGTCTAGACAATGAGTACAGCATTCCTACGTAAATGTCATTTGGAAACTTTGCCAACGTGTGTTTCAATGTACATAGCCAGACAAAAGTCGTAATTCATGCAGCTTCAAGTAACTTTTGCAAGCACTTCATGTGTTCCTTTTCTGTACTTTCTGCTTGTTTCTTTTTTTTTCTTTTTTGGATGTAGCAGTGGTATGTGTCCATAGTGGGAGGGGATCCTAATGAAAAAATGAATATAATACTAATGTGATAATAATTGAAAATAATCTCCACATTTTTAAGTTAGAGTAACAGTATCATTCTTTAGCAACTGCACCTTAGTCCTATAAGATTTTAAATACATTCAAATTCAAATTAAAAAAATTCAAAATTCAAATACACTTTATTATGCACCATATATAATAGGCAATTACAGCTCCCAAAAAGGTAAGATGAATCATAATATAACATTACATAGAAAAAATACAATGTGAGGATGGTAAGAAGAATGCATTGCACACAGTGATAAGACTAAAATCATTCAGAGTTAGGATAAGGCAGTAGAATATGAAGAGAAAATATTGCACCTAAAAAATATAACACTATCTTGTGTAATCGTTATTCAAGAGCGTAACTGCCATAGGAATAAAAGTACACTTGTATCTATTCATACCAGCTGCTGGGGGCTCATCCTACCTTATATGTGTATGCCAATAATGCTGTTGTTTTTGTATCGATTCTTGGCCATTGTATGCATCATTATGATCAAGGTTCATGACTGTTCATCACATCTTTCACGCAGCTGTAATACCCCCTGTCCAGCCGGGACATTCGGACAAGGCTGTGCCGGGCTCTGTCCGATATGCGCCAACGGTGGCTCCTGCGATCCAGTCACGGGCGCCTGTGTGTGTCGAGGAGGCTTCGAAGGGGTGCATTGCACCACAATTGCACGGCAATCCATCTGCAATTGTACAAATGGTGGATATTGTGATGAGAATGTCATTGGCTGTGTGTAAGTTCTGTAGACTGACCCTAGTCAATTGCATGCACATGAATAGTTTGTACCAACTTTATATATGTTAAACGTTGTTTTTGGCAGACTTAGAGCCAACATCGTTTCACAAAGTGCTGTTCAGGCTTCACTTTGCATGGCGTTACCTATGTTTGGCTACTTGAATGACCGTGAAGTAATTGATTGGACTCTGAGAGAAAAATGTCAAACTTTATGAAATAGCCAGGCTCTTGTTCCATCAGTGCTCCTATTACACATACAGAATGCAAGTTATATCGATACCCCTTACCTGATTTTCAAACCTGCGCTACTGAGAATGAAGTGATGAGGTTTTATAAGCAAATGACAATTTTGATCAAACATATCAACCAGTACAAATGCAATCATCAGAACGTTAATTCATCGTAGGGTCAGGAGTCATTGTGAAAGTTCGTAAATTTGCCATTGGTCAATAGGTGTATGGACTTTTTCACGGTCCAGAGAAAGTGATCACAGCTGGGTACAAGACGTCATCGTGAGAACAACAGTTCCTTTAAGACTTGGGTAACTGCATACTGCCGCCGTATCAAGGATTTTGACGGGGGTCCTGGACAGGACCAACTACCACTGGCCAGAGGACTTTTCATAGAACTTCTTCTTCTGACTGTGTGGAAATAGATGCGCTACTAGCTAAAGCCAACAATCTTCTGGGCTCACTTGGGAGAAAGTCATGAGGGATTACAGGGGACCATTGTTTGAATTGTGGTTTGGGGCTAGATAAAACTTCTCTAAAGGACTTGTCTGCCTAATGGTTCATGACCCCATGCTACAAGTATACAGATTAATTGTATTTGAGGGGAATTATTAGATGTTGATATTTATGGGTGGTACTAAATGGGCTAAACATATCTGTAAATTAACATGTTGACTCATCTCCATTCTTTTGTGACATTCTTTCCATTTGATATTTTACATCTCATTTGCATACTTTTTGTCTGTTAATTATCTTCAGATGCCCTGACGGATTTGAAGGAGAGAGGTGTGAATCAGAAGGTAAATTATTTTCTCAAAGTAGAATATCCTAAAATTTATTGTTTTCTAGTAATGTAATGTGCTTCGTATCTGCAACATCTTTTTGGTTGGTGCTTGTATGCATCCCTTCCTTGTTGCTAATCAAGGACCAAATAAATTCATCACAAGGGTTTTTGTCAGATGCTCTCTTTCTTTCTCAAAGCTGATTGCAACAATAGTGGACATTTTTTTGCTGGACAGTTAAGTGCCACATTTGGGAGGTTTCTGTGAAAGTGTAAACACTATTTTGATGATGACATGGCAGATGCAGGTGATGTTAGGTGATATTAGAAGTATTGTTGTGTGCGTACAAGTAAGCCAAAAGTGAAGACTGGTCTGAATTAGTACTGCTCGTCAAACTACCTGATGACAAATTACGTTTTTAATCAACCCTTGTCTAGAAGTTGCCAGCAATCATCTCTCCTAACTTTGATAATGTTCTCATGCATTTAAACCATAACGTACGGCATCATTGAATTGCTTCAGCATATGGCGTACTGTGTGCATATATTGTATGCATGCATCACCTCAAGAATTACCCCCCACAGATTTCTACAGAACTCTGTGCAGCCATGCATGTAATATCAGTTGAGTTGTCCCACCTATTGTTTTTCATTTCTTGTCGTCAGTTCAAAATCCCGATGAAAGGCCCATGTATCAGGAATTCAAAAAGCATGTTTCTGTGAGACACATTTCATGGCACGTACATGCTATATGTCTCTTACCTGGCCTATACCTATACATTTACAAACATTCTCCTAGGCTGTGAGTCACAGTACAGCTGTGCATTGTTGTAGTGTAAGTCACAGTACAGCTATGCACTGTTGTAGAACTAGAATGGGTACTAGTGCACGTCCTGAAGTGCTGGAGGCCGGTTTGTTGCCCTGTTGGATGACATAGTAGCCACATACACCCACATTTAATTTCAACAGAAGGAGTTTTTCTAGTGAGCAGCATTCCTCAAAACAAATGACGGAGACCTTGAATGGTTTCATAGAGTATATTTCCCATTCAACTGGACTTTTGTAGCTAATAGATACCTTAATTTTTAAACACTTGTAGATGTACTTATTAACACCATGCTTTTACTGTGACGTCATGCCCATTGACAGGATCCCATTTGCATTGGAGACATGCTTTGCAATGCCCATAATAATTCCGCTTCCTCAACCTGGCCCACACAGGTCACTTGGGAAGTGCAATAAGTGGTTGTCAGTGACTTCAACACTCTGTGGTTTTCCCTCGCACCTTGCACCCTTTCCCCCCCACCACCCCACAGCAAAGTAATCCTCACAAAAACTTACTACTTGCTTGAGTGCATGCAGGGCAGATAAAATTGAGGAAGCATTGACACAAGAAATAAATCGTGGTCATGCAGTTCGTTGTTAACTTCAATTCAGTTTTTTTTTCCTAAAAGGAGAATCATTTCATAGACTTGACCAGGTGAAAACTGTGTCTTCACCCTCAATTTTGTTTGTATTGAAGCTGAAGGCAACAAAGATGATACCTCTGAGAATCCACAACAGCTTTTGGAACACCCTTTACGTCAGAACGAGTTACTTCCAGGGGGAATGCTTACTAACCGCCGCTCGCAGCTGCTTCATTGGCATGATTTGGAGAAACGAGAAACAGGAGACGGGACCAATGGTGATTGATTGGCTTTACAATTCTTATGCTTGCTGCATGTTCACTTTGCTTTCAGTTTATTTTTTGGAGATTAGTCACCGTTCTTCCATATAGCATGACAGTGTAGGTTCATGCTTCGTTTTCTATATCATCCGCTTGTTGTATATGTGTCACCTGCTTGTGCACAGACATGGTCAATGGTTTCCATGGTGATAGTCAGAGGTATATATTTCAGATAATACAGTAGCTCTGCTGATACAGTATGTGCCAGAATACTGCAGCTATTGACAAGATCATATACTGTATATCTTTTCAGTCTCTGGTTTCAGTTTAGGGAGGATGCCTAAATGGAACGGGTTCCCAATCTTGCAGATCAACTGGTGTAGATCATGTCAATTACATCTGTATGCTTCCTCAATTGAGAGCCATTTCATACTAACCTATCATTTGTTGCTGCATGTGGCCTTGTATTGATTGTCATGTACATTAACATATCTCGTTTTGTGGGTATGTGTCGCACATTGTTTACAGTTGACCCTAAAGCTGTTACTCTCCATGTTGGTCCGTAACCGTATTTATCCTGCTCGAAGGATGTGAAAACTCTCAACTAACTAAACAATTTCCTAGGTTGTCAGTGGTTTCTCATTGATATAGCGACCATATCAGTGATGCCTAACTTTCAGTGTATCTTCTTACAGCCACAGCCTTGACGATACTCAACTGCCCAGAGCTCATCACCGTCGTGAACTATTTGAATAGCAGCGAAGTAGCTGTGCAATGGGATGAGCCCTCTGCCTCGAGCACCAACCCTCCGGTAACGCTCGTCACACAAACCCATCAACCGGGGGACAATTTCACCAGAGATAGTCAGAGCACTGTAACATATGTCTATGAAGATTCTGCAGGAGTCGCTGCAAAGTGTGAATTTGTGGTCAAAGTCACAGGTAAATATAACTTTTTAATCCTCAGGACAATTTGATTCAAGCAAGTAACAGAAGTTAAGGCAAAGGACAACCTTGTACCAAAAGTTGGTTGTCCTGTAGAGAATTTTGGCATTTTCTGATGCCAGAACTACCACCAAACTTTATCACTGTAATCAGTTAGTAGTTTTCCATTATCTGTTTCTTGTGTCTAAACAGAGGATAACACACCACCAGTGATATCAAACTGTCCCTCCGATCTCTCCGTCACACAAGAGATTGGGGTAGATCAGCTCACTGTTTCGTGGAGTGAGCCCTCTGCGACAGATGACAGTGGCATGTTAGACACCCTGCAGAGTAAAATGCCTGGTGATGCCTTCCCTCAAGGGACTACCACCGTGAATTACACGTTCGTAGATCAAGCTGGAAATGCTGACTCATGCATATTCACCATCACTTTGACTACAGGTAGGGCTTATTTTTTTTTTCATATAAATGTAAAAGCTTCTCCTAGTAGCCTGTTTTTGTTGTTGTTGTTGTTATTGTTGTTAAGATTTAATCTCTGTCCTTATAGTGATTCAGGGGCCCAGCTTAATAGTCTACCTGGGTAGTATGTTACCAAATTCCCCTCTGTTAAGCTGAGAATACTCACTGGAAAAACCCAACATCAAAGTTGTTGCTGTCCGTTTCTCAAAACAAACATCGAGTCCTTTGTTTACATACCAGCACTGTCCTACACCTTATGCCCTGAGTTTGCAGTATGTTAACCACATGGCATCAAGTGGTCATTCAGCCCAATTTAGCATATTAAATGTAATTGACAGTACTGTATATTGACTGACACAGAATGAAACACTTGCAGAAATGCAAATTAACCTCTTAAGTTCTAGATGTGTGGGCCTTTGATTGGGTTCTGGAACTGTAGACAGTAAATGAGAACAATAGGTCAGAGGATTCAAAGAATAAACATTACATGCATGGATGCACAATTCCTGTAGAAATATGTAAGAGGTAATTTCTTATACTTGTGTAAGGTTTCTCCAGTACCAGCGAAAGAGTTTAAATGCCAGAAATTCGTATTTTTTGCAGGGGGCATCTGTTTTTCTTAAACTATCTCACTAACTCTCTCTGACATTTTGTGTGCATCATTTATTCAGTCGACACAACGCCGCCGTTGGTGCTGACATGTCCATCTGACATCGTCGTCCCTGTCGAAACTGGACAAGGTCCCGTGTCTGTGTCGTGGGAACCTCCCACGGTCATCGACCTCGGTGGGGCCATCTTCCAGAACCACGAATTCAGCCCTAACGATACCTTCACGGTCGGTGACACAGAGGTGGTATACACATTCATCGATATGGCAGGCAACTTGGCATCTTGCAATTTCACCGTTACCGTCACTGAATGTAAGTGCAATTTAGGTGCTAGCTGTGCAGTCGGTACGTGCAAACAATTTTGAAATAGAAATGTGTATCGTAGAAGTAGTTAAATTATCTGCCTTTCATACTCATCCTAGATAAAACTCATTTTGCACCTAGGTTTAACTTTGTTTGAGAAGACCCGAGACTACTTAAGGCATTCTCACCTCGTAGTCCATTTTTTCTCCAAACCAGGACAGCTTTTTGTTTAATGTATAGACCTTGTTTTCTTCCCCTGTTATAGAGTGAACCTCTTCACCACCTAGATGAACCTGTTGATTCGGCTTTCCTTTGTCAGAAATGAATAATTAAACCCTAAATTACAGTAACAACGTCCTTCATCGCATCAGGCTATTTCTTGAAAGACATCTTTTTTCCCCTCTCTGCATGTCAGCTTGATAATTAGTTTACTTATTTGGAGGGATGCTGAATTCAGAATTCACATCTGTTTATCATCTACTTGCAACGACTTTTAGTCATCACCCCCCTCCCCCGGGGGCATTGGGTATTCACAGATGGGCACTAGTACAGAGAACAGAGAGAATAGCATCATTGCCACTGATTTGACTGTCCCTGACAATCACATATCAAATTACTGAAGTGATTTAGGGCACAGTAACACCTCTAGGGTCTGTTCTCCTCTGATAGTTCTTCCCCATCACTTCTTTCTCCCTTTACCTCCACCCTCCTTGCTTCCCCACCCCTTTTCCACCCTTACCTCTAAAAATCAAGTTTGTGACTTGAAATTATCAAAACATGCCATTAGAAATTTATCAGCTCCACTCCCCTGCGGTGCTGTAGGTTAAATATCTTACATGTTTTGATTATATCGTAACAGAGACCTTTCTCGTAACTTGTGAGATATATTGCTCGCTGTCCGACTATGCATAGTAGGCTGAGGGGGACATTGGGACAGTGGGGACACTGGGACACTTAATTCTTTTTCAGCATATCTGGCTCTACTTTGGTAGATTTATTCCGACCGTGTTTGTTATTCCGAACTTGTTTGTTAACATATCAGGAAATCTTAGGTAGATGTTTGTTTTTGTGTGAAATTAGGCTTCATGCTCCCTCATCAATATGGTGCATAGTCGTGTTTGTGAGGAATATTTAATGCATATTCATCTGAAGATGATTAAAGGGTAAAGTAAACGTTTGTAACTTTCCTTCATGACATCGTGGATATTTTCAGCAAATTACCTGTCAGTTGCTCAGCTCTCAAAAGCTCCGGTAGTCAGTCCCAAAAAGCGATGTGTGTGTCATTTCCCTTCAGAAAAATTGAGAAGAGCAGGAATATGGGGCATGTGGTCAGAAAAGAACAGTTGTGATTAGTGAAAGAAAATTCTAGAAGAAACTTTTTTGTCCATAAGAATATTCCAGACATTATTCAAAATATTCTCGTAAAATCCTTAAATAATAATATGAAACAACATATCAACAACTCCCAGTTTGTTCTGAGCCCTCGTGTGTATATCAATACTAACTATTTGAAACCTCCATTTTGGTTTTTTTTTTTATATATACCAATCAACCCTATGAGGTAGAAGACAAACTGACACAAGACCAAACAAAACCATTGTGCGAATTTTACGCCACCCATGCTGTGATTATTAATTACCCATGAGGCTGTCTCAAACGTCATTCGTAAACTGCGTAGTAGTCTCAATATTCTTGTGGATCAACTTATAGTGTGTATTGCCTCTACTCGGAAATTCCTTGTGTAATGGTTTTTGAACTGTATCCTGCCGATTTGTGGCAGTTGGAGTTTTGGGACGGTCTGAACTATTCTGTTAAGGTTTGTGACTGATAGCAGAGAAAGTGGTGTGAGATTTGTTTATGCCAATTTTGTTTGTTGCTGCTGAAGTGCCAGTAGTTTCAAAACAAAGAAAGTGTTTCAACCAGCAGAACTTCTTTGCTTAAAAGTGAGACTTCTTTCCCCACTTTTAGGAAACTTCAAATTGTTATACTTCACTTGGCAAGAACAATTCCAAGAGTTTATTTGAACAGGATGAAGTTGGAAACAGGTGTCTTCTGATGTTAAAGTTTTTTACATGTTAAACAGTGCTGCTATGCCAAAAAAAGCCCTCAATTTGTTGAATGCTCTCTGGGACCATTGAAGAATAATTTTTTTTTATCTTAAATGTAGTTATGATTGATTATCAAACAAAATCTTGTGATTGAATATTCTATGCATATACTGGCATACATCCAATTGTCTAATTTTCCTATACATTCGACAAGTCTTTCAATTTCATCCAGGAGCCATTCAATTATATTTGTATTGATTAAGTGTTTCCTCCTATATGTAAGAATATGTTTAAGATGTCACTGATTTTTTTTTTCTCCGCTCATGTGAAGTGGACACCACACCCCCTCAGATTCAGAATTGTCCAAGTGCTCAGCAAGCCTCTGTGGAGCTAGGCACATCAAATACAGAGGTCACATGGTCAGAACCTACAGTTACCGACAATTCCGGATTTTTCAATCTCGTCGGTCCCAATCACTTTCCAGGAGACACCTTCGCTGTGGGAGTCACCGAAGTCACTTACAAATATGAAGACAGCAGTGGAAATGTCGCTTTCTGTAATTTCACTGTCTTGGTTGTCTCCGGTAAGTATTACCGAAAGTAAGAAATGACAGATGCACGCATTCAGAATATGAAAAACAAGTCGATCGTGGTCTCCCTTTTTGCGACAATGATCGAATCATTGGCGTTCAGAGATAATTCTGTTGGATGTGAAATGGAGATGCTGAGAAGAGAGGAAAGTCAAATCCAAAGGGGTTACACAGAGACCTGGTAAATCATAATAGCAAATACAATTGAATATTGCTTTGCTGGGGGGCTGGGGGAGGGGACGAAAGCCAGTCACCTCCGAGGAGTTCAAAGATACCCCCTCACTCCACAGAAAGATGACGATATGATCCAGTTCAACCCAAAAGGCCCCAACAGAATCAGTCACGATTGCAAATTTTACCTGCATTTCAACAATAATTCTATCCAATTGTTTGCTTTACAGTGTAAATATTTTTAGTTTTCTGACATCAGTTGCACTCAGTCACAATATGCAAACTGTTGCTTTCTGGTTGTGTTTGGTTTAGGCAAAAGAAGTAATGAGTGTGACCGTCAATATTTGAACTCTGTCCGACTCGGCATTGAACGTGTTAAACTGTGGGTGTTCTATTCTTACCAGAAATATCTTTGCAGAGTTGAATTCATTCGAAGCTTCATCACGAAGCTTATTCAAAGTCCGGTGGGTTGGTATTTCTGTCATGCGTGTGCAGTCTTGTGTGCATGAATTAAGAGATATATTGTAGTATGCAGTCAATGGAAGTCTCTGCGGAGATCAAGTTTATGGCTCGGTGACATTTTAAACGTTGTGTTTCCGGTTCTTGTGAGTCAATTAAAAAACTCTACCAAATTCAATTTAATTTATCTCTAATATGTGCAAAATGTACTGACAAAAGTATCAAAAAAAAAAAGATTCATTTACATATGAAGGACACAAGAAAAAAAGCAACAATTTCATCAGAATCAAAGAAGCACAAAAAAACAAAGAAAATGAAGACAAAAGAACAGAGCAAAATTGTATGTACTTATATTTCCAGAGAGCAGCATGAAAAATCAGTCAAGTTGGTGTTCAGAGTGAAATAAAACCCAGACAGGATAAGCTGAACAAGACCTATATCCTGCAACAAGTTTACTTTCCTCTTAAAGTAAAATTTATAAATTAGAATGTATTAATATTTTCTGGCAGGATTACACCAAACAGAAGATCAAAAGAAGAAACAGTGAACTCCAAAATCAGAAGAAAGAAAAACAACAACAAACACAACAAAAATAACCATATGCATCACTGCATTTGTATTCTAATTCACCTTTGGCTTTGACAAACTTTATTTCTTTATCAGTTATCTCTCTGAGATTTCCTTTCCCATGAATTAAGGCTTGCATCATCTTACATAACCAAAACACAAAGAAGAAAGTATGACAAATATTGCAAAGCACCTTAACCACTTGTTTTCTATTTATCACTTTTTTAATCTTTTGCTGTAGAGGATACCATGCGGCCGATCATAACGGGTTGTCCCCAAACCCAGATGCGCACAGTGGAGGCTGGAACCAACACAACGGTAGTGACATGGCCGGAGCCCACGGCATCAGACGCCTCCGGGTTCGTTTCGCTCACTTCCGTCAACTTTCGGCCCGGAAGCGAGTTCCCAGTCGGAGTCACGGAAGTGGAGTACGTGTTTGTAGATCCCTCTGGCAATCGCGGGATCTGTTCGTTTGACGTGGAGGTAATATCAGGTAGGTCCATGTTCAACCAAGATTTCTCTTGCAATGCATTATTTCCACTTAAAAGATAGGGTAATACTTGGAGTGCTCCTACGCAGCAGGTTTTACTCTCGTCAATGTATTGCCACCTCATCTATACATGACATTAAATTTTGATCAAATGTTTTTGTTTTTATCACTGTCAAAAGATAGATGTTTATTTTCTGATAACTTCTGATTCTTCAAGAGATGGCTCAATTTATCTGCAATAAGACCAATTAACGTCATCACTGACGTCAGATTTCAATTTTTGAACAAGGCCTTCAGTTTTAAAGTACATGCAAAGATTTGCTAGTTTCAAAAAGTTAAGTTTCCTTTTTTTTTTTGTTGAGGCAACTGGAAATCTTTCTTGCCAAGATCTGTCAGTGTTCAAACGTCAGCGTCGTGAGTTATGAACGAGATGTCCCTCTGGGAGTCGGAATGCCTCCAGCGCAAAAACAGGGAATAATTTTATCTCGTATCGCATTTCATTTTGATACACAAAATTATCAAAATGCTACACAAATGGAATATTGTTTACCAGTTTTGTTCATACAACACTTTTCTCTCATTTTGTGACAGCTTTCCCAAGAAACATAAAACCTGCCATGAAAAATGTGCTTTGAAGAAACCCTTGAACCTGTCACTGTATTAATGTAACAGGCAAGGATTACTGCCTTATAAAGCTTGTTTTACGTGTGGCAATCTGTTAAGAAACTTTTCATATTGATTTGTTGGGTGGAAGAAAGTGCCTGCCTCTACCATGTTATCCTATTCCTTTTGGTGTTTATCTGTTCTCTGACCCTGAGGCTTAGCTCAATCCAGTTGGTTGCTTCCAATTGTTTCTGTTTCAAGTTAATGCTCATCTTTTAGACTACAAACCACCCCATAGTGATATTAAATAGGGTTTGGTCATAATTAAAAGAATTGTCCAGAAAACCCTCACACCCCTGTCACAAGTGATTATCAATCTCTAGAAAGATCATGTGAGGCATTTTGCTGTAAAAACAACACCCGACTTTTCCACAAAAATTATCGAAATCGTAACTCATTTTACGGTAAGTGAAATTCAAGACATATGCATGATAACCTAAACTTTGGTCAATTGGTTTGCATGCTCTTGTCACTGCACAACTTCTGCTTGTTCGGTGTATTCATGACTTTGGGCTTTTTCAAACAGTATGTCTGTACACGAAGACTTAGAACAGATTGAGACTTGTCGTTTTGTACAATTTTAGATTTTATGACAATTTTTTTTAACTGCCTGTATGCTTGGGGTTCATCAAAAACATCAAACAGACTTAAATTTAGTGTTTTCATTTATTCCTAAAACCTAGGAATGGGGTAATTTTTTTCCCATACCCGTGGGGTACCCAGGTACTTGACCAAAATTGTGGCTGTTTGCATTAGTAGCTCTACAGTACCATTCATCATATTGATCACACAGAACCTTACTTGTACGTATACACTTGCCTACACCTTGGTAAGGAACAGGACCACCTATTTTCATTAAGGAAAAGACGAAAATTCCATTTTGAGCTTTTCACTCTGTATGGTGGGTGAAATTTGGCAATCTGACACACTGTGTTCACACAGAGGTTGTGTCATTTTTCACATTATGAAGAAATCAGGTAGTAATTTTGGATGCGGGTAATAAATGACATTCATGTACCCATGCACCCAGGTCACCCGTGAAAACACTAGTAAAACTCGCATGAATGGAATCGTTATATGAATTAAGACCTCCTCTGTTAAATGAAGCTGATGCTTATGGCTTTCAAGCTGTTTTAACATCCTTCAAAGTATTAAATACTCTTGTAGTCTTTCCTAAGGGGGACCTTGTCGAGCAAAACCTTATCCCTATATAATTCAATCGATGTAGAGTCTTGAAACACAGTGTCAACAAATGCTTTTGGAACGTATGACATACAAAAACTAGAGAAATTCAAAATCTTTTTTCAATACTATTGTAATTAATACTCTTTACAACAGGTCCAAATGCCGACCTGGGGGGTGCCTTCACTTCTCAGTACATGGCCTTGCAAAAACACAACTTCCAATATGCCAAGAGTTTGTCACAAAGCCATAATATTATGTTTTGATTTCATGCTAATGTACAACATGTATATTATGCACAGGCATGACATGGAGTGTTTACAGGCATCGAGGCTGAATTTTGATCACAGGTGCAACATAGGTTCGTGAACTGGATGCTGGTAACAATTTCAGAACAGGGTCCAGCTGACTTCATTCCGGGTCTGGTACCCAGGTGCTCAGCACAAAGCCTGGTCAAGTCAATGACAACATTTGTTTAGCACCTTAAGGCAGAAAATTGAATAACATCACATGTCCGCAAACAAAAAATCTGACATTGTAATGTTACGTCAAGTATCAACCCTGCGTAACATACCACTCCACCCTGATGGACCCGGATGTCGCGGAGCCGTCATTGTGCCTTCTGTGTCATGGTATTAATTTAAACTGCATTGTGTATTCCATTTCAGTCGATACAGTTCCACCTGTTATAATGAACTGCGGCTTAACCAGGGAAGAGTTCGAAGTGGGAACACCGTCTGTAAACGTAACGTGGACCGAGCCCACTGCGTCTGATCTCTCCGGGTCACCGGTCATCGTAAATCGATCTGCCTCTCCCCCTCTAGAGCTGAAAACGAACCAGATGGTACATTTTGTCCGTTACACATTTGAGGATGCTGCTGGGAACTCAGCTGAGTGCACCTTTTGGATCTTACTGGTTCAAGGTTTGCTATTAGATCGATCAACTCACCACAAAACAGAAAGCTAATTTCATTTTTACGAGGGATATGGGTGGACTCAGCCCCTTCACTGAGGTGTAGAGTAGTACGTCATTGGAATGTTTTTTTCTGATGTCATGAAATCCTCCAATGGGTAATTATTTCAGTGATCTAAAGATTGATATGTCATTCAACCTGCTGAAATTTTGTGCATCCCCAAGGTTAAAATTGTACCCTAGGATAAAGTATGTAGCATGTTTAATGCCAGTGATGAGAATTTGAAGAAAAAAAAAGACAACTATTGTTAAATCTTTTTTATGGCATTTTGTTGCAATTGTTTTCGAATAATATATACAGGATGAAGGTCAGTCTCCTTTTACTGTTCAGAGTGCAACAGGAGCTAAGTAGCCATTACGTTTCAAGAACAAATCAAATCACAAATGGAAAATAATGATATTTTTCTTCTGGGAACATCACAAACAAGCTCTGCATCAACCCTAGGGGTACCTTTTAACCTAAACTCCCATTTACTCCTCAGTGGACACCGTGGCCCCCACGATCTCTAACTGCCCCGCAACCGTGTCGGCCAACACAGAATTGGGTACTCTCTCCAAGGCTGTCACATGGGATGAAGTCACTGCCACAGATGCCTCTGGATCCGTTACCGAAGCTCACACGCACATGAGCGGGGAGATGTTTCCCATCGGGGTCACGGAGGTGACCCTGACCTTCACAGACATGGAAGGAAATTCCGCCGTCTGCGCTTTTAACATCAGCATCATAGCTGGTGAGCATTGATCTGCTGTCGTGCAGACTATATTGCAAATTTATATGCACATGTAAGAGTGCATGCATTTTACCTAATTACTGTGATTAGACAGACAATCAGCTTTTAACCTCCTCTATTAATCGTGGGATGCCTTATCATACCTTTAATCACATTTTCACATCAATATGCTACTTTTTCAAAAGTTTGGCAGGTTGGCTGGTCTTTGTACATTTACAGTTTGAGCAACTCAGGGAATTGCAAAATGTCTTAAATGCTGCTTGTCTGCAAATGATATCCACAGAGCAAAGTTTCAGCCTGTTGTCATTCAACATATTCCAAAAATTGTTGGAAGCGGTAAATGTCAAATGAAACTTTGTAACAAGTGAATTCATTCTTCATGGGTTAAGGTGGTGCACTTGAAATTGTTGACTAGTAGATTGAGAGAAGTGCTTTCACGGTGTGCCATCCTGTAATTTTGTAGCCTGTCCAATAGACATGATTTCCTTTCCTATAGCTGAGATGGTGAACTTGCTGCCATCGCGTCTGCAGAATCGTATTTTGTCATGACCTCTCCACGTTTTCATCGACACTTTATCGACGCCATGCAAAAGAAGGAAGATAAACCCCAGTGGTGACTTAATGGAATATATAGTGTATACTTTATGTTAAAAGAATACTTCAGGCGAATAGACATCAGAAGGGAAATGAAAAGACTGACTAGCTTCAACTGAATAAGGTTTAGCAGTATTCAAGTCAACCTTGAGGTTGGCTTACATGAAGTATGTATCAGAATGCTATAGTACAGTTTTTAGATGTCATCTCTCATAGAAATGTTGACATATGGTTTATATGGACAATTGTCTCACTAGATTCTTATTTCATGTGTTATCTCTATCCTCATGTTCTCCACTCTCCAAGTTGACACCACCCCTCCTCAATTTGAGAACTGCCCGACGGGACAAGTGAGGCAAGTGGAACTAGGAATTACAAATGATGTTGTCACCTGGGAACAGGTCAGAGTCGTCGACGCTTCACCGACGAACGTAATTTCGCAGAACTACTTTCCCGGTGACAGATTCCCCGTCGGTGTCACCACGGTCTCGATCCTAGCTGAAGACTCGTCTGGCCTTCGGTCATTTTGCAACTTCACCGTGGAAGTTGTCGCAGGTAGGTATCAACCTCCTTAAAAATATTTCACGCCTCCAGAATTACATTGATGATCGCAAACGCTCATTCGTTCGTCATGCACAATCCGTGATTTTCGTACACTTTGGACAGTAGAGGAGGTACAAATTTCATCAAGACTGGCATTTGTCGATGACAAGTGCAGACTAGCCAACCTCAGAGATGGCAAGTGATAACAATCTCGCAAGAAACGGGTGGAACCACGTTTATAATCTGGAGATTTTGGAGAAGCTCGTTCATGATTTTGCGAAATATTTTCTAAACTAGAGAGATTTAAGATTTTACTCTACTGTAGGAAATACTTTGTCATGGTCACTTTTTCTGTGAGTCTCACGTCAAAACCGTGAGACCAAGTTGGCAAGCCTGTTGTGTTTTTCCAGACTTTTTGGTCGGAAAACAAGGTTGTTCTTGTTGCTAACGAAATGAAATTCTCACAGGCAGGATTAATTCGGTAGCCAGTCATGACCAGCTGTCTTTGGTGTTTTGCTTGTTGCTTCACATGCACTTTAGGATCAAATTCTGATCGTTGAAATGATGCTCATGGAATCTGCCTGTTGACTGATGTCATTTGCAATTGGCTGTGAGGAAATTCTCCAAAGGATGGCAGTCCAGTTGCTGTTCTATGGACATTTGGCAAGAGGGGGGGGCTAATTCAAATTTTATCATCTGTAAGCAGAGTGCCGCTATCAGTTGGCAAGTAGCATACCAAGACATTTTTTGCCAATAAAAGCCCTCCAGATTGCAGGAAAGAGCACTCCTAGTGCCCCATTGAAGGGGTCGACCAGACACTTTCCAAGCTGAAATTTCTCGCATGCTCTAAAGACCGTCTCTGCACACTGTGATCTCCTCAGCTCACAGCAGCAGTGTGTGTTAACCACACATTGTTGTCAGAAAGTTTTTTTTTTCCAGCAAGACAAAGACTATCCTTGTAGGCAAGCATGCCTGCAGCATGGACTGTTTAATGGTCAGATGTATGGAGGGATTGTCTTAACGATAATCACACTTGGTTAAACAGGGCGCGTGTAGTCAAGCAAAAGGTGCAAACATAGAGTGCATTGGGCCCAATGCCGGCGAACACCTCATGTCGTTTTAAGATCTTGTGTTTCATAAGCTGCTAACAATAAAGGTGATTGGTAGTTTACAGAGATCATTTGCCAAATTTTGGGGGGAATAGCCATATCATTGAGTCACTAAAGCTCCCTAGCTCCCCCCCCCCCAGAACTGCCACTGCAGCAGTCAGTTAACGACCTGTGCCTGTCTGTTGCAACGTCAATTTATTCCTTATTGGCAATGAGCAGAACATTTTCTTGCTTGTGTAGTGTCTCTGTCATTACAGCAATTGTTTCGTCATTACGGTATCATTACTTCTCGCTCTTTTGCAACATTCATGTTGGTATGTATTTGACTCAGATCTTGGAGTTCTGTCTGGACTCTAGGAGATCAGCTTTGCTTCTGAGGATGTAGGCAGTGTCCAGTGGTGATGTCTTTGTGAGTTCTTGCACTTTGCGATTGCCTGGGATTTGTCGTAGATGTCTCTCCGAGTTGTTGGCGGTCTCTCCGAGTGCTCCAGTTACCATGGAGATGACTTTCGCTCTGACGTTCCACGGTCTCTGCATCCTGGTTGCAGGTCATCCTGTCCTGCTGCTTGTCTTTCTTTTCATTTTTCTTACTCGACTATGTGTGTGAGTGTCATTGGGTATTGCCACATCTATCATCAGTGTTCCATGTGCTTCCATTAGAGGGAATTCCATTAGCTAGTCTTCAACGTCCTGCTACTTGCAGGTCGGGGGGGGGGGGGGAAGAAAGATCTTCTGCGCCAGCGCACTGTTTAGTTTGTTATCTCTCCCTGGCCATGGTCATTCCCTGTGCAAACCCAGTTATCAGATAAGAGGCACACATTTCAATAGTGCTGGACAGCATCACACGCTTGGATGCTTCTCAACAATAGGGTTATTACAGCACAGCCTCTGAGTCCGCAGATCTTGTGGTTGACTATTTATTTACCCATGGATAAACTTTGCTGCATTCTTTTTTAAGGTAGCTAATGGGAGATTCCTCTTATGCTTTGTCTATGATTATCAGGTCTGCAAACTATTACTACCCTGTCTGTTCTATTAGACTGCAAAATCCTAGAGGATCTTTACAGTCTTGTTGTTTTCTTCCATGAAGTCTTTATTATTATTGTATTACTATTGTTATTGTTCTACAGAGTAGGGGGGGAGGTGATGAGATCGTGATCACGTGAAGAAAGGAGTAACTTTGTTTCAGTGTCTTTTCCTTTCTCTGATTACTTTTGTAGAACTGATCTTTTCAGAGTGCCTCGTTCTGCAATTCTATCATTATTTTAAGCGTATCTTTTTTAAGACTGAAAAGAGACAAAACCAGTTAAATCCAGTCTGCATCTTCCACCGCAGTCGACACAACGCCTCCGATGGTCACGAACTGCCCTCAGAGTGACATCAATGAGACGGTGGAGTCTGGAGAGACCTCTGCGATCGTGTTCTGGCCGGAGCTGTTTGCCGTCGACTTGTCTGGCACGCAACGTCTGCAAGAACAGTCCCACTTCCCGGGGGATGAGTTTGATCTTGGCGTTACCACGGTTACCTATGTGTTTGAAGACAATTCCAACAATTTGGCCATTTGCCAATTTTCGGTGAATGTTCTCCTAGGTGAGATGAGATGAGAACACGTGGAGATGTTTAGTGTTGTCTTTTTGTGGGCACACAGTCTTTTTTTAAGTCTTGATTTCCTTCACTTTTAATTTTACAAATTCCCACCTTGACAGGTAGGTCTGCCATGATTCTTGAGCACTTATCAGCTTTCCAAATTTTGTGGGTCAATTTTGCCAAAACATACCAAAATGAATCGAAGAAAAAAAAAACGGATGGTTTGCAATTTCTTAGGTTGAAGCACCATTGCTCTTTTATCTGTTATGATAGAACCCTCACCTAAATAAACAAAGTTATTGTATTAGGAAAGAAAAGTCTGAAGTTTTCATGAAAAGGTCTATTTCTGTGAAACAGCCTGCAGGAATGTCAATGGATGGAGATAATAAGCAATGTCTGGTACAACTGTCAAGGTTTATCCAAACAACAGTCACTGCTTCGTCGTCGCTTTTGTTCTTCTTTTGTCTTTTAATGTGCGTTTTTATTTTTCCCTTGTGGTTACATTCAGTTGATACCACTCCTCCTGAAATCATGGGATGTCCAGAGACCCTGGTGGTGGAGGTAGAGACGGGGACCTCGGAGACAGAGGTCATCTGGGATGAGCCGACGGCATCAGATCCCTCCGGTGTTAGTTTGGTCTCTCAGAGTCATCAACCCCCAGAGGTGTTTCCAGTCGGATCAGAGACGGTGGTGACCTACAGATTCGTGGACAGTTTTGGAATCGGAAATGAGTGCTCGTTTATCATCAGAATCAGAGCAGGTTGGTTACATTTCCCTCGGAAAATTGCTTTCGGTCATTTGAGCCAAGCCGAAGAAAAATTGGCAAAGGTCATGACACCCTTGAATTATTTAAACACTTGCTGGTTGTATCAATTTTTAGTACCTGCCCATTTTTAAGCATTTTTTTCCTGCAGGAGTGTATTCATTCAGATAAAAGGTATCCAATATGTGAGAAAAATTAATGAGCATTACATACTCTCCTTCTCCACCTACAAAATGTAATCAAAATTATCGATGGAAAGAACTATTCCCAAGGCTGATGGTTTGCATTTACTCCTGGGACGAAAACACCAGTCACATAAATGTTGGGTGATTCCTCTAAAGTGAAAGTTCAGTAGCATAGATATCAGTACCTTTCAGGGTTTACCAAAGCACCATACCTGTACCAAGTATGTCTTGCTGAGAATACTGCGTACAGTGAGTCTCAATGGTACCAAATATTTGCACTTGCCAGTGCGATCAGACTTGTTTGTTGATTCTCCTCACTTAGAATTGTAAACAACATTTGAAATTTCGTAGTCTATTCGCTACCGTCTCCACATGTTGAATGAATGCAATGCACAGAAATTATGGAAAATTGTTCCAAATATGAAAAACGAAAGGTTCAAGGATGTGTAGACTTAGGCAATTTGCATTTACCTGTTGTGCTAAAAGTTGCAATGAAATTTCACTTTTGGCAATTTGGTAAGGTGGGACAATTTGGTAGTGAGGTGAAACCTTTGTTCACAAAGCAACTGAATAACTACTTCCTAAGTGATACTTTTACCAACTGGCATCAAGTCACAGCATCACGTTTCTTGATTGATTGTTTATAAAGGCTGAACTCTCTGTGTATGTGGATTTGTGTTTAATTTTCTTTGCCCCATTCCACCACCAGCATTGTACTTTCTCGCTTGTATTTCCCTCAGTCGATACGTTGAGTCCAGTCATTTCAGATTGCCCTGACGACATAAGTGAGGACCTCGAGGCTGGCCTGGCTACGAAAGAGGTGACCTGGATGGAACCGACGGCATCCGATAATGGTCCTATGCAGCCTTTCCTTTCCGTCAGGACGCATGCCCCTGGGACTGCATTTCCCCCCGGAAACACGACAGTGCGATACGTCTTTTTCGATTTCTCCAATAATTCAGCCAGCTGTGTCTTTGTGGTCATTATTACAGTTGGTGAGCATTAGGAAGTGACCATTTGGTCTTTCTCGAAATGGATGCAAGGAATGTCATTTGGATTTAGTGCAGTGATGGTTCATTCATTTTTTATTGTGGAATTGCATTTTCATTGTGGACACGCAAATTCTCTAACCAAAGTTAACGTTCTTCTTTATTGATGGTCAACAATTTCTTGTCTAGTATTTGTCCAATTTTCTTGTTTAATTGTCATATTTAGCTAACTTTTACCAAAAGTTTTGCATGAAGTCAGTTCCAACAGTATGCTGGAGTATAGATAGAAGTAAAGGTTGTGCACTGACAATATATTCTGTGGCTACTGCATATCACTGCACACCAAACTTAGTTACACACTTGCAGTACTCTGTTGTTACTTGTCCTTTTGTTTTAATTGTATCCTTTTTTTGCTCTCTTTACAATGTCTCCGTTTTACGTAGTGTGACTTCTTTCTTTCGTTCTTGTTGATTTTGAAAGAAGAGAGCCAATAGCAAAACACTTAGCCAAAATATTCACCAGAATGATGGTTAAAAAGTCCTTCATCAATTCATCATTATCTTAGTTGGTAAATGTGTCAGTTAAAGTTTTGTGCATTCTAGAAAAATTAGTCATGTACTTCAGCACAAACATTTGCATGGTGTTTAGTGAACTGTAGCATTAGTCAGTGGTATGAAACACACTGGCTGAAATTGTGGCTATGAAAATTGCAACCACTTACTGTCCAGGATTGTTCCTGTATGTTTTGGAATGTGCTGGCAGTTCCCTGGTTAACTGCCTGTTCACCTGTAAGCTACATTTCAATTTTTCATGATAAGTACGATTCAGCCATGGCATGTTATTGTAGAGATGTATTGTCTGTATGAGTCTGTAGTCTTTCCTGAGGGCAGCAACCATGTACACAGGTATGCGATACACCAAAGTAAACGATGATGATGCATGTACACTACTGGGAGTTTGACTTACTCAAGTCTTTTATTTGCAAAAACAATAAACTACCGTAACCCCCAAAGTAAAGACTCTTCTTAAGGCCATATACCAACCAAAATTTACCAAGAAATCTCATTCCCAGCCATCTTCCTCATTTGCTCACAAAAATGAGCTCAATTGTAGGGCAAACCACTCAGTGCAAATCAAGAAACATTGAAGGAAAGGACTGTCATGAAAATGAGAAGCATGCCTAGGTACTGGTCATGACGTCATGGACAGTACAATAGAGTACACATGCAATGAAAAGACTAAACTCCTCACTTACCTGTTTCACCACAACTGCACTCTGATCAACTATGCCAAGGGTCCCTTCCCATTTTGCCATGTGCTAGGAGTGTAGCTCTTGTCCACTGATAACGCTCATTCATGACTTCATGTGGCATTCCTTGGCTTGCATATGAAGGTTTGAATCCAGTTTTTCTGCAACTCTGCTCTTCTGAAATCCCTGTGTATGTTTTCACTGGTTTGGTTGTGCAAGTGAGAGCAGTGCATTTAGTTATATCCCGTATACATCACGCTTGTATGGGCAAGAAGGGCAGACAGGGTTGTGTAATTCATCTGCGGCAATTTTCGCGTCACGATCCGGGTATGCGTGCGCATATTGTGGCTGTTTCGATCTGAAAGGTCAAAATGGTGCCAATCGAATTATATAGCATGCGATGGCAGGAGAGTCGCCAGTGATTTTGTAGACGTTGCTATGTATGCCGGCTGTCGTTCACCATCATTTAGTGTGAATCAGTGTTGCTTGCATTAAACAAACCACGGATCTCAGCGGGGAGGATTTGTTCAAATTAACAAGATTAAGGTCATATCGACTTGCAGAGACTCCATCTGATTTTCATCTTAGTGAATACATTTATTTAGTTGTCCACAGTGTTGTCAGTTGGTGTTCATATTGACCTTGCTGACACATAAGAATGCACACCTGCTTCAAATCATCAATTTCCATTAATTCTCATGTGAATGCTTGTCTACTCATACTTCCAATCTGTGGGAATTCTTGATGGTAATATCCCTCTTTCACACTTTCTTCAAGCCCTCTTCCATTGTTAAAAATGTAATGTGAAGTGACCAGTGATAAGCTGGTCTATCTGTTGTCAAACAGTTGATGTAACTTTAACTCCTGTGCAGTTTGACAATCCTGCAAGCACATGAGACTCACTTCTTATCAAACGTGAACTTGTCTCGTTCTTGACTTGTTGGTATCGGTCATTGCACTTGCGTTCTTAAATGGGAACAAAGCCTCAGTGTTTCTTTGTGAGTTTGATGTATTCTTATCGCAAGTCTTTGACTGCGAGGAGCCTTTGACCCTTCTCCTTCCTGTTATTTGCTTTGAAGTGGACACACAGCCACCTGTAGTGGCAAACTGTCCGCAAAATATCGACAGTCCCTCCATCGAACTGGGTTCAAACGGTACAGCGGTCACATGGTCTGAACCTTCCGGCACTGACGCCTCTGGAAATGCTGTCTTCCTCATCGGGCCATCCCATCAACCAGGAGACATCTTTGGTGCTGGTGCCACCTTGGTCACTTATCGATTCGTGGATTCTGCCGGACATGAGTCAGTATGCAAGTTCCTGGTCATTGTATCAGAAGGTGAGAAAGACAAGTAGAACATAACGTTCTTTGTTTTCTTTCATTGATTTTCTTTCTAATCTGCTCACTTTTACAATATTTTTTGTTCCATTCTATCCAGCTACCTCTTGCAGTCAAATCTCTGTCTACTGACTGACTCATCTTGATAACATCCATCATCTGTTACAATCCCCCCCCCCCTTTCCTCCTTGGAGAAAACTACAAGAGGTGGGGCCAAAAGCAGAGATTGAATACCCACCCAAGTTGGTAGTTCTATCTCAATTGTATAGACAAGTGCACAATTTTGTTTTCAAACTTCTGACTATGACTAAAACATCTTAGATGCCTACTAATGATCAAACCGATTTGGTCTAACACAAGAAGGAGGCATAGTTCTGACTATTCATGTGTAAAATAATATGGTAGTTGTTAGAGTACATCCACTCAGGAATGAAACACAGGGCATTGATTGTAGCAAGAAATGCTATCATGTAGTAACAATTAATCCTAGAGTGGATTCCAAGAGGAATATCTCTCCATAGACTGGTCTAACCATCATGTGAATTTATCAAAGTAATTTTTCTGCCAAGTGTATTTTTATTTTAACAGCTTTGTTTTTACACCCAACTCATTCATTCTGCTGTCTTTCCATTGTTCTTGTTGCATTGTTTAATTACTGTTCATCCTGTTGGCTTGTTTTTATTTCTGCCATCTCATTGATCTTTGCCATATCATTTGCCATCTCATTCATTCATGGATGTATTCGCTGCCATCTTATTTTCCTGCTATTTCATTGGTGGTGCTGTCTCATTTTTCTTCGAATTGGTGCTTCAATTCCTGCTCGATGAAATGACTTAAAAGTTGAGCTTGTTTCTACAATAAGTTTTGCAACAAGTGCTGAAGGTGAAAGGGAAAAGCCCACTTGAATTACATCATGTCATGTGTACTAGCATTTGTGCCAGGCCCGAATTCAGACACACGTACCCACAGTCCACGATTGGTCACTTTCCCAGGTGCCCAAAGTATAAATGCCAGTAGGCTACGGGTTCGTTGTGAGGCTGTAATACAACGTGTTGCTTTGCATGTTCAATAGAACACCATGTACCTTATGCATGGGCATCGCAATAAAGAGGTTTTAGCCAGGAAGGCATACATGTTGAATTTAGTCGCAAGTACAGTGTACGTTAATGAAAATTTTGATCTATGTAGCAGTTTCAGAGCTGACATCATCTGTTGGTTACCCAGATATCTTTTGCCAACACCAATGTGTACTCTCTGTTGCCATCATACTTCTTCCCTTTGTCATGCATTCCAGTATTAAAATTTAGGGTTACCGAGAAGATTGAATGTATTGCGTGATTATTATTTTCCCTGGTTATTTTCTCCAAGAGGATACAACACCCCCTACGGTCCAAAGCTGCCCCCTGTCCCTGACATCAACCGTCGAGTTGGGAGTGGATGGTGTGGCTGTCGAGTGGGAAGAACCTTTTGCCGAAGATTTGTCAGCCCATGTGACCTTGGTCTCTCAGAACTACTCTCCAGGCCACTTTTTCCTGGTGGGGAGGGTCACCGTCCGGTACGTCTTCAGTGACCCTTCAGGAAACGAGGCAGAATGTTCATTCGACATCACCATAAGGACTGGTTAGTAAATTAAAGTGATTATACTTATCCTTCCAGACTGTACCATCTTAATCTCAACCTGGTGACTCAGGAAGACATAATCATCTGAGTGGTAGGTCACATTTCTCTCTGAGCGATGATTTCAACAGCGACTCTTTAAGAATTGAACCAGAACGTCCGTTTCCAGGTCTCCATAAGCCAGTGGTGGCCAATGTGCAGCCCACGGGCCAAATGTGGCCCGCAGAGAGGCATCATGCAACCCCCCAAACTTCCTTTTGAACAGAAATAAAAATCAAAGACAATAAGAAAAATGAACAAAAGGGGAAAACTAAAATAAAGTTATTAAATTTGAAAGCTTGTTGTAACTAATAATTTGTTGCCAAATCTTGCCAGGGTCATTTGCTTTAAATCAAACTGATTAAAATCATGATTGAAATCATGATTATTAAAAAGACATGATTTAAATCGATTTATTTGATTTAAATCACTGTTTTTTATTCAAATCACGACTTTTTAAAAAAGAAAATCGTCAACCCTAATCTTATACTCAGGCTACATATGCCAATATTACCGATTTTTTGCATGTCGTTTCTGCATTCACCTTGCCACAGATGTATGTGTCTGTCTGTACACTTCTGCTTCCTTCATACAGATCTATTGTTTTACATATCTGTGGGCTGTGTCATTTTTTTTTTTTTTTAGATACAGATACAAGTACAAAGAGTATACAGAGGGTGGCCTTGCAACCTGTACACCTCACCACCAAATTTCTGAGGTTGTAGTGTTGCCCCTGAATTTGAAAAGGTTGACCACCCCTGCCCTAAGCAGTGAAATTCAAATCTCTGAAATGTTATTTTTTCCTACCCTCGTCACCCTTCACCGCAATGATTCCCTTCGACATGAATCATGGAGGTATTTCGAATTCACTTGCATCTAGTGTTGGACATAAGAAATTTTTTTTTTTTTTTTGAGAAATTTTTGTTGATAATCATGCAGGCACTGAGCAATTGGCCGAGTCCATGCATGCCACTACGTTGTGGAGTGTAACAACCTAGACAAAGAGAGGGAGTTTAGCAGAAAGAGACATTTGAGGGATGTTGATTTTGTAATCAATGTTCCGTTTGTTCATTGATGCGACTCACTAAAAGGATGAACTAAAATTGATGACGGATGATCAGGATAGCCGGAGAGATTCAACATAGATTAGTCGATACAAGTCACAGGAAGACAAGAATAGTAGGCTCCTGTCTTGCTCAAGTTACAGTAGTTTAGGATATTGCTTCAATAGTCAACAGTCAGATTATGAGTGGTGCTTGTGGGATATCTCCTTCAAACCATGAGAAGTTGAAGCTTTTTAACCGTTTCAGTTAAAGGGCTTCACGTCAGGGGACACACAACTTCGTTGGCCAGTTACGCTCCTCGAAAACAGTCCACTCCGATCATTCATGAATAAATCAGTCGCATCACCTTTTATTTTCACCTAATCCTCACAGAATTTCTGTAATGTGATAAAATCATGTCTCGAGAACCCCCTTTCCTGCATGATGGAACATGAGATGATATCGAGGCATATACCATAATGGTTAGGGTTTGTTCCTTCGATGAAACCTTATCGTGTGTGATATCGTGTGAGGAGTGCCTGTTCATTTCTCTGTTAGTAGCCCAACCCACACAGGAAACTGATGTTGCTTCTCAACTTGAGTATTGCCTGTTTTAATCACACAATAGGATCAAATATGATTCAGAGGATTGGTCTAAGATATTGCCTTTGAGACAAATTAAAAGATTTTTTTGACTTACATAAAAGAGACCTGGTGTCTGTCATTATCTAATGATGCCCATTATGGACACGTTTTCCCCGTTGATACACAGCACTAGATTATTCTATGAGTTGTGAACTTCAGCAGTTTGTATGTATTCCTCAATCGCACCTAGCATTTGATGCACCTGTGTTTGGAAGTTCAAATAAATCTTCTTTACAAGGACGTAAAAATTCTTTGAAACGTAATATTGCCAGGTTGTCACCCTCATCGTTAGAAAACGCCTGCAGTGTATCATGGAGACGTTCTACTTACGCTCTCGTTAACTTCTCCTCCTGCAGTCGACACCAAGCCGCCGGTCGTGTCTGGCTGTCCTGACGACGTCGTCGTCACCGTCCCTCACCTCAGCACTCACGCGAATGTCACCTGGGTGGAACCGACGGCGGAAGATCTCTCCGGTATGGTCAGCGTCTCCAGCAGGTATCCGGAGCCGGGTGGCAGGTTTGAGGTCGGTGTCACTTCCGTCACGTACACGTTCACGGATCGGTCTAACAACATCGCCAGTTGCATCTTTTCGGTCACAGTGCAGACAGGTGAGTGCATTCGGCTGTGATTTCCTTCACCCCTGCAGTTGATTTCTCTGATCCGTCATGAATTTGAAACATCTAAAATGTATCAACAAATGTATAGTTGCTGTGTTCCATTTTAGAACAGGAATTTTGTCAAAAGATCCTGTATCCATTTCTTGCAAGGATCTCACCCCCTCCCTTGCAATCACCTCGCCTCCAAATATTCGTTATCCGGTCAAACTCTCGTAGGTGCTACTCCGTAATCATCCACATTAAAATGTTGGAAGTACTACTTCTGTATCTCTCTATGGCATCCAGATGGTCCAGATCAGATAGTCATATCCAATTGCCCAAAGGACTTTGAAGTGGAAACGAACCCCGGCTCAGAGGTGAACGTATTCTGGGTGGAACCAAGTGCGACGAACAACGCAGGGACGGTCTCCCTGTCTTTCAGATCTCACTCACCGCCAGTCAGCCTACCAGTTGGAGAGACCATGGTGCGATACATGTTTCAAGATGACATGGACTCGGTTGCTTTCTGCCAATTTTCAGTCATTGTCGTGGAAGGTGAGTCATCAGAGAGATTTTATCATGGAAAGGGGTTGGGGGGTGTTTGTGAACAAATGAAGGCCAAAAGGGGTTCTCCTAGCACATTCTGTTTTGATTATCGTAACATTTGCACTCCCTGTGTGAGGTGTCTGCTTATGTGTGTACTTGAGATGCCTGACTTGTAAACATGATATTTCAAGAACAAAGGCTTGGACAGATCTGATATGTGGTATGTGGGTGTACCACATTGAGTACAAGAACTCAAATCTTTTGGTTGGAGGTCAAAGGTCATTTGATGTCAAAAGGGGTGAAATAATGAAAACCTTGTAAACATGATATTTCAAGCAGAGAATTTTTGACACATCTTGTGTTTGCTATGTAGGTGTACCACATGAGGAGCCCATTTTTTGTGTAGGTCAAAAGTCATTTATGGTCAACAGGGGTTAAATTTTGCAAATTTTGTAAGCACAATATTTAAAAACAGAAGCTTGGGCAGATCTCATATTCAGTGTGCAGATGTAACACATTAAGTTCAAGAACCCTATTGTTTTTTTTGGTGGGGGTCAAAGCTTATTTGAGGTCAGCAGGGATCAAATAGTGAAAACCTTATGAACATGATATCTCAAGATAGGGGACCTTGGACAGTTCTGATATTTGGGATGTGGTTGCACGACATCAGACTTTTAAAAAGTGGGTTGTTTTCGGCAGAGGTCAACGGATATTTGAATGTGATCATGTTTCATACCTTAGCTTCTGTTTGTGATATCTCATGGCATGACATTTTTCTTTTAATTAAAGTTTGGTGTGTAGTCAGCATCTTGGTAGGTCAGTGTATGGTCTACATTTGTTTCTATAGAGGTCAATATTTATTGGGGTCAGCAGGGGTCCAGTCCAAATACTTTGTGGACATGATATCTCAAGACAGTGAAATTTTCCTTGAGCTTCCAAGTTTCAACTTACATTCTCAGTAACTTTTGATTTCATGAATGTTATTTGAATTCTTTAAGGTCAGAGAGACGTGATTATTACATACAAATGATATCTTAAACAAAGCTGTAGTTGAACATCAAACTTAACTGTAATGATGGTAAGTTGGTTATGACTTGCTTTCTTCCATACTTTGTACTTTATGTGTCGTAGAACAAGCTTGAAAGTGTGTTATATTGCCAAATCAAAACTAGGAAAGATCATACATATGCACCTTTTTTTTGTTGCTGCTCAGTTTGTGTTTTTCAAGCTATTGCTTTTTTTTAAGTTGCAAAAAATGTCAATTTTTTCATGCCCAATTTTTGGAAACTGTAAGCAAACTGCAGCTGTGAGACAATGGTACTTCTCCGTTGAATTACCGGTACAGTAATCCCATATGCAAAATTTAGTTGTTCCTGTAATTTACACATACACAACACCAGTGGTAGTATGCAGCATGTAACACGAAGCCTGGTGAGCTGCAAAGGAAGAAGTTAGTTGAACTTAATGTGAAAACTTTCCAGAAATAAATCGTTTAACCTTTAAAGTAAAATATTATATAGTAAAATGTAGTGGCTAGATTTTCAACACAGAAGCTACACAATTTTAACCTGAAGCAAGTGAAGGATTTAGCACCCACATCATGTGACTACGATTTTTACAGTTACAACCTCCCCCTCTTTTTTTTTGGCATGTTTTCCAAAATTGTGGTGAGTTTTTTCAGTCCACAAGATTGGATGTTGTCCAACCACTATAAATATGAAATTATTTACCTTAAATTTGCATCACATATTTTGGCAGTTTGATAGGAAGCATCTGAGTGGTTTTACTCTCTAGTTACGATACTCTGCATCTGTTTTCGCCATTTGCCAAATTTTAGCTTCCATATTCATGTGCCCTGAGGTCAACATCACAGCTGAAGCACCGTCGGACGGAAACAGCGTGGCAGTGAACTGGACTTCGGCCCTGATAGGAAACGACACCGGATCGTTGCAGGTAACTTACAACAGAACGTCTGGCGATCCGTTCCCAATAGGAGTGACAATCGTCAACTACACTATGGTCGATGAGCAGACTGGCGCTAGTAAAGACTGCACTTTCATGGTCATCGTCTTTGGTGAGTGCTCCCTACCTCCAGCTGTGGTGGTAGCGAGAACTAAATCTAACATTTTTCTTTTGGTCAGGAAAATGGGACAATTCAAACCAGTGACCGTCGGAACTGCGAGCCGCATTTGATTTCTTCTGGCTGAAAAGTTTTTGCCATGCATGTTGCCAATCTGGGATAGCAGAACAAATATGCAGGGGACTATGGGGAGGAGGGAAGCAATAATCAGGCTCATGTGTCCCTTTCTTCTTACATTTTTGCAAGATAAAGCCCTTTTTTGTTTTTTTTTTATCTGTCTGTAAAACCAATGTAGTTGAGAGTGTTTGTTCAACCCAGGTAAATCGTGGTCAATGCGTCTGCTTGAAAAATCTGTCCATGAATTTCAAAGTGAACACTCAACTTTAAACTAAGTTTTCCTATTTTAAAAACCCTCCCTTCATGCAGATGTGACTCCGCCAGAGATATTTGACTGTCCAACCGACATAACCATCGGTCTCCCCTCCGGGGCTAGCAGCCTGGCCGTAACGTGGAGAGAGCCTGTGGCGGAAGATAACTCCGACAGCGTCTCTGGGACCAAGTCTTCCAAACCCGGAGACAAGTTCAGCATCGGTTCACAGACGGTGGTCTACCGATTCTCAGATCCGTCTGGAAACATCAACTCTTGCAGTTTTCTCATCAGTTTGACTGGCGGCGATGCGCCCTTCGGAAACGACTTCATCGTGACATTGGCAGCCAGCTGCGGGGTGATCCTATTTGCCATCTTCGTAGTGGCGGTGTGTCTTGGCTCAGTGTGTTGCTGTAGGTCTCGCTCAAGGAGCCACCAACTAGATGACGATGATATTGACCTAGATGACAACTACTTTAATAACGAATATAACCAGGAAGCCCTCACCAATGTCCACTACACCAACAATGGGTACCACAAACCAGGTCAGCATAAGGGGGACCCACAGTATGACCAGCCTCCATCTGCTTCCAACTCCATCAAGAGGAGAGAGTCAACTCACAAAAGCCTAGAGAGACCTCACAGCTACTACAGTCAGACATTGCCCCACAGGCCCATACAGGACCCCCTGGACCAGGGCACCAGAACCATCAAAAGAGCATATAATGGCCCAGTACCTGGCACGAGTACTGCAAACTCCAAGCTTAAGGGCCACCCTCACCTGGAGGTGGAACTGCACCAGGAGGCCGTCTTAGCGCTTGGCCAAGGATTTCCACCCATACCGGAAGAGCTGGACAATGGTGAATACCTCGAAATAAAGTACCCCTCAGGGGGAATATGAGCTCAAAGGCGGGCCTCGAGTGGGGTCATACCTCAACAGTCCCCGTGTTATACTGTAGTGCTGTGTAAATCACGTTTTGGAGGACCTCTGGCTCAGCAGGGTAAAGATCAGAGCATAACTTAGGTTGGGTGATATTCAGTATTTAATCTTTACTGGATGGCCAGATCTCCTAGCAGAAAAGTATATCCCCTGATCCTCTTGACTGGGGCTCTTGCTTCCGTTCTGCTGCATTCCCGTTATCCTCACCTGGCAACTTGGTCCATGTGACTGACAGTAAATACATGTTTCTGATCAGCTTTAACATATGAATCATTTTTACCAGGCATGAATCATTATTGAACCAGGCATTTAACTGCCACCAGTACATGTGTCAATATAGAACAAGCATTCCTTCATGGAGAAGGAACTGCATGTAGCCAGTATAGAGCAAGCATTTCCTCATGAAAGGGAGTGCGCATGTAACATAATAGAACAAGCAATTTGTCCTGGGGAGGAGTGCATGTAACAGTATAGAGCAAACATCAGCATTTCCTTCTTGGGAAGGGGTACATGTGACAGTATGGGGCAAACATTTTCCATTTAGAGAGGAGTACATGTGGCAACAGCAATCATTTCCTCATGAAGACGAGACGTACTCAGAAGAATCACTCGACTTGTTTTGCTAGTCATTTCATCTCTCAGAAATGTTGTAATTTCATTTTTATCTTGCTAGAGACAAAAAGATTTTGCATTTCATATCATACTGGCTATGTCCCCTGAATGTGAAGGAAGTTTGTCCAGGATGCTCTTTTGAAGAGATTTTCAATATTTGATAGAGGAGGGGATCAATTTTATGGTGCTGACAGGAATGCTGCATCTACTCGATTCCATCAATCAATCCATCTATCAGTCGATCAATCAAATGTGAAACGCTGTTATTAAATGGTAACAGCAAACATAGATTTGAGAAACCATGAAAGATCAACCAACCAAGTTGGAAGAAGGTGCTATGAGGTCATGAATATGCATGAGTTCAAACATTTTGATCAACATTATGTCACAGTGATTGCCTGTGGTCTACCTTATCAAATTTGCAGTACTAAACTCGAAACAATCAATCATTACATAAGTGAAGTTATTTAGAATGATATCTATGCAAGAATAGCATAAATAATTGTATAAATTAATTAATATGTGTAATCATGTAAACAGTTGAAAATTCGTTGCAATATGATGTCTCAAAACAAATATAGTTAGCTATTTTGTTCTTACGTCTTTCTCCTTGTTGAAGAATTATATAAAAATATGATATTGAGTTATTTGCCATGGAAGAGAGCAGTCTTCCTCCCGGTCACGGACTGTTACTGTTAACACTTTATTTTTTCGTAGCATTTTGGGAGATTGTGAAGGAATGACAAAGAGTCCTAAACAAAGAGGAAACTCTGTTGTAACTTTGAATGAGTTCGTAAGTGATGTGGAACAATTTCTTGTGATCTTATTGAATGTGACTTGTTTCAAATGTATTTTTGTTGCTCTGGTTAGCCTCAATTGCGTTCTAGCGAAGAAACTTAAGGTATGGCATACCACCTTTGGATAAAGTGAATTCATGGGATTAGTTCACCCTCGAGAGAAGTAAGTCACGCTGATCTCTTCGTCATGTTTTCGACCGAAATTTTTTAAATACAATGATACGCCAGACCGTTAGTTATCACAGTATAGGTAGGGTAATGCCAGCATTGATATACCTTGCATTCTTGAGAGGCTCCCTTTTTCTTAGTGTGCTAGTCGATGGGAGGGATTTATAACAGTTTGCTACCATAATACCGTATGTCTCTTCGTCCTAATCCAGCGAAGGAAAGAGTGAGGGTATGGTCTAGTAAAAAAATGTGAAGCAAAGATCACAAGTGGACTCAGTTTAGAAAGCTGATTGTGAGATTACCTTGAATAATTCGCTTTTTACTGTCAGTATTTTTTTCCCTTTGACATCTAAATCTGTCTTAGAACATTACTGTTTTAAGTCACATAGGTTGACGTAGTGCGTATATTATGAGCTGTCCCCTGTCTAGCAACGCCAGCATTCAGATTTTGGCTTCAGCTCAGGCAGCATTGTGTCATTCTCCTCACAACATTTTTTTTTGTGAGAATAGACTACTGATGTAATTTAGAAAGGTAAACGCTAGGGTTTAATTGTTGTGATTTTTCTGTGCCGATCCAATGGCCGATGTTGTTTTTCATCACGGCATTGGCGGGAGATACGAACCGATATTTTTCGTCATCAAGAGCGTTCTCTCATGAAAAATTTCCCAGTTCACGTATTACGTTTGTCCCTGGAGTGCATTTTATCACGATTCCGAAAACGCTGCAAATTTTAGAGGCGTAAGTTTTAGGTTATCAAATGGAAAATAGCCTTCATGAGGCATGTCTCAATTCCTACACCTGAGTTCAAGGATTAATACACCCCCTCCCCTCGTGAAAATATTTTTTTACTTTTCAGATTGCTGAAGATCGGTAGATAATGTATTTCCTTCTAAATTTCGCCTTTCCGCTGGTTTACCGATAGTGGTGAGCATAGGCCCGATCCGATGTCAGGTTCGATTGTCGGTTGATTCCTAGAAAACACTGAGCACTTTTTGCCATCCGTTAACAGTTTTAGCAGATTGTGTAGCATATTTTGGGTTCGCGTTGATGGTCGCTGCTCGTTAATTTGTTTTACATCAGTCTGATAAGTTTGCAGCTTGTAGTGCGAAAATAAAAACAGAGGAAATTGATTATTTATGTTACATATATTCTAAGTTCGACACATGTGAGAGCTGATTATAAACTGATTATATTCCTGTTTGAAATCATATGGTATTCCGCTTTATATCATGTAAATACAAGTTTATCATGAAATAAACCAAATTTGGAGATATACTTATTTTAGTCCACTTTGTACAAGGAGTACACCCGTCCCCATGCCAGTTCCCAACGTATCACCACAGAATTTTCATTTTGCATCAAAACCGTGATGTCTCGAGAAGAGTTTTCCTTGAATGATAAAATATGATGAGATTACCAGAGATACCATATGGGTAAGAGAATGCCCCCCCCCCCACCTCGAGATGGTATTAACATGCAACCGGTCGTATGTCTATTTCGCCTTTGGGAGGTCACATGACAAGTTTAAGAATTTCTTCCGTCAGTCGAGGATTTTCTAGCTTTTTGATTCCTTGCCGAAGGCAGAGGAATCTATGCGATGGTGATGTCGTGTGTGTGTGTATGTATGTATGTGCGTGTGTGACGCCTGCTTGTAAACACGGTATCTAAAGAAGCGTAACTCTGAGTGATCTCATACTTGGCATGTAGATTGCCCTTATTGAGTAGATGATCCCTATTGTTTTTGGTGGAGGTCAAAGGTCATTTGGGGTCACTAGAGGTCAAATGGTAAATATCTTGAAAATTGCTTGTAAACATGATATCTCCAGAGGCGTAACTCTGAGTGATCTCATACTTGGCATGAAGGTTGCCCTTATTAAGTAGATGATCCCTATTGTTTTTGGTGGAGGTCAAAGGTCATTTGGGGTCAACAGGGGTCAAATTGTGAAAACCATGTAAACACGATACCTCAAGAAGAGAAGCTTGAGCAGATGTCATACGAATTGTGTAGGTGTATCTTATTGAGTACAAGGGTCACCAGAGGTCAGAAGGTAAATACCTTGAAAATTGCTTGTAAACACGATATCTCCAGAACGATAAATGTGAGAGATCTCATAGTTAGGGTGTGGATTGCCCATATCGAGTAGATGATCCCTATTTTTTTGGCAGAGGTGAAAATGGGAGGTCAAAATGTGAAAATCTACAATATTTAAAGAACGGTCTTTCTAGTGAATTTTATACTTGTAATGTAGAATCCTCTCGTTGATTTGAGAACTTCTTTTAGTACATACCAACATTGTCTCTTCGATAACCATAAAGAAAAGATGAAGACAACATTAAATTTGGTATCAAAGATTATTATTTGGCAAACCTTATGCCACTGTCCTTATAAGGACATGTGAGCATGCATGAATTGTAAATTGGAATTGATTAATTATACCACGGGTTATTAGCTTTATAAAAAGAACTAAAATTAATGATAATTTGGATCAAATACCCTTGAGCGTGCATGAACTGTGATTGCTTAATTGAATGAATCAAATTGTAACTGACCCACCTCTGTTCAAATTGGCCACTGTTATCTGACATAATTTATCACAGTTGACTGCCAGTAGAAACCACAATATCCAGAATAAATCATACAGTCTGTTGAGCCAGGTGCCCAATGGACTTAACCATTTACTGTATAAACAGTGTCTCTGTTTAGCCCTTAAAGGGAAATAGGGCGTTTGTTTTACAGGAAACAACCATATTTTTAAAACCATTATTTGTGGACATAAAATGATAGATTATTCAGAATAACCAATTACAGTAGCCTTATTTTCAAGAAATAAGATTCTCACAGATCAGACATTTACTTATTTGTTGCTCAACAATAATTTGTGCACCCAAACTTTTTAAAATTCAAATGATGCATCCGTTACTCATCACATGCATAATGTTTTGAGGAGATGAAGCTTTGACAGATATTTATTGATGAGACTGAATGGTTTAACAATGGTTAAAGCGAATCTCTTTGTACGCCATGTTGGTGTATTCTAAATGCCCTATTTCACTTTACAGTAGTTCAGCTAAGCTTTAAA
Organism: Stichopus chloronotus; assembly: GCA_021234535.1. Lineage (NCBI taxonomy): Eukaryota > Metazoa > Echinodermata > Holothuroidea > Aspidochirotida > Stichopodidae > Stichopus > Stichopus chloronotus. The sequence goes on along the minus strand of CM037835.1, from coordinate 32,682,249 downwards.
CAATTGACTACTGTGTATCAAACCAAGGAAACTTGTACTGTGTGTTGAGACTAAAGGCAAAATTGCAAGTCATGCTAGATTCTGGTTTAATAGGGTTATCAGTTTTTGCTAATTTTCAAGGACCTCATAGCCATTGGGAAGGGCATCACGCCAAAAAATCAAATACGAAAGAGCTGCCAACAATAGCTGTAACTCGACAAAATAAAGTGCTATAATTTTGATTAAATAAACATGTTTACCTTTTTATCAAGTTATTAGACACGACAAAATATAATTTGTTCCCCTGCAGCATCATATCCGTTTGGGAGTTTTCTCATGTTTGTGTAGGTCAAAGGTTATTTGGGTGACAAAAGGTCAAAACCTTGCATACATGATATTTTAAGGGTGATAAATGTGAGGGATCTTATACTTAGTTTGTGAATTGTTCATATTTAGCGTGTTGATGGCCATATAGGGTAGGAGATCCCTATCGTTTTAAGTGGAGGTGAAAGGTCATTTTGGGTCACGAGAATTCAAAAGGTTTTGACCTTACTAAGATGGTATCTCAAGTAGGATAACTGTGTGGGATCTCATGCTTGTCATGTGGGCGATTCATGTTTGTTACAATATATATCATGAGGCAAGGAATCACTAAGCCTTTTGGCTTTCTAGTACTGTAAAATTTACATGATTAACCGGTCGTTCCTCAATTATCCCCCATGGAACGCCATATATACACGCCCACCAGCAGATAAAGTTTCGGGTAATGTTGCTGCCATCACACTTGAATGAGTGCAAATTAAATTAACCAACTTGGCAGAGAAAAGATTAAAAAAAAATAATAATAAAAAGGGAAAAAAAGTAAATGGCACGGTGAATGGGGGAATTGTTACAAAAAAAAAAAAAATTAAGACGAGAAACGATGATAGGTTCCTGCATCTGCCTTTATTACTTGATATCAATTATGTATATGCCGTGAAGGGAAAAAAAAAAACATGTCAGACTGACTGGTGTGCGAATCTGTCCTGGAAAGTATTGGATGATGCGCTGGTGACTGAGGACCACACTTCCGTCACACTTCATAATTAATCTGCTAAAGACGAATTCCGTAAAGAGGGCCATTGCGGTGGAAAGGTACTTGCTGTGAGATTTATTCAAGGTTGTGATTGTAACAATCTCCATGGCGGTTTGTCGGCCCAATTGGATGATGTGGTAGGCGTAGTACCCTTGATCCAATTACCGACAACAACCAGCACAAGCACGGTAACTTTTACAAAATGTGTGCATATCAGTCTTCAAGCACCAATGGAAAGTTTTCCGACCCAAGTTGACTGAGTTTCAGCTACTGTAACCCATACAGTCTTGCGTTTCAAGTCACATTAACACTTGAAAGAAAAAAAAGAAAGCCTGCCAATGAACTTGACTCTGAGATTTCGAGAACTTTACGTATCAGACTTGGAAAAGTCTGACATATTTTCAGTTTTGAACGAAAACTTGAGTGAAATTTTTTTACCGGAGGTAAAAACTGATTATTAGTAAAGAAAGCAATTTGCGAAACTTAATGCGTTTATGGTGAATCTGGGGTGATATTATCAGATACATCATGGTGGGGTGGGTTGGGGATCTTTGTCATCATCGTTTTTAACATTTTCCGCATTTTCTGAGTTTCAGGACAGTGATGACGATTACGATGATCACCAAAACGGAAATCACAATACCAGTCCATCGCATACCGCTCTCTGCTTCTGTTGAATTAAAAAAAGAGACAAAACAGTAAATAAATAATAAAAATTAAGCTGAAGAGTAAGGAGGCCCATTAGGGCCAAGGTTTTTTTTTGTGTGTAATCCGAATTCTGCTTTTGAAATCTGAAATCTGGTTTTGGTTGCAATTCAAGATTTGTTTTTCTTTTCATCAAAAATATCATTCGTTTTAATCCGAAATCTGTTTTTCTTATAATCCAAAATCTATTTTTTTTTTAATTCGAAATCTGTTCCGGATATAAAGAGTCGGGAGGAACGTCCCGACTGGAACTATACAAGCAATTTACTTACTCTCCGTATTCATAGGGGAAGCTGTGACTGAAATGAGAGAGAGAGAGAGAAAAAAAGATAAAAAGGTAACTTCAGTAAAATCATGTAGAAAAACACGATTCTTATTTCTGGGAAACAGAAAATTTTTGTCTACAAATGAAGTTAACCTTCGTGGATAGATCTAGTGGAAAATCCCTCGGTATAATTCATTGGTGATCTCAATTGAAGAAGTTTACGGGAGTTGAGAGGGTGTGCCTCGGATTGACGATTTCGATAAATTTGAATGTAAAGGTCACGGAGTAAAGTGAAAGTGATGAAACATTTTAACAACGACGAACACCTTTACATGATTCTCTTAAATGAACCAGGTAGTCGGAAGACTCCTGGATTGACTTAAAGATATAGTCATTTATCCTAAGTTTTGAACGTCAGTCCGCACTCTTGTCATAGCCGCCCTTATCTATATGATTTACAATAGTGACTGAGATATTACGTCATAAATACCTCACTGGACCTATACTCACGTATGATTTTATAGTTGAGATGCTGCACACTGTTATGCCAACAGGTGTACTCCCCTTCGTCCTCTTTCTCGACGTTGCGTATGTGAAGTGTGTGGAATGCATCTATCGAGACGCGAGGGTTTTCATCCTGGTATAGCTCGACCTGTTTGATCATGACGCCGTCTTTCTCCCATCTCGCGTAAGCCACGACCGAAATACTGGTGACCGGAAAGACACATATCGGTGAAATACTACAGAGGTAAACTATTTGAAGTCATGACGTTTGGAAACCAGTTAATACTACGTCGCAGTACGGTATCACATAGCCATAGCCGAGGGTGAAGGGGATGGGGGTGAAAACCCTCTTTACAGCAAGTACTGTGTCATTTTGCTGACCTTCATTACCCAAGACTACTCCGACCAGTATGTTTAAACCTTCATTTTTCTCTTTTCCTCTTATTTTCTAGAAAGAGAGAAGGCAAAGCGAGGAGGGGGATTACCCCCGGACAATCCAGCCCATACCGCATCCCATCTTTGGGAATTCCTAGTTAAATCTTCCACTCCGCTGTTTCAACCTCGGTGTCTCAGTAGTGGTCTCACCCCCCTCCTCTCCCCTAACTGCAATTTCCCTCGGTTCCAGTCTTGTCAAGCCCCCCCCCCTTTTCCGTATAGAGTCATCCCTGAGTATCTGTGAAAGGGGTATTGTTCTAATATTGTTAAATACCTTGAACAAGATAATGCGATTGTCTCCCCTGCTATCGGAAACAGAGCTTCTTGAGTCACTGTAAAGGGAAAACAAAAGGTGAATCAGTTGTGACGTAACAGGAAAGTAAATTAACTATATCTGAAGTATTCCTGAAAAATGTAACGTGTGTCTATTTCTTTGCATAAAATTCTTTCCTTTAAACACTAACTTTAATTTCTTTCAATATTTAATAATTTAGAAAACGTAATACTGGTAATTTATCTGACTGTTTTGATATTGGTGGGAGGAAGGCAACAATTGGAAGAGTTGTGCTAAAGACAAGGTTGCTCTACCCTTAAATGACATATTGCAGGGTACTGTATATAGGAGGGTAATTCAAGTCGCAAAACAGTTACTCAATCGAAAGGGAAAGGTGGTGACGTAATGAATATAAACTAAGACAAAATGTAAGAAATACCCAGTGGAGGTAAAGCTGGCATAGTTTCTTGCAGGGCGTCATTTTTACCGAGTCTGTCTGTGAAAAAGAAATATCGCAACAGTTTAAGAAATTCATATAGCAACGAGCTTTAGAAAGAGGTAAATTTAATTACAAAATGAAGTATGACAATATATCAGAACATAACGTGACGTGGACTAACTATGTTCACATTCAGTTGCAAGTTGGTGCAGGGATGATGGAGGCATACACTCATATGTACTTTGGTATGTTTATTAAGCCTCATAATTTTCGGCATGAGTGGAGTACTTGGCTCCTAGTGTACCAATTTCGATTCTTTCTTTTCCAATCAAGTTAAGGCTTCTTCCACTTCGTTTTTGGAAGGACTTGGTACAGCAATAGAAAGTAGGAAAAAGTAAAGCAAAATCGGTATCATTTATATATTAATGGAGGAAAACATTTATCAACAATCCTACAATCCTAGACAAAAGACAAAAAAAAAAAGAGCATGGGAAAACACGTCACAGCACTCGATTCCCACATTCAGTCTCGATATTCTTTACGTTTTGAATATCTTTTGGTTTGGGGGCAACATTGATGGGGGATGGGGAAGACCAGCGAACCTATTTTAGTGTTATTAAGTAAAATTTCCACGTAATTTTCAAGTTTTTTCAAGCTTTTTTTTTTTCACTGTTAGGATTGTCGATCTCGTTGATACCTATGCATCTCATTTTGCACCCTCTGATCATTTTCTTATCCTTTCTGTCGGTTGGTCCCGAGGACGACTGCGTAGCGACGAGAGACTTGCAAGGAACCCAGGACGGGAATTGCTCCTCGTCCACCTTCTGGTAACACATACCTTAAGGAGTGAATAATGATTTAAATAAACGATTATAAACAAACAAACAAACAAACAAAAAATAACTTTGTTTAATGTACGACAGACCTCAAATTTTCATCGCAACAGACATGGCTTCAAACTTGGGTCGTCGATGATGTATCAACTTTTTGTCAGTAAGATGTTGCAAAGAGAGCTACCTACAATGCACTGATATTGCCGCTATGAGTGATGCAAATGACTCCCTTGTGTTATTCCTCTTATACGTTATAAATATTCCATGGGATGGAGCGTAGCTTCCATTCCCGCCTATCTACAACCCCATCCCTTACTCTCCCAACCCGTCATTCCTTTTCTTTCATTAAATATCAAAATAAAGTAACTAGACAATGCTTATTTGTCAGTGTGCAGAGAAAGGTACCCTCATAGCTTCGTTTCATTATTATCGATTTTTTGTTCACGTATTTAACCCCACCTCCCCCCTCCGTCCCCGAAAACAGGTGCGTAGCAACCAGGTGGGCAGGGTAGACAATGTTCAAAGCAACGTGACTTAAGGAGCCCCTTAACCAAATGCGCAAAAACAAATCTTTTAAAAAAACTTAACTCTTCTTACCGTCTAACCACCAATATTACACAAATTAAGTTATATCGTTCCAAGTCCCAACGAAAATGTATTATTGTTAAATAAGCCGCAAAGACCTATTTATCAGAAAACATTGTCTTGCTTTGGGGACCTCTTGCTGTCTCTTGGCCGTGGGGCCTGAAGGTCCTTGCTAAACTGTAACCTAACCCCCCCCCCCCTCCTTTCCTTTCGTTTCTTCCCCTCCAATGATGTAGGCTTATCTTCAACTATAGTTCAATTTCAAAGCCAATATGAAGCTCACCTATTTTAATATGTTCTCCTTGCGCTTCACATTCAGGAGCGCTACATCTGGTCCACGTACCCCATTCATAGTAAAATTCTAACCAATTCAGAAAATAAATGACCAAAAGAAAATTAGAATTTATGACAACGATTGCATAGTTTTTCAGGTATGAGAGCAGTCACTAAAAAGTGGACGAAGTGAGCAAGAACAAAAAAAAAAAAAAAACGGGAAACGAGATGGTTAATCAGGAATCAGTTGGAGGCTTAATATCTTGTAAATGAGCTGAAATGCCCACCGAAAAAATTATGTCTACATTATGTTTACGATCGAAACTTAAATTTTCAATTGTATTTTAAGTTCACGTGCCGATGAAACGAACAGTTAGGGTAACGCTATGTTCTACATGCTACAGAATGTAGTCAAATATGTTTATATTGCAGTGTCGGTGGCTTGTCACCAACGGCTCCATCTAGACACGTACCGACATATCGAAATAGACCAACTCACACTGACGTCACAGGACAGCAAACAAGGGCACAGTCCCTAAGAACGAACGAACGAAGAATATATGGCTAGACTGTTGGGAGGGGGGGGGGGTATAGAACTAATGGCAGAGACGCAACACTATAGTGTTTTAGCAGCTTGCCCTCGAAGAGGGTGCTTCATTGTACAACCGTGACGTCACTGTGACGTCCATATTTTTTTTTTTAATACTGAGAGTGTTTAGCAGTAGCTTTACACGAAGAAAAGAAATCAGAGAACCAGTTTTTGCTCGATGGAGGAAAAATGGAAACAGTTTGGTAACGCTTTTGATATGTTCTGGTGGTTTATGATGGAGATGTGTATGGGAAAGGTGTGGAATGAGTGTAAAAGTGAATATTTTTATTTTGGGGAAAACTCCAAGATTGAAAATCTTACAGTTTATATTAACATGTTTCTGAGGTGATGATTTCGTGCAAAACACGATTTGCCCAGTGTACCAGAATAAGTCATCGTAGGCACCCCAGCCATACTCTGCGTATACTCTGAGGATTAGTAGATGGCTAGTAACTTATTTTTGTCTTTATTCACTGTGCAAGACTATTCACTGATATAGGCTTCGCCAAGAATACCGCACAAAATATATATATATAGGCTTACTTACTGCTAGTGGGACTTTCGTCTGGAGAATCGGTTGTGAAAACTGTAATAGAAAAGGAGGAAATATTTAAATAATCATTTCTGATTGGTTCTCGATCTAAAAGGCAACCTGTGCAAATATTGTGCTATAGTTAAACCATTTATACATGGCAATTCAATTATATAGCAAGGCTGTAAACTGCTAACACTGTTAAGTGCGCCATTACTAATACGAAGCAAAATAAGAAAGTTGTACTTTGAATAAAGTTTTTATTTTTTGGAGGGGAAAAGTAAATGAACGAAAAAAAAAAGCGTTACTTCAAAACTCTTGATTAACGGAGAAATTGGTCGTAGGCCTACTGGCCGAAACGATTAAACCGGAGCCCAAACCATATAACATAATGTATATTGTGTCCATATCGTAGAAAAAACCACAAATGAAAACGTTGAAAAATGACCTCAAACTAGGGTCAAACATTTCACTTACCGACTTCAAAGTCAGGCAACGTCCTCACTAAAAACAGATTAAATGACAAAAATAAAAAGCAGGATCTGTTCTCGTCGATTTTTACTGATTGACGAATGACTGCCAAATACTCAGTTTAATGCTACTTGTGTATGATATAGTTCAAAATCGTCCATGCTTATACTTGCCATCTCGAAATCATATCCTTAGACTGCACAATTTTGGAATATGTTTTGACCAACACTCGCGGTATATAGGCTAGTTGGACTTCCTTTACAAACGTTCTGACTTGCTAATCCTTAATAAAAGGAAATGACTAAGAAGTAAACAAAATATGAACGTAAAAATCACAGCTGAAGGTTTTCGAATCATATAGCTTCGTGACTACATTCTAAACTACTTTAGAAAAGAAACTATAGAGGGTTCACTCTGGTAAAAGTGGGTTTAACTCAACCTGCATCTTCTAATTAACTGGAAATATAACAATATTACTTCTCTGTGAGAATGAAATGTTCACGAGATTTCTCTCTCCTGTAATGAACTGAATTCATGTTTTTTATCAGTATTATTTGATTGTTCTACACACATTCCAACAGAGCAATGTAACTTTTGATGAATGTTAAAACTCCTTTTTTGAGTTCTGTTGAAACGTTTGTAAATTTCCATGCAAACTGTAGAGTTTTGTCGGACGTATTCCTTTTTTACATTGGATCGACCTCAGGTGATTGGCCTGTATTTGTGTTCGCTAATCGAATGTTATTCGGAGATGAATAGTTTTAATAAATTAATAGTATACAGAGGTTTTCGTAGTCCTCGGGAACCAAGAGATTTAGCATGAATCATCCACAGCATGGACAGAAAACCTCAACATTTGTGGTTGCCTGGGCTTTTGATGAGTTATTCGAAACCATGAGTGAGGGAATCCATATTGTTGACGTATAAAGCTTGCCAGAAAGTCAAACATAGAAACTGAGATCTCCGCTTTAAGTTAAAACAATTAATTCATTTGCGTCTGGCGTCACTGAGAATTTACGAATCGTTGTGGCAGTCAAATATTTTACCACTTGTCTAGTCAATTTCTATTTGAACTGGTAGAAAAGGGTCTAAAAAAGTAAAATTCTAGGACATTTGCTTGTGAATCAAGTGTATACTCTTATTGTTTCTGTATTATTACCGTTCTTCAGTCTGGAAAATAGTAAGTGAATACATTAGTTTGATAGTTCGTGTCAGCGTTGTATTGTAAACTGGATGGACATAACGAAAGTGCAAAAAAAAAATGTGCTAACGCTAAATCTGCTTCAAGAGACATTTAACGTTCAACGTGATTGAGTCAGCGAAATTGAAAGGAATTGTAGCTGCATAGGGCCTATGTTTTGGTCACTTTACTTGAAATTATCCTACGTTCAACCACAGTGGCTAACATTACATATAGGATGGCTGTGGCATTGGTGATCCTACACATACATTCAATTCTTTCATGTGCAGGCATTAGTTCCCATGCGATGCACTTATAACGTCAAAATCGACATTTTACCGGTGACTTCATAATAACCCTTCGGTTTCCCCGCAAAGAAGCACGTATAACGACCAGCCAGTTCCGCAGATACCTCTGTTATAGCGATATCTGTCGCCCCTTCTCTAACCACTTCCGGGATATCCAGGTCCTTCAGCTTGACTTCCTCGTCGCTCCCCTGTAGGCGTATTTTCCACATTGATGTTTGTGATGCTTCTCTGTATGAATGTCAAGAAAAATATGAACAAAGAAAAAAAGAAAAATCCATGCCCAAGTTAGCTGTAGCCTATGTATCCCTCCCGTTTTTGTTTGTTTGTTTGTTTGTTTTCTTTTGGTTTGTTTACAATTTAACTTGTGCAATGTATCGCACAAATTTCTTACCGTTTGCATGAACGGCTATAAGGCCACAATACGCTGTGCCCCTATGGCCACGACTATCATGTTCTGGTCTTCCACACCGCACACCCAGTCCCTACTTTGTTAGAATGGGATGTTTCCTGGGTGGGGTTACTCCTCTGTAGCCCATACCTATGCATATGTATAAACGGAATGAAAGCATATAAAGCATTACCTGCATGGTGCACATTTTAGAACCAATGACTCTCCTGGGTACGTCACCACTGATTGAATCAATTCTGGATAGCATCCCCTGTCGAGATTAAAACAAAAACAAAAACCACCAGCATAACGCCTATGTAGATATAAACTAACGATCCTGCTTGTCTTAAGGAACGCCCTTATAGGAAAAGAGAAGCAACCCTGTTCATACCATAGAAATATCAACATAAACAAGAACGACGTCAGGGAACAATAAGTGAAGCCCAAACTCTGTTAGGCAGAAGGCGTCCGCATGAAACCGTTACGAAACACAAAGCCAACGGAAATTTTAGGATAGTAAGACCCGCAAACAGTTAAAACGTTGGAACGCAGTTTTCCTTGAATATTATCAAACTTCCTCAAACAATCAAAGCGGCCGTTGCATTGCCTTCTGTTGTCCCGTAAGATGTAGTTCGATATTGAACCAACAAATTCTCAGGTCACACGTGCATTGTATATGGCGAACTTTGAAGGCAGGTCGGTTTTGCATTACAGGGCAAGAACGCCGCCTATTCGTTTCCCGCTTCATTTGTTCATTGTGTGAGTAGCCAGCCTAGCTGACATTTCTATGGTACATGCACCAATAGATGCTCGAGGACCTTTGAGCTGTTGAAGTATAATCTTTACTTCTGATGGTGTAGCGCGATTCAGCTTTGGTGACTGTCAGATTTTATTCACTGAAAACTATCTATCCAATAGTTTGGTACAAATTTAACGTTATTTCAAACTTAAAATCAATAGTAATTTATAGATTTATTGACATGTTTAAATCATCCCATTGTGAATGTTGATTTTAACTTCGATGGCAAGTAAACAAAAGTTTGGCGAACTTTTCAACGATTGATTTATACAAAGACTGCTGTTATGATTTGCCACTGTTACACGGTATTTTGATATCTTTGAGGCAACTGGAAATCTTTGAAATTAAAGCCCTCGTTTAATCTTGAAATTTGACACTAATGAAAATGTTTAATTGGGTATAATATTGTAGAAATTAAGGCCCCATCTATCTCTAAAACTATTGTGATGTTGTTTTGTAGGACAGTCAAGATTATAAAGAAATACAAAAGATATTCAAGCAGCTGTGCCCGGTTGACGTCACAATAAAATTTATCATAATAAAATGAACCTTTTTGAAACAGATATTTCTCTAAAAATTCATAACTTTCAAACGGAACATGCTATTGAGAAATAAAGATCACCAATATAAAGAGAGAAAAATATTCTATTTTTCATGAACTATCGATTTTCTTTCTTTCCATAAAATGAGCAAGAACGAAGACCTTTAAACCCTTCTCCTGACAATTAGACCAACGTCACTGAATCACCATACCATGACTAATCACATTTGGTCACAGAACACAGCAGTGCTTTAGTCACACTTGAAACATAATGGTGGAGAAATAATGTTTTAAAGGTTACAGCTAATGATATTTTCGGTGTGCGTAAATGTTTAGCCTTAACCTATGCCTGATACAACTTTAAGCAGAACACAAACAATTAAAGGATTGGTACTTTTGAAATACATCTTACATAACTTTTTTTTTTTGCACTTTCTTTCTCCAAATCGTGTAGAAGCATATCTGCTAACAGATTTGTAGTTCCAAATGTTCTACCAATGACAAATTCTGTTAGAAACTGCCCCAGTAGAGAGAAAGAAAACCTTTATTTTTTCTCATGTTGACGTCCGCAAAATAATTTGCATGATTGTGTCTTTTACGCCCCTTGCCAGCTTTGCAGCAGGAGTTTTTGGTTGACGGCCATCAATGTCTACCTGTGTAGTCCATGTAAGCATTGATAACATTCGACCAACCAAGATTCCGTGTTGGCGGGTATAACATTAATATATATTTCCAATGTTGAAAGATCCTAATTCAATGATCATTTTCACATTTGACAGAATTGTACATTCAAAATGAGTCTTTGACAGTGATTAGCTTCGTGAAGTACATCCACCCCATCATTCAACTAGAGCCAGGTCTGGCAGAATGGAACTTAACAAAAAGTGAACAAACGTCTAATGGTCTTTAGTTACTGACGCATGTGTCGCGCCCTCTATTCACCCTCTACACTACTTGCCAATGAACCGAACTTACCCTCTTTCGGTTGTTTCTCCAAGTATCATATTCCGAGCCTTATTTAACAAACTGGCAGCTCTTTTCCATCTTCTGCCGGAAAGGATGGGCTCTTCGTCATTGGTATAGTTTTGCCACGGGTTTCCGTGGTTATTGGCTACTGCGGCTAAAGTGTGATGGCTCACACACCAAAACAACGTCAAAGACAAAATTTGCAATGTGTAAACGTTTGAAAAGAACATGGCTCCCAGGATTATAAAAACTTACATGAAAATTCAAATAAAATGTCCGTGATGATTTCTTTGCTTTTGTGCTATGTTGTTCTGTACAGAGGGAAACTATTCCGATGACAACACACGCCCACGGTACAGAGAACATAGTCAAATCATTGTAAACAAAGCTTCGTCGTGCGCAAAACACTCTGTGAATGCGCGCGCGCTCTTTTTCGACTATGCGTTAGATTTTTACTACGTGACTCATTAGAGCTCCATTTGCCACGAATCCGACCACGTGCTGCCCACTTTTCCAAAATAATATAAACGGAGTGTCACGTAAAGAAATCAGTTTTGCAGGCAAAATGGCAAAGCCTTGCAAATAATCTGTAGCTGAAGAATGAAATGACTTCATTTTTGTATGTAACAACTTAAATAATTATCTTAAATACAATTTGCGAGACTGATGTGGGTCTTGTTTACCTTTATTTGGCTAATACCTCAGCCCAACGAGTCTTGTAAACCTGGCTTCAACTGTCTATACACGGAAATAGTTCAGTTCGTCTGAAACCGGCGGTTGTTTTAATGTCCAAATGCACATATAGAACGTATATGCGTCTTGGATCTGAACTGCTCTAGAAAAACCAATACAACAAAGAAATCTAGTTGCGTTTTTTTTTTCAGGAGATGAGGGGGGGGGGTTGTCCTCAAATTCAGGTAATATGACTGCTGCGTTTAATTTTTGTAGTAGATTTTAACGTTAGGATTCCTCAATATTCACTGAAGTGTTGTCAAAATCTTGATGTAATCAATACATTCCACTTTCATCCCCTAAACCCAGCTAGAACGATTCTGGGAATTTGTCACCAGGTAACATTAATCAGTATTTTATATTTTACGCTTTGATTTATGTTTCTTTTCCTTTCCTTTGATTGTGTAATTGGTATAATTAAAACTGAAACAATCATTGATATCATGGGTTCGACTAGAAAGACTCCCAGGTGGACAGAGAGCCAGTTAGAGTAAGTGAACGGACCACAAAGGTGTGTAAGGTCATTTCACCCTTCCCCCCCACACACACCCAAGCTAGATAAAAACAATAGCAACAACAACAACAACAAAGGCCCAATACTACAATTTTTTAGAATCAAATTTACTGGAGTTGATTGTTTAATGTTTGTTATAGGGTCTAATGTACTACTGAAATTTCCAAAGCAGACAAGATAGGTAGACTGTTTTTATAAAAAAAAAAAGTTGGCCGGAGTCTAATTGACACGAAAGAAGACTTACTGGATTGTCAATAGTGCTTGTGCTTTATTTACGACCATTTTGAGATCAAATTTATAGATTCCCAAATCAAGACTCCCGGGGGGGTCCCCTCGGATGCCCTCTGCACATTGTCAGCTATCATTCCTATTACTCTTATAGCCGCCTTTAGGTTGGCGGGACCACTAGTGCTCCCGTTGTATCCTTTGAACCTTATTTCTTGGAGAGAAGGCTACGGTATTGCTTTATTCTGAATAATCTATCGTTTTACGTTCATGAAATTCTGGTTTTGAAAATACGAAACTTTTCTGCAAAACAACCGCAAGATATCTCCCTTTGAGGCACCCCAGCATTAAAAGATGACCTCAAAGTTGGACCTGTGACGTCAGACAGGGGATAGTTTGATATACACAAAGAAATGCAAAGAATAACAATTATCAGACTGATTCTCATTTAAGATGATTAAATTTATTCAACTTTTTTTTTAATTTTCGCTTTTACATGATTTTTATAACTAATCTCGTTCATGTACAAAAAAAAGGAATGTAATAGATGTGTATAGTTTCGTGTCGTTTTTTAACACTTTTGAAAAGACAAAACTAAGGCTTTTGTCCCATGGGAGTATTACCCTTTGTACGGTTAGAGTAGACCCTGTGCGAGAAAATGTAGCACTTGGAGAGTCTCCAATTGGCTTGAAAATGATTGTTGATTGGAAATTGATTGGGAACTGCTTGAAAATTTCGAAATGATTTCCAAGTAGGCCGCTACAATATCAACCCAGGATGCCTCGTTGTATTCAAACATCTCTTCGACAACCTCAGCTGGTTTTATTAGTTCTTTTATTTGCCATCTCGGATACTATTTTGATCGATCCTTTTCTCGATGTCCACAAGAAATCTTCCGAACTGTGATCATCAACATCGATAAGCTAAAAAGTGAGAAAAGAATCTTCCATTTAAGTTTCTCTATGAGTAAACCATGTTTCCTTACTCTACAGGCTACGTCCAAGGTTTTGTACAATTGAAGTGATTTTTAATGATGGCGTGGTTGATAAATCTTTAACAGTTAACTAAGGACTCTAGAAACTTATGAAATTTGATGACCTGAAAGCACAAGTAATTTAAGTTTTCTTCATCTGCCGCCATCTTGCAACGTAACACTAAAGGATACACCACATGGCTTATTCTAATATGAAGCTCAAAATTGACTTCATAACACAGATTTAGAAGGTTCTACAAGGTAATGCATAGGTATTACACTATTCCGCTCTTCCTCAACATTAGGTCCAATTGGCTCGCAATTAAGAATCCCAAGATTAGGGTGACCAAGATCACCTTTGCGGATTCTGCTGTGATAAATTTCCATGCATGAGAAGTCCAACCGTCTCTTACAGTTACAAACATGCGTTGTCGTTTATTCCTCCATCGGATAACAGAGTACACAACTAAATATTACAAGCCTTTCATAAAAGCCTGCATCGAACATGACGTCACTTCCTGTTGTATATTGCTTTGATTCGTATGCTCGTACCTCACTCCATTTAGAACGGTCTCCAAGTATGCATTTTCTGTGTGTGTGTGTGTGTGTGTGTGTGTGTGTGTGTGTGTGTGTGTGTGTGTGTGTGTGTGTGTGTGTGTGTGTGTGTGCGTATATTTTTTCTTTTGTCAAGTGAGAGTTGAGGTAGACACGCACGTAATATCAGAATTTGCTGTCGGCATGAAACGACTGTTTCGTGGAGTCTACGTCTGAAGCGCTTTAGGGTACTGTCGCACAGCAGTCAACAAAAAACTCTCTGCAACGTCGAGATCAAGGAGACGATCCTGTTGGGGGGGAAGGGGAAACATAAATAAACCTCTAGTATGCGGTAAAAAATGAGTGAAATTAGTAAATGCTTAATATAGTATAGTAACAATAACAATAGAAATTACAATGAAAACAATAGTAAAAATGATAAATAACAATAGTAATGATAGTAACAATAAGTATTTTTTTCCAAAAGACTTTCTTGGCACCCATTGCACATACAACGACAATACAACGCTTTCTGTGGCTGCCCCCCCCCCCCCTCTCTTCTCCCAGTTTTCTCCTGTTGTCTCTCCTACTTGAATAATCATAGCACATAACAGTCATGCTCGCCAACAATAGTACTAAGTACAACATTCCATACATCAGTTGGGAGCGACACCTCCTCCTCGAACCCCCTACCTGCGGGGGTTCATTTTAATTAAAGACATCGGTCACTCACCAAAACCGCTATATAACGAAGAGGTTGGGATGAAGTTTGACCAAAAATGTTACTCTCCTTCTCCAGTCTACGGTGTATCTCTGCCGCTCGGCCCTCTCTGAGGCTGGACGGAAGTTCAGGTTGGGTTATAGTACGTACGTCTAACAGCCTGTCGGCTTCTTGGTCAAACCCTAATAACGATAACAGTGTGTAAACTCAATATAGGCCAGCCCAGTGCTGGTGCAATGATGAAGGATGTATACAGCTGGACTGTCGAGTTTCCGCCCACTTTAATGAATCTAAAGCCAGTCCGGCAAGCTTTCTTACACATAGTGGATGTGGGAAGGGGGGGGGGGTAAATTGCAAATTGTTATCTCAGAATGTTCCCAATACACCAGTTTGCACAAAAGAGGGACCCGAAAGTGTTGTTCTAGGATGACCAGTCAACACCCCTTCCCGAACCCTCCCTCACCCTTACCTCCGGGGTTCCTTCTCGAATCTCACCCCCACGTCCTCCTTTTTTATTCCTCTTTCCCTTTGTTTATTTTTCTTTTGTAATTTTTGTTTCTGCTCAAAAAGGCGTTTTTTTTGGGGGGGGGTACCCATGATGCCTTCCTGCTCGCCGATATGTCCCCTTTGCTGCATGTTAGCTGTTGATGCTCCAAAGTTAAATCGTCATATAGAGAAAAACAATAAAGATAATGAATAAAAACGCTTGGCCTTCTTTGAAACATTCCATTTAGTAAGGCCCATGTTAAACATGGGCCAAAGGGACAGGTGCTCAAAGGGACTGAATTGTAGTGACTAATTTCTCGGGATCCATCGTGACATTTTGCAGTTTTCATATCTTCAAAAAAAAAAGGAAATGTATCTTCCGGCTATTTTGTTTATAGAGTACCAAAGCGTTCCACTGCGTATGAGATTCACAAGACACAGGACGAAAAGTGAAAAGTGAAAAAAAAACCCAGATGATTCGTAGATGACAGCGAAGGTAAGGTGGTGTATTCAAATATCATAAGGTGTATAAATTGTTATGAACTCACCGAGGCCTATCAGAATGCCTTTCCATCGCTTCTGTGTTGCTTTTCTCTCGTTCCTTATTTTGTTAATTTGTTTTTCTAGCTGTTCTCTCTTCTAAGAAAGAAAAAAAAAACAAACAAACACAAAAATCAAAGAACTTGTAAAAACGGCCTCATGACCAATGCAGCGCATCGACTTGAAATAGACATAAGACTTTCATCGACTTTCATTTATTTTCCAACAATCATTCAAAAAGAAAGGACGTTCTGATCATTTTACATTTTTATTCATGCGTTGGTTATATTACAAGCTACTGTCTAGAATTTTCTGATTGAGAGCGGACTGAGAGAGCTGAATGGACGATTTTTGGCGTACAAGTGAACAAATTTTGATGATTGAAAGACATCTTTCGCTTAAATGTAAGCAAGACCTATTATGTAGTTTCCAATGGAATGCTAACAATTACCGCACCCCGGTCAACGATAAAGGATGTCCGTCGTTACATAGGTCACGTGATCACTCACGGTCACAAAATACATCTAGAGAGACCCCCCACCTGTGAACTCGTACACGATTGGTTTTCTTGTAAGAGGGTCATCAAAGCGCGGTCATCTTCTTCAATAGAGTGGGTGACGTCATCCGGGTTGGTCCATAGATTGATGTCGTCACCATGCATCGCCTTATGGTGGCTCAGGAAGTCCTCCACCGACGAGTATTTACTTCCGGTGGTTTCTCTGTGTAGGATTATTTACGACATTGAGAGCGACCGTCCGATCCACAATACACAAACACACACACATTTTGATGAAGCCATCACACTATCGTCGTAACAAACATAGTTGCCGAACTCACCTAGTTCTTTTTTTTTACCTGAAGTACTCGAAATAAGTATTCAGACATATGTATCTTTGTTTCGGGCTATTTTTTTTTTCATGTAAAACGAAAGGTATCAGTTCGTAAAAAATCCTCTTCGTAGCGAAAAAACGTTACGGTTTATGAGATGCAAATATTTACCAGATGACATAGTGATTAACAATTTGAGATTACGGACACCGGCTTACTGGAGTTGAGAGTGCAGTTCCCTGCTCCATTGCTATCTTGTATAGTACGTAGGTCTAGTTACGTCAATTGAAAAGTATCATTAATGGGCTTTCTTCAACAACAATTGATACATACTTCAGAAGAACACTCAACTCCTATTGGCCCATTTCAGTCAGGTGATCGTGTATTATCCGTTGGATAAGACACGATCAATTTTAGAGTAAAATTACCGGCGGACAAGTACAATAAAAACGTACATCGACAGTGCTCTGTCGTGTGCTATCTTACACAAAACAAAGGTGGTACTTGTCTATTGCACACGAACATTGTTGAAATGTTGTGAATCTTGTTAACCTTTTGGGGGGGGGGGGTTTCTTTCAGTAACATTGCGGTTACTTAAAAACCAAAATTTTCTTTCTTTTCCTCTTATTTTTGTATCAAATCTCGTTGTATATGGGTGAACAAGATTAATCAATTTCGGGTCTGTGAATTAAAGGTAGGATAATTCACTATCAAGGGTGAATGCTATCGCTGGATGCACTCGGGATGTGCCCTGGTGCATTGATTACATTAACCCCCGCTCGTGCATTATCACCGGGTTAATACACCTTCCAGCTTAGATTAACCTTTCATTAAATTGACGTTATACAATCATTAAGTTTGTTCGACTGTTGTTTATCAGCCCCTTGTCCCAATTTCCTTTCAATGGCAGAGACGTCATTGGACAGGCTTTCTTTTCGATTATTTTAACGGATACTACTTTAAATAAGGTTAGGTTAGACAGCATGACGGGGAGGGGGGGGGGGCGGGGATATTGCAGATGAGCCTTTCCTCACAGTAGACCCGCCCGACTTCTAGGGTAAAAAAAGAACAATAATCCAAGATCGACTATGTTTACTCACCCAACAAGCAACCCAGATCGTTCGACCTTGCTATATGGAGGGTCACTGTCCTTTCTGTTGATTCCCAGGCAGCACTGCATTTCTGATTCTACACCGTTGTTACCTTTCTTGCATTATTTGATATTTCTCGTTGAAATCGATCAATCAATCGTCCGATCGTTCGATCACAGTGAGGATGATCCCACACTGCAGGGTACTATCATGATCCCCCGTAAATTGATAGTGTAACTCTCTTTAGTGTAACAGGGGCTCCTGCCAAAATTTTCGCTCTTAAGTTTGTATGGCTTCGAACGCTGTGGTCTTCTGGGGGCAAAAGCCCCTTCCTTTACCAACGCCTTTTCACTGCAAACGAAATGCAGTATAAAACGATAACATTGAAGGGCGAAGGACAACTAGGCATTAACCTATACCTATCTGAAGAGTAATCACTTTTGACCGCACATAGTTCTTCACAACTGCATGATATATTATATGAACAAGCCTCATGTAAAAACGTTCCTCAATGTTTGAAAAGGAAGTGAGTTTTCCCTTTCACTTCCGTCTTTACACATGCAGCATTATTAATTTTGACGCGTTTTTTTTTTCTTTCTTTGTGTGTGCGTTCCAATATGGCTGCTTTCGAAAATAAGCTGGTACACGATTAAGTGCGTAAAACAACACCCTCTCAATAGATATGTACATCTGTAGACTTACAACTATGACCTGGGTTAAACACACACACAAATGAAACACGTTTATTTGATGGGACCTATTTATACACATAAGCCTAAATAAAATAAAAAGAAAATAGGTATTTTTGTTTATGCCTGCACCGTGGCGAAGGTACTATGTTGTTAACAGTCTACAAAATTAAAGTACTAATAAGAAGCTCTGCATTAAGACCTCTACACCCCTGTCCCCACCCCTTCCTATCCCAAGCATGGATACTACTTTTATACATACCCGTGTAAACACTTCCTGCAGTCTATATGTTCAGCTTCCAATGGTCATATCTCACTAGTATTGCTATATCAATTGTGAGTATTGTTCAGCTATGACGGTGTACACACTGACTATTCAACATTTTGTTAACATGTAGATATACTAAATAAAGCAAATGACGGCTGTAAACAGATGAAAGTGAAAGAGGAAATACCTCTGTCACATGATTATCACCTGAAACACTGCTAGCTGATTGGTCAGGACGTATATGCATTGATGTAGTATGCTGACAAACAAAGTTAATTTACGTGAAGATTTTGCATTGGCAAACCTTTCGTTTTAAACAGGACTGAATGCATTATTCATTCATATTACGTAGGAGGTACATAAAAAGTTCATGGAGGCCGGGTAACATGTCGAACTCACCCTAACTATGGCTAAAAATCTCATTTGGGGCTTTATTTTAACAAAAATTTCGATGAATTTTGAATGAATTTCAATGAATAAAGACGCTGACTACATTGTCACACATGCCAATCACTTGCTTCCCTGTGTTAATGTGATGCCCTTGACACTGGCGGTGACAGGTGGTACCATGGACCATGAGACAAGGGGGGGGGGCATGATCCCCTGATCCTCCCTAAAACTTTTTTACAGTATGCAGTGCCACTGCTTCGTAACTGCCTGAAGGAGTCAGTAGACTATCCAGGACCAGCCCGCCTGATCGCCCGGAACTATACAGGCTGGCCCCCAGGCGCTATACCATATCTTTGTCCTGCGGGCCTTTACTGGACGGTGAACGGATCAACCAGACAATTGCTAAGCTTTAGCTTAAGCTTGGGAATTCTCTGGGATAGACATGCACGTCGACGGTACCTGTAGGTATGCTTACATTCATAAAAAAAACCATGACTATTGGGACGGTGGGGGGGGGGGCGGGGGTAGGCGGTTAAACTCTATTTAGCGTAAAGAAATGCACGGGTTAGTAAACATGTGGCACGCCATCAGGTTTAATTGAGGAACTTGCCTGTTGTAGATCATTGGGCTTCAATAGCACAAGCACGTGTAAAGGCACAATCGCTACTTTGCTTCTTTTTTTCTTCTTTAAAATAATTCAGTTCCACTCATGGAGAGAGACCAGTATCATTCTGTTATTTATAAGCAAATAATGGCAATATTGGTCGAAAGACTAGAATCACTCGGGTAAACGGTAAAATTAAACGGCACTGCGTAAATTCATCTTTGCTTTGGATTAATGTTTCCATATATGAACTTGATTGACACTGCCTAGAAGATTAGATCCGGGTGAGGCAACCCGCAGGGTCATGCTATTGGTGATCTTAATACTCCAAAAGGCAATCCTGAAGAATTTATGGTTGCTATGGCAACAATGTCGAAGTTTCTTATTGTTCCAACAAAGAAACCTAATTGGCCTTTGGGGTAGTGGTCCTCTAGTCTGAGTGAGCTTTAAGAACTCTGATTTGCAGAGTTGCGCCGCCTTATACATACAAAACAATTGACAAACTTCAAAATAGGGACTGCATTGACAAAAACTAGTCAATTTGAGATTTCCCCTCAAGGATAGGATATACGTCGCACAGCCTATAATGTAAAATTGTGGCCATTCGCAAGAACAAATTCGTGCAAATAAAACGAATTACCGGCACGGATCAAACGAGATTTTAGTCAGAGCTCGTTAGTAGGGTTACGTTTAGTGTTATGGTCTAGGTTTACATGATTTACGGTCGCGAGAGGGGGTAATTCGCCAGTAAATCGCCCAAAGAATAGTTTCAACAGTAATTAGAAGGTAAACGGGATCAACCAATCACTTTGCTGTAGGCCCTACCCAGAAAAACTCTTTCTAGTTTGTAAAGTTGTTGTCGAAATCTCGTTTCACACAGTGGATTCAGGCCCGTATGCAGCTTTTTCAGTAGGGGGGTTCGAGTTTACCACAAGTGGAACATTTTAGCCGACAAAGCTCTAAGGAGGGACTAACAAAATTAAAGTTCATTATATATGTTGCTAACGTAGGCCTACTATCATAGGCTGAGCGGAACAGACTCCAGATGTTGAAGGAGAGGGGTTCGTTCGAACCCCCTGAACTCCCCCACCCCGGATACGGGCCTGGGATTGTGAGGGGGTATGGGGGATAAGCACCAGTAAATTACCTGTAAATCCCCTCAATTGCGAATCCAGCATTGTAGGCTAATATTTAGTAAGACCAATTCCTGCATATATGGGCCATGGTCTATAGTAACTCCTAATTACCACGGACTTGGCGTCACAACAGGCAGTTTTATTCTGAGGATGCCCTATTATAATTCTTTTAGCTAACAATTGGTTGGTAAAATTGCTTTGTTCTCGTCATCATTGGTGGGCAATTGCGCAATGTATAGGCTACTGAATTTCGACAAATTTGCGCAATGTCTTAAAAGAACCCGGGCAGTTCAGACTAACTTTCACATACATGACAGTTCTATCTACAAACTGGTGTTTCCCATGGGAACCGTAAACGTACTCTCATACAACTCAAAACTGATTTCGTATAGCCTGCACCAGTCTTTAAACATAGTTTTCCCTAACAAACACACTTAATTGATGTGAAAATTAACATCCATCACATATTTAATGCTGAGAGAACAGCCTCTACAACCTTGTAGAGGTACGAATTAATCCAAGAAGACCTTACGTGATCTGGGCCCTCAACATGGAATTACAGTTGCCTAGGTTTGGAATGGTAGCCACATCAGAGATCCCCCACCATGTACCACAGTTGTCTCTGAACGGTAGCCACATTGATCTTAGCCCCCACCATGTAATCACGGTTACCTTTGAACCGGGACCACATTGATCTGGGCCCTTACCATGTAATCAAACATTGCTTTGTGCCTGGCCCTGTTTTGCTTTAAGCCTTACCATATGTTACCGCGGTTATAAAAGGTATAGTTGCAATAACGTTTGACCTGAACTTTGCTCAGCCTACACCGAGCCTACACAGATTATATTGAACTTAGGAAAAGCTTCCGTGGCTACTCTCATGCATGTGTCATTGTCTAATTCTCAATTTAGTCTGGTCTGCGCAAAAATCATGAAACTCGAAATATTTTCATCATATCCAACTTTCTTTTTTTTAAAGTAGTTTAAGGACAGAGGCCACGTTACACTTACCTATGATCCTATACTAGAAAAGATAATAACCATCATCAGTGGTTTGCAGAACAAGAGTGGAATGTATGCGCGGCTAATTTACTTTGTGACCATATCTAAATTTGTAGCATATATGGGAAAATAAAGAGGGTTTAAATGCTTCAGCAGGTCTATAATACAGTCTATCCGTCAGAAAAAACGGCACTGAATAGATGTAATTAAAATACGTGTGTCAGCAATATCTATCCCATGCCCTGGATTTGGCAAACTACAGCTGTACGTAATTACAAACAATACACGGGCTTAGACCGACTTGTCTTCTGATTGACCCAATACATAGTCTTTCTACCTATAATCATTACAAATATATCTTTTATATGTTATTACAATACTTCTCTTCTATTAAATCGAAGTACGCATAATGTAAGCTCGGTATGTTGGCGAACATGAATTAAACATTGCTAACTTACCTTAGAGCTTGTCTTTTAGTCAAACACTCTTTCGTTTAATGTCCTTGTTGTATCATTGCATATTACCTGTGCTTTTCTGATGTGTTTTTTTTTAAAGGGTATACTGTCCTTAAATCAAAGTCAGTAATGCATAACAGGTACCTTTGTCTCTGTCATGTGAAGTTACGTCCCGCTATAGTACTTGAACTAGTGAGTAAATACGCTCTCTGGGACAAAATTCGCAAACTGTCAGTGCAAACTTGAACAACAATAAAAGGTAACACAGACACACACACAGACAAAAATCATGTGATATAAACAAACTAAGCCGGGTATTGTTGGTAGGTAAGGTGTCTTATATAAGTGGCAAGGTTTGTTACACTATGAGCAGCTGAAAAGTCTTGATACCATCCAACCCCGTCACCTTTATAAAGCTTAATTAAACCAAGTCAAACGCAAATAAAAAGTACAGATCGTATCGTAGGGGTAACAGAATATGTTTACAGGTCAAAGGTCACTATTTCAAAGACTAAGCGCAAAGGGTAGCATTCACTTGGCTGCTGTTATCCCGTGACAAACAGAGAAACCGTTTTTTTCGTAATGTCAACAAAAGATACCTCCAAGTGCGTAAGTCCAAAGAACCGACAGTGGACATTGAGCCGATAGGGTAAATTGAAGTAATTATTGTCTGATAGATGTTCAAAGGTGATCGATGAACTGCCCTTCAGAATAAAATGGGATGGCGCAGTTACACGTAATCACTGATATTGTTCATCACAATAATGTAACATACCTTATAGGAGTATGACTTCTTGACTGCAAACTTTACAGCACCACTCTGTTTGGCATTTCAATACAACTTGCTCTCACTGGTGGGTCCGGTCCTTTGGGTGGGGCCAAACCACTTATACACTGATAGGGTTCAGGGTGTAACGAATTTTTTCTATAAGAATGGCTTCAGATGTGACTAAGCGGCAACAAAAAAGGGAAATATTGATGTTAATTTTCTTCTACAAAATTTCGTTTTTTTTTAGGTGCAAATCTACAAACAAACAAAAACATCCACTTTTGGGAGAGAACATGGCCCCCGTTGCCCCCCCCCCCTTCTCATTGAGTCCCCCAGTGAACGCCTTTCGATTGCGTGTCGACAGGAACATATACGCACAGTTCAGTGGATCATTCACACGGGTGGCCTGTTCGAATTTCTTACAATTGTATTATTTATTATTGATTTTTTTTTGTGATGTGTTGCAAACATTAGAGAAGGCAAGAAAGTAGCTGATGAGTTCGGATAACAAAAGTTTAAGAAAACAACAGCAGAGACACCGAAATATATAACATATAGCATACAAAAGAAAGGAAAAGATACCGTTATCGTGGTTGGAAGTTGAACATTTGAATCGCTTTAAGTCATCATATAATAAAATCAAGCGTTCTGCTCGAACTGTGTTTTGATTTGGTTTGATTCCAGACGTGGCTACTTTAAGGTACCGGTGCACCAAATATCAAGACTTTTGGAAGTGACTCCATTTTGAAAGAGAGACCAGGAAAGTGCTTGACGGCAAACAACATTACCAGGGTGCCTGTAGGTGTAATCAAGGAGGCCAGGAGCGAAGTCTCTCCCCCCCCCCCCTCAACCCCCAGGAAAAGAAATCCTCCCTTGAATTTTGGATCGTGAAAAATATTATCAACATTGTTATTCGTTCTCCCTCTGTACCCACCGAGTCTGATGTAGGCTAAGTCTTGAACTTTATCACTCAATTGATAAAGTTACAAACTAATGAAGAAGATTAATATTTGTTTGAGCTTTAGGTAGGAAAGGGTTAAGGTGGAAATGTTTACTACCTTAAGGTGTTTTTAAGTTGACCGTTGTGGTATAGCACGAGACTCCAAGAATGGGGATAAGTTTTACAAATTCCCATCTCAGGAATCATTAAATATGATAATCATGGTACGATCAGGAATACAAGGGTGAGACTTGAAAACACTATGTTTGCCAATTTATTGGGAAAATACTTCCCAACCATTATCCGCCTCCTTTGTAAAATATGAGCACAGTTGTCGGTACTGGATTGACAGCGCAGCGTGCAACAAGTGACTTGTGAACAAGCTTTCTCGAAGAATTCTTCGTGCTCGAATATATGTTACCAAAATACCAAAGTGTCATTAATAGAATTAATTGCAGTGCCATAAGACTTGAAAATAAAAATGCAACTTGTTTGTGCACTATAAAACATACTTCCTTAACAAAAGATGATATATTTTTTCATGTGACACAATGTTTCCGGAAAGAGATATTAATTTCACAGAGCCACATCGCAGAAAGTAATAATGTGTGCTGCTTTGGTGCGTCATATATATAATATGTACAAACTTGCATATGTACATACTTGCATGTCGATCTGTAGCTTTCTAGTGTGTTCCCATTGTTTGGGACGCCATATATGCCTTTAACACCGTTGCTCAATTTCGATTTAGTTAGTAACCGATGCCAAAGAAGGGGGTAGGGAGGTACTCTGCATAGTTCCATTGAACTGAATAACGATAAGGGTCCTACATTTCTAAGATACTAACAGGGGAATTGCAATCGCCTTGCCCCCTATACTCTCTTTTGCATCCCCTATAGCCCAATTGAAAAAAAAATATGCGATAAAAAATTGCCTCTCTTGAAATGTTCTCTAGATCTCTGTGAGATGTTCACTAGATCTTAAGGAATTTTGAACTGAATGAATCAATGATGACAAAATATTTGAGCTTGACTAATATGACTTCGTACATTGTTCTGGAAACTGCAAAAGGTTACACAGCCTACATGACTCTCGGGTTTAAAACAGGGCTATCACATCAACACTTTGATCTGATTAATGCACACATGTCACTATAACGACTATACATCAATTACTAAATATTGCTATTCTTATCTTCCGGGTAACTTGAGGGAAGTGTTTACGTTTTTGAAACACCGTTCTAAATATCTAGCGTGCACCTAGCCTTCACACATCTAATAATAAAATTGACGGAACTTCCTTTAAGATCATAATGGTACCTACCCTCTATGTTCATGTACAATTCCTTGTGGTATATTAAATCATTTAGTCTTCAACTATGCGTATACGACGAAGTTAACTTCCTTCTAATTTAATTTACTATTACAAAAGATTTAAAGTGTCTCCATGGTGAACTGAAAGAACTATGCAAAGAGTGTGACGTTTATCCTTTCATGGCTGACCGGTTACAGTCACCATCAGTATAGGTTCAAATATTGTAACAGTGTGGTTCTTATATGGACTTACAGCTCTATTATACCAATTAACCCATACACTGGTATACCTCACGACAATGGGGAACCAATAAAGAAGGCAATACCTGCATGCTGTATAGGTATACGTATGTGTTGTAGAACTTTTGAATTATACCTATACGAGGTTTAACTCGTCCTCGTACCACATCGACATGAAGTAATATAGAATTGATCACATTTGTAGCTATGACGTCCAGACAATTATCGGGAGGTGTGGGATCCATACTACTTGTTTTGATAACTTTAACAAACACCGCTGAAAATCAAGTCATAAATGATCAAGGTAAGTTTGCGTGTTGCTCAACACAAAGTATATCCTCGTTATCATATTCAGGAAATCATTCGAGTACGTTGGGTTAAATGTGGAATGTACGTAGCCTCAGGGCAGCCACATGCACGGTGCCTCCCCCTTGGTCATTTCGATCCCCTTTCACCTATAAGGACAATTTCATCTAGCACCAGAGACAGAACCTATGTTTGTCATACCCCAACTTACAGTGACACGTTTTTTTCTTATCTCAATATTTGAAAATATAAATTCCTCCCGAACTTAATTTTCATTGGTCAAATGTTTCTGACCTGTTCAGACCAATGGTTATGAACGATGGCTCGCATACCAGAGGATATTCCTTCAATGTAACTTTATCAGAAGTTTCAATACCTGGCGCAAAACTTGGTTGTTTTTGTACGTCTTGATCACAATGTCATTATTTCTTGCAGATGAATTATGCGATGTCAATAATTGCCCGAATGACGGTAGGTGTCTCCGCCGAGACGGACCTGGCAACCTGACGTACATTTGCGAATGCGTCCAGGAAGACGAAGGAGTGCCAATGGGACATGATTGCACCGTCACGAGACGTGAGTTGAGAGGAAACAGTTTGTAGAACTGCACGTAAATATTAATACCTGAATAGCGGGTCGGTAACCTATTTTCAGCTGGGTCAAAAAAAAAAGAAGGAAATATTAGTCCTCGAGACAAAAGCAGGTTACATTTTACCCTGACCATCTTACCATCTTATCTATTTATATAAATTTTTCCCTCTTGGGAGGTACAATTTTCTTCTTCTATTCTATCCTTAAACAAAGAGAGGATGAAAAAAAAAACAGTGCAATGGAGTTGAATGATACGGGGGGGGTGGCACAAAAGACATTGAGAAAACAATGGGGGGATAAGGGAAATGAAGAGACAATTAACAGGAAAGAATTTTACGAAATAAAGGATTTTAGGAGATTGTCCTTCAACTTCCAGTAAACGTCCCCCGCCAATAGAACAGGTGGGATTGATCGCACTGCCATGCATTTACTGTGCGGGGGGTAAAGTACAGAATGTGCTGCGGAATTCACATGCATGTACGTACACTCACACCAAGGAGGTTTTACAAAAAACCTCCTTGCTCCAGTGTTGTAGTGTGAGTACAGGATCATGAGTACGGGTACGGGTACCATGATATGAGTATGGGTACGAGTACGGGTACGAGGTCATGAGTACGGGTACGAGTACGGGTACAGGGTCATGAGTACGGGTACGAGTACGGGTACAGGATCATGAGTATGGGTACGGGTACAGAGATTTACTATGAGTACCGGTACGAGTACCAAGTCATCAGTATTGGTAGAGCTACCTGGTCATGAGTGCAAGGACAGGTATGGGTATAAGGTAATGAGTATGAGTATGGGTTCCAGCACTGCTTAAAATATTTACTGGATTATAATTGGTCAAGGTCTTGAGCACAATAAAAGAGGAGGTTCAAACAAAATTTGAACAAGATAATAAATATAGGTTCCAACTGGGGGCACAGATTCCTTTGTCATGAGAATGGATACAAATAAAAGTAAAAATACTTAAAAGATCAATTCAGGATTATTATTTTAGGATGATTTTACTTGAACATTACCATACACAATACCTCAGTGCAATTACAGAACTCATGATAAAGTGTGCAATGACCACAAGCTGTGTATTTCATAAGTTTGATGTACCAAGGAAGTGAAGACCCCTTCTTCAAATTACAAAGGTCCAAATGAGCAGTGAGTTCAATTTACTGCTTAGGGGGAAGAGAGGAATGCTTTTGCAGAGTTTTGCTAACATTACTGAATGACTTGTCGAGTGATTATTGGTTGAAGGATCCACATTGACTTTTAAAGTCTTTTGAATGTCAGTAGGTAAACATGTACAGTAATCTCAGGTAGCTGCATTCCATAGGTTTACCTACATGTAAAAACTCCAACAGGTCTATGAGTATTGAACTATGTAAACATGAGTACAGGTCCATGAGTACGGGTACGGGTACCAGAGCAAGAGTGTGAGTACGAGTATGGGGGGTACGGGTATCAAGTCATGAGTACGAGTGCGAGTACAAGCTCTTGAGTACGGGTACGGGTCCAAAGGAAAACTGTGCCATGAGTACGGGTATGGGTACGAGTCCAGACCAGTGAGTATGGGTACGGGTACGGGTCCCAGTTCATGAGTACGGGTACGGGTACGAGTGCAGAAATTGATACTCGAGTACGGGTACGAGTACGAGTACGGGTACGACTACTGCAACACTGCCTTGCTCACACACTATAGTTACCACATCCAATGCATGGTGCTTTGCTATCAAGGTAAAAACTTCCCATGAGGATTTTAAGCCAACCTTGTTTTCTATAGCCCCTGTTGAATTAGTGCATGACGATTTTTGTTTGGAGGACTAGCCAAAAAGTCGCCCAAAGAAATCTGAGGTCCTCCTTTGACGGAGAATCATACACGTCAAGTCCTCACTTAGGTAGGATAACAAAACGAGTCCACTGACTGTGTATTACGTGAGATGAAACGGTCCTCTATTTTATTGCTTATAAATTTCAACATCAGCCTCTTAAGTAATAGATAATTTGTACTTGTCTTGATGGTCAGTACAATATACAATTATGGGTTAGACGTATAGAGCGGGAAATTTGGGAGGATTGAAACAATTAAAGGTAAGTCTGAATTCATGAATGTTGGCAGAGTCTGTCGAGTTTAATAATTAGTTCGTTTTTTTTTTTTTTTCGTGACTTTTGAGGAAGTTGTAACATCACTGGCCATTTTTTTTTTAATTTACGCGCATGCAACACAACATACATGGTCTTAAGGAATTATAGTGATTCGGTGCATGGACAGGTGCCTACATACAAGTTGAGACTGTGTTAGCCTTTCTGTTTATACAGCGACAATGTTGACAATGTAAAGATGTGACACAAAGTGAACTTTGTAACTTGTTTCAGCTATCTTCATTCATTAAAAATTACGTATGAATCTACCCTAAAAATTGCTAGGTTGTGAACAGTTTTGACACACCGACAATATTTGAACGTTTTTTTTTTTTGTATATTTCAGAGCAATCTTAAGTGCACCTATCTATATTGCGTTTGCGTTGCACCAAAAGTAAGACGTATATGGACTCAATATAGGTCACATGCATGGAAAATATCATTTCTTCTCTTTATGCTTCAGTTTCTAAAATGCATTAAATATACAAAACAACGTCACGTATTATTAGTAAACACTTCGGCTCTTCTGTAGAGATTCTTAATCCGTGCTAGTTGTCAACATCAATGTTAAGTTGTTTCTTTAACTTAATAAATCTTTGTTATACATATTATACTGCTCTTTAAGTTTAAGTTGACGTTAAGTTTGTCAATATCACTTTGCTCCTAGTAAAGGAATCAATCAATAAGCTTGAATTGGTCATCTTCAAGGAGGAGTTAAACCATTCCAAAGCGAACCAAATCCCAAGTCAAGATTTATATTGGTCAGATTACAAGAACTTCAGTTGACACAAAAACAAAAAGAAGGACGATAAACATATGAAACACAAGATTCAATTAAAAACAAATATTAGGCCTACCATTTTTCACACACTGTTTAACTCTCAACATTCATTCAAATACACGTTGCTGTTGTTAATATCTAGCGTCCTGTATGATGTTCTTGCAAAAATTGTAGCGGACCCGAAGGGACACGGTCAAAAATAATGATGATAATTCGTTTGTCAATTTAAAGTGTTCTTTTGATCCAGATTGTTACTTATTTCACCACCTTTTTATTTTAGGTTTTCCTTTTATGTGTTCTAAGCTAAGTCTAATTTCGAAATTTATTATTCAACTAAGAAATAAGGCCAACTGAACAATGTTCAAAATATTTGCATTAAATCCGTGTTAATATACGGAACAATATGTCAAAAATTCTCAATCTGGCTTTGAGTCTTTGTGTAAAGATACGAGTCCTTTGAAACGGCCCTTGCGCAATGTGTGACTATGAATTTTGCATGAGGTTGTCTCGAACGATGTTTAAAATAAATTGCAAATTCAATATTTTTGTGGGCCAACTGACTTTTGTTCTTTACAGCCGATTGTTTTTTTTTTTTATGTGATTATTATGCATTCATGACAGGACTTTGTGGATTGTCTGGACTTCTTCCGTAAAAAATGTTTTACAACATTCAACTTTGTTTCAAAGAAAGATGCAATAGTAACATTGGTATTCATTGTCTCAAAAGTAAAATCATGATATCTTGCAATGATTGTAAAGTTTACACTATTATCAGTGAAAATCAGACAAAAAACATAAATTTTAGGAAAGGTGTCATTCAGTTTTGTGTTATCTTCATTTTGCATTAACAAGCCTCGAGGGCAATTTTCAAATGAAAATTTTATGATAAGTATCACTTAATCAAATGGTGATCAAATTAATTCGTTTTTCTTCTTTGTAGACGGTGCATACGACACTTTCAAGTCTTGCTTTGGAAAATCTTGCGAAAGAGGAAGTTTTGCCTCCCCTAACTACCCAATGCCCTATAATACAAGAGACAGGACATTAATGGCCCTGTACATCCCTCACGCAACGAGCATCTTTTTCGATTTCTCGTCTCCGTTTGGTATCGAAAAAGGCAAGGATGAGCTTTACGTTGGATCAGGGCTTGAAATATCGTATGATGACATCATGAATATTGAAGATCTACGTGAGAACTTGTACCATTTTGACGGTTACCGAGTTCCATATAACTTCAGTATACCTACGGATACAGCCCTGATATATTTTAGCTCGGACAAATCTTCAGTTTACGAAGGGTTCAATATCACGTGGGAAGCCACAGGTAAGAATCCCCCAATTGAGGGGCGCCGCCTCTGATATTAGGGAAAGATGAATTTTTTGGTTGAAAAAGTATGCACATGTCACATGTGGCCACCATCTACTTCTATTTTGACCTCCTTCCCCGAAATCACAAGTTCCTGTATTTCTTTTCTTTTTTCACTGGAAGCTTAAACAAAGTGATTCGTCAAGATTACGTTTCTGTTGCTGTTTCTCACCGAAATTCTGTAATGAATAACACCACTGGGAAATTTGAATATATATATATTTGAATATATATATTTGAATATATATATATTTGAATATATATATTATTTGAATATATATATCATTTGAATATATATATATAGATATATAGATGTATAGATATATAGATGTATAGATATATAGATATATATGTCCAAACTCAGACATTGTGATAGATATGAAAAGAATGTGAATGCTGACTATTGCAAAGAATTCAAATCCATATACGATTACTATAACACGGCGTCCCATAAACTTCCAAACCTAGCTGATATTAAAGTTCTCCACGTAGAGAATTCCTACTACAAACGCAAGATCTCTCTTTCTATTCGGGATTTACAGCCAACCATAAATAGAAATGTCAAGAGTTTTAATATTCAACTATTCTCTTCTGGTATTACTTACTCTGTAAGAGCTGTTATTTAATGCATCGACTTGCACTTTCACTCAGTTTGCTATTCGCTTTGACGATGTAAGGTGTATTCCCACAAAATATTTGCGCTACATATTTTAGTACAGTATTCATCATGTATATCAAACTCATGTCTGCCTATTTTCAGCTACGGTACTATATGTGTATGTATTATATATCAAGCCTGTAAAATATAAGGATAAATTTATACATAAGGTACCTTTATTTCTTGTTACGTTATTCTACACAGTTGATTACATTCCACCGGTAGTCTCCAACTGTCCTGACGATATGTCACTAATTGTCAACAAGTCCCCAGTCAAGATTAATTGGACCGAACCGGTTCCACATGCTCCAGACGGTGATGATATATACACGTCATGGGATTTTCCAGAGGGCAAGATGTTTTCCGAAGGACTCACCGTGGTGAAATACAAATTTGCAGACATCTATGAAAACGCTGCCACTTGTGAATTTAACGTCAACGTCACAATAGGTTAGACACCGTCTCATGCACAAAATTCGGGGATCACGGTACACATGGATAGTCAAACCGAAAAGTAATCGCTTCAAAGTAAAAATTGTGCTTAAATTAAAAATAGTACAAAATTCAACTGCACACTTTGCAAAATGAAAACCTTTCTTTTTTTTTCTCTTTATCCTCATCCAGATGACGTTGCGCCTATATTCCACGGTTGCCCTTTTAACGTGTTCCATAACGTCACATATCCTAACACGTCGATGCACGTATATTGGATCGAGCCTAACACCACGGACAACGTCGCCCCTGTCAGAGACATTAGATTGACAAAGACCCATTCACCTGGAGATCTATTTGAGAATGGCACCCACCAAGTGCAATACACAGCAACAGATCCATATGGTAACCAAGAACACTGTGCCTTCCTCGTCGAAATCACGGTCCAAGGTATGCCCTATATATGCATAGTCATTAGCTTCCAAACTCACGCATCACAATGTGTTTGCAGTTAACTGCCATGTTCAAATTTATCAACACCTTAACGTTACCACTGAGAGTCTACTGCTTCGTGGTATCCCCACCATATTCACAGTGGTCATCACGAATTAAATCGGTCATTGTCATTAGTTATCGTCAATGGCATTAGTCACTCGACGCCTGGAAAGTGGGGTGTTTTTTTTGTATTGCCCATATTTTAAGGGCCTCACATTGCAGTCCTCGATAATTTTACAGTTTGATGGAAATTTTAATGACGTAGTGTTATATAGCAATGGACCGATCCTCTTGTCAGTCTTAAGTTGCAGAAAGAATGATAGTTGAGGGATTTTTATTTAAGTAGTGAACACAAAATCCTTGCTGGGCGGAGGCGGGTGTGGACAGGGTCAAGGGTGTTTCAAAGACATGAGTCCAAGATCACGGTAGGTCTATAATACTTGGATAATGAAGTGACGCGACGTTGATGTAAATGATTTCTCACGAGGGAGTGGGTGTGTATGTGTGATTTTTATTTCAGATGAAGACGAACCGTCACCGGGTACATTGGTTCAAGTTATCCCTCTGGTCATATGCGGAGCCATTTTCACACTCATAAGTTGCCTCTGTTGTCTTGGAAGATCAGTCAAGAAGGTAGGGTCTTACAGGGAGACCTCCTCTAAAAGCAAACATGAGAATCAGTCGACCGGTAATTCTGGCCAACGTCATTCTAACACCAACAGGAGTAGCGGTGCAATCAGTTCCGATAACAGCGGCCTGGTGTTGAGCTTCGACGGTTCAACCAGCGAATCGTCAGGTAGTTCAAGCGGATATAGCAGCGGAGGCAAAAGCTTGGATATTATCGACGAAATAAAAGGAACGGAGCTTTGAACTGAAAAGGACAAAAGTAACAACATCAGACTGTAATTACCGCATCTTCTTAAATTGCGTTTATTAACCAACTCTTTATCTCTGACTGAACGAGTAAGGATGAAAGCTGGATGAACGGATAAAAATCCAAAAAGGAGAGAATATGGAAGAAAAGATGAAAAAGAGAACAAACCAAAGTCGACGACAACATTCTGATCGATGAAGAAATTCTGAGCACGAAGCGGAACCTACTGTCAAAATCGAAGACAGTAGTCGTTTAGGCTATAATTAATCAGAAGGACATAGCCTAGGCCTACCAGAATTAGGGTTGACTTCTGCTGTATCATCAACCAGCATTATAATCATTATCAATGTGAATCCAGTTTGTCATAATTATCGATGAACGGAAAGTCACAATAAACCCATTGGTTGCCGTAATTTGTAAATTTATATACACAGAACTCATTTAAACCCTGAGTGCACACGCTGAAATACGGCGGCTTACATTACTGATGCGTCGTCTCACTAAATATAGTGACCCAATCAACTATATGGCTGATGTGCAACGAATAACTGAATTTCTCTCTGTGAGAAGCTTATTCCCTGAAAATAAGGCTACTGTCCTTCCTTTTTTTTTGAATGATCTATCATTCTATATCCGCAAACTTTGGTTTTAAAGATATGATTGTTTTCTGTAAAACCAAACACACTATTCCCCTGTAAGGTAAAATACATTATGTAGAAGTTGGAGATTTCACCCAATTTGTTCACCGTTTGTGAAAGTCCCTATTCTGGACATTTCGGTCATTTTGGTGTGTTATTTTATGAGTATGGGCTCTTTTTTGGATTGGATGTTGTAGCAGGCGAGTTGAGGTATATATATGGTGTGAAAAAGTTGTAATTGAAGCAATTGTGGAAAGGCAATAGACTTTAAGTTGGTGGAGAAACACTTTTTATGTTTGTTTAATTCTATGAATGGACAAGGTACGTAAAAAGTTCGATGGCCTCTAGCTAAAAATGTAACTCGCTAATATTTTGAAAGAACCATGAATGGCCAATGTGTCAGCTTAAGTCAATGAGAGGTAGCTTCTTTGCTTCTTTTTTTAAAGGTTCAACAAGATGGTTTACCATTTCAACAATCACACAATGTGATAAGGACACGTAAGCTGATATGGAGTGTAAAACATGAATATTAAAAATACAATTATACAATTATACAAAGTATACCATATACATAGCTACTTATTAATTTGGCTTGGTTGAAAACTTGTGCAAGGCTTAAGCGACCATCCTTTTGTAGTGTGTTAAATCAATGGAGCAGTTAATAGGAAGTGGGGTACCAGAATTTTAGATGGGGGGGGGGGGGCAGAAGAAACTGTTGGAGGGGCAAAAATTTGGTGCGTAGCGCGAGGTTAGCGGCGAGTGGGTCCAAGGGTCCATTTTAGGGCTCTGGTTGGGTCCAGGGGCACAGTCCCGGTAGGGGTCCAAGGAACGAAGCTACCGGAAGCTCTGAGCTTTTAATATATCTCTGGGTGGGAAACTAAATCTCAGGATAGGTATATGTTTGTTCAAAGTGTGTCATTATAGGCAAAGAATCCAAACGATTTTAATTATTTCGACTTGACTGGGGGCATTCCCATATGCCTCCCCCCCCCCCCCCCCCCCCCTCTTGGTGCCGCCACTGTAAATAGGCATAGGTATGCTACCGCTACATTGCACAATAGTCAACACTGGCATTCTGTGCCACCGTCACATAGTCTACTACAGTGGCAAATATCTTTGAAAGTGGTGGCGCACTCTCTCATTTGAGGTCTTTGTGAAGTTCTAAGTTCTTGACAAGGCACACTTTTGTGTTAATGTCAGAAACAGTCAATTCGTATGAATATTCTCAGTAATGAAGATTTCAGTGGATAGTGACGCCCCCCTCCTCAATTCTTCATATTCAACTTATCGTTTTGAAATTTAAAATTGCCAAACCTGCGATGGAACCAACGAGTGGGCAGGTGTGCATCCCGTGGACTGATATGACAATAGGCTACCTATTAATAGCATAAACAACACATAAAAATCATTATTGCGCCAGTTACCTGAAATGGGGTCTAACGTATGCGGGCTGAATGTGAAAACCCTTCACAATCTAACCGCTATTGACGGTCCATGACATTAGGCCTCTACCCATGGCAACTGGTTATTTCTTCTCTTCTTAACATAACAACAATATGATAGATCCAAGCAACTGTGAGAATTCGCTGAATCAGTCATTTATGAAATATCGTGCTTACAAAAGTGTACATAAAAAAATCCGATGCATGACTTAAAAAGTGGTATGCAACCTCACCTTAAAAGTGATGTGCAACCTCACCTTAAAAGTGGTATGTAATCTCATTAGCCAACTAGAATTTGCTTGAGTCCCTTTTTGAGATCATCGAGTTACTACATGTCCCCCCCCTCCCCTCCCCGTACGGTGGACCAATATACCGAGTAACTCTTACAGGGATGGAAAGAGATTTCAACTGTATGTGTGTACAAGAAATGATCTAAAATCAGATGTGTGGGGAGAGGAGGGGGGGGGGGAGCATGAGTATAGAGTTCTTGATTCATTTCTCTACTGTTTCCCTGCAGGTGAGTACCCAATTAAGACAACGACTCCTCACATAGAAAAAGTAAGGAAGAACGTCCTCTCAGTTTAACCTTTCTGTCTCTCGTGGGTCGTAAAAGAGAGCGACATATACCCCTCCCCCCCCCCTCCATATCGGTAATTTTCATTTGCAATTTTTTTTTAAATCGTTCTTCCCTGTTCTTTATTCTTACATTCAAAATCGTTTGACAGGAGATAAAAATTCATGACCATTTATTGTATTTTTCATCATGGAATAAATTCATTTGAATACGAGATTTGGGTAAAAATTTCGTCTCTTGAGTCCTGACCACATACTAGTGGCAAAATCACGTCTTTACCGTAGCATGGTAAAACTTTTGACTCAACTTGTATCCTGTTAAATCCCAAGATCATCTCAAGATTATGCTCTGAAACCGTACCTACTATAGCTTCTATATGTCTCCCACAGACCACCATACCAGTAGCACGGTCACTCCGTGTGGATTGTGGGAGCAATCGCCAAACCCCCCCCCCCCCCTCCACGCCATCAGTTGTTTGTTCCCACTGCCGCAGGGGGTGGGATCAACCAAAGCCCCATCTTGTTAAATCGTTCGAATTTCTCCTCCAGTGTCTCCACCCAATTGTTGTGGATTACCACTGGTCGCATTTTATGCTTCATCCTCCATTTTCTGTCAAAGAAGTTTTTGCCATTTGGAAACAGTTCTGCGTTTAATATCTTTCTCCTCAAGAACCCCGAGCGCTTGGCCAATTCCAAGTTCAGAATCTTCTGATCTGGTTTCATATTTCTGTATTTGGCCATATGTTGCATCCAGTTGTCCATGAATACTTTACTCAGTCCCGTTGCTTTGAAGTATATGAACCCGGCACAGTAGACCACCTCGGGAGCCGGTTGGTCCTCTTGGAGAATGACGTCATAATTGCCTTCCAAATATGGAAAAGGATTCTCGAGCCAAATTGTATCCACGTCGCTAAATAGCACATTGATGTCTTTATCTAACAACATTTTAATGTAAGTCGGCCTCTTGTTTATGAGCTTTATATAATCTTTTGATAGATACTCCAAACGCTCCGTGGGTGAAGGATATCTTTTCGTCATCACTGTCGTCACTTCCGGATATTGTTTCATAGCGTCGAAGGCTACAGTGTCCTCTGCCACAACGATTATAGGGGGTAAATTTGGTATTCGTCGTAAGTACTCGAGCCAGTTCCGAGCAAAGGGGACGAAAGCTGCATTTGTAGTTGTCAGCACGATCGTCTGACCAGCAAAATTATCAATCGCCTCGAAAAAGTCCATCGTATTTGATCTCCGTTCTTCATGACCTCTGACCTGAACAGGAGGTCTAGGTGCGAGGTAGGAAAGGTCTTCGATAGACGAATCTTTAAACGAAAGGAAAATTTTCAAAAAGTCTTTCTTGTAATTGACAAAATATGTTTACGTACCACAAAACTGATAATATCTCAAATTATTTCAATTTCAATCAATCGCACGCAACGTCTAATTAAACATCCGAACCATCTCAGGAATTTCAATTTGTAAACAAACGCAATCCATACTTTTGCCCTTGAACGTCTCCATCATTTTTATCGGGCCATATTTATACGGAATCTAATGAAACAAGTGCGAACAAGTGAAAACTTCACAATTTATTCCAGCCACTCACCATTCCCTCAACTTTACCCCCCACTGAAAGTCGAAAGAGGAGAACCCCCCACCATTCCCTGCCCCTGGAAATCGTTCCACGTGGAAAATAAGCTACAACATTTGCAATGTCTCTGTAGGTCTAAGTGGGTGGCATATGTACATATAAATTTCTGTTTGTACTTATAGTCTGGACCAAGCAGTCCGTTCCCCCCCCCCCCGACTGACTGTGAAGACGACGGTTAGGCTATTTATTTTCGAAACAATGAAGATGTAACGTGGCTGAAGATACTCCGTAACATGTTCTTTGTGTCTCCCTACTCGATACTAGATTTTTTTCGAAGCACAGACTTAATCCCGGCCTGATTTTACCCAACGTCATGCCTATAAGATGTTTTTATAGGTCTAATAGTTTTTTTCTAGGTCTAATTTAGGTCTTAAACAATTTTCTTGTAGTCTAGCGCATTTTCGTCACATAAAAAACCCGTTAAACTGACGACACGACTTCGGAACAGTTAGAGGCATTAACATGTAATAGTTACAGTGTAATTATATATTATAAAATGTTTAATTGTTTTAGTTCCAAATACAGTTCCGTTTTTTTGACAAAAGTGCTCTGATTACAGGTAAATAAGATATTCTCCAGAGTTCCCTTTTTATTCATTCCCACAAATGTTTTTTTTTTCAGTGCGCTCTTTCAAACACTAACCACCCACCACTCCTCCCCCTCCCCCCTTTCAAAACGTTGAGCGTTGCACAGCCCCTGTGTTAAACGGGGGAATGGAAGGCAGTGGGGCTAAATTCACTTGTAATAGGATACTTACATTTTGCTGTGATGAATATCAGTGCAGTAATCAGACAATAGGCGCCAAACCTCTTTAAGAGCTCCTTCATCATTTCCTATGTGGTGAAGAAGATAAAAAAGACATACAAAGTCAAATCCGGAATAATTAAAGATCAGACCCCCCGTGAAGGGGGCACAACCGCATATTATACTTCTGTCAGCTTCAGTAACTTGTGTGTTGAGGATTTCTAACTTATAACAAACTGTTGGCCACAAAATTCTTTTACACTGTTTGGAAAATTATATATATATATATATATATATATATATATATATATATATATATATATATATATATATATATATATATATATATATATATATATATATATATTTGAAGAAAGGGAAAAGCGTATCAAGCCAGGAATATCTAAACGTCCACACCATTGGTTGGAGTTAAGCGTACAAGAAGATTGTGGGCTTTTGACCCCCCCCCCCCCTTCTCTGTCTAGTTGGTGGGAAACGGCACTTCCGGGGTGTTCCAAGTTGCATTGTATCCATCCTATAAATAGGATTCCCATGTCTGCAGTGTCTCAATTTGTGAAGAATGGTGATACACATAAGGTGGGTTAAGATGACACAAGAATCTTAACGAATTATGTATCCAATATTCCATGTATTCTTGTAGCTTTTGAGACCTATTAGGGGGGTGGAACATTTCTTTGAGCTTCTCCAGTTTTTTTTTATTGAGGATAGGCCTTCAACCCCCGCCACCTTCCCCTGGTTCCTCAACCACTGGACATACTCATATCAATACCCAAGCCAAAGGACATGGCGCGACATCTCTGAGTCGATCCACAACTGTCGGTATTAATCGTTCATGGAGATTTCGTGAAGTTTATAAACGTGCACCAAGGTTGCCAGGTTGCTTGCCGTAAATGACTATCAGAAATGAAAGCATGGAACTATAAAATTGTTGTATTTATTTCCAAATTGTTGGTCTTTTCGTGGGCATTGTTCCATGGCATATCTTTTGCGGTCCCCTAAATTGCCATGGAAACAGGGACATTCCCTCCCCCCCCCCCACCCCCTCTCTCGGCGGTACTGATGGTGACTGGGTGAAGACCGTGAAAAGGTGTAGCGGAAGAAAAGAAAAAAGTAAACAGGAAAGACGAACTCAGCGGAACCCTGCCAAAACTTCAATATGTGCGATGACGAAGTGATGGTTTTCCAGTTTATACTGCAATCATGATAGTTATAGTGACTGTATGTGAACTGTTTAACTTTCAGAAAACCATCGATCGGACCATGAATAATATTTATCCTGCTGCACCTTTAAACAACTTTCATCGGCCTCCTATACGATGAAGTTCCCGCGTTGTACCATGGTCTCCCTCTGAAGGTTTTAGGTTTTAAAAGCCATTTCTGGTCGAAATTTTGTGACACTCTTGACAAAACCTGGGAGGGGAGAGTACCCCCCGTTCCTTAATGAGTACGACGCAACCGTGCCGTAGGCCTATAGTATGTACAGTATTACCATATCGTCGGATTCATGTCCTCAACATTTCCTAGCTGGTTCCTCATAGGAAAAAAAGAAAGCAACGTACGATTTGTTGGTAGGTAAATAAATGGGCAATGTACGTCGAAATAAACGTAAAAAGCAATTTCAAAGTAGTATGCTATTTTCGCTCAATGTTTCTTGTCTTTTTGATCGTGGTTCGTCAATTGTCACGATATTTGAAAGTGTAAACACGTCGAAGTGATCATCGCTATCGCTTTAAAGGAAAATGCAGTAGTTTGAAAGTGAATTAGTATACCGCCTATGCTAATTCATGAACGGCTCTTTTTCGTTATGTGACGACATTTTTTTGTTGTTGTCGAAATGCTTAATTTTGCACTCAGCACGGGCTCCTTGCTTAATCAGCACTGAAGTATTCAGCAACATCATAAAAAAATACTTACAAGAGAAATGAGAAAAGAATTGCAAGATTTTTATAAAACTGTAAACTAGAAAAAGGGATGACTGTTCATTCCCTTTTAACGACATTAATTGTATTCTTTAAGATGATGGTATGACCAAGGAGGTTCTACAAGGACCTCCTTGGTATGACCAAACTTGCAACGTAAATACTACCGATTTTGCTAGGCACTTCTGGATGAATCCTACATATGGCTAAAAGTGAAAAGAATACCTCACATACTTTTTAAGTTAAAAGTAGTCCTAACACTTTCGGGAAAAACCCTTGAAAAAAGCCTTGAAGCAATGCAGGTCTATGAAATGGCTCAAGGAAAGACTTTCATATAAAATTAAAAAAAAAAAAACTTGTAAGTTCCACGAAACACAATGATAATGAAGTAAGAATGAAGGCCTACTTCATACCTCTAAATGCTGGTTCCGCTTATCAACCCTTTATAAATGGGTTTAAATTCTTGGGAATCGCGATGCCTTTTCTAACGGATCTGCAGCGAGTTGATAGTGCGATATTTCCTTTAATTATAGTGTTGCACATGTCGTGTCTCTAGAAACTACAGTTAGTGTACCGTCAAGAGGACCATTAAGCATTTTCCGCAAACGGCGGTGACCGTAACCAGGCACCAGTTATCGATCGTCTATTATTCTAGAGCTTAGTCCTTACAATCAAAGCCCTGTATTCAATAGACTCTTGTAT
This sequence comes from Stichopus chloronotus, assembly GCA_021234535.1. Taxonomy (NCBI): domain Eukaryota; kingdom Metazoa; phylum Echinodermata; class Holothuroidea; order Aspidochirotida; family Stichopodidae; genus Stichopus; species Stichopus chloronotus. Next base: position 32,641,332 of record CM037835.1, on the reverse strand, counting down.
CGATCACTTGAGTCAATTTGTTGTGTGTGTTCAAGCCTATTCATCCGTCCTGGGAGCAATAGCTTGAAGTGAAGACCATGTTTTGACTTAGTAATATTCCACTAAGTTAAAGTGTACCTGTTTGACGAAATTAGGAGTTCAGGGTTCAGGGCTTACACTACAGTATGTGTCATTTCATGAAAGGTGAAAATTTTTTCCTTTCCGAAGCTACAGGGACGCCCTCCAACACCCGTTCAGTGGCAGCTGCTTACGTGTTTGTGTGTGTGGTCATCTGGGCGGGTGGTGGGCACTTGGCTGAGTGTATGTGCTGTGTCAGTTGGGTCTTGTCAAAAATGAAAGGAAATATATATGATTTCCAAGACGCATGTCTCACTTTTTGGCCCTCGTAAACACCATGCATGGATTTAAGAAGCCAAACAGTAGCCAGCAAACTACGAATGCAACCTTAACTACGTGCCGTTAGCAATAGAGTGAATTGATGAAATCATTTGGGTCATAAGAGGTCACCGTCTGTCTGTAGTGCGTTAATCTTGTTACTGAAACACCATTTCAGAAGAAATAAAAAGTGTGCCTGATCTCCCAACGTCGATAAAATATGACTCTATCTCTTTGTTGTAGAAGGTCACTATTGTTTCACTCGGATAAGTCGGCGAATGCCGACGCCAACCCGAACTAACTTACAAAATCTGAGACTGCCTTCTTGTGCACACCACACATAACGTAAGAACTAAAAACATTGAACTTCGAACTTTCTATATACGTTAAGAAACAGTTCAGAGTGAGTAAAATAATGAAAGCTACTGTTCGGTTTCTACGAGGTCAAAGGTCATTCGAGGTCAAGCAACAACAATAACCTTCATAAAACCATCATGCGATCTTGGAAGTCATGGTCCGCTTATATTTTGAATGGCAGCGTGACGTTGAATACACATTGTAAGGCTTTCTATTTCTTGTCATTTCTGATCAGCAAAGGGATATTAACAAGGGGTACCGCAATTAGATAAGTTCTGTGGCCTAACTGTGCGGTTACATATATGAAGAAGTTATAATTAGATGCCAAATCTACAGGGCTCACCGGCCATCTCTTTGCACCACTTTCAACTTGCACGACCAAGGTCATATACTGAAGTGAACCATTACAGATTCTCCCAATGAAACACATGGTTTCAGCAGCATAAGGAGGGTCCCCCTCCCCCCCCCCAAAAAAAATCATAATAATAAAAGATAGTGGAATAAAAAAAAACGAAAGATAGTGACTATTCGAATGTGCCAATAAACCGAATAATGGCTCGAACGAGAATGTAACCAACCCGCGATGATCGTCATTTGGGGACTTGGAATTATGTAATTAAGGGGTAGGCGTGGTTAGGCGAATAACGGACGTTAGCGAATAAAGGAGGTTATTGCCTGTTGATCTTTTCAGACAAAATAAAACCAGATACAGAATCTTCGGGACCTTTAAACGTTACAGTGAACCCATGTCGTTTATGCGAGTTCAGTACCAACGTAAAATTAGCATTCTTATATATATATATATATATATATATATATATATATATATATATATATATATATATATATATATATATATATATATAATAGCCTGGTTCATGGGAGGAATTTAATTACCAAGTGGAATGAAAATTTTATATATATATATGATATTTTTACTGATATTTATATATATATATTATATTATATTTCTTTTCACGTTGCAGATGTGAATAGAAAATAAAAGCATTGCTAGCAACCAGGTATCTGACGTCACAAGCCAAAGCAAGGAGGTTCTACAAAGGATCCTTGTGTATAGGTTCATAGGCCTACCAGTGCAACGCAGTGGTTTGGAAGCCAAGTTATCACTCACCCGGATTAGTTATTACGTACAAAAGACTATTAGCGCCATCTGTATAAATATTTTCAGTCTGTAATAACAGATTAATAATCTGTAAATACAGGTTATTAATCTGTAATAACAGATTCTAAGAACACGTCGTATTATGGATTCACAAAGAGCTCGTAGTCTAATGTAAGTAACATTTCCGGGTACATTGGACTGTGTACAACATTGACTTGTACAAGACCGCGGGGAACAGAATACCCTCTGGTTGGGTCCATGTATTACTTAATTAACTTCATTCTAAAGTGATGTGAGGGTTTTGATCTCCGTATATGTGATGATCGAAACACCGTAGGCCTAAAACAGACAGAAAAAGAGAGAAACGTCAAGACTGTTGGTAGGGTTCGTGTCCCAATCTGAAATTGTGATATTTACATTTATTCAATAAATTAACACAACAATGTAGTGAAAAGTATATGCCCAGATTAGGAGGACTCCCCCTTAGAGGAACTTCCCTTAGTATAGGAGCACCCCCCCCCCCCACTCTAAGAAACAAAACCGATTAAGCCTAATCTCTATATTGACAATTATGCCATCCTTCATATTTCGTTGGTACATAGCTTATATTATAGAATGTATAAATATAGGACTATCCTTGTACCATTTTTGTCAGAATCAGCGATTTTTTATGTAGGATTGGAATACGGTTGTTTCAACTTGCTTGTACTGTCCATATTCGATGTAACAAAACAACAAGACTTGCAAGTCTTTGGTCCCAGTACATGATCCGTCCGTCGGTGACTATGCAACTGTGTAATAGTCCTACGTACAAAAGAAATGCACTCAGGCGTACATAAACTGTCGCGCCACCGCACGACAGTTCCTTTTATTTGTAACAGGCGCAGAATGGCTGAAAGACAGATACCCGGATCCGCCTTCTAAAAGGCTGCATTTCAAAAATGGTGGAGTTTTCAGGAGTGTTCATGTCATAATCCTGTCTCCTAACCTTAGTCGATCATCACTCATTGATATGAGTCACTGAAAACACTGCAAGAAGGACTATTTACATCTTCGATGGAAGCAGTCAGTTCAGAACCCAATACTGCAGGGTTAACTCAGTATCCGTGGAGCGAACGACTTTCTGCTACATGGTGATTGAAGGAGGCTATATTCGTAGAAAGGTAAACTATATACATTCATTCTTCAACATGTGTGATGTTGTAAAGTATTGAAACTGATGAACATAGCACTACACGTATTTTTATGATTTAGCTCTAATCTTGACTAACCAGCAGTTTTTAAAGGCCGTTAGGTGTTTCACATAGGAAATATTCCCATTTAGGCCCTACTGAGTCCGTTTTGTAGACCACACGCATTCCTGAATTAGGCAAGGTGATTATAAAGCTTCCTTTAGATTCACGGAATGTTGTATCTGTCAGAACCAACCGGGGGGTGGGGTTAAAGGAGGGGGAAGGTGGTATTTCCAGCCGGGTTTGAGGGCTAGCCCAAAATACAGGTTATAAATAGAATATAAAACTCAGGGAGAGAAGATGAGAGTGAGGAACCCACGAGAAAAAGGTCTATGCATGATGCAGGCTAAGAGAGTAAGGTATTAAAGTATAAAAAGTCCTACTTAGGGTTAAAAAGTTCGACCAAAATAAATTGTTTCTAGAATTTAGACATAGCAAACCGTAATTTTTCAGGGAAAATTAATTTCACAATTGTACACATACATTCCTTGTATTAGGCAAAGAGATTATCAGGCTTCCATTAGATTCACGGCAGGGATGTTGTGCGGAGGGGGGGGGGGGGGGTATTTCCAGCTTTGAGGGGTAACCCAAACCACCGGTTATAAGTATAAGACAAACCTCAGGAGGTAAAGATGAGAATGATGAAAGCAAAAGGAAAAAATTCTCTGCATGCCTGGGTCGGACCAGATCATTGCAAAAGAGATGTAGGCTAAGGGACTAAGGGAGCAAATAATAAAAAAAATGATTACACTAACTTGAAGGAATAAGATAAATTTCTGATCCGAACTCGTCACAAGTTTCATTTATCTGCATTTTTAACCAGAACAGCTGTCTATTAGACCTACTAGGGTCAAGGTATACCTGTACCTTTTCTAAGTGTTATGCTCTACTATATCAGCTGTGACCGTCCAAAAGTGTTGTTATCAGGGAAACAAGACCCAAGATTGGGGGATAGGATTTCCCTTGCCAAGAGATTCGTCTGTATAATATAGACACTCAATATATCGTAAGGGCGAAATGATGCTATACGTATATAGGGGGATTTATATACAGGTGATGTTATTTATATATATATATATATATATATATATATATATATATATATATATATATATATATATATATATATATATATATATATATAAGGGGATTTTCCTCTTTCACAGACTGAATGACGTAGGGGAATGATCACTACACAATTGAATTAATTAGACTAAATGTGAAATAAAACAATGTCAGTAAACGACCTTGGCCAACGAATTGACATACTTTTGACATTGAGACTAGTTTACCGAGCCGTATGTGATGCTGTCACATACATCCTCCATACTTTTGGTGAGTTCATATCGGAAAATGATCACTTCTAGAGAAAAAAAAACTGTAAATTTCAAGTTTACCGGGTTTGGAAACGTGAGGCACTTGTGTCACGTGGTTATAATGGGTGAATGTTTCTTCAAAATACATATTTTCTTCATTGTTCATAGAAGTTAAATTTTTCTTACACGGGAAGGGGAGAGGGCTTTAGAGATTTTTTTACTAATTCCCCTTTATCCCTCATGCACGTTTTTTTTTTTTTTGCCATGCCTAACCAGCTAAATTTCACTGTAGATATAGCGGCTTCTAATGTGCCAACGAAATTGTATAGGACTTTAAGAAAGGTAAGATTACAATAAGTCGCAACGAAATTCACATAAAAACATGAAGATAATTATAGATGTTGAAATCGTCTGACATGTTGCTTGTACGACTTCTGAAACTGACACTGGAGACATACGTAATCGCCTCAAGTGGTTGCCATGGAAATGGGAAGTAATTTGACCGATACAATGAAAGCCGAATGCGTAGAAGGACCACTTGAAGATGACAGGTGAAACCTCATTCAAGAGGCACAGTTGTAATATGCAGGTACGGTACTTTTCGGGTTCGAAATTTATTTTAGTCGATGGAGTTTTGTCGTGGCCAAGAGCGAGATGCCACACATACCTTTCAAAGGTGCAATTCCCCTCATAGTGTGAGTGAAGTTTATATAATGAAGAAATTATTCGATTGACTATAGCAAGCCACGTCCCAGGAGTGATCTGCAGAGTTGTATCGTGATTTCACTCCCCCCCCCCCCCCCCCCATTCCCTTTTGAATGCCGAGAAGTAAAAATTTCAACCAATCATGAAAATGCTAAGAAAAATAAATGAAGAAATTTGGAAAAGTAATGAAGATATTATCCGTTTAAAGATAACATATCTGTTGGCAAACTTTGTTTCTATCCATACCGCTAACCAGGGTGTTAGTCGAGAACGAAAGATAACAGAGGGCGGGCTTGCAATCAATTCCACCCCAACAAAGTTCAAAGGTATCAGTGTGAGCACTTGTTTCGAAAAGGTTGGACACCCTTTCCATAGCCAGACACAGGCCTTTATTTCAAACATTGACACTCGGAGAATAGAAGGTGATGATGTAATTAACTCAAAAGGTTAAATGAACGTCATAAACTATTGCCATTTCATACTTACCCCCCCCCCCCAAAAAAAATGTCGTTTCTAGGTTAATCATTACATTTAACAGTTAGAGCTTATAGCATTAGTTTCGTGTTGTAGAATTTGTGTCTTCTATTTTTATCCAAGCCACGTCCTTCAGTCCCTACTTACTTTTGTTAGTCTTCTCTATCCCTCCCTATATATGCGGAGTTAATATTCCTCGTGAGGCAACTGGTTATGAATGAATCAATGATTTGTCCTTTTCGTTTTTTTTTTTTTTTTTTGTCTGACGGACCTTGGCATGGGTTAAACTTAGAATACGGTCACTGGGTTACGGGGAAACAGAGCGAGAGATTATTCGGGATAACATAACAAAATTTACACAATTTACCATACCTGCAGGTTTTATGAGCTGATCTAGACAATGTCTATTTGAAACGGTCGGTGATGAGAAAAGTCGAGAAATTTGCCACGATTATTGTCGAAGTCGAGATAAACCCCGCCCACTGTTATGAATATTTAAAATAAACTGAGGTCGTTAAATAATGAAGAAAGTTGTAAACAACGATCAGCTGGTAGCACTGCCTGCAAAATAACTTCAGATACTGCCCCTTGTGATATCTGCTCGTTATTTAACATAACCTTGAAAGTCGTTATCAGCCTACCTACAAAAATCCGTGGTAAAGTTCGAACAAGGGTGACACACAAAATGCCAGAAATAAGTTTCTCTAGTGTATGCGCCGGGTACCCGGATACCCGCCCCACTGAAGACGGGACCCAGTTCTGATATTGCAAATCTGGATGTAAAGATTCACCAACGTACACTGCACGTATTATACATTCAGCATATGTCTAACTAAAAACAATTTACTGCCATAGGCAGGGTTGTTGCTTTTTGCCTTAAATCATGATTTAAATCAATAATGAAAATCAAATAAATTGATTTAAAGACTATTTTTGCTCGTTCGCCTTGACTTTCACAGTGGAATATCTTCCTTTTTTCCCCCATGGCACAGGGCATGTTTAGCTACGACAATGTCAACTAACGGCGTTGTTAACCCTGCTTATAGTAATGGCCGAGATGATGAATATTCATCACGTAGCGCCACGACGTCAGTTTCATCGAGCCGGAAGTCATCGACAATCAAGTCCGACCCGAAATCAGTCAAACGTGACTTGGAAGAGGCCAAATGGGGACTGACCAATGAAGACGATGAAGACTCGTCGGAGAGAATTCCATGGAAAGGTACATATCGCCCTCATTTTAAATTTAAGTAGAACTGGATTAAAATTAAAGATAAAAGTGAACATTGCCGATCTTTTTTTTTTTTTTTTTACTGATCGAAAACTGTGAAAGAGTGCAAACTATTTCTCGTATGGTCACTCTTCGCCAGTCTGTTGGTATGCTTTACATTTGTACTGCTTGTCAACATTAAAAGTCTTAAAGATAATTTCTAAGGTCAAAGATAATTTAATTCAAGTCTTAAAGATAATTTCTATGGTCAGCAAACAATTTGAATAGGATTCCAGACGGTGATGGTAGATCTTTTAAATTTGATTAATTTCCAAAAAGTGCAGATCCCTGCCATAAAATTTCCATCATCACGCACGTCCCACGTAATACTGCAAACTGAGTTAATGAGTAGTAAGTTGAAAACGTGTAAAACAAAAAAATCCAAATATTAGAAAGCCTAAGTCACAGTCGGGGTTTCTTCTGCAACACTGAAGTTGGATTCGCTCTTCCAAAAGAACTTGCTCATTAAGCCTTGACTTGCCAAAACCACAGCGTTAAAGATAACGATTGAAACTATAAATGACGATGACAAAAGTGAAATCACTAACAGGACAATGAACATTTAAACGAACGAAAACCATATCAATGAAAGAGACAACAAAATTTAAACAAAAGCAGCAAATAAGCAATGAAGATATGCAGCGTCCCTTTGACCTTGATGATGAGAAAACTTCAAACGAAAGCGATGGTACTAACATTGTGATTTGAAATAACATTGTCATCTGGAAATGGAGAAAGATACTTGGCAACATTAACAACAACCTCCCCTAACCACAACAATAATCACCACAACTGTTTAGAATTATCAAGTGACAATCATAACATGAACAACAATAGGTAACAAAGCTATTGACAAGAACAATAACAACACAGCCGGTGACAACAATAATGACGACGAAAACAGCTATTGAAGTTTAAAAACTGTGACAATGACCTTGACATTCAAACAGCAATGATATCGACAATGTGAACGCCAGGAATGACAATATCGCTATCAACAATGGCAACATCTCAATATGCATGGTAACAATTTGCAATACAACAATGAACCCAACGGGGGAGGGGGACAACGCCACCAACAAAGAAGGCAACGAACCAAGGGAACACCAGCTACAACAACAACACACAACACCGACATAAACAATGGAAGCCACGATCGAAGGACAGCCTCAAAATTAAAACAGAGGCAATCCACGGAGTTGCATCTCACTCACTTGTCCATAATCATTCGCTCTTTTACATGTGTGTATTATATATAGTAGATCGAGAGTTTGATGAACCACCACACGCGCGCGCTTTACATTATACATACAGTACACTGGTGCACGTAGCTGGTATAGGCGCAGCGCACTCGGTCGTGGACGTGTAAATAACGCGCAAGTGTTGTGTAAATGCAGCAGTCACGCGTGCGCGTCAAAGTACATGTTCCCATGCAGATCGCTTGAGCGCCAAAGTAATCCTTTGATTTCCTTTATTCTTCAGATCAGGACGCCACCACTTTGGGCGTTTTGTAATAGTTTCTAACAGAGCCTTATAGGCCTATATATGACTCTGGTTTCTAAGAAACCGTCATAGTCATTTGCACTACTCAATTTCTTCTACCGCCAAAACGTACTGTAAATAACTCAGTTCATTGGCTAGTGTATACACGAGATGTAACAGTAAAAATATACTGAGCGTGGGTATCACCAAAAGCATGAAAAATGACATTGTTATTAGATATAATCTCTCAGTCCCAAACATGGTTGCAAAGGTTGAAATGTAAAGTCACATTGTATATAAAAGCAAAGATATATGATAAGTCATATTGAACCTTGTACTAACAGAACCTACCGTACTGTATTATGTGCCCTATTGACCTATTACGTCACCGATTGGATAAACACTATACCTCTCAGAATCAAGTACCTAATGACCAAGTTTGAAGTTCATTAGACTTACTGTCTAGAAGAAAATCTCGACACACTCTTCAAAACATTTAGCCGATTAGAGATTTGACCTATGACCTTTGACATCTGACTTTAAATGTTAATGGGAGACACATCTTTAGACCATGGGCTACCTATCTACTAACTTTCATCCTCATTGGCTTCGGTGTTAAATTTGACCTTTGACTTCTGAAGTAGACCTACAGCCAAAATAATATTTTCACTAATTTGACTTCTGACACTAAATTTTGGCGGGAGATACAACTTTACACCAATCTACCAACTTTGACCCTTGACGGATTTGCGGTGTGGGTGAAGTTGCGGAAGCAAACTTTTGAAATTAAAATTTCTTTCGCAAAATTTCTTTCGCACACAATTACAGACACACACAGGCACATACACAAACATCTTCAAACATTTTGACCCCCACCCTAATGGAGGGGTTCCAGGTCACCTTAAGTACCATACCAGGTTAGACCCCCATGTCTCATATATCAAACGTACATAATGTTACCGTGGCAAATATTGCTACGGCAACTGAGAGAGTCATAAAACGTCCCAAAGCAACTACAATATCTCAGACCGTACGCTACATGTACACGGGTGACATAAAAACAAAAATATCTGTTGCCTTAAGAGCTAAGTGTAAACAGGGAGATGTCATTAGACGCAACTTGAAACGACTGTTTAATTGACATAAATTGTCACATTTGTCCCTGTTGTTAACGAGTTGTCGCTTGCAAATGAATTGAAGAGGCAGAAGTCTACTATGTTGTCAACTAGATGTAAAGGTTTCTGAAATAGACAGGCATAGATTACTTGTCGTGTTCTGACATACACCCTAGATGTTGTACTGTCATACGCGACACCGAGCGGCACCTAGGCAGAAAAATTATTTTTCTCTCGACTACTGGCAATGCTATTGCAGTACAGAAATCTCCTTACTCATGCCGTAACTGTAGCAGACGACAGATACTATATTGCGTTTTTCTTCTAATCATCTTTAAGTCCCATAGAAATCTCAAGTACGATACAAAAGATAGATTACTGGGTAAACTTGGCGGTGGTTCACATTACTTCAAAGCGTTGTATCTCCTTCTAATGACACCTCCCTGGTGTAAAGATCTGATATGTTATATTACATATGAACTCTCACAAGAGACAAAATTTTTTGCAATAAAACTTTTGGAGATAATCATATATTTCCCACTTACTCTTAAACTATTGTTAAAGAGCTGACTTTCTCTTAGATGCTAACACACACTTAGAAGAGGGTTTATCATTGCAGATTATACCATGGAGCTGCAACAGGTTTTAGAGCAGGGCGCAGATAGGGTCTAGTGATTGGGGGAAGAGTACATACTGCCATAGGTCTATGAAATCACATATCAGGCGCGTGTCCAGGATTTTCGTAGGGAAGTCTGTCTGAGGACATCGTGAGGGCAGGGTTATCTATATAAGTGAAACGCCACCCTCAGTTAGTTAGTGGCGTTCCCGAAAAGTTTTGGCTTTACCTGCAATTTCTCAGTGAATGAAGATGACGAACATCTGTCTGTGAAAAATGGTAATAATTTGGATTGCTAGAAAGTTTGCACCCACTAAATCGAATTCGTTCGTTTGGCGGCCCCCTTTAACCTTTCAAAAATCTTATGATCTGCGAGAGCAAAATGTCTTAATGTCGCCTGCATCTACTATCTAAGCGCAGCGCCACCATAGGTTTGAGGAGATAGCGCCAGGAATTTTATGGCAAAAACACTTCCAAGATCACAGGAAGTGGCATTAACGAATTCATATTTTCTGTTTATAGTATGCCTAACCCTACCCATACGAATAAATGTAGGTTTAATACGTTTTGAAGTAAATTTATTTGTTGCGTCAAAATACGTTTGGGGACACGTGATCTCCTACCCCCGTATACCCTTCGTGGCGGCGCCCTTGATTTTAGGAACATACGTTAAGGCTAAGGCTATTAAAAAAAACTTTTATATGCTTACAGATCTTACAAACAAAGAAAGAGCACGACGAGTTTTAATTGACATTGGTTTCTACGGGATCCGTCTGACACTTCTGGCTGGACTTTTCTACCTGTTCGTCTGTGCGTTGAAAATCCTGACGTCAGCCTTTCGTCTTCTTGGAGGGAAAACAACTCGAGGATTCTTCTCACAGACGTCGATCTTAGCTAATCCAGTGTGCGGCTTAATGGTCGGTGTTATTGTCACTGTGATAGTCCAGAGTTCCAGTACGTCAACTTCCATTTTCATAGCAATTGTTGCTGCAAGAGGTGAGTGTACAGAAACTACCAATGTAGAATGTTGACCCAAAACTGTAGACAAAAATACACTCTCCAGCTCCTCCCCCCCCCCCCTCTTCTTTACCCCCAACCTCAGGAAAATTAATTTCACCCCAGAGTAGCTACATGTATCTCCGTATGTTTTCATGAGCGCTGCATGTAACGAGTTCGTTTAGAAATTAAGTTGTAATTAATGTTTGGAACGGTTAACATAGCCTTCAGATTGCTGTCATTATTTTACTGTCACATTCCCAGTACATTTTCCAGGGAGAAAAATGAGGCAGGGTGCATATTAAGGGGTGAGAGGATCGGTAGGGGGAGTCAGGGGGGAGTAGTTGTGCTGTTTGTATTTGACTTTTGATCATTTCTTATTCTTCGGTAGTGGTTCCTGTCATGAACGCCATTCCCATGATTATGGGTGCCAATATCGGTACATCGGTAACTAACACCATCGTATCTATGGGTCAGTATACCGATCGAAATGTCTTCAGAAGGTCCTTCGCGGGTGCCACCGTCCACGACATGTTCAACTGGGTGTCTGTTCTTGTCCTCCTACCGATCGAAGTGAGTTAAAAAATAGATCCGTAATAATTTAGTTAATTATCTATAGGGTACCGTTCCTCGTATAATTCGATATCATTTTGATGATGGCGATTTTTATTCATCACTCTGTTTTTTTTTTTTAATCCGCTCTGATTCGTGAAAACGTCGGACGACAAAGTTCCGTCGTTTCTTACAGAAATATGAAACCGGAAGAGGAGAGCATTGTATCGTTTGACAATTGACACACATCCTGCCTATTGTATTTAACAACACCACATCTGACACCACAGAACCCCCCCCCCCCCATCTGTCTTAGTGGTGTATCAGTGTGACGTCAGCAGGCATCTGCGGCGCTTGTATTGTGTGCTCGGCAAACGTGTTTTAGATGGCCATCATAATCGACGAGCACTACCCACATCATCTCCCCTGCAGAGAGTAACAATGTTAAGTGAAGGGTGGACAAAGTTCCGAAAAAAAAAAGGTTTTCCTCACCCTCCACATGTACAAGAGCAGGCGAAACCCCTTAGGAATGATATGACAAACCTATTTTTGAGGAGTTTATCACCCATCTGGTTGTGGACCACTCTGTCCATCGAATCCATGAGCGTAGTCCAGCCTGTCCACTCGTTCACCTGAGTGGCGTTGGACGACCACTGAACAGTCAGGATTTTTAGAGTAGGGGGGGGGGGGGAGTCCCTCCATATGCCTAACCTGATCTCCTCTCACGTCAAATAGTGTGTTGGAGTTAGCCATTATCAAGTTTTGAGAATGTCTAACATTCTTGTGTACTTATACGGTGTTTTCCTAGTGACTCGTTTGTTTATGTGTCAACACCTGTCCCTGTTCAAAGAAAAGATTTGATAATATCTCTGAAAGAAAAAACACGTCCAACAAGATTGCACTGATTACCATTAATGATCAGTGTTTAATCTTTAGTTTACTTTGATCATTAAGTTTGCTCCTACTTAAAAAAAAAGTCAGACCAAAAAGGAAGATAGTGATTTGCTGAAAAAAAAAAGAAGTAAATCAAATTTTCAACCAAATGTCTTTTCTTCTTGTATCCGGTTTGTGCGCGTGCAAGTTTGCATGGGTGCTAAGTGATTAAGGCAGAGCAGAATATTTACTTAGTTGTACCACAGACTATGAACGTGGTGCGACCTAGCCTTCCACTGACTTCCAAGCATGGTGTTGGTACCGCATTTTAACATATACCGCTGATATTACAGATGTACTTAATTTGGTGCATTGATGCGATGCATGAGTAATAGACGTCGGACTAAGTTGCAACCACAGAAACCTTCTTGGATTAAAACATGTTACAATCTAGGATTAATACAACAGATTTTATAATTTCTTCTTTGTCTTACTTTGTCTTAAAATTTACGTAAGTTACATCTTGCCTGTCCACAGATCGTCAGCCATTATCTATTTTACCTTTCTAAGTGGTTGGTTACGAGCGTCCTTGGCGTCAAGCAATCCGATTTTGAAGCAGAGTTACTTGACGCTATTATAAAGCCTCTCACAAAGAAAATTGTTCAGGTAATCATTTACGATTCAAAGGCAGCTTCGTTGTCTTAGTGTGATTTACGTGCAGTTACTTTTTTTATGGTGTACAATTTTCGGTTCGCAATCAATTAGCTCAAATGGAAATTGGCGTAATCGCCTACCCAGTAAAAGTTAAAAAATTTCTTTAATTCCCAACACCGCCCTCAGTTGGACCAAATATAGATAAGCTGAATCACGAATGTCTCTACATCGCCCTCGATATACCGACAACAGCAACACTCTTGGACGATTCTTTCACATTCAATGATTTTATTTTTCTTTCTCAGATCGATAAAAGTACCATCACTGACGTCACCGCAGAAGACACTGCAGACGCGAGAGTACTTAAAGTTTGGTGTGACGATAACAAAACTGAGACATGTAAATAAATATGTATCTATAATCCTAAAAGTATCATTATGTATGGGAAAACAAAGAAGCTATTGTTTACTTGATGTGTGACAAATACATAACTCGTTTGTGATTGACAATATATATAGATGCCTTTTTTTTTCATGTGTTTGTGTATTGTAATGCTTGCGTTTGGTGATAAATTAGTAAATTATTGTTTTGCCATACCTTCCTTTAAGAAAATCCTCATAGAGAGACCTGATGTAAAATATTCACTATTTGAATTTGAAAGTCTCTATAGTGATTATTCTTCTGTGGATTTTTTTCTCTCAGGGACCCCAAAATTTTAATGACAATGGTCACAGCCAACGGTTACTCATCTATCTCTCAACCAGTTAGGAAAATAAATAAATGTAGTTGTGTGTTTAATTTTTGCCATTTCTTTTCAATGGCCTGCAGTTAGCATTGAAGCGCTATTATGTTTCTGTTAGTAGTATCCGCCTCTTGTCATTGCTAGTACTCAAAAAACCTGAGAGACAGAAAAAATAGGAGATAAAGAGATACATTTTTGCATATTTGTTTACTTAATTACTTACATGTTTTTTTTTTCTTCGTTACCAGGTGATCATCTCTTTGCATCTCCCGCCATCTCTGATTCTCAAGCTGGTCTTATTCTCTTAATCATCTCCTTGGTCCTTCTCATCACTTGTCTCATCGGGATCGTCAAAGTCCTCCATTCGACCCTCAAAGGCAGAATCGGAAAATTCACCAAGAAGTTTATCAACAACGACCTACCGGGAGTTTTCGCCTTTTTGACCGGATATCTCGCGATCTTGGTGGGAGCGGTGCTGACATTTCTCGTCCAGAGTAGTTCCATCTTCACATCTGCCCTTACCCCCCTGGTAGGGATCGGCATGATAACCGTCGACCGGATGTACCCTCTCACCCTGGGGGCGAACATCGGCACCACCGCGACGGGGATCATCGCCGCCTTGAGCGTGGACGGCGACAATGACATCGCCCTTCAGTTGGCTCTCTGCCATTTGTTTTTTAACATATCCGGTATCGTGATTTGGTACCCGATACCGATACTACGGAATGTGCCCCTCCGATTGGCCAAGAAACTCGGTGACGTCACTTCCACGTACAGGTGGTTTTCGATCTTCTATCTCATCTGCATGTTTTTCTTGTTTCCTCTGATCATATTCTCCCTGTCGTTGGTGGGGCTGTGGTTGCTCCTCCTCGTGCTCATTCCCACAATCCTCGTCATCGTCTTCACTGTGATCGTCAACGTCCTGCAGTCAAAGCGCCCTCACTGGCTCCCGGAGCTCCTTCGAGACTGGACGTTTTTACCGTTATGGATGAGATCTTTGAAACCGTTAGACAGAAGGGTGACGCAAGGGAAGAGATTGGTAGCTTACTCTGCCGAAGCTTGCTGGACGAAAACAAAACAGGTGTTCAAATCTCGAGAGGACGTCGAAGGATTCGGTTTCGCGGAACACAACCTTCCAGCGACTCAGTCCGATTCGGAGAGTAGGTCGAATTACGCCTCTAGTGTGTCCTCTACGTTAAGTAGGAACCACGATAAGGATAACCATGGTAACGGATTCATGTCGTATCTCTGATAGCGTGAGCCCACCGTCATAATAGAACATTAGAAGAACGTAATGTGATTATTGAATCTTAGGTCGCATGCGTCACTCAGCTCTGATTTGTGTGTGTGTGGGGGGGGGGGGTGGAGGGGATGGGCAATATTCACACCACGATAGGAAAATACAAAGAAAAGATTGAAGTTTACACGCCGATAAAGTGGCAAACCTTCAACCTTCATCTGATAAACCGACCTTTCTCTGAAATACGAAATTGCGAGAGACGGTTACCTGAGTAAAAACAGAGAAGTTGTAGAGATTACGAGTACATGGAAACTGAAACAGACACAAAAGAGTCACTAGCTTTTCTGTCAATTAGCAAATTTTCTGAGCACAGATCCAACTTTGATTTTTGTTTGTTTCATTTTCTTTCATTTCTTTGTGGAGGGCGACATCATAATTCTATAAGCAGTTTATTGTTGTGTAAAAAAGAGGCTGAATGTGAATAATTTATGCACCTTTTTTATATTCAGAAGGTATTTCACTGATTTTTGTTATTGTAACGTTTGGTTGCTGCTGTCTTATATTTCCATAAAATGTCGACTTACATGAATGGTCTTCTTCTCAACGTCGCACTTTTCAAAAAATTTAAATAACTTCAGTATTTTGCCCACATTTTGCCCTTTTGTGATGTCTTTCATATCAATGAAGTAAACACATACCTATCGACTGACAATAGGTTCATAGGAGTATGGGATACATTTTTTGAAGGGGGGGGGGGGTGGAGGAAATGCTTAAATTCCTACTATTTTTTTTTTTTTTTGGAGTGTGTGTATTTAATTTGGCTTCATAACCCTACAAGCCCCATGTTGTTTTGTAAACTGACAGAGGCTGAATATATATTTCAGTTTATTTTTATATGAACAAAGTATTCCATTTTTTTTTTTTGCTATTGTTTTTTGGGAACTTTTGGTTGCCCCATTCTGTATTTCCATAGAAATAAAATGTACAGCTGCATCAATATTCCTTTTGTCGACGTCGTGCTTTTCGAAAACTGTAAATTAGTTTATGGTTTTGCCCATTTTCATATCAATGGAGAAAACACATAACCAACGACTGGGGAGGGAGAGGAAATTTTGAAATTTGTACTCTGTGATAAACAAACTTAAGATTGATTGTGAATTGTAACAGTGTCTTTGAAGTATACTTTCACATTTGAGAGGGTTCGATCTTATCTTCGTAAAATAAACACGTACAACAAGCAATTTTTAAGTCATAATTAATTTTTCAATTTTAAATTAGATTGTTTGCCCGAAAAATATTCACAACTTGCCCTGAAAGTGGTAGAGTTTTCAACCTTTAGGACAATTGTCCCTTTGTCCCGTGGGCTTATCATTAGGTCAATCAGGGAGTTACCAGGCCCATTATCTAACTCACATTTCATTTCCGCTTCCTTCATTGTTTCCGATGCCCCATTGGGTCTATTGTAGTAAATGTCTCATGTAAGTTTTGTTTCTTCTTTTACTTGGAATATTTGACTGAAAAAAAATCCATTTTGAACAGAAATGGAATCAAATATCCCTTAGACTTGTCGCTTTACGCTACCATTTTATCTCGTCTTCCTGTCTGAGGCTTATTTATGTTCTGTGTAACGAACGTCTGTGCGTGACATACAGGTATTTATTCTCCCTGACCACAAATTGCAGAGTATTGGATGCCATACACTCGTCTCACCTTCACAGTCTTACCCTCTGCACACATACCCCACTCCCCACTAGCAGTGTAGGATCCACCCACAGACTTTGGCATACTTTTGTTTTATCAGTTGCGGTTTAAAAAACGGAAACATTTTAAGGGATCATATTCATTCTCTTCAGGAGCCCCAGTGCCTCAAACGTTAGTCCTGTACTTCTCATATTTACTTGTTAACCTACACATAACATACGGTACATACCTATACCGTTTGGAAGCAAACAGTGTTACAACTTTACTGGCTCGAAAAAATATGACGAAATTTGCCCACGACGGCATCTTTCTAGTTTGAACTGGTAACCAATTGAGTTTATTTTAGCAAATATCGGAAAAGCAAATTAACTCTTCGTTGATCTTTGATCTCATACATATTTTACACGTCAAAAGGACAATGATTTGAAAAAAAATATCGAGGATAGTGACCATTTAGCGGATTGGTTAGACGTTAGATCCACTGACATGAATATAAAAACCATACATGTCGGTGGTTAGGTCGCATAAAAAAAAGATATCACAAGATTCTCATCACCGTTCGGGCCGCTGTCGAACGTCGAATGGACTTTATCAAAAAATGAAACTCAACCTCTTAGGTACCGTAATATCTTTTAGGTGTGCATTTTTTTAATGAACATTTGATATCTGACATCGTTTGTGACATGTCTTTTCGTGAATGTATCGCCCAAAATCACTGTCTACAGAGCCTCGTAATTGAAAAACACTCTGGATACGTGTTTTCAAGTATCAAACAAAGAGAAAGAACACACTTAAAATTCATTCGTATGAAAAAAAATATGTTCACTCTAAAAAAAGATTTTTTTCAGAGGTGCATGAGTGTTGCCGAAATCAAGTTTTTTTTTTTTCCGGAGCCTTATAAAGAGAAATTGCTTCTTTTTTTTTTATATCAACTCCCTTCTAACTAAATATGTAGTGTATTATATATAACTATTGAGTGATTTATATTTGGAAGTGTGTTTGACTTATTCGAAAGTATAAAAAAAAAAATTGTAATCGATTCCTGGTGGTGGAGGAGGTCGCCTTATAATCGGTAGAGGAAGTCTTGTATCTTGACATTACATGGTATGTGTATAAGATGGTCACGTTCGCCAGAGTTCGATCATTGCTGAAAACATCGTGTGCAGTGTAGTCACTCTAAAAAAGAAAAAAAAACAACAGGTGAATGTCACTCTAAACAGAGTGTGCGAACTCTTTAAATATAAAAAAAGAGTGGCTACAGTGACCACTCTCTTAAAGAGTGAAATCCGATTGAGCTTTCACTCTTGGGGGTATTAACTCTAATTTAGTGGAAGATGTCATTCAACGGAGAATGTAATCAAAAGCAATAGTGATCACTGTAGTCCCCACCCCCCCCCCCCCTTTGTACAATTTGATTCTTTTACATTTAGAGAGCTGGATCCCCACTCGCAGTAAGAGCGAATTTTACCCGGTATAGAGTGAAAATATCACTCGAAATACAGTGACTGATATTTCATCCCACGTGCATGAAACATGGCTCCAGTTGGGAGTGAACTTCCACCGTTCATTCGGGATAAAATTCATTTTTACCATACGAGTGGGTCCTGAGCATACTCTTTTTGGAGTGAATTTTCTGACTCTTTTAGTTTTTAGGAGTTTTGGTTTTGTTCTCAAGTCAAATTGTTTTGGTGCCTACTGTTAGGTATACGTTGATCGTAGTTGATCAGAGACAGAGTTAAATAATTAGCTAACTTTGAAAATGTTTTCACCTGCAGGCTGATTTTCTCACATAAAGCTTATAGAAGTAGGACAAATATAAATCGCTCGATCATTCGATTAAAACTATTAACTGGTTCACGTGAACCGTGCATTCATTGAAGTAAAGCGAAAAGATGTTCGTTGCCAAGTGAATTTAAGAAGAGAATTTAATTCTAACTGAAGTGAGTTATGTTATCATGACATCACGTTACTCACAGATTTCTTTTCGAAAGTGATTAGGGAAGATACTTTCAAGGATTAAAATATCTTAACTGCAGGAAGAAACTTTTCCCTTTGTCATCTAGTTTTAAAAGATTGTCAGCTAAACCCATATGTTCTCCAGATTCACCCCTCTTGAATCAAGCCAAGCAAAAAAAAAAAAAAAAGAAAATGCTCCTTTCAGTGCATATCGAACAAGAGGTGATGTTGATGCCAATGGCAATAAGTCGGCCAAGTTCTGGTCACCCTCCTGAAAATGAACCAATAAAATCCTCAACTCGTCCACGAGAGGAAAAAAAATAACAACATACAAATGTCAACAACTTTGGTAAATAATTGACGTCATACTACAACCCACACATGTATACCCTTAGTACGATCCAAAAACAATCAGGGAGGGTTAGACTTTGCACCTCTTGCAACAAGACCAAGAAGAAGAAGAAAAAAAAAACTTGAAAAGGAAAGACAACCCACACCAGACTATCTGATAGTAGTTCTACTGATTAGGTGGCACATACATAGAAAGAGGTTTTCATGTTGCCGGACCAAATCGAACTTTTCAAGTGACGTTCAACTTTGTGAATATAACCATGTATTTCTTAACTTCATTTTGTCTGGCGGTACTTCTGACTTTTACCAGCGGGTCGCCTCTCGGTGAGTTTAAATCGCTGTTTATAGTTTCCCAGTTCTTGGGTGAATTACATATCATAGTTGTTCCACACTGTGAACCACGTAATTAGAAGCGAAGCAGTACGTACTGTATACGACTGGTATATACTACAAGTAATTAAGCCTTCAATTCTTCACAGCGAAAGCTTATTGCAGCTAAGACCGTTGGTTTTAAAATCAGATTAACATGTACAAAACAGGTAAATAGACGCTTCCAAAAAAGTTTCCTACCGTCCCAAATATTTTGCCAAATGATAGGAGAGGCCACTGCCATGTGATCACATGTTACGCTTAGGAGAACAATTATTAAAACACTTTGAACAAATGGTCGTTCAAAGCACAAAAAAAAAATGGTTTTTGAAAGTGAAACGATACATTCAATATTCGAACGGAAGAATACACACGCAATATGAAGGATACTCAATTTCGTTTTTATCTTGAATGGAGAAGAGATTAAAGCGTTGGTGGGAGTCGTGGTGGGGTGGTGGTGTGGGTGGTTGGGGTGGGAGTGGTGGGGAATCGTGGGGTGGTGTTGTGATTATATTTGATTTATTTATATTAATTTATTTATTATATGTGATTTATTTCTTCTCGATTAAGCTAAATCCTCTCTGTAACGAAAAACGAGGACCGCCTCTCTGAGTTCCATAAATATCAGAACTTAGGAATAATTTTTTTTCACATCAGTATTAGGTACTACTGATTTGTAACTGAAGCAAATCTCACAGCAGACAAACATTACATATATCTTAAAGTATGTTCTCTGTATATTTTTGTTTCTCTTTTCTTTCTTTTTTTTGCCAGGTTCGCGGTCCTTGAACGTGAATTTGATATCATGTCCCAAGGATTCCGTCATCTTAGACCAGTTCCTCGAGTCGAGCCCTTGTTCTGTATATTGTTTGACTGATGGAGACTGCAGCGCCAGTGGTCTGGTCTGCTGCTCTAC
Organism: Stichopus chloronotus; assembly: GCA_021234535.1. NCBI lineage: Eukaryota > Metazoa > Echinodermata > Holothuroidea > Aspidochirotida > Stichopodidae > Stichopus > Stichopus chloronotus. The sequence goes on along the minus strand of CM037835.1, from coordinate 32,620,917 downwards.
TGGTTGCGGTACCAGATGCGTAGCTGAAGCCATCCTTGAAACATCTGGTAATTAATTTTAAAGGGATGGCGACTGAAGGAAATAATATTTGACATAGAAAAAATAGGGAATAACTTTCTCTCTTTGTCGGTAAATACCACGTCTCAATAGCACGTTCGGTTCGAAAGATATGAATTTTTAAAGAAATATTTCAAAATGTTACATAAGGGGAATTTGTGACGTCAATCAGGCAAAACTCCTTGAATATTCTTTGTACTCCTTCATAATCTTGTCTGTCTTGAAAGAACCATTATGATATGGTTTGAGAGATGTGATCTTAAATTGCACAATACTTCTAGATAAATCTAAAATGTACGCAGGAAAGGTTTTCACTATAGTCTTAAATTTCAAGGTTAAACCAGTATTCAATATTCACAGAAAAACAAAGAATTCTCGTACCAATTTGCCGCCGTTGCTTGATATTTTGGCAAGAAACAGTAATATCTTGAGTTAGGAACAAAAAAATTCTGGGGGATGTTTAGAGGTTGGGTCCCCTTTCCCCCCAGCCCCTTAAGTCATGGGCTTGATGATATCTCGACTTAAAAAGAAGACATGCAAAATTGGTGACATGCTTTTATGGTATCTTTTATGTGGGGACACATATTATGTCCTACAGAATAGTATACATTACAATACAAGTAAAAAAAAACCGCAGTACAGATGCAAGAAAGGACGGGGTTTATAATCAACTTTTTGTTATACAAGATAGCGATCTACGACAGATAACTTGAAAAGAATGCAAAACGAGCAATAAAAGGATTAGATCATTCTAAGCTCAAGTAAAGGATTGTTTTTTTTTTTCTCACTTTTCATAATCATTACATATAGCACTGTTTTTCTAACTTAACGCCCAAAATCCAATTTGGGTTGAATTAAAAGCCCAAGTACATCAGAGAATTAAAATCGTACATTCTTTAGCTTTGGAGTAAAGATCTGAGTTTCAGTTACGGCTTATTTTGTGCATCAAAATCATAGATTCGTAGAAAACATGCTTAAAGAATGACAAAAAAAGATGTGAATTGAGCTATAAACTTGTATGTTTCTTCTAATTTAGCATTTGCCTGAATTTCCAGGCGTGTCCGAGAAGGAATTGATATAAGTTTTAAAAAAGAGCCGTATCTACTGTTACTGATACACAGACAATGTAGACTTGGAGTCTTGTTACTAAGCGACAGGAGAAAAACGAATGAAAATAACAAAATCAATAGATTTGATGAATAAATATATGGTGAATAAATATGAAGAAATAAATGACTTAGCAGTTAGAGAAAATTGGAAAGTTTTTTGAAGAGGAATTTTTTTCAACATATATCATAATTGATTACGTTATCGTTTCTTATGTTTTTGACTAGGAGTCGATTTACATGCCAACTTTCAAAATAATTTTCATTTTAAAATAGAATTCGCTAAAATTAGGGATGTAGTTGCTTTTAGCTTGCAATTAAAATACCGATACGATATTGACTGACAGGGCGTAATCAGAAAATCCAGTGGGTCAGATATGGCCTAATTAAGCTGTGACCAAAGCAAAATTTTTGATTCTTAGTAAACATGAGTAAGCCCTCAAGGATCACGTTGAGTCTGCAGTAAGCAAAAAAAGTTTCCGAACAAAACATACATGTGACCCAAAGTTCAAGGGTCAGCGCATTTTGTTTGGGAAGGGTTCAACCGGCCCCTTATCGAGAGGGGTCTTAGCGGAGAGGCCCCCTCGCCTTGGGAAAATTTTCTGTAACTGACTGCTCCCAAATGCGATGTTGGTGCAACAAAAGTGTAAAATTGTCAAGTTAATTATCTTCTTAGAAAATTGTTTTCCTAAGTATAAATTGTTTAAACAGTATTTTGTTCCACATTTTGAATGTCTTGTTAGTAAAAATGTGTCATACCCTTGGATCGGCCAGTGAGTCAGTGTTAAATTTACTTACTGTATGCGAATGCCTGTCGGTTTAGAAAAAAAAGCTTACAGTTGAAAATATTGGTTTCTGTTTTTGGAGAGAGTGGTGCAGGCAGTTTTGAAACTGACGGATACCGGGCACGGTACTTAATTAGCAGTCAAATCTGAGAAGAGAAAAATGCGACCGTAGTCAACTTTTGTCTTATCCGTAATCGCAGGGGGGGTGGGCGTTAGAATTCTTTTCGACAAAGAATGAATAGCGTTTGTGATAGATACCATGGTATGTGAAGTTGTGTGTTTTTTTTTCCTTCCGTGTTTCTGTTAATTATATATTGTCGATAAGACATGCTACACCTGAAACTAAACAGATTGTTTATGACCTCTCCCCCCCCCCCCCCCGACTTGACGTTCATTTCATTTCTGATATAAACTGTTGATAGGTACCATATACAGCATGACGAATAATATCTGATTTTCAACTGAAACACAGATTTAACTAAGGAAGTACAAAAGTTTCGTTGTATGCATGCCGTACATGAGCCCAAGGCCCGAAGTCAACGGTGAGCGAATAAGTATAGACTAACTTACGGACATAAATAGAACTTTGATTCAAAAAAAAGTCCACTTTGTGGCTGCAGCTTTTCTTTACTGCATCTATATAATACTTGTGATATTAATAATACATGACGGTAATATTCTACCTCACTTTTTGTTCTCGCAGACAGTAATGACCAGCGATCTTTGGACAAAGAATCCATGGTAAGTTATTTCTGATAAACGTTTCTCGGGGAACTCTTTGTTTGGAATATTTTATAACTATACTGCCTATAATGGAAATGATAAAATACATTCTATTACTTCAGATTTACACACTATAGGTTTACATATTTTCATATGGTCGTCCCTTTTTGCTTGTTTCTTTGTCTTTTGGTTTATTTGTTCGTTTGTTTATGGTTGGTTATCCCGCCCCCTTTTTTATAGACTTTCTATAACAGCGGCTCTTAAACTGGAGTCCGCTGACCCTCAGGGGTCCACGACCACTACGCAGGGGGTCCGCGAAGGCCTTAGCCTCAAGAGAAATAATACCAATAATACATTGATAACCTCAGTATTTCAGTTCTATATCCATTATGTTGAGGAACAGCACGGGGAATAAAATATTTGATTCTTTAGTTAGGGGAAGGTTAGATTAGATAGAAGAGCTTCGATGAGAATATCATCTGATTTAGATTCAACAAGTAAGAGTTCACTTGCAGTTACGAAATTTTCCCAGACCTACGCTTACGGGCAAAGCCACCGGGGTATACGCAGATCACAAAATATACAGATAAGGGGTCCGCCGATCTACCAAGTTTAAGAACCGCTGTTCTATAAGGTTCCTGTAAGCAACTCCCCTTTATTGATCTCATGAAGTCATCCAAAATTGTCCAACCATTTCTTTTATGATTAAAAACTGAAAGACAGTTGTATGAGAAGCAAAAGTTGAGTAAAGTCTCACCCACAGGGCACCATAATCATAGCGCATCGGCAACCTGGGGTGATGGGGTGGGGGGGGGGGGGATTGGTCTCATCGCCACAATGTTAAAAAGACGCCATGTTTCTGAGGCAGGGTGATTCACATCCACAAACCGATGAACACAACTTTCCATATATCCACGAACGTGCAGAACTTAACCCTGGAAAGAGTCAAATTAATCTTGTTTAAAGGGAAATGTTGTGTTCGTTTTGCAGAAAATATCATATTTTTTAAAACCGATATTGATGATAGATTATTCAAATTTAAAAAGTTCTTACAGAAGGAACTTCAACTATTTGTTGCTCAAGAATAATTTGTTCACCCAAATTCCCCGTAACTCATCTCATACTTAATGTTTTTAGGAGATGGAGATATTACTGGTTTTTGTTGGTGGTAACCTGAATGGTTTAACAATGATTAAAATTATTTTCTTTGTAGTCCATGTTGGTGCATTCTAAACGCAACATTTACCTTTAAAACTAAGTTTTATAAGTAGATTCCACGATAGCCGAGAAGGTCTTAGTGCCTCGGGAAATTGAGGTGTCAGGGTGTGGTCAAGTCCATGTTTTCCCACATAGAAACAGACAAACTAGAATGACGTCACACTGTAATTACTCACACACTGACCAATGAAACACGGAAGTCAATGCCATCGTTTGATATGATTTTTTGTTAGATAACCTGTTAATATGCTCGGAAAAGTACGTACCCACGTTCAGATGTTTGCAAGTTATAGTATTCTAAAATCTTCATTGGATTTGTGCTACGCAGTTTCATGTTACGCAGTTTTCCTTTGTTCCAATGACGTCATTCCCGTTATCTATTTCTCTCGTTTGAGCAGTGGTACGTTCAATTGGGAAAATGTTGTCCGACGTTACTGTATGTCATAAAAGTTGCCAAGCGTGTCGATTGAACACTTCTTTTGTTTTAGATCTACAGCGTTTAGTTTGATTTCTATCTCATTTATCTTATACGATACCGTTATAGATAGAGTGGGAACAATCGAATATGTGGGTTCGGGGAATCGATGGATGAGAGTGGGGATGTGGTCATTTAATATGAATTGACAAATTTTAAATTAGAAGAGTTGAAATGACTCACTTTCATAATTCATGCACGTCTGAAGCGTGTAAATGAATCACCGTATCATTTTTTCCTACATTCGCTTTTAGATCGACAAACAACTGGCCGTTCTGAAAGAAAAGGTAGGCCATGTTATAACGTTTGCTTGTGTCAAATGCAGACTAACTACATGAGGTCCGGGTAGAAAATACTCACTTACGCCTATACATAGGCCCACAAGAAAATTGCTTCAGTTGCAAAATGTGCAAAATAAAATCAACAAGAGCTATTGGCGATGATCAATTGACTTAAACCAGGGAGATGATATTTATTTTAAATATTGCAGAGGAAGTATTCAATATGCACAAAAAAAGAAAGAAAAAATGAAAGAAAAGGCTCTACTCTAAACCCCAAAAAGTCGTGAGCTGTTAACCGAAAAGAAGTTTGAAGTGGACTATTGGGATTTGGTCAGTTTTGAAATTCCACTTCATTTAGGTAATATCTTGTTTTTTGGAAGTACACGTTCCCATCTTAAAACTGAAATTATTTGTTACTCTGTTTAAGTATGTTGAAACCATTTGTTTCAAAATTTTGGGTGAAAATTGTTAATATGCCAGGATAAATATCAACATGTTACAGTTGAATATAAGCACGGCAATGTAAATATCAAGATGTAAAAAAAAAACATGTTAATATGTGTGTGAAGAATATCAACATGTCACTTTGAGATATGTCATAAAGTATGTCATGTATGACCTGTCATACCTGATATGGTGCATAACTTTGCGGTAGACTCCATGTAGAGTTTACTTCACATGAAGCACATCGCGTTTTACGTCACAACTGAATACGGGTATAGTTTAATTGGTTACATCGAGGTCGGTAAAAGGTTACGGCTGTAATTACTTCATCAACAGCTCGATGAGAAAAGGAAAGAGCAGGAAAGTCATCCGTTTACTATATACGATGAAGATGACGGTGAAGAATATGTGGTTGCAAATGAAACTGTGGCGGACGAGGAAGAAGAAATGAATGACGATGACTCAGTAGAGGAATACGAGAGCTCTGATGAAGGAGATGAGCAACCGGAAGATGAGGTGGAGGATGACGAAGACGAGGAGGAGGAAGCAGAGCAGGAGGAGGAAGTTAGTCCAACTCCCTCCCCATCGTTCCAGCAATCAAGCACCTCCACAGTAGACATGGATGATAGTAGCGAAGACGATGGCGATGCTGAGGACGGTGGTGGTGATGATGAAGATGGTGATGATGATGATGATGATAGCGATGATGATGATGATGGTCTTGCAGGAGAAGGTGATGACGACGTCGATGATGACGATGATGAAACAGAGTTCGATGACTACAGTTATTTCGAAGAAGTTACAGAAGAAGACTTGGAATTTCTATTAATGAAGGTAAGGAAATGATACTTGTGAAAAGTTGAAAATGGGCTATTGTTGCATTTATATATATTAGTTGATCATGTCATGAATATTACAGGCATCCGAATAGTAGTGCTTCCGTCATCTCTCACCACTTTAAGTGTTGTCATTTCGTGGTACTCATATCACAAGTGTGCTGCGTAAGAACTACAGGAATACATTAATCCCCTATTTATTTGACGTTTGAATCAAATCATGGAGTATTTCTTTCTTGGAAATACTTTAAGACTGCATTTCAATGTAACAGGTACTCGCAAAAAAATCCTTAATATATTTTCTTCTTCTATCGTGGGTGCAACATTTATATTGTAAAATTTATGTGCGACTTTGGCAAAAGTTCCGCACTTAGTGTGAGGCATCTGCACTTTGTACTAAGCGTGTCTCACTAATTCAGATACTGTGAGACTTTCATTTTTTTCTGCTAACAGCTCTTGCTTGCCCTAAAGAACAAGCAGAAGTCGACGCATTCTCCTTGGAGCGATGTTGTCCACAACAGTAGGTCCCTTCTGGAAGAGTCCAAGGATGACCCTTTCAAGAACGACTTTTTTATCAACGCTTTGCCACCCGCTGATGGTACGTGACTCACTGAATTATGTGTTACTAGGTAGAAAAATTAGACTTTAGCCAATCACTGCAGTTCACGGTGTGTTTAATAAACATCATCACTCCGTCTGGCGGGAAAGTTACGATCACCGTGACAACTAATGTTAGGACCAACTATAGATCGTACCGTATAGAGTTCGGTGTTTTAAAACTATTTTGCGTTTCTTATTCCCCTTCTTGATAGTCTTTCCCTAAGCATTATCATATACCTTCAGTTGGGCGGCCACGCGGCTTGAGGGAACATGGTGCTTTCCATTGGTTTATACATAAGGAGCACTTGAAAGAAGTTACTCATGATAGTTAAAACATTTTTTTAGCGTAAACGTTCCGTGCTTCATATTTACAGTCATTGTTAATCATTACTTTCGACACTTGACAAATTTTCCCTTTAAAAGTTTCATTGGCAAATTATTGTTCTTCTATTTGATAACTATTATTTCAAATATTTTTTCCTCCCATTATTTTATTTTAGCTTATCATTCGAAGTGTCAATGAATATGTTTTTTGATTGTTCGTTCGATTAATGGAAAAAAAAACAGAATTAAAGAAAAAACAATCAAAGAGAAAATTAAGTTTGTTGTTAATATCATTTTTTTAAATAGCATTGAAAAGCCATGAAGCGGAGGAAGGAAAAAGAGAACTAGAAGGTAAATTTCTTCAATTTTCCCAAAGATCTCACCTTTCATCCAAGTACGTATTTTAGAACAGTCTCTAGTGACGGTGTAAACTACAAGTGTGTATGCGTTGGTTGCTGTAAACTGCAAGTTGTAGACAGCATTAAGAATTCTTGTCGCATTTTGCCTTGCAAGAGTTATTCGACTTGTTTTGTCTCACGGAATGAAAGCACCATTTTGAAAATGGAAATATCCACATGTACGTCTCTTTTTTTACGTTTACCTTTCATGGCAGGTTCGATGCAAGGATTTTTCCAAGACGAACCTTTTAAGAGGGAAGATATATCTCACCAAGGAGGTAATGTGACGTTCCTAATCTTAAGGTGGTCATTAAAACCTAATGAGGACATTATATGTCATGAACACAAAACCTGATATCTCATTACTGTAGTTGTTGCTTATTTCAAATTTAGAAATGAATACGGGCAGATTTCCACCTCTGAGTTCTAAGGCCCCCCACATTCAAAGACACTTTCCAGCAAATTAAATATTTACCATTTTTATATTGTTGAATTTCATCGTCCAAAACGTCATTGGAAATCACTCCAAGGGATACATTTACATACTTTCCATGAAGGAATAATCACCCTCAACAGATAAACGAAGTAACAACTGAAGAAAGACAAAAGGGTGAAACAGAGGGCGGTTCCAATTTGGGGGGTTTGAGAGGGTCCAGAGCCTAATAATTTACTAAAAGACTGCAATTTTGCAATTATGAGACTTTTTATGTGCAGGTTATGAATCCAAGATACTTACTGGTGCCAGGTCTGAGATTTAAGTCATGACAATGGAGTTATCACGTCAGACTTTTGCTAGTCTAGTTAGTGTTAACTAAAAGTGTAACGTATGTACGCATTTAAACCTCTGATACCAGTTACAGGGCACGGTTAGACAATTAAACGATAGTTCTAGATGAAAAAAAGATGGCACGACTTAGTAACATTAAACATTGTTAAGCATTGTGTAGGTTGCTATGCTTGTCTTGCGCAGAGCGAGTGCATGTAGGTTTGTCTATCATAAAAATTGCAAATGAAGGGTCGCATTCAATCCCATTTCAAAGTAAAATATGTTTACTATATAATCTTGTTTTTCTGTTTACCAACTGTTACGTTAACCATTCTACGTACACTCGTTGACCTTTTGGTTTTGAAGTTCATGTGGGCGTAAATGATTGCTAGTGTTTGAACGAAGAAAAGGTTTTTGTGATTTATGGGACCACTGCTGGTCAGAAACACGTTATTTTTAGTGCATCGAGATTTACCACGGGGTACGGTAGCGCTGAAGCTCCATTGAATATCGACCAGCGTTCATCTCTTTACATCATTTCCTTTGTGAGCTGGCTTTTGTCACGGTTGTTTCGGGTTTAGGACTTGAAGAGGGAAAGTGAAGGAACCCTTGCATAGTGAGTTACATTATGTGACGAAATGGCAGATTAAGTTTTACTTTCAAATTTTTTTACCATTATCGCAATTAAATAATGTCATTGCCGTACGAAAAACCGTTGAAAAAAAAACATGGTAGTGTCTAAAAGAAGAGAGAAAAAGTGGTATTCTTAAGTGTTATCCTTGAACCATGCACGCTTTTAACGGTGTCCTGTTTTACAACCGACTTTGTGCTGAACTTTTCGTCGGCAACATTCACATAACGTCATATATTGAAATTTTCCGATCACCGTTAATCTGGCATGCAGTTTGTCAGCATGACCACACTGCTGAGCATAAGGTCTATGTTATCGGTCTGCTTCGGCAAATGTCTCTTTATGAAGCTGAAAGTTATCAATGGAACGAACACTAACTTGAAGTTCAATCATATACCCGCCAAAATTATAGATCTTTTCGGTGTCGTTATCCCACATGCATAAAAAGAACACCAACAATTGTGGAATCTGAAAAATAAAATAAGAATGCAAATGGCTATAAGAATAAAGCAACAGCAAGCATGACGGGTCATGGAATCAGTTTGGAACGAGGAGGATGAAAGCAAAATTTACCCATATTCAACATCGAGATTTTAGTGACTTGAACGTACACGTGTTCAAGCATATCCTTTCAGGGGATCCGTTCAAAGGCCAAGAGTCCAAAGTATATCGAAAGTGAGCAACGTATGTTTCTCGACTTCGAGAGGACCGCACTGCTGGGATGGTGGCTTGACTTCAGAGGATCGTTGCAGATAGATCTTTACGTAGGCTACTACTAAGGTGGATAGGCCTACGTATTTAACTTCGTAAAATAACGCTTCTTGGTAGATCAACTGAAGTGATAGGCCACCGGACTCGGGTAATCTGATTTGATTGCTACGTGACATTGGAAGGGTAATTACAGTTTCAGGGCAGACTCTATGTAGGTGTTAATATTTACAAAGCAATTTATTTATTCATCCAAGATTAAAGTTATGGCACAAGCAATTGGTTATTGATATAACTGATACTTCGCGTTAGAAAGATATGCATGTTATCAATTGCATACTTTATCTCATTGTGCTATCGTTTTTGTTGCAGCAACTGGGAGAAGAAGCTCTATGGAGAGACGGGAAAAGTTAGGTAAATTTCGACTACCGGTATTTGGGGGAATATTGGAAGCCTGAGGATCTTAGCTTCAGTTTACAAGAATTTAATCATCAGAGAAAAAAAAATCAACGAAATTTCGCCACTGATCTGGACATTGAAAAAGGCCACACCATAATCCAATGTTCAAAACATTTGTTCACAACTAATCCCTTAAAATGTGTTTTTAAAATGTATATCGAAAACGAGAATCACTTGCCTGTTTACGCGCGGATAAGGTCAAAGAAATTGAAAAAAAAAAAAAAGATTTACAGAATATTAAATCTATAGCTCGTAAAATGATCAGCGATTTTGAATTCATAATAGTTTTGGCGCATTATTACAACGCAGTATTTTTGTATGTTCGTTACAACTTTTGTTCACCTTGTCCAAATTGAAATCGATAGAAAGGCATACTTCAGGATGTTGCTCTTCTAGTAGTGTAAATCTCTCTGAGAATGCTTGGGGCAAGTACTTCCAACGTGCTAATAGAATTTCAGGGTTCAGGTACTTGAGGTTTTTTTTTTTACATGCCGCGGGTCCTTGCGAGGAACTTTTGTCCTCCCTGATTTCTTTGGTAATGCATTTATAAAACGCTAATGAATAATGACTCCATACCCTGTATGCACACGAAGTAGACTACTGCACGATAAAGTGTTTGAATAAACACTTGTCTAAAAGGGCACTGTACCTACATTTTTTTTGGCGGGGGGAGGAGGTAAATACCCCCTCTGTCCCCCGCCATGGAAGTCTAGGCCTGTAACTCTTCAAGCACGTATTATAAGGTACACATCAATTAACTTATTGCACTTTGTGTTTCTGTTCTGTCTTCAATTCTCTCATTTTCCTCTCCAATTTCTTCATCAGCTCGAGAAGTTGACCAAGAGGATTCGCCAAACCTGACCAAGGAACTGATCAACGCCTCGAACATGATGAGATAGAAAACGGCTTCCATTTACACAGTCCATGGCACACCCTACCCTATAAATATAGCAATAACATATATATTTTGGCACTGTTGTCCGAGTCAAAGAGCAGTAACTTTCTCCGGCCAAGATAACCATGGGATAACTGAATCCCTCTCTGTAAGGTTAATAGTTTGATCAAATAGAATGAAAATTTCCCTTATTCACAAAATTTTGCAAACTCTGAACTTTTCGTGTCTTGATGCTTAGGATTCACCTGTGTCTTCCCACCATCATCGGTAGGAATTGGTGTGAATTCTGATCAGGATCAGCCCTGTGTGGGCTACTCCTCTACCTTCAATGAGTGATGGGTCTCCTAAGCCATCCTAGTCCTCAGCCACCCATCCTGGTTGCTGTAGATACTTGGGAGTACAGTTTCCCCATATTTTGCTTATTAATTTGGTAGACATGTTTTTGTTGTTGAAAAGGTAAAAAAGATCAAATATCGGTTAAAATCCAATACAACACCGGGGGGGGGGGGGGAGTCCAAGTCCTATGTTTGGGAGGGGACAAACAGGTGGTGCAGTGACATGTGGAGGGGTCTACCTGAAAAAGGGGGTTCCACCTCAACTTTGGAAATGTTTTCTGTAATTAAATGAGATCAGGTGTGACTTGAGGCAACAGATGTGTGCAAATGTGAAATTGATTTTCTTCTATAAATATTCTTTGTTGGCCCACCCTTCCAGAGAAATCCTTTTTGGTCCACCTTCAGGTGGGGACCATACCCACTTGGATCTGCCAGAGGATAACTTGTATGATGTTCTTCAACCACGTGACATAAATCTTTAGATAGTCTTATGCTAGGGTGTCCATTCAGAAGTAACCAAAACATGTGACAGGAAGTGGCTTGACAGTAGTCAGTTATGATGATTACATCAAAATTATCACTGAGAAGCACATTATGACTTGCTCTGCAGAAGAGAAAAAGTAGGAACAAGGACAGAACATCAACCATCTTCTGTGCTCCTATAAAGTGTCGAAAGCACTTATTCTTTGACCAGAATTTGCTAGGATATTTCCACTAGTGGTCAGCATGTTATATGTGGCCCTAATGGCACTAATGCCAAATCTATGTGATTTCTCTTGATCATTACAGTTCAATAAGTCGTATGATAATGTTTGAAGTCAGGTCCCCGAGTCTTTTCTCCACTTTTCAACTTTATTTATATAAAACTTTTCATTCTAATTCCCGTTAATGGGATATTTCTTAAGATCGTCAAACAATACTGTACTCATTAATTAATGGCTTTATGGATATCTGTGTGTAAAGTAGGGATAAATTTCATGGTGTATGTCTATGCAAAACTGAACATCTAAGTGTTTATGTTGTTCCAAAATTAATTGTTTATTAAATTAGTAAATTAGTTGTTTACTCTGTAAATTTAGGAAAAGATAGAAAGTTTTTGTCATCTTGTACTATTTGCAATGAATAAAATGATTGAATTTTACAGAGTTTATAGAACAGATGTTTCAGCATCTAGCTTTAAACAACTACAAACGGGGTGACATAACTTTGGTACACCAAGTAATGTTTACCTTTACAATGACATTTAACATGCAATGTCAAGTATTTTGCACAAACTAGCTGAAGTGAGAAACTGACAGCAGAAAGTCTTGGCCATCAATGGTGTTTTACTTCCTACTCCGTTTATGCTTTTTTTCACCCAATGAACTCTTCCTCACAATTATGAAACGTATTCTTGAGTCTTTGGTCTTTTGAGGAGATCTCCTTAACTTTGCAGTAGGACTGTTGTTAACTGCTTCAAGAAAAGTAATTTGTTCTCAACTAATTGTTTTTCTTTTTGTCCAGAGAGACAACTCTTTTCAGCTTGAAAGGCTGCTGCATTCCATATGTCACACATAACGAGGGTGTAATAAGACTTAATTTGTCCCTTGTTATCATATCCCATCACCTAACACTTAATTACATAAAAAAAAGCAAGCAGACCTCTCACATACAAGAAAAACCTTTAACTTTTATGTAATGATCTAATATTTTATTTCAATCAGAGCAACAGGGATCACATTAAAAATAAAACATGATTACTACTTCTAAGTACCAAATATGGAATTAAAAAACTACATTACTATATGTTTTAATTAAATTTCTTAATAAAAGCCACACAATGGCAAGTACAGTTAGGAATTTAACTTACGAAAAAGTATGACTTACTAAACAAACATAAATGTGAAGGAAATACAAGCAATTTCTATAAACATGGCTAAGGCCATGTAACTTAAAACTCCAGAATATTTCTTTTACATTGCTTGACACATTATAAGAAAATGTATTAATCAATTTCCCTTCAACGTCATGAAAGAATTTACACTAAACTTTGCTACTTTACATCATAATTTCCAACTATATTTATTTTTCCTAACACTAAGGCCACTATTTAACGACAAAAGGGTAAAAAAAATCGCACGCATAAACAAACAAATACTCAGGCTTTGTGAAACTTTCCTCGCATGAAAAATGCAACATTAGATCGCCGTTTAGAAGGAAGCGAAACTTCCAGGCGACTCCATTAAAATTAATGAAATATCCATAATTGACATTAATATGCATAGTTATTACAATAGCAAGACATGGCATCGCATTATTTGGGCAGACCTGACTTTATCACCTCCCCACGATGTCGTGACCTCCGGTCAGCTGGTAAATGCTGGTGTCTGTGAAGCCTCTGAAAGCTGCTCTCAGGTTCTTTAACCTACAAAGACAACAGGCAAGGAATATGAGAAAGGAAGGATCCATGTTGACATTGACACCTCTGACAGTAAAAGCTTTGAAAATGTTTTGCCTTTTTACAATGGAAAGGGGAGGAGCCTGCAAATCTACATTAAAAGGATCCTCTCTTGATGGACTTTTTGGAGGGAGGTTGCAGGAGGGGGGGTTATGGAAGACTCAAGGAGGAGCAAACCATACCTCTGCCATTTTTCACTTTTTGTAGCTGTTCAAAGTTTACATCACGATAAATGCACACACAGTAGGACATAGTACCAAGTGGCTGAGTTTATTTTAGGACGGGCTGTTTGTTTAGACCAAGTGTACACAGGATTTACACCTCCAGTTCTGTGTCTTGAAGAGCATGTAAAATCCTTTTTCGTTTAAAAAGATGGGTTACAAGATGTTGAAGAGTGCATTTTCGCAGAAGGTACGGTCAGTGCGGATTATTTGTCTTCCATCCATTCCACAATTCCTTGCATGAATCTAGATTGTGAAAATTGCTTAAGCTGAAAAACTGACACACGTCAAGGCTTGCATGTTCTGAACATCAAAGAAGTATTATCTTTTTGTTTTTTGTTTTTTTTGTTTTCGTTCTTTTTTTATTCCTTGTGATTTTTGCCCACACCAGTAAACGGAGCAGAGTAAAAGTCACTGAATCTCAAATTTTGCACACCTAAGCCAAACAAGCAAATACTGAAACTTACTGCAGTTAAGACTAGCAGCTTCCCACAAAGGTGCTTCCAGACCATTTGGTATTCCTCGTTCATTCACACAGTAGCACCTGGGGGGAAAGGATGAGACTGCGTAGGCTTTTGAACATGATGTACCCTTACACAGTACACCTTTAATAGATTAAATATTGCCACAGAAAATCCAAGAAACTTGGAAAAGATTTTGATATTTTGTGAATGACAAGTCAGCTATAAGTCTATCAAACCAATAAAACTGCTTCAGGTTACATGATGTAAATAGATAAAAATAGATACTTGAGGGTTCCAATGCAAATAGTAATAAACTAAATTTTAAATGTTGATGTCTAGCTGGTGGATGTTTTACATACAAAGACAATTGCAAAAGCTAACTACAGAAACTGATCTGGACAAAGTGAAACCCATGTCTTGATGACTTAATGATCTTCATTTCATTTGCATTCGGTGTCTTTAAAATGAAAATCCTCGGAAAAGTAAGCGAACTCCAAAGAACGAAAAGGAACTTACGGAACTGTTTTCCACGTATTGTTATAACAAAACACGAACATCAAGCGGCAAATCTCGAGTCCGTCTACGGTGTAAAGATCAGCCGGTCCCTCCCCTGCGACGACACCATTGTTACACTAAATGCAGGATTAATGACTTTGGGATCAGGTAATATCAACATAGATCCTATCCATATATTTCTCAGCAACCCACTTCTGCCACCATATCACTGACACCATTGTCACACTTAATGTGGTGCTTAATGATAGTGGGATCATGTGGTTAATACTTACATAGATCCACCACACTGTTTGGAGCCGTAGTAACCATCTCCTCTACAGTAGGGAATGTTGGCTCCCATCAGCATGTAGCCGGCATTACGAGCCTCTTTGATTGCTTCCATGATCCTGTTGTATACCTTCCTGCACGGTGGATCCTCCGCCACCGCACCTGAGAGGAAGAATCAAGCGAGCTCATTACCTTTGATCCAAGCGACAGAACGGCTCTCTCTGTCAAACTCTCCTCTGCAGTGTCTGACGAACACATTTCTCTACACAGGTAAATTGTTTGGAACTACTGGAAAACTTTACCCTAATTATTGAACATACGACTGCCAAGGATATTACTGCTACCGATTCCCATTTCATTCAGTCTTAAGTCTGAGGTGAGAGATGGCTACTTGCAGTAAACAGAACATTCAGGGGCCGAAACTGCGCAAAGGAGCAAAGGTATCCAAAAAGATGCCCAGAATTATCAGTTCGATACTTCAACAAATAATTACAATTTGCATGACTCAATACACATCTCACATATCTGGACTGTGCCATTTTCGAGATTCTGGAATTCAGAAGTGACAGCATGAACAATATACTTCGGTAACCATGGCGCAGCTTCTTTCATCAAATTGAAATATTTGTTTTGGAAATGTGTCCTGAAGACACCAAGGAAAGAGGGGTTTAATTGCCTTCATAGCATGTCTATGGTTTCATTATGAACTGAATTTGTTCAAAGAGCCCTCTCAACAACACACTTTTGCCTATGCATGTAATACTCCCTGCCATGGTATAAAATACAGATAAAGAAAAACCTAGTCATTTTACAATAGATAATGTTAACTACTTGCTATCTGAAGGGAAAAAATCACAAAGGAGTGATGAAAATGGCCTCAGGTGATCAGGATGGTAAAAAGAAATACCACATTTTTCTTGTGTGAAAGTATGATATGAAAAACAATGATTCTGATTTAGTATATTGTACTATGCAGGCAGTGGGATAACCAATTGTCCTCTGTTATCAGGTAACTGCTAACAATGGAAACAACAGCTCTGTTGTATAATGCCAGGCAGCATCATTGTAGCGTCAAGGCTCATCCAAACCACAGGGGGAGAAAAATCTGTATTTTGAGAAATTTATTTTATCTATTTGTTCAATTAAATCTTTACCACATCCTGGACTAGGTTTGGCGTTCGGCACAGCTGCCACTACGTTGGTTCCTCGAGGAATGCAAGTACAGCTGGAAGGTTAAAAAAAAGGCAAGATTTTAGATTAAAAGCTGTCTCTTGGTAATTTTTATAGATCTCTTAGCTTGCCATGTTTCATCCCTTAACTGTGTTGATTTACAATTAAGTTGGAATATACGGCCCAGGAATGACACGATGCAGATGAAAATGGCAAAACGACAGAAATTTGAGACTACCAGTAATGGGAATATGATGGAAATACATCAATAGTGATCGACAAATCCACCCACTGGCAGAAATTTGAGAGCCGATCAAAATTGCTAATCAGTGACGTGGGTATACCTGAACAGAACGCTTCTTTTCATACAAAAAATTTCATCTTGTGATTCCTTTGTCTTGTTCAAGCTCTTGAAACACCTTCATTAATCTTTCACATCAGAAAATCCTGCCATTTGAGGATGACTACCATATAAACCCTGTTTACAACCCAGGGGACTTGTCCTACAGATGGGGAATTTTGCAGTTTCTCGTAGGACACAAACTCATCCAAAGTTCCATAGAAAAATGTGAGGGCTTATGTTCGGAAAGGCTACACATGATTACTGATATATTACGTGCAGGAGTACAATGATACATATTTCCGAAATTAAGGTTGCAAATGTCACCAAATTTGGGCATTTCAAGTGATTTTATCCAAAGTTTTCAATGTATGGGGATGGAGGAAACATGACTCCCAACCCTCTTCATGTTCAGCACTCAGGATTGCAGCTGCTATGCTATGTTTGTGGGAAGAGACGCGTTCATAAATGCTAATTTGGGACGACAGCTAAAACAACCAGAAAACCCCTAATGTAAACTGCGGAAGTACTGAATACAGTTGGATAAATCCTTCTCAGATACTGGTACACAAGGAAATTGCAAGTGATGCGACATCAGGATGGCAGAATGGAAAGGAGGTGCTAGTCCAGTATAAGACCAGACAGCGCTAGAAGCGGTGTTAAAAGGTTACCGGTACTCTCGCCATGGTAGATGGGAGTGCATTTGTTGCATTGAGACACGTAAGTGAGGGAGTGAAGTAAACGAATTCATTTCTCATCTATTACAAGACAATCAGCGAGAAATCAACAAAATTTTTCATTGCATGTTATGAACATGTCAAACATTGCCATATTATTTATAAATGAAATTGTAATGTGGTAGTCTACTGACAATCAAATAAACGTCACAAGATATCACTGTTTCCTGCATTAAATGCCAAGTTACAGATTATCTCAAAGAAAAGAATGTGTGAAGAATTTCATGAAATTGATACACAAAAAGGTAAAACATCCAGAGTGGAGAATCTGATGAGGAAACGCAAGATGCTGCTTCATAAAGCTGTAACTTATAATAAAGTAGAAACCACTTTTAAAATACGCCAACATGACACGCAGATGTCAATGAACGAACTCCATGCAAAGGAACGTAGAGCTGCAGTGACTTCGTAACAGTTAGAAAGGAACTGATCTGTTTTATTACCTTTAATTTTTAAATTATTTTAACAACTTTAACGACTATGGGCACTTCCGTTCACTAATATCAATTTTTTGAAATCATTGTAACAATCATTTTTCTGGGGAGTGATCATGGAACAAAAGTGCACAAACAAAAAGTTTATAAGAGTTTGCTGATTACATGAAACAAACAGTCTGAAGACACTCACACCAGAGTTGGCCAGGGGCAAGCATACTGGCTGAGATATTCATCACAAAATGGCAGAGGAACCCCAAGAGGAGGGACACCACCGCCTCTTTCCCTCGTCTCCGTAATCCGTTGGGTGATGGATTCAACTTCGGGGATGCAGTTTCCTTCTTCGACTCCTGGCAAAAGACGGTGGGTTTGCAGAGACTTCTTCAAATATCAGTGATTTACTTGCATATCATATCAAAAACCAACCCCATTTGCTCCTCGAATAAATTTTCCAATTAATAAAGCCAGTTTCTTTTCTCCATGCATCATTATAATTTTGAACTTCTTAGTGAATTCATTCAGGGCCATGTTAATGAGATTAAAAATAATACAAATAACACGCCTCATACTAACATGGAAGCATTTTCTGCCACTTCCTAGGTTTTCAGAATGAACAAGACTATTAAATAATTAATATAAATAACACTAATAAATATGGGAACATTATGGGTACATTTTTCTTAGGAGAATGTTTTGTGAAATTTATTGATACATCTGTAGTGGACTAGATCTACATTGGACAACAAGAATTCACATAACCCCCTCTGCACCACTGATATCAACTTTATTGAATCACACCAAATTTGAGTCCCCGGAAAATTTCTCAGTGGTTCCTCCCAGATTTGATCTGGCGGACCCAAAGACTGCACCAAGGTTAGAATCCTCCGCCCATCCTGTTCAGAGACATCAGAACTCTGTGCACATACCTTCTTGTGTAGATACAGGTGTGATGAATGAGATGGGTGGGGAAAAAGGTCCCAGCGAAACTCCAGTGAAGAAAAATGCCTGAATCCTGAAAGATGCCGTGATGTTGGTAGTAAGTTTAGGAACTGTTGCGGCCATCACCGGTCCCTCGATGGGAAGGTTCTCCCAGTCTAAATCTGAGGGGTCTGTGACAGTACTGTATTGCACATTGTAACCTGAAAGAGCAGGAACAAAAAGATGTGGAGGATATAGGCTTTGAGCATTTCAACAGACCCGTAGTATGATGGAAATTACATTTCAGTCCTCCGACAGACCTGCATGATGGAAATTAAATTTCAGTCCTCTGACAGACCCGTATGATGGAAATTACATTTCAGTCCTTTGAACGGTTTCTTTGTGCTCTGGGAGAAGAGGGATAACTATATGTGCCAGTATACACAGTAAATATGCAACAAGGTGAAATAATTTGTAGGTCATCTAAATATTGAAACATCATTTGTGGTTGCCCAGATCCCTAAACTGTTTTACTGAGGGGGGGTCCTTTGAACTACCTTCCCCTTAAAATAAATTGTACAGCTTCAATCGACAAAGGCCCTTTGAATTAATGCTATCATGCAACAATCGTTGCCTAGTTAAACACTAGCTGTATGCAGAAGTATACATAATTTTGTCCGATGCATACAACCTTGCATACAATTTGGCACTCCTCAGTCCAACTAATATCAATGAGTGTAAAATACCTCTCACATATCTCCAAGCATAATCCCAGCACTAAATACTTTATCAAATATTCGCTTTATTAAATATCACTTGTCCAGCAATGGCCTTCTCCCCTCATCCCTCCCCTCCTCCCTCCCCCCTCCCCCCCACCAACTTTCTGAGATCTTACAGATTGAAGAAAACAATTGCTGCAAAGGTCTGACCTGAAACCTCATCTGCTCTCTCCAAAGGTGGAAGCCAATTCAGGGTAGCGTGGATGAAGTTGGGGAAGTCCAGCATCAACTGGACAATGGTCAGAAGTCGAGGAGCTTGTCCATCGGCTGTTGGAATAACGTGAATAAGTTGTTAACTGATGATGAACTGACAATTCAACTACTGTCAAGTTCAAAGAATGATTAGTTATTTGTCAACTTGAAATGGCAGTGATCAGCTAAACTCTACAATTTACTTACACCCCCACTGCCCTTCCTTCATTCCCCAATGCCCATCCTTCCCCAACCTGATGTTATCCTAAATTTCCACAAAAATCACAAATTCAAAGCATATCAGCTACACTGGTACATACTCTCCGACAAAGTCGAATTCCGTACGGCCTCGCTGTACCCTGACGTGACGCCCTCCAGGATGGTCTGGACAGAGAATTCGTACTCCGTATCGGGGATCAGGTCACCAATGCTGTGCTCCCACTCCCGAGTGTTCGCAAGCAGGTAAGATGAACTGAAAGTTTGTGAAGTACAAAAGAGGAGTTTCAACTACACTGTGTAATGCACAGTGAGCAATCAATAACAAATATTCTCAGAGATACACATTCTAAAGGCAGCAGTACCAACCCAACTTACGTAAACAAAACAGTGTAAAATACTGGGGAGTAACTTTGCTGTTGGAGGTATGATACTGTGACTCTCCATAAATTGAGATGACTTTTATTTCTTTTCCTTTTTGAAGTTATATATAATACAAGCCTGCCCTAAATTCAATCACACCACTTGGCAAAGTAAGGGGAGAATAACTGAATGCCAAACGTAAACAGAGATGGTAGGTGGGAGCATTTTAAGGCTGCACGACCCACCAAAAACATCTTATCATTTTTCTCCATCTTAATCTCAAAGGATATCAACAAATTTAATCGCAAATTGCAAGTCTATCAAATACTGGCCATACCACATGTGCCTTTTCAATGAGGTATAATGCCAAGAAATTTGCTGCAAATGAATTCTCATTTATTTTCATTTACCAGGACGCATGGGCTTGGATCATGGGGGGACTGGGGAGAGGGGGTTACACCCGCTCACTTTTGGAGATGGATCCACGTATTTGCCAGGAAGCTACTTGGAAAAGATTGTAACATGTAAGTTTGGAAAGGCAACAAATTTCTTTTGACCTGGACTGAGCATTCCTCTTGACAACTAAAAAACAAACAGTATGTAATCAGTCAGGTGAATTTGAAGAAACAACAGGTAGGCCTACTTATTGTGTGGGATAATTTTCGTTGATATAGAGATAAAACAGATTACTCATGATTATGAATGACTGCAGAATCAGTTGACTCTCCACAAAGGAATGAGTGCGGATGACACAAGATGACAAAATTCAACGAAAGAATATACTTGATGACGTAATACATGCTACAATTACCAGGCAAATGGAAATATAAAATGCAAAGATGACTGACTTATGTCCCAGAAAGTTACACGATTTGAAAGGTGAAAAGCTTTGAAGATGGAGATATTGTAGCATGAGCAGCACATGACGGGGTTGTTAGTCTCATTACTTTGCTTTGCAGAATGGAAAGTGACACCACTTTAAATGATGTCACTGACACTCCATCCGACGGAACATGCGCGGTTAAAATCTATCAATTTTCTTTTCATGGGAACTGTGCTGACTTCTAAATTTACAGACATCTGGAAGTTGGACAACTGATTGGTGAGGATACAACGTTAACTTTGCCACAAGGCGACCAAAGAATCCTTTTTGAATGAACTCCCTTTTTTTCAGTGATGTGACTAAAACCACCCTTTTGGAGAAGGTTTGGAGTAAGTTATTCGTCTTGTAATCTTGCAAATTGGTAATGAGACTTACAACAAAAACCTCTTCCACTATTAGGTTTTTACTGCGGTAAACTGAAGACAATTAAAACTACTGAGATGATTGATGGCCTTATTTATTTTTACCAAATGGGATGATGAAAATATACATTTGACGATTATAATGTGAGAATTTCTTGCAAAAATGCGTAATTGTAACAGGACACTGATAACAAAATTTTAACAACGTACCAATGGAAAGCAAAGACGGCTTCTATGCTCCATTCTACTGAAGCTTACTTTTGTGACATGTGAGCTTCTATTTTGCCACCACAAAACATGACAGAATGGCATACATGACAGTAATGTAAAATGTCCAGCAACGTAATGGCTGCATGGTGTCGCTTTTCACATAAACGGCTGATATTGTGTGCACACATCAAGCAGGGTTTCAGCCAGAATAGTCAACCACTGGCCCAGCTCTCTGCTCACACATCAGACTCACGGACATGGGACAGTTCTTGTGAGAATTGCAAGACTTGACAAAACTCAAATTCGACCCTGCAGTCCTGCTTTTACCAAGGGCAGCAAATCACACCATGGCTATTGTCTGATTAACACCACTGCAGTCGAAAGCATTTTTTTGATACTGTGCACAACTTGTTTTTGAGAGGCTGATGTGTGATTTCAATTTACCAGAATGCTCTGCTCAAGTCGGCAGGATCGGAAGGACCACAGGAGGTGCACTGAGCATGCCTAGTTGCTTTATGCTTGTATAAGGTTCTTTTTTTTTTAAGCTGTGTGTATATATACACTTCAACAGAACAAAATTTGCAATGCACACAGATGCAGACACATAAGAATAAGCTGCAGCTCAGTTATCAATTTTTTTTTTTGGACAAACAGCAAAGTTTCATGCTGAATTTTGTTAACTTGATACGGACCATCACACAGGGTGAAAAGTATTTCACAGAAGGCCAATTAGGGATGCTGTGGAGTGTTCAACTCTTGGGGATAAATTTTGTGATTTCTTCGAAAACTGCAAGCAGCTTAGATGTGAATCTAAGCTATCAATTATTCAGGAGAAACAGAACAGGTTTATGAACATTGATGCCAACAATACTGACCATCACACAAGGTGACAAATACTTCACAGAATGCCAATAGGTGATGCTGCGGAGTTACGATCTTCACGATACATTTCGTGATTTCTTTGGAACCACAAGCAGTTTAGATGGGAATGATTGACCAAAGCATTAAACCAGTATAACCTTACCTTAGTTGGTCGCCTGACGAACTGATGACAAAAGTTGGGTGAAAGTTGAGTGGCATTAATGAAATTCAAATGGCTTATGATACATGACATGTACATCTGAGTGTAGTCACCGTTACGTAATTGAAAGGAAATGCATGTGACATGACTATGTGTTAATAATATGTAATAATTCATCCATTTTCTAGTGATCTGCAAAGAGAGATGCCTCTGCTGGAACAATGATGATCATCTGAAGGTCAATTTCCCCAACCTCTACAAGACCAAGGACGAATAAGGAAGAGACTGGAGGCAAAATTGGAGCCATAAGATGTCGGTAAACAAGTTGAAACAGATTGTCCCTTAAACAACATCTTTCACTGCTCATGAGCAGTCCAAGTCGACTCTTTAGTTCACGGTATTTTGGTTATCATAATTTTTAAACGAAAGGCTTCATAGTGAATAGTCCTTAATTTTTAACTAATTGAAAGTAGCGAGATTCTGACCTCATGTCTGTGGTACCATATTCATGTTTTGGTTTAGTTGCAAAAAATTTCAAGTGTAACCACAAAGATGTCCTATCAATGAAGGAGCAACATTCAGCGGCTCAATAACAGAAAGTTGTTGCAACAACTGGCAATCTTAACGATGTAATTTTAAAGTTCATCGCAACTAGGATAAGTAATGCTCATAAAGCTGATTATGATGAACTTAAAATGGTTTTCCTCCAATCCTTTAGTCCAACCCCCCATACCCCTTACACACCTTTATCATTAGTTTTGCCAAGTCTCTGTAAATGATTACCGTCTAACTTTACACTGTTTTTCTTAACACAAACTTACTTATGAATCAAAAAATTTTACTCTGAAATATTTTTACACAAACTTTCGAAGTAATTGATTTGAATGCATTTTGCCATAAGCAGTGCCTTAAATTCCCTGATTTTTGAAACTACAGTATATCCTAGCATTCGGAAAGATTGTTGTTGGACATATTTGTCTTAACTAAACAAAATGTCTCAATTTACTCAGAGAGATCACAATTACCTTCCTTGCACCGGCCTGTAACGAAGAGAGTAGTATCGGGAATCTGCAATGCCAGTATCAGGGGATACCGTGGGGTCCATCCAAGTGATCCGGGCAGAACTGGACGTCAAGATTTCCACTGAAGTGATACGTGGAGGGACAAATGCAGCTGGGGGCACAAACAAAAACCACGATAAAGAATACAATGTTAGACAAGTTTCACTAGCTCTGGCTTCGGTATGATGGTCAGACCAGCCCATTCAGAAGCAGTGCTCTTGCAGCAGAACTAACGATTGCCACTTGATAGCATCGCAACAGTGCCTCACAAACCGAACTAAATTGACAAACCATAGTTTGATTATAAACACATTTGCATCAATGGCCAGAACTTTGCTTCCTTGTGTCAGAGCAAATCTGTTTGATCACTAGGTATCTGAGATATTTTAGTCATACTCAGTCACCTGAGAACAAAATTTTGCATCATGAGACACAATTACAAACTTCTGTGGATATTCAATCTCCCCTTTTTTTTTGCCCCAAACTGGGCCCTCCAGTAGTTTTCTCCATATGGGGGGGGGATGATCATAATGACACTTCTGAGCATTGTTTTGGTGTGAAGCAGTAAACAATAGACTTCTTCAATTTAATCAACGCTGACTATGATCCACAGCTTTCAGTGACAACAGAGAAATACATTTACATAACAATGACATCAAGCACTTAATTTGCTTAAAAGGAGCAAAAACAGGAAGGTGATCCTCTCACTGGTGGAGTGAGGGTGACTTGGCATCACACCATACATGGTTAGACCTCCCTCTATCACATTAAGACCCCCAGGCATCAAATTTTTTTTTTTACAGATTTTAATATATCACAGACAAGGAATAAGTTTCTTGGAGCATAATTTACAACTGCGGTAAGTGCTGCATCTGCTCTTTAAGCCCTAACGACAAATTTTTATGGGTGACATCACTACTCAGCCTCAGAGGGTAACATGAACAATTCGTCTTACATTAATATTGAAGGGACATTAAGTTGCGAGCTGCTGTTTTTACTTTAGAGAGGTGCTTTGAGTTGTTTTAAGAGATTCCTTTAATTTTTTCAAACCTGTCAAGGTTCCTTCACATATTAAAAGAATAGGCCAGACAACATTCAAAATATTCTCCTTAGGTCCATAATAACATGGAAGTACACGTCAACAACTTTCAATCTGCGCCGAGTTTTCGTGCATAGATACGGATCGCTAGTTGATTAGGCCAACAGAGCATATGACGTAGAAGTTGCACAGAAACAAAAGGGGAGACAAAACTTTTGTGTGACTTTCATGTCATCATGCCATGACTGTGGATTATTCATGAAGCTGTCTTGAAAGTGATTTATTATAACATGCATTACTACTTCAATATCTTCGTGGAACAAGTCAGTGTTACTTTTATGGGAAAGTGGCTTGTATGGTCATTACTGAATATTCTCCCTTTGTAAAATGTAGTCTGGGATGGTCTGGAATATTCTTTTGATGGCAAATGGTCAAACTACGAGTATCTCTGTGTGTCACATACAAACAAACAATATTGAGTGATTAATGATTTAATTTTGGTTTGTGAGAATTTGTAACCAAACACTTTTCACACTAGTACTTAATCATATGCAGACAGCCAATACAAGCTAAGGTAAAAAATTCATAACCTTTGGATATGATATGCTATATATGATATATCATTGGATGTGTCACCATAGTCATGTGGTTGTAACTCCTCTCAAACTTGTTAATATGACCATAACTCCATGTGCTGCTTATCAGCATTGACAGGACCATCCTTTGCAGAATAACTGATAAGGACATTGCTGATTTTTACAGTACAAAAGCCTCTCCACTGTAACTGTTACATAGTAAAACAAGCACTTCCACCCTCGCTACCTACGAATAATTTAAGAACATTGCGCACGACGATCAGATCATGTACTCACAGACATATGTTGTAAATGTGACTTCAGCTGGGGCGGTGGGCAGGTCCCTCCTGATTGGTTCCATGACCGCATGGTATTCGACTAAAGGCTCCAGGTTACGGAATGTGTAAGACTTTTGCCTGTAGTGAAGACGAAGGGAGGTGCTGAGGGAAATTGCTTCTGCATCTATGTGAAGCAGGTATCCCAGCAGGGTCTCGTCCTCCTGATCAGTGGGTGGTCTCCATCGTAGGATCACCATTTCGCCTTGGACGTCAGCGTGGAAGTCTCGGATCTTGTATTCACCATCTCGTTCATCCACGATGGGAGGTTCAGTGGATGGCAAGGGATCTAGAACAGAAAAAGTTTGTTCATTTATTAAGTGCACCTGCATCTTGTTTATTTAATCGTTTGGCAATCAAATCGCTTTGTTTCCTTAGGGAATCATAGTAGCACAGTGCTTTGTAAAGTGACAAAGATTCGTGGTATTCTATGGATGGTTACATTTCAGGAATAATAAATTAATTTATCTGAACCAGTCAACAGCAGATGTTGTTGGTATTACCTTCAATAAAACTTAACAACTTTAATTCCATAGTTAAGAATATATTTGTTGAAGATTCAAATACTTTCATGTGTCTTTTAAGACCTACTTATCCAGGAAAATGCTTTGAATGGGGTGCACACAACAAATGTCAGTCTGGTTTGCCAAATATTCTGTTTCCTTAAAGAAAGTCATTTGGTTTTGGAATTAAGTATTAGTGACAATGATTTTTGGTATTCTATGGATGACTTGAAATTTTAAAAGAAAGTAAAAGACAAAGATAAAAAGCATTTAACACATCTATTTCCAAACATAAGAATCACATCTGAACTGCCTGCTTTAGGGTAGGTATATGAACTACATCAAATCCAACTGCAAATTATAGGCAAAATGAAAAGTATGCACATAGTACATAAAACTTATAAAATTTATATATATAATATAGATTCTATCGTGCTGTACTTTCTTTCAATTTATACCTGTAGTTATTCTAGAACGAGCAGGGCTGCTGGATCCCCCTTGGTTGATGACCCTGAGTTCCACGATGTAGCGTGTCTCTGGCTGGAGGTCATAGAATGTGTACGACGTCTCCTGCTTTCCGACCGTGATTGGATCGTTTCCGACCAGGGTCAGTTCGTAGCTTATGATTGGCTCCCTTGGTTCTTCCCAGATGATCTCGATTGTATCCACGGTCGCCTCTGCAGATCGTATTGTGGGCTTGGGCAAAGGTTCTGGTGGTTCTGCAGAGTTTTGATGCAAGAGGGTTTATAAATGGACAAGACAGTTTCCACGTATGGTTTGAAAGTGAAGACAACAGTATAATATAGAATAGTGTCATGACGTTGAGTTTATTCATCTTGGCATAAAAATGAGAACACAACAAAAACAGTACCAAACACCTGCACAGGACAGGTTCAGCCCCCCCCCCCCCATGAAAAAAAGGGTTGGGGCTAAAGGTATGTTTATCCAACTAATATTTGCCAAGTGTTCCAAGAATAAATAACAGAGGATTCATGTTTCATTTAAATTCTGGTATCATTTCAACCCGTCTGATATGTATTACCATCTTTCATAATTTTTTTTTTTTTCTTCAAACTGCAGACGTAAGATCCCTATTTTAAGGCTGGGTGCATGCAGTCTAGAACACCCATGAAGTAACAGTTCCAACCATCTTGGGGATTTGGTTTTTAAAGTCAAACATTTTTTTTTATGCGCTGTGCCAAATGATCGTGGAGTCTGGCTTGGTCCTGCCAGCACACTCAGCCTCCCCAATATATTTTTGTTCCACCTTTGCCTGCCACACCCAAAGGAAGACAGTCTTTATTCAACAGAATAACAGCTGAGAGAGGGAGAGAGAGAGAGGGAAAGAGATGGATCAATTCCCATGAACAAATCAAAACATTACCTCTGCCTTTATATACCTTCAATTTCCACTACATTACCTGTAGACAGTCTCTCGGTTACAGGGAGGCTGATTCCACCTTCATTGGTGGTGACTCTCAGGGCTATCATGTACTCAGTGGCAGGTTCCAGGTAGCGAAAGGTGTACGAGAACTCGTCCGGGCCGAGGGTGATGGGTGGTCCACCATCCAGGGATATCTCGTAGCTGTAGATGTTGGTTTCTGTTGGTCTTCTCCAGTTAACGGTGATGCTGTCAGAAGTTGCAGAGTCGCTCTCGATGATAGGTGGGGAAGGAGCGTTCACCGGCTCTTAAAATCAGAATATCAAACAAGATGAGGTCTAAACATCACCAGGGGAACTGGAGAAAAGATACCCCAGCAACGTATAGGATTCAACATCCAATTTATTTTGGAGATATCTTCAATACTGGAACGTTCTTTGAACATGTTTGTCAACTAGATTGAGATCTTGGTATTTTTGTTTCAAATGGATACATTGCAACTAAGGTGGCCTTGTGCAACGCAAAGACAATTCAGGACAAAAAGAATGAGAAATATTCTGTAAGTACTTCCATCACTTCTTGGGTCTGTCGGGGGTACTTCTATCCTATTGACAGTGCGTTTTGATACTTTTAAAGACACTTGTCTTTCATTGCTACTCTGATGTGATTTAAACTGATAAGACTACATACAATGTCACCATTCATTAGTAAGGCCAATATGCAATGAGACCGCCAACAGTCCACACACAAGGTGAGAAAATTTCCTGATTTCCAGGGAAACTGTCGAAATTACTGCTTTGTTACACATATAAAGAAAAGTGACACTGATATTACACTCTGAGTAGATAAAGATACATTGATTGCATATATACACGATACCACCATCTACAAGTGAGTCACTATGTTTTCTGAAATACTATCCATTAATTTTGGCAAGAATTATCTAGCCTACATTTGATGATCGATGCATCAAACACTGAATAGTCTAACATACAATCAGCCAGAGCTGACAGCAGGGTTCATAGACAGCTCTGCAACTCTGTGGTAGAAGCCCAGAGTGTGTGTGTGCGTATGGTCTTGTCGAAGTGGGACGTGTTTCGGATAGAAATTTCGAGGCCTTAAGATGACTTTTAACCATCTTGATTGTTTCCTCTTTGTAGTGTCACTGACAGGAAGTGTTGTGATCTCATTGATGTAGATGAAATACGTCTGATCTAATCTTATCACCGAAACAGTAATTAAAAGACTCAAACTACGGTTTGGATATTAACTTTATTCCCGGAGTGCATATGGATGTGCAATCGGATCTTCTTTTACTGCAAATCCAGTCCCAACTTTATCGACCTTGGCAAGATTGGCCAGTTGTCTCTCTGCCCAAGCAACCAGTCAATGTTTTTCTTTCCTTCCTTTTTTTCCCTCTAGCTTATCTCTGAATATTTTCCCCCCATTTCGATGGCACAATCATGGCCGGATGAGTGACAGCAGTGTGGCAATCTGTGAGTTTACGAGGTCAATGGCACTTTCACCAGGCAGACACCAACCGAGCCAGACACCCGCTTTCGGAATGAGTCAGCTTCCAGAGAGTTTGAAAACAAGTCTGCATAAACAGTATCGATCAACCACGAGGTGGTTCAGTTCTTTCGAGTTGAGACACATCACAAAGGGTTGCAAGGAGCACATCGAAACCGTAGAAGATCAAAACTCCTTTAAGACCCCCTCAAAGCCAATTATGACATCCAGGGGGGTTAGATTAAAGGTATTGGGCTCTGACTATGCAATTAGCTGAATCTTCAAATCCTTCTGTCAAACTCAGGGGTATCAGCGAACAAACTGCAGCGGGAGTTTAAAGGAGACAAACAGCCCTGGGATTTTTACAGTGACCTTGTAGACTACACCCTCTGTGAAGTAACTTGGCAAATCTACCATTTTGCAATGAGGTACAATGGCAGCCTGCATGGTAAGTAAAAAATATAAATTTTAAAAAATGGTGAACACTCAGGGAAGGGTAGATCTGCCATTTCACACAAGGTGTGAGAATATCAGTGTCCACTATGAGGTCACTGCAAAACCCCATGGCTTGTTACTCATGTAACATTACAGAAAATATACCCTGAGAAGGAAAAAACTTCATAAGGTTTCTTATGCTACCTTAAACATGATTCACTCACTAGTCTCCCTCAGAAAAATGAAAAAATATTCAACTTGGGGGAGAGGAGAGCAATAGTTGCGATTTTACTTGAGTGACTGTAATGATTAAAAAGGTTTTGAATAATTCACAGAATTACAGACAGATTTTACGTCGAATGCGAAACATACTCTTATTATCATTGCTCTCATCCCGCAGAATTTAGATTTCACAAGCAATTGCAGCTTTATGGTGTACGTCTTACATTCACTCAGGAAATCTGTATCCACATGGCTGTTTTGTTCCATACATCAACGCAAACTTTCTCCCCGACAAACAATACATCTTCACCGACTTACCGGTGTATATTCTCGCTGTAGTAGGGGTGCTTGTTCCTCCACGACTTATGGAAACTATTTCAGTGGTGTACTCTGTGTTTGCGGTTAAGCCTGTGAAGGTGTGAGACGTCTCCCCGGCTTCCAGTTGAATCCTGTCGATGCCCACCAGTGACAGCTCGTACCTGAGAATGCTCTCGTCCAGCGATCGCCATTCCACAAATATGCTGCTTGAATCAGGCTGAAGGTTTGTGAATGTCGGAGCCTGTGGGGCACTCAGCCGTTCTGTGTAGACGCGAGAATGAATACATTAGTAATAACTACCTGGACGAGGAGGGATGCCATCAAAACAGGGTTAAGATTTGCAATGATGAAAGAAAGTAATATAGACAAGATCCATACACACTCCTTACAAACTGTAACAAGAAGCCATCCATCAGTTTAAAATACCCCGCACCACAAAAACGAGTGTTAAGTAATTGTGGTATTTGATTGTGGATTTGTAACAAATTAGCAGTATGCTCTAAATTTCATGGCGTTTTCAAGGCAACTGTAATTTTTACAAAAAGTTCATGACTTTTACAGGTCTGGAGTGTAAGCAAAATTTCATGACTTTTCAATGACTTTTCCGGGTAGCAATAACCATACCATGATGACTACTGTCATCAAATACACGGCAACCACGTGCCATGATGAACTAATTAGCATGCACAACAAACTGACCATTCATTGACATTGGTCTTGACCTTTTGAACTTTGCACTCACCAGTCTGTATGGACTGCTCAGTGGGGGGGCTAATTCCAACATCATTCAAAGCTCTCAGTCTCAATACATACACTGTATCGGCGTCTAAATTGGAGAAGGTGAAGCTGGTCACACCTCCTCCGAGCACTTCCGTGCCAACGGGATCCAGAGTCACTTCGTAACCGGTCACCTCTTCTGGAGGTGACAACCACCGTACCGTGACGGAATTTTCAGTTGCCTCTATGGTATCAATCACAGGTGGTCGTGGATTCCGAAGCTCTTCTAAATAAGTGCAGTAAGATGTACAGAAAGGGAGTAAGCTATAATGCTACTGTGATGAAGTCCAAGCTTAATAATTTTTGGAGGAAATAGAAGACATTCATCCCTGTCACTGGAGATTGTTCCTTTTCACACCTATCAGTGAACTTAAAGCAAGCAGGTATAACACCATTGTTACATGATTGCAAAGAAAAAATGGAATTCGCTTCTTAAGAGTTTTCCATCCTGATTTCTACCAAACGACTCCAATGCTCATACCAATATAAAAGCAACAAAAGATGCAATGCAACAACTTTGATAATAAAATAAGCGTAGGTATGGTTGTCAAAAGGATTTCTATTCAACTCTCTGTGGTGTAGTTTCCTTCCAAATCATATTCACACACATGCCTCCTGCTGCATGCGCACTGCCAAACTGCACCACTCTAATACACCTCCAACGAATGTCTTCGGTAGAAGTATCATTTTTCAAACTCTGCTTCCTTTCTTGTTTATTTTAGGGGGAGGGGCATTGAAAATTGTAATGATGTCAACTTCGCATGACTATATAAACGATGGGTTTCCTAAAATAAGCCTTCAAAGTTGTAATACCACACAACAATTTGTGACCATGCCACACAGAATAAAAAAAATTGGAAGATGGTTTGATGTTTACACCTGATAATGTATGGATCACTGTCCCAAACACCTTATCATTCTTAATACATGCTTCATATGTGCAATTGTTAAATTTTAGTTCTTTTACATCATAATATTTAACTACAAATTTCTCGGAGAGGTGAGAGTGAAATTGAGAAGAGTATTACAGGCTAGAATGACAAGATAAATAGGAACAAAAAACGAGAATAATTAAGGTTTCCCGAGACAGCCGCCTTTGTGCGAGGCAAATATAGCGGAGAACATGAAAACACGTTGTACAGCACTCGAGTGAAAGGCAAACGAGGGCAAGCTAGGGCTTTAGAGTGCGGGGTGCTAGAATATATTTTGAGGACAATTTGAGCAAAGGTCAAATGATGCATTAGTGATGCAAGGGTTAAGTATATGTCTACTATGTAAATTTTTTAAATTTTAGTTCTTTCACATCATAATAGTTTGCAATACTAAACGAGGTTAACAGTAAAAGAGTTTCTTAATTATCTATTTTGTTTTATGGAACATGAATAAAAACGGACCTGTGAGGAAAAAGTGACTCCTCTAAGTTTTTCTGTCACAGGTACAAAGTACTTTGAGCAAAACTTTGGATTCTGGTGTCAATTTCAGAGCCAATTCCTGAGATCCTCGGTCG
Organism: Stichopus chloronotus; assembly: GCA_021234535.1. Classification (NCBI taxonomy): domain Eukaryota; kingdom Metazoa; phylum Echinodermata; class Holothuroidea; order Aspidochirotida; family Stichopodidae; genus Stichopus; species Stichopus chloronotus. The sequence goes on along the minus strand of CM037835.1, from coordinate 32,588,684 downwards.
GTTACACCTGGTGCAATTAAACACGAATGGTCTCAAACGCTCACACTATGGAGTTGTTTTGAGCATAGCAAAGGTGAACTCTGTCACTCTATCTCCAGAATGTACGATGTGTAACCATTTACATATAAAACTTAAAAAATTCAGCTTTAAAAAAAGCCCAATCATGACAGCTATTTCATTCAGAATTCACAAGGTGAACTAAATAAACAAGGAACCTGATGTGGCTGCATGGACTTGAAAAATGAAATTGAAATAGGACTAAAACTTTTAATTCTCTGTACATAATCTTATTTACCACTGACCTGTCATGACTTTGTCGGTTGATGGTTCACCGGCTCCGTTTTCATTCTGGGCCCTGACTGAAACCAGGTACAAAGTTCCGGGTGTCAAGTCTTCAAAGATGAACCTGTTCTGGTCCCAGTTGACCTCCACTGTCTCCTCCTCCATCTCATCGACTCCGATACCTACGATGAAACTCCGGATGTCGTCTTCTGCCGGCCCCCAGGAGATCTCGATGCTGTCCACAGAGGGCACAGCGGTGAACTGGTTGGGAGGATCCGGTCGAAGTTGCTCTGTGTGTCACAAGAGTTTCGGTTCTCAGTTTTGTTCAAGAATGATGGTCATTTTGGTTGCACCAAGTTGATTATACGCTGATTTAAGTTCCTTGCAATCATGTTATGTATTATTTCTCATTCACTGAATTATAGCTCATAAGTGTAAAATTACATATGAGAATGAATTTCCGTTTTCCATTTCTTTGGCTGACCTGGTGGAGACATTCAAATTTAACCTCAGACCAGGCAGCACTGCAATCCAGTGACCTGAAAATCAAATGTCCACTTCTGAAACAAACAAACATCCTTCTTCTTGCAAGAAAAGTAAACATTGTAAAGACAAACATCAATAGAAATTTCCACATTGCTGACATACACAGGAAGAGGATTCTAATCATGCCAGCCAGAGACAGCCAGCTGAGGCCAAACTGGCACCTTCCGACAGGCATGAAGAGCATTGCCAGATTTCCAGCCAGTATAACCATTTACGAAATGGTACAACTCTCTTCATTTGCAAGAACTCTGAAGCATACTGTATAATTCAAATATATACAATATTAAAGAAGGCCCTTTGACAAAAAGTATGCTTGCCATAACCTCATTTTCAAACACCACAACAAGGGTCGACTCTGAACACAAATTTAGCTTAAAAACAGGAAAAAAGACTACACCACTTGCTACATCCTCCCCCAGAATGGCATTCGCACATGCACCAACAAAACATGCGAGTTGCCACTCAGGATCCTCTAGCGAAAAATTTGGTGGGTACATATGCAACATACAAGTAAAACAAATACAACATACAAGCAAAATGTTGCCACAGAAGCTTGTATTGAAATTACGAATTTTGACAGTGGAGTTTCTCAAAATCTAGTATCTTTGCAAAAGTCAACTGAAAATGTATTACCATGTCATGCACTAACAATTAACCTCCTAAACTTAATTTGATTTTCACTACCTCTGATCATGCAATACTTACATATAAGCACAATACAAGAATTAACCTCTTCATCCCACTTTAGAAAAAACACTTTTGCTGCAGGTGACCTTGGTGAATGTTTTTTTTCTCAAGACACAAATGATAACTATATTTCCTGTGCAGAATCATCAATTGACATGAAGTATAAGTTTGACTTGTTCTCACTACTGATTACAAGCAAAGTTGCAGAAACTTTGTGAAGTGCAAAATAGGTCTATGGTCAGCATCAGTTTTATGGAGAAAACTGAGTGAAAGTAAATTGAGAACTGAGCTTGTCTACAATAATGGGTCAATGTGGTTAATGTAAAGTGTTACAGGGATGGTGAAATTTTAAGTCCTCTAAGAAAAAATTTTAGTTGTGTTATTTTGGTTGATTGGTCGTCCCAATTTTTTCTGAAAGATGGAATATAGTTCTTTTCACCTATTACCACTTTTCAAGTGGTAGGTATAATTGGTTAAGTGGCAGGGACAGACATGAAAACACTTTGATCCAGAAATCTTTAAGGAGGAAAATATGTAAAAATAAACCCTGTATTTACTAGAATGTTAAACAACAGACATATTTTCACTGAAATTGATTTACCATTAGTTAAAAATAGACTAGTAGGGAGATTAATATTCATGTTGGTAACAAGGACAGACATCACATTGGTAACAAGGACAGACATGTCTGACCTAGTTACCAAGGTAACCAATCTATACTCAACAAAATTAGGCACTTGAACGCATTGTAAAACAAGTTTTGCTCTTTCCTGGAAGTGTAAACTAATGATAGTTGAAAGATTCATCAATAACCAATGTCCCCATGTGCCCATGTTATACCACTGACGAGGACATGGTTACCTTGGTAACATCTGGACAGACATCACCTTGAAGGCTCTCATATCCTTGATGTAGGCAAAAAGATGGCAGAAAGCATGCAAACCAATGGCAAACATGGCCTTTTGCAACCAGATGCAGTTTAATAAAATTCTCTGGAAATTTGTGTCCTACAGGCCTGTAAACATGACAGCTACACCGATGTAATCACTAAGGGACAGACATGTTACACGCTGTAACATCATGTGCTCTGTAATCGGCTATGATGCATTCACTGGGGGATTATTTCATTTGTGGTACTTCACACGATCAAGGTTAAGTGTAACATCATAACCTTAGATCTGGAAATCTTTTCTTTTAGTTAAAATACCAACTATTAAGATCTAATATCCAGAGGACGGACAAAATCTCAAAATTCTACTCCAAATTGCTGATTAAAGTTTGCGATGTTTGTGCACCTAAAAATATTTATTTATCATTTACCATTTATTTTGCACACTACATTTATGAATGAAGACAAAATATCTGCACAAGTCACATCTGCAAAGGTCACAATCACATCATAAATTTACATCACATCGCATGTAACACTTATAGGTGGGCAAAAGAGGGCAAAGTAGCCCGAAATTTTCCCCAAAACAGCCTGCACATAAGTTGGACATAAATAAAATTGTCTTCATTATCTCTTTACAGTCCTCCAAGTATGGTGAAAGTTCTGTAAAATCACCAACCATTCTGTCATCTTTCAACATAACATCAAAGCAAAAATCAGGTACTGAATATTTCCCTCTATTGCAAACAAACCCAACTACATGTCACACTTTAAAATTCCCTGAAAACTATAGTTAACCATAGTTACCGACATAAGCTTGCTGAAGCGCGACTTCACTGGAGCCAACTCTGTTGAAGGCACGGAGAGAGAGGGAATAAGTCCTGCCAGGCTCAAGGTTATCAAATGTGTAGGTCTGGGTGTCAGCATCCAGTTGTACCGTCTGCTCATCCGAACGGTCTACTCTGATGCCCAAGATGTAACCTCTGACTATCCCTGACTCTGGTTGTAACCATCTCGCAAAGATGCTCTGCTCAGTGACAAGAACCTCAAAGTACTGGGGAATGCCTGGAACAGTTACCTCTTCTTCAACTACTAGAGAGAAAATAAATATCCCATGGAGACGAATCATCGTAGCAGAAGCAATGAAATTGTATGCATGATCAATTGTGCAATACAAACTGAGAGCTTTGTGTATTAAGCTTCCTGTATTCCTGAGAAGGCTTCAGGGAGCTGGGAAGCTAGCAGAAAATATAAAGAGAGGAGTGTCATGTTTAATGTTTCTAGGTTTGTTAACTTTCTGAATTCAACGCGCTCTGTAACTTCAAATTCAAGCGCAACTTTAAGATTTCAGAAAAATGAACAAACAAACACTACGTTCTTGTAAAAGACATGCAGACATAAGAAATCCACTAAATTCCAGTACAGTAATGACATTTTGAAGATAATGGCATCAAACAGTATAACATTGCCCACATCTAAAATATTGCACAGTTTTCAAGCCACAGGCACAGTTCATTAAGATCTGATCCAGCTAGAATAAGTGAACATTCAGATCGACCTGCAGATGATCACCTTTGCACATGTCCCTTTCAGAAAACTGGATCTCATCCAGCGTAGGTAAACTTTCAAAGACAAACCTGCAGGTGATCACCCTTGTACATACCCCTTTCCGAACATCGGATCTGATTCAACTAGAGTAAGTGAACATTCAGATCGACCTGCAGATGATCACCTTTGCACATGCCCCTTTCTGAACACCGGATCTGATTCAGAGTTGCCAACATTCAGATGGACCTGCAGATGATCACCCTTGGACATACCCCTTTCTGAACATCAGATCTGATCCAGCTAGAGTAAGTGAACATTCAGACCGACCTGCAGATGATCACCTTTGCACATGCCCCTTTCAGAACACTGCATCTGATTTAGATTTGCACAAATTCAAATGGACCTGCAGAGAATCACCCTTGGACATACCCCTTTCCGAACATCGGATCTGATTCAACTAGAGTAAGTGAACATTCAGACCGACCTGCAGATGATCACCTTTGCACATGCCCCTTTCAGAAAACTGGATCTCATCCAGCGTAGGCAAACTTTCAAAGACAAACCTGCAGGTGATCACCCTTGTACATGCCCCTTTCAGAACACTGGATCTGATCCAGAGTATGTGAACATTCTGATGGACCTGCAGATGACGACCCTTGTACTTGGGATCGGATTCTGTAAATCATTTTACTGTACCTTCACAGGTTCCGGGCAAAATGACCTGTCCAGTTGACCAGATCATGTGTACCCTATTCATCAGATCTAGACGAGCAGCAACTTATGAGGACACAAGAGCCAGGGAAGTGAGATTTTATTTAGAAGGACCTGGCTGCTCACATCAAATTATATCCACTGATTGATGAGTTTTACCACTGATATGCAGCAAAATGTCCTGTAGATGGATGGTTTTTAAGGTGAATCCCAGGCAGGGACCACAACTTCTGACTTATTTAAGTCATTTCAAACCATTTTCATTCATATTCTTGACATTTTGAAATGAACTTGTCATGGGCAACACGATATGTTCAAACTTCTCACCCTAAAGAGTTTCTAACAATATGCGTGTATATGAAGGGTGCCATGATTGTTATGTAACTGTCTGTGATCTCTGTGGCGCGTGACAAAGTCGACAGCCTGCTCGGATTCATGAGGATCAACCCCATTATTCTACATAATTAGTATCTTGGCTAATTGCCCTGTCTCTGGAAAGGTTTAGTTTCAAAACCTTCACAGCTGTATGAGCTTCATACTTACAGTAGTAGTATAATGGCTGCATACTTCATATAGTGTTTAGAAACTCTGTTGGACAGGAAGTTTAAACGTATCGTGTCCCCTATCAGAAAATCAAAATGCCAAGAATGCGAATGAAAACAGTTTCAAATAGATAAGTCAGAAGATATGGTACTTGCCTGGAATCCCTCTTTTAAGGAGGATAGGTAGCTGTGAAATACATGTTTACCCCAACTGTGCAAGTAAGCATTGATGACATTTGATCTGACATGTATCAGCGACATTCACAATAAGATACATTGCATGGCTCCCTCTGTACTCTGACATTCGGGTAACAACAAACTGCAAGCTACGTCCCTACACTTTGCTATAAATTCCTCCCCTCTGATTTAAATAATACCAATTATTTCTTTTCCTACCTGTACGTCAGAGTTACGGACTTGACATGTTAATGCAACCAACTGAAACTAGTACAATGCCAATTTAAGCGCCACCGGAGAAAAAAGTTCAGCGAAACAGGGTCGTTGCATGTTTCGTGCATCTGTATCACATATTCAAAGCCTTCAGTGTGAGACAAATGGGTAAAGCATACATGAAAAGACAGCTTATTTCCATGGCCAAGGTCCAGAATGAGATTCAAGGGGCTGCAAGGGCAAAATGCCTTGTAAGTTCTATGAAAGCAAAGAAGAGTCATGACTTAATACAACCACAATGATTACAGTTTAATAAGTGACTTACCACCAGAGGTCGTTGATGCCTCTACCTCTTGCGAACCTCTTCCCATACCATTCTGGGTCTTCGCGAAAATTGAAAATGTGTATGTGGTACCTTCTGCGAGATCTGCAATGCAAGAGAAATGGCTGTACTGTAGTAATTTACAACATTTTAAAATTTTAAGGTTCCAAACTTATTCTTGGCTTATTGGTATCAGAGTACATTATGTCCAGTTGTAAAAACAAGAAACAGAAGCCTGAGTTATTGCAAATACTGTAAAAAAAACAATGACTTGTAATCATGTAAATCCTTTCCATCATGTGGTGGTATGTTGTAATATAGCTTCAGGATAGCAAACTATCCTTACCACCACTAAACTGTGAAGAAATTCGGTGCCTTTGCAACAAACCTATGGCTTACCAAGATCATGAATTTTAGGCAGAGTACCTCCTGCTAAAATGTGGATGGATACGACAATTAATTCCAAGCTGTTTCATGAGTCCTAGCCTGTCTCCTTCTGCCACCACCAGCCACACTTTCTATCAACAACATAACTGACAGAGATGCAAAAACATTACAGGAAATGGCCATTCTATCCCAGATCAGGTCTGTAGCTGGACCAATGAGTTCTATGCAAAATGGTGCCAGATTTTTTACATTTTCTTTTGTACTAAAAAAAAACTAGAAAGCCAAAAGGCTTAGTGATTCCTTGCCTCATGATATATATTGTAACAAACATGAATCGCCCACATGACAAGCATGAGATCCACACAGTTATCCTACTTGAGATACCATCTTAGTAAGGTCAAAACCTGTTGAAATCTCGTGACCCAAAATGACCTTTCACCTCCACTTAAAACAATAGGGATCACCTACCCTATATGGCCATCAACATGCTAAATATGAACAATTCACAAACTAAGTATAAGATCCCTCTTATTTATCACTCTTAAAATATCATGCATACAAGGTTTTGACCTTTTGTCACCCCAAATAACCTTTGACCTACACAAACATGAGAAAACTCCCGAACGGATATGATGCTGCAGGGGAACAAATTATATTTTGTCGTGTCTAATAACTTGATAAAAAGGTAAACATGTTTATTTAATCAAAATTATAGCACTTTATTTTGTCGAGTTACAGCTATTGGTGGCAGCTCTTTCATATTTGATTTTTTGGCATGATGCCCTTCCCAATGGCTATGAGGTCCTTGAAAAGTAGCAAAAACTGATATTCCTATTAAACAAGAATCTAGCATGACTTGCAATTTTGCCTTTAGTCTTCTGAAAGACACAACACACAGTACAAGTTTCCCTGGTTTGATACACAGTAGTCATTTGTTTGAAGCTCACCTGAACTACTGTAAAGTGAAATAGGGCGTTTAGAATACACCAACATGGCATACAAAGAAATTCACCTTAACCATTGTTAAACCATTCAGTCTCATCAATAAATATCTGTCAAAGCTTCATCTCCTCAAAACATTATGCATGTGATGAGTAACAGATGCATCATTTGAATTTTAAAAAGTTTGGGTGAACAAATTATTGTTGAGCAACAAATAGCTAAATTTCTGATCTGTGAGAATCTTATTCCTTGAAAATAAGGCTACTGTAATTTGTTATTTTGTTAATCTATCATTCTATGTCCACAAATAATGGTTTTAAAAATATGGTTGTTTTCTGTAAAACAAACGCCCTATTTCCTTTTAAGGGCTAAACAGAGACACTGTTTATACAGTAAATGGTTAAGTCCATTGAGCAACTGGCTCAACAGACTGTATGATTTATTCTGGACATTGTGGTTTCTACTGGCAGTCAACTGTGATAAATTATGTCAGATAACAGTGACCAATTTGAACAGAGGGGGGTCAGTTACAATTTGATTCATTCAATTAAGCAGTCACAGTTCATGCACGCTCAAGGGTATTTGATCCAGTTGATCAGTAATTTAGTTCTTTTTATAAGGCTAATAACCCGTGGTATATTTAATCAATTCCAATTTACAATTCATGCATGCTCACATGTCCTTATGAGGATAGTGGCATAAGGTTTGCAAAATAATAATCTTTGATACCAAATATAATGTTGTCTTCATCTTTTCTTCATGGTTATCGAAGAGACTATGTTGGTATGTCCTAAAAGAAGTTCTCAAATCAACAAGAGGATTCTACATTCCAAGTATAAAATTCGCTAGAAGGACCGTTCTTAAAATATTGTAGATTCAAGTTTTTTCACATTTTGACCTCCCATGACCCCAAATGACCTTTCACCTCTGCCAAAAAAAATAAGGATCATTAACTCGATATGGGCAATCCACACACTAACTATGAGATCTCTGACATTTACCATTCTGGAGATATAGTGTTTACAAGCAATTTTCAAGTTATTTACCTTTTGACCTCTGGTGACCCTTGTACTCAATAAGATACACCTACCCACTTCATATGACATCTGCTCAAGCTTCTCTTCTTGAGATATCATGTTTACATGGTTTTCACAATTTGACCCCGGTTGACCCCAAATGACCTTTGACCTCCACTGAAAACGATAGGGTTCCTTTACTCAACATGGTGCAACTACATACTAAACATGAGATTTCTACAAGCTTCCTTTCTTGAGATATCGTGTTTACAAGGTTTTCACAATTCGACCCCTGTTGACCCCAAATGACCTTTGACCTCCACCAAAAACAATAGGGATCATCTACTCAATATGGTCAATCTACATGCCAAGTATGAGATCACTCAGAGTTACGCTTCTTGAGATATCGTGTTTACAAGCAGGTGTCACACACGCACATACATACATACATACATACACACACACACACACACGACATCACCATCGCATAGATTCCTCTGCCTTCGGCAAGGAATAAAAAAAAAGCAGGACCTTTCACTGAAAAATTTCAAAAATTGTTTTTGGGGGGAGGGAGGGGGAATGTGCCCTGTGCCTCCAGTAGCTACATGCATGCCTCAGATTCCGAGAGTCGTCCCTCACAACTTGGGGGAAGAAGTAATCTCCCAACTACACACACAATAAGGTTCACTTTCCACATTATCTCCATCCATGACATTTTCAGTGATCAACAGAGGACAGTTTGGATGGATCATAACCCCAAGCAATATTTTTGGCTTCCCAATAGCAGAATTCTCGACTTGTTCTTCTCTTTGATTGACAACAAATTCAAAATAAAAGATGCAGATTAGATCATATTACACAAAAGACACAGGGATCCATCATTTTGATTACACATGTGGAGGAATTTTTGACAGGCTGTGAGGGAGGGACTAAATGTAAGTGGTTGGAAGAATTGAACTGTCTGGGGTGATGAGTTTTGTTTTCAACAATTGAATAATTACAGATCAGAGACTGAGTCCAGGTCTTGTGGTTGATCATACTGTTTTAAGCCCTAGATTTAACTCCTCAAATTCTCTGCTACAATGTCAGTAATGGCAGACGCCTTCCACGAACAATGCTCAGACGTTCACCTCGACATATCAGTCCCCACAATGTAACCATATCTTAGAAATAGTGTACTAGACAGGAGTAGACCATGAATTCCATGTCAGTCACCCATACAGTCGCTCTTTCATTTTGATGACATAAAGGATTCAGGATTAAAGGTAAAATATCTGACAATGACACTGACAACAACAAGAGGTCTTTTCCTGAAAACCAGCAAATTCCAATGCACTTTCAAAGCACTTGACAATAATTACAAACTCAAAATCATTTCCACAAAAATTTGCTGAGAGAATTGCCCGATAACCTTATTTGTGGAATATCAGAAAAATTGGCAAAGGACCACAGCAACTTCCATACCTTCTACAGTGTATACCAATTTGTTCTTTGGTAAAGTGACTTTTTTATCTTTCCGATCCTCAGAAGCACGGTAGTTGAGTCGAAAACCTTTCAACTTTTCTCCACTTCGGAGGGGAGGGCGATCCCAAGATAGAGTTATGCTGCTGGTGGTAGTCTCGACGACTGCCAAGTTTTCAGGAGCTGCAGCTGAAAGGCAAAACAAAAAAGAAAAAGGGACCTGTCATTAAAAAAAAAACAAAAAAAAACACCTTTTTGACTGTAGCCATTCTTCTTACCGCAAAGTTTCAACTGATTACAATATGAAGGAAGTCACATTGTTGGAATTAGGTCACTGCCAACAGGGATAATTTTAGAGATGTAATTATAATAATCACTATCAATCTATCATGAAGAAATTAAAAACTACTCATGATTTCTCCTCACTTCAAAAATTTGATTTCATTTTTCATTTTTGCAGAACATTTAATTCATAGATTGTATCTTACAGGTACTGTATCTCTGCTTCTGGATTACAGGAAAATATATTTTAGAAGTTAGAAAAATAAACACTATATATGCATGCCCCCAACTCCCATTACCACAGCTTGTTTCATAGCAGAGATATAAAATGTTGAAAGATATTCACTTCATTTGAAACAGCCAAATACAGTACTTTGTCAAGTCCTTCTTGTGCAACTCATTTCACCTGCTTTTGGTTCCTTTTGAAATTAAAATAACCTTGAAAAGTTTACTGCCTTCTTGCATTTATAGCATGTTGTATTGACAAGGCTTGTAGGCCTATACAGTGGGCAAGTCACCTCTATAGCCTCACAATCAAATTTCATGACAAGTAAGATGCAATATGACTTTTGAGAAAAACAAAGGAGAACAAAAGAAAGCAGTCTGAGTTATTGTAAAGTGACTCAACAATTTTGTAGATTAGCTACCATTTTAATTTAAGTGAATAAATTTCAACATGTTACATTTTTGCTCAGGAATGTCCTGTGAAGTTGGGATGTAACTGGATCATTTGAATTCCTTTTTTAAACTTTGTGAAATGTTTTCTATTCTCTGAGTTTAGGTACCTTTTAATTGTCATTCAAAAAGCGTGCATCCATGCAACATTACTACTGTAGATGCACTTCTGATAGAACGCACTCGGCTGACGTGCATCAATGCAACCTTTTGATTTCTTCAAATCAGGCAAGCTATAATTGTGTCAACATTTCTTGCCTATGTTGCACTTTTTGAGACTTAACTTGGGGTCATATGAAGCTAAACCAATTGAAGTCATTCCTGTGGTGGTATCAGCTACAGACCAATGACACCATGCTGACACAACACCTTTACAGTGTAGTCAGAGAATGTTTACGTTCCTGACAATCAGACAAGACAGCTTCCTCTGGTGGCTTAGCTTCCACAGTGCAATAGGAAGGACATTGAACAGTGTATTGCATAATATTCATCCTAATTGGTCGAATCTGTGGATATCGTTGGACTTTTCTTCACCTTCAATGCAGTTGGTGATGTCAGATATTACCTTTACCTCAACGTATGAACATGTAAAGTGTAAAATTCCTGCTTGGTATTTTTCGCAACCTTTTCCTTATACATGTATTTATTGATTATTTATCCATCCATCAATTTGTCCATTCATTCATCCATTAATTTATTTTCTGTTTGTTTTGTATACAGCTAGTGACTGTCAGCTACATAAGGTGATTCTGAATTACTGTAAGCAAGAACTTCAATGCTGATTGACCACATGCACAGTATGAAACAAGGAGATCATACATCACTGCTCCTAACCCAGTATTCTTCCATACATGTGTGGTTTTCAAATAAATTTCACAGTTTTATCTGAACTGCAAAGCTTTCCTAAAGTGATTGCATTCAAACGTAAAAACCCAAAGGCTAAGATTTATGTTTGATCCTGAGTTTTTCTGCGCTTTTAATTGTACAAGCAGGGACAGAATGCATTATTCAATAAAAAAAAGATAGTAACTACTTTGAAAAGCAATGCAACTTGGCATATAAAAGGTGCAAAAAAAGCAGATTTCACCTTCGGAAAATTAAAGGTTGTAGCAGAGCATTCTTTAGTGAAATGAATATGCAATGGTACAGACAATAAGGTGTCAACAAACATATTACTAAAGTTGCACTAGATGTACAGTAGCTTCTTGATCAGTGTCAGGATTAAATTGTAGCAATTACAGTAGTGAAACGAAGCACTGTTTTTTCATATAAACTAAAGGAATCCATATGACCTCATTGCAGCATCAGCGGTCAGTTGTTCTGACAAATGAACATCCATTACTACCGTACACTTCTGACTGGCTTGCTCAGAGAAGAGCATCGTCAAGTTGAATGAACTCTGTCGACCACTATATCTACATCTACTTTTGGGCATGGAATTTTGATGTTTTTACTGTTTGCATACGCACGCAATTACTTTAAAGGCTGTATTGCATCACCCTAAGCTATATTTTTACCTCCCTGAAAGGAAAATTCTCAACTGGTTCTAAGTTACAGTACTCCTAGATTGCCAGCAAATTCGAAAGATGCAGAGCAGCTCCTATTACACAGCGTACACAGGGATCCATTGTTTTGATTACACATGTGGAGGAATGTAAGACAGGCTGAGGGAGGGACTAGAGGTACAGTAGGTGGTTGGGAGAATTGAAACCATCAGTGGTGATGCATTACTGCCTTTAAATCTTTGATTTTCTTTTGCTCGAAATTCTGTTCACAGTCTTATGAGTAATACATTGCATCCTTGCTTTAAATATCTCTCAATCTAACCCATTGAGGGTAATGTTCAAGCATGCCTCTATCAAACTGACAAGCTTGCTTGGAGTTGCTATTGTAAATTATTGCCTATTTTTAAGTGATTGCGTGCGTAGGCAAAAAGTAAAAACATTGAAATTTCATCTCAAAAAGTTTGGTAAGTCTTTTAATTACACCATCCAGACAATCTGGGAAAATCAATGGGTTTCAGTTGGTTAATTTTGCCATATGATGTCAAATTCTTCTGACATAATGACAACAAGTGTAGAATGCGGTAATGTAGTGGTTGACAGTTTTCATTCAAATCAACGGTGTGCTTCTTTGAGCAAGCCAATGTAAAGTATACTAGTATTGAATATTCAGTTAACAACTCAGGATCACTGACGCCACGGGCACAGCTGTGTTCAGTTTGTAGGTTATTTGTACATACAGTGTTTCCTTTCACCAAATACTACAATTCCCGATACCTACCAAGGAGCGACGACTTGAGTAGTATGTTTTGGATACACTAGTGAGACCTGTACTGTTGCAAATTCATTATGTAGGTGGTTATAGTAAGAACCGTTAATAATCAAATATGATTTCTGTTTTTTACTGTTCTTATGCCAATCCCATTGCTTTTTCAGCATAGTTACTGTCATTTTCCTTCAGTGAAAGACATAGTCCGTTCATGTTTGGCTTCACGTGTACATTTAAAAATAAAGGAAAAGTTAGGATCAAACATAATCTCATCTTTTTGGTTTTTCAGTACACACACAATCACTTTAAAGGGAAATAACTGATCATTGGGGCCAATTTAATTTGTCAAAGTTACAGTTTAAAAATTGTAAACTTGTGTCTAACATATCCATTGAGGGTTTCTACCAATCGGACAAAGATAGGGGAACTTGTTTCTTGTACAAAATGGAAGCACATTCCCCTTCAGGGCTTAGGCAGCTTAAAAAATAACAAGTTAAAATTCTTAATTGGTTAATTTAAAATTATTATGATTTACTCACTGAGAGGACTACAGCACACTAGCCAGCCTTGCACTGGACCCGAAGTCCAATACCTGCGAAACTATGTAATTGGTCACTACGATGGTGGAACAGAATGTTAGGACCAATCAGTGTCTTGTTTGCCAGTAAGTTCACAGTGGTGCTTAAGAAAACAACATATCTGCATCACCTGACAGCATTTCTGTATCCTTGAACTCCATAGAAGGTGAGGATGGCTTATAACATTCTGTACCACAGTACATCACTATAGAGTTATCTAGCTGGTTCTAACCGCACGTGTTTCCAGCTGGTTGTGATCAACAGGTGTATAGTCTTTTTTTTTCATGATGAGGGAGAAGTAATTACCATCTCCATAGGAATAGTACAAGAACCACTTGAAATTTAAGTTTGTACTATACAAAGGGAATCAAACAGATAGCACACGTAACAAATTCTATTCTTGGAAACCAACAGCACGCTGAAAGCTGAGAATCCTAGGACGTCATGTGATTGCTCCAAACAAGGAGATACTGTGCTGAAGGAGATGGCTCCCTGCACCAAATCAGCGGAATCAACTGGCATGATCGACCTTGCTGGACAAGCTTATCAAGAATTCTGACCAACTATACAAAGATAAGCTCTGCAAAACAGGGAACCAAATTCAGCAAAAGTATATACTGTACCCACTGCCGAATTAAGAGAGTAACAAAAAAGCCCAAAATGATCACAAAGAGTGTCAAAGTGACCTTTGTACATGGTGTGTGACTGTGTGTATGCTATCCCCTTGGGAAGTTCAGTATAGTACCTTTTGTGCCTTAGCTAATTGGAAAGTGAAAATTAGAGCTTCCAGTAAAGAGAACAAGCAAATGAAACAAGTTAATTTATGATACAAGTTAGAAATAGAATAGACAGCAGATGTAGAATTATTCTGCGGTACCTATTCACAGGTTTGAAACACTCGGAAAGTTGCACCTTGCAATGTCCAATTATCAATTTCAGCCCATGAGAACAAAGGTCCAAAGGAACAAAGATCGAAGGTCCACAAGATCCATGGTCCACGAGACAGACATGAAACACTCGCCCTCAAAACCAGGAACTATAATGAATCATGGAGAGCTGTTTATGACAAAGCGCAGACTAGCATGCAAGGGGTTGGTGTTGGGCACACCGGGAGACCATTATATGACTTTTGGCCTAGCCTTATTGAAAACACTGTATGCACGGATGGTCGATGATGATCGTAAAAACTGGGAAAAAAAAATGGCAGGTATTTTCGACTAAATGTGGACGAGCTCGGGCATTTTACCTTGAAAAATTTGTAAATATATGTACTACAATAAAATTAAAACTGAATTCCAATTCACATTTAATCAACATACTAGGTTTGCATTTTCAAAAGGTAATCCACAATATGCCAATTACTCCCCAGTGTCAAGTTAACCTGAAACGGACAAAGGACCGTGTAAAGGAAAGGTGCAAAGGTCCACAGTGCTAGCATTACGTTACATGGAGCCAATCAGTAACAGCATTTTTCTTCCCCCCCCCCCACCCGGTCTTGTGAACCCTTTTTAATTTTCAGTCTCGCGAACCTTCGGTGTCATGAACCCATTTTGATTTTCAGTCTCGCTAACCTTTGATCTCGTGAACCCTTTAATTTTCGGTCTTGCGAACCTTCTGTCTTGTGAACCCTTTTTGATTTTCAGTCTTGTTGAACCTTCTGTGTCCTGAACCCTTTTTGATTGTCGGTCTCGCGAACCTTCGGTCTCATGAACCCAGCCTTTTTGGTTTTTGGTCTTGTGAACCTTTGGTCTTGTGGGATGCCCACCAACATATCAGGTTATGTTTGGACAGGCTACTGCTATGTAATTATTACTTCCTGAAGTTTACAATTCTGATACAACAGCTTGATTTCTATTCCTCTGCAACAATATACAGTATGACTAATTAGTGTAACAATTACAATTGCCATCAATGACACACATGCATAGCAATCACAACAACATGTCCTTCTGAACAGGGTTGACAATTTATGTTACAGGTTGAATGGGAGTGTTGAAACATGGTAGGAGCTGAAAATGCATATCTCCATTTATGCACAGAATGCACAGTTGAATCCAGTATTAGAATCTCCATCTTCCATCTCAACTAAATTGTTGGTCCTCAAACATCAACAAGTCTGGCAATTCGTCAAGCTGCCGAAAGTCACAAGCCCTTTCAAGTTCCAACAATGTGACAACTCCTGACTCAACAGGAAACATGCTGACAGAATGTCATCCACTCCCGCCAGCACGATCTTGGTTTAGTCTGTAGCAGGCATTAAAATAGTTGAACAGATAGCACTGGATAAAAAAAGGTATTATAAACCAAATTGTGAATTATCTCTCTGTTTTGACTGTTTGATCTAAACAGATGCCTGTCAAATGTTGTTTACTCCATTCCTTACAGGCTATGATGAGACTTCTTTTTTTTTTCTGGAACTCTTTTGAGTGACATCTTCTCCAGACTATCTGACACTGAGCCCCTCCAGTGTTCCACATCAACATCACAATGGTCATGCACTGTGCACATCAACCCCGAGGTTGCACAACGGGTGGTGCAATAAATGTGTACATAGTCTGAATTATTCCTGCAGGATCATGTTTGACATTTTACCTCCTACTGTATGTTCAGTTTGAGTGACTCATTGACATGGTAAATCCCTGTGCATGTAACGTTTGCTGCTTTTGACTACGAACTTAGAACTACCTGCCTCTTGACTCAGCTGCATCTGGCGGTTCCAGCAAATTTATGCTTCTTTGGCAAACTGGCAGAATTTGTCTACCATTCTGCTTTTATGACTTGATTACAAGGCCCACAGTGCAAGTGGAGCTAGCGATATTTTTAGTTATGCTGGAAGGTGAAAATATGTCTCTGCTTTAACCAAAGTTACAGCATAATTACTGTAACTAGGGAAAATTCTCCACCTGGTACAGACATACCACAAATTCAATAGGATGGATGAACTACTTCATTCTTGGGCAACTTCATCCCATAGTACATTTAATCAAACCAAGTAACATCCCCACCAGTGCAAATTACACAGTGCTCAGCGAATTAAGATCTATAATCACGGCACCTAAGTGACAGTAAACATCCGAAACATACTACTTTTTACAAATCACAAACCATGAACAGTCGCACTCACGACGCTGTACCTCCATATTTTGAAGAATTAAGACTATAGATTCTCGGTCTACTATCAGCTACGGTGCATGTGATGGAGATGATAATTTCATACAAGCACCACAGACAGATTGTTTAATAGAATGAGACACAAGTGAGAGATGAGCAGGGTGTAAACTTCTAAGGTATCAAGCAAAAACATTCCATTGTAGGTAGGGGATGTGACCAACGCAGTCACCACTTCATGTCAAACGAATTCACTGGGACTTTGGCATATTTTGCCCAATCGGGCAAGGAATCTAAATCACAACTATTCTACCCTGTTAACTCACACACAAAGGCTCATAGTCGTTCCAGTTCATATTCCACATGTATTCAGTGGTATAGTCAGTGGGGGGAGAGGTGCAGAGTGCCCCCCACAGAATATTTTGGTGATGCAATGGATGATGTTGAAAACTAGAGGAGAAGAAAAAAGAAACAAATAAAAACAAGAGGAGGGAGGGATGATAAGTTGATGGAGTTGGGGAGGAACTGGCTTTCCAAGTGTGATCTTTTTATGATACTGAAAACTAAGAGGCAACAAATTGATAACACAATAGAAACAAGGTGTCTATGAAGTTGCAAAATCTTTGATTCGAGGTTTCGGTTGGCCATACATGCACCTACTTATTGTATAAGCATATCCATCTAAGGGATGAACTGTGCATCAGAACGGTGGGCATATATTTCAAACAACACACATTGGCAATATGCCTCTCCAAACAGTCAATCAAAACATTGGATGCTAATTATGTCACAGGTTATGGACTCCATGCTCCTCTATTTTTTCCAACTCCAATGCTGAATGGAAAAAAAAGAAATTCCGAGAAAGTATTGGTTGTC
Organism: Stichopus chloronotus; assembly: GCA_021234535.1. Taxonomy (NCBI): domain Eukaryota; kingdom Metazoa; phylum Echinodermata; class Holothuroidea; order Aspidochirotida; family Stichopodidae; genus Stichopus; species Stichopus chloronotus. The sequence goes on along the minus strand of CM037835.1, from coordinate 32,571,171 downwards.
AATAAATGTCAACTAAGGCAATTGCCAATACGAGCCAATTTTCTGTCATATTATTATGTAAATGCACATCAATTCTACCACTTAAAAGTATATGTCAATTCTACTACTTGAAGTGCACCATCTTCATTTTTTAAAAAAAAAAAGTTGAAAATGTTTCACAACAGATGCATGCAACAAGCTCGTTTCACCTGGGAATTTCCCCTTGACGATTTTGAATCGATTTGTTGCATCAGACTCAGATAATGTCAAAACTATCTACCCCAACTTTCATCTTTATTTTCAAGCTTAAAATGGGTCATTATTGACCAATAAAAATGTAAGGTCTAAAGGTACCTTAAGGCTTCTTCCCCTAAAATTTGCCAACTGCCCCAAGGATAAATGGAACAGGTTGCATAATTCATTACCATTCTTGTATCATCTCAACCCACCTGATAAATATTACCATTTTTCATACACTGATGATTTTTTTCTCACTGAGAAATTTCAGGCATGCATGAGACCCCTATTCAAGGCTGGGTACATGCAGCTTAAAACAGCTGGGAAGTGCCATTTCTGGCCATCTGGCAGGTTTGAATAGTCCAAACTTTTCTTGTGTGCAATGCGCCAAATGATGGTGGTGCTCCACTTCCTTAGTCCTGCTGGCACTCAGCCCCTTCCAATACTTTTTCCATTCCATAAGCTTTACTTTAGGTTCATGGGTACAGGTGTCAAAGAGAAGTCAATTTTGCACCATGACTGGGCGATGAAAAAACGGCAAAAATAATCCTTTTCAGATAAAGGGAGGAGGTTACCCCTTCTCCTTAAGCCTCACCACATGCAAGGTATCTGTGGACTGACTGATTTGAAATCCTGGCTTAAGCCCTGGCAGAGGTTATCCTTTCTCTTATATCCCTCCCCAGGACAGCGGTCAAGGAGTAGGGACAATGAGTAGATTTTTCCCCTCTCAAAAAACCTGGCTGTGCCCCTGCATATATTCAGAGCAGTAAGTGAGTAAGCCTATAACATTTATGATTTCTTTCTCCCAACTTGTGCCAATTTTTGGTTTTCTTCCTTCCATTAGTGGTTATTAATTCTTAAAATTACTTGAAGCTAAAAGTTTACCTGAAACTACATCTACAGACAAGAAATAAATGAGGGTAGTCATATAGCCCAAGAGTTTTGTATACACCTGATAAAGATTACACAAATTAATGCCACTAATAATTTGCAAGACGTCCCTTCATTCACAGTAGCCATTCTCATGGACGTTTTTACAAGTGAACATGCACTCACAATCCTGTTCACTGTACAGGTACCAGTTGTAATTGTAAGAAAGATGTTGCACATGCATAACATACTGTAGACATGTGATAATGTGTACAGTATGCATATGGACACCCCACCCCTATGAATACAAAAACATTTTTTTATTCAATTCTGAAGTAACTGAATAATGCTATGTTAACAAAGATTCTACAGAAAGAAATATTGAAAGAAATAATCTTGTAAAATTACGGCAGCGTTTACATGTACTGTATACAGCACTTCTTTGGTGCTGCTAAGTTGTCAGAACTCAGAACATATGTACTGCACATACTGTATATAGGACTGTCACTATACATTATGTGAAGTAGGAGACCAGCAACCAGAGGCCTAAAATCCTTGCTTTGTACAACAGTCGAGAAGGGTTGGCTGGGATAGATCCCGAGGAAATAATGAGGACAATAAAAAGGAAAGATGTGGTGAACCAGGAAGGTATTCAAGTTATCAAGGGTGATTGATAATGAAAGGAAGAAAAAGGTGCTGACACCCATTACTCTTAAAAATAAATCAAAAAGAGTTTGTCAAAACAATGCACTACAAAGAAAACAACTTTACTGCACTTGGTGGTGAAAAATGAAAATGAAACTTTATCTGACAAAGGCCAACCAGGTAACTACTGTAGTGGGGCAGTGCAGACTTATGGAAGGAGCATTCAAAAATCAGGAATCTATTGAACATGAAACACCCTTCAAGATATCTGAGAAAGGCATCACACTTTAATGAAACAAACAGAGTGGCATGGGCTGTATTATCTGAGCTAGAAATAATATGATATGAGAGAAATAATATGATATGAGAGAAATAATACTTTATGAGAGAAATAATATGATATGAGAGGTAAATATCGACCTGGAACTTTAATAAGTAAGGCTTTCATCACCTGATGCAAGCTTACTTATTCCAGCAATGAACAATATAGGGTGTGCAATGACTAGAATAGTAAGAAAACGTTGATTAACGTCATATGCATGGAATGGTAAGTCAACTTGCACTTACCAAATGCAATGTGTTACGTTTCCAGTCTCCTAATTTGCATCAATTTTGTGTTACAAAAATTGCCAAAAGCAACATTTAGTGTATTGGGAAAAGAACTACTGTACACCTAGGCAGAAAATCAAGTGTGCATTTGTGCATACACTGAATCAAAATAAATTTAAAGGGAACAGATATGAGAAAGGTTAGGGAAAACCATCAAATAGCAAACTTCTCCTTTGTAAAGCCATATTCATAATATATATCCACTGCATGAAACATTTCAGGCATGATCAACATCAATAGTATGTACTGTGAGTTTCTTATGATACAATGCAGCCTTGACGTTTTAAAAGGTACTGTCAAATTCAAGCAAAAAAGTGAAACTACGTAGCTAGAACACTTTCTCATCAACCATTGGATATTGAGAAGTAGCAAAAGACATCTGCACATCTTAGTTAAACAAGTATTTCTCATCATCTCGTGATTCAAGAGCCCCAGACTTTGTTACGTCACATCCATCATTTAAGTCTGTCACTGTACTTCTCACTGCAAATTGATGGCGTTGTCAACTATATAACTTCTGTACACAAGCAGCATACAGGCAATACGTGAAATTACACAGTGCATACAGTGCAACGCTAGTTTTATCAGGTGCTCATGTGATTTGTACGATGATCCTTTGTCTCTGAACTCTGAGAAACATTTCACACTGCTTCTCAAGCCCTTAAAGTACAATGGACGGAGTGACTATGACCACTCCGTTCATGTCACGTTACCACATACATCTTGTGCATGGTGCTATAAGACAGTCCAGCTGTGCGACGTTGCTCCAAATTTACTGACGTACCTATAATTATGTATGGGACACTTTGGTTCAAAGCGTGGCCAATACAGGAAATACTGGTGGAAGTACTCCAGCAGCATTGAGCATTTCAGACTATAAGCTCTAAAAGATCGCATATTACTTCTGATAATCTGCATGAGGATCAAATGCAACCAGAAAAATGATTCTGCATACAGTAATTAGCTTAAGGAACTGCTTTTAATTTTCTCCCAGCCTAATAGACCTGTCTATAAAGATCACAAAATGTCAAAGGCCATCAGACAACTAAGACGAAAGCTTCTCTGATGGTGAGAAAAGTGATTTGAACTTTATTTTAAGGCTCATTCCAGTGCTAGGTCAGCCCTGATAGATTGGAAATACTGTATGCACTGAAAATGATAAATGGTTTGACAAGTTTACAGATTTGAGTATGTATGAATAACAGATTGAAAAAAAGTGTACTAATTTGGTGAGATCAAAGTTTTGATTAACTTTCCCAATTTCATCACATGTTCTGTTGGAGAGATATGTCAACATAAAACTAGATAGTCACCCTTCATCTGCCTTTAATGCGTTTTAACATGCAACTTACAAACTTTTGGACTGTATTCAATTCATCTAGTACAGTAGCTCAATGCAGCACACATTCAAGTCGATCTGACGTTTTTTTTTTATAAATTCCACAAGGAAAAATTTGAAGTGAAAAGCTTTCCTAACCAAATGCCCTTTGAGAAGTAATTTATGATGAAGAGAGACGGCTGCAATTTAGAAACATAGCTTTATCGAAGTTTGTCATGGTGGCACAAACAATTTTCTGTAGAAGCTCCGTGTCTGGGTGTGCGACCAACATGGGGCACGCGACCTCCTTCTCTGCAGCATCTCCACGTGGGAAGTATGATTTCATTTACTACACCTCACGTGACTGCTTTTTGCAGTTGCAGGGTTTTATTGATTGGTTTGTGTTTTGACAAGTACCTTTGAAAGATTTTTAACAGTCATCGCTTCGTATCATTGAGAAAATAGAGGAAAGGGAGCGAAGAAGTACGTCGGACATTTCAATATGTGTATGGACAAGTTACTTTTCATCTAGATGGGAACACTGGATTAAAACTAGGGGGGAGTGGTCGAAGGGGACAAAAGGTGAGACACCACCTCACAGTATACACTCTTTTCTGTTCCACTGCAGCCCTGTCAAGGGTTGCAAAAAACATGACTTGGTCCAGTGTTAAAAAAGGTTGCATACCTGCTCTTTGCAAATGCCTATGTTCATACACATGTATCACCTGTTGAAGTGGAAATGAGAAGTCTTCACATTCTTCTTGTATTTGAACAACATAAATAAATTTCATTTGATAGACAATGAGGGCAAGGCTTGCAGGAATGTTTTGAATGAAGCTTAAAGAGAATCTGTAGAAAAAAAAAAAATCTGGTGAACGGAAATCTGATAGTTTTAACCACAGAAACCTCAATGCACACCAGAACATTAATGTTACTTTAAAAGTTAAACAATAGAAGAGTGCCACTTGAATCAAGCATTTCAGGGCAGCAACCTGCCAACCTCTGTGCAAACAGGTTATGAGCCTCAAATTGGCTGACCAGAACCTAATCAAAGCATGTGAGACTTTAAAGTATTTTCTATACTGAATTTTCAAATCATGAATTTTTAAATGAATTAAATTATGATTTGTTGCTATCCATCACCACCACCACTACATCCATCCAGTAGCAGGTAGTCATGGGCAGTACTGGACACTTGTTGGATCCAAGCAAAAATTACTGTCTTAAACTCCAAAGTACAGTATGTGGACAGAAGGAGTCAGGAATTCTCTTTGCAGATCAAATAGCTACAGCAAAAATATACAGTATGGTGCAGATGGCAACACTTCAGAGATATCAAAATTATCAAAAATTTATCTTCAACACTCTTTCAGAACAATACTATTGAACCATGGGCGGCTACATAAAAATCTTTCACATAGAGTACAGAAAGGATTTTTTAACGTTGCATCAGTTAAGTAAACCAACAACTTGAAGGAAGGGTTACATGTGGAATGCCAGTGTTGTGCACTCCCTAATGTGCTTTCAAAGGTAATGTTGCTAGGCAAAGTAGCACAGAATCAATAATTAATTTGACATTAACTTCTTCAATCACAAGATCGGAAGCCTCCTCAATAATATTGTTAACACATCGGGGAAAGTGATTTATAATTGTTATCTCAAAAGGCAATTTAACCAATCACACACTGCTTCCTTCCAAATATGTGACATTTGAAATTACTGCACAGTATGTGTCTCACAACTGGTATAGCAGTTTTGCTACTAAAGTTGTATCCATGGAGTCATATGTGGCAGTCACAAAACTTGAAAGTACAGGTACAGTACAGATGAACACAATTAATCCACTCCATAAACTACAGTACCCTGCACTGAATTACTGCTACTGGAACAAAGACAGTGTTACCTATATGTGAACACCTTCAAATGACACTTAAGCTATTTACCATTCATTGGTACCTATAATTTCCTCTCTAAATAGAATATCCCCATGCCATATCCTATCAAAGATCAAAACCTGTAACCCCTTGAGTGAATTACTGCCTGACATTCTTGTTCTACATCCACTGCAATTTGATTCAAATGAATGTGTAGACATAAAATGACAGTGGTAATTTTTTCATTTTTTTTTATATACCACCTTGAAATTGAGCACAGTATCAGATCTTAATCATAGTACGGTTGCTAGATGAATTGAATCAGAGGAATGACTGTTCGTGATCTGATCTTGGACCAAAGTGTTTTACAAATCTCCTACCTGAAGGTGCATGGTGCAAATTCAAATCTACACCTCAAAGGATGGCACAGCATGCAGTGTGACCACACTCTCCTGCACTCGTGCAGTTTATTTCACTAGTGCACAGTAATGTAGACAACATGTGGCTACATGACCAAAACCTATTCAAGCAGGCAGCTCTGTAGTAAGCATAATGTAGGCAAGCCCTGTACCAGCAGCAGTACAAAATTTGATTAAAACAATTTACTACACACCATACATGACAGAAAGAGGGTAACGAAGAACATATACTGTGGTGGTACTTCCATGGTTGGAATAATAAAAAAAAATAAAAGGATAAACTCTGCATCCACTTCTGACAATCTCTTTTTTTTTCACATGATGTGAAAAGAGTGAAACACATGCATCTTATCAGCAGTTTAAACTTGATCACTGTACAGCAGATGCATTTCACCAGACACAGTTGAATATTCATAAATCAAATCAGGGAGTTGCTGTACAGACTGACATACCTACAGGCTCTCTACATTAAATGACCTGTCTTCATATGTAAGTATAAACTCTGAAGTTTAAATTTGTTTGCACTTTGTGAATGTAATGTACCCGTGATTACACAAGCAAGTTGAAATGCTGAAAAAGAGTGGACTAATTTTTTAGTCCACAAGTTGGACCAGCCTAGAATGTGCTCCCGTTGTATGGGAAATTCCAACATGCAGGGATTCAATAGTTCCTGATGGATGTTTTGTTAGAAACAGTCATAAAAGAACATACTGATGCATAACTTACTAACAATAATCTTAATTTCTACATTAAAGTGCAACGCAATTTCCAACCACCAACTTGCACTGAATTTTCTGCAAATTTGTGTTAAAATGTCAAAACACCTTACAGTGTCAGTCCTCCATACTGGGGCAAAAATTGAAAGCATTTAAAAACAGTTCACAAGGGATTTTGTCCAAACTTGTCTTAAATGACAGGTCAAGAGACCTGCAAAAGTACCTTTTCTACTTTCTCCTACGTGCACCAAATAAAGCAAAGAGCCATCGAAAGTGAAACAATTCAAATTAACCTTACAGTATTTTTATTCCTTTTTATACCCTTTAAAGACAAAAAGGATTTAAAGAAAGTAGCACAAAGATCCTAAGGGTGGAAAACATTGCAAATCCAATTTTGGAAGGAATTTTGTTTTGTCTTTAACTATAGCAATCGTGTCACTTTCTGTCGATATGAGGCGACAGTGAAATTGTGTCACGTACAGCACCTTGACATCTTTATGCCCCTGAACTATTTCAGCGGAATATGATACAATAATAATCAAAGCAAGTTTCACAATTGATTCATCTCTGTCTAGGCACCTAGAGGCCATACACCTGTGATTGATCTCTAGGACCACTGGCACTTAAAGGAAGCCTCTCATCTGTCTTCTTCATTACAGTACTGTAATGTTAAATTATTAGTGTACTGTTAAGGCAACAACTCTATAACTGATTGAAAATCTTTCCCTGTAAAAAAAAAAAAAATGCATTCATTCTTTTGTAACATAGGCTATGCTGAGCAAGACAAACAACATATATACAGTATATTTCATATCATCACTTTATTAGGATAGTCAATTTAAAAATGATCTAAAGTTTATTGCGAGCACAACAAACAGCACGTACAATTGCACAAATTGTGCATGAAAACCACAGATGGCTAGACCCAATTGGTTGATTTTTCACAGTATATACCACCTACTGTATGATGTCACACAGTGTCCAGTGGTTTCCCTAGGTCAATTCTGTTTCTAACTAGATTATCTGAAATGGCAATTTTGAGGCAGTTTTTTTTTTTTTGCTGTTGGACTCGGAGATACTGCCAGTTTGCCAAAATAGTGATGTACTGTTGTACCTGTTACTTTTTGTTCCACCATGTGTAGTTTGCTATATATTCACAACTTAACAAATATCATTTCAGTTCAAAGTTGCATCAAGATATTTGTTATAATCATGTTGTTGACTCCTTTGCCTAAACATCAATGGCCAATTGCTAAATGCTATTTTTGATTGTCCTACAATGTAGTTCTCACATCCAGACCACCCGCACGTATCATCAGCTTCAAGAAGTAAATACTGTAGAAAGCAGACTGAAATGCACTGTATGGTTTTTTCTTTTTTACAGAATTCAGCAGGGCAAAATTTTATGCCAATCCTTCTAGTTTACTGAATTGACATGATTGAAAAGCTTCTGTAATAGTTTGCTGCTACAAACCCTTAAGTTCCACAAAGATGACAAATTAGAGTTGCAGGGTTGTGGCTTTTGCAATCAGTTTACACCTCAATGCACCACACTAACTTTGCAAAATCATGTGTAGTCAGCCTTTGAGTTAACATTTGAGATTTGAGAAACACAGTACTGTCCCTTAACAGTGATTACAAGACATGATAAGCTCTGGGGTTGCAGGTCTATGGACCCTTGCCAGGGTGTTGCAATAGCTGGACCCCACCAGGAGCACTGGTGTACACCTCTGGTTGCTTGTAGTCCAGTAATAAAAATTGTCTATATCTACAACCCTGAAGTTGGCTAATTGTTTACACACTTCTGCAACTTTCTGTGCATTATGGCAATAACGTATATATTAACTCTGTGTTTCCACACATTACATAACTCAACTGACTCACACGTAGTTTACACAGACGGCACGTGGACACACGTAAAATTTTGCAAAAAGTTTAACATCATGCATCCACCATTTGTATTCGCAACTTTTTAATGCAGATCGATGATTAAAGCAGTTGACTTTTTCCTACACAAGGCAGAAAACATTACATCAAATGCAACAGCTATATATTTACGAGAAAATCTGGATGACTACTGGCCAGCCATACTGGATAGTTCAGAGTTTCCATGCCAAAGTTTTACACCAGTTGCTGCAACTGTCAACTGTATGCCCAGGGGTGGCTCTGTGAAGGCTTGAGGCTTAAGTCCCCTCCCCCCAAATTTGGGTGCATGATGCAACACTCCCCACATTGATTTTCGTTGCCCATTCTGTTGAACATAACTACCGAATAAAGCATATAGAATTTAAATACCGGACCTGCCCTTGAAACTCAGAAAAGACAAATATGCATGACCACACACCTGAGACTCTTCATCAGTACTACTTTTCCATATACAGTATACCACACTCAACTCACAGTGCTCCCACAGTATTATTTATTGTTCCCACAGACCTTGACTGGCTCAGTGAGTGTTTACATTGCATATTTAAGTACAGTAAACCTTTGTTTATAGCGCTTGAAGTGGAAGTGGGGAATAGAACATTACTATCCCAACGTTTTAAATTATCGTTCGGGTCAAGACCAGGATTCGCCATGTGCTCAGATTTGCTGCATGATAGCTCCCCATAAAATATGGACAAACTACAAATACATCATTCACGTTTATTTTCTGCTTTTAAAAGCTTTTGAAAGAATAGATCATGATGATGTAGAAGTAGCATATTCCTGTTGACACTTGAAATTGACATCTCCCATGACCTACGCATAAATCAAAGGGTTACTTCACCCTTTTAGTCAGTTTAGGTCACAAAAAAGTGTCTAGTGACAGTGTTAGTTGTACATATAGCTCCATACCATAGTTCCACTGAAGTTCCCACAATACTGCACTGATTGCATTCACTTTCAACCTGCTACAGTGAGGGGGCACTTTACCGATTTACCGATTTACCGGAGCCCACCGGCATCAAATGTCGATGGGGTCGTGAGAACTGGGGCAGACAGCCATCTCTGGCTTATGTAGAGCCCCCTTCTATTCTGAAAAATAGGACTTGTCTGGCATGTCACTCACACATGTTCATGCCATGTTTCATGCCACTGTGACACATGAAACCCAAAACCCCAAAACATTTTACAAGAGGTGGGGGGTCAATTATAGTTTCCCTCAATGCTCCCCACCAGGAGACAGGCATGCCACTGAACCATAGTTATGTGCATAATTATAACATATGATGGTGACCTTGCCCTATATTATAACTAACATCTTGACACCATCCGAGTTAACACAACAATTTCTTACGTTTTCAAACCTTCATTGTATCCATTTATTGCCAATAGCAAATTGCATTTGCTGGTAAAGACAAATATGGACATTATTTCCAAGGGCCTTCTAATACGTTTGCCAATGAAAAACAGTACCAGAGACTGTATTACCAAAGCACCATCCGTAACAACTTGCTTGGGCCGAGCAGACTAATAATGTCAACACGGACCACATCACACGCAGGATAACAATTTTGTTGAAAGTTAACTTAGATTTAGAAACCATTGTCGTAACGTCTGCACGTCGCTACACCAATAATTTAAACATGATTGTTCATTTCACACGGCACGCGAAGTGATATCCACTGTATGTAACTGATCGGCTTAATTTCTACAGGGCAAAATATCACAAGATTTCGAATTAAAGGTGTTAGTGAAGGGCAAACCAACGTAAAAAGGAGATGTTCAGCCTACCTTTTTGCCCTAACACAGGAATGATAGCAACAGCTATCAAAACGAGCAGTGGACGGTGAAAGGATACACGGCTGGTCATTTTGCCTCTTTCGATGACGCTCCAAAACCTGTGAGATGACTTAGTCGGTGGTACGATCGAGTTGACTTTAGTCAAGGAGGTTCGTCTGATTTATTTCCCTACTAACTCGAACAGGTAACCACAGTCCAGCTTTCACAATCACAGAAAGTCATTGACTTGCTCCCGTAACACTTCCGCGCAACCGCGACGGTGACCAGACGACAAGTGCTTTTTAACTGTGTCAAATCAAAAGTTCTGGAACTTTTTGAGAACTTTCTATGGACGATCGACGAGTATCGGCTTTTTATGAACGATGCACTTCTGTTACTTCGTTTATAGCTTCGACGATAATGTTCACCTGGAAACTGAAGGAACTGGGAGGTGGCAGGGGTGTAATTACCGTCTCACTATAGTATATCTGTGTAGGAGTAATGATGAGAAATGATATTCTGATTTAACATGAGTCGGTCTCATGTTTGGCTCCTGCAACTATTATGTAAAGGCCCACGAAGAAGGTCTTAGTATGTAGTATATGTCTTAAGTCTTTTTGTTTTTGTCATTGACCGCATTTAAATGACGGAGTGTGGCACGTTCATTTGATCTGGCTTCCTCAGATCAGACGCTTTACAAATTTAAACGATTTCCTCTTACAATTTGTCCCCCTGGTAAAAATGGGACATTTGGGAAAGTTAGGAAGTAATATGTTTTTTTCCCATTTCTCAAAATATCATAATAACTCTTATTTTCATGTAGACCCTGTTGGGCCAAGTCACCGACATAGCATACGAACACATCGTGTGTTGAACATTCTCCGTCACTCACGCACCACGATTTCTCCGACCCTGGAAGATGCAGTGATATATTCACACTCGTTGAAAAGTACAACATTGGATTTTACACGGAATTTCCAGAAAGAAACTGACAACCAATGACAAGGAGCCTTTCAGTTCGAAGGGAACTGAAATGGGGGGGGGGGGTTGATGCCGGACGATGGGATATCCGTTAGACAAAATTTAAAACGTTGAAACCGCCCACTAGACATATTACAAAAAAACATACGTGAATATGTATACATGTGAAAATCAATTGTGAGTATGCCAAAAGCACTGAAAGTGAGTGTAATTTGTACCTTTTTGTGGAACACACTATTCAGTCAAGTGAGGGTGTACAGTATGTTCATTGTGACTGGGTGACAATGGTAAAATTTTCATATTCATCTACCTATAAAGCATGCATGTGTAGATGTTCAGTTGCACACCATGAACTCCCTTCTTCCAAGGGCTATTCGGGTGGATGGCAGTCCCCGGCCGACGGATCAGGGGAATGATAAACTAGAAAAGAGGCGACATATATGCGGAGAGAAATTCTCGAGGGAAGAGTTGGTAAAGGGGGTAACAGGTAAGCCAATGCATCGCGTGTTTTTGATCATGAGCCTCCATGACAGAATAGCCTTTAATAAGGGCTCATTTCCATGCAACATACTCAATTGCAACATGAAACATGCTTCACTCGCGTTCCACAGGAATACCCCCCCCCCCCCCCTCTCTGCAGAAAGTTGAATGTTTAGGGATGTTCTAGTTTAGTGGGAGTAAACAATATACAAGGGTAATGGAACCACCCGTCGTACCAACTCTACAAAGGATACATAATGAAAGAAATCGTTACGACGTAGACCCGGAAAATTGTCATGTATTAATTTCTTTGGAACGTTTTTTGAGTTTCAGCATTTATACGTTCCTTCACAAGTAAAGGATAAATGGCTCTCTTAAACGTTGCCAGGTTGCTAATCGATGCATCAAGAAGCCAAAATGTACCACAGTCACTATACTCACTGTAATCCCACATCTAACTTTACAATAAGGTAGGATAGCGTTAGGGCAGTATAGGACTTAGTCCAGTTCCTACAATACAAAGCTCACTTAGTCTAAGATTGACTTACAACTTGTACGGGGGGGGGGGGGGTAAGTTCCGTATGTTGGGGTTGACAAAGCGAACTTGTATCATGACATTGTGATAAGCGGTATTGCCGTCACCCTGTATACAGTCAGTACTCTTGATTCGGTTGGAAAGAGGTGTAACTTCTCACTAGCGCCACCTGCACTCTGATGTATCACCATCACGTTTCACTTTGATACCCGGCATGATATTATGTGCCGCTTTGACCTTCGCAGTTTCGTTGTCACTAAGGGGTGCACATATGCATATGGTGTCTGAAGTCTTGTGTAGCGTGACCATGAAGTCATTAGTTTTCAAGGATTGCTCAATTGAGGGATACTGAGATAGTCACACCAGGGACATTGCATGTTGGCATCACACGGCGTTTGACCTGGCGAAAGTTGAACAACCGGTGTTAGTAATTACCATGAATTCCTTAAAGGTGTAAACTAATATCTTATATCTAAGATAATATAATACACCAGGATGCCAATTAAAGGGTCACTAACGCATTTCTTGAAAAAAAAAAAAGCAGACAGTGATATCGTAACAAACTTCATGTCTACACAAGATTCTATAAGATCTAAATGAGCATGCACGATGTCAAGATACCTTTTTAAGTTTTATCCAACTAATCGAAGGAGATAAACTAGGGTCACCGACACAGGCCATTAAAAATATCACAGAGCATATCTCAAAACTTTGGGATAAGGTAAAATTTTGACTTACATTTTTTGTTGTTAAACTTTTGACTTAAAGGCGCTCATTGAGTTGATATAGCTTATTTGTGATGTGTTTAAACGAAAACATTGCATGCCAATAGTTCTGATTAGCCTCACTGTAGTCGTATACTGACGATGTGAGAAATTGTGAATTGCTTTATGAACGCTGGTTGACAGTGCACACTGTACCTTCTGATGATAATAGCGCGTCTGATCACAGATTTGCAGTAAATTATGTTGATCGTTAATAACCTTATCATCGTTGCTAAAGTTGTGTACCTATAGAGTGTTCAAACTCCCTTAGCTTGACCATTTCCCATCAACATGCATATGAAAAATACTCAACTTGTGATGGCGAAATATGTATGTTGTTAACGAACTCAATGATCTCCTTTAATTGTCTCAACATTTTGACGTATTATCACAAAAAATTTGACTTATTAGAGAAAAATATTGTCGTAGTATAAAAAAAAAATTCAACCTATTATATTTTGACAAATTATCTCAAAATTTTGAAATAATCTCTGTATTTTTTTTTTATTGACCCCGTCGGCCGTCATAATAACCTAATTCATAGGGGTGTATAACTGAACACAAAAGATGTTTCTAAAATGACGGTGTAATAGAAGTTCATACCGACTGATAGAGAAATGTTAGATTAAATATATAAAATGCAGTGAATATGAATTATTTGCTGATAGATAAGTATAAGAAAAGACAGAGTTACCAACTTTAATCATCGTTGGCAGAATGGGTGGGGGTAAATAAGTACCTCAAAAGAAAAACTACTTGCCCTCGAGCTCAGCGTGTATGGAGCCAAAGGTCATGGATACAGGTGTGTATGTTCAGGTTCTAAGGTTGCAATGTATACTGTAACCCCTTGAAATAAAATGTGGTTACATTTATAATGTCATTTATGTTATTATCAATAGAGTCATACAAGCAGATGCCTAATCATACATCATATTAATTGTTATAACTCTAGGCTCTTCGTTGCCTAAAGGGCATAAACACAGTCATTCTGTTTCAGTTACTAAACAATAATTTACTTTTCCGATTTTGTCACATGGCTATAGTACTTAGCTTGAAAGGAAATAACGTTCTTTAAAACGTATTTATTTTTCAATCGAAACATTTAGGAAGTTAAAAGTATACCTTATCGGATATTATCAACTGAGAAACAAAGGGGGAAAATAATTCACGTGATATGCCTCATCCAATTGCCTTTTTTGTTCTTCTCACACGAGATCATTTTTCAATATATTAGTTATGAGTAGTTTATTTCTGCCATACTCTGCCGCCATTAAATGTAGTTTTATTAAGTATTCTGACACCGAAATACTGCAAAATAAAAAAAAAGAAAACATACACAAATGTAAGAATTTCACATTATCATCCTTATCGAAATGTTGTTATTGAATATTATCTATTCTTCTTAAAATTGTTGCATAAAAACTGAAAGTATTGTGGGTTATCCTGCCGTATTATGTTTAGAACTGGTTCCTTGTTACCGCCAGCTGTGTATAACTCCCTTACCGTCTGGGATCCCTTCAAAAGTAAACAAAAAGTTTGGAATTAGAGGGCGTTAAGCATTAATTCTGTCTGAGACAGTTCATAATACACTGTGCCGGTGACGCTTTTCTTTTTGTACTTCGTGTTCCTCGGCCAAGTGGAGACGTCTCCTTATACATGGTTATACACGAATTCTCAGATCCACTTCTCTCTCTCTCTTAATCCAGTCACTTCTACTACCTTAGTGGGGGGGGGGGGGGGAGGGGAACCCTGACGATGAGACGAAAACTCCCGAAAACTTTGGTATGTTTTAATAACAGAGAGTTATTATCACGTACCAAAATATAGCAATGTAATGCAAGATCCGCAGGAAGGACAATTTGGCGCAGATTACAATGAAATGCGATATCATTACAAAGAGTACAGGAAAAACTGCTGTTTTTCATGGGAGGATGGGGTCTACTTTATTTTTCCAAATATTTCTTTTTCTCTCTTTCTGTTTCTTCAAAATTCCTTGCCACAGAACTGGGATAACTGTGTAAAAATGCACAATTTACCTTAATTAATTACAGCTGCAATTTGGACCAAGTAAGAAAAAGACATTTAACATATTTTTTTAATGCATACGAATAACCCAATTATTAAATTTTTAAGCAACTTTCCCGAGGATAAACTTATTTGAGCATTGCTTTTATTGTCTTGTTTATCCAATATTTTTCAGATCATAAACAGTTCATTTGCCCCTTTAATTTTACTTTGTTGCTGATACCAAATTTATTATATTCCGTTGCATAAGCCTGGGAGACTTTGAAATGTGCATTTCGTTAAATTATAATTTTGTATGTGGCTACTGGCTATTCATTTGAATAAATCGAATTATTGGGATGAACGAGATCTTAGCCATCAGCGATTATTATTATTATATTATTATTATTATTGTTGTTGTTTTTTTTATTTAGGGTAATAAAATAGGTTCACACCATTTCAATAATCATACAGTGTGACTGTAAAGACCCTCAAAGAGGAAATAAATAAATATGTAATTAGATACACATATACAATTATACGAATACCTAATACTGGAAAAAATAATTAGTTATTCCTGTGGCTCGACATTCTACGAATATACAAAATATGCAATTTATACAAATATACAATATGCAAATATACAACATATTCACAACATGTAATTATGATCAGCGATTATTATGAGGGTTCCGGGGGGGGGGGGGGAGGGTTGCGTTTGTGCTAATAGCAAAAGTTACTCGCTTTTAATTCGCCGGTTGTTCATGCGAATAGTTTCAACCCGTAACTGTGCAAGTTGTGGCAACACATTACAAAACGTAGTCTTCATCGACCTGTGTGGGTCTGACCCTGGAATCCCCGGATTGGTAGTCAGATCCCCTATCCAGAGGGCCACAAGGCCCCCTTGCAACTATTTTCGTTACAAAGTCATACAGTCTGGCGCACAAACTCATTGTCTATATTTTGCTGTTGACGATCGGGGGCGTATGCAAACGTGAGAGTTTCGAAATCCCGACAACTTCGCTGCTTACATCAAGGGGGTTCAGATCTACCGCATGTGTTTTTTAAATGTCCGTTATTTTATAATTTCATACATTGTTTTAATTGTTTTAAACAATAGAGAATTGCGTATGCAGAAGAAGGTTTTGTCTTGAAAGCATGTAATGTCTTCTTTACAAATATTGATATCATCTACCAATGTGAAACCAAGTATAATTAAGAGACGATATATAGGCCTAACAAAAGAAATAATGACACTGCATGTGCAACACTCCCCGTCATCATATTTGCATAGTCATCAAACTTCGAAAGGCTATATCTAAAAAAACGGGAACAGACAGAAATACAATTCCAAAGGATTTTCCTTCCGGAATCCACTCTGCAACTTTTGAATAAAGCTATAGCTCTTTTCTGAATGTATGCCCCCACCTATAGAGTGTGGACTCGAGTGTGCGTTTTAAAACTGGAAGTGGGGACTCGAGCAAGCAGCCAGTGACGTCATCTACGCGGAAAAACATGGCGGTTGGCCCGTAGCATATGCTATGCAGTTACAGCAGAACAACTAAAATGTTGGGACGAGGATGAGTGGCGGAAGTGCTATCTTAAAGGAGGGCCGTCCATTAGTTGCGAGGAGTGTATATACAGGAACTTTTTGGATTTGTATACTCCAGATGCATGGCTAGAATTTCCGGAAACGGCACTTTCCTGGTGTCCTTATCAGCATGTACCCTTCCTTGAAATAGGAGTTTCATGTCTTCAATTTCTCAATCAATAAGAAGAAAACCAATATGAAAAATGGTCAGTAATACGTATTGTTGAGATGATGCAAATCGTCATAATTAAATATTATCTGCTTTTTTTCATTCTTGAAACACTCAATGAAAATTAGTGAGGGGTGGGGATGAACACACCTTAATCCCCCCTTTTTCATTGTCGTCTGGGCCCCCAAAGTCTCCCTCGCCCAGGTTAATCTGCTACTACCTGCTACTGGGCATCAATCCTGGGGGGGGACAGGGGGACACGTCCTCCACATTTTGATAGGAGGGGGACATAATATAAAATGTCCCCCCAAACTTCGTAAAGAGAAATGTTTTGGCTTTCTTTTTGAATGGTATCGAGACATTGTAACAAATATCGCCCACACTTTTGGTGGGTGACTGACGAAATCGCTGGCTGCGTGACCTTGCAGTTTAGGCGTTCATTTACCAGGTTAGACTCATCTACACATCCCAAATGCCAGCATCCGCCCGCTTCGAGAGCGGTGTTTTTTTTTTTTATTTGCTTTTGTTATGTCATTGGACAAAAAAAGGTATGGGGATTGATGCACGTTCCCTCCCCATAAATACCCCAACAAAATTCCAAATTACCCGAAAAAAGAGAATCTAGGCAAAAATTCTGTTTTTGAGGGTGTATTTGATATACATTCAGAGGGGTCGCGACCGGGGAAGGTCCCCCCTATCAACCAAACAAAAGTCCGAGCCACGATAGTCGGAAAATCTAAAAAAAAAACAGTCAATATTTTTCATAAGTTCAGTCTAGCACATTTTATGACGTGAAAAGATGCCAAATATTGTACCAGATTGTGAGGTTACCAGGTAATTGACACAAATTTTTATTAAATCTAAAATTTGATATGAACTTATATTTCAGTCTAGGAGTGAGGACAGTCAGAAAGTCTGCCATACCAGTTGGAACTTTTCATATCTCAATCTAGCACATTTTATGACTTCAAAAAAGCCCAGTATTGCACTAGAGTGCATCTAAGTTTGGGGGTGGGGACACCTCTTCCCTTACAACCCACTCACAGATCTAGACCAACCATCTCTCCCCCCATGCTTCCCCATCTATCAGAATACTTTTGAATGGCATCTTTTTCAATGTGGCTGTCATTTTCAAAAGTTATCGGTACAAGAAAGAGTTCTACTTCGTCATGCAATCATTAATGGTTGTAGAAAACTATTAACACCTGCATGAGAATATAAATTATTGGAATAACTCT
Organism: Stichopus chloronotus; assembly: GCA_021234535.1. Lineage (NCBI taxonomy): Eukaryota > Metazoa > Echinodermata > Holothuroidea > Aspidochirotida > Stichopodidae > Stichopus > Stichopus chloronotus. The sequence continues at coordinate 32,553,037 of CM037835.1, read as the reverse complement.
TCTGAAACCATAATTTCTCCGGGATAAAATGACTGCTATAGATGAAAAATACTGCACCAGATTTTGTTTAAGGTCACCTTCTAGTTGAAAACTTTTCAAAAAGGAAAAAAAAAACCTGTTATCATTAGACTGTGCATACTGTTGAATGACCTTTTCAGAAAGTAACGATAGCATGACTATTCTAGATAAGGGCGATCCAAATAATTGCCGATACTAGTTTTAAATAGAATGATGTTTTTCTTATTAACTGAGGAATTGCACACATGAGGGCCCTATTTCAAGGCTGTTACATGAAGCCCACACCACCCAGGAAGTGCTGTTTCCGATTATCTGGGGGATTCGTAAAGCCCAAATTGTTCAGGTACGCCAACCGGTGGTGGCACTCTGCTTAGATAGTCCTGGCCAAAGTGTGCACAAAAATCGTTTGCCCTCAGGCCAGGTCGCCACCCCTCCTGAAGACCCTAGATAGACGCTTCATATGTGATATCGATGACGTATAAGCAAAATATGTCTCCAATCATTAGACCCTGTTTTCTTGTCCGATCCGCGCCAACCGATGGTGGCGCTCCGCTTAGATTGTCTTGTCACACATGCCCTCATGCTACGTCCCCACCCCTCCTCCAAACCTTGGACAATTGCTTCATATGTGATATCGATGACGTATAAGCAAAAAAAAAAAAAAAAAATATGCCTCCTATCATTAGACCCTAGCGGTGCTATGGTAATTTCTGTTTACATTCTACTCACATTCATCTCCTGCCTAACCTAGAAAGTTTTTTTTTTCTCGAAATTTCGCTGAGGGTCTTCAACCACTCTCCATGAGACGTTTTCTGGAAATTCCCACATATGTATTCTTCAGAGATGCGTTAACTCATTGCAGCCCTCCGCTTATAGTTATCCCACTCATTATCACCCATGCCCTCAGGCCAGCCTCCGTCCCGGTTAAAACCCATGGACACGCGCCCCTGAATTGTCCTTTTAAAGACTTTGACAATATATATGCCGTTAATCACTTGACCCTGGCGTCCCCGCCTGTCAATCATCAAATTGATCAATTGTCTTAACATAGGCCTGTGCAATTTCTGACCAGTTTTGCCCTTTCAGTACCATTCGAAGATACAGAATCCTTCGAAGATACAGAATCCTTCATTAAATGCTCATAATTCTGCTTCCTGGCCTTTTCTTCTGATCACATTAATGGACGTTACCCCATACCCCCGGGGAAAACCTATTTGACCTGTCCAAATATCCCAAAGTCATCAAAAAGTGCAATGCGTAGACCCCTGCTGGGGCAGCTTTAATCAGCCAAACCTGTCAGTCAACATACACATGTCCCCCCACATTTCAGTTTGGATTGACGTCCCTGACTAAGCGTACATAGAGAATTCTTGGATAGAAATGGCTTTCAGACGACAGGAAATGGCACTGTCGAGTCTCTCTTGTAAATTTTAGCTAATTTTCCTTCATATTGTAGAACACAGGTTTGTAAATTACACTTCCACTATAGCATAAGAATAATTTAATTTGTCATTTAGTCTCAGGTCAAAAGTGGTGGGGAGGGGAGGGGGGCGAGAGACAAATGAATCACTCAAAAATTGGGGAAAATTTCCCCAGTGTACCACCACACCCCTCCCCCAATCGACCTACAGGATTACACTGCAGAATGTAAACAAGATCATATAAATGAAGTATTTGCTTTATGCAGCACCGACAAAATTAAAGTGTAATGAAAATTTAATGTTTACAGCAAATAACTTCCTACAAAACAACTGAGAGCTGATTTCTCTTCATCGGCAGTCTATTGCTCCACTACAGCAAAATGTGGGTTATTGTCTCTCCGTCAGTTACTGTAACCGTCTAATGAACCCATGCTATATTGCACAAACTTCAATCTTGGCCTATACTACCTAGGCCTGCTTAAGTAGCACAGAGGAGTGAGTGGACTTGGGTTAGTAATCAGTGTCCACCACTCTGGCTATCTTTCCTTTTAATCGTCAAATATAGTAAGATGAACGAAAAGTTTTTAAGTCTGTTATGATGGGAAACAGTGGAATTTTTCGTGTAGCAATCGGAAAAGTTATGTTGCTTGGCAGCCTGGGGAAAATTTCAACGAACATCTTCCCGCGTTCACTGAAGCGAAGGAAATTTGATTACCTATCGAAGGTTAAGATGTTCTGGTAAGTGCACAGAACGGCTGACCTGTGGGTAGCCTGGACATAGCTTAGAAGCTTCAGATGTCCATCTAGCTCAACAGCGAATAGGATAACATAAACAAAAGAGCAAGAAAAACAAAATTCATCGACCCTGCCAGGACTCGAACCTGGAATCCCCTGATTCGTAGTCAGATGCCTTATCCATTGGGCCACAGGGCCTTCTTCTAGTAATAGTTTTAAATAAAAAAATTTGGAAGGCCGTACATCCATTGTTGCCATAATTCACTGAGACTATTCTGGGCCTAGTTATAGTTATATTGATTAAAACTAAAGAATTGTTCTTCAACAGGCAGTTTAGTCACCTGCCTGTAATTCTGTTACAACATACCCCCTTCATCGATGTCCTTTGTACCTCTGCAAAAGGGCTCGCAGTGCACAATAAAGGGCTAACTATTCAATGCAGTGTCCATCACTTACGCTTTGAAAGTCCTAAGCCATTTAACGATCGAATTGACTGAATTAACTTTCTCTCACAAAGTTCTGATTCGATCGATTTCTCTCCCACATTTAAAGGGGGACCATCTGTAATTTATACGCCATTTGAGTTAACAATCCGTAAAGGTCAGATAAAATGTTTACCTGGCCATTCTCATATATCCGCACAAAGTTGATATCGTTCAGTTATTGTCGCCATATTTGTAAGTTTCCCATAAACAGGGGAGTGGCTAGAATTATAAATTTAAGGAGGCCCTTTTCATGAATGAAGAGCCCTACGTTACAAAAAAAATACACTGTCACTTTTTAAACATTAATAAATATATACTTTTTATATGATTAATATAGACATATAATATAGACATTAATATATACATATGTAGATTTTTTTTGGGGGGGGGCCGGGCTGGACCCCCTCAGTCACAGTCTTTTGTAGCTACGCCACTAGTCCTGAGATTGACTTTAAAAACTCCTCATCCGCAGAATCCTCGGTACATCGTATGTCCCCTTTAAAACTTACTACACCCAGTGTCCGAGTCCGCAACAAGCGCATATAGTAGCAGTGGGTTTCACCTGGCATTATAAACAGGCCCCAGTATGTTTAACAAAGTTGCGTCAAACTTTCACACCTAAAGGTCTCATCAGTGCTAAAATCAGCTTGGGGGTAACCTTTGTCTTCATCCACGAAATTCAGGATAAGAGGAAAATTTTCAGCCAAAAATATTGAAACCTGAATGGAATCATGACTTCTCTTTTCTTCCTCCGTGCTGCAGTTTGTGGATTGTTTCTGGAGTTTTCCGTTGACATTGTATATGCTTGGGGTTCGGTAAGTTGAATAAAGCTAATGTGCTGTAATAATCATGTCTATCGATTTGTTAAGTCCCACCTTTGCAAGATTTCCCTGATTTGCAGTATTGTTTGTAGAGGTACAGACATGCACCAAAAAGGCATGAAAAATTGACTGAGTAATCAACAACAAGTTAGAGTTAGCAAACAATCAAATCATAAAATTTTATGCCTGAAAGTTATCCTTGTATCGCTGATGCCGTGTAACCAGCCATATTTGCTGTACCAAATAAGCACGATGGCAGTCCAAGTATTAAAAAATCAAACTTATATACATATTGATTTCCGAAGAGAAATAGGCTGCTGGTATATGTTGACTACTGACTGCAGCTTATACCTGAAGTTAAAACCTATCTTCTCTGCTTTTATATGCTTGAACATATCAATAACGCCTTCATCATATATAATAATATAATGCTATAAATTAGTAAAGCAGTAAGTCTGTTGCGTTGGACATAATCGTTGAGTGCATGTTTGAATTTGAATCACTCTCACTTGTTCCGATATTCAGGTAATCATGTTTTTGTTATAAAAAAAATGGTAAATGGAAATTTTAGTTTTGAGTTCAATGCGTCATAGATGGCAGATTTGTTACACGGAACTCACCGCGTGCTTTCCCGCCGTTAAAAACACCGTGAGCAACTGAGTGCAATATAGTCTGGATCATGCCATCGTTCGCCAAACTGTCCATTACCATACTGGCGTGATTCAAAAACACTTGTTGACGGGTGACCATCGTGACCCTACCAAAAGGTTGAATAATTGAGAAATTACTGCAACAGGGAGACTTCATAGGCGAATAAATAATGGAAACTACACTTTGACTACTTTCGTACCATCAAACTGGATAAGAGGGCACCATCAAGAAAATTTTTCCCTTCATGAGGAAGGGGGGGGGGGGAGACGACGGTTACCCATTACTCTCCATATCAGTGTGCTGCCAGTTTGTCCCTCGCCGTAAGCAAAAGACTTGGATCCACCATTGAATTACCATGATATTGTACGTCATGGTTCATGTTGTAGGATGTTGAATTGGGATCTTAAAGAACTACTATATACGGTATATATACATATATCATACAAATACAGCTGTAACATCACGTGATTTGCCCAAAGGGTATGACAAGTAGTCTTTTGCAACAACTTGATGGAGAGCTTGGCTAAATGTGTGATTGCAATTAAACCACAAAATACTATTTTGCAGTCAGTTTATATGACTCCATAATATCCCAAAGTGACGTAACAGCATGCGTATATGCATCGTCGGATGCGTGGTATATGCATGCCGGGAAGGTAATGCTTCAGTTCTGATTCACTGTTCACTGGCAGTCACGTTCGGATTCCAGATGTTCACACAGACAGGGTCTTCATTCCATGATCAATGAGAGTAACATTGTCTTTCCTCCTCCCCTCCCCCACCCTCCTTAACCTTCACCAATTAGCTTGTCCGCCGTACTCGGTACACATTTGTGAAGAGACAAAGAAATCCGGACTGGCAGGTGAATTATGCGTTTGAGCTTAAATTAATTTCAAGGAAGAACTTGAACGTCAGTGTGATAACATGCTTATCTTACAACATCCACCTGAGATACTTATCTATTCTGTTCTGGTCTACGCTTTGTCTGTGCTCTCTATCCATCTAATGCTCACCACTTTCACCACTCGTCTCTCTCTCTACTTCCACTTCCGCTTCTTTTTGATGTGGGATACATTCACAGACGATTTTGTTTGGAGCGCCTGCAAGTCCTTAACATGAGCTGATGTAGCTTCATATCGACGACCTAGTTCGATTGCATCCTGTAGTTTGTATCCTTTATCCTTAGCTAATACCTCTTTCTGGTATTCCAGCATTGGTGTACTTGCGATTATTTGTTCTAATAATCGCTCGTCCAGCTCTCTTGGAGCGAAATCACAGAATAGCTTTATGTATCTCATGTCGATGGAAGCCAACCTTCTCCAACTTCTCAAAACTTTCGTTCCAGTACGATTTTCTTTTTTTGTTGTGACAAAGGGGATGTGATAACATGCTAATCTTACAACATCGACCTGAGATACTTATCTATTCTGTTCTGATCTACGCTTTGTCTGTGCTCTCTATCCATCTAATGCTCACCACTTTCACCACTCGTCTCTCTCTCTGCTTCCACTTCCGCTTCTTCTATCCCTACTCTCTGATCAACGAGTTTAGAATTATATTAGTTCAAACAACATCCTACTCTCCTTCATCTATCTGAGTCATCGTTAACCAGCCTCACCAACTTGAAGACCAACATCTTATTACAGTCAGAGCTTTAGACGATGGAATGTTGCTGTGAAATGAATCACTAACATATGGTGAAAATCGCCACCAAAGTCCACGACATACGTTGTCTATTTTTCAAAATATTGCAATTTGAAAGTTGAAAAGTCAATGAGGCCGCTGTCATTCTCAGATCGTGATGTCACAATCTGACCACTTGTGACTGAAAATCTTTTGTTGTCCTTCATAACGCAAATGAATGTAACGACAGTTATGCATAGATTCAGATCAAAGTATTCATAAATTTATCATTGTACAATACATCTATACAACATAAAATGTGTATCGAAATGGAAATGAAAGGTAAAAAACACTGAAATGACCTACATAAAATTCATGCTCTCTGTCCCTCAGCTGCGACTTCATAAGTCGACTTAATCAATTCTGTTTACATCAAACTGCTGAGGCCGCGGCAGAAACACGGCAGCGTTCTTCTCTTGATTTCAAAAGTGTGCAACTTGGTTATCAAACGATCATTGATGTTTGTCAAACATTTCTGCTTCATATATGTCATAAAGATATTCCCACGGATTTCTTTCTTCTTTAACCACGATTTCTCACCGGATTCTTTTTGTTCAGGGTTGTCAGAGAGGTGTAGTTGGTCAACAGGGGGATAAAGGCAACATCGGACAAACTGGAGATCCAGGAGTTGGAGAACTGATGGAGGACCTTAACTGGAAACAATGTGCCTGGTACAGTGCCAATGGGAACGACTACGACAGTAACATATATGTAAGTCGGACAGAAGACTTTAAAAACAATTCTGCTCTTTAGTGAGAAAGTTCAGGTTCCATAACTTCAGGTGGCCCCACCTAACCTGACTACCTTACTCGAACCAATACTCAAACCAACAAGACAATGTCACGGCAAAGCAAAACATCGAAAGGCAAATCATCGAAAGGCAAATCCAAGTCTGTAAATTAGTTTTATGGTATGTGTCAGTGTTTTGGGCGGACGGGAAGGGGGGGGGGGTGAGCGGGGGGTGCTCCTTTGTTTTTGTAGGTTGCTTTACTCGATAGCAACCGTTATCACAAGATAATGTAGCAATTTGAAGTGTCTGCGATCATTACATTCATTTCTTAAATTTAAACTGTTTCATTGATTTTTACAATTTAATTTGCTCACTGCATGTCTTCACATATCAGCAAACAGAATCTGAGAGTAAATTCATAGAGATAAAATCAGTCAGCCTGAGAAAACAGGGAAGCCAATGCAAAAATCAGAAATAGGAGAATATCATATACGAAGAGAAAAATAATATGCACTTCTCTTAGTCAAATATTTCCTTAATCGTTAGTTTACCCATGGAGCTGTAACAGCTCCATGGTTTACCATTGTTAAGATTCTGATATTAATACACCTCATATCGGTGAGACTACCAGTGGCGGCGCCAGAATGTCAGACTTGGGGGGCAAACTGAGGACAGAGGAAAATGTTGGGGGGGCAAAGATTTTCAGCGCGAAACCGAGCGCGAAGCGAGAGGCCTCGCGGGTGGGGTCCAGGGGGCGAAGCCCCCGGAAGCTCTGAGGTTTAAGCATATCTCTGGGTGGAAATTAAGTCCCAAGAGAGGTATATTATTTATTTTTATATTATTCATTTTTTTCGGTTGACCGTACTCCAAGGTTCCCAACTTTTTTCTTTGGGGGTACTATTTCACATTTACGCGGTGCCACCGAGTACATACACACACCCACACACCCACACACATAGGCTACATACACTTCCATTCCATTCCTATATTTAGGAAAACAACGACATTCCTATATTTAGGAAAACAACCACCTACCCGCCCTTCCCTTATTCTGGACGGTAAACATTCCAGAGAAAATTGGTCTGACCAGACTGACCTACTGTTGAAGTGTCTATGGGCATGATATAAAACTGGCAGCCTGTGTAACATAAATTAGTCATTTATCAATCATGGTTCCCCGGAAGCTGTTCTTATTCAGTACAATGCCAATACATAGTTTTGTGATTAAATTTTGGATGAGTACAAGATCTGATTAGGAAGGGTGAGAGCAACTGGGGGGAGGGCAAGGAAAAAATCTGGGGGGCAAATGCCCCCTCATGCCCCCCGTAGCGCCGCCTCTGGAGACTACTACTTATAACTGTACAGATTACAGGCTGAAATTTCATTTTGCGATAAGATAAGAAAATAATTTTGCTTCGACCAAACTTGGTCTGAATCATACATTATTTCTTCCGAATCAAACAATTACCACACAAACGCGTGGATTCGGCCCGCTCACATCCGGTCGCTAGTTTCTTCACTACCGCACTTTGTCTGAATTGCTTCAACAGTCTCGTACTGAGACCAGATGAGACATTTTGACTGCAGCAATATTTCAATTACACAAAATAAAAGACTGCAAAATGTTCAATCTCATTGCGAATTCCCGTCAATTACCCGAAAATTTGTCAGTGGAGCCGTAAACCGCCAATTCAGTTGAACAACTATATGCACAAGGAAAGGCACTTGCAGCTGGGGATGCAGCCTATACGTGTTTATATATAATCATGTACATGAATCATTTGTTAAGAGTTATGTTTTCCTGATATTAAGTTTACCAATGTACTTGTTTGTTGTTGCTTTGTATGTTATATTACATACAGGACTGTGTGTTCCAGAAGCAGTACAGCAATACTGCACTGTGGGTGTACTACGGGGGGAATCTGCGGTTGTACGGTTGTTCCGGTTGCTGTAAGAGGTGGTACATTACCTTCAACGGTAACGAATGCAGCTCGCCTACGGTGATAGACGCCGTCGTATACCAGGAAAACACTTACTACATGAACCTACATCGACACAGGAGCTTGGAAGGTAAATTGAAAACGGAAATGGCCCGGTGGGTTCTACATAATTGACGGTGACGGGATACCCCTTTTGGGTAAGGGGTGCAGCAAGAGCAAAATGGGGCCGAATATTTTTTCAATTGGTTGTAGCCACCGACAGAAATTGTAGGAATAAAATCAGACCACAATGAGACATCGTGCCCTAGTGATGATGGGCGCCATTTGAGCCTCGTCCAGTCTCCCCCCCCCCCCCCATGAAAAATTCACGGCCTACTCTGCCACTGATATTCGATATTATCCTATGAAAATTCAATTTCAATAACGTCAATTACTTTAAAAAAAGGCGAGTTTCACAGGTAATAATTTAAGTCATTCTTGAATTCACCTAAAAAAAAAAAAAACAATGTGAGATCCATTTATTTACACAAGTTGATATTGTTTACAGTATTTCAAATCATTATGCTGTTCAATTTTAAACAGGATACTGTCATAACATCGGGTCAGGAGAGGTCCATGTGCGGTTGGCGGTCGGAGACTGCAGTGGATACGGTAACTACGATGCCTACACAGGATGGAATAGTGCTTCAAGAATTATCATCAAGGAAGTGTCTGCTACACCTTATTAACTTTCACCTCTACCCTCACGAAGAAACATATCCACCACGAGGACCAAATGGTGTTGGAAATACAGTTGGGGAGTTCTTGTGTATCTGCGGGAAGGATGTGGGGGGGGGGGAGGACGGAATGTTCTGTTAGGGGTTGGGGTAGAAGGAATGAGAGGGAACCTCATCCAAATTCACTTGTTCTGAAGGGCATTAGAATTGTAGTCAAGACAGGTAAAAGCTGGCAACTGGGAGCCAAAGAGCGGCATTTCATTTTCGATATGAATTCCCTATGTTAGGGATATAGGTCACCTCCTGTACATACCTTCTCACAGTTTCTGAATGTTTTCAGATTTTAAACTTTGGTCAGTCTCACGGCTCAATGAAATCAACAAACAAAGTTAAATACCCAGTGGGTAGGTTAACTGAACATGTTTGGTGTAACATGGACTTCACCAGCAAACCCTTCTACAAGAAAAGAAAAAGAAAAAAGAATATGCAAGGATGCATAACCAATGCCCAACAAAGGGACTTTTGCTTTTTACTTGATAAATATAGCATATTAAAATTGCGACTGATTTTTCTTTCTCCTAAACTGTAAATATACCTTCATTGGAGCAGGAGGGAAGCACCAAACTACAAACTCTTGTTTTGAAACAATGACAAGAGTGCAACCATTACTGTTGTTAAAAATACAACCCTGAACTTTCCTGCCGGTGACGATACTTTTTGTGATATAATACACATTTACAGAAGCTCCTCTTTTTCTTCATTTTGTTTTTTCTATTCCTTATGATCAATTCCCAGTGTTGGAGTAGAATAGAAACTAAACTGATTTGCCAAATTAGAATTTTTTAATTCCACTGTTAGTTAAAGACAAGGTTGAAATAAAAGCTCAATGTAAAATATATGAACTTCCTTTTTTCTTTATTCAACAGCAAAATACCAAATACTGATTGTATTCCAGGATCTGTTATTTTGTCCCCAAGATTCTTAGGAGGGGGTGGGTTGGCAAAATAGAAATGGGACAGGTCCACTGACTCACATACAACATAATATTGATAATTTGTTCACACCAAAATCCTATGGGTGGGGGGGGATTGTTAGGGAGACACAGCCTCTGCCCCAATGACTACGGACCTGCCCCCTCCCCTCCCCCAGCAAACTCAGACTCCACAAATTGGCACCTATCCTGCTCGAGTCCAAGTTGTGTGCAACACTGTATGAAAGCTGAGACACGGATTTAGGCTGTTCGGCTCCAACAGCATCAAGTGGTGTTCACCTCCCCTAGTTAAGCTCACAGATAGTGCTCTCCGAAAAATTAGCTCACCTGTGTCACATAAATGATTTTCTGTTGATAAATTACTGATTTTAGTCTACTTCATACTAACCAATGAAAAAAAAAAAGGAAAGTAAGAAAGGTTCCCAGCTATACTCTTAAACCAGGAAAAATTGATACAGTAGTGCAAATGTGTATATATCGTTCATACGATACTCTTAGCCGCGATGACAAATTGTCTAACACAATGGACGTATACATCCTGGACTCCTGGTACTCCTAATTTGTACATACTATCTCCTGGTGCCCGTTTGTGCACCATGGTGAACCAAACCTATAACCCATGTTTACGCTAAAATGAATCATCCCTCTCCACATTTGCTCACTATACAGCACTATTTGTTTTAAGTGTTTTCCATGGACTTTCTGTGGTGTTTGCGGGTCACCCCAAAAGTGGTATTAATGCACACCCCGGATTGGGAACCACGGGTTTACCAAAGAAGTGCATGATCGAAGTCTGTATCTATAAGCTACACACGATGATGTCACAAGACTACTTCACTGACAGCTGAACTGAAAACAGTTCACCTGCTAATCACACGACACCCTGTGTCAGTCTGCAGTACAAACATAGAAATGGATAAACCAGTGCAGTCAAGGAACAATACGTGAAGTCCAAACTGTGTACCACAGAGGGCACTCTCATGACACCATGTAACACAAAACCAATGGAAATTTTATGACAATGTAACTCGCAGTCGCCTTAATGGTGAAATGCGTTTTTTCTCTGAAGATTATCAGGTTATCTGAAAAAAAAAATCAAATGGTGGCATTTGCGTCTGTTTTTCACCGAAGATGTAGTTGGATATCAGACGAGCAAATTCTCTGTCCATGCATTGTATATGGCATATGTCGAATGCAGAGCTGTTTTGATGTACAAGCAACGAAACCACCTGTTATTGTTTGGCTCTATTTGCTCAGTGTGTGAGTAGTTAGCCTGATGTCTGTCATCTAAGTCTATTTGTACAAAAAAACAAAGTGAAAAAGTACTGTATTTAGACCTTTCATCTCATTACATCAAACAGCCATCAAGCTCTTACAGCTTTCAATGATGAGGTTACACCATGTGAGATTGGTAGGCAATCTATGCTCGGACTGAACCATGCCAGGGATGAACCATACTCAGGCAGTATTGTACCAGATCCACCATCTACCTTTCTGCTGTCCTGCATCCATCCGTCATTTGTGCAGAACAAGTTGAGTTCCTCGTTTCTTCTCCACTTGCACTATCTCTCAGGATCAAGCCGTGAACGCAGTTGAAGCAACTTGAATCCTTCAAACAGCTGCTACACCACCGAAGATTTTGTGCACCATAGCTTTCATCTTTTCGTCAGGAGTGTATTCAGCTGCCAGAATGGCGTTCATTGTGCAGATGGTTTCATTCGCCGACCTGCACCTCAACCAGATCCTACCGTTCATCCCCACTGTCACCTCCAAGGGTATCTTTTTGCCCAGTACTTTCAACAATGAACAATCTGGTGACAGGATCCTGAAATGCAGAACAATGCAAACCGCATGTACATTATATACGCATAACAAATGAGCAGCGTTGCAACTTAGCTTATCACAGCTTGTGGCTGTTACACATACAGTACACATATGGCACATGAAATGACAATAACGTACATACTAGTTCATGCTAGTTAAGAGATTTCCTTCACGTTAAAAAAGGTTGAAATTTTCTCTAAATCTTTAAGCTTTTTTCGAGGGTGTGCTCCATGATGGAGATAGCAAAGATGAAGATATTTTAAATGAATTGGGGCTTTGCATACAATGGGATCCACTGCACTGCTGGTGACTGTGTAGAAACAACCCTCTGAATTAAGTGTGCCAGGTTTGAGATATGGGATCACTCTCACGACACTATTAAGCAGCACTATTAAACATCACCAACAATTTTGGCAATGCGTATCAAGAAACTGAAACCGGTGGTACTGTAGGTATAAGTCATTATTAAAGCATTAACCAGATCATGAATATTGGTATAACGATCAGGGAAACATGATATCACATGGACACCATGTGATTGACACCTGCCTGATTCAATCTGACAACCCCATGCATCTGTTTCAATGTCTTGAATCCTAACTTTAGACCTTTTTACAGACTCAGTGTGATCATTTGAACAAGGCAAGGGGTCATTTCCTGACACATAAGGTTAGGTGCACAGTGGAGACAGGAGGGTGTCCTCCTGATGTTTCATCCTCTCAACTTAAAGCAGTTTCCACTACCAGTGAGTTACTCACTTTCTGCAGAGATGAAGGGAACATCTGAACATGAACCCCTCCCTTGAGAGGACTCCCAAACCATTGCTCTGGCCCGAACCATCGATACACACCAGCTCTGGTTCCATATCTCTATTGGCAACGAGCAATTTGGCATACACAATATCTCCAATCTGTGAAAACGAAATAAAATAAAAAGTAGGTCCCATGAAGTCATAAGCATTGACACCAATTGAGAGGCATCCGTGAAATTACACGAAATATACGATGAAATTGAGGATTAGATCTGGAGGCTGACATGCAATCTAGTATTATTTATCTATGTGTTACATGAGCAGAGCCATGTTAACAACAGGTTTTAACTAATCCTTACCAAAGGAAAGAGGGGAGAACATACTGAATAAACAGGAAGTAGACTAAATATGTTGATGACAGACTCAAAGATCACGCAATGTGGTGGCTAAACATTGTCTGAATTAGTGAAGGATAAAGACAAGGGTCTTCTGTTTTGCAGAAAGCAGAAAAATTACAAAAAATCATCGTACAAAATGAAAAAATTACATGATTTACGCCTCTTTAACCCCACTGATATGTAAGCAATCAATGAAATCCTCCTGTTCCACTGGATTGTGGTACCACATTCTCGTTTAACAAAATGGAAATTTTTCTTTTTCAAAAAGGAAACAATGTCAAATTTAGAAAATGGAAGAGAACAAGGACACTGGCACTAACAACAAAGTAAACTCCCATCTTCAGTCAAGGAGCACCTGATCAAGTTATTTCTGTTTTTGAGATTTTTCTACTTCCATCTCAAAAACACAGGTGTATTTATACATTAAAGCAGCACCTGGACATTTGGTCTGTTCCTCTTTGTGGCACCTTCGAATGAGAGATATGACAAGGCAGCAGGCAGATTCGATCCAATATCAACCCTGAATATGTCACCAGCCTTCAACGTAACCACACCAATGACGTTCTCTCCTTTTGCTGGTACGTACTGAATAAAAATTCAAAACAAAAGTTCAAGTGGTATGTGTACCACTGTTACAAAACTACAGTAGTGGAGCTACCAGAGAACGCTTGCACATATCATCGAATATTCCAAATTTACACCCATGTCAAAGTTGTGCACCTGCTAAAATCATTCTACAGTCAGTTTATTGCTATGGCAATGGTTGAATGGTACCCTGTTGTTTGCAACTGGTCTTGAGGTCCATTGTATTTCCACCATGAATATCAGTTCAAAATATCATCAACAAGTTACATTGTCACAGATTGATATGTTATTCTTCAAACATTAAAAACCTATTCAAATTCAGTCACATAGTTGAAACATATTGCAACATTGTTTTATCGAATATAATATTGTTTTGCAAACATGTCTTTCCTTTAAGGGTAGTGTGACCTGAAAAAGATGTTTTGGAGAATAAGTTGCATTAATCATTGAAAATGTTGAGAATAGCCACAAATTCCATCAACATCCATCAAATATTGACAATTTACGAGCAAATTCCTGTCTTACACCTACATCATAAATTTACATTGGCTAAATATGCAAATTTTTGACATCAAGAGATGGACTCCTATGATATATCTTATGTTATCCTTTGTTTACTTAAGATTTATTTCAAGGATAATTAAGAATTGTTTTCACCCAGAGGGGTTTTTTTTGAAGCAGTTCTTTTCTTCAAATACATCAACATTACTGACCAGTGTGAAACCTGGAAGTAAGTAATTTAGGGGCAACACATTAAAGAGTTAACAGAAGGAATGCTGACACTGTGCAGCACTGCAAGTCATCTGTTTTGCATCAAGTTGTGTAAAGTCACATCTCAAAAATGGGAAATAGATATGAACAAAATTCCAATGGATTGTCATTCAGGGTTTTACTCTGCAACTGCTGAAAGAAAGCCAGCTCCTTTATAGATACATGGCACATGACCTTTAAACATCAGTTCTTTTCAACAGAATGAGAGAGGTTTACAACTATCATGGTAGGTCCAGATCTGCATCTACTCTTCCAATCCCAAAAGGATACAAGCTGCACACAACTCTGAAGGATATGCATGGGCCAACACAACACATGGCATTGTGTTTCAATAAACAAAAATTAATCAAAACAATTGGCCTTTGTGGTTTGTGCATGCTGTGCAATGTGAGCTACTCTGGATATTTCAAATTTGCAGTCAATCAAAGAGCTGAACCAATTGAAAATTTTGCTTTCGCCCAGCCAAGAATGTATGCTGCTTGAGGTGATGGGTGACTGCCTTATACTGTAACTTATACAAATAACTGTTAAGTCATCCCAAGCCTGTGGACTATATTGCTTACACCTTTAGAGTTTTACTGACTTAACGGCGTGTATGTGGTAAAAACCCGTCCTCCCGATGCTCACCAGTCTCAAAAGAAGAAGGAGAATACTAGTCCTAAAGTAGCCTTGGCCCCGGTCTAATACAATACTGGCCAAGTCAAGTGTTATGTTATTACAGTAATCTTAATGTACCCGTTTCTGATGGTTGTCAATCCAGAAAGTATGGCCTTCCCTTGATTTCAGAACACCACACTTGCACGCGACAACGTCCTCCGATTGGACTCTTAATCCTGGTCCCAATCTAAGCTTCTTATTTGTTTCTTTCTTTAGTATATCTGTCAAAATATCTCCTGGTAGTACAACATGAGTATTTGTTGTGGAGGCCGCCATTTTGTTTATCGTATCTGTGCAGCCATAGAACGCCGTAGGGTATTGCTGAAAAGGGTTGATACGATTACGAATTGAGCACCATTTTGGAGGTGTAAGCAATTTCAAACTGCTGAAGACAAAAAGCAACTCCTTATTCAAGGAAAATGGTCCAGTCAGCAGCGTGAGTCATGGCCTTAAGCCTTTCCCCAAGGTGTTGAGAGGTGTTGGCTGATTACATTCCGTGTGCAGGCCACTCTTTAAATTTAGTTGCAATGGTCTACTCAAGCTGATGCTACCGAAACTTTGTTTCGAGGCTATACCTACTTCCAAAGTGTTCTCGAAGAGATCTCAGCAGATGGCACTCAGTACTTACCTATTACCACGGGGTCCATTTATTTAAAGTCGTTGGGCCATTTCTAAAATGTGCCTTGAAGCCAGACGATATTTAATCCGACATTGCCACTGATCTGCTCGTGCACGGCATTAACTTTCCCCATTAGTTTAGCACTGTAGGTATATTATTAAATCATTTATCTAATAAGCTATAGGCCTATATGTAAATTTCTCCCACATTTGGCCAAAAACTTAACATTTTCTCTTTGCTTAAAGCTTTAATTTGGACTGTTTTTAAACTTTCTTAATCTTGTATGGGGAGGAAATTTTGTGAACTGCTCAGGATCACCCGAGACCCCCGGCCCATCCTTCCTATGTTAAAATGGGAAGATTTGAGTGACTTCAATAATTACCACAGTGGTACGGACTTTTTTCAGAATTTTTTCTTCTCATGAAATTGGCTTATACCCGTTCAACGGCCGACGCTCTTGGAGTTGCTATGCTGCAAAATTAAGCAAGTCAACAACAAATATGATATAACGAATAAAAAAGCGCTATACATAAATTAGCAAAGGTGAACACTAATTCAATTAGGGGTGACTGTATTTTCCTATTTAAAAAAAGCAATATTTAAAATAAGACAGGTTATAGGATATACGTGGTAGTCTGGGTTTGACATCAATTTTCATGCCAGGTCCTTTCACAAGCTCTTTGACTAAACTAACCCAAGTAACATTACAACATGGACTTGTTATGGGCCCCATATCGACGAATATGATATGGGGCCCACATGACTTTGCACCCAAGATTCATAAGGATTACCCCAGGTAACCCATATGTGACGTATGTGGGGTAGTTCTGTCTACGTGGGCAATTGTCCCATATGGATACCATACTGACCTATTTCATATGGGCTGTATGGTTATCTGGACTGGCCCATATGGCCCCTTATGAATCGTGGGTTCAAAATCACATGGGCCCCATGTATGGATTCACCTGTATGGGACTATACCATGTTTAGTCCCATAGGTCGGAATGTTACTTGGGAAGCAATAGCAATTAGACGTGGAATCAAATCATCAACTTGATTAGGGCCTACAAAGTGTGTCTGTAGCTATATTGTACGGCCTAGGTGGTGTCAACACCAAAAGAAGCTCCTGACGTTCTTTGGAAGAGATGCAAAAAAAAAAATAAATTAAACCTTAGAAAGAGAAATAAAGATACTAATGGAAGGCCAGGCTCAGGTTAGGGCCCTCGATATGCCTTAGGATCAGCCAGGTTTGACTGTCCAATAATGTAACAAGAAAGCACATAACTGTGTGGAGAAAGTGCAACTTTCGTCCCCATTCGTCCGTATAGAGCCATCTACATACGGCTCTGGTCCAATTTTAACGATGCGCCCTCTGTGAAAGCACTTCCGACTTGGGTAAGTCAACAATCGATGCTGGACGTAGCGGAACGACTTCAGCATATTTGTTGACATTCCTCCGATCGGCGACCAATCGCATGTTAATTATCCGTTTGGCACCAAACTTAGTAACTTTCATTCAGGCCAGGGGCTAACATTATAATCATATTGCTTAGTTTTGGATACGTTACGGTACAGGTAGAAAGGGAAAAAATGGCTGAGAATGCAAAAGGTACCACAAATGACGTTAGTGTGCAGGAAGATGGTGGTACTGGTAGCAGAGGACATATCATTTCGCTTTTGAGAAAATATGGAGGTCATCTGTTGCTTTTCACAGGGGTATGGAGTTTAGGCTACTTTAGATTTAGTGCACTGTGGCTACTGTTGTTTCTAGCGATAGGCTTCTGGAGAGAGAAGGCAACAAGTCGAAAAAACCAGACGGTCAACCTTCAAAGAAAGGTGATGAAAAATGAACGAGAGTCAATCGTTCATGTAGTTGGCGATCTGCCATCATGGGTAAGTACGGCTTAAATGCCGTTTCACTGTGCATACTGTTGCTTTGCAATTGAATGATGCCATGACTGGCATTGCCTATATAATTTACTAGCCCACTGGCTAGGGGGCTAGGCTTATGCTAGGCCTACATTGATAGTAACATGTTGCTGTCTAGATACACTGAATGGGGATACATTCACCTGATATTCACCTTATGAGGTCGTGCTAAATCGTTGTGTCTATTGGCTCGGACGTCACGCTGGCAATAATTACTGTTTAGGTCATTATACCCAAAGCGTAATATCGAGAGTTTGTCTCTATTGAAATAAATTTCCCACTTTTTTGTCCAGGACTTGAGTGGCTGAATATCACTTTGGAATAGATGCTGGTGCTCTTTTGTATTGATAACCTTTAAAATCCTAGTATCATCAGCAAATTTACTGGTGACCACTGGAGTGGTACATTTTGATTTATTGCTAGGACATTTATGTTCACACTGGGTCACTGTGAGCCAATAATATAAAGGAACATTGTCATCGGAAAGTGGGTGCGTATTTACAGTATTTCAGTCTAAAACAGCAACAGCGGACGCTGTATGGAAAGGAGTTTGACACCTGATTACCCCAATCATATTGGTTGTGGGTTAAGTTATGTTTCACCTTTAAATTGGTAGATGGTTAAATTTTCATGTACATGTGTGTTGTGTGTATAGTCTGCAACTAGTTCAATCAATATGAATTCATCTTCCCAAATTTATGTCCATATTTTCATAGTTACCGTGTAAAGCTTATGCAATAACTTGTTATGTTTGAGCTGACTGCTTGATAGAATGACTGCGAGAAACTTATGTGCTGGTATAAACATTTTGTGTACTGTGCATCAAAGTGTTACAAACTTTGTTAGCACCTGCTTACCTGCACAAGTTACAATATGCTGTATATAGTACACAGTAATTTAGAAATTGCAATAAGGATTTTTAAAAGAAAATAGTGTTTGCTAATAATTTTGTTTTGATTTTCAGGTTTATTTTCCAGACACTGAAAGAGCAGAATGGCTTAATAAGGTAAATTTACTGTATGGTTTGTAAAGTATTATGGTGGAGTAAAGAAACACATTGCTGTAAGTATAGTACTATACTGTACATATTGTTTAAGAATTGAACATCTCCAAGTCAGAAGAGAGTATCAACCTCCTTTGGAACAACAGTGCTCAGTCGTTTGTGATGTAATTGGTACTGCTCAATAAACTCTTATGGAGAGGGGTAGGGGGGCATAGTGTGGTATGATCTCTATTGGAAATAAGTGCTTTCAGTGCTCAGTGCCATCAGGTAAGAAGCACTGAGCTGAGAAAATTTGGAAATCTCTGATTTAAATGGAACCTTCTATGCATTTCAAAGCTGATGTACTGTATGGGAATACTGTCACCTGAATGATGAGTCAAGATGAAATGTAGGAAAATTGCTATTTTTGCATTTCATCCATCCATCCATCCATCCAATTTAATCTAATCTATCTAAATGTTCAGTACTGTTCAAAATGCTTCTCATCTGTCATGCTTTCATTTGCATGAAACTTGGACACAATGTTCTATAGGTGATGGACCATTTGGGGTGTTCAAAAATTTTGGTCAGAGGTCCCATGTGGGACCTATGGCTCATTTTATGAGATTCTCTAAAATGCTCCTCCTCCTACAGATTCGTTTGTACAATGTTGATAGTTTGTCACAATAATGCTCTATTAGTGGTACCTTCAGGGTGCTCATGGAATTTTTAGTCCCATTTTGTGACATTCTGTTCTAAATGCTGCTTTTTGCACATGCTTTGATTGATTCATATGTAACATGGACACAATGTTCCCTGAGTAGTAGGCAAATTTGGGGTATTCAAAACTGCTCGGTCCAACATCCCATGTGGACCCTTGGACCCATTTTATGAAATTTTGCAAAATGCTTCTCCTCCTACAGATTCTCTTGCAGAATGTTGATGGTTTGTCTTAATGATACTATGTTAGTGGTCCATCTTGGGGTGTGCATAAATTAGCAGTCCAGGGTTCTATGTGGGCCCTTCGGCCCATTTTATGAAATCCTGCAAAAGTTTTCTTCTCCTACATTGAAGGTGCCCCTTTAAATGTTATACATCATCTCAAATATCCATATCGTGCATGAATGATAATTGAGTAATTGGGCAATGGGTCTGATTGTGTCCTTACTGAGACTCAATCTAGTCTAAGTACATGTATGTCTAGACATTAAAGGGGCACTTTGGGTTATTCAGTCAATCTTTCTAAACCTGTCAACTTTGTGGCCAGTTTTCTGCGACCATCCTACTGGCTAATCAATGGTTAAACTAATACGGTCCCCAAGTGACACATGCAAATCAACACCAGTGAACTATTAGCTAATGATTTGAAATTGTGTTTGAAATCTTGCATCCATTTTTCCACATTTGTATTATTCATATGTCCACAGCAAGAACAATCCAGATAGAAAATGTACAAAAATGACAGTGTCATAATTATTGGATGTCAAATTTGAATAGTGATGCTAGTTACTGCAGAAGCATTGTAATTTGGTAGTGCCCATTAAATGTATCCCAAAATATATTGACAAAGATCCAACTTCTGCACTGTTTGTGCTCTACAGTAGCTTATGATAATTTGCAAATTATGCAGTCCCTGAGTCCCAAAGATTCTCTTGTACATGCAATGTTGGTGATTCAAAATACTTCTGGTGGTGCCTATGATACGGTGTACATAATACTGATATGTAAATGATACCCTCAGTGCTCACTTCATGTTGTACATTTGTGCCCATTTCTGTGGTGATTCTGTGTAAAAAATGTTTGTTACATTTTCAATACTTCAGTTATTTACCCCAAACTGAAATCATCACAGCAGTCACGCATAAATCTAGATATTTTGTTCTCTTGCTTTTCTCTTGCCTTCCCAAGAGAGGTGGAAGCCAATTAAGAAATTGTAGAGCTTCAAAGTCTAATTTTTTATACCTCAAAGACACGTTAACACCTTGGATGGACCCTTAACACAGTTGAAACAAGTGTGTCAGCCATTCCAAAAGGTTACCATACATATTCCTCTGGCATGCTTTTCGAAATTCTGCTTTCTCCTTTATCCAGTACAACTGGATGGTACAGTAGGCTACATATTTCCACCGAACTATATATCTGCAGTTTGCATGATGGAAACCTGGTCATCAACCAAAAAAAAAATAAAACATTGCCAGCAAAGTGTGTGGTGAGCAATCAAGTTCATGCCGTTTGAACCTGCAAGAGGAATTTCATACTGTCAATGTACAGTTACCATGGGAACATGGACAGAGGCAAATTGTCAGGTATGGTCAGAGGACCAGTTCCAACATATATCATAAACCAATTCAAGTGAGCTGATCTGTATGCTAGAAGAGTATACATTGTCTGGCATTCAGAATGCCCCATAATAGTGTGTGATATGTCAAGTACAGTATCTTAAAATTGCTACATATAATTTGATGTCTTCATAACATTTCAGGAGTAATGGTGCATGCTTGTTACATAGTTCTGCAGATCAAGACCTGATACGATGTATCTTCTTCTTTTGTAGTAGGAATCAAGTATCACATGGTAAGATAAATGAGTGAATTAAACTTTGGCCACAGATTCATGTCCTGGAAATCTGCTGGTATAGTACTGTACTGAAGTACAATACTCAAGTACTCATTATTGTCATTGACCTGTCCTTGGTCAGTACTTCAGAAACAATTTATGCATCAAATTCAATTGGAGTACCCCATAGTGCACAAAACAGCAATAAATTTTTTCAATTGAACTACAGTTCTATTGTGCAGCATATCAAACCTGATCATTCAAAACTTCATTGATGGGATGGCAAAAACACAAAATTTAAGTTTGCTAAGGGAAGCCTCACAAATCTAACCTAAGAACATCTCAGGTCCTCAAAGCTTCAAACTGCTTCTCATTATGCAACCAGCATACCTCACATGCTTTCAAGAGTGAACGCAGCCTGTACATATGCTCTGCCAGACTAGGAGGTATATTTGCACTGGAGTGTGATTCATCGGTGTCTTGTTGCTATCCCAATTACACTGTGCAGCGACATTTAACTCTAAGATGATCTTTGGTTAGATTTGTGAGACTCCCTTACAGAAAAGAGACCAAAGCCTAGGATCAAAGTTGAAAAACCGGTCTCATGGCAGCTAGCTCCCCACTCTCCCCCAGTGGGGTTTTCCCCACAATCTATCAAGATGGTAGTCCTTTTACAATGTCCTCTTGAGCATGATTATGACTGAATAACAGGAGATACAAAGCCATCGGCTAACTATCCCCTCCACATATACTTTTCCTGATAACTAAGAGATTAGGTGCATTTATACTGAGTAATTAAAGGCAGTTACTCATTGCCCCAGACAGTTTCAGTCCTTCCAGCCATCCTCCCCTAGCTCTTCCCACAGAGCCTGTCTAAAACTCCTAGTGCAAACACAATCCTAACCTAAAGTGCTGCAAATCTTGTTGAGCATATGGGGACCATTTTTGTTGTAAAAATGCTCTGCCTCTGTGTATGCTGTGTAAGGTGTAAGCTATTTTGAAATTCAGTTGAACATACCAACATAATGGTTTGATTGTCGGAGATTGCTATGTATAGTCTTTTCTCCAATCATTTGTGTGCCGAAGGTCACACCCTGATATTAATTACGTGTCTTTGAAGGCAAAACGTCCCATTTCCTCTTCGGCGTGATATATGTCAAGGGGTCTATGTCGCAGTTTCATTTCCTGTGTAAAGCAGCCTATTTTCCTCAATTGTCACACACACATGATGTACACATTGATCATGAGCCTTAACCTATTTTTATGACGTGCATGACAAACAAAATAAACCGTCACGATCAGAGAGTCGTTTTGTTAACGAAGGCATCATTGTCAGAGCTTTCACAAAAATGCCAGCAGCTTTTGATGTACACATATGTATGCATGATGCAATATATACCATTAAGTTGGCAGGATATTGGACCTGTAGCATCAATTTCAATTTTGACAGGATCTTAAACTTGATAAATCCATACTCGGTGATTGAGATACATGTTGTTCCACTGATAATGTAAACCAACTATTCCTGTAACCTACATACATGGTCAGTGTTCCCCAAGGGGGGGGGGGTAATGGGAAGGCCCAACCCTAAATAAAAATTGCTGTCCCTTTTAAATGGTGACCCCCCTAAGGAATCCTGACCTCTTAGTTGACAACAGACTTGCTATTTCAAAAAAGGCAAGAAATCATCTCTTCGGTGGCATCATTTTGACCTCATTTAGCATTTGGAACAATAAAAATTATTTGTCGGAGGTGAGGTTGGTCTCCTTCCCCTCACACCCCCCACCCGGTGATCACTTCACAATTGCATATGCTGCCTTCCTGTCTTAAAATCCATGGAGAACCACTGAGTGTGTATATGTGCATAAAACAGGATATGATATTTCAGTAAGGTCTGGTTACTACTGTAACTTTTCCTTGTCCAACAAAGGCCTTAAAATGTTTACAGAAAAGGACACTGACAGTACTTAAAATAATCTCTCTTTCTCTCTGGAATTCTTAGATTCTTTAAATCACAATTCACAAATTTATTAAGATACTGATCAGAGCTGTTACTTCGGTGAAAGGAGAGGGGAGGAGGGTGCACCAAAGTTGTTGATTGCCTTCCTGGGGGAGTTATTTAGTGTGCACCCTTTTAGAATATTTTGGATTTGCACTGAGGCTCTGATGCAACATTGGGCTATCTTTGTTATATTTTTCACTACATTCATATACTGGACTTGTCAGCTTTCAAATCCCTACCTTTTCTTTTTTTTTCTTGGGGGGACATATGTCCCCTGTGCCCACCACTAACTATTGTCTTATTGATATCAATTTATCATGAACTTTTGGGTGTTGCTGTAGTTTCTACAGTTGTTGCAACTTGTACAAAACTTTCTACAGTATGTTGTTGCCTTGCAAGTCGTGCTGGTGTAGAATTTACTTTATATATACCAAGTTGCAACTTTACGTAGTAATGAATGTACCTCTACATGTCATTCTAATCTGTTTGCAATTGTTATGTAAAGCACTAATCGATTGGTTGATTTTGAATAGTGGCAAACTAAGGTGATAACGTCTGGAGGCAGGCATAAGCAAAAGGTTTTCTCATTTATTTCTTAAAAAAAAGTTTGTCAAAAGTAGTGTTCTCTAATTTTCATCAATGTTAAAGTGATTGCATGTGTACTGAAAAACCAGGAGGATAAGATTATGTTTGATCTTAACTTTTCTTTTTTTTTTAAATGTCCCCGCGAGGTTGCACATGGAAGGACTACGTCTTTCAATGAAGGAAAATGACAGTAACAACTTTGAAAAGCAACAGGATTGACATAAAACAGTAAAAACAGAAATGGTAGTTGAAAATTAACTGTTCTTACTATAAGCGCCTACATAATGAATATGCAACAGTACAAGTGTCACTGGTGTATCAAAAACATACCACTCAAGTCTTCGTTCCTTGATCAGTATCAGAAATTTTAGTATTTGGTGAAAGGAAGCGTTGTATCTACAAATAACCTACGAACTGATCACAACATTGCGGCTCAGTGATCCTGAGTTGTTTTGACTAACTGAATATTCAGCACTAGTTTTCTTCCCATTGGCTTGTTCACAGAAGCAGACCATTGATTTGAATGAAAACTGTCAACCACTACATTATTGTATTCCACACTTTTTGTCGTTACGTTAGAAGAATTTGAAATCATATTGCAGAATTAACCAACTGAAACCTACATGTAATTATTTTCCCAGATTGTCTGAATGGTGTAATTAAAAGCCTTCCAAACTTTTGGAGATGAAATTGCAATGTTTCTACTTTTTGCCTACACACACAATCACTTTAATTCTAACCCACCGTCATTCGTGAAGTCCAAGTTTTCCCTACTGTAGATGCTCCGAAGTTCATTTTGGACTTCAGGAGTAGATATCGTAGGAGTAGGTGCGGTAGTGTAATAGCAAGATGCTGTCTCTTTACAGTATCAGTGGGTGACGTGCACTTGCTCTACATTCAATTAGCACCATTGCAGTGAGGAATCTTTCCAAATAGAGTGTGCTTGTAAACAGATTCAGCTTAAAAAAATTTCAGAATTGATGGACTCTCCTGTTTACATCTGTATCACATCTCAAAAGCAAGTATTTTAATCCCATAGACATATAGAGCAGAGGATGCCGTTTTTGTTATCTTACTTAAACCCAGTTGGGTAAAGTCTTATTGACCATTATTGATAGTAACCGGGTACCTGTACAATGTTCAATGCAAGCTGCACTTTTCAGACCGTAGATGTTGTTGAATTCTATAGAGAGGTAGTATGAGTGTAATCCCACTTGTTACAGTACTCAATAGTTACTCACTGCAGGTACTGTATTGCATTACTGTTATTGATCCAAGGACATAATATTTACAATTTACAAAGCTTCCCATCGCTTCACTGCCATTCTATCCCGCAGCCTGCTGGGCATATATGCAGTGCTCTGTACCTAACAAGTAAAGATGGTTTTACCACCAAAAGAGGGTTAAACATAAAAGCTGCATTAAGTGGGAAAACAGTTACATTGTTGTACTTCTGTTTTATTACATACAAGTTTCCATTGAATGTAGGCCATGTTGTAGTGTATGTGGATGTTATTACATGCAGTGTTCCCAAGCAATACAGTTTAGTCTCTTGTGTACAGTAGTGTGCAAACCATATTTTTCATCTGAAAAGACCCGAAGATAGTAGCATGCAAATTTCTGGTATTACTGTTTCAAGAAGTGATCATAATAATAACAGTCCAAGTTTTTTGATTTTTGTTTGTATAGTAAACCTAAAGTGTTGTTGTAACCTTACAAATGGACTTCTATTATGCGTTATCTTCATGATCTTCAAGATCCACCAATTTTGATACACCCCACTGGGTGGATCAAGATGCGCTGGGCTGGGTCAAAGTTTGTAATGTACACACAGTCTGCAGGTCACGTGACCCTGGATATTATTAAGTTTCATTTTTCAGTGTTTGAATGGTACAGTACCTTAGGCCACAGTGTGTGACAAAATGGCAAGCGGACTTGTAAACATTCGTGATCTTGAGATACTGCCACATCATGTTAAAACAACATGTAGATCTACTGCACTGACTCAAACATGGAAGCTACTCTGGATCAATTTAATTAACAATCATGGGGCAATAAAAGTGGTATCGACTGGGGTCGCTCTAAAGGGAACACGGCTCTAGATTTGTACAGTACTATTTCAAAGTGCAGTAAGTAATGTTCCCAGACGCTAAATGAATTATACAGCAAACTCAAGAACACTAGTATGAAAAAAATGTGGGTAAAAAAAACCATTGGTCATAAAAAGGGGGGGTGCACTCCCACGTGGATCCATGCATTGGTATCAGGGAAGTAATTGTATCACATCTTTGTTTTCTCAATAATAAATGCTCTAATACACTGTACTTGTGGATTATGTTGCAGATAGTCAAGCAGATGTGGCCATACGTAGAGGGTTACGTCGTGGACATGCTACGCAATACCGTGGAGCCAGCAGTGAGAGACAATCTCCCGAAAGCTTTGAAGAACTTTCGATTTGAGAAGATCAGTCTCGGGAGATATGTAAGTTTATACATGCTCCTGTTGTGTTTGAACAAACTTAATGCATCAAAACATAACATACATGAGGGTAGTTAATTATATTAATGCCCAATTTACAGAAAACAATTTAGGAGGAGTTGCAGTCTTTACAGTTCTACATACTGTATTTACGAAACTTCATGAAGTGAAAAAGCTCTGACAGTGGAAGTTTCCTAAAATGTGAACTGTGCTCACTGCCAAACAGGGAATGATTTAGTAACTCAACATTTGCATAGCAGTTTTCAATTTTCTTGGGCGCTTTGTCCCAAACAGTGAAAATTCTGATGTCTTATGTACAAAAACTGTTGTGCAATATTCCATTTTTAGTAGTATGATCATTTTATGACATTTTCGTGGCAAAATGAGATGCGACACCCGATCAATCATTCCCCGTCATACTGTATGATTCTGCCTTGCACTGATTGTGCTGCACTGAACTGGTATACTCTTTAATGCATGCATTTTGAGCTAATGGGCACTGTACAAGACTTGTGAAGATTCATTAGATTTTAATCATCGTGTGGAAGTGGGATGTTAATATAAGGTTGTGGTAGTATTCCTCAACAAAAACTGATGTACAGTAGTAAATACACGAGCTTAAATTGTACTTTCCTTTTAGATATGAAAACAACATCTTCATGTAAAATTACTTTAGACTAATGGGTAGTTGCAATTAGATCAATGGTGGGAGGTACGATATATCATAGCTGTGAATGAATTGGTCAATGTTTGTCTTTTACTCTTACTTCGATACATTGTACTAAAGGTGGGCTTCATGGTAGTTTGGTATCACACTGATGGCCATACTACTCTACTGTACAATAGTGAATGCAGATTGTGATCTTACCTGACTTGCACTGTATCGTGCATGTAAGGTACATAGATCCCTGTCTGATCATGCACTCGTTTTCATGTTTGAACACACCTTCAAGGCTCTTTCACATTATGCATGATGCAATGTGATATGATGCACCCATCAATATTTTTGCTTTCACACTACAGGCAACTTTTTCTTCATTGCCACGCACTTTTTTCATATTCTGTCAATCGTGTGATTTTACGGAGGACAAACTTTGTTCACAGGATAAACATTGCGGCAGTAAAGCCATAGAAGGTGACATTTTTTGTATTTTTTGTCCTTTTTATAGTATCACATTTGTGTCATATCATATTGTGCCTGGTGTGAAAAGGTCTTTAAGTAAGAATATTCTTTCAACCTTTTTATGGTTTTGAATTGCATTGCATTGTGCCCAGTGTGAAAGGGCCTTTGAAAGATACTCCTCCCATGGATATGGTGGACAGGTCGCTCTGATCCTCCTCTACTCTTGCCAGAACACACGGATTGTGTCCCACGTAGTCGTCTTCAAACCACAGAGCAGTTGACGATCCACTTTTGACGGAGATACATAGCCATTGTAAAGACGCTGACACGATACTGTACGTGGTAACCACACTGAAATCCTCTTTGGCATCGATTTCAAATTTCAGTCCAATTCTGTCAGCAAACAGTGAAGCAGATACATGCAAATAAAACTTGCAAATATGCTGGTATTCTTTCAGACAAGCATATCTCAGCATGTTACCTACAATATGAAATTTAAACACCACATTTAATGACTGCTCTAGGCATAAATGGTAGGCAATGTGCTAGCCTTCAATTTGTTTTGATCAATACATTTAAGCAATGACAGGTTATCATTCCCTGTTTATCGTTTCATTGAAGTTGTTTTGAAAACAGCTAAAATCTCACTTTGTGCTTGCAGTGACACACAGTACAGTGCTCTGCTTTGCCGGTTCGGTGTCATTCTTTGAACTTTGCTCCAAATAGAACAGGTTTCATGTTTCTTTTAAGGTGTGGTTGCTTCCTTTATATCATTTTTTATATCATTTTTTTTTCTCCACCGCACAAAGTCTTAAGCCAACTGTGTTCCGATACTACCGTTGTTCCTGATGTTCCGTGTTGAATGTACAGTACACTGAGACACACCAGCTGACTTTCTGTTGTCATGGCATTGATAGAAAAATACAAAACTTAATAGCGTTGGTAAATGTTGGATGCTAGCCATGCAACTTTTACAGTCAATGTGTTTGCCAAAGCAGGTTCTCCTTTTAGATTACCCCACATGAGAAATTGAAGCGACTTCCGTGATATGAAATAGTCATTGTCGTCTTTCATTTTTTGTTTTTTTGTCCGCTTCTCCCTGTATTTTGGTATCCTTCGTTATTTCGCCGATATTGTTTCCTCTTGTTCTCAGCCCCCCAGGATCGGCGGAGTCAAGGTCTACACGGATCACATCGGAAGAGATGAAATCATAATGGACTTGGAAATCTTGTAAGTCAACAAATGACAGGGGGGGAGGATGATGCATTTATGTTCTTATCCTTGACATTCAGTAAGGATGTCTTAGTATTCCTTGTGTGTCATTCTCACTGAAACAGTAGTCTGAAGGCCGGGGGGGGGGGGAGATTATCCCAGGACTAATTTTGGTATCCTATGGAGGGATAATTTTTGACAGCAGATCCAGCTGTCCAATATGTTTTTTCTTTCATTATTGCAATTCTGTAAGATTACTCTTAAATTCTGACAATCTTCCACTGTAGTGAATGCATTGAACTGTATCATGATAACAGCGTAAGACCCATTTTTGTTTTAGCTGGATTTAAGATGGTCCAAATATGAAAGGGTAGTCAGTCATCCAAGTGTGGAAGGTGTCGTTACAGGACCCTGATTTCTTCATATCAAGTTAAATGCCATTTAATAACTAATGCCAAACAGACTATGTATTGCTACTACTAGCAACCGCCTCCCAAAGAAAAAAAAAGAATCAGTTCTTACACTTCTCATTCTTGCTTATTTGACTTTTTCATCCTACAGACAAAAAAAATTCTATTTCAGTCAAAGCTCATGCTTCTTCCTTGTGATTCTTGCTTTTCTTTGACCCATTTCTGATAGTTACACAGGGGACTGTGAAATCGATCTGAGCGTTAAAGCCATAAAAAGAGTAAAGGCTGGTATTAAAGATGTGCAGGTGAGGACATCTTTATTATTTTGCGTTCTTCTGAAATTTCTTATAAGCTATGAAATGGTTTCACGGATATACTTTGATGCTATGCTCAACTTTAGATGGTAATACTGTTGATTATTAAAACTTACATGTTTGAGATTTTAGTTAAAAGACTGCATTCAGGCCTGCATCGAGAGCCCCTCACTTTCTCGTAGGGTAAGCTGTTTGATGAAAACACAAGTATCCTTTATCATTAATCTTCAATCTTTCTCATCCATTTGATACCAAACTGAAAAAAAAAACAAAAAACCATCTAAGCCACATTTTCTTTCAGGAGAAATTTCACTGATTAGATTATAAACTGTAGAAAGAAGATCGATTTAGTTCCTTCTGCTAAAATCGTTCAGATGATCCTTGTTCTGTGGTAAATACATGGGACTCTTGTGCCAATAACCACAACGAAACTAAATGCAAAAAGCATTTCCTTTTGAAAATTTGGCATTCGTCAGACAAATAGCTCGACAACTGTACAAAGTTGAGCCGGTCCTACCTTGCCCTTTGATGCGATTAACCGCACATCCTGCTTTGTGATTAAGCGTCAGTGGCCATGAACACAGTGGGCAATGGGTGTGAACTTTTCAAGCCGTGTGCTGAAACAGAGTCTTTTCAACAGCTCCAAACCACCTACTTTTTGGGTTTTGTGTTGTTGCCTCAGCACCTGGTCGTGGCCATCCCTCACCTGGCTAGGTTTGAACAGATCCTTCTATGGACAGAGTCTTAACTGATTTCTTCTTTCGGGCCAGGTGTATATTGGAGACAGATACAGTATGGTTCTAAGGTCATCTTTCTCTCAAATTGTCGATCAAAAGGAAAATCTCACTCAGTTTGCCTTCATGTGTGATATACATGATCGATCTTTTGTTAATCAAATCTAGTTTTTTTCACCAAATTTGACTTCCCAAACCAGGTGCAAACACCATCACTGTCATGTGACCACTGCTTTCATACTCTGAGTCATGTTCGTGTTCCATGCACTTACCTGTATCCTTATGTTAGAAGCCGTTGCATATGTTCAATACAACCCAGCTCTAGTACACAACTACAGTATGTGTGTACCACCGTGCTTTTATTGACCAACTTTGAGAGAGTCAGTGCCGACATACTTTCTTAAAAGGCTTATTCATGTCACCAATTAGATGTATGTGTAGTGGGGATGGGGGTGGTGAGTGGGAATGGAGGCGCAGTTACCCTATTATATCCATGCTGACATTCCCTTCTTGACCACACAGACAGAGTTGCCAACCTTTCCGTTTTTGCTGTGTGTTTTCTTGTAATTTATATCAATAAGAATTTTTAAGGTTGAATACGGTTTTCCATTAATCCCTTCACACTGTATTTGAAAGGAACATTCGTAGACCACTGCCAATTGATGAAACAAGGAAATATGAAATGAGAAAATAGTTTGGTGCAAAAATTGTGAAATAGATTGCATGGTCATATGTACTGTTTTTGGCAATTCCTTCTTGCTTGCTTCTTGCCATCTGAGTTCTGTTTCGTTTGTCAAGGTTGGTAGCTCTATACGAGCCACTTTTAAAGCCACATTTATTACTATTAACTATCATCTCTTGCAGCTCCATGGTGCCATGAGAGTGGAGATGCGGCCTCTCGTACCGAAGATACCTCTAGTCGGTGGATTATCAGTTTATTTCCTCAAGCGTCCTGTAAGTAAAACAATCCGTGTAACAGTGTTTGCTGTTCTTTGATTGGATGATAGTAACTGTCTGCATTGAAGGAGGATCTTCTATTAGTATCAAGTTACTTTGTTTGCCAAGATGTTGTAGAGTTATAAAGTTCATTTTTCTTTTCAAAAAGGTGCTGCCTTTCAACTTTTGTGATATTAATTAGTCCATTTATGGTGTAATTTTTGACCTTTTTACAATAAGTCTGATCTTCACAAAAACATTTCACTGGAGCATTGCAAAGGTCAAAGCTTCATCGCAAAGCAGCGTTTTTGCTTTGAAGCACTTATTCCATACCATCTTGTCATGTCCGTGCAGTTCGCAGTATGATGCCGAGAATGCAAAAGGGAGAACGGAAAGCAAGAAGTTGTGCTTTCTCGACCTTTGTGTTACCGTTTCAACTAGAAATTGGCCAAATAAACTTATAAAGTCTGTGGATGTGATCCTTTAGATTCATTTCAGTTTCTTAAATTGCAGTAGCAGACAGACAAACATACAGATAGACAGATAGAGGACAGGACTCATATTGTTGCTTTAAGTACAGATAGTTTGAAAACCAAAACAACAAAAGTCCATTGTTCATGCCTTTCACTGCTCATAACTTTTTATCTCTTCAACATGTGTTTACACTAGGTTTGTGAATTTTGAAAATGTTACAGAAGAGGGATGTAGTTAGTCAAGTTGTTTAGAATAGTAAACTCGTTCTTTTATCGTGTCTCACTGGCCACCTTCCCCTTCTGTGTATTACAGAAATTTGTTTTAAAATAACATTTTGTGTAAAAACAAATAAGCAAATATTTTCCTACTGGTGTAATTAACATGAATCATACTGCAAATGTGAAACATTTACTTAAAGGTAAAATGGAGAATGTACGCTGTAATTCATTGCCAGTTCTTATTTTTCAATTTTTTTCAACAGGCTTTGGATTTTAATCTGACAAACATGGCTAACGTGTTTGATGTTCCAGGGCTCAGGTAAGTTGTCTATTTTAATTGTTCTGATGAAACCATTGTGTCTGTAGGTGAAGGAAATGTGTGGACATTTTTCTGCCAGTTTAATATTGAAGTCAAAGTGATTTAGTGACATCATTCTGAAGTTGATTTTATCTTCCATCAAGACAGATGTTGTAAAAACAAATGTTTTATCCATTATTCGATTTTATTTTTCAAAGATGTAATATTTCACCATTTGCTCTTTTGACTTTATTTTTCAAGTATTATCTACCAAACATTGTAAAAAAAGCCACGCTGTCATACTGCGTACAAAATTATACCAAATAAAAATGTCAAAGTTCAATTGAGTGATGTTGTATATCTTTATTTACGTATTCCTAGTGATTTGCTTCATGCTGTGATTGAAGATCAGCTGGCCCTGTTTCTCGTCCTTCCTAATCGCATCGCTGTACCTCTGATGGACACGACCAGCATTGTCGACCTCAAAAATCCAATGCCATCAGTAAGACTAAATCACTGAATACTAGCCATAAGCAATCAGAGTTGAAGCTGTGTCATGCCGGAGTACACTTGGCTACATCAAGGTGGTAGCATCTTAGGAGTTGTGGGAGGGGGGGGTGAGTGTAAGTTGTGGGGGTGGGCTTGAAGATGATGGAACTATTTGACTACGTCATAGAGATTCTTATCTTTCTGGTCAGTTGACAATGGCAATGCTCATAACATGTTTATTTGGAAAGTGACAACCTGCTTAGTAATTTTACACTTCTGTTTAGATTAGTTTTCACTTATTGTGAGCAATGTTTATCCTCTTACATCCATTTTTAGATTCTCGGGTGGTGTGATTTGCACAAAATTGTTTTTCCGCATATTTCACAGTCTTAAAAAATAATGATCACCTTTCAAGAACTGATAATTCGTATTGCTTATGTTTTTCGAGGACCTCTCTCACGAAGGTAAACGGTTATCGCTTAAAAGTCAGGAAAGCATAGTAAGCACAATCTGCCAGTACAGATCATGCTATGGAAATACATTGTTTCAATAGAGAAGTGTACTTTGCCCTCCCAAAGTTCTTGTTGATATGTATATACTATTTATATATTTATTTATATCTTTTATGTATATAAATTACATATGTATATAGCATGAGTATTCATCTTTCTTAGAACAGCTGTTTAAGAACACCCCAAGTATTACCTTACCTTTACTGAAGTTATCAAAGTGTACAAAAGGATAATGCTAAACCATTGATATTACTCCTAAGGACTTGAAATGTTGTCCAAAAGATAACATACAGTGGGCTTCTCAAGTGACAGACACTGTGTGTAGAGGGCTTACTGCATACAAAAGACTATTTTTCCGATCGTCAATTTTACAATAATACAAAAGACAATGTTTACATCTGCTTGTTCTGAGTCTAACCATGATCCTTCCTTTTTTTTCTGGAGTTCTTTTCAAATCTGACATTCGTCATAAATTAGTACATCTATAGATAGCCGTTCAAGCAAGTTACTCTTTTTCTTCTCAACAGGGAGTTCTTCACATCAGTGTACTTGAAGCCAAGGACCTGGTGAGACGGGACATCGGTCTTCTCAAGAAGGGTAAATCAGATCCCTATGGTGTCGTGTCAGGTGAGTAGGTTCAATGTGACAGTTCAACCTGTCATGTCAGCATTGCCAATGTCTGGCTAATTTACGCTACCATGAGGCTGTCAAGAAGTATATCCAAAGGCAGGTTTGTATGCTTCTGGTTACAAAGAGACAATCGTAAATATCCCTCTGGTCTTGCTAATTCATACACACCACACACACACAAAAAACATAATAAACAGTTTTTTTGTAATTTATTTTGTCAATAAGAGAAAAGTGAGTCAAAGGTTTACCTCATTTAGCTTTTGTTTACAAAAGTTCATTGAACTTACATATATACATACATGCATATTTGAATGAAAGCAGTAGTCACACAGTGCACTGGAATGAACAGGATGCCAGAAAAATAGGGTGTATAGTTATTGTAACTAGCAGTTGTGAAAGGAAAAGAAAGCACAGCTTACAGAAAGCAAATTACAAGGTAATTGTCATCATGATTACATGCAACTAAAGATTTCATGGCACCATACCATATGCGTATTTCAGAAATTTTATTCCGTTCATTTAGACGTTTTCAATCACATTGAGCCTTTAGCAATCACTTCACAGATTCTTATACTTTTTCTTCTATTTTGACGATAAGTTGTAACATGTTTGGGAATATTAAAGTTAAGTGGTATCAATGATATGAAAAAAAACATTTCTTCAAAAAGAGAGAAGTAGTAACTGTCAAGTCTTCTGAATGCAAGTAAAAAACTGCTTCCCTTCACACAGGTAATTGAGTTGTGAATACTCTTGATTTCTTACTCGGTTAGTGTTTATTGGCTCGACAGCCTTGGAGAAGTACGTCCGAGCTACTACACCCTAAGCCCAGCAACCCTAACCTAATCCTCGTCATAACGATGAAGGTAACCGCCAAACCTTAACAGCCTCTTGACCGGTTACTTCGTTTTGTCTTAAAGTCAAACAATAAATCTGACTGAAACGGGTCCTGTGGTAAATGACCCGTCTGAATGACCACAACCTTACTTGCTTTCGTTCCCCCGGCACGTTTCCCTCATTGCAGGAGTGTTTGATTGTACATATAGTCTTCGAAACAATTCTCTTTCACTGTTCTCCCTTTCAGTCGGTCAGCAAACGTTCAAAACAAAGGTGATAGACGATTCCATCTCACCTGTCTGGAACGAACACTTTGAGGTATTTTCATTCTTTTTTTTTTGTATGAAGTTTATGATTAAAATCAGATATAGATTGGTTATTACAAGAAGTCAATTCTTTGTACCACAATTGGCTTGCATATACACATGTCATCCTCTTGAAACGTAAGGCGATAGATGATTTTTGACAAACTAGGTCAAACATGATGCTTTTGGATTCAAAAGCTGCTGTCTGTTGCTTAATTGAACACCGAACACCAATTTCTTCGGTGCAACGTGGGCAGAGGGATAAATTGAAGCACGGAATTTGGCATCGTTCCCTTTTCCCCTGGCTTCATGTAAAATGCAGGAAAGTGTTACATGTATGTTTGCTGGCTTATTAAAACCAGACTGGGCACTATCTGTCTGGTGGGAACATCAGATGAAGTTGGTAGGATCCAGCTGTGTCCTGTGTGGGCTGATCTCTCGAAATTTAAAGGTTGACCACATGTTGAAATCTTTCTTGAGATGAATCGAATATGAGAACAGTGGACAAAGAAGCAATTGAAGTTATCATTTGTACATTTCAGAGGATTTTGGTTTAAGATTTTGAGTCTGTCAGTGCACATGATCAGTAAATTGGCTTGAGTCTTGTTTGATTTTACTTCCATGTAGACTCAGGGTCATTGTCCTCACGTGAAATATTTCTTTGTTTCCTAAACAGTTGTGCTCATATGTGTAATTTGAAAAGCCAATATGTAGATCCAAAGTAAGGTCCACCTACACTCGCAAGATGCAAATACCCTTATGCATATTCACGTCTCAATACTCACAAGCACCAGGTTTGTACACTGAGGTTATACAGAACTAATAAATTGGTATAAAATCCATCTCCATCGGGTTAAAGTAACAGTCAGGATCAGAAAAATTCATTGCCATTGGCTTGTCCTCTTTAGAAATATTTTTTACTTTTTTGCTGCTTCTAAGCACAAATTGAAATCTGCAAATTGGCTTTTGTATATGCTGATATGTATGCTGGTACCCTTCTCATATTTAACGTTCATGGCTTAACATGCATTCAGAGGAGCCAAAATTCATATAAGTGATTCTGCAATTCAGACAGCTAATGTTGTGCCTGTTGTGTTTTTCATTAACGGCACACCAAATAATGTTAACTGTTTGGACAATTTTTCAAATTTGTTGAAAATTCTGACCGAAAAGTTGGCCTTATGCGGTAAAAGTCGACTGAGAAAGTCAAGGAAACTGAGCAATGTCACAAGATTGTCCCTTCCTCCCACATGAGAATTAGCAGATTCCTGATCCAAGTGTCAAAACCACTGACAAGTTACTTCCTTGTCATATCAATGACAATATGAATAGAGCAAAGTCATTACTTTGTCTTCATTAAAACATAATTTTTGTGTTTCTTATCTCTCTTTGATGTTCTTTTTTATCTCTACAGGCTATTGTCTTTGAAGTGTTCGGTCAATCCATCGACGTGGACCTGTTCGATGAAGACAAGTCCGACAAAGATGATCCTCTCGGCAGGTGAGATTGAAGAAAAAAATCGCATGCAAAATGGTGTTTTCTATCTCTACTTCTCGTGAAATGTTTCTGTTGGTAGTTTTTGCGTAGTTTCGGTGAAAAAGGTGTGTAAGTTATGATGTGCTCGCTTTTTTAAAACCAATTTCCTCTTGAACGGTTGTCTCTCCCAATTTTTTCGGGGGTAAAGATAGTGGTATGGAACTATAAAAATATCAGTTCAATATCTTGCTCCACAGAATTTATTTTTGGTCAAGTGTCTTTAACCCTGCCAAGGTCAAGCATTTCTAGTGTGTGCAAAATGTTCAAAATGTGGACCCGAGTACCCACATTCCGCGGTCAGTCGGGTAAGCGGATACCCAAATGTAACTTCCGTTATGACTTTACGATGTCGTTGTAATATGACATAATATGACATTTTGCTTTGAACATTAATGTAACACCATGCATCTGAAGTGATGACATGACCACAAAGTGTTCTTATTTAGACATACGTGCTGAATTTCATCCAATGAATGATGTAGTGATCGGGCTTGAGAAAGAACCAACGTGTGGGATAAAAGGTTTTTCGTCATCTTGTATACTGCATTAAAAGTGTACTGTTTTAATAGTGGAACTTTCGACGTGGGTAGCAATTTTAGAACGAGGTCCTGACGTCATCGGTAGGGTTATCCAGATACCTGGTGCAAATGCTACATAATTCATCACAGAAAATGATCATTTCTCAATAAAGTCACGACGGCAATTCTCATGGCCGAGCTGGTGATCAGAAAAAGGAGGGTTTCAATTTTATAACAAATTTCCTTCTACTGATCTCACTGGGTTGCAAATATTCAGCACGTGCAATCCATAAATGCAAGTAACCTTAAGTTTTTAAAGTTGGTTGGATGATAAAACTGCAACATTTATCACTTATTTTCCCCCCCTCTAGCCTCAGTCTGGATATTTTCCACTTATCCAAGCTGGGACAGTTGGACTCGGTGAGAATTGAAATGCTAGGATCCTCATTTTGCAGTGTCTTGCTTCTTTGTTCTGTTTGATTATTTCGTCTGCATTCTGTTTTCCGCGTGCCACCGTGATGTGACATTCCAAATTGCACTGGTCGTTGATGTTTCGTACACTCGGGGGTGGATCCAGGATTTTTGTCAGGGTGGTGTTGGTGCACCAGATTCACCCATTTTGTGTACATAGCTATCCATCTGAACGAAGTGCATAAAAATAGTTCTCTCAGTCTGGTGTAGGAATTTTTATACCAAACCCATTAGGAGAGGCTCCTGATAGAATATTGAAGG
Organism: Stichopus chloronotus; assembly: GCA_021234535.1. Classification (NCBI taxonomy): domain Eukaryota; kingdom Metazoa; phylum Echinodermata; class Holothuroidea; order Aspidochirotida; family Stichopodidae; genus Stichopus; species Stichopus chloronotus. The sequence goes on along the minus strand of CM037835.1, from coordinate 32,515,434 downwards.
CACAATTGATCCATTTTGGAAATTTGTTGGAGGGATGCACATGCCACCATGACACCCCCCTTGGATCCGCCCCTGAAACTGACAGCAGTCGCTTGCTTGTTCTACCAGCTGCTCGTTTCTTTATTCCATTTGTCCATATTTTTTGGGTATCGCTCTTTCCTTTCTTCAACTGTGCACTCTGATTCTCTTTCTTTTTCTTCTTTTTATCGCGCGAGTCTTCCTTTTCTCTTTATGTGGCCGTGTCACGTGACCATAATCCCGGTCTCACTTTAAGCCAGGGTTCCCTGACCAGTGGTCCAAACATGGCCCTTTTTTGGACACCATGAGACATCGTAGTTGGAGGGGGGGGGGGTGGAGTGGGAATGTTTGAACTAGGATTGCCTGATCGTAAAGAAATGCTGAAAGATTTGAAGAGTGTGGTTACTAATGTTAGGGTGCACATATGGTGCTGAAAAGGTGAATCGCCCACTAGCTCAATGCACATTTTCATTTGCTAAAGTACAGTGGTTTGCCAAGGATGGTGAAATGCTCAGTTTAACACTCAAGATGCATAAAGTAGTAACAATTGCAGGAGTAAAATATAGCCGAGAATGGTTGAGTTAACCACTAAGTGCATTCTGTAAGTAGTGCTTTCTTGCACAAGTTATACGATAGTTGCCAAGATGGAAGAGGTTTAGGATGTTTGAGAGGCAAAATTGAACTCTTTGATATGCATCACAAATTATAGCAAGAGGTGCTAAAATTGGGTAGCATATGTTGTTTAATGAATGAACTAGTATTCAGTTTCCTGATGGAAGCAGTTGCCAACATTGTAAGAAGGAGTCTCGTCGTTAATAAATGCTATTTTTGATCGCAATATAAACATAGTTCGTGCCAAGACAAAAAAACAAAGACTCTGTTAATGTTTGGAAGCATTCAAAACGATTTGGAAATGAACTAAAAACAAACAAAAACCTCCAGTTATGCAAATAGACACATGTATATCAATATTACGATAATGTTTGTTTGAATTGTAATCTTAGAATGGGCAGGTGTGATGGATGACTTGAACTATGAGGCGACATACGTGTAGCAGTGTATTTTGTATAACTTGTATCAGCTTATCTGGTGCAGCGATCATGATAGACTGGCTGTCTTGTGCTAACTCCTCGAGCGTCAAACCGCTAAGGGGTGATTACTGGACAGGATAAAGATAAAAAAGAAAAAAAAAACCTGTCAATGATAATCACTCACTAATACTAACACATGGAAGGTGGCACAGTATGTTACCATGGTCTGTAGATATCACCCAATGGTGTCATAACATGCTATACCTTTTTGTGTCTTGGAAAGGCAGAGGTATGCTAAGGCATTGCGCTGTTGTTGTTATGTCATTGGCTTGTTCAGTCTCCAAAGCGTCTCTTCGACTTAACTAGAAATGTTATTATCCATCTGCAATGATATTTGGACAAAACCTGTGAAGTAACGACGCATATATTCAAATGGCAGCATATTCAACAAATATATTCACCCGTTTCCAGAGATGAAGTTTTGATGAAAGTGCATAACTTCTTTGCGAGTCTAGAAAAATTGATTTGCATGTGGCATGTGTTTCATGTTAGCCCTGTATCAGTAGGAGTTATACTGAAATAAGAATTACTCGTTGCTTGATATACCGTATGGTGTATAAGAATGCAATCATTGGCAAGCTGAAGCTGGGGACCGTTCCACTTTTACATGCATGAACTATATGGCATACGATCGAGTTTTCTTTGCTGCTTGATATAGTCTTATTGTGGAACGTAAGCTTTATCCAAACAACTACCGATTTTGTATCTCATAGAAAATCATGTTTAAATCATGTTACCCATTCCATGATCATCTTTATAGCATTAAGCATCAACATTGTGTGCCAGAAGGATCAGCAGTTACTCATTCATGAAAGAACATCCTCACTACCATTCGAATATGACACATTACATGCCACCTGGTCGACCTCAAATAAATTGCTTGTGATTTGCAACCATATTCCGTTCATAAGAGATAACGCTGATCTTTTTCAATACTTTCATCGATACGTTTTTGGTGAAGTCATTTTGGTCCTAGTACTTGTGTTTGATAAGCATATGGAATTAAAGTTTATTCAAAACAGTTGATACCCTCACAGGTGGCAATAAATTGTCCTAGAATCACAGACAGTCTTGTGGTACCCTACAAAAGGAATGAAATTCACTTAGCTTTAAACCACAGACTTTACATTAGTGCCAGTGCAAACAATGCTCTCAGTTCTGTTTTATGTCTGAAAACGATAGAGGATGGTTTTGAGTGATGGATATGATTTGCAAGGCAGTTACTGTACCTTCATTGTTTTGTTAGTGAGACATGCCATTACAACATGTCAGGTTCAACTGGCAGCATAGTGTGGGTGTTGAAAATGTTTCGCCTGGAAACACTGCGAAGAGTAGAAGAATTATCGTACCATGGTTTGACCGTGGGTTGTCATCAGACCACCGCTCAATCTCATCCAAGTTTCATAATGATGTATCATGGTGTAGATACCTTTAACAAGTGTGTTGTTAGTGAAATGTTGAGTTTGTGTTTTCATAGAAACTGCATTATGTTTGGCTCTGCCTATGCCCTAGGAGACAGTTCCTTGTCTGACGAATGAAGTTGACATGTCAGATATTTTTGTGGTTTTTCCGTGATACCACTCAGTAAAGGTAGTTCAATGAATTCAAAAAATTGCATCATGCAGCAATGGATCCTTCCCCCCATCTCGAATCCCTCTGTCCTGATTCTAATCGTCAGCAGGCTTTTTAAGTCAAAGTGCAAACAGAGGCAGACTATGTAGATGGCTGCATGTAATCTGCAAACATCATTAACATAACATTAGCATAACAAAGCAAAAAATAAGAGGAAAAACAAGAGATCTATTTTAAAGTTAATTGATTTGTTTTTTTCATTGCATTCTGATCATTTCTTTGTAGTACAATGTAGTTACCTGCTCTTTGCTGCATTTTTGTTTTCTTTCTTAGCATTGGTAGTGGTTTTGCAAGATATCCCTCTGTTTATTTGCTTAATTTTTTTTTTACTTCAAAAGACTTACTAACACTGAATGAATGTCTGCATACAGTAGGTGTGACTTTGCCTTTTTGCATGTTATAGTTCGACTAGTAGGACCAATCTCTGACAGTGCTCATCTCTGCTCATCACCTACTCTTAGACTCTGGGACATTAGCGTCACTGTAAAATATACTCAATGTTTGATTGGAATGCTCCTTTAAATGTTGAAGTCACTGACCATGTAAATCGCTTTAAGTTGTCAGTCGTAATTCCCTCGCCTTTTTCAAGTGTAATCCTCTTTTTCATAAATCTTCATAAAATCATGTTATGACATAGATTTACAGGAACATTTTTGCAGCAATTGCGAAAATGATGCATGATGCTGTACTTCTTTGGAGAACTGACCATGTGAAGGTACTGAAAGATACCATATCAAGGGGAAAAAAAATAATGAGGCATGGATATTGATCTGTGCTCATTGGGTATGGCAGTGGTGTAACGTCAGTTTCTCCGTGTGTTGAAGGCCCACTGGAAATGGTTCACATATTTTATCCTGTGTTCTTTTTTATTTGTTTTGAAGATGTAAAATTGTCTTAGTCTTCATAAGTACCGTATTGGAACACTTGAACTTAAGTCTTTACTAAATCAGTCGACTTTCTAAGTCCAATTAAATCAGACTTCAAAAAAGAAAAAGAAAAACAAGGAAATAAAGAAATCAGTCACAAGTGTATTGATACAATATCTGTAATTTGAAGTACTCAGTCAATGAGCCAAAACGTTGGAAAAGAAGAGTCACAAAGAGTGAGTGAATTTCATCACTCAATTAGTCAATTTTCTACTTTTCCTTTCATTTTGTTAGAGTTTATTTCTGTCAACAATATGCATGAGGCCTGGGCATATCATTTCTTCCTTCTAATTCGCTGGTATCGGCCCAGACGAGCGTATGTAAGAAAATATGTTTGGAGAATGCATTAACCATATGTTAAGCATTTCAAATTGAGTTTTTATAAAGTTACAGAAGTAAGATAAGATTCACAAAATAAAAACATTTGCTCAGATTGGAAGATTCGTTGATGAAAGAAGAAGAGATTCTTACCTCGATGTTGAAGCCGCTTGTCATAGATCCTGTGTTTGCTTTCAAATTTCTCTTGTATTTTAAATATTTTCTTTATCACTGATTTTAATTTTATGGTACTCAGTATGGTACTTGGATGTTAGCATTTTCTTTCTGATCATTCAGATGGTTTTTTTTTGTTTTCTTCAACTGATAGTGGCTGCCTCTCGAAGACATTGAACACGGTGATCTCCATCTTCATCTAAACTGGCTCGTTTTGAGCGATCAGAGAAGTGACCTCATGCAGGTGATTGAAAAACAATAACTACCTATTTTTTAAGTTTTTCATATATTTTTAAGGTATTTAAATATATGCTTTTAAGGTATTTTAATATTTGACATTTTTACAAGTATTGAGCAAGTACCGCAGCTGCTTGCTGTGATTCTTGCTTTAGAAGCTCGTCTGACAGAGATCGCGCATCCCGTGAAATGGCCACTCGGTGTTGAAAAATTCTGTGACCCACAGAATGTGACACAAATATTCCTTACTCAGTGTGACAGCAGTGTAAGACAGGACTTGAATCATTTAAGCTCAGGATAAAATTGAATGTGTCCTACCAGCAGTCATTTCATGATGACACTCGAATTGTCATATGCCCTAGACACAAGACGTCATGCACCACGTGGGGGGTGGGTGGGAGGCTGGGGGGTTGGGGAGAGTGCTTCAGTTTGACCTCATTTAGGCATCTTTCCCTTCGGACCTTTTTGGGGGGGAATCTGCAAATTGTTGGCATGATTATTGATTTCAATCTGTTATTCAAGGATTCCTCCAGTTGAAACATTCCAAGCTATTTTGAATGATACATAATGTGGTAGTACTATGCTCTTGAACAAATTCCACAATAAAGTGGCAGAGTTTGTGATCGGGACGTATACATGGCAATGCGTGTTTCCTGTGATAACAGCATGGTTGCACATTTTATTTTTTGGTCCCGGGGGGGGGCAGGGAATGATAATTTCAGGTCAAAATAGTAATTGTCTATGAAAGGAGGATAGGCAGTTGTGAGATGTACTTTTCTATCTGGTCTCGTGCATTACCATCATCTCCCCCCGGGAAGACAGCTGTGCTATTTCACTCTTTTTGGCCCCAAAACAGAAGAGAATGCATATCCACTGGAGTTCATAACGCTATCTTGACCGCACCGTCCAGCGCCCAAACTCTCTCTCAGGTAGCTGAGTATGACTGCAATGTATTTGATGTCCACTAACCAAACTGATTTGCTCCAGCAACATGATAGTGCAGTTCCGGCCATCGATGCAAATGTGTTTGCAGTCACACAATGGTCGGGCGATTGAAATCGGCGCTCTCGCAGACATTATGCAGGGGCGTTGATTGCGCAATTAACACTAACAAATAGAAATTATCAATCCTCCAGTGGATTCCAAGAGGGCCGTCTCTCTGCGGGGGGTGGTTTGCCACCCTCATGTGCCGTATTGAGTCATAGACTGTGGAGGACGTTTGTAGAAGCTGACTGAACAGACTGGCAAACAATCCAGGTTGAATTGAAGTACTGATTATATCTCCTAATTTATTCAACTTTGTGCATTTCATTTCGAGGAAAGAACATGAAAGTTCAAGCTGTTTTTTTGTTTTTGTTTTTTTTTGGTATTATATTTAGGGGAGATTAATGAAAATATCCAAAAATCAAGTCTGTCGCTGATTTGCTGCTGTTAAGATTTGAAGGATGCATGTGCATGGTACACAGTGAAAGGAAACTCTACAGAAACAAGCAAAAACATTTTAATTTTTATCTTCCCATTAATAAGGGTTCCATATGATTTATGCAGCCCTTTTAGCAGGCTGTTTTAATAAGAACTGACTGTTTCAACTAGGGAAGTTCAGAGCACTGATTCAGCTTAAACGATTTCTTCCTTAAAACGTTTCATTTTTTCAGGAGACCTCTGTGGATGAAGGTCTGACGGATTCACCTTTCTCACCGGCTGTTCTCGTCGCCACTCTTGATTCTGCCAAAGACTTACCGGTAGGTGATAGTAATGGCTCTCACCAACAGCAAATCTCTCCTGATTCCAAACCTGGCATCAAGGGTTTGACATGAATTTTGACGTTTTCTCTTTTATGTATTGTGTACGTTTTTTCCACCTCAAAGTTGAGTCGGCTCTTTTCTCTAGTGACAGTAGTTTCATCTCAGGATACGCAGGAAAGGTGAGGGTGGGGGGAAGACTTAAAAGTTTTCTTACCTTGAGTTTCAGAAAAGCTTTTTCACATCTAGGTAGTTCTTAATTGTCATATAATGGTGTTGTATTATGAACACAAACTCTACTCTATGCTTTTGCCTTCTCTTTCACGGAGTGCTAACTTGAGCAGTTAACTACCATGGTCACCAGTTTTTGGTTCAGATATATCTTACATAGTAATGTGTGTGCAGCAAGAGAGGCTACTGTATAAGTCAATTTATGCACAATTCTTGTAAGTTACCTTGTCGTTGGAATTTTGTCAATGTCAACATGTTGCTGAGGCCAGTGAATGTGCTTCTGGTCTGTCAGTCGTCAAACGAAAGTAATCTTCGCTTGGAGGAAAGGTTACAGACTTGGTTGGTCTTATTTAAGCCTCTCTTGTGCAAAACTGGAAACTATACAACCGTTTGGATACTATCGTCATCTTGCCGTAAAATTTGGTCAGTATTACAACTTGTAGCATAAATTTGATGGCAATAATCTCTTTTCCTTCCTTGATCACAGATGTCATTATCTGCAGGTGGGTCCACTATTATTGATAAACTATTTTGAAACAAAATCAGAAAATCTTTTTGTCTTCCATGACTCTTTTGACAAGCTGTTTCCCTTTTTATATGTTGGTCCTCTTCAGAGGAATGTAGTCTCGATGATGCTCCTAACATTTTCTTCCATTTCTTTTCTATCAAGTTTAGAGGAGGAACCCATCCATCTTTTCATGTAAGATTAGCTTTGCCTCTGAGTTGTTCACTGTCCCATTTTGTTGGCATTGGCATATTTTAAACAGCATTCACATGGTCTCCACTGATAGTGAAACAAGGCAAATTTTTGTGTAGTACATCTACCATGACATATCAAATTATAGACATTCCAAAATGCACTCTAATATACATTGTAGAATACATTACAGTGTTACTGCTGACAAATTGAAACTGGGATGGACTTCTGTCCCTGAAATTCTTTTTGGGAGGGATTTTCAAGATCAAGGAGGGACCTCATCCCCTCCCATAACTTTTTTTTGAGAGCGTTTTCAAATCAAAGAGGCTCCCCCGTAATTTCGTTCCAAGCTCTGCAAAACTGTTCCCCCATGCTAGAGCATTTCACAGTTAATGAAAGCTACTGCATGTCAGTGCCACTAGTACTAGCAGTTAAGTTCAGTTCAGTTCAAAGCTTCCCCATACCCCTCTGCCAAAATTTCCACCTCCAAATTCATCACTGGGTGCTTTGCTTCAGAGAATGATTATATCGTATGTCAACATTCACTTAGCTAGCCTGCACTATGTATGAGAGTAATACCATTTTTGCAATACAGTACCATTGACAAAACAAAAGAAGATGTTGCTGCCTACATATGTCAAAACATCTTCCCTCCATGATCCCCACTGAAAAAAAAAAAGAAAAAATTACCCACCCTAGTGTCATTACCCTAACCTGTGTGTACATCAGCTGCACATTTTTTTCACAAATACTTATGGTGTCCAAACAGAGGCTGTTTAACTTTGTTTGCTAGCTTAATTTTACAGTTCTGATTATTAAATCAAGCCATCATTCTAACAACCTAGTAATTGGTGGTCATCACAACCACAAAAAAAAAGAAGATACAATGAAAAGATGAGGAGAAAAACAATGAGTTTTTTTCTTGTTGAAAAGTTGATGGAACCAAGGGATTCATTTCCAATCCAGTAAATTCATTGACAATTTTTCTAGGGTGGGGTGTAACACTTGGGGGGTCTACTAGATGTGCCTCAAGGATTCAGATATACATGTATATATTTTCTTTGTGAGAAAATGGAGCTGTGTGCTGTTTTGCCTGACAAAGGCATTATTTTCTAAATGTGAAGGACATTTTTGGATGGAACATATATGCATTGTTGCTATGCAGATGCAATCAACACTCCAGCTGTTAATATGAATTACCTCCCTATAAAAAAAAAAAAAAAATTGCATCAATTTCTAAATTCTAAAACACTAATGACGGAATTGTTTCTGGACCTGGTCCAGCTATGGTCCAGGTTCATCTGCCTGATGAGCATATTCGGAACACGGCTGGACACTTCCTAGAACAGACAGTCGATTGTGTATGTTGAGTAGACTAGACCTCTAAAATGTCAATGATTAACTCTCCTCGTTGATTAAATCTCCTCTTGTGCTTATCAATTTTTTGCTCATTTTTGTTCCCTCCATTCATGAACAAGAGCTTCGTGAGGTCACTCTAGTGATTGGTAAACATCTTTTGTTTTATTTCTTGGTAGTAGAATGTCATGCATTTTCCTTGTCTTGCTTATCGTGCCATTTTAGAAAGGCTTCTGTAGGATGTGACAAGTACACAAACTGCTTGGTTTTCATCGTGTTTGCAAAGAAATTTGTTGGTGTTTGTTCCATACATTTTTCCCTCAAGCACAGGCCTCTCCTCAGTTTGCCAGTTAAATGAAAAGTGTAACAGTCAGTCACATATTCCACAGTCAGTTTACATGACCACCAGTCAGTGACGTGACCATAGTGAAATATCCACTACCCTGCATCATGTCTACCAGTAATAGTTTACAGGCCCAAGAGTCCATAACACTTTCACATGTCAGTGACATGTCTACCATTCATTAACGTGTCCTTTGACAGTGCCATAGTCACCAGTCAGTGATGTCTTGTAGTCAGTGATATGTCCACCAGTGAGCAGCACTTTCTATTGTCAGTGGCATGTTCTCCACTTGGTGATGTCTTAGTCATTGACATGTGTACTAGTCAGTGACATATTGACAAATCAGTCTCTGTCTACTAGTCAGTGCCATTTGTACTAGTCAGTTACATCTCTTCTATTCCATAACACTTCCACTTGTCAGTGACATGTCTACCAGTCATTGACATCCACTAATCAGTGCCATGTCTACTAGTTAGTGCCATATTGTACCAGTCAGTTACATCTCCACCAGTCCATAACACTTCCACTTGTCAGTGACTTGTCTACCAGTCATTGACATGTCCACTGAACAATTCCATGTCTACCAGTCAGTGATATGTCCACTGAACACTACCATGTCTACCAGTCAGTGATATGTCCACTAGTCAGTGACATTACAACTAAGTCCCATTTCTGCCAGTCAGTTACATGCCCCCTATTCCATAACACTTCCACTTGTCTGATATATGTATACAGCCCAGTGACATGTCTCTTGTCACGTAGAATTCCATTGCGATTTTGTCTCTTCCAGTAAGTGACATGTCCACTATCAATGTCAATGATATGTCCACTAGTCTCTGACATGTCTAGCAGGTTGTGACATGTCCATCACTTGAGGACATCTCCATTATAGGTTGCATGTTGTCTTACAGAATCATCACTTACAGGCGACTTTTCAACTATTTGCTTTGATTGATTTGCGACATCTCAAGTAACCAACGCTTCGCGAGAAGTAATGCTTTGCAAGTGCATATTAGAGCTTTGCTCGTTTCAAACAGGTCTTCGGTGTTATCAGTATTTCTTTTGTCTCATTTTTCTGTAGAAACTGGTTCAAAAGTTTTGTTCTGCAATTATTAATATCTTGCTATTATTCTATCACTTCGAAAGGCAGATTTCATGTGGATAATTTCCACCATTTTGTACAAATTTAAAAGTATGTAATCAACGTTCAAAATCATCGGCATTTACCATAAATATAGTTGAACTCTGTACTCATTGCAGGTCTTGTAGAGTGCGGTTGGAAATACCACCGTAAGCCCATCAAACTTTAGACGGAGTGACAAACAAAGAGACAAAACTAACAGTGCTCGTGTGCAGGAGTCATACCCCCCATTTCCATAGCCACCCCTCAACCCCCCCCCCCCCCCCACTTCAAGTCACATCTGGCTACATTGTTGAATGTATCCGTCCATACCCATTAAATGCCATTATGCTATTTGCATAGTATATTTCAGCTCATGTCTATATATATACTCTAAGCCAAACCATACTTGCTTTGAAGCTCATTTTATACCTTTAGTTATGTACAGTAAAAGTGTTGGCTCTCAAAAATTTTATAGTAAGTGTAGCTACCAATTCACCAAAGGTGCTTCACTTCCTGAATAAATGTACCTTGTTTCAATTTTAATTAGGTTTGGTTCAGCTGTACTCCTACAAGCATTTTTAGTATGTATATGTGTTCAAGAGTTCAATATGCAGAAAGGCTATTAGAAATTAAAAGTAGAAAATAACCTGTTGTGGGTCAACTGTTCTAGTTTTAATCTTGTCAGTGTTTTCAAATCACAATATTTTAAGAAAGGAAACTTTGACATTTTCATGTATGTGGATTGTGAAAACACTACATCTGAAAACAGACATTTTGTTGTTTGCAAGGGTCAAAGTTCAAATGAGGTTAGCAACATCATGAATTGTTTAACCTTGTAAGGAAAACAATGATTATTTCTTCACACGAATACTTATAATTGAGAAGAGTGTGTAAGTACATCCTTCAGATCCTTGGAAAACAATATTAATATTCAACGTGTGTGAACAATTTGGTCACTAGATTAATCTTCAGGACCAGGCAGAAGTTAAGGATAAGTTTTCACAGTATTCAAAGAAACGACAACCGGTAAAATCGGATGCCTAGTAATTGTACTTCAGTTACAAACGGCATTTCCCTCACACACTTTGCATACGTGTAAGTTGACACAGATTGTTTTTCCAATTTTTGTATACCTGAGAGTCCCAAGGGCACTACATATGTGGCCTCTCTAACCAAACAATCTTTATCTCTCTTCGATTACCTCAAATATTACCACAAATAATTCACTGCAACTTTCAAAATTTTGTGATCATTTTCGATATTTCACGATTATCTTCTGTGTTCATGATATGACCAATTTTTCCAATATTTTTATTTTCCTCTTGTGCAATTATCAAACCAAATAGAAATCTGTTATTACCAGTTTGGTTGTATAACTGGTTTGCCGCGAATGCTTAGTTAAGGACACTTTTTGCTGTCTTACCTGTGCTGAAGTTAGAAGTTCTTTGCCTCTTTGGTCACAGGTTGGTCGTAAATCTTCGGTGATGCCCAGTCCCTTTTGTAAACTGTCAGTTGGTCAGACAAATTGGAAGAGCAAGGTAAGCATTACAGAATGCTGGGATATTTACATCCTCCCTGGCTGAGGCATTTATCAGAAACACAGAAAGATACTCCACACTGTGAACTCGATATTAAGGTCAAAACCCGTTTGAAGCTTTTCCAGAGAACATTGAAAAGGTTTTCACTATAATGCAAAAGGATTGCAAGCGGTAACTCATCACTTGTCATTCTGGTCAGATTGTGTGAAAGATACAGATTTGAAATGTGCAATCTAGACAATGTAACAAAATGAGAATATTTTAGTCCTGTTTTCCAATCACAAATTGTCGTTGAATTATTGCAGCAGAATGCAGGTGATGGCCTAGTTGTTCCTGAGTTTGCAGCGGTATAGACATGGTTTTTTGCCAGATTCAAGCATTTCTCATTTGCTACGTGTCAAATGCCCTGTCATGTAAAGGTATAAAAATATGGTGTTTGACATACGACCTGCAAATATCTGACAGTTGGAATAAGTATTAATTTGTTTGAAGGCAGAATGTACCCTAGTAGTATGCTTTGACAGAACTGTGTGTTTCGACTCACTTAATTGTTTTAATCTTTTGTGATCTACTTTTCACTCCCACTGTGGCACATAGACAAGGAACTTATAATTGTATATTCACACATCTAATTTGCTTAAATGAAATTCAAAACGCCTCATAACACGCTTTACTTAATAGATAGCAGTGACGTTCCTCTTTTCTGATCTTGTGTTCCATGCTCTGTCCACAGATGGTGCACACAAATAATGCCCCAGTCTGGGAGGAGATGTTTCATTTCTTTGTTCAGAAGCCACAGATACAAGAACTAGATATCGAGGTGAGCTTAAATTGTATGCTCCTTTCTCATTCTGTGATAGTCAGAGCCACTCCAGAGAGTGGTGGCTAAAAGGTAGGCACCTAGATTGCCTGGAATTTACAGATATTAAGATACGTTACATTCATATTACAGATACATTATTTAACAGTGTTCTCTACAGCAAAGAGTATGCAAGATTGCCAAGTGATCACTGGGAGAAGGGGTTTGAGGGGAGGGGACAGAAATGTTTGATAATTTTGAGGCTTGATGATGCAAAATTGTGCCACGATTTCTTTTCCATTTAAAATAATAGTAGTAACAGTAGTAATTTATCTCTGGAGGGAGAGTGGAGCTTTAGTGCAGGGGTAGGATTCTGTACGGGCAAAAATTGTACTTTTGACGAGGGACAGGCGACTCCCTACAACCCCTTGTATAGGGCACTGGATACCATTTATGTTTGAGTTTGAGTTTATTCATTGACGCATGTATATATATACAAATGATTTAATTATATAGGTTACTTTGTTTCGTAATTATTAAGTACTATATACACATACATGAAAGGGACGTCATAAGCTCTGAGAGAGCTTGAGGTGACGTCCAACAGAAAATAAACAAAGTTATACTAATTGAGAATGAAGATCAGGTGACTTAAGAACAACAAAACTATACAATAGTTATTTACAACAAAAATTGTAAATGAAATAAATAAATAAGAATAAGAAAAGAACCTTAGGAGTAGGAAGAAAAAAAAGGGGGGGGGGAGGAGGGAGGTGGGTGGATGTAGGAAAAACAAAGGGAAAGGGGATGAAGAAGGTTTTCTACATCACTTGTAGTGAATCAGTATTGCATAATATATTTATCCAAGATAAGACTCTTAATTTGTCTCTTAAAGCTATTTTTTGTAGGGCACATTCGAATATCCATAGGTAAAGAATTCCAAAGGTCGGGGCCAGTGTGCCTAATAGATCGATGGGCGAGAGCTGTTTTGGGGTTTTCTAGATGAACATTTGAAGAAATTCGGGTTGGATAATTGTGGATAGCAGAGTTGATGCGAAACATGTGTAACAGGTTGGTGGGCAGTTCTTGAGTATGGAATCTGTACATAAAAAGAGCAATTTGGAGGTAATGAATATCATGTATATTAAGTGTGCGTAGCTCATAAAATAATGGATTCGAATGTGCCCGATAATCTGAGTTCGTACAAATCCGGACAGCTTTTTTCTGGAGAAGAAGCAAGGAGTTAATTTTAGATTTTTGACAAGCCCAAACAATATTACAGTATGAAATGAAGGGTAATATAATCGAATTATAAACAGTAATCAAAGTTCGTCGAGGAATATAAGAACTTACTTTATACAATGCACCAACTCCACGTGATACAGACGTAATAACGTTAGCTATATGAGAATTCCAGTTCAATTCCTCATCGACAGTAATACCTAGGAATTTAGTACCTACTTTTTGATCAATTTTCATATTGTCAATAAAAATATTAAAGGACGGGTTAGTATTAATTGACCTTTGATTCTTGTGCCATTGTAATGAGGGGTGCATCTGATGTTGGTGGTCAAATCACCCAGTTGTAGTAGTAAGGGGTGCATCTAAAATTGATGGTCAAATTACCAAGTTGTAGTGATGAGGGGTGGATCTGATGTCGGTAGTTATCACCCAATTGTAGTAATGAGGGGTGTGTCTGACGTCGGTAGTTATCACCCAATTGTAGTGATGAGGGGTGGATCTGACGTCGGTAGTTATCACCCAATTGTGGTAATGAGGGGTGGATCTGATGTCGGTAGTTATCACCCAATTGTAGTAATGAGGGGTGTGTCTGACGTCGGTAGTTATCACCTAATTGTAGTTTTGCGGGGTGTGTCTGACGTCGGTAGTTATCACCCAATTGTAGTGATGAGGGGTGGATCTGACGTCGGTAGTTATCACCCAATTGTGGTAATGAGGGGTGGATCTGATGTCGGTAGTTATCACCCAATTGTAGTAATGAGGGGTGGATCTGATGTCGGTAGTTATCACCCAATTGTAGTAATGAGGGGTGGTTCTGGTGTTGGTCGCTAGATAACCCAATTATAGTAATGAGGGGTCCTTCTAATGTTGGTGGCCAAATCACCCAGTTGTAGTAATGATGGGTGCATCTGATGTCGGTGGTTAAATCACCCAATTTGTGAAACAGTAGTGACTGCTGTTCACATCATACTAACCCTTTCTCTACGTATTAGGTCTTTGATGGTAAGAAGGACTCTGTCATTGGTGAGGTGTCCATCCCAATCAAGAGGCTCATAGACCAACCTGGAATGAACTTGGAACAGCCCTTTAAGTTGAATAATTCTGGACCTCATAGTCACTTGATCCTCAAACTCTGTCTGAGGGTGAGTATTTTTCACAGTTTTACAGAAGGTGTTGCAAAAGTACAAGGGGGTCCTCTAACGTATGTTCCTTGCATCCCAAGAAATTCCTGTTTTAACGTTAGCTGTTTTAGCCTCAATGCTCAGGATTTTAATGAAAATGCATCAAGTCTCAAAGTAGACAGTTGAAGATTGTGAAATATCAAGAGTGTATTCAACTGGAGTAGATGGATGTGCATTTTTTGCTCAGGTCTGTGTGAGCTGAAATCTCTAAAGGTCAGCCATTTCACCCGGCTTCCCGGAAGTGTTTGTAGTGTGAGCTTGAAAACAAGTGCAAACACACAGCCATTCTGCTGTGTGAGTCTTGTCATAGATTGTCTTTATTATTAGTAATTTTGAATTCCAATTGATAATCTGATGGAACACAAATATCGTGTCAACTGTTTTCATTTGCGGTGGGGTTACAGGGTTTCGGATCACACTTAGATGACGTGTTTGCCTGAAAATCATAGGATAATACTTGTATTGCTATACGTTTGGGCATTTTCAATTTTGTCTTCTCAATTAGATACGTGTTTGCCCGTTGGAATTTTTTTTTTTTATTTTTGTCATATTTTTCTGTTTTCTGCACAATGGTAAAATCTTGTCTTTGCCTATACCTCTTCTGATCCAGTTTGTGTCTGTAGACACAATTGCAGTCATTGTTCACTACCAAAGTGAACTTGAAATAAACAAAAGGAATGTGCCAATGTTGCACACCTGCCTTAAAATCTGGGTTCTGTAAAATCCTTTCCGCTGTCTTCCTTCCTCAAGACGTATTTTTATCCTGAAATGGTGACTACACTTCAGTGAAGTGGTAATGTGTACTCTTCCCAATCTCTTCTGAAAAAGTATCCACCTGTGGCTTATTGGAATGTGACAACAATTTACCAGAAAATTTTGAAAAAAAGCATTTTTTCAACAGTGCACAATGATGACATCACACATGCTTGCTTCAAGTTACACTTAGAGGAAATGAGATTGATAGCCTAAAATTAGATTCTTATTTAAGAGCACCGCACATTTAACACTTCTACAGTTGTAGTTCTTCAGAGCTCTCTTTTTGCTTACCATGCAAAATATATTTGGCCCAGAGAGTCTTTAATCCTGAATTGGCATCTCTTTTGTTTTCCTTTACAGGCTTTGAAACCGACATCAAGTATCGTAGCAACAGAAGCTGACCTGAAAGAACTTTTGGTATGAAAATTATGTTAACTTTCTTCTCTGACTGTAACCCTCCTGTTACCTGTGATCTTTTTGTCTTTGCTTTTTCTTTGGCCAAACATTCAATAAACTGGGTGTAGTTTATTTCAAGAGTTGCAAGTTATCCTGTCACTCCTATACCAGGGAGCTGTTACTGAGAAGAAAATTTTAAGCTTTGGACCAAGTCCATGCTGCAACAGTCACGCAGTAATCTGTCTTTAGTATCATTGTTGGCATTTCTATGGGGTTCACGCTGGATTAGAAAGTAAACACAATGTGGCATTATCATCCGCTGCAGTCACGGTTAGACTTGGAAGTGTTCTCCACTGCAGCGACATTGCCATTGCCAGGGGAAACATGTAATTATTCGGCCTTGCCGTGCTCAAGGACATGTACAACAATATTACATTTAGATTGTAGATCAAAACATTAGAAAGAATTTCAAACTTGGCTTTTCCAGGAAACTTCTTGTCTTGTTTGCCAAAAAATCAGATTTCTGCCTCTTCAGCTCATTTGCATGTATTCCTTTTTTGGAAAGGGGCTAAATGTATTCGTTTGCATCAGTTGAACAGTGAGTTCAGGTATCCTGCTACCTGGCCTTAAAATGTTGGCAGCATAAACCTACGCTTCAAAGTATCGTTCTCCAAGTAAAAGAATGACATACCTTTGATCCAACTTCACAGCTTACCTTCACTCGATTTGGTGGATCTTAGGGCATTTTCAGTTATTACATTTTCTAATCTCCTTTCTGGTAACAGCTCCATGATACAACTAAGAAATTGCATTTAGAGTAGCTTACAGGGTACGGACCAGGCCACAAAGAGTTTTCGTCGGTGAATTCAGTTTATCAAAGTTTGAAGTAGACTCTTTCCTGAAAACATTTTTTTTTTTCTCTTTGATGTAGCTCTCAGAACAACCTAATCCTGAAGGAGGAGAAGATACATCTGCCGAGAAAGCTGTGAGTGAAGAGGCAGGGAGCTCCGAGAGCAAAAACGGGGAGAAGGAGGATGTCCCCACCACACCGGTTCGAGAGACTCCGTCACCCAAGAACGATGTCAAAGACGACGTCGGTTCCCCTCCTACGCCAACTGGAACTGAGCTCAGGAGGAGAGCAACAGAACCCAAAAGGTTTGGTGTCCTTAGCAACTTTTGATGTCTGTAGCAACTTTTGAGTCTTTTGGATTTTGTCAAAACCAAAGAATGATGTCCAAAATGCAGACGACTTGTAACATCTGACGGTGAAGTTGGTGTACAGCTTTGTACAAATGTCACTTTAGAATAGACGCCTGGCATTTGTGTTTTTCAGACTTGTATGGAAAATTAAAAAAGGCATTGCCAAATTACAGCCCTTTGTCAAGGACATGGAGCTCCTTCAGCTATTTTCAAAATTGACAAAATAGTGAAATAAACTACCAAACAGACAAAATAGGAATATTACTCTCGCTGTAGCCGTTATTAATGTGACAACGTACAGTGTCATACCATTTCCGACAACGAGAATTGAAAAATCTGCATCTTCACGTGGCATTGATGTCACAGCCTTTATAACTTTAGCCTGTGTTTCCTTTCAGTTCATGCGTAAGAATGGCTGCCCCCTCCCATTTCGAGTTGCTTTATGAAATTAAATTGCCTATATGCAAAAACTGATTTTAGGTCATGACCTACTTTGAGAGGTGTATGCTTTGTTTATTACTTTATTGCTTGTATTGTGATACAAAAAGAAGCATGTTTACACTTTCAATTCTTCCCAGGATGTAAGGGTTTCCCATGCCAATCCCTCTCTTTCCTCATTTCAGCGCAGGCAATCCATCTGCCCAGTATTCATACAGTGATGAAACTGACAGATGTTTTCTCGTCAAAAATTAACACACCTGTCTTCGTGTGTAAAGCTCTGCCGCAGGCTTTTGTCTCTTGTTGTCCTTTCATCATTTCTTGTTATCAGTTTTTAGCCTCTTGCTGGTGATTCTTGTTTTATCTTACCTTTAATAGTTTGATGTTTGTAGTGGTGGTGATGGTGGTGGTAGGTTTTTAATTTCCATTTTAAACTTGCAAATGATAAACCTTAGATATATTTCACCGAAAAGTGTAAAGAAAAAGCCACAGTTACACTAGAAAATTTTTACAGTAACTGTGGTCATCTCTGTCTCAGTGACACGTTCAGGTTTACTACTGATGTGGCATTCTTTGTTCCGTTTCTTCTCTTACATTATGTAAAGGTGTTCCATGCTGTTCCCTCCATTTTCCCTTCCCAGCCCCTTTTCCTCTCCACTTCTGCAACTGTTTCTGAAGTGGTTACCTCCCGCATGGTTCCAGCAAATCTCCTCTTTGTTCATGTGTTAAAAAACTGGCAAATATTTTCCTGCCCACATACCTGCCTTCAGTTGTTGTGATCTGCCGCAGAGTTTTGTCTTTCATTGTATCTTCATTGCTGCTAGTAATCAAGTTTTAAATTTTTGCTTTGCTGGTGCTTCTTTTATCTTACTATTAATGCTTTGATCTTTGTATGGTGGTGATGGTGGTGGTTGGTTTTAATTAGTAATTAATCTAGATGCTTTGTTATATGTCCAGTAGTATCCTGCTGCTGTGACATTCTCGCTATCATTATGTTTTATAAAATAAATTGGCTATCTGCTTTCAAATGCTACAAGTTTCTTTTATGTCACTGCCTCTTGCCCTACTAATATTTCATATTGCCTGTTTGTATTCAAATACAATCAAAGCTAATTTTCACTTTTATTCTGGTCTTTCTCCTCATTTCCATTGTCAGCTTTGCGGTTAATTGCATTAGTGTTTTATAACATCTGTTTGCTGTGTTTGTGTTTTGTTTTTCGCTCTGCTTTATATTTCTTTTGCTTATAACAGAAGATCAGTGCCAGTTGTTTCCTTGAATATTTTGTTGTAAACATCTAACTCTTGTAGAGGGCAGCACAGGAAACATGGCTGTAGGACTTTCTACATTGGAAAGGAATCCAAATCTCAGTATGAGAGTTAGGAAGGCTTTGAGATGTAATTTTGCCTTTCCCATTGTCATGAACATCGTCGCAGGTGTTGTCGCTAAGCTCCTTTTCAAATCTTAACCATCCTGATAACAAGTTGGAAAAAGATTTCAATTTCTCTCCTGTACGGTTGTGCACGTATTTAATGACAATGTATTGCATTGGTTGTTTAATTCAAAAATTACAGAAACAGTTTTATTTGGCAGTAAAACTGTGCTGTCTGGGAAAGTCAGTCTACAAGTTGATGTGATACTGCAGCCCTTTTTTCAAGTTTCAAATAGGTATTGATTATGACATCTGAATGTTCTTTCCACCGCTTCTTTGTTGCATATGGTGGGACTGCTTCTCCCTGTCTGTTGTGATAATACAAGAAAATGACAAGCAAATATTAACAACTTTGGCATGTACAAAGAGGGATGGTCAGGGGGCCAGTTTGCCCCCAAACTATTCCTCTGGTCACTGACCATGACCAGTCAGGGTGTTTCACATACTCGTAGGTGAACGATCTCATTTCAAACGTAAAATTTGTGAAATGTTCAAACACATTCTACCATTCTGCGCAGTCAAAAAATAGTCACAGATTGCACCATTTTGTGTCCCAGTATTATTGAATTCTAACATTTTCCAATGGGGAGAGGGCCTCGCTTGTTCTAAGACCCCTCCCTTGTGTCAGTCAATGGAAATGGGTACTTAAAAAAATCTGGCCTTCCACCATTGAAACCTGTGCATGCCACTGCCATTGATTGACAAATTTTGCCAATGTCATCGACATTGCACAGAAGAAAATGTCGGTGTAAATCTTATTATGGCTCGACATGCATGACGAATCCTCTCGTCGTCCAGAAGGAATTGGTCATGTAATGCTGACAATGTCACATGGACTGCCCAGCTCTGTCAATCAAAACATTAAACCTACTGTCATTGCCTTTCAGTGATGCGGCCAGTAACGGTAAAATACAACTTACTTTTGAATTTAACGAGAACAAGAACAAGCTGTCCGTAACGGTCCATAAAGCGGAGTAAGTCTCCTTTTGACTCTTTTTTTTTCTATTGTTTTCATTGTTGTTTGCAGTTCAGAGTTAGTAAAAGGTCTAGTGTATAGTTTCAGTCAACCTCTTCCCTTTTTCTGCCTTTCTTCTTTGAAGTATGTATCTCTTCTATGTGGTACATATAAGCCTACTTCAAACTTGGGTTAATAGACATCAGAGAGGAAATAATAGACTGAATAGCCTCTTGAACAGGATTAACAGCTGGTGTCTATTCAAGTTACTTTGAGGTTGGCTTACATGAAGTATATACCCTTCTTCTCTTTCATACAGAAAGTCTACTCTTTTTCACATCCTGCATTTTAAAGACAGATTCATCCTCCCAGGCAGTTTCAGTTCTCCCAACTACTTACTCCTAGTACCTCCTGCAACCTGTCTGAAATTCCTGCATATATGTAATCAAAACAATGGGCCCCTGACTATACTGTTTACTATGAGCTCTTCCAATTTGCTGTCAATCAAAAGGCAGAACCAATCTTGCTCTCCACCACTCAAAAATGTAATCTGGGGTTATGAGTGACTGCCTTCAAAGCAGCATGTTCACCTTTGTGTTGAAAGAAGTTTTCTTTACCCTCAGTGTTCTCCACTTAGGTTTTAGAAGGTGGCCCACTCCCCCCCTCCCCTTGAAGTAAATATGGTGCCTAAAGAATCCAGGGCACCCTTCCAAACCTCCTCTCGGCAGAAAAAAATAATTTTGTGATGGGCAACTGCCGTTTCCAAATAGAACAAGAAATCATCCCTAAGTGGCACCGTTCTGCTTGATTTTGCATCTCAGGTATAAGAGAATTTGTGGAGGTGAGCATTGACCCACATTCCTCCTGGCAATTGCTTGGCAATTGGGTTAATGTTTCATGCATTGCTTCCCCCCCCCCTCCCTGGTGAAAATCTGTTTAGATCACTGACCAATACACTGACCAACATTTTTGAAAAATGAATGCTAGATGGTCATCTAGAAGCTTGCCTTGGTTTTTGCCATATATGACTATTGACACAAAGGTGGCTCAAAAAGGCAGTTTGTACAAACATTTTCAGAATCACTTTGTAAGAACCATTTCTTTTGATGACTTCTGACATCAAGTACGTTGCATGCAGTTGCAAAGACATTGTTTGGTACAATGTCTTTTGATGTTTCAAGAGCATTGACTGTAAAGTTTTACCAATTCTGATACCAGTCGTGAACACCCTGCAGACCATGTTATTGTTTCTGTCAGGAGATACATCTTTTTGTCTAACTGTAGCTCGTGAATGGATCAACGCGGTACAGTCTGTACAGCTTTTACCCAGTAGGTTCTTTTAGTACCATGGTATATTGTTTGGAATTCAGTTGTTCATGGTTGGTGATGCTGGTTCCCTTTGTGTACAATTTGTGAAGAGATAGTAAGTTCATTGGTTGAATAGATGTAGAGTAAAGCAGATTGATAGACAAAGAGAGACACGTGTAAGAAGTATGTAGCGATTCTACAGTGTTGTGAGTTATCACTCTAGCCATTTTCCCGTTGCAGTATTCGCAGAATCTTTTTGAAAAGTCGAATTTATGGGCAAAATTAGTAATTGTGAAACATCTTTTTAATACTATTGTAGAAAGTATCTATGAGCTAGTAGATGTTCAAATTATGTCAAAAGATGCTTTTGTGCTTTGTTATTCATGATGACTTTTATGTCCAAAGTACGTAACATATTGTCTTACATAACATTGAAATCATAGACAGTTAATTTGTTTAAAACTTGACTACAAATTTGAAAATGCTTCCCCGTAATTTTTGGAGAAAACCATGAAGTTGAATACCCAGGCAGAAAGATACTCACTTCTGTCGCATTTCACATCACAAACTACACTGTGTATTTGGTTTTGCTCATGAAAACGTTAGGAAAATAAATTGTGTAAAAAGAACATGATCCTTACTTCAGATGAAGTCACAAAGAAGTGGCATAGCAAGACCCTCAGGGGCAAGTAGACAAGGGGCCGTTGAGGCTACCCCCTTACCAGGAGAGATGTCTGTGCTTCAAATGTCATCGTAATGTATTTAATAAATAATCATACATCTTTGTTGGGAACTTGGGACGAGATAGCAGAGTGTAATTTCAGATCTGTGGGTGGTTAGGCAAGTAGGCATAGTTATGACTTTTTGTGAGATTTTCTTTTTGCGCATTTATACGGGCATAAAGTGGCCTGAATTTCCTGGGTCCCTTTACATTGACCATCCTGTCCATCTGCTTGCTACACATCTGCTTACACGACAATATTTCAGAAAGCTGTATGCAGGGGACTGTGTAACTAATCAACTATTCAAGGAAACCTATCTTAAGTTTGTTTTCCGTCTGTTTTTTTTTTCTTTCGGCAGGGGTCTTCCGTTAGAGGATGCCCACCATCCTCCTGATCCTTACGTGAGGCTCTATCTTCTCCCAGATAAGAGCAAGTCAGGCAAGAGGAAGACGGATGTGGTGAAGGAGAAGAGGGACGCCATCTACGATGAAACGTGAGTATCCTTCCCGGATGTTATGACAGGTGATCACTTTAAGCAGCTGCAGTTGATGGCATTGCCGGTAGCGAAAAATTTTCCTTGTTATGGAAATCTACAGATCAACCACTGCAGCTGTTTTACATTGTGTTGGAATTTGTGTTAACACTTATTGGTAATTTGTATACTTCTTTTGTCTCTGGTATAGTTTATAGGGGCTCTGTTTGGAGGTAGCCAAACAATGCTGCCCATTGTTTTCCATGTGGCATGTCATATCTTGTAAGTTTCATTGGGCATGAAGTTTCTTTTCTTCTGTCATTGGGTGCTAAGTTTTGGTCGACTATCAGACCCTTGAGGATCATTTCAAGATAGCGTGTTTTTATCTGTGAAAATGGTTTTTGAGTGCGGAAAATGTAAATAGAGAATCTTTTGCCGAGTTCTCCTTGACGGTATTATGAGAACCATATTTTGGGGAGAACTGGTTGAAGCGTCAGAGATCAGACCCATATAGTCCCACCTGAACCTACTTGAAGTTCAAAAGAAGAAAATAACCTCGATTCTTGTTGCAATTTGCGACCTATGAAAGCCCAGTCCAGATTCAGCTTCGTGTAAGCTTTGCAATAGATGCTGTATGCATCTATTTCATCATAATTTTTAAATATTCTGTATGCAGTAATGATGGTATAATATTTGTTTACATAGCGTCAATCGCCAGCTTAATCTAGGGGATGCCAAAAACACCGTCTTGTTTTGAGGCTGTGATCATCTGCAAGCAAGGATAAAACATTGTTACATGTGACGACTCTTTTAGTATAATATGACCTATGCGATACAGTAAAGTTTGTCTTTTCTATTCAAAGTGTCAATTGCTTTCTCATTTCAGGTTTGAATTCCAATGCAAGAGATCTGAATTTCCCAAGAGAATCTTGGACATCGCCGTGAAGAACGACTCCTCCTTCATGGCTTTGTCAAATCCACTTCTTGGAAAGGTAGGACAAAGTTCTCTTTGTCTTCCATCTAAGACAGCTGCAGCAGGAAAACAGAAACTATTGTTTTGTGATGGCTGCAGTGCTAGGCTTCAGACTTGCATGGTGTACTGGAACTCAAAGCTGTAGCAAGCCTTAGTGTAACACCTGCAGTGATGTTAGGACCTATTTCAGTATCCATTGCCACGAAAGTTCCCGTGAGGAAAAGCAAGGAGAAAAACTTAGATGGTCACTACGTTACAAGCGTGAGACTGGAAAAACACAAAAGAAGAGCAAATCATTTTAGTAACAGAGAAATGGCATTTATATGTAAATTATCTTATCAAAGTATATTAAACAGTGATTCATGAGCATCTTTGAAAACAATGAATGGTTTGCTTTTCACCTTATTGCCATTAATAACCTACAAACAAAGCATTGAATGTCATTTAGTCTGAATGTACTTTTACAGATATTGTCACTGTATATGGATAGCTTTGTGTGGTGATGTGTTGCTATTGTTATTTCCAACACAGCTTTCTCTTAATCTTGGTGATCTCGATCTTACTGGGAAGCTGACTGAATGGTAAGATTGCTTTTTCTGCTTTGTTGTTGTTGTTGTTTTGCCAATTTGAACCAGTGCAGTTTGTCATGTTGTGGTTGTAATATTTTTTTAAGCCTCAGTCTCCTTGTTTTGGTTTTGTTGGAGGATAGATAAATAATGTTCGGTTACTTACTTTTTCTAAAATCAGGTGAAAGCATATATTTTCAACAGATTTGTGGTACGAAAGTTATCTGCAAATAACAAATTCAGTCTGTATTCTGCAGATAAAGCATTGGTGACCTTTCACCAAACAAGGTTACTTGTTCAAAGGTAGGGAGGGACAGGCATATGCACACATACTTTTAATGCTATGTGTGGGACGTCGACAGACAAAATATTAATGGGCCCTGCATGCCCTCCATTCCGTGTAGTACCATGACCACCTTCCAACATCACAGCGCCGTATCCTTTACTGTGTAAGGCAATCTTTCCTTTGCTTCTCCATTGTTGTAACTTCAATCAATTTCCTCCCGTCTGTATTTTGACAAGGAGCTCTCTCTTACCTCAATTAAGTTTGTTCGGATAGTGAATAACACCATTCAAGACCATTATTTTATCCTTAAATCTGAAATATGAGTTGTACTGGCAATGGCCTGGTCATCTACCTTTGTTCTTCATCAATGTCTCAACATTTTTGTTAGCCCTACAAAATTCAAATTCTGTAAGAAAGCATAGCAGTCAATGACCGTTACTTGGAATCAAACAGATCGGTAGTAATCCCCGGTAACTGCATTTCAGAGACTATTTTGAAGAGCGATTTGAAGATGAAGGAATTGCAATGTTTTTCTGTCCACTGGGGCACTTTCTGGCAGAAGTTGCCATTTGCAGATAAATTTTTACCACAACTCTGTTGAGAGGATATGTTTATACCTGATTTCGAAAAGTGCAAAAAGTTGTGTAAGGTGTGTACCGCCCTCCTTTTAATTGAACAGCATTTTCTGTCTGTTGTTGGTTGCATTCGGTTTGATGCTAGATTGATTGCGAAAGTTTTACTTCGCAAAGAATGGCAGCTTCGTCTTGACGCTCTGCTGTGGTTTACTAACACTCGAATGATCGCTGGCAGAGCCTTTGCGCACTTAGTCGTGTGAGAACCAGACGTTTGGATAGGGGTGGTGAACAGGACATGGAGATAGCTAGGCTTTGATAGGGAAAAATACATATATGATGAAATGCCATATACAACTGTAATTGCATTTTCTCAATTACAGTAGTGAAAAATATTGAAATACATGGTATATTATGAGGAAGTCACCAAAAATGTGCAGCAATTACATACGTCACAAACTACAAGAAAATTTTGATATCATCTCACATTGAAGCAAATGATCACAGAATCACTTTTCTCAAAATTTCACATCTTGCATTTTTCCCGAACAGGTACGATTTGACCACAGAATGAGGGTGGCTTTTCCACCCTGCATGACTAAAACACCAAAGAAACTATGGGAAACTAAAACTGTCCAGGAGAGGAGCTTTCATACTCTTTTACCCCCATCTGGTTTTTTTTTATCTGTGATGCTTTTGTTTGGGACGATGCCAGCGCCGGCTTTTAAAGTTTTTGAAAAGCGATGTTATGCATGTGTTGTATGCAGTCGTGTTTCTCTGTTTTAATCGACACATTTCAAAGACACAAACTGTCTTGTTTCAAAGTCTTTTTAATTTAATGTCGTAAGCATCAATTTTGAGATTACTTGTGACCCCTGAAGTAGTTTTGCCTTTGAAAACATTGTGCCAGAATCAAAATGTCTTTCTAACTTACTTTAATACATAATCTGGCAGAGAATGTCAGAGGAAACCAGGTTTGAAATTCAATCTTGTTTTGCAGTACTACTTTTGCTTCCTTTTGAATTGTCATCATGTTGTTCATGCATATTTGAGTCTTCTCAATTCCAAGATTTTGCATGATCTCTTGTCCGATGCATATTCCTGTGGTCACTAACGCCTTCGCCTTATCTATCATCAAGGAGTGTTTGCTTTGCATTAAAATCATGTCTTGAGAAAATGTTCATGCAATGATGAAAATGTGATGCGATAAACAGACACATTGTCAGGGTTAGTGTGTGTCCTCTGGAGAAGACGTTATCATCATATATGACATCATGTAAGGATTGGCTGAAATCTGATGGGGAGTCAAAACTGACTTTGTATTTTTTTTCACAGCAACGCTTTGCAGTTGTTTGTTTTTGGCATTATGTGTTACGTGATTCAGGAACTATTTCAAGGTTCTTTCTCTTTTGGTTAGATTTATATTTGAAAGAGGTGTTTTCATAAACTTTCCATGTTTATTACAACTTTTGTAGTTGCCTGGTCATGGATTGTGACCTTAGCATTTTAAGCATTATATTTCCAATTAAAACATTTTAGTGCACAAGACTCGTAGCTTTTTGTAGAGACAGGTAGGAGCAGAGGGTCGCTTCGATCGTAGGCTACCTGTCGTTGATACCTATGTTTTAACGGCTTGAGCGGGAGAAGGTTTTTATGAAATTTTATTCTTGAAATGTCAAGCCATCAAGTAACAGAGGTTGGCATTGTTCAGACAGGTCCCAATTCTCAGTATCCTTTTGGTTAGGAAGGCTTTTTCCCCAATCTCCACTGTAGAAAGATGCAACAATGAGACATGTCTTTATGTGAGTACTTTGTTATTGATGCCTGAACAGAGTCAGGAAACAGAGTCAGCTGCCAGCTTCCGCTGGTCTGTCTTGGACGAAGGCTGAAAGATGTCACATAATTTGTGAAACAAAAATTTCCCTGACTGAAAATTCTTCTACGTATGGTGCTATTGTTAACTGTGGAATCCCATAGGTACCATACATGGTGCAAAGTGACAGACAATGTTCAGACCCGGTCTTGAAATCTGCTACCCAGATTCAAAATTTTGCTTCTGAAAGTGACATGTCTTTGTGGACAAAGTTCAGCATGTATGCCACTGAACACTGAATTGTCATGGCTGCTCCAAAGATAGATGCTAAAAGCAAACTGTCTGTCATAACTTCAGAACAAACTCGTAGCGTAATGGAAGATACATTTTGTGGTACATGACCTACTGACTAGAAACTGCTGGTACCTGGCCTGGTGCAGACACTAGTACAAAGTAATCACATATTTATCGTTTCAACACCATTTTGCAGCTGTCCGTGTTCGGCGTTTTGTGTTGCCATAACACTATTCTTTCACTTTTTCTGCTTGCATCATCAATTACTCTGCAGTTAGGCAAAGGATTGTCAGTCGAGGCACAGGTCTTGTCACTTAAGCTGAGTTTGATCAACATGATATGAAGACCAGGACAGACTTATGAACCATTGAAAAAAACAGAGACTACATGATGCTTTTGCATTCTCTGTGTTCAATTTGTATATACCATACAGACCTAACATTGTTATGTGACATCGAATAGAGATGGAATGAGTGATTTTATCTACGGCAACATGATTTCCTTCCCTTTAAGACTGATGCATCAATTTTGTAAGCTGTAATTGATCAATGAATGAATCTTTCAATCAATCAGTCCACTTTTAATGTGTCTCATTCTAATCCAATGTTCACTTCATGTGTACTGCAATCAGGAGCACCGTTAGAAGTTTGCATACGTAATATCAGTCAAATCAGCATGCAAGGTAGAAAATGATGGACTGACCCTGCCATGTCAGGTGATAAGAAATACTTTTGCAACGTTCTCCTCCCTCTCTCGTTGGTGAGGGGGAAGGCGGGGAGTATACTCGTACTTGACTGGAAGCAGATACTTCCAGGGTGTTAATATCCAGTGTCACAGAAGTTCAGAAATAACAGCACAGAAATTTTGCCAAATGATGCATCTCGAATTATGTGGCTAAATTAAATTGCAACTGAAGTTTGTCTTCAGCTCGGCTGGACCAACTAGAAAAGTGTCCATCATTTGTGACATTAATGTGTCTCCTTAATGAGCTACCTGCTTTGGCTGATCATTCGCTCAATCTGCAGAGTTAGGCGTGAGGGAGAGAGTTTAGTGAGGTTTAATCACAGATTGGTCAATGTTTTTGACAGTGCATACAAATTTAACCACGCCTTTGATCAATATCTTGTCAGGTTTGTCCTCGACAGAGAAGACAGGAATGATTCGGAGGTGTCCAATGATTCTCTGTCTGCTGCCACCACTAACGCCTGACGAACCAAAAAATATTTGCTCATCACATGTACATCATTTATGATGGATTTTAAATATTTGGCTCATCTTGAGCTTTTATTGCAAATAAGTATATTTACAGTGTCATAACACATTGCCTGCATTTTTGCGATCTTCTTATGAAGATATCTCAATTTCTATTCACCTTTTGGTAACCATGTGTAAACTTGTCATTGCTGTTTAGTTGTTGGTAATTATTCATTAGGTATTTGATCCCTCATCGGTGAATTTACCAAGTAAGGTCAAAGTGGAAATAGTCAGAGCTCTGTCAAGTTAGAAAATTAGAGGATAGGCAAGGGAGCGCGAGGGGGCTGTGGGAAGCTTGCACCGCAGTTGGCCAAAGGCGTCAGTGATGGTTACCCATCCATCAGAAACTGTGGAAATGTTTTCTCCAACAATCTGATAACACAATAAGTGTAAAGTTTTGTGAAGGGAGTAGAATGAACACTTTATACATATGTGACTTGTAATAGTCGTAATTATTTTAGAGGAGGGAAGGGAGTTACAAAATACATCTTACATATTTTTTTGCACTTTCTTTCTCCACATGGAGTATACCTCTTTATGCCTCTTTCTATCTTTGAATCTGGTATGTTTTCGGAATAAAGGCCATCAGCGTCTACCTGCAGAGTCCAGGTAAACTTTGATAACCTTCGAGCAAACAACATTCCATGTTCAATCTAGGAGGAGGCATGAAAGACTTTTTCATGAATATTATCTTGCGGGCCACAACGTAAGAAAAATTAAAACATTACCAGTTTTTACTCTCTACTGGAGCACTGTCCAACAAAATTCTTCATTGACAGATCATTTTTCACCACAAATCTGTTAAATACTGTAGGTATGCCTCTACTCGATTTGGAAAAAGAAAAGGCAAAAAGTCATGTAAGATGTATTTGACAACTCCCTATTCTCCTTTAAGGTAAGGTATTTGGTTTGGCTGTCAACATTAATGAGTCAAGTGTGAATGATCTTCAAGATTAAAAGAAATGAGAAAAAGTCAAGATGAAAAATGCAGCCGTCATTAGCAGTCTCCTCAGTCTTGTGTCAGTTGCAGTTGTGTAACTGGCTATAGTTTGTCCACATGAAAATTGAATACTTATTCTGCATGGCAATTTTTATTCATGCATATTTAGACATCAAAGATTTTAAGATAATTTTGTAATGTGCCGTAGAATGATTGTGGATAATGGTGATCATAGCAAATTAAGTTTTGTATCTATTTTTAATTTGACAAAGGAAGTAAAAGAATCATGGCAGATTGTCTTTGGCTTTCATATAAAATTCCCAGTATCTATGATGTCATATCTGAAAGCTACTTTTCTCATCAGATCTCTTTCTTTATTTCTCTCTCTCTCTCTCTTGTTACTTTCTTTTCATTCCTTCATCTTCTTATTTACGTTAAGAAATGCCCTCTACAGATGTTTACAGAAATTGTGCAGCCATGCATACAATGTTTATTTCCCGATCCTCTCCCCAATTGTTCTCATTTCCTGTTTGCAGTTCCAGAACCCAATCAAAGGCCCATATATCGGGTATTAAGAATTTTAAGAGGTCATTTCCTGGCATGTTTGGTTTTATTTGCTGCACAATGTTTTTTTGTTTTTTTCCATAAGTGCCTTTGTATGTGATGTGTGCCAACAATGCCAGAGAGTGGTATAAAGTTTTCATGTTTCTTTCATACCTTGAAAAGATTTTTTTCTATTACCATGTCTGTTTCCTGTAACAGATATATTACCTTGATGAGTACAATCTGTATGTGTATATGGCTGGAAAGAGATTCCTTGTTGTTCACTGAAATATTCTCGTAGACGTTATCAATCGTCACCCATCCTGCGAAAAATGACTTGATGTTACATTGTTTTGATGAAAGTGTTTTATACTATGTTCTTTTAGGATAAGTATGTATGATGTCTACTCCCTGTGATTATCTCTCATCCTCTCTGTAGCATCTGATCGCTTGGCCATGAAAATAGTCGAAAGATTTGCAAAATTCCTATGAAAAAGGCCATCGTTATTGCTTTCACATTTACAGTCTCTGAGAGGATTGCATGTTAGTCCTAAAGACATTCAAACAATGTCTTCTGTGCCATCTTGTTGATGTAGAAAGGCACAGAGGGCCCAAGCCCAAAGGGTGGGATACAGTGGAGGACCAGTTGCATGAAAAAAGATGGGGCACATTTGGGGAGTTCCTACATGTCGAGCTGGCCTTAGACCTGACGGTCAGTGCATACACACCAAAATAAGAAATTTAATTTTGAAGTTCTTTGTTTTCATTGTTTTTTCTTTGTATTTGTGAATGTGTGGCAAACAAAAAGTTGCTGTGATTGATCATTGTGAAGAGAAAAAAAATGTTTGATAATAAACAAAGAGCCATCTTTATTGTGACTTACTTTCTTAAAATTATAATGTTTCTCAGTAAATCAAGATGTATTTTTTATATCCAATAAAAAAAAAACATCACATGACTTGATCTGTGTCAGGTTATGATGGATGCTTTGAAGTGCAATTTTGTGCAGCTATGCAAAACTTAATACGTTTTTTCATCAGGGGAGCGTCTGCCATATCAAGTTCACCCAGACTCACGGCTTGTGAAACACAACGTTAATAGACACGGGGTTCCTGTCTATTGGCATAGAAATGATCCATGACCCCTGAAAACGGTAGTTGGGCGTCCTGTGGCGTTGTAGGATAATCCGTCATGTCCCCATTTTCAAGACAGTATCTGATCGTTCCTAGCATGTATTGCGTTCAGTTTTGTTCCAAATAGTTCAAGTTAGTATCAAAAGTGAAGACAATCGACAGAAATATTTCTTCAATCCAAAAATGAACATAGGAAACTTGAATTTCGTTTAGTCTGGTCTATCAGACCAGGGAGTTGTTACTGCAACGAGTCCCTGATCATAGGCTGTGGGGGTTCATCCAACTACAACTCCCACTGATCAGCGTAGGCGGCGAGTAACTGCCATTAAACAGATATGGGAGGAGCTGAAATGTTGGAGGCGGGATTTAATTGCCATAACAAGGAATTCGCAGCTAGCCGGCCCCTTGAGTGGTACTATGTGCAGGTAAGTTGATGCAACCCCATATCATCTTTTCATGTGCCACGCCCACATGCCCACACACTCCGCTTCACACAGGCATATTTTTTAAATCTCGGTCGTGGGCTTTCGTTCACCAGCCGGTTACTCAGATTGGTGTCCACTTGGTATCCCGTCGTGATTGTCACATTGGATGTATACTACTTGCTGTGGCGCCTGAAGCATTAATCGGTGGGGGACACGGGGCCATGTAGGGCCGTGGCTAGGAGTCATACATTCCGTTACTCGTATGTTAAAATGTGATTCACTTCAACCTCACTCTTCTGTTGTTCTACTGAAGTTCAACTTGTTGCAAATTTTCATCGCCTTAGGCCAGTTTTACTGCCTCATATTGTGATAATCCACATGGTCAATTAAACATCGTTCTCCCAAAGTAATTCAGGTGTGTCAATCCATTGTCTAGGCTTTCTTGAGCTGCCCTGCAAAGGGTATTAGGTGTCATGTCCATAGGTAATACATGTGTAATCGGGCATGAAAGAGGGTCTGCTGAACACTTTAGCACGGTTGTAACGTCATGCCTGGGGATCTATGTACCCAAATTATGACCGGGCTGGATGTTTCTTCCTACTGAGTGGCGACAGTTTCGGACATTACGCATACCTTATAAGAATGGCACCTATAATTTTATAAAGAAGGGTTAGTACAGTCTTCACGAAAAAAAGGGCACTATCAGACTCGACGGACAAAAAAAAAATATGGTAGGGGGGTGGTGAGGCGTACGGTCTTTCTAAGTTCGCCCCAAGGGTGAAAGGGAGTTTATGAAGCCTTTGGAGGTGATGATTCTCAGGCGACGAAGGGCGGGGTCTTTTCATCAAAACATTTTCTGGTACGCTCCCCGCCAACGGTCGATAGTGGCGCTCTACTTACGTACTCCACCAGCATTTCTAGCAAACAATGATATAAGTAGTAATGATGGTGGCCACTGGCCTCGATGCGACAGGGAAGATGCACCACGCCACCACCAGAGACCAATAAGTGAGTCTGTAAAATATAACTGTTAGTCGCTCTCAGGATTTTGCAAGTGGTCTTGAATCAAACATTACAACACGTTCATGCATGAACTTTTTTTCCACAATTATTTAAAATGCTTTTATTTGCATATGCTTTCATGGATTTGCCATGGTAAGACGATTTGGTTGTATATCGTCATAAGAGGAGCCCACGTTGATTGCATGACATTGAAATAATGTCACAAGGACAACAAAGGCAGTTTTCGATATCAATTTGTCCAAATATTTTTTTTCTTAAAAAAAAAATCCCTTTCCATTGCGTTATTTTAGTCTAAGTGCTTTAACTTGGTAGCAATGCACTATTCAGAAACTACACTCCCTGTGACATATGATAGCATATTTCTGATTGCCTCATTGTCTTACGCAGTTTGCAAAGTTTTCGCATCATGGGACATCCCTGTTTACTACCACGGAGCTCCGAATTATTAACAAGTTGACAAATTGGTCATTTACTATGGCACTTTTAGGGTTCCGTACTATTTTATGACCAAACTTTTTTTCAAAAACATATAATAGGTGTATGACACTACACTCACTATCCTCAGTCCCAGTGTCATATAGGCTACTACTCATTAATATTGCAAATTGTCTCTGTCACTAAGGGGCGGTTCTGTGGTGAACTAGGAGGATTTGCTAGACCCCCCTCCCACGTCAAAGAAAAAAAATGGGCAAATGATTTAAACATAGTGTAAAATTATCATTCGCCTCTTTTAGACTATTTTGACTATTTTGGAGACTATTTTGAAACAAGAGATCTCAAAATCAAAAATGTCTGCATGCCTTTAACAAGGTCCAAGAAATTCCCCATTTCCTGCAATTTGTGAAATAACAATTCATTTGAGTGTCTGAAATATTATGTTAATAATGTGTAGGATATAAAGATAATTTTGCCCAACATCAGCAGAGAAATGAAAAAAAAAAACTTAACTGGTTTATGCTACCTCACAACGCGTGTCACATTTAGTTTCAGTATACATGGGTGCAATTACGTTCAAATTTCAATCCGTGATGTAACTCACTACTCTTCTTGCTAATAGGCCCTATAGTGATCCTTACACATACATTCTCGTTTATCGACCGATTACGGATCAATCAGGCTGTTGCCCGTCTTGCCCGTTACGTGTTGCCCTGTAGCCCTTTGGAGTCCTCTCCTCCAGGTGTTATTCCACCTATCTCTTTCGAGTTCTGCCAACGATAGTAAATCCAGGTGAAGAACAGACAAATCTATGATAGGAAAATAACTCTCGTGTTGCACTGATATGTGAAAAACATTTGCGGCACGACCCCTTTTGACCTGCACCCGCCGATCACATTTCAGTTTCGTCTGTTATTTCACTTCCTTTAAGTTCACGGGGAGGATATTTTATGCCGGTATACTGATCTAAGTCATATTGGGTGCGTCTCTGAATGTGGAAGGTCGGGGGGGGGGGGGCAGATTTCTAGGTAGGACCAACATATTAGAAACAGAGGGGCTAATCCACCGTCACATGTAACTTTTTATTGATCATTCAATTTTATTCAAAAGTTCTAAAGGAGAATTACGGGGCTTCGCCCCCCTCCCACCTGACCTCTCATGACTACAAACTAGGGTTTGCTCTAGCGGTATCGGTTAATTGGTTTATCCATTACAACGAATTATGTATGATGGCATTTATTTCACTTTGTTTGAGTTGTTAAGGAACGCCCGGTACATCCCTCTCCAGTGCTGATAAAGGGCTGTTGCCCAGTGCCAAACGGGATGCTTAAACATGGACTTGGAGAAGAAAGATTTCTAGGTAGAAGTCTCACACTATTTTAGTTTTATGAGAAAGGGTCAGAAAGGACAATGTCCTTATTAAAAATTACCCAGAAAGAGCCGACAACAATTAGAATCTCCCACACTGCCTTAAATACATGCCAACTCCATCCTTAAAGTTTTAACACTATTAAACATCAGAAGACTCAGGCAGACCAACAGAAAAATATTTCCTATCATGTTTTTATTCTTTTTTCCCATACTTTACGACCACTGAGATATCCATTTTTGTTTTATGTTTACGGCCACTGAAAGTTTCTGTTTGTCTTTTGCTATAGTCTTACCACAATACGCATAGATCAATGTGGGAAAATATAGACCTACGACGCTCTCAGGCTACTCAGTATCCAAGAATTCTAAAAAAAGGTAAGGTTTTGTTGAACATATTGACCTTTTCAGTTTGATAGATTTAAGTCTGATTTATATATCAGCAGTTCCAATAATGATGTTTATTGAACAAGACTACTCTGAGTCGGTTATCCACAGGATAGGCTTCATATCCATGTCAGCACAGTAATATATGGCATACGGCTGTAATTGAAAACTGTAGACCCCCTATCATAAAACCAAGATACTCACGCCGTTGCATGGTGCATGTTATTTTTAATGCAAGAAGGATACGAGTAATGCACTGAAAAAAAAATGTTCATATTACTTCACTCAGTTATTCTTCATGAAACGCCTAAATTGTCGCGTCTTTGTGTACGTCCTTACAGTATAAACACGAAATTGCCAAGAGTGCAGTTAAGTCATGTATGTAGGTTAGTCTACTTACTTTTTCGAAGAAGACCTACTTTAATTGAGGGTAAAAAAATGGCTTCAAATTAAATATATGGACATTCAGTATGGATGTTTGCAGGTAGCAAACTGTAGAAATATTAGATAGAATGACAAGTACCATAAAAAGAAATGTATGAAGTGTATCCGACGACGTTTCAACCATCAAAATCAAGATCATAATTATTGTATGTCAATAGTGAACATCTACGAAAGCCCATTGAGGCCATACAAAGAAAAAAGATAGTGGTGCACGAGCAATATAACTAAGCCGAATTTTATATTAAGAGAGGTCATTGACGTAAGTTAAATAATAATTTAAACCCACATTCTTAGTTACGATTATTAGACATTTTTAATAACAAATCAATGGAAAAATATATTTGCTTATACTGCCTATACGTGCTTTGTGTTTGCTCCATGGGACTCTAAACAAATGTCATTTCATATGCCCGTTTCACTATGAATGGCCCAGATGGGCTTTCGTACATACACTTGTTTTTTTTTTTTTTTTTTTTCCTGAAAGTTTTTCAAAGTTCATAAACTTTGGTTCAAAACACTTACGATTGTGTCATCGCAGCTGCCACGGTAGTTGATACTTAACATCAAAGATTTCGTCAGTGAGACTACTGGGACATGATTCGCCTGACAGGGACGAGATAAACCGGACAAAGTTGGAAACTTTTTCGGAATCATATCACCGACCTAAGTCATTTTGCATTTTTTAGCATCCAAAAACGACGTAAGCCTTTGACTACACAATGACAAGGCGCATCTTGTATTTCCTACTCGTGGTGATAGCTGTGGCCATCATTCCAGTTTCATGCCAGAAGAAAGGTAGGCTGAACATCCAATTTATAGATTTGAGTTGCTTTGTCGATAAAAATCCACAAATGTTCGTATCTGCCCTGTGGTAACTGGGCCACGTTACTGCTGAGCGTTTGTCACAATTTAGTGGTTGGGAGTGCCATAAATTTCACTTCATGTGATAGGATTGGAGGGTCGTGGTTGTAGGCCTCATTTACCGCAGATGTTGCAATGGTAGTACTCGGATGGTGAATATGAGGGGACTCTATGTGATGGACGGTACAGTGCTGACCATCAGTTTTAAGTCGTTACAAGGTAGGCTTAGGCTAGCAAGGCACTATGCAACTTGTAGTCACTGACAAACTAGTAAGTCAAGTAACTTTTCCATCGGAAATTGCAAAACTGACATGATTAAAAGTTTAGTGAGTATAAGGTCAGATTCAGAATGGACAATTGTCATTAAAAGACTGAAAGAACAAACATCGTCAAACCCCACCTTGGAAACAGAAACAAAGTCTCCGACATGCTGTCCGACATACTTCAAACGTATGGCCACGTAATCACACCAGCTGCCCCATTAATAATCGATCTTCACTTGTTCAAGCTTTAAGACTTGTTTCATGTCAACATTGCTACTTGCGTCGATCTACAAAGCACAGAATGGTTTACTTCCAGTTCATTCACAAACTTTTGAACTATATCCATAACGACTGTACACTACAGAAACTCAAGGAACGTACCTCAACACAGCGTGAATTCTTGGTATGTTGAGTATTCAAAACAGAGTGATTAAAATATGGAACGTCTATTTCTGATTCTATAAGGTCGACATTATCCATTCATTCATTCATTCCTGGCGAAGATTAACTAAAGATATAATTATTCAAATATATTAATTATTTTGGTACTGTGTTATATTTTTAGATATAATGCAATCCATTCTCAAAGTGTTGCACCAGGGTACGTACTATTATTTTATAAGTATAAGCTAATTCACTGAAAAATGGTGTAAAATTTTCAATGTTTTTTCATTTCTTTTCAAGGGAATCCTCCACATTGCTTATAGCCTCTTTTGGAGGACTTCCTTTCACATTTGTACATATTCCCATGATAAAACAAATAAATATCAATTCAATTTGTATTTCAAAAAGCTGGACCTTAATTTAATCTTTTTGTTTTTAGGGGGGAGGATATGTGTGCCAGCTGTCATGTCCTCCCCTCTGAAATGATATGCTTAATTGTCATCTTTGTGGGCTAGGCTAATTTGTCGCAAAGTAGCGCCACAGAAGCTACAAACCCTTTGTCGATATATTATCTATAATGCTTCCATGGGGATATATACTCATAAACTGTGATTAGGCCTTTTTGAAAAGTATGCACAATTTAAGAAACCTAATTATGCAAGAACATTTTAAGAAGGAAAGCCATACTGAAACCTTGGACTATATGAACGTACTCTGCAATTCATGCATGAGTGCAGGCCTCATTGCTTTGTGGAAGTTTTCCCAAGTAAGTGCAAGGATGCCTGTCAAGCAGATTATACGTGCAGTGGACGATGTGATGAGCAGGATGTGGCGTTATTGGCATAGTCCATGCAGGCCTTGATGTGAAGCTCCTTGAGCACATGGGCAACTGTGAAACACATTTCAGTACAGACCCATGCAACAGCAATTATAGCTTTATTCAAAATTAAGTTAATTTTAACTATACATCGTTAGAAAGAGGATTTCCAAAGTTTTTGTATCTATAGTCAGTTCTTGCTGCACATGTAACTTCTTCGTGCCTATAATTGGCAGCTGGCTGTGGAAAAGTAAGAAGGTTGCAGTAAATTAGCTTCTGTGTAAACCAATGTTGAATACTTGTAAGTTTGTTTTTTATGAATCATGTTACTGTAACAAACAAATTTCAGATGATAATGCAGGACACACTTTGCAAGACAGTAAATGGCCAAGCTGGAAAAAAGAAAGCATTGCGGACGTAGTGGAACCTGAGGTTTTTAAGATTTTGGGGTTCAGTATGTCCAAGTTAGCCATATGTTCCATTTTTTATGAAACCATGCAAAATGCCTCTTCAACAGATTGTGTGGTACTGTATTAAGTGGAAGTTGTGTCACATTACTGCCATTGTGTGGTTTCTTCAGGTTGTTCAGGATTGTTGGTGCCATATGGGCCATATGGACCATTTAATGACATAATGCAAAATGTGTCTTTTCTGCATATTTTGCTTTACAGTGTGACAGGCTATCATTGTTGTAGTGGAACCCTTTGCAAGTGTTCAACATTTTTGTGTCCAACAGTTCTGCTGAATGGGTATATTATTCAATTCTTAAAGTAGACTCACAATATAGTTAGTTGATCAATATTTGGCAATATTTGCCATAAGCAAAGCTAAAGTCCTGTGCTGGTATCCATCACCTTCTACCTCTGGGGTCAGTCAGGTCAGAGAGAGCTGAACAGCTTGCTGTTTAGACTTTTACTCCCTGCTTGAAAATGTAGGTCAAAGAAGGGGGGAAGACAGGTTCCTGTTGATGGACATTAGCATTCCTCTTTGGTTTCAGTTTTTGGTTGAAAAACACTGACAGAAATTGAGTGTTTCGGAGATTGTTTCTGCTTTAGCCAGCATTCCTTTCAGCAACAGTTGAATAATGGACATTCATTCTGCAAAGGACTGGTATAGTTCAAAGAATCTCTGCATGCAAGGAACCACAGAGCCCATGGGGAAGGGGGGTCTTTCCGGATGAGTTACAGTGTAACCTTTCCTGTGATTTTACATAGTTGATTAGCACCAAAAGATTTTACATACTGTAGGTCTATGACTTTCATTATGCAGTTTTCATGCTTGTGACCCTTAAATTTATTACATTTGCTGTGGACTGTAAGTTCTAGTCTGATCAAATTGCCCTTTAGGCAGTTGCCTGTTTGTGTACTTTGTGTGCTCTATCCAACATACACTGTACGGTACATAAATCAGAGTGTTGTTCAGTTAATTACACTGGGCTGGAAACTGTTACCACTGTGAACCTTATTATCAATGATTGCTGCCTACATTGCTAGTGGTGATCCTCATTTCCATATTTGAATTGAGGCTTACTTCAGATCTACAGTATTCATTTTGAGATATTGTTGATACATAAACGGATGTTTTTATCAGAGTACATATTTTCAAATGAGCGCCGATTCGTGCAGTAATTACTTTCTAATTGGCATTAGATCATGTCCTAAAATGTGAAGTTCTCATTAAATTAATTTTGATCACTGAAACATACGTCCTAACCTATTTGCGAACTTTGTCCTGCTGTGAAAATGAAGCTGGTGCTC
This sequence comes from Stichopus chloronotus, assembly GCA_021234535.1. NCBI lineage: Eukaryota > Metazoa > Echinodermata > Holothuroidea > Aspidochirotida > Stichopodidae > Stichopus > Stichopus chloronotus. Next base: position 32,476,571 of record CM037835.1, on the reverse strand, counting down.
GGTGCATCCCCTGTGCAACCTCACGCGGCATGCTGAGAACTTTCCAAAGGACTGGAATAAGATTGCTGAGCAGTTCACTGATAAGAGTGAATTTTGATGGCCTTTATGTTATTATTTTATTAGCAATTAAAACAGACCGGGTTTTGCCTGTTTAAAAGAATAGTCCGGACAACATTTCAAAACATTCTTGTAAAATCTGTAAGCAATAGGAGACAACATGACAACAGATCTCTATCTGTTTTTTGAATCTTTGTTTCTAGATAACAGATCATTTGAAACCACCAAAATTTTTTGAATAGGCAGACCAGTGTTATATGGGGAAGATTTCTCACAGAAACAAGACTGCACAAAACTTCCATTGTGTGGCTTTTACATCATCATGCCACACGTGTCTATGTACCATTCAACCATGAGACTGTCTTGAAAGTTATTTATCTAAAAATGTGTCACAGTTTCAATATTTTTGTGGACCAAGTGGTTGTTGCTTCCCTGGGAGAAAAGTTGAAACGTTTTTTTAATGTTGAATATTCTCCATTTGCGACAGGAGTCTGGACGGTGGTCTGGACTGTTCTACTAGTCAGCTTTCCCAAATGACTTTTCTGCAGTAGTTTACTGTAGTTCTTCAGATATTTTGAATTATGTCTGGTGTACGTAAGACCACCACTGCAGGATCTTGCTGGATGATGAACTGTGTCAATCTGTTTCCTGTTTATCGGATCATTGCCAAGCGCTTTTCGGTTTTCCCGTCGGGGCATAGACTTTTCCCTTCTCCAAACAAATTAGTGCTGTTGAACATGATTGTTTTTTGAAGCCAAATTACAGGTGCATTGTGAGAAAGATGAGAAAAATACTGATGGGTAGATACAACTATTGACCTCTGTGCTGCACTTTTTCTTTAAGTACGTAAGCCTCATCATGTTTGTATAACTTATCACATTACGGGTAGAAAAATTGAAACGAGTAAGTGTTCGAAAGGAAAAAAGATTAAAAGTGACTGAATTAGAAAGAGGTTTTCAAAACTGGCTACCATAATTTTATTTTGTCATCTGCACTTTGAAAAAGAACAAAAATACCCAGGGTAGTTCAAAACCTCTGTCTGCGTTTTAAATTAAAGTTTGCAAATCAAGTTTATCTGGAGCTGTGCAGAACTTTCTCACAGGATTCGGACCTCGGAACCTGTCTTTTACATGATTTTGTGTAAAATATATGTTTGTTGTATGGCACAAATTTTCATCTGCAACCAGTTTCTGTAAATGTATCATCACAAGCTATAGTATGAGTGCTCCCTTTTCAACAAAATGTTCATTCTGGGCACAGTATGGCAGTTAGGCCACTGTATTCTTCACATCTCAACAGTTCATTCAGTGTGTGCCACTGCTCATGAAGTAGTGCTGTCACGATGTTGCGATTATCGCGATGACCTGTTTCTCCACGGTACCATATAGTGACTGTCTAGCATATATCACTATGTCTTGTGAGAAAGGGAAGTCCATGAAAAGTTGTAACATTTTGTTCTCCTTTTTCTCCTGTTTTGTTTCGTCAGTAAACATAGGCCTATTTCTAAGTAGAAGTTTCATTTTCCACTGCAAGGAACACCAAAAAGTCAAAAGCACAAAAATGTATAGTAGTAAAAACACAAAAAAGTCTATGACAAAAAGTGATGTTTTTATTCTTTGTAACTTTATAGAAGCATGTACACATATTCATGTTAAAACTTTGGACAGAAATCATCCCTGGAGGTCGTCAAGAATGGAACTGATTTCGTTTTCAGGTATTGCGATACAGTCCATCTATTTTTGCAAATTTTTTGTTGCAATTTTTGCTGACATTGCGACATCACCATTACGAGCAAAGTTACATATGAAATGGTGTATTATACTGGGATTAGCAGAACAACATTTGGAGCCCATTGCTGTGAACAGTTTGATGATTTTAATTGTTACACAGTTTAGGAACAAATTCCTGGGCAACTGTTTGGTAAGGGAGTGTTATTCCAGCTGCAAAGTTTTCCCTAAATTTAATACATATGACAATACATTCCTTTTGATTAGGAACAATAACAGTAATTCCTCTTGTGTACTGTTTTTACCTGGAATGGCTGCAAGGTTTGGAAGACTGCAGAAGCTGTTTGAACCATAAAATTCCTGTCTGTTGAGAGGACAGATCAACTTCACTGGTCGCTCTCAGTCCCCATAGAGACATTAACCTTTCCCTCTGAGGGGAAATAATCTCAACAAAGCCATGTACACCTGTCCTGAAGGGTGGATATATATATAATCCTGAAAAGACTGTGTGGTGTAAAGTTTTGGTGTAAGTTCTTCGTAAAGGCCAAAAACGTGCATTTTGCAAAAACTATTTTTGGACCAAAACCATCCTCAATTAGGAAAAAAACAGAAACATCTTAAACATACAATAGATATTTCCTTAAAAGAGGGACACGTTTGCAGCAGCAGAATTACAGTGGGAGGGGTAGATGGTGACTGCTCACCTCCCCCTTAGTTTGACTGAGAAAAATTGTGTTTACATTTTCTTACATTGCCAGAGCTTCCTGGAAAATAACCACCTGGACCCCCACCAGGCATGAAACCCAAATAGGGGATGTGGGTCCGTGGATTCCACTTGATAATTGAAACTGGCATGGCACAAACAGTCATCACCCGGCCTCCTCCCCCTCTGGTCCCTTACAGCAATTGCCGAGTCTGCCCCTGGGTGCCAAAAGTTTGAACTTGCACTGTCTTTGTTTGTTGAAAAACATTTTTGGCTCTGTTAAGTCAATTTACGCATTGATAATTAAATCATTGTGTGATGAGTGCAGTAAGTAGTGTTAATGTTTTACCTGGAAAAGTGCACTATAGAACTCAGGAAGTGACGTCTTCCTTGTAGCAACTGACCTTTTTTTCTTCATTAATGCGACTGGGAGAGCATATAGTGGTAGGGTACAGTCCATTAAAGTTGTTGAATAATACTCTTCCATAATCCACATGTTGATCCTGGGTAGAGCATGCGGAAAGGGGGTGGGGTGGAGTTGACACCAGAACGAAACCAGAATTAAACTGGCCATTGAGCAACCCTTCATTTTTCTGATACATGCACACTGCATATCAGTCTCAAATTAATATTGAGAAGGTCTGTGTTGATTCAAAGATTTGATTTGTAACTAATATTAGATGTGATACTATATATCGAGTCAACAGCAGTTTAAACATTTTAAGCTTCAATGATGCATTACATATTCAGCAGTTTCACTGTAGTTAGGTCAGATCAGTCGTTGTAGCGTTCTTACAGGTGATACGTACAGTACATATCTGAGCCACAACTGTATGTAGCGAGCAAAATATGTCAGATAAGAACCCGTTGGAAAATTAGCAAACCAGGAGTCATCTATTGACATCATTGGCATATATTTTACGAGTGAAACAAGACCAATGACTTCCCCAGACACAGCCGATTAGAATAAAACATTGAATCAATGATTGCCAATGTCTTTCCTAATCGCTCCATTGGATGCACGAGCCGTGGAGGAAGTGATATTTGTCCCTTTCTCTCTGTGTGAACATAACTTCTGACTCTCTCCAATGTGTCCACCGTACCTGTGTGGCACAGAACTGTTAGTTGCAGTTGATTAAACTACAGGATTTCCCTTGGTTAGACTTTCAGATGCAGGGCTGAAGTGAAATAATGCATGGTGCACTGCACATGTGAAGCATGAATATACAGTATCTGTTTTCATTGCCCATGAATTTTTTGAGCATAGTTCACATCATGTTATGAACTTACTTAAATTACTTTCTGCAGACACCAGCCTGAGGGCTGCACCTCCTTTGAGAGGGTGGCGGGAGGGTAGCTAGTACATACTGTATGGGATATTTACCCCTTAGGTCTAGATACTCTGCCCTGTTTGACATCATCTATGGCCTACACATAAGATTTTTCAGAGTATCCTAGACATTTGCTCCTCGATCTGAACACTGAAACTGCCTACTGTGGCTGTCACTGACCCTGGACACAGTGACAGTAGTGCTACTGTATATAACAGATAAAAAAAAGGAAGTCATGTTGCTCACAAGACACTACAGTACAGTATATTCTCTCTCTACTTGTAGCCGTACTGCCCTAGTAACACCACAAGTAAAATGATCATGTCCATTTGAGATGTATGTATACCACATAAGTAAACCATCTGGGATGGGGCAGAGTAAGTTATAATCATGCAGAGATGCATTCACACTACAGTACAGTGGATGGGTATGCGCATGGTCCTCAGTCGGTACCCACCAGGCTAGGGTTGGCGTCGTTCAGCAGCGTCAGGATGACAGTGTTGAGATGTGAATATAGTCAGATGAACCACCCTGGGGTAATATTGGCCTGAACTCTTTCGAAGTGGGTACGCAAAGTGGCAGAAAGTAAATTGGAAAAGAAATCACCTATTATACAAGAAAGGAAATTATGTGATGGTTGATAAATATACAGTACATAGGCCTACCTGTTATTGGAATAAAAATACCCATAACTGCTTTTCTCAAGTTTGTTCAGGTCAAATTCGTAATTTAACAGTTTAGTATGTGTGCAGGTTTAGTCTCCTTGTCAAGGGGTCCCCCAAAACTCTTGCGGTGACTGCTTTCCAGATGACACAGTAGCACCATCAGAGTATAGATACCCGATTTCTGTTGTCATTTCCCAGCTAATTTGAACATCCAACAGAGATATCCAGCATTATTATCGGAGGTGATGATTGATGTATTTTCGTCACTTTTCTTCACCTCTCCTGGGACGTACCAATTTTAAAAACATTTTGAAACTTAGTACTCCATGAGTAATTGGTTTGCGAACCCCAGTTGGGAATCTTTTTCTAGCCGTTCAAGAAATGATGAATGTGAGCATGAAATTCAGGTGGGATTGCCTGCGTAGGAAGTCAATGCGTCCCAAAAACATCTTCTCTGTCAAAAGGCAAGATGTATGTTCCTTCCCTGCTTGTTTGCAGAGCAAATTGAGGTTGAACAACACTCAGAAACTCTGAAAACTACGGTAACTGCGTTTTTTTGCATTCTCTCATATAGAAATCGTAGACCTCAGACTTGCAAGACCTCAAAAATGGCAAACTTTGGGGATCTGGCAAAGAAACCTGAAAATTGCATTAATCCAAACCTGGAGATTTTTAAAAGGTTAAAAGCTAGTAATCTTCTTTTTATCTTCAACCTCCTAGTGCCATATGTCTTGGTATTTTGCCACTTGGTCACTTCTATGACATCGACATATATCAGATTCAATAATGACTTAAAATGGCAATGGAGTGCATTGGCTGGTCTAAATGAGGAAACAGGCTTGCATTGCACAGAGTGATTTTCACTGTGAGGTTTGATATTTTCACAGTGAGACGATACTCGAAATTGTGAGACTCACTGTGAAACGCTGTGAGTTGGCAAGCCTGAGATCTGTACTTGTTATCCTAAAACGTTTACCCACAATCATACCCAAAGTACCTGGTTTGCCCTTGAAGCTGTCAGAACTTCGCTGTATTTGAAGCTTTGCATCTTTTGTCTCTACGCCATGTGCATAAGGGAAGTGCTTCCTCTGATGTCTGAAAATTTGTGCTTGAATTTATAAACTGATTCAGGCGTGTAGCTGCTATAGAAATAGAATTAGAATTTGCAAAATTATGAAATATAAGACTCTACATGTTTATGAGGTAGCATTTTCCACTAACTTTCTAATTTTCTTTGAAATATTCTTTGCAGTGATGTACAGTATCTATGTTTTTGGTTGGTTTGCAAGGGACAATTAGAATTAAATAGCTGAATTGTATGCTAAATGTGTCAATTCCCTTTGATCAGTCTCAAATTGCCTTCCTATTCCTACAGAATGTATTTACTGTGACATCCAAAAACACTCCTCCATAGACTTTGCAGCACATATTTTGACAGGATCAATTAAGGCACTTGCATGGCTTGAAGTGTTCATCAATGACAGGATCAAGACAATTGCATGGCTTAAAGTGTTCATCAGTGACAGGATCAAGGCACTTGCATGGCTTAAAGTGTTCATGAAGGGTGATAAACTCAAAGGTTTCCCTAATTTATGCTCTCTCTTCACAGTTTTCTCATATCTGTTAACTGTTTTAGTGAAAGCCTAGACGTTTTCTTTCCATCTGCTTCACAAATATCAAAGTTAGAAATAATCAAATGCAACCCATAAATGCATCAAATTTATGTAGAAGAAAGATCGTGAGAGAAAAGTTTAGAAACTTTGTAAAGATCCCTTTCACTGAATACAGGTAGTACACACTATGTGACTGATTGCTGTTTATATCCAGCAAGTATTATACTTAGTTTTGAGGGCTGCACATAACTAAATTTGGCGATGATGCAGTCAGTTAAACATTCTGGGGTTCAGATTTCTTTGCCTGTGCTAGATTGTAATATTCATGTTGTGTATCAACTAGTACTGTAACATGCACAACTGCAGAATAACTTTTTATTTTGGCTCTCTATATATAGTGTGCAACAGGCCACAGGATGATTAGGAGTAACTTTTCCTCCATGTTAATTTCATTTGTAGTTGACCATTGAATATTTTCCAGGGAGAATGCCTGCATCATCCAGGTTTTACAGTAGGTGCGTGCACATGCTCCTGTATATTTGCCTGTGTCAGTTTACAGTACACCAGCTGTTGCAGTGCATCAGGAGTACATTCAACTAAACGGTTTTTTCTTCAAGGCACTGTAGGTTTACAGTTCGGTGTTGACAAGTATACAGTAGTTACCATGACAGCAGATACTCAAAGGGTATGTTAAATTTTACCTACAGTACTTGTTGTCTCCTATGAATGGTTTTACGCTCAAAAAACTTTAAACTTAGCATTTTTGCACCTGTAGTGCCAGCTGTTTTAACATGATTGAGAAGATAAGCACTAGCCATTATTTTTGGTTCCTTGCATCAGCAGAGGAACCATATGGATGGCGTATGTGTGTGTGTGTGTATGTGTATGTATACATGTGCCTGTGACAGATGCTTGTTACTCTGAAACTCAGTGGAAGAAAGTCATATGGAAGTCAAAGTTGGTGCGTTTGTCTGCCATATTGAGAAGGTGCTCCCATTGTTTTTGGTGGGTCCCAAAAGTCATCCGGGACACAGTGGACAAAACTTTGAAAACCTTTTTGAACAGGATATCTCATGGTAGAAAACTTGGACAAAGTTTATACTTTATGTGTGGATTCACAAAGATGAATGATTTGTTTTTGGTTGAGGCCTCAAGTCAGAGGCAAAGGGTAGAGGCATTTTTTTTTTTAATCTGTTGCAAACAGAAATATTGGGGCTACTGTACCATACACACTCAATGAAATTCCCATAGGCTATACTGTGCGTGAATGTGGAGACAATTTCAATCTGCCTGCAAAGGGTTTGGTCACTTTTGATGGATTTTGCCCAATTTTTGTGGTATGGATGCTTGTATGGTCCATGGAAGTGTATACTGAATTTGCTTCATTGGAGATCAAGTGTGGCAGCTCCTTGGTTGAAGCGATTAGTTTGTAAATCACATCATGAAACTGGTGTAAGCTATTGTGATGAGGCTATATCTATTTGTTCGCAATCAGCGGCGGTGGTCATGAGGGGGCATTTCCCCCTCCAGATTGTTTCCTTGCCTCCCTAGTTGCCCCCCAGTTGCTCTCACCCTTCCCAATCAGATTTTGTACTGATCCAAAATTAATCACAAAACTATGTATTGGCATTGGACTGAATAAGAACAGCCTCCTAGGAACCATGATTGATTAATGCCTAATATATGTTACACAGGCTGCCAGTTTTCATGTCATGCCCGTAGCCATTTCAACAGTAGGCCAGCCTGGTCAGACCAATTTTCTCTGGAATGTTTACCGTCCAGCATAAGGGAAGGTCGGGTTGGTCGTTGTTTTCCTAAATATAGGAATGTCGTTGTTTTCCTGGACTACACCCGCAAGGCCTCGCGCTTAACGCAAAAATCTTTGCCCCCCAACATTTTCCTCTGCCCTCAGTTTGCCCCCCAAGTCTGACATCCTGGCGCCGCCACTGTTCGCAATTGCTGTTGATTGCTCTAGCTCTCTCTCTTAAATGATTTTACATGCAGTTTGTGCAACTTGGAGTGTATCAGCCATTAGCAAGTGTACAAACTTTGGATGTCAAAGGTCACATGGGGGCCTAAAGGCCCAATATTTGCAAGTGTTCCAAATGCTTCTTTTTTTCAGATTGTATAGTAGATTACTATGTTGAGGTTGTGTAACTTTATGGTATTGGTGTCTTAGGGTGTTCAAGATTATGGGTTCACAGGTCCAGATGGGTCATGTGGACCATGTTACAAAATCATGTAAAATTCTTCTTCTCCTCCAGATTGATTGTTACTAAGTTGGAGGTGTGTTACATACTACTGTGGTAGTCCTTAAGGTTGTTCGGGGTCCAAGGTCCCACATGGACCATATTGGCCATGGCCATTTTATGAAATGGTGCAATTGAAAAATGCTTCTCCTACAGATTGCATGGCACGTCATTGACGTTGTGTCACATTATCACCATAGTAGTTGTATGATCAAGGTGTTCTGTATGTTAGTTTTGGTCCAAGCTCTGAAATGGACCACTTTACGAAATCATGCCAAGCACTTCTTCTCTTACAAGTTACATCATTGAGGGTTTGTCACATTAGTTACCGTGATTGTGGTTCCATCTAGGTGTTCATTATTATTGTGGTCCAAGACCCTGAATGGGCGATATATTACAAAGTGCATATTGTACCCCCGTAGTGGTGCCTTAGGATGTTCAAGATTTGGGGTCCATGGTTGGAAATGAGCCATATGGACCATTGTAAAAAATCATGCAAAGTACTTCTTTTTCTTCATATTTATATAGACAGTCGATCTGGACGGTTTGTCACATTCATGATACTATGATAGTGGTACCTTTGGGGGTATCCCATTAGTGGGCCCAGTATAAAAAATGGGCGAACATATTGGCCGCAACTTACTAGATCAAGCAAATTACTTTCCTTGCAGAGTATGTGTCACAACATGAAGGGTTTGCTAGCTAGAGTACCGTGATAGTTTTACCTTTTGTTGCCGCTATTGTTCAAGGGTCTGAAGTACTGAATGGGCCATATGTGCCATTTTGTGAAATAAGGTTTTGTATAATGTTGAGGATATGTCTGCTTATTGCATTGGTAGTGGTACTGTTGGGGTGTACACTTGTCTGGGTCCATGGTCCAAATGAGTCACATGGATCATTTTTTATGAAATCATGCAAAAATCTTGTTTTCCTACGGATTTATTATGATATGGAGGGTTTTTCACATTAGTACTGTGGTACAGTAGTGGTACTTAAGAGTGTTCATGATGTGGGGGTCGAAGGTACCAAGTGCCATATGGGTCATTTTTGGAAATCATGCAAAATGCTGTCTGCAGATCCTATTATGCCGGTGGAATCCTTTGCAGTAATAATATTTGTGGTCTATAATTCAGACTGGGCCATATTTGCTATACATTATTCAGTCATGCAGAGCAATTGTTTTTGAACATTATACAGCACAGTATGTTACAATTTGAAGGGTTGTTCAAGTTAGTGCTATGGTAGTGGAGTATACTGTTGGGTGATCAACATTCTTATAGGGACAAATTTTTGCCTGACTGTCTGACTCTTTTGGGGATATGAAAGTGTCCAGATTAATCTTATGTACAGTATATGGTTATCTTATGATAATTTCAGTGCAAGGAATCATAGTGCCTTTGGTCGTGTGTTAAGTCTGTAGGTATTTGGAGTTAAGAGCAGGAATTATTGGAAAGTGAAGCTGTGACTGGTTAGTAAAAAATTGGAAACCGCTTTTGGTGGCCGTGAAAACCGGTTTTTAAATCAAAACCGGTTTTTTCAAAATCTACTCTGACCATATGCATAAAGCACTTACGTACTGTACGCACACGGAGTTAAGAATTTGCACAACTGTTGGTCAAAAGTTAAACGAAAACTCAAGTTTTTCGACAAATCCTTCAACACACCAGCAATAAGTAGAAACTTTCCATTAAAAAAGTGTGGAATGCCTTACCAAAGTAAAATTTGAAATGGAACAAAAATCACGATCTGTTACCAACCGGTTATTTCCTGGCAACCAGTTTTTTGGTTTCTCGAAAATTCCAAAAACCGAATCATGCAAAACGGGTTTTAACCGGTTTTCAAATCAAAACCTGTTTTCCGAACAGCCTTACTGTGCGTATCTCCTTTAAGTCTTCTTCTTGTAATTTGAAATTGAAATCATATTTTACATTTTATGTATTCTGGACATCAGCAGCTGCTACTTTGATTTGAGCATAGCCTTTGACATCAGTGGCTTTTCTACCATGAATATTCAAAGCAATCAAACTTTAACTTTTTAGTTTACAAAACTGCTCCAGATGACTACAGTGGTACTGACAAGACATGAGTCTCAATTGAAAATCTCATACTTATGAAAGACTGTGTTAATTGAAACTTGGAAATATGTGAACACCTTGAATATGGGACAGGGCTAGATTGATGTAGTGATACTACTGTCTAGTTCCGTCTTTGTGACACATTCTCAGTGACAGTGACCTAATGAGGAACATGACTTCCGTTTCCGCTGATCATTTGAAGTCAGTGAATTGCACAGGGCAGGAAAGAGACTCATCGTCATAGTCACATTTTTTGATATCTTAAGTTGAATCTTCTTTGCATGCAGTGACATGAAAGTCCTACGGTATAATTGTTTTGCAGCGTTGTCTCACTTGGCTCAGAAACCTCCAACCAGACCCCTCGTGATGATCGACTCTTTTTGATCTCGTTGTCGCAAACCCCGAAGGGAGCTCGTCTACGAAATGAACGCAGGCTCAATGATGTGATGCAGTTTAGTATTATGTGTAAATGTAGACTTTGTCAATTGGTCTTTTCGTAAATTAGTCTTTTTGTAAATTAAACTGCTTTTAATCGATTAAAAAAGGCTGTTCCCAAGAACACGGTCTTGCTCCAGGGCTTGATTATAGCCCCTCTTATGAGGTGGGGTCATGATACAGTGATTTTTCCTGGCCTCAGTTGATGGGGTGTAAAACATTTTGCTGGAGGCATTGAAACTATATTGTACAGTCTTGTCAGTTTTGGCTGCTGGGTTTCTGTTGCAGTGAAAAAAATGTATGTATGAGGTGAACATGTGCATGCTGGGAGGGACCAGGCTATGATCATGGAAGTACTACCTCCGAGGTAATACTTCCATGCTATGATAATATTTGCAGAAATAAGGAAAATGCCATGGCAGCTAGAGCTGTGTAATATTCTGTGAGGAATTCGGTTCTATGTAAGCATGGTCCGTTTAATCGATGTTGTCTGTCGTGTGGACTGTAAATTTCAGAGCATACAAGATGTATACAGTATTTTACCTGTGTTACGGACCCCAGTGCGCAAGTAATGTTACTTGCATTAGGGAATTTATGGCACGCATAGTTGGGAACCGTTAGATAGTTGGGCCAAGGAGTTTTTCCCTGGTTGGGCTGTAACTAAACAACACATTTGCTTGTTATGTTATTAATTCATTCAAGAAATTATAAACCAAAATATTGTCAGGTCAGTTTTTAGAGTAACAAATCACATTGAATTGCGGGAAATAGTTGAAGTTAAAATCCTTTGTTTTTATTGCATTTTTGTTCTCCATCCCATGAATTTCCAGCCTGATTAATCCTTGTAAAGCAGAGCTTACTTAGGCCTCCAATCTTGGACAAAACCCCTTGAGAGACCCCACTTCCTCTTTGTTGGCCAAAGGATTACTAATCACAGTGCATTCACTCCTATAGTGCAACATTGGGAAGTGGCGCAGGGTTTCATATGCTATCCCCTCAACTAAAATTTAGGATTATAATCGCAATGTACAGCAAAAGTGTCCAAACAGGTTTGTCCAAGATTGTAGCTAGTTTACAAAGGTTGTGTGTCCGTATTTTCATATACTGTTACTAGGGTTTAAAGGTGCAGTGTAGTAACAAGCATTTTAAGTTATACGTAAGGGAGCAATAGGTATTCCAACTGTGTTTGACGTTATTGTACGGTACACAGAAAACATGAACTTTGTGCATAATTGGGATTGTTCCATAATCATTTACCTGTGTCGAAAGAGCAAAAGAACTGAAAGCACAAGATGAATATCACAGGGCGTTGCATCATGATACATATAAAGGAGGTCTAAGCAAATTTCTAAAAACTAAAAATCAACCAACCCACTCTGTTATCACTAAAATCATGGCTCTGCTTTGATCGAAACTACACCCATGAGTATTTTCTGAACAAGAATTCATTGGTTGACAGTTCATGGATGTGACAACTAAACTGACCAATGGTACTGTTACATGCAGAGAAAACCCATGTGAGGCCTTTGTGAGAAGTTTCACCTGTACTATGCTTGGAGTTGACTCGTTCATAGCGGTTCCAGATCTGTGGGCTTATTTGCAATTGCACTCCATCTGTCTTTGTGAGGCAAGACTGTGTTCATGGGAACAAAGTAAACTTAAAAGAAATGAATTTTGAAGAACATTGTAGACATGTACTAGACCATAGAGGGCGCGGTGCAAGACTATTTCGAGTGAGTGTCTGAGCTGGTTAGTTTGACTGTCCAATGGTGTGCACAAGGGGTAAGCACTGTATAGTCACTTGTGAATACCCACACCGATGAGTTAACTTGTTTGCACACGGTTCCAGATCTCTGGGTTTACTTGTGGCATGCCCTTAGTTTTTCTGTGTGAAACGATACACTCGTGTTTGGTGGGAACATGATATTTCTCACAAGTTCTGACTAGCGAAACTCAAGACTAGTAATGAAGTGAGCCATCAAATTCAAGTATTGAAATAGACCGACTTGAGACTTGCTGAATCATTTTGGTAGCTCATGGACGATTATCCTTTTCCAACAAATTGACGTCAGGCTGAAAACCTGGTGAAGATGGAGCAAAGTACTGTTGTGCTGTTATATGAGGTGATTAAGCCATAAATTTCAACAGAATTCAGTTTTTACCAAATTTTTGTTTGATGCGATCTTTCTGCGTCCTTTGGCACACAGTAATTGCCTATCATTTACAAATACAACACATATAGCATGCACATTGTTGGAAGCTCAAATTCTTTTGCATGTTTTCTTACAACAGTCTTTATACTGTACTTAAAACATGTATGATGATGAAGGTTTGCTTTATCTTGTCCATGTTTAGCTGATACCAGCTTGCTTGTGGGAGCTATTGTAAAAGTGCAACGTCTGTCACTCTATCTGTTCGCAATTGTTCAGAATGCTTCTCCTCCATCATGCTTTCAGGCGATTTGTATGAAACTTGGACACAATGTTCCATAGCTGGTTGTGGGTCATTTGGGTTTTTCAAGACTTTTTGGTCCAAGGTCCTTTTTTGGGTCCTGTGGTCCATTTTATGAAATTCTGCAAAATGCTCCACCTCACACATATTTGCTTGTACCAAGTTGATGGTTTGTCACAATAATACTCTGTTAGTGGTCCTTTTGCGTTGTTCCCTAAGGCCCCATTTTACGGAACTTCTGTTTGAAATGCTGTTTATTGCACACAACTTTTATGGAGTTGTATGTTACTTGGACAAAATTTTCCTTGGATGGTAGACCATCAATCCAAAAACATGTGGTCCAAGGTCTGATGTGGACCCTATGGCCCTTTTTTGTGAAATTCTGCAAAATGTTTTCTATAGATTCTCTTGCACAGTGTTGATGATTTTTCATAATGATACTTAAATTTGTTAGTAACAATCTTAGGATACATGCACATGAATTTGCAGTCCGTGGTTCTATGTGGGCTGAACTTCCCATTTTATGAAACCCTGCAAACTTTTTCTCCTACTTTTAAAGTGCCCCTTGTAAAATGCCATACAATATTTCAAAGGTTTCTACTGTGGATGAATGATACAGTAATTGAGTAATGGGGCAGTCACGGTCAGATTGTTGCCAAACTGAAACCCAGTCTTGGCTGATCAAGGTACTGTACATGTTGGTCTAGACATTGAAGGGGCACTTTGAGTTGTTTCTTGAGATTTCGTTAGTCTTCCCGAACCAGTCAACTTTGTGTCAAGTTTCTTTCACAGAAGGCTTTTAGTGGCAGATCAATGTCACATACAAATGAACACAAATGAGAGATTATAAAGTGATATATAATTGGTTTTGGATGAGACTCTTTCACAATAGTACTAATTCATATGCTCACACCCAGTGCAAACCAGGGATAAAAATTGAAAAGAAAATTGAATTTTCAGAATTATTGGATGTGAAAACTTATCACTCTAGTTAAAAGGAATATTTTGTAGTACCCATGGAAATTATAAATTAATCAATAGACTTTGAACTTCAACACTGTTGGTGCTCAAGTTTATGAAATTCTGCGACTTTTGGAACTTCAAATTCTTAGCATTGGCTGCTACGGTAGATGATCTCTGTCATGTTTCGGGGACACGATATCAGATATCACATACTCTAAGAACTTGGTGAGTAGATGAGGCTAACATGATTGAACTTTAAAATGGTATGCAAGTTGTCCTTTGTTCTTCATGAATAGCTGGTAAGGATGCAAAGTCCTCTGACATTTGGTTTTCTTCTTCTTCTTGCTATTCAGCTGCAGCTCCTGAAAACTTGGCAGTGGTGGAAACTACCACCAGCAGCATAACTCTCTCTTGGGATCGCCCTTCCCTCAAAAAGGCAGAGAAGCTAAAGGGATTTCGACTCAACTACCGTGCTGCGGGAGATACAACTGATGAGAAGGTTACCTTAAGGAAGAATGATTTCAGCTATACAGTAGAAGGTGCAGTACAGTGGCTGCATGGCTGCTTTTAATTCTTTCACTATCTTCTACTTAGGTTTCTTCTGTATGTATGTACATATGTACATATGTGTGTGTGTGCGTATCTGCATATGTGCATTCGTGCGTGCGTTCATGCGTGTGTGCATGGGATGTCTACCTTTGTATATCTCAAGAGGTGAAGCCTGGACCAATCTCATACAGTATTTGGTTTGTGCATATATACCACATTGAGTACAAGAAGCATATTGTTTTTTTTTGTGGCAGTCAAAGGTCAGTTGGGGTCAACAGGGGTCAAATTGTGAAAATCTTGTAAACAAGATATCTCACGAAGGGACGCTTGGACAAATAGTTAGTTATGGAGGTATACTACACTGAGAACAAGAAGCCTATTCTTTTTGGTTGAGGTCAAAGTTCATATGGAATCAACAGGGGTCAGATTGTGAAAATCTTGTGAAAGCAATACTCTCATGAAGAGATATTGAGTTCAGAGATATTGTATCCTATCCAGGTTACACACTTTTGAAATTCAAAGAAGGGTGCTGCCAGTTTTGCCAAAGTTAAATTTAAACCAACTTGAGAGTAAGTCAAATTATGATGTCACATAACCACAGAAAGCAGGAATTGTAATGTATTTCTTTGTTATCTTTACCTATAATTTCTATAATTCTGCACACACTTGTACATATTTTGTGTGGAATTACTGAGATGTACCATGCAATAATTACATTATTAATACTCTGATTTGAATCTATGCATAACTGTTAAAAATATGTTGACTATGAAGTATAAAGAAAAACAAAAGCTTTTCAATCACATGTGGTTCAGTGATGTCATCCCAATCTCAAAATGGCAACTTCCTGATTTTTTTTTTTTTATGAACATTTAAATTGCAATATCTTGGAAAATATGCAACATATTTAAATAAAATTGGTGATGGTGTTAACCAAATGTTAGCCTCTTCTTTAACATTGTCAGAAGTCCACCACTTTATTGCTCCTTTAACTTTCACAGATTAATACTGTAGTTGTAACATACAGTATCCTTAGGCAGTCATATTTGATAACAAAACATAATTTTAGCTGGTATTATTGACAATTGACAATTTTTTTTCATTAACAGCCTGTAATGATCACAATTTAGTTGGAAGTATTAACAAACCTGCTTTCATTATTGCTTTAATTTGTTGATTGCTTTAATGCTTGGTTTACTGACCAAGATGTCGAAAATGGTTGAAAATTTCAATGTAATACCCTGTAATATAGAACCACCATTTTTTCTTGCACTGCAGGTCTTGCTGAGGGTACCACATACATATTTACAATTTTTACTAAAACCCAGAATGGTTTCGGATTAGCGTCCCCAGAGCTTGAGGGAACCACAGACTCCACCGGTAAGTCAATTCATTCGGAACTATGACAATAAGATACAGCTCCAGCCTGCACTCAATCTCCATGGTTGATTTATGACCACTGTGGCTGCAATTATAAATTGAAACATACTGCATCTTTATCACGCTTGATTTCCGTCTTTCACAATGAAGGCTGAATGAAGTACACTTGTCATAAATGAGGTCAAAGGTCAAAGATGAGGAGCATACCTGCAGATCCCCTCCCCACATCTGTTTCAGAAATCTTAAGTGTTGTTAGTCATGATTAAGGAGGAGGTAGAGGATGTTAGCCTCTTGCATTCTGTTTGTGGACTCAGTTGCACCTATGATGGAGGTTATTTAGAACACTCACACTTTTGCCTTTATAACTCACCGAAGACATAAAACCGCCAAGCTTACTTGTCATAAAATTTAAAACTATTAGACAATGAAACTACTTTCTTTTTCATCAAAAACCAAAACATTACATACATGTGCATCTTTGCATAGTGTCACAATTGAAAGATATTTAAGGCAGTCGTCACTCCTGAGACAGTTCCAATTCTCTGAATCGCTTTCTTCTGGTTCCTTCCACGGCAGTCGTAAATTGCCCCACATGTCTACTTGATTTATACATTGGGCCCTCTAGCTAGTACCTGCTGCATAGTATGTGCTGTTCTGATCTTTTGAATTTGTCAGAGAGTGCAGAACCAATTGAGAATTTTTCCTACCCCTCACCAGAAGTGTGGCTTACGGTGGTGATGAGTGACTGTCTTCATTATCATTCTTATTAAATTTTGTACATTGTAAATGTTATCATGCAGTGACGGTCGTTCTTAACATTCCAACAAAAATACCCCATAACATCAAATGCGGTGTGGGGTATATCTTGTATCAGACCCCATTCACTGATCCTTGCCTCGAAGCTGTATTCTGCTCGCACCGCATGAGAAACCAATTAACCTGAGTATTTGTTTACCTTAGAAGTTATGCCAGACAGCTTACGTAACTTTGTTCATTTAGCTCTGTTGCCATGGCAAGTAGATCTGGTACTGTCAATTAATTACTTAGGGGGGAAGTTGAGTGTATCAGTTTCAGTGCACTGTTCTTCATTTCCTACCTGGGGCAATAAGATGTAATCAGGCAGATAGAGAGCCTGCCAGAAGTTTTAAGAATGAAAGTTTCATCATCTGTGGAAACACAAAAAAAGGGGGAGTGCATTACCTATAAATCATTTTCCTCAGAAGAATTCTCCATTTATGTTAGATGTAAGCTAGTGATGGATATGTAATAAAAATCAGTCATACAACAGAACCAAACAAATCAACAAAATGTATTAGAGACAAAAAATAACAACACAAAACTTAAATCAGAGCCAAGTAGAGACTAACATTTTGTAATGAACAAAGATGAAGAAATTTACTTGCACAGTTAAGATAATGTTTGCTTCACACTTTTTCTCAAGTGAATCAGTAGCCTTCGAGTCCTGCAAGCAATAATCTAATGAATTCCAGAATTTTACTCCTGCAAATGAGACTCAAAGTTGTTTTCATCAAGATTGTCCTAGCATACGTCTTCATGAAGCTATATATTATCGTGTGGTGTTTTAACTCCTCGTTTGGTTTTACAGAAAAGTTGTTTTGCAAAAGTTACTGGTAACAAGATATGATAGGCTTTAAATATATACTGTAAACTCTCCAGGTTGGAAACGTTATGATTCAAGATAGTTGCCTTGTTGGTCCTCTTCACTTTCCAGTTAAGATACCTGTTTCATTCTTAATTGCTTTAATGGTGCACTAGACAAATGAATGAGTGCGTTGTTAGTCGGTTGGCTCATTTAAAACGTTCCTATTCCTCTGCATGTGTCTCAGCTACATGTACGTTAGTATTTACTGGGCCTTCAAGTACAGTTCTTGATACAGTGCAATGTTTCAGTCAGGCATGGTACGTAGGTGTGAATCGAACTTTAAATTGTAGGGTGAGAAGCATACTTCCCAGCGTGGTGTTTGGAACTTAGTTGAAGTATTTGCAAAATGCTCCCGCAGGTGGACAGGTTCTTCATCATCTGGTAGATGTGCTGGTATACTATTTAGTGCATTTCACATCTGATTTTGTCATTCAGCAGCCTGTGAAAGTAATCTGTCTCGATATAAGTTTCGCATCATATGGGTCTACCAGTCGCGCCTACTAGCCTGAATAATTCCACATTGAGGTTCCAGAGCAGGTAAATCCATGGGACGGTCCACAATTCCGGTTAAGCACTACACACCGTTAAACACACAGGAAAGCATGATACTCGGAAAGTCGGATCTCAGACTTCCATTTGTGCAGAGGGTCAAACGTACCTGTTGGAATGTAATGGATTGCATCCGAAAACTTCCTTAGTGATCGTCGGACTCTGCGACAATTATTTTATCAGCAACGTGCAAAATGAGTGGCTGACTGTGTGTCAATTAACAAGTGGCACTGATACCAGAATGTGGCAAACTTTTTCACAAATGATGCTAGTCAGAAATCTAATGATCTCTCAAGGTTTGCATGGAAATAATGCCAAGCTTTTAGCCACAGAACTTTACCCTGGGCTTTTGTAACAAAAGATATTTCCAGTACATACATGTGCAAGTGATATCCTCTTGCAATGAAATGAATTCTTGCATGTTGGACCATTTTCTATAAAGAAATCAACTTACTCTGTCATAATTCGGCAGTGGTTTGGATTTTTTTCTCTCGAGTATATTGACTGACTCTTTTTTGTAACAGACACAGTATATGAGGGATGAAGTGGGGGGGGGAATGCAATCTAAGGGTGATTTTGAAATTCATTCAGTTCCTGATTAAATTCCTGAAGTTAAGCAGAATTTTCTGTTGGGATATTTGAAGTGAAAATGTAACTGATTCAAAGTTGCATGTTATGATCTTAATCCATATTTTTTAACTACACTGTAAGTTAGGGTACTATTTTGCGTAGGATTTATTATGCGACATCGCTGAAAGTACCCTCTGGCTTACTAGCTAGCACAATAAAGTAACCGGCTGTATATGCAGGAAAATGCATGCTTGAGTATGGAGGCAAGATGGGCAGAATCTGTATTCACGAGTGAGAACACCTTCTCAACATGGGTGTTACAGTAAACCCTGTCTCAGACTAGCAATATATCAGTGAATGTTCAAAGTGAGAACATAAGTGGAGCGTTGCATGAGTCGTGGCGTATGTGATGCTGCTCCAAGACCATCCTAAAAGTTTAATGCTATGTATTACATTACAGGTCTCCTGTTTGTTGTAACAACCCAAAAGATAGCACCTTGAGTCAAAAACTTAAGGCTAATTGCATTGACACTTGATCTTGTATATTGCTCTATACAAACCAGTGAATAATATTGGACTATGGTGTATCTTAACACATGGTCCTGTGAACTACGCCACATGTGACACATGTGGCTGAGTGGATTGGTTTGTAGTGTTTTAGGTTTGCAGGTTCTATGGAGGAGGCAAACCCTGTAAGGACCATACAACATGATCGAATGGAGACCATAATACATCAGATTATCAATGTCCAGATGAAACTAAGGTAATAATGTACTTGTTTCTCCTTATAAAGGGATATAATACTTTAGTGGCAAAGTGAGGAGGATTTTAAAATGTAGGAGAATGTGCTTCCTCTGCAGACAAATCAAACCTGCTCCAAGATTGTGGTAGTTACTGTTTGAAGAAAGACTGCAATATTTAAAAAAGATCTCCATGTACCTCAAGGTTACAAAATGTACAAAATCAACAAATAACCGCATGAAAATCTTGTTTTTTTTCATCGAAGTAGATTTTTTTCATTTTTGACATCAGTGTAAACTTGAGTTGGATTTATGGTTGGATTGATCCTTGATATGTTTTGAAAATGAAGGTCACAACTTTTTAAAATGTCATAATGTTTCGTTTAAGACAGTCAATATGAGCGAGAAAAATCAAGGATGTTCAGTTAAAAATAGCTGGTATGACATCATAGATTTAATTCCCATAATGCATCATACCCCTGTGTGTGCAAGAAAGTTGTTGATAAATCCATAGCTTCCACACAGTATATGCTGTCGATATGTGGTTTCATCAAGAAAGATAAAAATGCTTCCTTAATTTGTAAGATTTTGATCTCTTTGTGAATTCCTTGGCTGATTCACCCTGGTTGGGGTGGCCTTCATTGTCCCACAGTCGTGCCCACTCCACCGGGGAAACCTCAGCACTTCGAGGTTCACGTCATGGAGCAGAGCATCTTTGCGAGATGGTTACAACCAGAGGCGGGAGAAGTCACGGGCTACGACTTGGTGCTCGCAGCGGGAGAGGCCGATGTGCAGTCAATACCCCTGGATGCCTCCGCCCAGACTCACACATTTGACAGCCTTGAGCCCGGCCATAATTACTCTCTATCTCTCCGTGCTGTCAATGATTTTGGCTTCAGCGAAGTCGCCCTTCAGTATGCATACGTCGGTAATTATGGGTAGGGGTTTCATCGCGGGTATCTTTTTTTCTTTTGCAAACATGAGATGCTTGTCTGGGAAAATTGAGGTACACTTCTGGACTTGATCCAGAGGTGTCTGTATTGTCAGAATGCTGGTTTCTTATGCAGTAACAAACTTTTGCTGCAGTAACCACATAGTCCTAGTAAATGTGGAAGATATTTTTACTGCAACTGATTGCTTATGCAAAATAAAGTTGTAAATTTGGAGAGACAGGTACTTAATTGTCAAGATTTGAAAGCAAAGGGCAATTTAACGAAGTGCTGAATTTTTTTTTTGTAACAGTTTTCTTGAGACTAAGTGGATTTACCAATATTTCTTTTTTTTTTCTGTGGTTCATCGGATTGACAGTCAGCATTTATACTATGGCACGAAGACTTGCATCTTTTCCTCTGAACAAGTAGGAAGGGTTTCCATTGGACAAAAAATTCTTCTACCTGCCCATACACTCACTAAAAATGCTAGTGGTCTATGCAATTTGCACAAGGGTATAGTATTTGTCTAAGATAAAGTGTTTCATTGGTACCCCACATTGCTTTCATCAATTCCTTGACTAAATAGTGTGACCGATGCACAGACATGCAAAATAATAGGAGGAAGTTGCAGTACATTTAAAGGAAATACCCTTTTTTGTTTGAATTGAGTTTGAATGTTCGTGATGTTTTTTTTGTTGTATGATCTGCACTGTAAACAGTTTAGGGTATGTTATATGTCCAGTGTGATACTACTCTGACAGTATAGCACCATTGAAGAGAAAAAGCTCTTCTTTTACATTGTGACTTCCTTCAGTTTACACGAGTATTTGTCAATTGGAAGTGGATGTTGGAAGTGGACTTCAGTTCTGATGTGTCTGTACAGTATTTCCGTCTGTGTTACATTTAAAGCAATGAAAAAAAAAAAAACTATGTAGAAAACCAAGTTCATTGCTCTTAATCATCGGTAATCTAATTTTTGATCGCTATAACTTACCTGTTCGGTGGAAGGTATTGACCGATATATCCGAACCGTTCAAAAATGAAGTACAATTTTGGCGCAACCAACCAACTGCCAGATTGCATAGAGAACACAGGTTTTAAACTAAAACTCAAATCCCCTTGTTTTTTTCTATTAATATTTTTTCAGATTGATGTTACCCCACAAGCCTTCACAACTGCTTTCATTGATCACCCCCCCCAGTCTTTTCTTGTTCCTTATTACTTATCCTTTTTAATTGACGTATGTTTTTCATCAAGTTCTTGAAAAACTTTTGAAATGAAGTCTTAGAAACTGAACTGAATCATAGCAACATCTGAAATTTCTCTTGTAACATATACAGAGCAGCTTATACCAGACCCCCCAGAACAGTTCACCGCCGTGCCCTCTGTGGACAGCATCGAGATCTCCTGGGGGCCCGCAGGAGACGACATCCGGAGCTTCATTGTCGGCATCGGAGTCGACGAGATGGAGGAGGAGACGGTGGAGGTCAACTGGGACCAGAACAGCTTCGTCTTTGAGGACTTGGCACCCGGAACTTTGTACCTGGTTTCGGTCAGGGCCCAGAATGAGAACGGAGCAGGTGAACCGTCAACCGACAAAGTCATGACAGGTCAGTGGTAGATAAGATCATGAAAAAGGTAATTAAAAAAATTACTAAAATTAATATACATATACTCTCAACAGTTTTGTTCGGACTTCTGAGTGGTCCCCAGCCGACAATCTAATTTACCACTCTGGTTGTCACACTAACTTGGACTGGACTCCCATGAGGCCACAAATTTTATGAGGCCTAGAATGTGTTGTAACACGTTGGAACGATGGGCATGCTGCAATATTAGCAGTGGTTGGCGGCTTACCACTGCCAACCAGAGATCATATCAACACAACTAGTCCAGCAAACTTTGTGAGCTGTATGCTTGTATGTTTAGGCTAGTTACAGTGTGTAAATACCGTTATTACAACGAGTGAATTTGGTAAAGAAGTAAGAGCAAAAATATGCTATGTGCCAAGGACAGAAAATGTAGGGTATATGTCTACATGGGCTATAACTACTTTCTGCTTCAAAATTCCTGAAAGCGATCATTTTTTTTAACGTAGCTGCCACTAATTATGACATTATATACAAGTTACACAAGTGCAGAAAACTATAAACTGAGAATGGTGAAAGGACTACCCTCTCAGCTATCAATGATGTGTGTAGTACCAGATTTTTAATACAGTTTACACCGTTGTGAACTGTCTATTAAACTGTCGAGCTTTTTCAGTTTTATTCAACCTTGCCTTGTAGAAGTGCCCCAGACCCCACCGCCACCGGTGATCGATGCGGTCGAGACGACAGAGGATTCCGTCACCGTACGGTGGTTGCCGCCCTCCGAACCGGTGACCGGTTTCGAAGTGACTCTAGATCCTATAGGCACAGCGACGGTTGGAGGCGACGTGACCACTTACACCTTCTCCAATTTAGATGCAGATACAGAGTACGTATTGGTGCTGAGCGCCTTGAACGATGCTGGAAGTAGTGACCCAACCCAACAGTTGGTGCAAACAGGTGAGTGAAAAGGTCAAAGGTTAATATTCAGAGTAAGGCATCAGTGTCGGTATATGAGACATGCTCGCTGGTTAATTGTGACATGGTAACCACATTAACAGTGATGCACTGATCATGATCGATACTGGTTTTAATATATATGCTGTGAGAGTGTCCTCTGCGAAAATGGTATCATCTCACACTAAATCTTTTTCCTTTTTCTTTTGCCTGTAACGACTCATGTAATTTGAATCTCTAAATGTGGCGACACGAAATAGTCCATCGATTTTCAAAATAAATTTACCCTCGTTTATGTGGGGCATGCGATTTGCAAATTAAGGGCATCAATTAGGTATAGTGTATCTATACCCAGCTGATATTTAGTATGTGGTCCCTGTACATGAGTTTCTTGGATGAGTTTTATTTGCTCCATTGTAAGGCTTGTGTTATGACATCCCTGCCCTTATCATAATTATTACTAAATGGTTCTTCTCTGTCTAAACAGAACCATTGAGTCCCCCAGAGGCTCCTACATTCACAAACGTTCAACGCAATTCGAGCAGCATATTCGTGGAATGGCAATCGCAGGACCCGAGCGTTCTCAGTTACGAGCTGTCGCTGGTGGGCAGCGACTCGATTCCACTGGAAGCCGGGGAGACCTCTCACACCTTCACAGCCTTAGAAGCAGACACAGAATACAACATCGAGATAGTGGCCATAAATCTTGGGGGAAGGAGTGAGCCTACCACAACAAGAATGTACACGGGTATGTTTTCAAAAGGGGCATGGATATTTTACGTCCAGACAAAGCGAGCGTTTAGGTACAGGTTTGTGGCATTCAAGATGAGGATATATCATTGAGTTAATTGAACGATGTATGAAATGCTATTTCATTACTGCATCGTTGAGGATAAGATGAATAGCTAATGCCTTGGAACATTGAATGTTTCATCATATCATCTTTATAGCTATTGCAAAATTTAGAATAAACTTGGAATCGGCAGTCAAATTGTTTCAAACTGTTTCGTCAACGGAACAGCTCGTTCCCATACAGTGCATAATGTGACAAACTAGTATGACTTATTCGTGATTTGCCTCCAAAAAGTTGGCGGAAGACTTGGTGATTAGTTAAGTTCTTAGCACATGTATGAAGTTAATGATTCAGTTTCAGCAATGCG
This sequence comes from Stichopus chloronotus, assembly GCA_021234535.1. Classification (NCBI taxonomy): domain Eukaryota; kingdom Metazoa; phylum Echinodermata; class Holothuroidea; order Aspidochirotida; family Stichopodidae; genus Stichopus; species Stichopus chloronotus. Next base: position 32,452,213 of record CM037835.1, on the reverse strand, counting down.
ACCTTAAGTCGTCCCAAGCAGGATGGGTTTGGGTGGGTTTTGGGAGAACGTTGATTCGTAGAGGGTGATTGTTTTTTTTTAAGGGTACTGGTTTCTTTGACTGTTTGTGTCTTTACGGGGGGACTTCTCCTGTAAGGTTTGGCTTCTAAGTCCTCTCACCCCATTCCCTGTCACTGTCACAGTTCTCTATTGTGCTTATTGTGTATCTTGTATTCATTCCTTCATTTGTTCATCGGTTCGTCTGATCGTTCTTTCATTTGTTCATTCATTCATCCATTCATTCATTTGTACATCTTATATTCATGTCGTTGCAAGTTGTACTACATGCTACATGCCAGATGTTTTCTGCATGAAAGCGGAAAATATAGTCAAATTGAATCGAAATCAAAACAATTGTGATGTGAAAAATTTATCCCATCACATCAAGCAAGATGAACAAATTTCACCAGATCTAACTTTCATAAAGAATCTTGAGTTACTTCATAGACCCCAAAAACTGATTGAGGCTAATTTTAACTCATATGTACAATTTTTAAGTTTGTTGGTTTGAACTTTGTTTATAAGAGCTTGAGTCATCCTCGCCCACATTTTTCTTCTGTGCAGTGGTGCATTTCTAATCTCGAATGATAAACTGAGTTTTGCAAACAGTTCCAACAACTTGTTGATAAGGAAGTTGTGGTTTATAGTGACATGGGAGCTTGTTTGATTCAAGAATTAAATAAGGTAAAAACAAGTCTGGGGAGAGGTAGAGAAAACTTCAGAGTTGCAGGATGTGATGGTTAATGGGCGCTCTGATGACATGTCAATTTCAAGTCTTGTTTGATCATGCCACGAGATAGAGTAGGCTCATTACACCAAAGTTCCCATGGAAAAAGTCTGACTTGGCAGGTAAATTCTATCATGCTCCTTATCACAGTCTGTTCCATTCATTTCATGATCAACGAACCATGAAGCCATTATGCATGGGAAAGAGTGTCTTGTGTTTTGTTGTGTCACTCAACTGCATTCGCATGGCAGGTATCTGCAATATGAGAAAACCTGGTTGAAAACTGCAGCTAAACTTAGCTTTTCAATTCCATGACCTCATGATCATGGCATCTCAGCCCTTACCCTAGTTATTACTAGACATTCCTATATTCTGTCTAAGCAGAACCGTTGAGACCCCCACAGGCTCCTACATTCACGAACCTGGAAGCTGATTCGAGCAGCATATCTGTAGAATGGCAACTGGTCGACCCAAGTGTCATCGGGTACGAGCTGTCGTTGGTGGGCATTGACAAAATTCCACTTGAGGCTGGGGAGACGTCATACACCTTCACAGGCTTATCTGCAAACACAGAATATAACGTCGAGATAGTGGCCGAAAATCTCGGGGGAGTGAGTGAACCTACCACAAGAAGAATATACACTGGTATGTTCTGTATTCATGGACGGGTATGTTGTTAAAAGGATTAATGATTTTAATGTCCTATGCGTTACCAGACAATTCCCACCCATGGTAAAATCCTGTTGGACAATTCCCCCTTGGACAACCTTCCCCAGAAAATTCTTACCCTAACAAATTCCAGCTCTTGAAATTCCCACCCAGACAATTCCCAACACAGATAACTACCCCCCCTTAGACATGTAACACCCCCTCTCCCTCCCCTCCCCCAGTGAATTTCGTCATGGAAAGGGGTAGGTTTAAGGTTAGGATGGGTGCGAATTGTGCAGAGAGAAATTGTCCAAGTGGGGAATTGTCATGGTGGGAATGTTTTTTGGGGGGATGTTGTCTGCATGTGAGTTGTACTCAAGAAATTGTCTAGGGGGAAAAGCCTGGGAACAATCTTATGTTCATACAAAACAGAATTACTTGGAGTACAGATTTGTTGTCAAGATGTCAGTTGTAAAAGGGTTTGTATGATTGGGAACTTGAAAACCTTTAAAGCTTGAATTAAAATCTGTCATTTCAAGGTCTTGAAAATGCTTGAAGTTCTTACTCTTCTTTTCATAAAACCCCTGAAAAACTGCTTGAAATTTAGTGAGTTGAAATGTTACTTCACAAGTTTTTTTTATTATCTGTAACAGGATTTAAGCCTAGATTAGTTCGTGAAATATGGCGGAAACGTCTAGTAAGGAATTGGTCCTACCATCATTTGTTATGCTTTCTCAAAAATGGAAGAAGGTTTTGTTTTTGGAGTGTTTTAAAAGTATTTTGATGTCCTTTGAAAACAACACTTGTCACTTGAAAAGTGCTTGACTTTTACCCTCAGAGAAAATGTACAAAATGTGTTTATTGTAAGCCATTAACTTATTTTAAAAATGTATCAGCCTGGCTGCCTGACTGGACAAATGCCCCAATACCTTCTTACCTCAAGAGAACTGTTGGCACCCAGCCATAAAGACATATACTCAAAACCTGCTAAAGTAGGTAGCATAATGACAGGCAGACCTTTGTTCTGCACAGTGAATTGATCACATGGGTGTGGATCTTTGGGGGATTGAGATGTGTCCCCCCTCACATTTTGGGAAGGGGAGGACATCTCCAAAAAGCCCCCCTCACTTTTTTAAAAAAGATGAAATGTGAAACTGTGATGAATGTTTACGATATGGGATATTCAATGCATATAAATTATGACATAGATTAAAAATTGACACTACATTGTAAAGACTAAATTGTTCCCAATGATTGCACCATTTGCCATAGAGCCACCTTCTAATTCCAACTTTTTCCTACCTGCCGTGCACCTTAGACCCCTCCCCCAGGCCAGGGATTCACAAGTGGTGAAATGTCCTTCCCCACCTTCGCGAATGGATCCATGCTTCGCTTAATTATTCTGAAAATATTTCATCTGGCACCTGTAGTGAAAAAAAAAAAAAAAAATAGTAACAGGCCACAAATATGTTTGAGGATGTTGGATTCATTCACATGCTATTGTTTAAGGGAAATGACACAAGACAAAAAATAGAAAAAACAAATGAAGAGGGCATGGCTATGTCCTTGAAAGACAGGAGGCGATCACCTCAACGGGGTTAGTAAAATGTTCCGGGGGGGTTCAGGTTTGCTTAAGTGAATTGTGTCAGACATCATTCCAGGAGAAGAGAATTAATCTTATCCAAACATCAAGTTTTGGTGGGTTAAATAACCATTTAAGCCACAAAAGTTAGTGAAGAGAACATCCTACATTGATCAAGTGTGACTACACATCCTGCTGTGGATATTTTAAAAGGGAAGCAATCAAGACCATCAAAATATCATTTTTAAAGCTGAAAACATGTTCATTTTCTCAATAAACATGGTTCAGTTTCACATCTGACCAGGGTTAGTGCTGAGCTCCTAATTTAGTGGGTCCCAGCCCAGGTTTTTGGACCCCTTAAAAGTCTGAAACATTAAATTCAAGGGGTCAACCAGGAATTTTAAAGGGTCCAATTCTCCCACCATCTACTTTTCTTCAAGTTCAAGCCTATTTTCTCCTGTAGGTACTTGAGTTAAATACTACAAAGTTTAGGTTCTGAAAGTTTAGTCCATAGTGCTAAGTAAGAGTGAATACAATAATCTCAGAGAAAAAATACATGGCATTAATGCTTCTGCATGATTCACACAACATCTTTGTCCCATCATATCTGAGCCACTTGAATGTGCGCTCCCATGATTTCTTATATGTTTTGTGGGCAGTATTTGACGCATCTGAACTTATCCCTCTCGCCATGTTAGCTCTACTACCGCACTACCGTAGAAACTTGTGAGTAACTTGTCAGTACTATTGTACGTAGAAACTTTTCAGTTGTGTCTTGTCAGTGTCACTTACCTAAAAAACTTTTTACAATTTCACGCGAAAAACCTTAAACTAGCTTACTTAAAAATACCCAGGGACCGAGATCCAGGTCATGCCTAAACTTTTGTAACGTGAAGTGTACCGTCTGCAATTCACAGGGCAGATGACATCATTTCCCGCCAACAAATAGCGGTACTCTATTTGTTCACATCTTTTCAGTACATTGCATGCGCAATAGCAGTATAGCACATGCACAGTACAGGACACTTGCTTTGCTTTACCAACACAAAACAATACGAAACACGCATCTTCAGTAGTGCTAATTTTCTGTACATGCGCAGCACACAATGGGCTGTTGGTTCACTTCCAACGTTGTACTACTTACACCCACAGAAAACTTTTATATCGACAACGAACTCGCAAGAAAGTTTGTAGTGATTTCCCATACACAACCCGCCCGGCCCTCTGGATTACTACTGTAACGGTGTAGCTAAAGATTCCTTGAGTCTTATGAGTTCCCACCACTTTTGGAAACTTATAAGTTTCTCATTGGTGAGCATACATTGTTCTTCGATTTAAGTACATTTTCGTCTGTCACGGAAAGTGCTTACAACACGTGGTCAGTCATTTCGTTAAATTACGTTAGTTTTGTACAGGGATCTGAAGCGATAGAGCGTTCGTTCGAATGGTGCACTGTGAATGAAGGCATAAGCCCCGCCCCTTCACAGCGCAGCAAGCGATATCTTTTTACAGGTTGCCTGGCCTACTGCCTAGTTTGTAGTATAACATCAATACAGTTCCGTATCAGGTTACGCAGGGCCGGGGTCATAGCGTTTGGTTCTGACTGTCAGTAAACACCGTGCTGATATGGGGCATAAGGCCATGTGTATATACGTTATATGTGCACACTGCACAGTGTTTTTATGTTTTTCTAGGGATATTGGGAGCCAAACAGCTTTAGTAAAAGACTGAATGGAAGCCAGAACTTTCGTTAAGGAAGCCCAGTGCATCAGCGCATAGAATTTTTGGTGACTGGGAATATGGATTAGCTGCCTGAGGCCAAATTTCTATGCGTCCAAGCTTACTTCTCGGGACGCGCGGGAAGAAGCCTAACTTATAAACTCCGCGTCCAGAGACAGAGTCTTGCGTCTATGATGCGCAGACGCACCAAAACGCGAACCCTGCATCTGACACACAAGTAGAATTATAACCACAGAATTACAAAGTTTGTCCCCCTATACAATTTTTTATGCCCCCTGTTTGCCTTAGAATAGACCTATAAGGCTGATGTACCTGCATGGTGATAATGTTGATGCGGTTGTACTCACAAGTTGATGTATGATGTTTTGAGAAATAGTTACATGTAATTTACTTCACTCCTCACTTACCTGTCTCATCACAACATATACACTCCTATCTACTGTGACAACAGATTTGGTAACCTTTTAACACCACATTTGGCACAGTCCAGTTTACTTCTGGACAAGTGCTTCCCCCCGTATCTGCCATGCTGATGGGCTGAGAGTGTGGAGGTTCTGTTAAATGTCTGTCTGGAAAATGTCTATCAGTTTCTCATATCTTTGAGTTTGCTACAGACCATTACTGTTGACAGTAAATAAAACATTGGGGGGGGGAGGGTGAAGGGATGTCTCAATTGCGGTATACTTCCTTGGTAGTCTCTTAAAATGTATACCGGCCATGTATGTAAATGGTCATATTGGTGTATGCAGTAACTCTCTCTTTATTAGATTGAACCACACAAGTGTAGTAACGATAAAAGAGCAAACTTGTGGTTTATATCAAAGCTGACAATAGTGAAAAGAACCACCATAAACAGACCGAAGCATTGTTCTAAGTTCTGGCAGAATTTGTTTCTATGGCCTCCTGTCATATGTGCCCCCCACCACTCAATTTGTTCCAAACTGGCTGGGGCAGAAAATACATCAAGTGACCTCAAGTGATCAATGCATTTGTCAAAACGGTCTGCGATGAGTTTGTTCCATAAGTTTTAAGCAACTAGGATTACAGTATCGTTGACTGTAAGATCTGTCAGTGTGTGTATAGAGTGTGTGTAAACACTCAGTTGGTCGATCTTCAGGCCTTCATACTTTGCATTTGAGAGTACTGAGGCGGAGGCTAATGGAAGAGGTCACATATGCACACTTCGACATGCGACAAACTTCCACTGAAATCACGAAACTTGGATCACAGTTTGCAACAATGGATGAGAAAGATCAACTTGGAATTCCATGCATTCACCTACTGTATTCAAGACAACCGTGGAAAAAAATGTGAAGTCGTTCTATTCCGAAGAGCTTCCATGATCAACTCAAATTGCACTGGTTTAAAAATTGATTCAAGTGTTGAATTGTGCTATTTTGACTCAGCCTTAACTCAAATGTTGGATCCAGCCTCAGATTGATCGACCGAGTGTGGGTTAGAAGGTTATTCATTTAGAGGCAAATCGGAAGGACCATCATTGCAGCCCAGAATGAAGTCTTGATACGTGAAAAAGGAACATACTGCATCAAAGAGCATTCAGGCAAAGTTGCAAATTTCTCTCCTTACATACCGATGGTGAGATGGTGACAACCAATATTTAGTATATCAAGTGATTCGAAGCACACAAGTTTAGTCTCACAGAATGACAATCAACGCTGGGTTGTTTACCTTCATGTTTTCACGTAGGAATTCGGTGCTTTTTTTCTTTTTGACCAGAAGTGGTATTTCTGTAAAGTGGAAATAGTTTTAACGATTTCTAAATGTGATATATTCATTCAGACTCTGGAACTGTCTGTAAGATTGACAGACATCTATAGCAGCCATGGTTGTTGATTATTTTTTTTCTTAAAATCATCATGCAGTGACGGTCGTTCTTAAGATTTCAGTGAAAATACCCTGTAACAAAAAAGACGGTGTGGGGTATATCTTGTTACAGACTGATCCGTGCCTCAAAGCTCTATTCTGCTCACACTGCGTGAGAAATCAATTTAGCCAGAGTGATTGTTTACCGTAGAAGTTATGCGAGACAGCTTACCTAACTTTTTCATTTAGCTCCGTTGCCATGGCATAGAGATGCCAGATATTCAAGAAAGTAGATCTGGTACTGTCAATCAATTACCGAGAGGGGAATTTCAGTGTATCAGTTTTCAGTGCACTGTGCTTTCTTTCCTACCCGGGGCAATAAGGTGTAGTCAGGCAGATAGAGAGCCTGCCAGAAGTTTTAGGAAGGAAAGTTTCATCATAATGGTGCAATCAGTGGTTTCATTAAAATTCGTTTAAATCATAATTTTTAAAATAAAAATGATGGTTTTAATTGTAATTTTAATTAGGTTGATTTAAGTCAAACAGCCCTGATGGCAGCATCATGTATACTTTTCAAGTTCAGTCTTGGTGTCAAGGTTACATCAACATCTCAAAGATAGATAAAATTCACTTGTTGTAAATTAAAGTCACAAGCATTTACAAATTATTTCCATTAAACTCTATCCCAAATTGATTTTTTTCCTGGCCTCATTTTCTGTCCAATTAATCTTAATGAACCAAATCAAATAGGCAGTTATTTCACATGCATTTCTCCACTGCCTCTCACATAAGTTTTTGATATTTTTCGTTCTAGTTTTAAGAACATGTTAGCATTCCTCATACCTGCTATCGAGAATAGCTAGCACCATTCAATATTATTTTCTTGTTCTGGGATGAAGAGCCCGTGCCCATCCCTCCATCACCTGTTATTGAGAGCAGCCCCGTGACCTCGGACAGCATCACCGTCAACTGGAGGAGGCCAACAGAAACCAACATCTACAGCTACGAGATATCCCTGGACAGGGGGCTACCCATCACCCTCGGCCCGGACGAGTTCTCCTACACCTTCCGCTATCTGGAACCTGCCACTGAGTACCTTGTAACCTTGCTAGTCACCACCAATGAAGGAGGAATCAGCATTCCTGTGACTGAGAGATTGTCTACAGGTAATGTAGTGAAAAATGGACTACTGTGGAGACAGAGCCAATTTTTTATTCTTTCTTATCGTTTGAAGTGAATTTTTTTCAACCTCTTTTTATTTTCTGTTTGGATTTTGCGTTATTGTCTTTATTAATGAACTCACTTGCCTCAAATCTCTGTAGAACCACCACAGCCTTTGCCCAAGCCCACCATCCGATCTGTGGAGGCGACTGTGGACACGATCGAGATCGCCTGGGAAGAACCGACGGAGCCGTTCATAAGCTACGAACTGACTCTCAACGGCAATGATCCGATCACTGTTGGGAACCAGGAGACATCGTACACATTCTACAACCTCCAGCCAGACACACGCTACGCTGTGGAACTCAGGGTCATCAACGAAGGTGGACCCAGCAGCCCTGCTCGATCCAGAGTATTTACTGGTAAATTAAGACAAAACAATGCAACAAAATTTATATATTCACGGTGGTTATCTTAGAAGAGGAACAAAGGGTTTTGAAAGAGTGTGCATTAATTACCCCTTTGCGACAAACTGTGAAACAGTGTGACATAATATCTCAAGAATGCAATTTGCAGACTGATTTCATATGTGATATCTTGAAGGACCACAATGAGGACAAGAATGCTATTGGTGTTGGTCTAGGTCAAAGGTCAGGTGAGATCAGGAGAATGAGAATTTACATAGTAATTAGTTAAGGTACGTTTGACAGACTTTGCAGTAGGCAAATTCCTGATTTCTTGAGGCAATTTATCCTAGATGTACTACATGAAGTTCAAGAATCCTATCGATTTTGGTGGAGGCCAAAGGTCATTTGAGATCAACAGGGGTCAAATTGTGTAAACCGTGTAAACATGATATCTCATGAAAGGAAACCTGGAGAAATATCATATTCACTATGTACATGAACCACATTATTTACAAGAAAAATATTGATTTCAGTGGAGGTCAAGGTAATTTAGAGTCACCAAGGGTCAAATTGTAAAAACCTCGTAAACATGATTTCTCAAGGATGAAACTCGGATATATGTAATATTTGGTATATATGTATATGTAGGTGTATGTGGGTGTACATTGATTACAAGGACCCTTTTGTGTTTGGTAGAGGTCAAAGATCATATGGGGTCAACAGGGTTTAAACTACAAAAATATTTCAGATTCAGAATAGAATCATAATGAAATCATCAAAACCACAAATGGGTTTGTTCGTTTTGGTTGCATTGTGGTTTCAATGATGTGATCTAACAAGTGTAATACTACTTTTGAAGTTGATTTGTCTCTAAATATTGTGAATCATCTTACTGTATTTGTCAAAACCAGCAACATTCCTTTGAGATTCCTGGTATACCAATTGATTCTTTTTATTAAATACAGTATTCATTGGTTTCTTTTCTCTTCTTTTTGGGTTACTTAAAAACTAAAAATGTGAATTTTTCAACTGCCAGTATTCTAAGATGGCGAACAGCAATTATGTAAATTTAATGGAATGCTTAACTTTGTTTTCGACAATGTCTTGTGTGATAGATGCATTGTTTTTTTTTGTGATCATATTTCTGTGGTTTGGCAAATTTCCTGCTCCTACTTCACTCAGTTGAAACTGCTATGAATGCTTTTCTTGTAATCATTCAAGTGGAGGGGGGTTGGGTGGGGAGTGGGGAAGTCATTGTGATGTTTAGTTGGATTCATCACTGCCTGTCATGTTGTTGTGCTTTTAAGCGAAGACCACCTAACGTTGCTATGCTTTAACAAGCCACCTGTCTTTGCCGTTGAGGAGAAGTTCACCATTTTTGATACTCTTGATACTTAGTATCATAGAACTGTCAGTTTTGACTGTTGAAGTTATTTCCTAAGGTAAATTTCAGTGTATTCGTCATCATGCAGATGAACGCACACTCTCCCATTGTCGGGGAAGATGCTTTGATTTTTACTAAATGGTACATTTAGAACTCAGTCCAAAAGGTATTTTGTTTTGCAGTTAGTCCTCCATGTAACACTCACCATTTCATATATATATTGTTTGGTTTTTTTTGTTCTGGCTTAAAGAACCTGTTCCAGTACCTCCTTCACCTGTCATCGAAAGCAGCCCTGCAACCACCGACAGCATCACCATTAACTGGAGGAGGCCAACGGAAACTAACATCAATGACTACCAGATATCTCTGGATAGTGGACCACCCATCACCCTTGGCCCGGACGAGTTCTCGTTCACCTTTCACAATCTGGAACCTGCCACTGAGTACCTTGTGACCTTGCTAGTCACCACCAACGAAGGAGGAATCAGCCTTCCTACAACTGAGAGAGTGTCTACAGGTAATGTAGTGGAAATTGAAACAAAAGAAAGACAGAGCTGATGTTTGTTTCGTCTTGTTTATTTTAATTGATCTCTCTCACTTCGTTTTTATTTATTTGAACGAAGACATCCTCCTTTCGGTTGGGAATACTGTATCCTACTGTTTTCATGCCTGTCTATGTAGCAATGAACAATGGTGGTATAAGTAACATAAAATGTTTTGTTATTCTTCTTCGTATAAGCATTCCACCATCGTGATTAGTAGCTGTCTTATTCCCTACATTGCACATTTTTGCCTATGGGTATGACAAGCATCCTGGCCCTGCCATGATATGAAATACAACCCAAGGCAACATGGACAATTGTTGTCTATTGTTTGCTATCTCAGTGGCATAGAATCACTGTGAGGTGATAAAGATGAACTTATGCTATGAGTCTGGTAACAAGACAAACCACACTTTTCTTTTGTCTAAGTGTGGTAAGAAAAACAGGATTTTTTAGCATCCTCGATTCTGCTTGCACAGTAATGCTTCACTATACCCGTTTGTGCTTAAACATCTGTAGCATCACCAGGTCCGTTGCCCCAGCCCAGAATACTATCCGCAGAGGCGACCGTGGATACCATCGAGATTGTCTGGGATGATCCAAGGGAGCCAATCTTACATTACGAATTGACTCTCATCGGAAACAATCCAATCACGGTCGGGAAGCAAGACACGTCATACACGTTCCGCAACCTCCAGCCAGAGACACGCTACATCGTGGAACTCCGGGTCGTCAACCAAGGAGGACCCAGTGTCCCTGCTCGGACCAGAATAACCACAGGTAAATGAAGACGCTGTTATCCAAATAAAGCTATATTTATGGTGGTAATGTATTGACGGGGGGTCAGTTCAGATGTGTCATGATTTTCAATTTTGAAAGGACATCTTTTCCTTTGATTGTTGGAAGTGTGATTGGAATGTTTTCTTTTCACCGCATTTTTGTTAAGTTGTTTCCTTCAATAGTGGTTTGTCGCAAATCATGGATAGAATTCATTTTTCAATGCTGGCAGCTTGATTTTTTTTTTACTAAACTTCTTCCAATTGGAAGTGAAATGTAAAGTTTTCAACTACGAGTAGCAAAGAATGAATTCAACTACAGCTATCTGATTTTTACAAGCTTTCATTGCTATTGATATCTAAGGATTCCCATTTCATTAATAGTCTTGAATACTGTACTTTTTTTTTTTAAAGCAAATTGTGATTTATTTTACTCGGAAAGATACTTTCAAAGAAGATAGTTTGAGTCATCTTTGTTGGGTGATTAAATTACAACTTTAAGTTGATGTCATCACTTTCTCCCTCTTTCAGATGCTTTGCCACGAACCGACCCCCCCGTAGTGGAAGATCAGAATAGTGAATACAAGGTAAGGGACTTCGAAGCCGATGTCCACGGTCAACGGGTGATCCTGACGTGGAGGCCTCCGACGGATCACGACGACAGGACGGTGTTGGGATACTTGCTGAAGATAAATGCAGAGGCAATATCCCTCAGCACCTCCCTTCGTCTCCACTACAGGCAAAACTCCTACACATTCCGTAACCTGGAGCCCCTAATCGAATATCATGCCATCATGGAACCGATCAGGAGAGATCTGCCGACCGCCCCATCTGAGGTCAGGTTTACCACATATGTCTGTAAGTTAACAACTCACTTTTGCTGAGTGTTACTTTTTGCATGATATTTCAAACAAAACCCCAAAAAGCAACTCTTGAATTCCCTTTTGTTTGAATTCCATTCCATCCTGTATTTTCCTTATCTTTTTCTTCCTCATTTCATTCCTTTTTTCTTTTGTTGTCACCAGCAAGATTCGTACCTCCCCGTATCACTGCAGCAGAAATCCTGACGTCTAGGTCTGCCCGCATCTCTTGGACAGACCCTACGGTGTCACCTGTGACAGGCCCCACCGACTCTCGTTATTACAATCTCCGTTACAGGCCCGTGCAACAAAGGTAAGCTTCACTTTTTATGCATACCTCTTATGTTCTTTCAGTCAAATGTTTGGAAGAGTCTATTGTCGCAGATTGATGTGAACTGTCTGCTTTCAGAATGATGATGAGCCACTTGGTATTAATTACAAATAATTTGGAGATGCGGTACAAAACCCATCTTTGCCATGATGCAGATTTTTAAATGTGTCGTGTGATTTCAGTGGAACTATTATCCTAGCACATCTGAACGAAGAAAAACAAAAATAAAATGCAGGAGTTTTCAAGAAACAGACGTTCACTCTGGTTCATGACATTACCTGCTACACATGATATGGATGCTCTCTAGATGTTCATGGGCATCTTCTAATCATTCTCAACTTTGGAGTCAGGTTCTTTCTGAGCAGATCTCATCTCCAAAGACAGATGTCCTCCCAATAGGTCGGCAAGACGAAGTTTGTGGTCTGTTAATTATCCACTTAATTGAATTAGGGAGAAGTTGATGACTGCCTATTTTGCTGGCACATGCTTGTGCCCGCAAGATGTTTTAAAAGATGTAATGGATTACTGTGCAGATGTTCATGTGGATGTGCCATTTGAAATTTTGTAAAGTTAGTACTTTTATTTAATAATGCCATGAAACTTTTACCTAACTTCCATCATCAGGTCTGCAGTTGACTCATTGGGGTAAGGCAACTGCATTTTTTTCATGTTGGCTTTTGTTGATAATTCCATCTCAGCTTTCTGCAGTCTTAAAAAATTAAAATAAAAAAGCATCCTCGGGAATCCTTCTCCGTAACACCACTCGGTGATCTCTCTTCAAGTTTGTTTGTAACCAACTAATATGTTAAATCGAGATTGTTGGCGTAAATTTGAAAAGTTTTACATAGCTGCTGACTGATTAGTGAGTGGTACATCTCTACCTCCATTCCAGGTCATTCCATTTTTATTTTCTTTCTTTGCTTTTAAATTTTATGTTGGTGATGTGTTTGCAATGGTAGCAAAACAAAGAAAAATAAATTTGCTCAGTCTTATTGCCACAGTTAACCACATGTAGGTCTGATCCCCTCACCCACACCCCCCCCATCAGAAAGTTTGGTCAAAGCCATAGAGTTGTGTATAAAGAACTAGAGTGTGGACTTTCAATACTTCTAATGCACAACAGCTGTGATTTCATGGGGAGCTATTCACCACTACGAAAGTGGTCTAAACAGTACGTTTTACGTGGGTACGTGTATAAAAACCGTGAAGGAAAACTTGTCCACAAGGAAGCAATATACCGTGTATATCCCACTGATTTGTTGCAGCCTCACGTAAGGTAGAAAAGGGGATGTTTGTTCGACCGTTTGGCGATGTTTGCAGTGACGAGCAGGTGACAGCTCGAACTTAGAACGCTTTCATTGTGGCAGCAGACATTCCTCACAATCACAGGGGGTTGCGGGAGTCCACATTCTGGTCCTTATACGTCACTCAAAAGGCGCGTTCACACTACAACGATAACGGATCGGATTACGATCTGATTTTTTTCGTTTTTGGTAAATATCTTCTTCATCTCTGATCGGAAAGAACCAAAAATTTGCCAACTTGTGTAAATAAATGATTTGTATCGTATGACTGAGAAAATTAAATTTATACTAATTATTTCGTGAAGTCACACCGACAGACAGCTTTTATCGGACCACGAGTGTCCGATAAAAGCCTTCTGTCGGTGTGACGTCACGAAATAATTAGATAACAGTTCATTTTCGTAGTCCTGTGGTACAAATCATATCTTTACACAAGTTGACAAATTTTTGGTTCTCTCCAATCAGAGATGGAGAAGATATTTACTAAAAATAAAAAAAATCGGATCGTAATCCGATCCGATATCGTTGTAGTGCGAACGCGCCTTAAGGTCAGAGCCAACATTGACTATATTAGAAAACTGGTCAAGATGTAAAATACTGAATTTACTTTAATCATGTCATCCAGCTGACAGTCATTTTCAAGAGAGTAGTTGAAGGTTGAAAATCAACTCTGTGACAAAGGTGTGGCCCTGTGGTTGGCTGTCCTAAACACCAAACCCTGCTTGGGGTGTATGCGAGTTCTTCACTGTCAGTGCGTCAATGTGTAACTGTCACATTTGGTCATTTCATACGGGTGTCTCGACTCTCCTTTCACGCTACCATCAGGTATTCTAACCTGTCATGGTTGGTTTTGGAATTTTAGGTTCACTGCATGTGTGTCCATGAAGAAAGCTTTCAGTATTAGTTTGTCCATTGTGGCCACATTTTAATGCTTTTTTTACACAGTTTAAAATTTTCTTCATGTGCATGCTACTGTAGGAAAACTATCATAAAAAGCCAACAACATCTGTTCACATTTCTTGCTCATTGAGAGTACCATTTTCATCCGCCATTCCTGTCTGTGTCACCTTAGCTTATGTTTACATCAGTCATTGACCAGACACTGCAGTACCGAGAAATTCCGTTTTCCTTCGATTCCATCGAGCGGTGAAGCTTTCTTGCATTCCTTTCACTTGTGCTTCTTAAGCTGCTTATATTATTTCTGTTTTCAAAGCTTGATTCATTTTAGGTCCTGTGACAGTCGGCTGGTACCACATTTTGCAACATCAGCATTGGCTTATCACCTTTTAAATCATGTATATTTCACAAGTGAATTTCCTGTCAACTTCTGTTCTTGAAGTAATTTCTTAAAGACATCGTCATGAATCAATAAATTTGTCTCGTCATTTGAGCGCACAAAGCAGATACGGTCACCGGTCCAGATTGATGCCTTACGTTTAACCCTCAAAATCCCCTTCCCTGCAGGTGACCCATTTCTCCACTTGTGTTTGTATCGTGTCCGAATTTTTAACCCTGACAGGTATATCTTCCATCAACAGTCGGTCAGTATTGAAAGTATTACTTAGGTTAGTCTACGAGTTTCTAGCGAGGTCATCATTTGACGTCTTGCTATGCACCATGTGCATTAAATATGCACTGGCTTGACCGTGTTTTCACGTCGCGTACGTGCTGGATTTTGGCACATGTACGACGTACTTTACTGAAACTCTGGATCCAGGTTTCAATCTCAGAAACTATTCCTAGCGTCGTCAGTTTGGTACCCGATGCAAACACTAGTATACGTTATGTAGCATGTGCAGGGTATCAACAATTCAGTTGCTATGATTGAGTGATTCAGTTTTCTGCTCTTGGAGATGACAATCCATCCCCGTAGCTTGGCAGCAATTCCGAATTGACGAATGAGATATCTGAGTGTCGGAGAATTCATACCACAATGTTGATAGATCTCTCTGGCTAAGATCCACTTTCTACTCTCAATTATTATTAAGATTAATGTCTGTATCATGTATCTTTTATTGCATATATCTTAAAAAAAATGCTGCAGTTGCGAAAAAAAGTGGAAACTTTCTATGTCATGCATATAACTTAAAAAACAGAGTGCTTCGCTTTTGCAAAAGTTTTCTGTTCTAAGTCTAGGAAAGCTTGGTGCTCGAAAATTGGCAATCTTCAAGAGTCCCCCTACATGCTGTGAAATCTCCTCTTACAAAAATCCAGACTTGTAAGTATCCAAATTACATGAGCCGTTTATACCGGGTATTCCACCTGCATACAGGAAATGAGAACAATTGGTCAGTGGACTCTTTGAATAAACATTACATGCATGGCTGCACAATTTTTGTAAAAATCTGCATTTCTTGACTTGTGGGACCCATCAACTCTGTTTTAATTTTATTTGCTCATTATGCAAACTTTGCATCCCTTCAATTTTGTGATAAGTTAAATCAATGTCACAGATTTTACTTTGCTGAGGTGAGTAAATCTCTTGCATGTGCTACAGTTGTGCCAAAATTTGCTAATTGAAGTCAAGAAAAAAAGGGAATACATATGGTTTTTTTTGGGGGGGGGGGTGAGTGCATTTATGATCTCACAGAACCTAGCACATTGTCATTGTGAGGTGAACTCATTGGGTAGTTTCATTGCTTTAATCTGTTGGAGTTACTGTTTTCTTTGTTTGCTATTTTTTCTTGAAGTTTTCATTGCAGGTTTTTAATTTTATTTAACTTCTGATAATCAGGACATCCAAATTATACAAAGCAGTTCTTGCTTTGATTACATACAGTACCAAGTGAAATTAGGAACTTAACTTATACTCTCAAAGCTGTGGAGGGTATTCCATAAAGAGCTCCTCATGACACATTTGGCACTTTGGTCATGATGAGTCTTTTCGCAATCTCGACCGCGCCATGTTGCACATCCTCTAAATGAGGCAATAAGCAAACGCAAAGTCCTATCTGCAACAGATGCTAAAAAATTTATTTTCTTTTAAAATGCATTCAAATCCCCTTTTTAGACCAACTTCAAGTAACCAGAGGGTTTGGCACCTGTGGTTTTGTGTCTTGAACGTCACTGATGTAAAACACCTTTTTCCTTTAAAAAAAAAAAAAAAAATGTTATGATTTGTCAGAAAGTGCATATATTTTGGAGGTTTGTATGGTGAGTGTCAGAGTGTTATTTATCTTCCATTCTTCAATCCTTTGTACGAATAGAGATTGCAAAAAGGCTCATTCACTCCGTCGTGGCCGATCCATGAGAGTGATCATTAATGCTCATCGGATTAGTTCAGGTAAACATTAATGATCTTTAACCAACCGACAACAGTCCATGCACAAGCTAGAGGGACACTAATTAAAACACATTGAATTTGTCTATGGGATGTTGATGTAACAGAAAAGTTAAAGAGTTTTCTTTCTCTCTGCTGGGCCACTTTCTGACTGCGTGTGCCATCGGCAGATCATTGTTTAACCACAAATATGTTAAATAGATATGCAGTATACCCCAACATCGAAGAAGGCAGTTCGAAAAAAAGTTGTGTAAGATGTACGTCCCAACCACCTCCCCGCCCTTAAAGAGGCTCAGCGAGTTTAAAATTGTTTATTTTGTGACAAAGTTTGAAGAAAACCATTGCATGCCAATACTTCTAACTAACCTTATCAGTCATGCGTCGATTCATACAGTTAATGAAAATGCAAGAAATTGCAGTTTTTTTTTTTTTAAATTAGCAGGGGTTGCCTATGCTTTGTATTACGTTATGGTGAAAAGAGTCTGTTCACAGATTTTCATCAAGTGATTTTGATCATTAATTGCATTATTGTTGTTGCTTTAGTTGCCTGTCATATCTTAGCTGGAGAATCCCTTAGGTGGACAATTAGCCATCAGCATGCGAGTAATACTCAACAGGTGTGACAAAATATCACAAATTTAGTGAACCAAGCCAATGAGTCTCTTATAAAGTTCAAAGTTGGAACTGAGACTAAGTCCCGGCTCTCAGGAATTGCTGATGTTTAAACTCAATCAGCAAACTAATTCCTGGATGCCGCATGATGATTTCAAAATGACTGTGCTATTTAAGACTGAGATTATCTCAATGAAATTGCTTTATTCATTGATCAAATTTTGATGAG
Source organism: Stichopus chloronotus (assembly GCA_021234535.1). Lineage (NCBI taxonomy): Eukaryota > Metazoa > Echinodermata > Holothuroidea > Aspidochirotida > Stichopodidae > Stichopus > Stichopus chloronotus. The sequence goes on along the minus strand of CM037835.1, from coordinate 32,434,767 downwards.
GATAAAATTTACATTGATATTATAAAGTATCACCATTGAAATTCTCGATAACATTTCTTGACTTCTTTTTTTTTCAATGTGTCTTACAACCCTTGCAGCTCAAACTACTTGTTCGCAAACACTCGAGAATACGAGCACAGCCTCAGCGACCTGATCCCAGACACGGAGTACGAATTCTCTGTCCAGACCATCGTGGAGGGAGTCACGTCCGGGTACAGCGAAGCTGTGCGGAACACGACGTTGTCGGAGAGTAGGTTACCGCTGTTTAACCCGAAAGTTGGAGGAACTCGGGTATATCTGGCTCCAGTCGCTAGGAACTGATGTTCAATGAGGGGCAAGGAAGGGAGAAATGAATATATAAAACTTGCACTGCATAACAGAGCTTTCCCCTCCCATTTTGTGACCATTATAGTTTCTATTCTATCGACCCTCTCTCAGTGAAAGAATACTTTGTTTTCTTCCCAAATGAACATAACATTTTAATTTGTGGACTTCAGTCAATTTTTGGGGGTTACAAGTGCTCCATTTTTTAAACTGCACTTACTTTCAGTCTTTACTCGGCACAGTCCTCCAAGGTTTTGATCCTCAGAGCCTCCCTTTGACAGTCTCCTTGTTTTTCCTGTATTCAGTGTTCTGAAAGTTTTCCGTCCGGTTTATGAAAGATTATGCTATTTTTTTTTCTCATTTGTATATTATTTTTCCATTTTTGTGCAATCTGTATTGCAATTGGTTCATTTTCCGAGATGGACCTTTGGGTGTGGAATGGGGGCCTTTGTCTCATCCATATTACTGTCCTTTCTCACTATCACTGACTTCAAGACATTATATATGCATGCTGCATTCAGACACATACCTCAGTGGACATGCAAAGTTACAATGTTCTTGACTGGCAAGCAAAGAGTTATCCACAGAATTTTGTCTTGTCATCATATTTTCTGCATTGGAAACTACATATTTTTGTTGCTTTAATACAACCTGAGGGAAAGATATATACAAAACAATGCCCCATCAAAAAATAATGCCCCATCAAAAAATAATGCCCCATCAAAAAATAATTGCCTAATTGTTTTACATGGATACCAATGAAACAAGTAGCCCAAAGCTATTAAACTCTGCAAACACTCTGGATTAAGGTCCAATCAGGATAAGCTACAGATTTTCAAGATGTAAGAGAAGAATCTCATGCACTTTGAAGTGCTAGTTAACAAGCTAAAGTGATTGACATGTGAGCATGTTCAAGCCTTGTAGGGTTCAGGAGGGATTTGGATCATAAGGGGAGGGGGGAGGGCTTGACAGAAGGGGAGACAGCGAACATTGCCACTGTTGGTACAGAAATATTACAGAAAGTAATAGCACATTTATTTCCTCTTTGCATGCCTCTTTGCATGGTCTCGAACGGAATTGGCCCATTAAACCTAAAATCTACAGGAAGAAAATGAATCATCGTGTTAAATTTATTCTCAACTTATTGTAGTCGAAGGCCTGTAAGAAAATTAGATGCAATGGTGTCGATGCGTGCACATACATTCATATATCTGTGTGTGTACTCCAATTCAATTCACATATAACTTCATTTCAGTCTTTCACCATAATCGAAAAGGAATCTTTGTTGATTCAAAATCATTTCGGTGATTGTCTTTAGCGAGTAGAAGGTTGATGAGGGAGGTTGTCAAAATTTTGTAAACACCTGATCTCAAGAAGGTATGGTACCTGGGAAGGATCTCATACTTGGCATGTTCATTGATTGCCCATATTGAATAGATGATTTCTATAAATTTGTGCAGGTATTACTTCAAAAGGAGGAGAACGGCCATTTTGGGTCAAAATAATTCAGTGGTCAAAAGGTTATTCACTTGATTTCTCAAGGGGAATAATTGTATTTGATCTCATACTTGTCATGTATGTGATTCATGTTTGTTACAATATATCCACATATAGCAAGTATAATCACAAAGCTTTTTGACTTTCTGGTTTATTTCACTCGCTCAAAAACACAGCTTGTCAAAAGTAAATAGGCTTTCCAATTTACAAAGTTGAGAGTATATCAAAAGAAAATGGCTCAAAGCAAACGTAACCATGGAAACCAAAATCTCCTTCCAATCATGACTTGTCATATTATGCAACAAAATTTGGATCAAAAAGTAATCTTCAAGAAATAGGTAAAATTCTCTGAAGTTAACATTCCCAAGTAAGGTATTTTACCAAAAAGACCATCAAATTTATTTCCTGGCCAAAATTTGATCCAGAAAAGTATCGTTGAAATGTCTGAAGAACCCTAATGAATATCAGCATCAATTTTAAGAAATATGTAGGTTGTGGAAAAGTTCACCATAAAGAGTGTGTACAGTTAAATAGAATACGATCCTGCGTACCTGTGGCAAAGACCACATTTGTGGCATGTCTTGACCTTCGTCAGATAGTAAAATCTATCGGTACTCGCTAATTTGTTGTCATTCATGTTACTCCTACAGTCGATGGAAGAGCCCCTCGACTTCTGACCGTCGTCCAGCTGGTGATGGACTTCCCCAACTTCATACACGCTACCCTTAATTGGCTTCCTCCTTTGGAGAGAGCAGATGAGGTTTCAGGTCAGTTTTTTTCTCTTGCATTTTTCTTTTCCTCATGTATTGAACTATTCAAAACATTTCTCCCCAGTATTGGGAAGTGTGGGTCAGGGTATGTATGTGTGGGAGGCCTGGTTTAATTTGGGCTGTCTTTGAGAGGTATTTGCTCATAGGGTCACATTGCATTATGTTGGAGAAATATAGATAACATTTTAGTTAAAATCCCTTTGAGCTAGGAGTGACATATAAAATACATTTGTCATATTATATATATTAACCCCTGCTTGCAGAATTTTACATACGAAACTGCATGTCATTAACTGGTAAATAAAATGTTTATTTCAAGAATTTTTTGTTGACAGCCTTGAGAAATAATTCTTTGATAATGGAAGGATTGCTCAGTGTAGGACCCATCATGGGAAATAAAGAATGGGGGGGGGGGGGTTGAGACCCATCATGAGAAACCATCGAGATCAGGGTAACCCATCATTATATGAAACAGTCGAGAGATGCAAATCAGCCATGTGCCAAATGCAAAACTGAATTTTTGCTTCTTCACTACTACAGAAATGAGCATGAATGACTTGGTTTAGTTTCCATGGTCGCACGATTGTCCATGTCACCAGTCACTGTGTTGTCGTATTTGTCAGATGCAGCTGCCCCTCCAATCCCTCTGCCCTGCCATTTCCACCACTTGTCGTCGTCACCACGCACCCCTGAGTCCAGATATATCTATTTAAGTGCCATATGTAACTACCCACATGATCTGAACAACTCCGTTGGGGTGTTCTGTAGAAGCTGAAGCCAGTTAAGCAAGTACCCATGTCTGCTTTGCCATGTGATTCTTTTCTCTGAGGTGTTAATAATCAGACCACAATTGACCGACAGGACAGTGCATGTGGGAACTGGATCTCGTTAGACCTACACAGGATCTGAGGAAGTAGTCGTGGTATCTTTGACTAGCAGTTAGCCCGAGCATAATCCAGCTTGAAACAAAAGATAATGCTCCACAAGTTTAGTGACATGACACCCAAGTTTGGGGGCTCACAGGTAGAACCAATCTGTCTGAATATTCAATGGACTTGTCAGCACAGTGTATGAGACTCGTTCTTGGTTTCAGATTCTTTTGGTTTTCAACTTTGTGCGTCATGTTTTTTTTTTTTCCCCTTCAGGTTACAATTTGCAATACAGTACTGTAGCAGAGCCCTCAGAGTTAGACTGGCAGAACCTTCCCATCGAGGGACCGGTGATGGCTGCAACAGTCCCTAAGCTTACCACCAACATTACGGCGTCTTTTAGGATCCAGGCCTTTTTCTTCAGTGGAGTTTCTCTGGGGCCGTTCTCCCCGGTCTCCTCCTTCATCACCCCGACGTCGACAGAGCCAGGTACTCGGTGACAAAGAGATTTAATGATGTCATTCTGCAGAGATAATGGTTTAAAGAGGGGATGGGTGATGTGTGCCTCTATCAGGATGGGAAGGGGTAACGTTTGCCTCTCGGGATAGGTTAATCTAAGTCGTGTGGTATTTGCAAAACAGCAAAGTTTGGGGTGATCACGCGAAAGTCCTGCATGCATGTCTAGGTTTAACAGACCCATCTAAAATAACACTGCTGTGATCCTTTACATCCATCAATAAATAACATCAATGAATTATGATAAAAGCATTCATTAAATTGTGTGTCAAAGATGTAGGTGTCATATAAAAAAAAGTCACCAGGAAAGAAAGGAAGGTAATATCTATTTCACATAACTAAGATGGACAAAATTTTGGAGTCATGTTTAAATACAGCAGAGCAAGTGTGCTGGATGTGCTGTAAAAATATGCTGTAAAATGTGCTCTACAAATATGACGCTTATGCAAGTAGGACCTTCCTTTTCCCTCCAGGAATCGAGGAAGGAAACTGCGTGTCTGAAGTAGATTCAGTCACACAGCGGATTACAGAGACGAGGGAGAGAGGCGGAGGCGTTCCCCCTCTTGGAGTCGCTCTGCCATATTGTGATGAATATCTCAGGCAGTTTGCCTGCCCCTGGCCAAATCTGATGTGAGTGTCTTTTCGTGTGTTTACGTCGTATGCGGACGTGTCCTGTGACCAGTTGTCTGTAAATCAAGGTTTTGGATGATTCAACAAGTTGATACATTATCACTAAAACAGAAGATACTTGCAGTTAGGTACCAGTAATTACTTACAGCAGAGCAAATGTGTTAGTCACCAGACGTACAAGTAAATTACAGATGAAGCTTATAGGCCTTGATACCATTGACCAATTTTTTAAGAAATGAATGTACAACCAACCACTTTCTTTACTGTCCAAAGAGTACGTAGCCACATGTATGGCAAATTGGTTGTGCTATTGGTTGGGTTCTTAAGAACAAATTTGTGTTGGACTCAAAGTAAAGCTTGTGAGCAACATCTGAAATTTTTGCTTCTGAAATTAACAGGTCTCCTCATTTTCCGTTACAATTCAAACTGTCTGCAACTTAAATCATTTTCAATAAAAAGATAAAATTGCAATCACTTGGAGTGGAGCAGGCTTGATCAAGCAAGTGAGGATCAACATTATGGGATGAGGTAATAATGCAGAAACCGCTTTGAAACAAAATCCCGCCGTTTTCATCTTTCAGTTGCACTTGCATTCCTCGAGGATCCAATGTGGTGGCAGCTGTACCGAATGCCAGACCAAATCCAGGATGTGGTAAGAAAATAGAATCAGTTTGTCAAAACGTTTCCTGAATGGCATTTGTTCCTGTGTGCTCTGAACAACGGTTTTCACAGGGTTTACACTGCGACCAGTGACATTACAGCCGCAGTTGCAATTCAGTTTCATGTAGACTTTCCAACAGTTTTGAATGGATATCTTCTCTGATATTGTTCTTCTAGTCTGGTGTTGGAGATCTTGTGAATAAGTACCAAACGGCTTGTTAAAACTTTTCTATTTAGTGAATTTTATTACCAGAAATGGATTGTTTGAACTGATAATGGCACATTTTAGTGCCAGTGTTACCATTTTTCAATTTGTTCACAGCCCATTGTTTGATTAGCATTTGCCTACATAGCACATGAAAGAGTTCATGGTCTTTTGAACATTTTAACATGGTCATAAAGTCATGCATAGTGAGTGTTTCAGTTTCGAACTACTTGTTATGCACTTGTATTCCCAAACAGTCACGACCGCAATGGGGTTATCTTTGTAATGACTTCTTTCCAAATATTGCTGAAAAATTTCCTGCTACTGCTGCAGTATGTCACCATATTCCAAAAGTATGATGTAATGCATGCACCTGCAATATTACATGACTTGTAGAGGTGCACGTGTGACATCGCAATTCAAGTAATTTTGATAATGATAACATGGCCACTTGCAAGTGAGTAAAAGAGTATATTCATAAGAATTTTGTGTTTCCTCGACTGGTATTTGCTCTTCTACAGAGTGGTGTTTTCTTGTTTGAAAACTGTAATTGAAGTGTCAGAACTATTTGGAAGGCTGTACAATGGTTTTTGCTTCAAAACCCCATTTTAGACAATCACCATAGAGCTTGAAACTGACGATTGTGCATTCTTCTGCAGAATTGAAAGGAATTTGTCTCCAAAGCTGGCAGACATTAGTTTTTCATAACGAGTAGCTATCAAAACTGCTTGTCTGCTGTGTGGGGTGGATAGCAGATCATCCGCTGTGACATCAAAATGGGTTGACTGCATGCAGATTGTAATTCAAACATTCATCAGCAAAAACTGTGAACAGATTTGTTCAAAACTATTTCGTCCCATTGTATTGTAGTTCCTTTTCACTCTATGGAGGGCTTGTTCTGGTTGGCATAAGTAATAATAGTAAATGTGGACATTCAAAAAAGGTCAATGTGTCATTACAGGGTACTTACACACAATGCTATAAATGCACACATGGTACGGAAAGGAGTACCGGCCTAAACCGTCGGAAGTATGAGTGAAATTTGTCTAAAAAATATGTCATAAAGTCCCAAGTGAGCAGTGAAGTGATTGCACCCTGCTTTTCAAGTCAAATAAGTTCACTCTGGTTTTCAAGTCAAGATGTCTTTCATCAGTGACCAGTGACCAGTGTTGCAGAAGTAAATGTATGTGCAGTTTCCCCTCCCTCAGCAAGCAATCACTAAGATGTTGGACCCTCCGATGTTCACATTTGTAGGGTACGTGACTATTCATCGGCATAGTGCCAGCCCTCCTTGCATCCCTCAGTCACATCGAATATACGTTCACCGGTCCTCTGTTTATATCATTGTGTTTTGTTGTGGTAAAGATTCAAGCGGATCGTAGCTTGTGTGTATGGGACATGATACTGTGCTTGATGTAGTATTACAGATTCCTTGAATTCTTTTCCTTAGGTGCGGTCTCTGAGGAGCCACCGTGCAGGAAGGCGTACAACAGGGTCATGCAAGCAATCAACGAGGCTCGTAATGCCGGCTACATGCTGATGGGAGCCAACCTTCCCTACTGTGGAGACGATGGTTACTACGGCTCCAAACAGTGTAGTGGTTCAGTGTAAGTAGTGAGGGGGCAAAGCTGATGGGCTCAGGCTGGTGGAGTGGCAAGGCATTGGGTGGGCCGTGATACAGTTCCAGTGATCTGTTGTTAACCCCTACCCATAACAACAACAATGTCAATAAATTTTTACATATTCACATTTTGATCCCATTAGTCATCATCTCTGTCAACAGATCTCACAGTGGCAGTGGATCTATGTAATGGTAGTAGTAGCAGGTGCTAACAGCATGATCCTACTGGCATTATAACGTACCCACATCCAACTCAATCATACTATCAGTGACTGTGGTGGGTGGAGTGGGTCACCTCGAAACAGTGGAGAGGATCTGAGTAATTGTAAGCCACATGATCCCACCGGTATCATTGCCCAAATTTTAGCTCAACCATGGTATTCCTGGAAGTGGCAGGATCAGCGAACGGAGTGGGTCACCTTGAAACAGTACAGTGGATCTACGTAGTTGTTAGTCACATGACCTCACCGGTATTATTGCCCAAATTTGATTGTTTGTCTTGAAACAGTGTGGAGGAAGCAAGTAATTATTATATGCCTGATCTTGCTGAATACATTTGTTCCTTCCCACCTTTTGTGATCTGGAAGTAAGAAAAAAAAAAAAAAACTACCACACACTTAGTGGAAATGTAAATTACCACACCTGTGGTCTAAAAAGTAAAGTATACTAGCTGAATTTGCAAGCCTGGAGCTAGAGACTAGAAAGTTTCGTTCCTTGCAATCTTAGTCATTTTTACTGAAAAACTTTTGCTTCACTCCAACTGATGGTGTTGCTGTGCTCAGATAGAGTCATTTAAGCTTACACTCCGCCCACTTCAACCCAGTTTTTACTTGTTTTTTTTTTCTTTTTTATTTTCTTCATTAATCATGTTGTAACACAATCTGATTTATGTGTATGAGTCATGAATAGTGATTTTAATTTCAGGGTTCTGTCACATATGGCAACATGGAAGCTGGAAGAACGCTTTTACTAATAGACTAATTAGTACTGGTTCAATTACACAATGGTAGATACAGATGAAAAGCCTGTAAGCCTGAATAAGACCTGTTTTAAGACCTACATTTGATCCGCATAATCTTGATTCTCGAATTTTGAATCTGTTCTGTTGGGAATTACTAACCTACTTTTATCCTGCTTTTTTTTCCTGGGTCAACTTGAATGCCTGCATTTTACATATCTGTGTGGTAAGGATGCATATACAAAGTTATGTGTATTGTTCTATTAACGTAAGACAACCACTGAGTATGCAGTTTGTTCCGCAGAAGCATCTGTGCATAAGTACAGGTGGAGTTGTATAGCTGTGGGATTCATTTTTATCTGGAATTTTCTTACATAGCAAGGTTTCAGGCAGGGTCACCTTTGCCTTGAGTTACTACCAGACATCGATGTTATTACATTCATAATACATTTTATATTGCTTTCACTATTTCACACTGACATCGATATATCTGTTGAGTTAAGAATCTGAAATAGTTTGTGTTCTATGCCAAGTAAAGATCAAGACCCCTTCCAAGTTGTTTTGAATCTCTTCGTTATTCATTCACCATAGAATGTAATATTTCCATGTCATGCTTAAACCTTAAAAGTCATCTTCATCCTTTTCCCCCAGGTGCTACTGCGTGAACGAAAGAGGAATACCAAATGGTTTGGAGGCACCTTTGTGGGAAGCTGGTAGTCTTAATTGCAGTAAGTACGATTGAGCCATCACTTGTTGGTGTATATGCTTGTTTGGTACATGTACGTACTGTCCAGTGTTTTCACTGGTTCCGAGAGTCTCAAGAGGGTAGTATGTGAGGAAAATGTAAATCCCGCAGTTAACGTTGTTTCTTCAATGTTTCTGAATTATTGAACGCGAATTCAAATGAATAAAGGAGACATCGTACGGAGTGTGTGATGAACAGGACAGGACTAGACTGCTTACTCCTTAAGAGCACTGGTTACTCCTTTAGAGCACCACCATAGCTTGGCAGTGTAACAAAACGTTTTTGATAAAAATACATGCCAGATGGCAGGAAATGACACAAGCCCTTTTCAACACACCATTTTTTCATTTAAAGTTATATTGAAGGAGCAAATCTAGATTGGTTATATCAGCTAAGTCCTTTTTCAAGATTTAAGGAGAACACCACCACTGGTTGGTGCAAAGTGCAACAGAAAATTTTTGACAAAATGTATGGACAGATCTCAGAAAATGGCACTTCGTAAGTCTGTTGTTAAAATATCAAATTTCATACAACAGGAATTATTTAAAGGGGAAAACTTGCTTCCTTTTGCAGGATTTTAAATGTCAAAGGTCAAGTAGGGGTTATTTGACACAAAATTGTTGGGATCAAGCAGCCGGATGTTTCTTCCAGTTGGCTCCCTCTGCTGGCAAGGTTGATATGATCCTGTATCTTTACAAGGAAGGCTCCCTGAAAGGTATCGTCGTTGAAGAATGGTACAAGCAAAAATGTGCGGCATTCATCCCTTTGAGGGAAGAGATTTTGTGGTGTATTAGTGGTTATTTTAGACTCGTCAGTTCACTGGACCACATCTGCAATGACTAGTAGAGAAAATCGTAGTGAACGGAATGGACTATGATATTGACTACCCATAGTCACAAAAGGAGGGAGCGTCATGTAAACTGTACAGATACAAGGAAAAAGGGGACTAAAGTCTTACTGTCTAGTGATGTAGGCTCAATAAGGAGTAAAACTCCTACTTGAGAGGTTGCAACCTCTTTGTTGTCGACGTCCTGAATTGCTTTCCTGGCACGGTATATGGCACTCTAGTTTGCACTGTGTCTGGTGGACAGGAAAGGTCATTGAGTGTTTTAATCAAAATTTAATGCAAATGAGCACCAAACTTACCTGATAAATATGTGGAGGCTTTGGACTGACAAGTTAAACGTAATTATCTCCTTTACGATTTGTTTCTTCTCTACGTACACCGGGAATATCCAACCAAGAAAAAAATGAAAATATTCTTTATTAACATTGTAACAGAAAATGTGATTGCTTTTGTGAACTGGTCCAGTTGCCAATTTTAGGCAAGTCAGTAGAGGGGAAATGTCTGAGCCGGAGGCTTTTCCCCCCGCGTCCTCATCGAGTCCAGACTTGAGTCTGAGTGAAAACGTTGGGCTCAGGGTGTAAATTGTGTCCCCCTGAGTGTGTGCCATGATCATACAATCTGCTTCATTAGGACATAAAGCTTTTCATTTAGCTACATTAACCTCCCTTTCTCTGCCCCCCATTCCCCTTTCCCCCATGCCCCTCTTCAGTTTTTTTTTTCATTTTAAGTGGGGAATTCTCAAATTTTAAGGCTTTCCTCCCAAAATTGCTTGAATCAAGATTTGACTTAATATTCCTTTCTTTGTCTTTTCAGGTTAGAGAATTGCAAGGAAGCTTTCAGAAATATACATAATGACACCAGCATTCATCAGCTGTCTGCAGAATGATGACATAGGCAGGCTTACTAATCATGCAATGCCATTTCTTGCTCTCATCGTTAATATGCATATTTGTATCTGTCGTGAATTATTCATTACTTTCGTGGAACGTGCAGCCAATCCTCACATTACATCATACATGTTTGTGCCTTCTCGAGAGGTACATACTCTAACCATTACAGTTTATCTCGATATCACATCATGTTCTATCATGCAGAAAAGGTCTTCTCGAGACATAATTGTAGCACATTATGTGTATTTTCTAAGGACTAGGTGGAATGTGCGGAAGCTGAGACTCTTCGACCAGATACCTTACCCGACAATCTGATGTTGAACTCATCGTGCAGTTGTCATGTCACCAGGGGTTTCATGTTTTTTTTTTTCTTTTATTATTATCTATTGCTTGAGCTTCCTTTTTGGAATTTATGATGGCTGCAGCAATAAAAAAATATTGTGGTGTGGATTAAACTACTGTGCTTGAAGTGGTGATGATTTATGTACTATGAGGTATTTTGTAATTTTGTTTTTAAGAAATAGAATCGTCAAATGTGTTCCCTGATCAACCATATCAGGCAACGATGCAAGAAGAATAACTGAAGTTTTAATTTACATATTTTTGAACCTGTGTATGCCATATTACAGTCACTTATATTTCTTGTGTTGTTTCTTATACGTGTATTTTAATCTCAAATATCTATCCCGTAAAACTCATTCTTTTCCATACACTTGCCATATAAATTGGGATTTGTGCTTTTAAAGCAAACACTTTTAACTTTTTCTTTTGTAATTTTTTTTATCTTGTGCTCACAATTAATATAGATACCATATTATCTTGTGTAACATCTTGCGTTATCATCAATTTCCAGATGAATATTAATAAAACATGAAGACTCTTTTGATCAATTTCTGCTAACTTAGTTTTCTTTTGAGTGCAGATCTACAGTTTCTTCACAGCCTGACATAATGTTTGTGTACTGAACTCTTCAGTGCATGGAGCCATGTTCTTTAACATCAGTGCAAAAAAAAGAGAGAAGAAAACATGCATATTTGATTAATGAATTAAGCAATATTTCTTGTTGCAGCCGAAAGCTTGTTTTTTTTTTCTGTCGATTAAAATAGTCTCTTGACTTGAGCACACGTGACATGAAAACGTATTTGAGAACTGACCGAATTAATCTTTAAGCCACAAGGATGTAGAAAATGTCTAATGTATGCTAAAATCAAAGTTATAAAGTACAATGAGTACTTTGAACATATGGGAATATATGGGCATCCTTAATCAATAGAATAACCTATACATTTTAGAAAACTTTTCATTTCATCTCAATCTAATTATTTTTCACCTATTCTAAAATTTCTTTACCCGACGGAGCAGTTTCATGACAGTAGTTAGTCCGAAATTGAGCTATGGTACATTCTTTCAAATGTTTACCATGTTGGGGTTATTCTAAGATTTTGACACTTTTAATGACGTCATTACTTACCTTTTAGGCTTTTTGAAGTTTATTTTCACAAATGGACGGTTATATCCCAACGTTACGAATACATGTTTGAAGTTTCAACACATTCGGAAAATTTTTTTTTTGACATAATCAGACATTTTTGTAAGGGTATAGCCTTATGGATTAATAAAAATAGAGACAAATTGACGATATCTTCAATCATTACAAAATTCTTCTTTATTGTTTACATCGAGATCCGTTTTCGATATCAAATGATATACAGCTTAAAAATGTCTATTTCTAAACAAGAAGACGTTTAAACGTCAAATGATTTAACATTTCAAACAATGAGTACTTTAAACATATAGAAGATATCGGCATCCTTATTTAATAGAAAAAAAAACTATACATTGTAGAAAACCTTTCATTTCATCTCAAACTAATTATTTTTCACTTATTCTGAAAGGTATAGGTACATTAATTCGTTCCTTACCCGACGGAGCTGTTTCATAACAGTATTTAGGCTAAAAGTAAGATATGGTACATTCTTTCAAATGTGTACGACGTTGGGGTTATTCTGAGATTTTAACACTTTTTATGACATTATCACTTACGTTTTACGCGTTTTGCACTTTACTTTCACAAATGTACGGTCATATGTCAACGTTAAGAGTATATGCTTGACGTGTCATCACATTTAAAAAAAGTTAAATGATTTTACGTTTAAACGTCTTCTTGTTGAGATGTAGACAATTTCTAGCAGTGTAACGTTTTTATCGAATACGAATCTCGATGTAGGCAATAAAATGGCGGCTCTTAAACTGTTCCCCAAAACACGAAACCTTCTCTATGCTCTACTCGGTATATTCGTCGTCTCCAATACATGTGTAGAGCAACTCAGACAACGCTCCACAACAACTTAACCTACTGTTGCAATGCTTCTTTCACAAGACTTTGGCCCTTGTAACTCAAAAGTGACAACAAGGGATATTATTTTACATTTGATTCGTCACGCACAATTGTCTTCTGGGCATTTATAATTCTAACGCGGAGTTTTTTTTATCACGTCTCCCCCCTCCCCGTTTCAAACAAAAAATGAGCAACATTTCTGGTTTCCAAATTGTGTGAGGGGAGGGGAGGGGCATTTGATATTGTGTTCCCCACCTATCGAAAAGTGGCGCAACATCCCTTTCGTCGCCTTACGATTGACACTCGTGGTAAAGAAGAAAGCAATGATTAATTTTACATATTGCCACCAAGTTATGTCAGAACTTGATGTTGACTGTACGCTTCTACATGTCATGCTCTTACTAAATATGGAGTATTATTTTAGCATCATTAACATGTAAATACTGAAAAGTAAACCAGGACTGTTGAGGTGAAAACATTATCTAACAAGAACTATAAAAAACAAAATAAAGAGTGAGCCACAACATTTCTCCTTTCCGAAATGCGGGGAGACATTTGATATTGTGCCCCCCCACCACCACCACCACACCCACCGAAACGGGAACGTGCCCGTCCTAGGATTGAAGTCCGTGGTAAAAAGGAAAGCAGTGATTAATTTAAATATTGGTATACCAGAACTTCATCTTGATTACGCTTCTACATGTTGTGCTCTTACTAAATATGGAGTATCATCCTAGCATCATTAACAAGTAATGCTGAAAAGTTTACCAGTGACTGTTGAGGTACAAACACTATTAAACAAGAAAAATATATGACCTGCGACATGACTCTGACTTGGAGAAAATGACTTGTGACTTCAAGTAAATTGATTTGAGACTTGACTTGCGATGGAATGAAGTGACTTGTGACTTGAATAGCTACAAAATTTGTACAGCCCAGCTTCTGTCTTTGACTAAGGAAAGGACTATGGTCTGGAAAAACAAGACTAACAAAATCACACAAAACCTTTGAAGGCAGTTTTTTTAACAAAAAGCAATATTTCAGTTGACGTTTAAAAACGTTTTGGCTCACAATCGTACTTACGCATTCGTTAAATAGTGAATTGACTCGGTAGGAGAAAAACTGTCCAGTGGTTTGACTTTTGACTTGCCAAATTAGATGACTTGTGACTTGACTTGAAAAAAGTGACTCAGCAACAACCCTGCTAAAAAGTCAAAAGAGAGTGCACACTTATGAGCGTTCAGTTGAACTTCTGTGTGAAATTGACACTTTTGGTATATATCATCAACAAATTGATGTATACTAAACCTAGAAAACGTAATATTTAAGAGGTTGTGAAATGTTGTATTAAGAAACACAACATTAGTGGGTGAAGTCATGCAGTTTCGATATAGATCCCGGCTCTTCCAATGTAATAGATTCCGCGGTGAGGTGAAAACATTATTGAACATGAAATGTAAACAAAAATAAAAAAATAAAAAGTGAGTCACAATATTTCTCCCTTCCGAAATGCGGGGAGACATTTGATAATGAAGCTGTCCTGTGATTTGACTTGTGACTTGCCATTAGATGACTTGTGACTCAGCAACAACCCTGCTCAAAAGTCAAAAGGATCAAAAGAGAGTGCACACTTACTAGCGTTGAACGTGAAATTCTACATGAAATCGACAATTCTGGTGTATATCATCAACAAATTTGATTTATACTAAACCCAGAGAACGTAATATTTAATAGGTTGTGAGAGGTTGTATTAAGAAACACAACACAACTGGGTGAAGTCATGCAGTTTCAACATAACAACAACTCTTTCAATGTTATAGATTCCACGTTTGATACAAAGTAATGTTTTGTCAAGAACTTAGTATGTTAAACCTAATGGTACCTAGAATTACCTATAGGCAAAGAAATCAATGCACGGATGAGCCGTTTCTCACCGTATATTTTGACCGACAATGTTACATGTATTAAATGTAGTTCGACTTACATTATGTAGGATTCACTTACCGGACCTACAACAAGTCTGTGTAATCACACAAATTTAGCTCAGATAATATGAAGATAATAAGGTGGCAGCGCGAGAAATTTATTAACATTCCTCAAACAAAGAATTCGATTTAGTACATTGGAAAGCTTAAAAAAACAGCTTTCAACTTTATGTGAACTGGTTTTCAACGAAGGCAGCTTCGGCCACATCTTTCTTTCTGCTTTTGTAGAGAGAATAAAAGACAGAATCCTAGCTTAAGTAATAACAAAGGCAGTAGCTAAGAGGAACATTAAGAAGAGATTGTGGTTCAGATCTAGAGCATTTCCTTTTGCAAACGGTAGTTAACTTCGTGTGATGCAAGAATTTTTTGACCGAAGTTTGGGAAGGACTAAGTCCATATATCTGAATTGAAAAGAATTTTCCAACAAGTAGAATGGCTCGGAGGTGTTAGGTGCCGTTTCTTGTGGAGTCAATCAAGAGTTCGCTCCCAACTCCACTAATAACCAATCGTGAAATCTTTTACGTTTAGTTAATACTGTTTATCATCAAGTATATATGTAATTTAAAGTAACTGAAATATCAGCAGACGTGGTGGCCATGCGTTAAAGGGGCGGACGAAAGACTCCTGCTCTGCTGGTCGTAGAAATCGTGCTAGGGTTCAAGGCACATCCGGGCTATAACGGTCCGGTGGTGGTATGGTGCTTTTTTGTGGCCTAGGATCCCGTGCCATGTCTCCCTTGATGTCGTAACTGAACCCGGAAGGATACGAGGAGGGTCGGTCAAAGGTCGACCAGAAGCGTACTAGGTGGCGTGAGGTGAATCCATGCAACTCGGCCAGAGGGTTGAAAGATTCTTTGCGTCCGGCATGTGTGCTGCCCATAGTCCACTGAACACGTGGCCCGATGAGGCGTGTTCTTCTGAAAACGTACCTACGGAAGCTTATAAAGACCATCACGAAATTTAGAAACTCACCGACATATTTAAAATTTGACAACCGCCATCTATTTCACATTAACTGTCTGTATTGCCAAACTATATGTCGTATGCAGGGAGCCGACGGTGCGACCGTGTGATTTGTCTCGGATAAGCTTTTGTTTTCTTCTTCTTTTTGCAAATGTCATTAATGTGGTTATTTTGATTCTATGGTAGATTTGAAACAAATATCCAGAAGACGTTTGCAGAAACTCAAAAGTCTATAACTCCTCTCTGTCATATTCAAAGCAGCAAAGTAATTAATATTGTTGAAGTTAAAGTACTGGTAACTCATAGTTAAAGTCATTGAGTAAACAAATTTATTTCATAATGTCCAAGACAAGATGAGGTGAGGAAAGGTGAGGCAAACAGTATAACTGATTTTTTGTGGACAAATTGGACAATGGTTACTTCTTTACTTTGAACACAGACTTGTCAACAATCATTCAAGAACAATGACACTGAATAACAACAGTGTTTTGAAAGTGACTATGTGAAAATGTTGACCACTTTGTGCATTGTGTATTCTACGTTTTGCATCACCTAGTGACAAATAAGTCACCACCCACCTTCTCACATGATGTAAATACAGCTCAAGATTGGAACACAACCCTGAAAGAAAGAACACATCGTCAGCCACCCCTATTACAAAAAGGAAGAAAAAAGACAGAATACAGATACGTACAAAGATTAAAACGAACAAGTTAACCCATAAACTTTGACTGTTGTAACTCAGTCCTTACAGCAAGCTGTGGTCTCCTCTCCTAAGATCTCCAAAGAGATCAGTGAAAAGTTAGACATCTTGTAACCGATCGATTAGACAAACCTGGTTAATAGTTGTCACTCTTTAGTTCTCTCTTTTGAAAGAGCTTTCTCTTTTATCTAACTGACATTGTTTGAGAATTCCAGTTGCAAATGGTTTACTACTGAGTATTACGTAATATGTTACGGGCCTAATGAAATGTTCTCGAGTGTCAAGACGTACCTAAAATTTTTTCTGTACCAGAATGGAATTAACTTCAAATTGAAAATTCCTGGATTCATTCACCAACACCGATAAAGCGGTTAAACAATTAAAGACCCTTGCTCATCTGTAATCCTAAGCCTCATTTCTAAGCATATGCTCTCCTTGCATGCTGGGTTTATAATAAACGAAGTAACACATTTCTACAATGGGTGCTGGATGTTTTGGAGCAGGGAGCTGTTCTAAATAATAGCTCCCTGGTTGTACGTTGCTGGTAAGTTTGAGTTAACGTGTGGATCTACAAGGCAGGTCTCTTAAAATGCAATATATACTTAAATTATTGTTAAGAAGAAACAAGACGAAGAGAATCACAGGCTGAAGCGAAATGACCTGATCGCTTTATTTTCAGCATTTCAGTGATAAGGAAATAAACGTGAAATAAACATCAATTTTGTGTCTTTGAACATATGACTCAATTTCTGTTTCATCAGTAAAAAAAAAATAACATCTTAAGAATTTAACTGTGAATTAATATCGTTTTTTGCTTTCAGTCGATTTTGTACCACTAGACACGACAGAGAATAAGTTTGACTTAAACCACCCCACCCAAAGGTTCAATTAATTCGCTTCTATTTTTCAAGACTGGAAAAGAGTGGAACAAGTTTATATGGGATCACTGTATCAATACAGAAAAACATCGTGTTGGCCTGTCAGCCTACTGAAATATTTGGTCAGTTGGACATGAAAACATCTGTTAAAAACAATGTCTTTGACGCATCGGTTTAACTGAAGAGAAACCCAGTGCATCAACCCCAGACCTCAGTCATATTGGAAAGGATATTCCACTTCAAACCATATCATGCAGTGTAAATTTATATCTTACAACATATCGTGTAACCATGTAATTAGATCGTGAATAAATGCAAAATGATGTCATGAAAGCTTGTCAAATCATTTCTTTTCAAAACATTTACTTTGTTACTGGTCAATAACAAACTCGTCCATATTTTATTATCAATGTATTTAAAGTAAATTATATTAGCGTCATTAATATTAAAATTTTGCAAACTATATGGCATCATTTTTTGACACTTAGAGTAAACTATATTGGCGTCATTCATAGTAAAATTTTGCGAGCTATATGGCATCATTTCTTGGAGGGAAAACCATTTTGGGGTTCTTCTGATATCTTAATGACGTCTTCACTACGTTTTATGCGTTGCAGCTGGACGGTTAAATATCTACATTATAGGAATACATATTTTAAGTTCAAACACGTTCGGAAAGATAGGTAGTTAAGTTACATAAGTTAGACATTTTGTTAAGGTATGGGAGCTGTAACGTGTCATTATTTCAAGATAAAAGTAAGATATGGTACATTCTATGGTTCATACATGTAAACCATGTTGGGGTCATTCTGAAATTTTAATACTTTCAGTAACGTCATCACCTACCTTTAAGGCTTTTTGTAGATTAATCCCAAAAATGGACGGTTATATCTCAACCTTACGAAGACCTATTTGAAGTTCGAAAACATCACAAAAGAAAGACGGTTTTGGCATGAATCAAACATTTTGGTAATGGATTAAAAAAATGCAGACAACTGATAATTTTTCTATCATAGCAAAATTTTTCCATGTTAAATACATCAAGATTAGTATTCGCCATTAAATACTATACTGTTCGGAATTGTTTATATCTAAAGAAGAAGACGTTTAAACGTCACATGATTCAATATGGCAATGTCCAAGAGTTTTGTAATGATGGAGAAAATCATCAAATTGTCTCTATTTTTATTTATCCATAAGATTATACCCTTAACAAAATGTCTAACTTATAACAAATTATCTATTTTTACAAAAGTGTTGAAAAATCAAACACTTACTCTTAACGTTGAGATATAACCATATGACCATGTGACCATATTGTCACAAACCATTGTCCGTTTGTGACAATAAACTCCTAAAAACGTCATCACCTTCGTCTAAAACGCATCACGATGTAGTTAATCAGTAAGAATTTTGTAATGATGGAAAAATTCGTCAAATTTGTCTCTATTTTATGAATCTATCAGGCTATACAGTTACCAAAATCTCTGATTTATGTCAAATTCGTCGACTTTTAAGAATGTGTTGAAACGTCGAACGTGTATTCTTTTAAAAATAAACCATGTTAAGGTCATTCTGAGATTTTAGCTCTTTTAATATTGTCATCACCTATGTTTTAAGCCTCTTGAAGATTATTCCCAAAAATGGACGGTTATATCTCAACCTTTGGAAAATCCGTTTGAAGTTTGAACACATTTGAAAAGGAAGACGGTTTTGGCATAAATCAGACATTTTGGTAATGGATTAAAAAAAATACAAACTGATGAATTTTTCGATCATAGGAAAATTCTTTTATGTTGAATACATCGAGATCCGTATTCGACATAAAATGACACACAGTTCAAAATTTTCTATATCTACACAAGAAGACGTTAAAAGTCATGATTTAACATGGTAATGTAAAATGACTTTACAGTGATCAAGAAAATCATCGATTTGCTTCTATTCATATTAATTCATAAGGTTATATCCTTATAAAAATCTTAAAAGTCTTAAAATAATATCTATTTTTACAAAAGTGTTGAAAAATCAAACACGTACTCTTAACGTTGAGATATAACTGTCCATTTGTGAAAATAAACTCCAAAAGGCCTAAAACGTAGGTGATGACGTCATTCAAAGTGTTAACATCTCAGAATAGCCCCAACATGGTTTACATTGTTAAGAAGGTACCATATCTTTCTTTTATCTTGGAATACTGTCAAACCCAGGGCCTTCGCATAAGAAATGTTTTAATATATCTCTACAATTTGCGTGAAGAACGTTATAACATATCTCTCCTTTTTAAAAAAGGTACAAAAATAATTAAAGTGGGAGGAAGGCAGTTTTAAAATGTAAAGGTTATTCTATTGAATAGGTTGCCGATATCCTACATTAGTTCATATGTATGTATATAGACATCTTTGAGCAGTATGTCATTTCATATCGAATAATGATCTCGATTTTTCCGAATGTCTTGAAACGTCAAAAATGTATTCTTACTTTGAGATATAACCTTTCATATAATATTTCATATGTATACCATGTTGGGGTTATTCTGATATTTTAACACTTTTAATGACGTCAGTACTTACGTCTTAGTTCTTACTGACGATATCTTCGATCATTACAATATTCTTCTTTATTGCATACATCGAGATCCGTGTTCGATATCAAATAAGACACAGCTAAAAAACGTTGATAACTACACAAGGACACGCTTAAAGTCACATGATTTTACATTCCGAAAAATTAGTAGATTGAACATATGGAACATATCGGCATCCTTATTCAATAGAAAAAAAATGTACGTTGTAAAATCCTTTAACTTTCTCTCAAATTTATCATTTTCATATCTTGTAAAAGGGTAACGCTCTATTATTTCGTTCCTTAATCAAAGGACCTATTACATCCCAAAATTTAGGCTAAAAGTAAGATATGGTACATTCTTTTAAATGTGTACCATGTTGGGGTTATACTGAGATTTTAACACTTTTGATGACGTCATCACTTACGTTTTAACAATTCGGAACTTTATTTTCACAAATAAACGCTTATATCTCCACGTTACGAATATACATGCGACGTTTTACCACAGTTGGAAAAGTACACGATTTTGATATAAATCAAACATTTTTGTAAGGGTATAGCCTTACATATTAATTACAATTATATGTTACTTTTATCTCCTCTACAAAGGAGCAGTTTATTACTTTCTTCCTCACGCAAAGGACCTTTTACATAACAGAATTTAGGCTAAAAGTAAGATGTGGTACATTATTCCATGTTGGGGATATTCTGAGATTTTCACACTTTTAATGACATCATAACTTACGTTTCAGACTTTCGGAAGTTTATTTTCACAAAAAAACGGCAATATCTTCACGTTAAGAATACATATGCGACGTTTCAACACAGTTGAAAAAGTACACGAGTTTCACATAAATCAAACATTTTTCTAAGGGTATAACCTTATGGATGAATAAAAACAGAGACAAATTGACAAAAAAATTCAGAAAATACAAAATTCTTCTTTATTGCATACATCGAGATCCGTGTTCGATATCAAATAATACACCGCTAAAAAGGTTGATACCTACCAGAAGGACACGTTTAAATTCACATGATTTAACATTCCGATCAATGAGTACATTGAACATATGCAATATATCGGGATCCTTATTCAATACAAAAAGACTATACTTTGTAAAATACGTTAACCATCATAACTTACGTTTAGGCTTTCGGAAGTTTATTTTCACAAAAAACGGTAATATCTTCACGTTAAGAATACACATGTGACGTTTCAACACCTTTGGAAAAATAGATGATTTTGACATAAATCAGACATTTTGGTAAGGCTATAGCCTTATGGATTAATAAAAATAGAGAAAATATCTTATTTTTATCTTCTCTACAAGGTAGCAGTTTATTAATTTTTTCCTTACGCAAAGGACATTTGACATAACAGAATTTAGGCTAAAAGTAAGATATGGTACATTATTCCAAATGTGTACCAGGTTGGGGTTATTCTGAGATTTTAACACTTTTAATCACATCATAACTTACGTTTTAGGCTTTCGGAAGTTTATTTACACAAAAAACGGTAATATCTTCACGTTAAGAATACACATGCGACGTTTCAACACATTTCGAAAAATAGATGATTTTGACATAAATCAGACATTTTGGTAAGGCTATAGCCTTATGGATTAATAAAAATAGAGACAAATTGACGAAAAAATTCGATCATTACAAAATTCTTCTTGATTGCATACATCGAGATCCGTGTTCGATATCAAATAATACACCGCTAAAAAGGTTGATAACTACACAAGGACACGCTTAAAGTCACATTATTTTACATTCCGAAAAATTAGTAGATTGAACAAATGGAATATATCGGCATCCTTATTCAATAGAACAAGACTCTACTTTGTAAAATCCTTCAACTTTCTCTCAAATTATTATTTTTATCTCCTCTACAAGGTATCGCTTTATTAATTTATTCCTTACGCAAAGAACCTTTTTATAACCGAATTTAGGCTAAAAGTAAGATATGGTACATTATTCCAAATGTGTACCAGGTTGGGGTTATTCTGAGATTTTAACACTTTTAATCACATCATAACTTACGTTTTAGGCTTTCGGAAGTTTATTTACACAAAAAACGGTAATATCTTCACGTTAAGAATACACATGCGACGTTTCAACACATTTCGAAAAATAGATGATTTTGACATAAATCAGACATTTTGGTAAGGCTATAGCCTCAAGGATTAATAAAAACAGAGACAAATTGACGAAAAAATTCGATCATTACAAAATTCTTCTTGATTGCATACATCGAGATCCGTGTTCGATATCAAATAATACACCGCTAAAAAGGTTGATACCTACCAGAAGGACACGTTTAAATTCACATGATTTAACATTCTGATCAATGAGTAGATTGAACTTATGGAACATATCGGCATCCTTATTCAATAGAACAAGACTCTACTTTGTAAAATCCTTCAACTTTCTCTCAAATTTATTATTTTTATCTCCTCTACAAGGTATCGCTTTATTAATTTGTTCCTTACGCAAAGGACCTTTTACATGACCGAATTTAGGCTAAAAGTAAGATATGGTACATTCTCTCAAATAGGTACCATGTTAGCGTTATTCTGAGATTTTAACACTTTTAATGACATCATAACTTACGTTTTAGGCTTTCGGAAGTTTATTTACACAAAAAACGGTAATATCTTCACGTTAAGAATACACCTGCGACGTTTCAACACATTTCGAAAAATAGATGATTTTGACATAAATCAGACATTTTGGTAAGGCTATAGCCTTATGGATTAATAAAAACAGAGACAAATTGACGAAAAAATTCGATCATTACAAAATTCTTCTTTATTGTATACATCAAGATCCGTGTTCGATATCAAATAATACACAGCTAAAAAACGTTGATAACTAAACAAGGACACGTTTAAATTCACATCATTTAACATTCTGATCAATGAGTAGATTGAACAAATGGAATATACAGGCATCCTCATTCAATGAAAAAGGACTGCACATTGTAAAACACTTTAATTTTGTCGAAAATATTTTATTTTTATCTCCTCTACAACTTAGCAGTTTATTAATTTTTTCCTTACGAAAGGACCTTTTACATGACCGAATTTAGGCTAAAAGTAAGATATGGTACATTGTTCCAAATGGGTACCATGTTCGGGTTATTCTGAGATTTTAACACTTTTGATGACGTCATCACTGACGTTTCAGACAATCCGAAGTTTATTTTCACAAATAAACCCTCATATCTCCACGATAAGAATACACATGCGACGTTTCAACTCATTTCGAAAAATAGATGATTTTGACATAAATCAGACATTTTGGTAAGGCTATAGCCTTATGGATTAATAAAAACAGAGACAAATTGACGAAAAAATTCGATCACTACAAAATTCTTCTTGATTGCATACATCGAGATCCGTGTTCGATATCAAATAATACACCGCTAAAAAGGTTGATAACTACACAAGGACACGTTTAAATTCACATGATTTAACATTCTGATCAATGAGTAGATCGAACATATGGAACATATCGGCATCCTTATTCAATAGAAAAAGACTGTACTTTGTAAAATCCTTTAACTTTCTCTCAAATTTATTATTTTTATATCCTCTACAAGGTATCGCTTTATTAATTTGTTCCTTACGCAAAGGACCTTTTTATAACCGAATTTAGACTAAAAGTAAGATATGGTACATTATTCCAAATGTGTACCAGGTTGGGGTTATTCTGAGATTTTAACACTTTTGATGACGTCATCACTGACGTTGTAGACCTTTGGAAGTTTATTTTCACAAATAAACGCTTATATCTCCACGTTAAGAATACACATGCGACGTTTCAACACATTTCGAAAAATAGATGATTTTGACATAAATCAGACATTTTGGTAAGGCTATAGCCTTAAGGATTAATAAAAATAGAGACAAATTGACGAAAAAATTCGATCATTACAAAATTCTTCTTTATTGCATACATCGAGATCCATGTTCGATATCAAATAAGACAAAGCGAAAAAACGTTGATAACTACACAAGGACACGCTTAAAGTCACGTGATTTTACATTCCGATAAATTAGTAGATTGAACAAATGGAATATATCGGCATCCTTATTCAATAGAAAAAGACTGTAATGTGTAAGATCCTTTAACTTTCTCTCAAATTTCTCGGTTTTATCTCCTCTACAAAGTAGGGTTTTATTAATTTGTTCCTTACGCAAAGGACCTTTTACATGACCGAATTTAGGCTAAAAGTGAGATATGGTACATTTTCTCAAATGGGTACCATGTTAGCGTTATTCTGAGATTTTAACACTTTTAATGACATCATAACTAACGTTTTAGGCTTTCGGAAGTTTATTTTCACAAAAAACGGTAATATTTTCACGTTAAGAATACACCTGCGACGTTTCAACACATTTCGAAAAATAGATGATTTTGACATAAATCAGACATTTTGGTAAGGCTATAGCCTCATGGATTAATAAAAATAGAGACAAATTGACGAAAAAATTCGATCATTACAAAATTCTTCTTTATTGCATATATCGAAATCCGTGTTCGATATCAAGTAAGACACAGCTAAAAAACGTTTATAACTACACAAGGACACGATTAAAGTCACATGATTTTACATTCCGATAAATTAGTAGATTGAACAAATGGAATATATCGGCATCCTTATTCAATAAAAAAGGACTGCACATTGTAAAACACTTTAATTTTGTCGAAAATATTTTATTTTTATCTCCTCTTCAAGGTAGCAGTTTATTAATTTTTTCCTTACGAAAGGACCTTTTACATGACCGAATTTAGGCTAAAAGTAAGATATGGTACATTCTTTCAAATGGGTACCATGTTAGCGTTATTCTGAGATTTTAACACTTTTAATGACATCATAACTTACGTTTAGGCTTTCGGAAGCTTATTTTCACAAAAAACGGTAATATCTTCACGTTAAGAATACACATGTGACGTTTCAACACCTTTGGAAAAGTAGAT
The DNA here is from genome assembly GCA_021234535.1 of Stichopus chloronotus. Lineage (NCBI taxonomy): Eukaryota > Metazoa > Echinodermata > Holothuroidea > Aspidochirotida > Stichopodidae > Stichopus > Stichopus chloronotus. Next base: position 32,409,812 of record CM037835.1, on the reverse strand, counting down.
GATTTTGACAGAATTTAGGCTTAAAGTAAGATATGGTACATTGTTCCAAATGTGTACCATGTTCGGGTTATTCTGAGATTTTAACACTTTTGATGACGTCATCACTGACGTTTTAGACAATCCGAAGTTTATTTTCACAAATAAACCCTTATATCCCTACGATAAGAATACACATGCGACGTTTCAACTCATTTCGAAAAATAGATGATTTTGACATAAATCAGACATTTTGGTAAGGCTATAGCCTTATGGATTAATAAAAACAGAGACAAATTGACGAAAAAATTCGATCATTACAATATTCTTCTTGATTGCATACATCGAGATCCGTGTTCGATATCAAATAATACACCGCTAAAAAGGTTGATACCTACCAGAAGGACACGCTTAAATTCACATGATTTAACATTCTGATCAATGAGTAGATTGAACTTATGGAACATATCGGCATCCTTATTCAATAGAACAAGACTCTACTTTGTAAAATCCTTCAACTTTCTCTCAAATTTATTATTTTTATCTCCTCTACAAGGTATCGCTTTATTAATTTGTTCCTTACGCAAAGAACCTTTTTATAACCGAATTTAGGCTAAAAGTAAGATATGGTACATTATTCCAAATGTGTACCAGGTTGGGGTTATTCTGAGATTTTAACACTTTTAATCACATCATAACTTACGTTTTAGGCTTTCGGAAGTTTATTTACACAAAAAACGGTAATATCCTCACGTTAAGAATACATATGCGACGTTTCAACACATTTCGAAAAATAGATGATTTTGACATAAATCAGACATTTTGGTAAGGCTATAGCCTTATGGATTAATAAAAATAGAGACAAATTGACGAAAAAATTCGATCATTACAAAATTCTTCTTTATTGCATACATCGAGATCCATGTTCGATATCAAATAAGACACAGCTAAAACACGTTGATTACTACACAAGGACACGTTTAAAGTCACATTATTTTACATTCCGAAAAATTAGTAGATTGAACAAATGGAATATATCGGCATCGTTATTCAATAGAAAAAGACTGTAATGTGGAAAATCCTTTAACTTTGTCTCAAATTTCTCGGTTTTTTCTCCTCCACAAAGTAGGGCTTTATTAACTTCTTCCTTACGCAAAGGACCTTTTTATAACCGAATTTAGGCTAAAAGTAAGATATGGTACATTGTTCCAAATGTGTACCATGTTCGGGTTATTCTGACATTTTAACACTTTTGATGACGTCATCACTGACGTTTTAGACAATCGGAAGTTTATTTTCATAAATAAACGCTTATATCTCCACGATAAGAATACATATCCGACGTTTCAACTCATTTCGAAAAATAGATGATTTTGACATAAATCAGACATTTTGGTAAGGCTATAGCCTTATGGATTAATAAAAATAGAGACAAATTGACGAAAAAATTCGATCATTACAAAATTCTTCTTGATTGCATACATCGAGATCCGTGTTCGATATCAAATAATACACCGCTAAAAAGGTTGATACCTACCAGAAGGACACGTTTAAATTCACATGATTTAACATTCTGATCAATGAGTAGATTGAACTTATGGAATATATCGGCATCCTTATTCAATATAACAAGACTCTACTTTGTAAAATCCTTCAACTTTCTCTCAAATTTATTATTTTGATCTCCTCTACAAGGTATCGCTTTATTAATTTGTTCCTTACGCAAAGGACCTTTGTATAACCGAATTTAGGCTAAAAGTAAGATATGGTACATTATTCCAAATGTGTACCAGGTTGGGGTTATTCTGAGATTTTAACACTTTTAATCACATCATAACTTACGTTTTAGGCTTTCGGAAGTTTATTTACACAAAAAACGGTAATATCTCCACGATAAGAATACATATGCGACGTTTCAACTCATTTCGAAAAATAGATGATTTTGACATAAATCAGACATTTTGGTAAGGCTATAGCCTGAAGGATTAATAAAAATAGAGATAAATTGTCGAAAAAATTCGATCATTACAAAATTCTTCTTGATTGCATACATCGAGATCCGTGTTCGATATCAAATAATACACCGCTAAAAAGGTTGATAACTACACAAGGACACGCTTAAAGTCACATGATTTTACATTTCGATAAATTAGTAGATTGAACAAATGGAATATATCGGCATCCTTATTCAATAGAACAAGACTCTACTTTGTAAAATCCTTCAACTTTCTCTCAAATTTATTATTTTTATCTGCTCTACAAGGTATCGCTTTATTAATTTATTAATTACGCAAAGAACCTTTTTATAACCGAATTTAGGCTAAAAGTGAGATATGGTACATTTTCTCAAATGGGTACCATGTTAGCGTTATTCTGAGATTTTAACACTTTTAATGACATCATAACTAACGTTTTAGGCTTTCGGAAGTTTATTTTCACAAAAAACGGTAATATTTTCACGTTAAGAATACACCTGCGACGTTTCAACACATTTCGAAAAATAGATGATTTTGACATAAATCAGACATTTTGGTAAGGCTATAGCCTCATGGATTAATAAAAATAGAGACAAATTGACGAAAAAATTCGATCATTACAAAATTCTTCTTTATTGCATATATCGAAATCCGTGTTCGATATCAAGTAAGACACAGCTAAAAAACGTTTATAACTACACAAGGACACGATTAAAGTCACATGATTTTACATTCCGATAAATTAGTAGATTGAACAAATGGAATATATCGGCATCCTTATTCAATAAAAAAGGACTGCACATTGTAAAACACTTTAATTTTGTCGAAAATATTTTATTTTTATCTCCTCTTCAAGGTAGCAGTTTATTAATTTTTTCCTTACGAAAGGACCTTTTACATGACCGAATTTAGGCTAAAAGTAAGATATGGTACATTCTTTCAAATGGGTACCATGTTAGCGTTATTCTGAGATTTTAACACTTTTAATGACATCATAACTTACGTTTAGGCTTTCGGAAGCTTATTTTCACAAAAAACGGTAATATCTTCACGTTAAGAATACACATGTGACGTTTCAACACCTTTGGAAAAGTAGATGATTTTGACAGAATTTAGGCTTAAAGTAAGATATGGTACATTGTTCCAAATGTGTACCATGTTCGGGTTATTCTGAGATTTTAACACTTTTGATGACGTCATCACTGACGTTTTAGACAATCCGAAGTTTATTTTCACAAATAAACCCTTATATCCCTACGATAAGAATACACATGCGACGTTTCAACTCATTTCGAAAAATAGATGATTTTGACATAAATCAGACATTTTGGTAAGGCTATAGCCTTATGGATTAATAAAAACAGAGACAAATTGACGAAAAAATTCGATCATTACAATATTCTTCTTGATTGCATACATCGAGATCCGTGTTCGATATCAAATAATACACCGCTAAAAAGGTTGATACCTACCAGAAGGACACGCTTAAATTCACATGATTTAACATTCTGATCAATGAGTAGATTGAACTTATGGAACATATCGGCATCCTTATTCAATAGAACAAGACTCTACTTTGTAAAATCCTTCAACTTTCTCTCAAATTTATTATTTTTATCTCCTCTACAAGGTATCGCTTTATTAATTTGTTCCTTACGCAAAGAACCTTTTTATAACCGAATTTAGGCTAAAAGTAAGATATGGTACATTATTCCAAATGTGTACCAGGTTGGGGTTATTCTGAGATTTTAACACTTTTAATCACATCATAACTTACGTTTTAGGCTTTCGGAAGTTTATTTACACAAAAAACGGTAATATCCTCACGTTAAGAATACATATGCGACGTTTCAACACATTTCGAAAAATAGATGATTTTGACATAAATCAGACATTTTGGTAAGGCTATAGCCTTATGGATTAATAAAAATAGAGACAAATTGACGAAAAAATTCGATCATTACAAAATTCTTCTTTATTGCATACATCGAGATCCATGTTCGATATCAAATAAGACACAGCTAAAACACGTTGATTACTACACAAGGACACGTTTAAAGTCACATTATTTTACATTCCGAAAAATTAGTAGATTGAACAAATGGAATATATCGGCATCGTTATTCAATAGAAAAAGACTGTAATGTGGAAAATCCTTTAACTTTGTCTCAAATTTCTCGGTTTTTTCTCCTCCACAAAGTAGGGCTTTATTAACTTCTTCCTTACGCAAAGGACCTTTTTATAACCGAATTTAGGCTAAAAGTAAGATATGGTACATTGTTCCAAATGTGTACCATGTTCGGGTTATTCTGACATTTTAACACTTTTGATGACGTCATCACTGACGTTTTAGACAATCGGAAGTTTATTTTCATAAATAAACGCTTATATCTCCACGATAAGAATACATATCCGACGTTTCAACTCATTTCGAAAAATAGATGATTTTGACATAAATCAGACATTTTGGTAAGGCTATAGCCTTATGGATTAATAAAAATAGAGACAAATTGACGAAAAAATTCGATCATTACAAAATTCTTCTTGATTGCATACATCGAGATCCGTGTTCGATATCAAATAATACACCGCTAAAAAGGTTGATACCTACCAGAAGGACACGTTTAAATTCACATGATTTAACATTCTGATCAATGAGTAGATTGAACTTATGGAATATATCGGCATCCTTATTCAATATAACAAGACTCTACTTTGTAAAATCCTTCAACTTTCTCTCAAATTTATTATTTTGATCTCCTCTACAAGGTATCGCTTTATTAATTTGTTCCTTACGCAAAGGACCTTTGTATAACCGAATTTAGGCTAAAAGTAAGATATGGTACATTATTCCAAATGTGTACCAGGTTGGGGTTATTCTGAGATTTTAACACTTTTAATCACATCATAACTTACGTTTTAGGCTTTCGGAAGTTTATTTACACAAAAAACGGTAATATCTCCACGATAAGAATACATATGCGACGTTTCAACTCATTTCGAAAAATAGATGATTTTGACATAAATCAGACATTTTGGTAAGGCTATAGCCTGAAGGATTAATAAAAATAGAGATAAATTGTCGAAAAAATTCGATCATTACAAAATTCTTCTTGATTGCATACATCGAGATCCGTGTTCGATATCAAATAATACACCGCTAAAAAGGTTGATAACTACACAAGGACACGCTTAAAGTCACATGATTTTACATTTCGATAAATTAGTAGATTGAACAAATGGAATATATCGGCATCCTTATTCAATAGAACAAGACTCTACTTTGTAAAATCCTTCAACTTTCTCTCAAATTTATTATTTTTATCTGCTCTACAAGGTATCGCTTTATTAATTTATTAATTACGCAAAGAACCTTTTTATAACCGAATTTAGGCTAAAAGTAAGATATGGTACATTATTCCAAATGTGTACCATGTTCGGGTTATTCTGACATTTTAACACTTTTGATGACGTCATCACTGACGTTTTAGACAATCGGAAGTTTATTTTCATAAATAAACGCTTATATCTCCACGATAAGAATACATATGCGACGTTTCAACACATTTCGAAAAATAGATGATTTTGACATAAATCAGACATTTTGGTAAGGCTATAGCCTTATGGATTAATAAAAATAGAGACAAATTGTCGAAAAAATTCGATCATTACAAAATTCTTCTTGATTGCATACATCGAGATCCATGTTCGATATCAAATAAGACACAGCTAAAACACGTTTATAACTACACAAGGACACGCTTAAAGTCACGTGATTTTACATTCCGATAAATTAGTAGATTGAACAAATGGAATATATCGGCATCGTTATTCAATAGAAAAAGACTGTAATGTGTAAGATCCTTTAACTTTCTCTCAAATTTCTCGGTTTTATCTCCTCTACAAAGTAGGGTTTTATTAATTTGTTCCTTACGCAAAGGACCTTTTACATGACCGAATTTAGGCTAAAAGTGAGATATGGTACATTCTCTCAAATGGGTACCATGTTAGCGTTATTCTGAGATTTTAACACTTTTAATGACATCATAACTAACGTTTTAGGCTTTCGGAAGTTTATTTTCACAAAAAACGGTAATATCTTCACGTTAAGAATACACCTGCGACGTTTCAACACATTTCGAAAAATAGATGATTTTGACATAAATCAGACATTTTGGTAAGGCTATAGCCTCATGGATTAATAAAAATAGAGACAAATTGACGAAAAAATTCGATCATTACAAAATTCTTCTTTATTGCATATATCGAAATCCGTGTTCGATATCAAGTAAGACACAGCTAAAAAACGTTTATAACTACACAAGGACACGATTAAAGTCACATGATTTTACATTCCGATAAATTAGTAGATTGAACAAATGGAATATATCGGCATCCTTATTCAATAAAAAAGGACTCCACATTGTAAAACACTTTAATTTTGTCGAAAATATTTTATTTTTATCTCCTCTTCAAGGTAGCAGTTTATTAATTTTTTCCTTACGAAAGGACCTTTTACATGACAGAATTTAGGCTTAAAGTAAGATATGGTACATTGTTCCAAATGTGTACCATGTTCGGGTTATTCTGAGATTTTCACACTTTTGATGACGTCATCACTGACGTTGTAGACCTTTGGAAGTTTATTTTCACAAATAAACGCTTATATCTCCACGTTAAGAATACACATGCGACGTTTCAACACATTTCGAAAAATAGATGATTTTGACATAAATCAGACATTTTGGTAAGGCTATAGCCTTATGGATTAATAAAAATAGAGACAAATTGACGAAAAAATTCGATCATTACAATATTCTTCTTGATTGCATACATCGAGATCCATGTTCGATATCAAATAAGACAAAGCTAAAAAACGTTTATAACTACACAAGGACACGATTAAAGTCACATGATTTTACATTCCGATAAATTAGTAGATTGAACAAATGGAATATATCGGCATCCTTATTCAATAGAAAAAGACTGTAATGTGTAAGATCCTTTAACTTTCTCTCAAATTTCTCGGTTGTATCTCCTCTACAAAGTAGGGTTTTATTAATTTGTTCCTTACGCAAAGGACCTTTTACATGACCGAATTTAGGCTAAAAGTAAGATATGGTACATTCTTTCAAATGGGTACCATGTTAGCGTTATTCTGAGATTTTAACACTTTTAATGACATCATAACTTACGTTTAGGCTTTCGGAAGCTTATTTTCACAAAAAACGGTAATATCTTCACGTTAAGAATACACATGTGACGTTTCAACACCTTTGGAAAAGTAGATGATTTTGACAGAATTTAGGCTTAAAGTAAGATATGGTACATTGTTCCAAATGTGTACCATGTTCGGGTTATTCTGAGATTTTAACACTTTTGATGACGTCATCACTGACGTTGTAGACCTTTGGAAGTTTATTTTCACAAATAAACCCTTATATCCCTACGATAAGAATACACATGCGACGTTTCAACTCATTTCGAAAAATAGATGATTTTGACATAAATCAGACATTTTGGTAAGGCTATAGCCTTATGGATTAATAAAAACAGAGACAAATTGACGAAAAAATTCGATCATTACAATATTCTTCTTGATTGCATACATCGAGATCCATGTTCGATATCAGATAAGACAAAGTGAAAAAACGTTGATAACTACACAAGGACACGCTTAAAGTCACGTGATTTTACATTCCGATAAATTAGTAGATTGAACAAATGGAATATATCGGCATCCTTATTCAATAGAAAAAAACTGTAATGTGTAAGATCCTTTAACTTACTCTCAAATTTCTCGGTTTTATCTCCTCTACAAAGTAGGGTTTTATTAATTTGTTCCTTACGCAAATTACCTTTTACATGACCGAATTTAGGCTAAAAGTGAGATATGGTACATTCTCTCAAATGGGTAGCATGTTAGCGTTATTCTGAGATTTTAACACTTTTAATGACATCATAATTTACGTTTTAGGCTTTCGGAAGTTTATTTACACAAAAAACGGTAATATCTTCACGTTAAGAATACACCTGCGACGTTTCAACACATTTCGAAAAATAGATGATTTTGACATAAATCAGACATTTTGGTAAGGCTATAGCCTCATGGATTAATAAAAATAGAGACAAATTGACGAAAAAATTCGATCATTACAAAATTCTTCTTTATTGCATATATCGAAATCCGTGTTCGATATCAAATAAGACACAGCTAAAAAACGTTTATAACTACACAAGGACACCATTAAAGTCACATGATTTTACATTCCGATAAATTAGTAGATTGAACAAATGGAATATATCGGCATCCTTATTCAATAAAAAAGGACTGCACATTGTAAAACACTTTAATTTTGTCGAAAATATTTTATTTTTATCTCCTCTTCAAGGTAGCAGCTTATTAATTTTTTCCTTACGAAAGGACCTTTTACATGACAGAATTTAGGCTTAAAGTAAGATATGGTACAACACTTTGACTGGATATTGTAAAACACTTTAATTTTGTCGAAAATATTTTATTTTTATCTCCTTTACAAGGTAGCAGTTTATTAATTTTTTCCTTACGAAAGGACCTTTTACATGACAGAATTTAGGCTTAAAGTAAGATATGGTACATTGTTCCAAATGGGTACCATGTTCGGGTTATTCTGAGATTTTAACACTTTTGATGACGTCATCACTGACGTTTTAGACAATTCGAAGTTTATTTTCACAAACAAACCCTTATATCAACACGATAAGAATACACATGCGACGTTTCAACTCATTTCGAAAAATAGATGATTTTGACATAAATCAGACATTTTGGTAAGGCTATAGCCTTATGGATTAATAAAAACAGAGACAAATTGACGAAAAAATTCGATCATTACAAAATTCTTCTTGATTGCATACATCGAGATCCGTGTTCGATATCAAATAATACACCGCTAAAAACGTTGATAACTACACAAGGACACGTTTAAATTCACATGATTTAACATTCTGATCAATCAGTAGATTGAACATATGGAACATATCGGCATCCTTATTCAATAGAAAAAGCCTGTACTTTGTAAAATCCTTAAACTTTCTCTCAAATTTATTACTTTTCTCTCCTCTACAAGGTATCGCTTTATTAATTTGTTCCTTACGCAAAGGACCTTTTTATAACCGAATTTAGACTAAAAGTAAGATAAGGTACATTATTCCAAATGTGTACCAGGTTCGGGTTATTCTGAGATTTTAACACTTTTGATGACGTCATCATTGACGTTGTAGACCTTTGGAAGTTTATTTTCACAAATAAAGGCTTATATCTCCACGTTCAGAATACACATGCGACGTTTCAACACATTTCGAAAAATAGATGATTTTGACATAAATCAGACATTTTGGTAAGGCTATAGCCTTATGGATTAATAAAAATAGAGACAAATTGACGAAAAAATTCGATCATTACAATATTCTTCTTTATTGTATACATCGAGATCCATGTTCGATATCAAATAAGACACAGCTAAAACACGTTTATAACTACACAAGGACACGTTTAAAGTCACATGATTTTACATTCCGATAAATTAGTAGATTGAACAAATGGAATACATCGGCATCCTTATTCAAGAGAAAAAGACTGTAATGTGTAAGATGCTTTAACTTTCTCTCAAATTTCTCGGTTTTATCTCATCTACAAAGTAGGGCTTTATTAATTTGTTCCTTACGCAAAGGACCTTTTGCATGACCGAATTTAAGCTAAAAGTAAGATATGGTACATTCTCTCAAATGGGTACCATGTTAGCGTTATTCTGAGATTTTAACACTTTTAATGACATCATAACTTTCGTTTTAGGCTTTCGGAATTTTATTTACACAAAAAACGGTAATATCTTCACGTTAAGAATACACCTGCGACGTTTCAACACATTTCGAAAAATAGATGATTTTGACATAAATCAGACATTTTGGTAAGGCTATAGCCTTATGGATTAATAAAAATAGAGACAAATTGACGAAAAAATTCGATCATTACAAAATTCTTCTTTATTGTATATATCGAGATCCGTGTTCGATATCAAATAATACACCGCTAAAAAACGTTGATAACTACACAAGGACACGTTTAAATTCACATGATTTAACATTCTGATCAATCAGTAGATTGAACATATGGAACATATCGGCATCCTTATTCAATAGAAAAAGCCTGTACTTTGTAAAATCCTTAAACTTTCTCTCAAATTTATTACTTTTCTCTCCTCTACAAGGTATCGCTTTATTAATTTGTTCCTTACGCAAAGGACCTTTTACATGACCGAATTTAGGCTAAAAGTAAGATATGGTACATTCTCTCAAATGGGTACCATGTTAGCGTTATTCTGAGATTTTAACACTTTTAATGACATCATAACTTACATTTTAGGCTTTCGGAAGTTTATTTTCACAAAAAACGGTAATATCTTCACGTTAAGAATACACCTGCGACGTTTCAACACATTTCGTAAAATAGATGATTTTGACATAAATCAGACATTTTGGTAAGGTTATAGCCTCATGGATTAATAAAAATAGAGACAAATTGACGAAAAAATTCGATCATTACAAAATTCTTCTTTATTGCATATATCGAGATCCGTGTTCGATATCAAATAAGACACAGCTAAAAAACGTTGATAACTACACAAGGACACGTTTAAAGTCACATGATTTTACATTTCGATAAATTCGTAGATTGAACAAATGGAATACATCGGCATCCTTATTCAATAAAAAAGGACTGTACAGTGTAAAACACTTTAATTTTGTCGAAAATATTTTATTTTTATCTCCTCTACAAGGTAGCAGTTTATTAATTTTTTCCTCACGAAAGGACCTTTTACATTACAGAATTTAGGCTTAAAGTAAGATATGGTAGATTGTTCCAAATGTGTACCATGTTCGGGTTATTCTGAGATTTTAACACTTTTGATGACGTCATCACTGACGTTTTAGACAATCCGAAGTTTATTTTCACAAATAAACCCTCATATCTCCACGATAAGAATACACATGCGACGTTTCAACTCATTTCGAAAAATAGATGATTTTGACATAAATCAGACATTTTGGTAAGGCTATAGCCTTATGGATTAATAAAAATAGAGACAAATTGACGAAAAAATTCGATCATTACAAAATTCTTCTTTATTGCATATATCGAGATCCGTGTTCGATATCAAATAAGACACCGCTAAAAAACGTTGATAACTACACAAGGACACGCTTAAAGTCTCATGATTTTACATTCCGATAAATTAGTAGATTGAACAAATGGATTATATCTTCATCCTTATTCAATAGAAAAGACTGTACTTAGTAAATTCCGTTAAGTTTCTCTCAAATTTATTATTTTTATATCCTCTACAAGGTTTCGCTTTATTAATTCGTTCCTTACGCAAAGGACCTTTTACATGACCGAATTTAGGCTAAAAGTAAGATATCGTTCATTCTTTCAAATAGGTACCATGTTAGCGTTATTCTGAGATTTTAACACTTTTAATGACATCATAACTTACATTTTAGGCTATCGGGAGTTTATTTTCACAAAAAAAGCTAATACCTTCACGTTAAGAATACACCTGCGACGTTACAACATATTTCGAAAAATAGATGATTTTGACATAAATCAGACATTTTGGTAAGGTTATAGCCTCATGGATTAATAAAAATAGAGACAAATTGACGAAAAAATTCGATCATTACAAAATTCTTCTTTATTGTATATATCGAGATCCGTGTTCGATATCAAATAATACACCGCTAAAAAACGTTGATAACTACACAAGGACAGGTTTAAATTCACATGATCTAACATTCTGATCAATGAGTAGATTGAACATATGGAATATATAGGCATCCTTATTCAATAGAAAAAACTGCACATTGTAAAACACTCTAATTTTGTCGAAAATATCTTATTTTTATCTCCTCTACAAGGTAGCAGTTTATTAATTTGTTCCTTACGCAAAGAACCTTTTACATGACCGAATTTAGGCTAAAAGTAAGATATGGTACATTCTTTTAAATGGGTACCAGTTTTGGGTTAATCTGAGATTTTAACACTTTTGATGACGTCATCACTGACTTTGTAGCCCTTTGGAAGTTTATTTTCACAAATAAACGCTTATATCTCCACGTTAAGAATTCATATGCGACGTTTCAACACATTTCGAAAAATAGATGATTTTGACATAAATCAGACATTTTGGTAAGGTTATATAGCCTTATGGATTAATAAAAATAGAGACAAATTGACGAAAAAATTCGATCATTACAAAATTCTTCTTTATTGCATACATCGAGATCCATGTTCGATATCAAATAAGACACAGGTAACCAAAACGTTGATAACTACTCAAGGACACGCTTAAAGTCACATGATTTTACATTCCGATAAATTAGTAGATTGAACAAATGGAATATATCGGCATCCTTATTCAATAGAAAAAGACTCTACTTTGTAAATTCCTTTAACTTTCTCTGAAATTTATTATTTTTATATCTTCTACAAGGTAGCGCTTTATTCATTTGTTCCTTACGCAAAGGACCTTTTTGATGACCGAATTTAGGCTAAAAGTAAGATATGGTATATTCTTGCAAATGGGTACCATGTTAGCGTTATTTTGAGATTTTAACACTTTTAATGACATCATAACTTCTGGTTTAGGCTTTCGGAAGTTTATTTTCACAAAAAACGGTAATATCTTCACGTTAAGAATACACCTGCGACGTTACAACATATTTCGAAAAATAGATGATTTTGACATAAATCAGACATTTTGGTAAGGTTATAGCCTGATGGATTTATAAAATTTGAGACAAATTGACGAAAAAATTCGATCATTACAAAATTCTTCTTTATTGTGTATTACGAGATCCGTGTTCGATATCAAATAAGACACAGCTAAAAAACGTTGATAACTACACAAGGACACGTTTAAATTCACATGATTTTACATTCCGATAAATTCGTAGATTGAACATATGGAATATATCTCAGTCCTTATTCAATAGAAAAAACTGCACATTGTAAAACACTTTAATTTTGTCGAAAATATCTTATTTTTATCTCCTCTACAAGGTATCGCTTTATTAATTCGTTCCTTACGCAAAGGACCTTTTACATGACCGAATTTAGGCTAAAAGTAAGATATCGTTCATTCTTTCAAATAGGTACCATGTTAGCGTTATTCTGAGATTTTAACACTTTTAATGACATCATAACTTACATTTTAGGCTATCGGGAGTTTATTTTCACAAAAAAAGCTAATACCTTCACGTTAAGAATACACCTGCGACGTTACAACATATTTCGAAAAATAGATGATTTTGACATAAATCAGACATTTTGGTAAGGTTATAGCCTCATGGATTAATAAAAATAGAGACAAATTGACGAAAAAATTCGATCATTACAAAATTCTTCTTTATTGTATATATCGAGATCCGTGTTCGATATCAAATAATACACCGCTAAAAAACGTTGATAACTACACAAGGACAGGTTTAAATTCACATGATTTAACATTCTGATCAATGAGTAGATTGAACATATGGAATATATAGGCATCCTTATTCAATAGAAAAAACTGCACATTGTAAAACACTCTAATTTTGTCGAAAATATCTTATTTTTATCTCCTCTACAAGGTAGCAGTTTATTAATTTGTTCCTTACGCAAAGAACCTTTTACATGACCGAATTTAGGCTAAAAGTAAGATATGGTACATTCTTTCAAATGGGTACCATGTTAGTGTTATTCTGAGATTATAACACTTTTAATGACGTCATCACTGACGTTTTAGACATACGGAAGTTTATTTTCACAAATAAACGCTTATATATCTACATTAAGAATACACATGCGACGTTTCAACACATTTCGAAAAATAGATGATTTTGACATAAATCAGACATTTTGGTAAGGGTATAGCCTGATGAATTAATAAAAACAGATACAAATTGACGAAAAAATTCGATCATTACAAAATTCTTCTTTATTGGATACATTGAAATGAGTGTTCGATATCAAATGAAACACAGCTAAAAAGGTTGATAACTACACAAGGACACGCATAAAGTCACATGATTTAACATTCCGATCAATGAGTACATTGAACATATGGAATATATCGGCATCCTTATTCAATAGAAAAAGACTGCACATTGTAAAACTCTTTAATCTTTCTCGAAAATATATTATTTTTATCTCCTCTACAAGGTAGCAGTTTATTAATTTGTTCCTTACGCAAAGGACCTTTTACATAACAGAATTTAGGCTGAAAGTAAGATATGGTACATTATTCCAAATGTGTACCATGTTGGGGTTATTCTGAGATTTTATCACTTTAATGACGTCATCACTTACGTTTGAACCCCTTGGAACTTTTACTTTCACGAATAAACGGTTATATCTTCACGTTAAGAATACACATGGGACGTTTCAACACATTTCGAAAAATAGAGAATTTTGACATAAATCAGACATTTTGGTAAGGCTATAGCCTTATGGATTAATAAAAACACAGACAAATTGATGAAAAATTCGATCATTACAAAATTCTTCTTTATTGCATACATCGAGATCCGTGTTCGATATTAAATGATACACAGCTAAAAAGGTTGATAACTACACAAGGACACCTTTCAATTCACATGAGTTAACATTCCCATCAATGAGTACATTGAACCTATGGAACATATCGGCATCCTTATTCAATAGAAAAAGACTGTACTTTGTACAATCCTTTAACTTTCTCTCAAATTTATTACTTTTATCTCCTCTACAAGGTAGCGCATTATTAATTTGTTCCTTACGCAAAGGGCAAAGGACCTTTCACTCAGCAAACTGTAGGTTAAAAGTAAGATATGGTACATTATTTCAAATGTGTACCATGTTAAGGTTATTCTAAATTTTAACACTTTTCATGACATCATAACTAACGTTTTAGGCTTTCGGAAGTTTATTTTCACAAAAAACGGTAATATCTTCACGTTAAGAATACACATGCGATGTTTCAACAAATTTCGAAAAATAGATGATTTTGACATAAATCAGACATTTTGGTAAGGCTATAGCCTTATGGATTAATAAAAAAATAGACAAAATGACGTAAAAATTCGATCATTACAAAATTCTTCTTGATTGCATACATCGAGATCCGTGTTCGATATCAAATAATACACCGCTAAAAACGTTGATAACTACTCAAGGACACGCATAAAGTCACATGATTTAACATTCCGATCAATGAGTACATTGAACATATGGAATATATCGGCATCCTTATTCAATAGAAAAAAAAACTGTACATTGTAAAATCCTTTAACTTTCTCTCAAATTTAACATTTTTATCTCTTTTAAAAAGGTAGCGCTATATTATTATTTAGTTCCTTAAGCAAAGGAGCTATTACATCACAAAATTTAGGCTAAAAGTAAGGTATGATACATTCTTTTAAACATGTACCATGTTGGGGTTATACTGAGATTTTAACACTTTAATGACGTCATCACTTACGTTTTAATCTTTTGGAACTTTATTTTCATAAATAAACTGATATATGGTCACGTTAAGAATACGCATGCGACGTTTCAACACAGTTGGAAAAGTACACGATTTTGACATAAATCAGACATTTTGGTAAGGCTATAGCCTTATGGATTAATAAAAATAGAGACAAATTGACGAAAAAATTCGATCATTACAAAATTCTTCTTTATTGCATACATCGAGATCCGTGTTCGATATCAAATAAGACACAGCTAAAAAACGTTGATAACTACACAAGGACACGTTTAAAGTCACATGATTTTACATTCCGATCAATGAGTAGATTGAACATATGGAACATATCGGCATCCTTATTCAATAGAAAAAGACAATACTTTCTAAAATCCTTTAACTTTCTCTCAAATTTATTATTTTTATCTCCTCTACAAGGTAGCGCTTTATTAACTTGTTCCTTACGCAAAGGACCTTTTACATGACCGAATTTAGTCTAAAAGTAAGATACGGTACATTCTTTCAAATGGGTACCATGTTGGCTATATTCTAAGATTTTAACACTTTGAATTACATCATAACTTACGTTTTAGGCTTTCGGAAGTTTATTTTCACAAAAAACGGTAATATCTTCACGATAAGAATACACCTGCGACGTTTCAACACATTTCGAAAAATAGAGTATTTTGACATAAATCAGACATTTTGGTAAGGTTATAGCCTCATGGATTTATAAAAATAGAGAGAAATTGACGAAAAAATTCGATCATTACAAAATTCTTCTTTATTGCATATATCGAGATCCATGTTCGATATCAAATAAGACACAGCTAAAAAACGTTGATAACTACACAAGGACACGTTTAAAGTCACATGATTTTACATTCCGATAAATTAGTAGATTGAACATATGGAATATATCGGCGTCCTTAGTCAATAGAAAAAGACTGCACATTGTAAAACTCTTTAACCTTTCTCGAAAATATATTATTTTTATCTCCTCTACAAGGTAGCATTTATTAATTTGTTCCTTACGCAAAGGACCTTTTACATAACAGAATTCAGGCTGAAAGTAAGATATGGTACATTATTCCAAATGTGTACCATGTTCGGGTTATTCTGAGATTTTAACACTTTTGATGACGTCATCACTGACGTTGTAGACCTTCGGAAGTTTAGTTTCACGAATAAACTGATATATCATCACGTTCAGAATACACATGCGACGTTTCAACACATTTCGAAAAATAGAGGATTTTGACATAAATCAGACATTTTGGTAATGGTATATATAGCCTTATGGATTAATAAAAATAGAGACAAATTGACGAAAAATTCGATCATTACAAAATTCTTCTTGATTGCATACATCGAGATCCGTGTTCGATTTCAAATGATACACCGCTAAAAAGGCTGATAACTACACAAGGACACGTTTAAATTCACATGATTTAACATTCCGATCAATGAGTACATTGAACATATGGAATATATCGGCATCCTTATTCAATAGAAAAAGACTCTACTTTGTAAAATCCTTTAATTTCTCTCAAAATTACTATTTTTATTTCCTTTCCTCTACCAGGTAGCGCTTTATTAATTTGTTCCTTACGCAAAGGACTTTTTACATGACCGAATTTAGACTAAAAGTAAGATATGGTACATTCTTTCAAATGAGTACCATGTTGAGGTTATTCTGAGAATTTAACAATTTTAATGACATCATGACTTATGTTATAGGCCTTCGGAAGTTTATTTTCACAAATAAACGCTTACATCTCCACGTTAAAAATACACATGCGACGTTTCAACACATTTGGAAAAATAGAGGATTTTGGCCTAAATCAGACATTTTGGTAAGGGTATAGCCTTATGGATTAATAAAAAATAGAGACAAATTGACGAAAAATTCGATCATTACAAAATTCTTCTTTTTTATTTATTATTTTTATCTCTTCTAAAATGAAGCCCTTTATTAATTCGTTCCTTAAGCAAAGGAGCTATTACACAACAAAAGTTAGGTTAAAAGGAAGATATGATGCATTCTTTGAAATGTGTACCATGTTGAGGTTATTCTGAGATTTTAACACTTTTAATGACATCATCATTTAAAGTTTAGGCCTTCGAAAGTTTATTTTTACAAACAATCGGTAATATATCCACGTTAAGAGTACACATGCGACGTTTTAACACATTCCTAAAAATAGACGATTTTGACATAAATCAGATATTTTGGTCAGGGTATAGCCTCATGGATTAATAAAAATGAAGACAAATTGACGGTATCTTCGATCATTACAAAATTCTTCTTTATTGCATACATCGAGATCCTTGTTCGATATCAAATAAGACACAGCTAAAAAACGTTGATAACTACAAAAGGACACGCATAAAGTCACATGATTTAACATTCCGATAAATAAGTAGATTGAACATATGGAATATATCGGCATCCTTATTCAATAGAAAAAACTGTACATTGTAAAATCATTTTACTTTGTTTCAAATTTATTCTTTTTATCTCTTCTAAAATGTAGCGCTTTATTAATTCGTTCCTTACGGAAAGGACCTATTGCATAGCAGTATTTAGGGTAAAAGTAGGATATGGTACATTCTTTCAAATGTGTACCATGTTGGGGGTATTCTGAGATTTTAACACTTTTGATGACGTCATCACTTACGTTTTTTTCACAAATAAACGGTTATACCTTCACGTTAAGAATAGACATGCGACGTTTCAACACAGTTGGAAAGGTACACGATTTTGACATAAATCAAACATTTTTGTAAGGGTATAGCCTTATAGATTAATAAAAATGGAGACAAATTGACGATATCTTCGATCATTACAAAATTCTTCTTTATTGCATACATCGAGATCCTTGTTCGATATCAAATAAGACACAGCTAAAAAACGTTGATAACTACAAAAGGACACGCATAAAGTCACATGATTTAACATTCCGATAAATAAGTAGATTGAACATATGGAATATATCGGCATCCTTATTCAATAGAAATAAAAACTCTACGTTGTAAAACCCTTTAACTTTCCCTCAAAATTTATTATTCTTATCTCTACTGAAAAGGTAGTGCTGTATTAATTTGTTCTTTACGATAAGGAGCTATTACATAACAATATTTAGGCTAAAAGTAAGATATGGTACATTCCTTCAAATGTGTACCATGTTATGGTTATTCTGAGATTTTCACACTTTTAATGACGTCATCACTTACGATTTACGCCTCCTGAAGTTCATAATCACAAATTGGCGGTTATATATCAGCGTTAGTGATACATGTTCTATGTTTCTACAAATTCTGAGAAAATTAACGATTTTGACATAAATCAGATATTTTGGTAATGCTATGTAGCCTTATGGATTAATAAAACTACAGACAAATTGACGATATCTTCTATTATTATAAAATTGTTATTTTTTTGGCCTAAACCGTCACATTATTGAACATTTGGAACAAATAGTACTTTAAAAATATCGAATATATCAGCACCCTTATTCAATACAAAAACCTATACATGTTAGAACTTTTTTTTTAATTTCTTCTCAAACTAATTATTTTTTACCTCTTCTAAAAGGTATAATTATATTAAATTGTTTCTTACTGAACGAAGATGTTACATGACAGTATTTATTCTAATAGTAAGATATGGTACATTTTTGTCAAATGTATACCATGGTGAGGTAATTTTGACATTTTCTCACTTTTTGACGTCATCACTTACGTTTTAGTCCTTCTGGAGTTGATATTCACAAATTGACTGTTATATCTCAACGTTAATAATACACGTTCGACGTTTCAACACATTCTTAAAAGTCGACGAATTTGACATAAATCAGAGATTTTGGTAACTGTATAGCCTGATAGATTCATAAAATAGTGACAAATTTGACGAATTCTTCCATCATTACAAAATTCTCATTGATTAACTACATCGAGATCAGTATTCGATATCAAATTATATACAGCTTAAATTGTCTATATCTAAACATGAAGACTAAAACGTCACATGATTTAACATATCGAACAATGAGTACTTTGAACATACGGAAGATATCGGCATCCTTATTCAAGAGAAAAAAAAAACTTGTACATTGTAGAAACCTTTCACTTTCTCGAAAATTTATCATTTCGATTTCCTCCCACATTACTTATTTTTTCTTTACATTTATTCTAAAAAGGAGAGATATGTTTTAACGTTCCTCACGCAAATGGTAGAGATATATGAAAACGTTTCTTACGCAAAGGAGCTGTTACTTGACAGTAGTTCAAGAAAAAAAATAAGATACCCTCATAAAAATGTAAACCATGTTGGGGGTATTCTGAGATTTCATCACTTTGAATGACGTCATCACCTACGTTTTAGGCCTTTTGGAGTTTATTTTCACATATGGACAGTTATATCTCAACGTTAAGAGTACGTGTTTGATTTTTCAACACTTTTGTAAAAATAGATATTATTTTAAGACTTTTAAGATTTTTATAAGGATATAACCTTATGAATTAATATGAATAGAAGCAAATCGATGATTTTCTTGATCACTGTAAAGTCATTTTACATTACCATGTTAAATCATGACTTTTAACGTCTTCTTGTGTAGATATAGAAAATTTTGAACTGTGTGTCATTTTATGTCGAATACGGATCTCGATGTATTCAACCTGAAAGAGTTTTCCTATGATCGAAAAATTCATCAGTTTGTATTATTTTAATCCATTTCCAAAATGTCTGATTGATGCCAAAACCGTCTTCCTTTTCAAATGTGTTCAAACTTCAAACGGATCTTCCAAAGGTTGAGATATAACCGTCCATTTTTGTGAATAATCTTCAAGAGGCTTAAAACATAGGTGATGACGTTATGAAAAGAGCTAAAATCTCAGAATGACCTTAACATGGTTTATTTTTAAAAGAATACACGTTCGACGTTTCAACACATTCTTAAAAGTCGACGAATTTGACATAAATCAGAGATTTTGGTAACTGTATAGCCTGATAGATTCATAAAATAGAGACAAATGTGACGAATTCTTCCATCATTACAAAATTCTTACTGATTAACTACATCGTGATGCGTTTTAGACGTAGGTGATGACGTTGTTAGGAGCTTATTGTCACAAACGGACAATGGTTTGTGACAATATTATTCACATGGTCACATGGTCATATGGTTATATCTCAACGTTAAGAGTAAGTGTTTGATTTTTCAACACTTTTGTAAAAATAAATAATTTTTCATAAGTTAGACATTTTGTTAAGGGTATAATCTTATGGATTGATAAAAATAGAGACAAATTGATGATTTTCTCGATCATTACAAAACTCTTGGACATTGCCATATTGAATCATGTGACGTTTAAACGTCTTCTTGTTTAGGTATAGACAATTCCAAACTGTATATCATTTAATGGCGAATACTAATCTTGATGTATTTAACATGGAAGAATTTTGCTATGATCGAAAAATTCATCAGTTGTCTGTATTTTTTAATCCATTACCAAAATGTCTGATTTATGCCAAAAACGTCTTCCTTTCGTAATGTTTTCGAACTTCAAATAGGTCTTCGTAAGGTTGAGATATAATCGTCCATTTTTGGAATAATCTATCAAAAGCCTTAAACGTAGGTGATGACGTTATTAAAAGTGTTAAAATTTCAGAATGACCCCAACATGGTTTACATGTATGAACCATACAATGTACCATACCTTACTTTTATCTTGAAATAATGTCACGTTACAGCTCCCATACCTTACCAAAATGTCTAACTTATGTAACTTAACTACCTATCTTTCCGAACGTGTTTGAACTTAAAATATGTATTCCTATAATGTTGATATTTAACCGTCCAGCTGCAAAGCATAAAACGCAGTGAAGACGTCATTGAGATATCAGAAGAACCCCAAAATGGTTTTCCCTTCAAGAAATGATGCCATATAGTTCGCAAAATTTTAACATTAATGAAGCCAATATAGTTTACTCTAAATACATTGATAATAAGATATGGATGAGTTTGTTTTTGACCAGTAACAAAGTAAATGTTTTGATAAGGAGTGATTTGACAAATTTCATGACATCATTTTACATTTATTCATATGCTTCATACATGATTACAAGATATGTTATAAGACATGAATTAACACTGCATGATATGATTTGAGGTAGAATGTCTTCTCCAATTGAGGTCTGGGGTTGATGCATTGGGTTCCTCTTCAGTTAAACCGATGCGTCAAAGACATTGTTTTTAACAGATGTTTTCATGTCCAACTGACCAAATATTTCAGTAGGCTGACATGCCAACACGATGTTTTTCTGTATTGATACAGTGATCCCATAATAACTTGTTTCAGTCTTTTTCAGTCTGGAAAAATAGAAACGAATTAATTGAACCTTTGGGTGGGGTGGTTTAAGTCAAACCTATTCTCTGTCGTATCTAGTGGTACAAAATCGGCTGAAAGCAAAAAACGCTATTAATTCACAGTTAAATTTTTAAGATGTTATTTGTTTTTTCACTGATGAAACAGAAATTGAGTCATATGTTCAAAGACACAAAATTGATGTATATTTCACGTTTATTTCCTTATCACTGAAATGCTGAAAATAAAGCGAACAGGTCATTTCGCTTGAGCCTGTGATTCTCTTCGTCTCGTTTCTTCTTAACAATAATTTAAATATATATCACAGTTTAAGAGATCCTATCTGTAGATCCACACGTTTACTCAAACTTACCAGCAACGTACAACCAGGGAGCTATTATTCAGAATAGCTCCGTAGTGCAACACATCCAGCACCCATTGAAGAAATGTGTTATTTCTTTTATTATACACCCAACGTGCAGGGAGAGCATTGGCTTAGGAATGAGGCGTAGGATTACAGAGGACAGGGGTTCTTTAATTGTTTAACCGCTTTATCGGTTTTGATGAATGAATCCAGGAATTTTCAACATAAAGGTAATTCCATTCTGATACCAAAACAATTTTAGGTACGTCTTGACACTCGAGAACATTTTATTAGGCCCGTAAGATACTACGTAATTCTCAGTAAACCCATTTGCAACTGGAATTCTCAAACAATGTCAGTAAGATAAAAGAGAAAGGTCTTTCAAAAGAGAGAACTAAAGAGTGACAACTATTAACCAGGTTTGTCTAATCGATCGGTTACAAGATGTCTAACTTTTCACTGATCTCTTTGGAGATCTTAGCAGACCACAGCTTGCTGTAAGGACTGAATTACAATATTCAAAGCTTTATAGGGTAAATATCTGTATTCTGTCTTTTTTCCCTTTTTGTGGTAGGGGAGGCTGACGATGTGTTCTTTCTTTCAGGGTTGTATTCCAATCTTGAGCTGTTAGCATCCACATCATGTGAGAAGGTGGGGTGGTGACTTTATATTTATCACCAGGTGGTACAAAACGTAGAATACACAATGCCAAAGTGGTCAACATTTTCACATGGTCACTTTCAAAACATTGTCTTTATTCAGTGCCATTGTTTTTTAATGATTGTTGACAAGTTTGAGTTTGAAGTAAAGAATTAACCATTGTCCACTTTGTCCACAAAGATCAGTTAGATCAGTTATACGTTTGCCTCACCTTTCCTCACCTCACCTTGTTTGTCTTGGACCTTATGAAATAAATTTGTGTACTCAATGACTTTAACTATGAGTTACCAGTACCAGTCAACAATATTAATTACTTAACCGCTTTGAATTTGACAAAGAGGAGTTACAGACTTTTGAGTTTCTTCAAACGTCTTCTGGATATTTGTTTCAAATGTAACTTAGAATAAAATAATCACATTAGTGACATTTGCCAAAAAAAAACAAACAAACAAACAAACAAAAAATATCCGACAAAATCGCACGGTCGCACCGCCGGCTCCCTTTATACCACATATATGTGAAATAGATGGCGGTTGTCAAATTTTAAATAAGTCAGTGAGCTTCTGAATTTCGTGATGGTCTTTATAAGCTTCCGTAGGTACGTTATCAGAAGAACACGCCTCATTGGGCCACGTGTTCAGTGGACTATGGGCAGCACACATGCCGGACGCAAAGAATCTTTCAACCCTCTGGCCGAGTTGCATGGATTCACCTCACGCCACCTAGTACGCTTCTGGTCGACCTTTGACCGACCCTCCTTGTATCCTTCCGGGTTCAGTTACGACATCAAGGGAGACATGGCACGGGATCCTAGGCCACAAAAAAGCACCATACCACCACCGGACCGTTATAGCCCGGATGTGCCTTGAACCCTAGCACGATTTCTACGACCAGCAGAGCAGGAGTCTTTCGTCCGCCCCTTTAACGCATGGCCAGCACGTCTGCTGATATTTCAGTAACTTGAAATTATATATATACTTCATGATAAACAATATTTACTAAATGTAAAAGAATTCACGATTGGTTATTAGTGGAGTTGGGAGCGAACTCTTGATTGACTCCACAAGAAACGGCACCTAACACCTCCGAGCCATTCTACTTGTTGGAAAATTCTTTTCAATTCAGATATATGGACTTAGTCCTTCCCAAATCTCGGTCAAAAAATTCTTGTATCACTCGAACTTAACTACCGTTTGCAAAGGAAATGCTCTAGATCTGAACCACAATCTCTTCTTAATGTTCCTCTTAGCTACTGCCTTTGTTATTACTTAAGCTATGATTCTGTCTTTTATTCTTTCTACAAAAGCAGAAAGAAAGATGTGGCCGAAGCTGCCTTCGTTGAAAGCCAATCGACATAAAGTTGAAAGCTGGTTTTAAGCTTCTCAATGTACTAAGTCGAATTCTTTGTGTCGTTGTTTGAAAAATGTTAACAAATTTCCCAGGCTGTCACCTTATCATCTTCATATTTTCTGTGCTAAATATGTGTGATTACACAGACTTGATGGTGGATGAACCCTACATAATGTGTGTCGAACTACATTTAATGTGTGTAACAGTGTGGTCAAAAAATACGGTGAGAGACGGCTCATTCCTACTTTGTTTTCTTTGCCTATAGGTTCTTCTAGATACCATTAGGTTAAACATAGTAAGTTCGTGACAAAACATAACTTTGTATCAAACAAGGAATCTATAACATTGGAAGAGTTGTTGTTATGTTGAAACTGCATGACTTCACCCAGTTGTGGTGTGTTTCTTAATACAACCTCTCATAACCTATTAAATATTACGTTTTCTGGGTTTAGTATAAATCACCTCTATTGATGATATATACCAAAAGTGTCGATTTCACACAGAATTCCACGTTCAATGCTAGTAAGTGTGCAATCTCTTTTGACTTTTTACCAGGGTTATTGATGAGTCACCTTTTTCAAGTCAAGTCACGAGTCATCTAATGGCAAGTCACAAGTCAAATCACAGGACAGCTTTTTTTTCTACAGAGTCAATTCACTATTTAACTAACGGATAAGTACGATTGTGAGCTAAAACGTTTTCAAACGTCAACTGAGATATTGCTTTTTGTTTAGAGACTGCTTTTCAAGTTTTTTGTGTGATTTTACTATCTTGTTCTTGCATGTCCTTTGTCGTTCTTAGTCAAAGACAGAAGCTGGGCTGTATAAATCGTGTATCTGTCCTAAAATTCAAGTCACAAGTCACTTCATTTCAAGTCAAGTCTCAAATACTTCAAGTCAAGTCAAAAGTCGTTTTCTCCAAACCAGAGTGAAGTCGCAGGTCATATATAGTTATTTTTTGTTTAATAGTGTTTGTACCTCAACAATCACTGATGAAATTTTCAGTATTAAGTGCTACTGATGCTAGAATGATACTCCATATTTAGTAAGAACACGACATGTTGAAGCGTAGTGAAATGAAGATGAAGTCCCGGTATAGCAATATTTAAATTAATCATGGTTTTCCTTTTTACCACGGGCGTCGTCGAAATACGACCGGCGACACGTTCCCGTTTCGATGGATTGGGTGTGGGTGTGTGTGGGGGGCTCAGTATCAAATGTCTCCGCCCATTTCGGAAAGGAGAAATGTTGTGGCTCACTTTTATTTTTATTTGCATTTCTTGTTCAATAATGTTTTCAACTCAAAACTCCTGTTTCAATTTTCAGTATTTACATATTAATGATGCTAAAATAATACTCCATATTTATTTAGAACAAGACATATAGAAGCGTACAGTCAACATGAAGTTCTGGCATAGCTTGGCAATATTTAAATTAATCATTTCTTTCTTCTTTACCACGAGTGTCAATCGCAAAGCGACGAAAGAGATGTTGCTCCACTTTTCGATAAGTGGGAAACACAATATCAAATGTCCCTCACATATTTTGGGAAGGAGAAATGTGGCTCTTTTTTTGTTTGAAACTCGAGGGGAGACGTGATAACAAATTCGGCGTTAGAATTATAAATGCTCAGAAGACAATTGTGCGTGACAAATCAAATACAAAATAATATCCCTTGTCACTTTTGAGTTACAAACACCGAAGTCTTGTGAAAGAAGCATTGCAACAGTAGGTTTAGGACTGACAAAGTTGAAGACAAATGGTGAGAGGAGGCTTGAGACTTTACGCAATAACAAAATGCAACCAATGGAGTTTTGGAATTACTTTGCTGTTGTCTTGCTCTCTAATCCTAACGGAGGATAGACACGGCCTAGAATCCTTCGACGTGAAGTAAAGTATTGAAGCACAAATGACAGAGAAAGAAAAAGAAAGAGGGAGAGGGGAAGAAATGCATTTAGCAACACACCAGCATGAACAATTATATATGTATGTATGTATGTATGTATGTATGTATGTATGTATGTATGTATGTATGTATGTATGTATGTATGTATGTATGTATGTATGTATGTATGTATGTATGTATGTATGTATGTATGTATGTATGTATGCATGTATGTATGTATGTATATGTATGTATGTGTATGTATGTATATGTATGTGTATATATGTATATATATGTATAAATATGTTAACAAATATGACAATTTTGAAGCACAAACATTTTTTACAAGAAAAGGTGTATATTTCGGACACGCCTGTGTCCTTCTTCAGCACAAACTAATATTGAAAACAATTTTCAAAAACAACAGACTGCACACGCCCATGTGCAGCGCGCGCTCTAACAACGCAACAATATACAATCAGTGTGTTACGCGTCCCAATTTAGTGTGTGTTACTTATCATTATCACCCCGCCCCACCCCAAACAGAGGGAAAATCACTTAACAAACCAAGGTCTTTATTTAGACCATTGGAATGAGTGGATAATTTAATTATCCACTTACTCTCCGCTCTTAACCTTTTTGTCACCGAAGAGTAGCCGTTACCTAGTAAAATGCATTTCAAGTTGGAAAGTGAATGATTGTGTTCATATATATATACATATATATATATATATACATATATGTATATATATATATATAACCCTGGATTGTACATTTGCTGGACATACGTTAAAATTGTACATTCAGAGGACATGGTTTTGAAAAATGTCCAGCAAATGTTCATTTTTAAACGGGAAAAATAAGGAAAACGTAGAAAACAATGCTCGTACAAGTAGATGGGGGTATACACTATTCATCATTATAAAATGGCAGATATTCACTTATGTTTCAATGTAAAGTTTGTTGTTCAAAGATTAGCTGGACAGAGATATGTCCTCCTATCGTAAATGTCCTGCTACAGTTCATTTTTAAACTAAGATATGTCCAGCAAAAGGTGTAATTTAGTGTTATATATATATATATATATATATTTATATATTACACTAAATTATCTATACAAATAAGCAAAAAACGACAAAAAATGATACTTTCATTTCCAACTTAAAACGTAATTTTTTAACAAAATATTACGAGCGTCTATTCTACTGCTCTTCTTAAGTCGCACTAAACAAAAATACAAAAGTAAGTAGGTAGGCCTTATCGGGGTTCATCGGAGCATAACAGCTCATAAAGGAGAGATCTCTATTGAGTCCTGCGGTATGAGTGTTGAGCCGTAGGATTGTTTTCAACTTTGCATCTTTCTTGGGGTATTTTGAAGTTACCATAAAGAATGGCAAATTTAAGGTCAGATACATTGTGGTCAGGGAGATTAAAATGCTCAGCCACCGGAAATCCTATTTTGTTCTGGCGTATACTCATGTTGTGGTTATTGAACCGTAGTCTGAACTTAGTGCTAGTCTCGCCGATGTAAGTGACCTGGGGACATTTTGTACAATAAAGTAAATAAACCACATTGTGTGAGTCGCGCAGTTATACCTCCCAGGTCTCAAAGTAACATTTGAGGCCTGGTGTAGGAAACTAGGCGAGGGGTCGAGATGAGAGCATACCAAGCTCCTCGCGGTTTTTTTACAGGTGGAGTTACCATGGAGAGAATCACTATAAAGCGAAGGGAGAGATGTCCGATCTAAAGTTGATCTTACGTTGCGGGGTTGCCTATAAGCAATCTGGAGGGATCGTGAAAGAGTTTTTCAAGGATGAGGCCAGAGGCTAGAATTCCCCAGGATTTTTTTATATCCTTGAAAAGGGGAAGGAGAGAGGGGTGGTACGTAGCAACAAGGGGTGTTCTGTCTAACGTTTTCTTGTGTCGGTATGAAAGAAGGTTAGATCTACGTAGCAACATAACCCTTTGGAACTGAGAACATAATAAACGGTACGGGTATCCCCTTTTGAGAAAGAAGCCCATAAGTTCAGTGGACTTATCTAGAAAAATGTGGTCATTGGAACAGATACGACGATATCTGAGAAGCTTACTGTAGACTACAGAGATTTTAGTATGCCGTGGGTGGAAACTGTTAAAGTGGAGATATGAGTGACTATCCGTGGGCTTAGTATACACAGAGGTCTCTATTTTATCATCTTTACTCATCACAAGTAAGTCCAGGAAGGGAATTTGCTCAGTAGAACTTTCAGTGGTGAACGTCATAGAATCATGAAATTCATTGGCAAATGAGCAGAAGTTCTTAAGTTCTCTTTCACCCTTATCCCATAGCATGAAAATATCGTCTATATAACGTTCATAGAATAATGGTTTGTAAGGGGACGTCGTAAGGATGTCCTGTTCTAAGTAGTGCATCAAAATATTAGCATAGGAAGGAGCCATCCTAGTCCCCATAGCGGTGCCTTTGATTTGGAGGTAATGGCGGTCATTGAAGACAAAATTTGTTATGCTCAAGGATAAACTTGATTAATTGTGACATGTCTGTATGATTAGTGATGCCATAAGCTGCCATTAACTTATCACATGCCAGAATGCCCTCGTCATGGGGGATATTTGTATATAGGGCGGAAACGTCCATGGTGACCAGAATGACTCCTTTGCCTATGGTAGGAATAGCATTAAGTTTGATGAGAAAATGGGTACTATCTTGAATGTAACTGGGTATGGTAAAGAGAAGAGGTTGTAAAAATTGTAAATATACATGTATGTATGTATGTATACATATATATATATATATATATATATATATATATATATATATATATATATATATATATATATATATATATATATATATATATATATATATATATATATATATATATATATATAATAATTGAATGACACCACGTACTGGAGCCTGAGATCATGAGTTCGAATCCTGCCGTCGCCTGATGAGTCCCAAAATAGGCGGCGATAGTGCCAGCTCACTAAATTTAGAACGTAACGGTTGACGTTATGGTTTACCACCAGATTTTGACGTCATCAACGGTCATGTTATCGGAAAATGTAATTGATTTTATTTTCCTCGATGCATACAATATCGTAATGGTCTAAAAGGTGAATATAGGTTGGTCTCATGGTCATATTTTACAAGGTAAACACGGCAAAGCATCATTTCTGGAAAGAAATCATGTTATAGGTTTACCATCTATTGTATCTTGGGAAAAGGTTTACCGTCAAATGCAATATGTGTGATAAATAAGTGGTAAAGGAAACCAATAGCTGATAAAGGTTTACAGAGTAAATTACGCTCCAAATAGATCGACGTATATGTTTTAAGGATTATTTTTTTACTTATAATCTATCTCTAAGTGTGTTAATGCTCACTTTGCTGATGTTTGTTCTTTACTTCAATTTCTTTAACACCTTAAACCTATTGCTCTTATTGACACGTGTCGGTTATACTTGATATTTATCTTTGCTTACTTCTCTTCATTCTATTTTTTGTATTATTTATCATTTCTATCTTTTTCTTATCATGAGTATTAATAAATTTTTCCTTGTCTGTTTTATTGTATTACAATGTTAGCTGCTGTTAAGCTGTTTGCTTTCTTCCATTGGTCTCCGACTCTCAACTTCTTTACATTTTCTTTCATCGTACGCATTTGTTTTTAGTGTCATTGTTATTAATTAGTTATTACAGTATTATTGTTACAATTCTTTCTGTTATTTTCCTTGTCAGTGTCAATGCTTTTTTTTAAAGTGTACTAATGACTATCCCTTCTCTGTTATAGCAGTCACTGAAACCTGAATTTATAGCGATGAAATCACCTCTTTGTATATTACTCCTGGTTTTTCGTTTATCAGTCAATGTAGGAATGATAGAAGAGGTGGTGGAGTGGCACTGTATATCAGGAATGATTTACAATGTTCTGTACCAGAGGATCACAGTAGAACACTATACTCTGAATCTTTATTTATTGAAGTGTTGCAAGCAAATTCTAGGGATCTTGTTATCGGAGTTGTTTATCGTCCTCCGGACTATAGCATTGATGATTTTAACAATGAATTTCGCAAAAGTTTGGCCTGCACAACTAGTGAAAGGAAATTGGGGGTCATTGCTGGTGACTTTAATATTAATCTAATCGACGCAGACAGTGATTCCTCTGTGGCCAGCTTTGAAAATATTTTAACTCAAAATTGATTCTATCCAACAATTAGTAAACCCACTAGGGTCACTAATAATTCAGAAACACTTATTGATAATATCTTCAGTAACATGCTAAGTGTAAAAATAGAATCAACTATAGTTCAGACGGACATTTCAAATCATTATCCTATTTGCACTTTATGTTTCGGTATCAAATGAAACACTCGTTGTAAGTCCGCTGAGGGACATTTTAGGCCAAATACTAAATCATCTAACGTTTTTAAGTTAAAATCTGGCCTGGCTTCTACTGACTGGGCTGATGTGCTTTCTGATAAGCACTCATTTTGGTCAAAGTACTCAATTTCAGCAAATTTAATAGCAAGTTAACAGATACCTTTTGTAGAATCTGTCCTCCTTGTGAAGTTAAAAAACTGAAAAGTAAACAAAAGTCTCCATTGCTTACAAAAGGAATTTTAAAGTCCATTCGTACTACAAACCGTTTATACTGCAGTTATCGATCAAATCCTACGCCACCTAATTCTTTGAAGTATCGTAACTATAGGAATATGCTTACCTCAACTATTCGAATAGCAAAGAAATCTTATTTTGCGGAGTACTTTGGAAGAAATGAATCAAACAGCAGAAAAACTTGGAAAGTAATTCGTGATGTAATAAGCAATAGAAAAGTAAATCGTATGGGTATTTCTTTTGATTGTGACAATGGTCCTATAGAAAATCATATTGATATTGCAGATTACCTTAATGATTACTTTTCTGCAGTGGCTACAAAGTTAGCTAGTAAAACCGATCCAGTTAACATTGATGTTATTCGTTATCGGTATATTAATTTAAACAACCAAACTCATTTGCTTTTCGTCCTGTAACTATAGAGGAACTTTTAGTTGCCATCAGCAAGATGCAGAATGGAAAATCACCTGATTACGACAACGTAACAAATGACATTTTAAAAGAGGTCTGTAATTTTATTGTGTTACCTCCCTCTCATTTTATAAACTTGTCCTTTTCTTTTGGAGTTGTTCCTAGTAAGTTAAAAATTGCAAAAGTTATCCCTATCCATAAGTCTGGAAATGGGAGAGTTACTTCAAATTGTCGACCAGTTTCTATTCTTCCAGCTTTATCTAAGATTTACGAAAGACTTGTGTACAATATAGGCTTTGGAATTTTATTGATAAGAATAATCTCATGTTTAATAGCCAGTATGGCTTTCGTAAAAACCATTCCACTTACATGGCGTCACTGAAGTTTGTTGATGATATTGCATTTAAATTAGATAATAATGTTTAAACAGTTGCCTTATTCCTGGATTTATCAAAAGCATTTGATACTATTGACCATCAAATTTTACTTAGAAAAATGTATGTGTATGGTATAAGGGGTGTAGCTGTGAACTGGTTCCAAAGCTAGTTTGTTAGGTATAAGGGCAAAGACTCTTCTTTTAGGAATATAAATATAGGAGTACCATAGGGGTCCATTTTAGGACCACTACTATTTCTTGTATATATTAAGGACATGAGTCAGACGTCATATCTCTTGGATTTCATCTTTTTTGCCCTTGACACAAGTATTTATATTCAAGAACCTAGTATTGATAAAGCTGTAGAAACCCTCTCTTTTGAAATTAAGAAAGTGTATGATTGATAAGCGGCAAACAAATTGTCTTTAAATGCTATTAAAACTAAGCTGTTGGTACTTGCAAGTCCAAGGAGAGTCCCTCTAGATCATACGATTACGATTAATGATATGATTATTTATAGCGTACACAGTACCAAATTTCTGGGAGTTCAAATTGACGATCAGTTATCATGGAAAGATCATATTTGTGGAATCACTAAAAAATTACCTAAAACAGTAGTCTTTTCGCTAAACTGAAAGAATTCTTGCCCAGCGATACGCTTCTAACCCTTTACAATGTCCTCTTTGTTCCATATCTTAACTACAGTATATTACTGTGAGGTAACGCCTCTGATTACTTTCTCAATCAGCTTCGCATTTTGCAAAAGCGAACCTTAAGGCTTATCTGTAATGCCCCTGGGCACTCAAAGCCTCTCTTTTTCCAAAACCAAGTTCTTACCTTGGATGACATTTACAAATACCAGTTGGGAATCTTTTTATCTAATACATAAACAGAGCAATCTCCGGTCCGATTTCACCTAATTCTTCCAGACTAATAGTGATTTCCATTCTTACTCTACTAGATTCGAAAGCAGTCTTATCTTTCCGCATACTAGGACTTCTTTAGCCTCTGCAGAGTCTGCTTGGTTGAAAGTTTCTGTAAATCTTGGTTCTGCCACCTCTGAACACCCACACTGTACTGCTCTCCCGGAAGAGTGTTTACTCCCCCCACTGATAGCTGCCCTCGTGACTATTCATTTGTACATAATTACATAGAGTGTCCAAAGTCTTTCCGGCGGACGGCGATCACAGGGAAACGCTATTACTAGATGAGTACATATCCTCGGTTGGGTATAACTAGGCTGGAGCTCAAATTGTGAGGAGTGTATCAAAGGAGGAGAATTCATTCGCCGAGAAAGACTTTGCAAAGTCTAGGACTTCTTTAGTCCATTCCCAAGTAAGAATTACAGGTGTAAATTTTTCCCATTAAGCAGTCTTGCACTTTAAACATGTTCAAGAAAAAACTGAAATATCACCTGCTCGATAAATACAAGGAAGGATAGTAGTAGCACTGGTTAAACTGCGTCATTGCAAATCTATGTTTCCTCCGGCCCCCCTTTCTGGTTCTGTTTGTTAGATTTTTGTTCTTTTGTTCTTTTTTTCCCTCCTTTTCTTTTCTATAAGTTTCGATTGTATATAATCACAGACTGTACAGTGCTCTGATAGGAACCAGACTAGAAAACTGAAAACATCCTTCTGGTGTCCTCTTTCTTTCGTGTAGTATATTTATGTTTATTTTTATATCGTATGTCATGTGCTTATGCTATACTTGTTTGTTTTGCTTTGTTATTGTCACCAACAGAGGAAGGAACTGAAACTAATCAATCACATGATCAAATTTGAACATCCGAATCAACTACTCCTCTGTTTGGTTCCTACAAGGGGTTGCTATTGGGGGTACATGGGAATTCTGCTAGACAATTTTGGACTACTTTAAGAAAAAGTAGTAATAATATGTAACGATCTATGTAATAACTTTTGTAACAAACTATGTAATAATCAAAATTCAACAGGAGATCCCTGCAAGCAAAATATGTGGGACACATCTGGGCTCTAATTGGGCAGGATAGTGACCATATGCAAACATAGGTCTCATAGGGGTGCAATGTGGACTATAGGTGCTATCATCGAGATGTACTTTTACCAATTTGGTTCTCAGATTGGAGCCATCTGGACTAATCCTGTATGGCTACGTCATGAACGGTCACTAATCTCCATATATAACTTTAGAAGAGTTGAGCAGTCGTAAAACCAAAAAAATGAGCAAATAAAAACAAGAAAATTCTTCAGATTTATTGTTCAAAACGAACGTTCGAACGATATTACATCGGGCCCCGGTTCCCCCAGATGACCTTTGACCTCCACCAAAAACAATTGACTTACCTCAATGTGACAAACCCACGTACAAAGTTTGACTTTCATCTGACTTTCATCCGACTTTCCCCCGTTGAATTAGAGCGTGGCCAAGCAAGTGTCACAGAAACATAGAGTATTGCCCCCCCGTGCCCCCAGACGAACTTTGGCGGTCAATAGAGGGGACCTACATACCAAGTTTGACTTTCATTCGACTTTCCCCTGTTGAGTCAAAGAGTACCCAAGCAAGTGTCACAGACACACATACACACCAACCTGCCTGTCTAGATTCCTTGACTGACGCAAGGAACTAACAATAGATCACCGGGTTCAATTTAGGCAGTTTCCCCGGGGAAATCCCGCCCCTGCACATAATAATCTGATGGCGGTTTGAGACTTCATTGTCGAAGTGTGCAGTGCCCTTCGTGAGCATGCAGGCTAAATACGTTTAGGTCAATCAGCTACCTAAAATTAAGATTTCCCTCAACAAACAGCCTACTAGAGTCTCCCACGTACTTAGTTTCAGTTGCGATGGGTTGTCGTCGATTCATAGCGACACTGTTATACTCACGATGTCGTTTTCTTTAGTTAAAGCAGCATTTTGCGCCCGTTACTGCCACTCGACGAAAGATAATGACTGTAAAATATCATCGCTAATGACATTTGTTAATATATACACATAGCCAAATTGCCATTTTTTATTTGAAACGGTTAAATAAAAGTTGAAAAATTACAGCTTTCGTCTTTGCCTTGGAAGCTACTTTCAGCTATAAACTTACTAGGCTTCAAACTCCAACCAGGGAGTCTTCCTGCTCCACCCATACTATGATCATTTAATAATAATGAATTATAGGGCCAACGTCAGAAGTTCTGACCCTATGCCACTGGTTGTTAGTCCATTTCCCTTGTTTAGGCAACAATGAGCCTGTGTTTTTGATGAAACTTTACCTTAACCGTAGTAGTCATAACTTTACTCACATCAGTGATTGACTGAATTATCAAACAGTGCGTGGTTGCATGTAATTGATATCAAAGAAATAAATAACCGTACCGAAATCTGCTCCAGAATTCATTATTACTTACATATTCAAGTTCGCTATTGGGGGAAAAGTAAGTGAACGTTTTATAGTGTTCAAAGGATCGTCGATCGGAACTAAATACTGCGAACAGCATGGCATTGGCGAAATATCCTGAAATAGTTAGTGCTTCTAGTCCAGTAGCGTTCAAAACCTCATGACGTCACAAAACGTCATGCATAGAAAGTAACAGATGGAAGCTCTTTTTGAGTGGTTGCGGATATTCTGGATAGACTGATATAACGCAAAGGTCACGGCACTTTTAGATTATTTACGGTGGGTGGGCCTATCCTTTGGGTCCTTTGAATGTATCGTTCAACTAACTGAGCAGTCGGAAATCCTGAAATAAGCCTATCTACATCACGAGTCATTCTGTCACTTGAACGTAAAAGACTAAACCGAAAGAACTATGTGGGAGAATTTCTGATATAGATCACACAAATACGTACGGTGTGTGTGTTAGTTCTGTAACGTGTCCTTATCTGACTTGTTGTTGCTTCAGCTTCACGGACTGATCGTCATATACCGGTAAGTAAACTGAATGCGATGAACTTAAATCCAGAGATTCATTGCCCCACACAGTCCCAATCCTTTAAACAACTTACGTCTACAGTCCCTCCAACAGCCTGTCTTAAATTCCTTCACATGCAGGGGGGTTAGGCTAATCCAAATTGAAATGTGGGGGGTTAACATGTTTGACTAACTGACAGGTTTGAATAGTTATAAAGCTTCCCCGCCTGGGTTTCAGCTTTCCACTTTTCGATGGCTTCGGATACATAGGACAGGTTCAATAGGTTTTCCCCAGGGGTAACGTTTATAAACGTGACCAGACGAAAGCTCCGCCAAGCTCTGCCTTCTTATTTACAGAACTGTTCAGCGTTGGAATGAAGGATTTCTGAATGGTATTCAAAGGGCAAAACTGGTCGGAAATTGAATATTTTGAGGAAAACCATAAATCTGATGATTGACAGGTGAAGGCCGCCATTGTCTAGTGATTATGAAAAGCCTATGAAAGGACAATTCGGGGACTCGTGTCCAGGGTTTTTACCCGGGACGGCTGCTGGCCTGAGGGCATGTGTGGCAGGACTATCTAAGCCGAGCGCCACCATCTGTTGGCGCGGACAGTACAAGAAAATTTTAGACTTTTCAAACCTCCCAGATAGCTGGAAATGGCTTTTCACGGCAATCCTAAAAACTGCAAATACCCAGCCCTCAGATAGGGATATCATGTCTGCAAGTCTCAATTCATGTATAAAAAATCAGTCTAGTAAAACCTGGTAATTCATATCAAGGTTGAGGTATACAAGAATCATAATCAATTACGCATCCTCTTTCATTTTCTTTGAGTACTTTGCAAATATCTGGGGGCTGATCGTCACACACGCGCACGGACTCCTGGATAATATTTTTTGGAGGGGGGGGGGGGATTTTTGAGAGTATTTGTTTGTTACTAATTACTGGGCGGGAGCCTACAAGAAACCTTGTGGTCTTGCAAACTGCTCAGATAGTCGAAACGGTGTTTCCCGTGTGTTCTAGGCTGCACGTTCCCAGCTTCAAAAGAGGGATATCATGTCTACCATTTAATAAGAACAAAACCACTCTTTGAAAAATGGTATTACATATATGGGAATTTCCAGGGAAACGTCTCACGGAAAGTGACGCAAAACTCTCAGCGAAATTTGAGAAAATAAAAAAGTTTAGGTTGGGGAGAAGATGAAAGTGAATAGAAAGTAAACAGAAATTACCATTTGGGGTTATTTTGCTTTTTATACGTCATCGATATGACACATAAAGCTTTTTCAGTTGGGGTGGGGACTTGGTCTGAGGGCAGGTCTATCTAAGCCGAGCGTCACATCTGTTTGCGCGGAGCGTACCCCAACAATTTTGGGTTTAAACCCCACAAATGACGGGAAACGGCACTTCCAGGGTGTCCAGGGCTTCACGTACCCAGCCTTGAAATGGGTCTGCAACTTCTCACTTAATGAGAAAAACATAATTTTATGGAAAAAACAAATGGTTACAATTTGGATTGATCTTTTCTCTAATATTTATGCATTTTCTGAGATGTAAAATTAACAGCTTTTTTTTAACAGGTCATTTTCTTTTAAATAATTTTCAACTTGCAGCTGACCTTAAACAAAATCCTGTGCAATATTTTGCATCTATTGCTGTCAATTTTTTTCCCCGAGAAATTATGGTTCCAGGAAAGTTGTTCCAACAATTTTTGCTCTTATCGATTAGAGTTCCTTATTGCTAAAACCGTCGATGATTGCATGACAATGTAAAACTCATTCTTGTACCGATAACTTTTGAAAATGATAGCCACATAGAAGAGAAAAAAGATACCACACAGTAGTAACTTTGAAAGTTGGGGAAATCATGAGAAGAGTGGTGGCTGATCTAGGTCTGCGAGAGGATTGTAACCAAGGAACTGTCCCCCCCCCCCCCCTTTTGCGAAATTTTTCACAGATACAAGGTAAAGTTAGATGCAATCAAATGCAATACTTGGCTTCTTTTGAAGTCATAATACGTGCGACATTGAGATATGAAAAATTCCAACTGGTATGTCAGTATTTCTCACAATCCTCACTCCTAGAATGGAATGTGAGAAGACAAATGAAATTTCAAATTTATTGAGACTTTTATCAATCACCAGGTAACATCACCATCTGGTGCAATATTTGGCGTCTTTTTACGTCATAAAATGTGCTAGACTGAGATGTGAAAAATTCTAATTGGTATTTCAGATTTTCCGACTACCGTCTCTCTGAGTTTTTTCTCTCTTTTTTCCGGGGGGGGGGGGGGACATGAGTGTATATCGACAATTCATTCAAATACACGATCAACAACAGAATTTTGACCTCAGTTCTCCTTTTCCGGTAATTTGAAATTTAGTTGTTGTATTGATTGGGAGGGAACTTGCCACAATCTTTTTGTACACTATGAGCGTGCGCAGGACATTTCCCCTTTTTGGGCCGACATTTGCGGTGGCTACAAATTGTTATTCTGAAATAGAATGTTTTAGGAATTTACTTTTAAGGACATCATCGTGAAGTTCACTAACTACAACATCCAATCACACATCCCGACCCAAATTAAAATCTACCGGAATAGTAATTCACGAGGACCTTACGTCGACTAACCTGGCACTGGACTAGAAGTCACGATCTTCAAACAATTTAAATATTTATGAAGCTACTTTGCACTCGTTTATATTTATTTTATAGTAGTTATTCATCGGAACATCTCGACGATGTGGCTGTACCCTAATTAATAAGGTATTTACTTTTCTTTTTCTATCTTCTTTATTACTTGATGCTTTTTAGTACTGATTTAACGGATTAAAACAATGTAGACAGCAATCAATGTAATTCCCAATGTTAAGAAATTTCGAACTCCCTCAAAAATTATCTTTTCAACCATCTCCCAGCAGTTTTTGCATATAAATAGTCGTAGTCTTTGGAAGAACCATGAATCGTTTACAAATTTACTCTCTTATTGCAACTTTGATGTTGTCGAAATTTCTGAAACTTGGTTAAGGCCTGATACTCACTTGCAAATGATGAAAGTACCAAATTATAAGTTTGTTAATACTGACCGTAAAGACAAAAAGGGTGGGGGTGTGGGATTTTACATTACCAATGATATCAATTATACTATTCGTTATGCAACTCATCTCAGTAACAATTTTGAATCCATGTTAATAGAATTAATTTCTAGTCAGAGTAAAAATACTGTTATTGGTGTGATCTTTCGTCCTACCACCAGCAATATCCCTGTTTCCATCGATAGTATTTCTATCTTGGTAGATTCGTTAAATGATACCAATAAAAACTGCATCCTTATGGTGGATTTGAATATTGACTTGCTTAAATATGGCACTGATTGTAATACTAGTCGATTTGTTGACATTTTATGTTCTTCATCATTTTCGCCCTTAATTACAAGTCCAACTCGAATCAGAGAGAATTCCGCAACGTTAATCGACAACATTTTTTGTAATTATCATAATAGCTCACTAACTTCGGGTATCATAATTTCTGATATGAGTGACCATCTGCCAGTGTTTTGCATTAATCACATTAAATCGTCGACTCCCGACAATAATAAGTCTTATTTCTATAAAAGAAAAAATACAGCAGATACGTTATCCAGCCTTGCTAAATAGCTCCAACTATTCGAGTGGCAGTAATTATATCTTATAACTGATATTATTACAGCCTACGATGGATTTCTTAATGCGATTTTGTCTTCCTATGATAAGCACTGTCCCTTGCTCAAGCACAGGTGTAAGGAAAAGCGTATGTCTTCCTTGGATGACTCCTGCTATTCTTAACTCTATACGGTATAAAAGTAAACTATATAAAGCTTTCATTAAAAATCCTACTGCTGAGAACAAATTACAACAAATTTTCAATTAACAGAAACCATCTAACCAGTTTCATTAGGGTGGCAAAGAAGCAACATTACATGAAAGTATTTGGAAAAATAAAAACAGTATTGAAACAACATGAAAAGAAATTAATAAATCGCTGAATAAAACTCCCACCACTACAAAAGTTCCCAAAA
Source organism: Stichopus chloronotus (assembly GCA_021234535.1). Classification (NCBI taxonomy): domain Eukaryota; kingdom Metazoa; phylum Echinodermata; class Holothuroidea; order Aspidochirotida; family Stichopodidae; genus Stichopus; species Stichopus chloronotus. The sequence continues at coordinate 32,370,365 of CM037835.1, read as the reverse complement.
TAAACTATTATGGCAACGTCATGTCTGAGGAGAAGACTGCTGCAAGTGCATTCAATAATTTTTTTACAAATGTCGGTCCCTCTTGAGCTGAGAAGATTCCTAGATGTAATACTAATCTGAGTAACTTTTTAACAGATCCTAACATAAGTTACATTTTCCTTTTTCCCACTAATCCTTCTGAAATAATCAATATCATTGCACAACTAAAAATAAGTCTTCTGTCGGAGTTGATGGCATCTCAACAAGTACATTGCAGGCTGCCTTCCACACTATTGTGCAACCATTATCCTTCATCTTTAAGATGGTACTTGCAAGTAGTGAATTTCCTGACTCCGCCAAATTAGCTAGGGTCACTCCAATTTTTAAGGCAGGGACTTCCGATGATGTTGCAAACTATAGGCTGATCTCTCTACTTACTTCGTTATCTAAAGTAATTGAAAAACTTGTTCATTCTAGATCTGTTGCATTTCTTAATAAAAACAAAATCCTATGTTCTAATCAATTTGAATTTCGACAAAATTTTTCCACTTATATGGCAGGTGTTGATATTGTAGATTTTATCAATAATTTTTTTAACTTAAATCAGTCGACAGTTGGTATTTTTCTAGATCTCTCTAAAGTCTTCGACGCTGTGAATCATAATATATTGTTAAGTGAATTACATCACTCTGGTATTAGAGAAGTAGCTCACGACCTATTTAAAATTACCTTTCGAATCGTAAGCAATGTGTTGCAACAGGTGAACATATCTCACCCTACCTTAACATTTCATGTGGTTTTTCTCAAGGAAAAACATGTAATATTTTCGTTCTATCCTGTACTGTATAGCTTTTTCGTATTCGTATGGAGATGGAGTGGTGGGGTTGGGGTTTCGGGGAAGGAGTGGTGGGGTTGTGGTGTCTTGGATGGGGTGGTGGGATGGGGGTATCGAAATAGGGTTGTGTGGAGGGGCTTTGGGTATTTCCTGTTTTCCCTATGATTGTATTTCTGTATGGTAGATCTGGCTTGTGCAAGCTAAGCTTTTCATTCAGATTGACCATTCTCCTTTTTTTCAATATTGTTATTTTATTACATTCATTATTGTGTATTAAAAAAAGAGAAAAAATAAACGAAGGAACGAAATGTAAACTCAGAAGAAAGCAATTCTAAAATCAGACACGGTAAATAAGACTTTACTATACAAACTTAAAATTCGTTTACTTGATAATTGCCATTCGAAACGTTACAGTTACTTCATGTAAAATACGGGGTGGGGGGTTACTGGCCGAGGTAAATTTCTTCATTACTTTTGAGCTGCTTCGAAAGAAACAGAAAATATGCAATCAACGGATGTATTCCTCGTAACTAAATGTCGACCTACAATTAGTTAAGCCATTCAATCCATTACCTTCTTTTGTCCAATAACATAACATGGCGAAGAAAACGCTGCGCTAGAAGAAAATTCTGGCATTCGGGATGTTTAGATGAGTCTAACGTTGGTATTTGAACACCTAAATTCGTCACCCAGAGTTCCTTTATGACTACTTATCAGCCTAGCTATTACATCAGTCACTCACCGAAACTCTGGGGCGATATTTGTTACAATGTTCCCTTACAATTCAAAAAGTGAGCCAAAATATCTCTCTTTTACGAAATGTTGGAGGAGGGACCTTTGATGTTATGAACCCACCTATTGAAATTGGGGGGATGTGTCCCCTCATCCCCTCCCCCCAGGATTGACGCCCATATCCACATCTGCAATTGAAACAATGGGCATGTGTGTATGCTGAGTAATATGAATTATTCTGCATCTTGGATTTGCTGTCAGTCAAAGAGGAGGACCAATTCAGAATTTTGCTTTCCACCAGCCAAAAAAATGTAACTTGGGGGATGAGGGAGTGCCTGTTAGTACATCGTTCTCCTAATGCAGAGGAAAAACCTATAGTCACCGTTAGGCTCTATTGAAATTAATTGCAAAGCAGTTGGACCGTGATTTCATAACTTTCTACATGCTCGGCAAGGCACGCGATATCATCGATTCGAAATTAATTATCATGAAGTTACCACTAACTTAATTGCTTTGCAGGAATTGCTTATCACCGCAAATTACCTCTGTCAGCCTTATCCCTATACTCACGGTATCACCAAAGTCATAAAATATATCTTAGGCGAACAATAGGCGGTCAGCAGTGTTCTTTTCGACCTTTGTAGCTAATGTAAGGCTACTATGTACTCATAATTATTTTGTGACAATTTCGTACCACTGGTCCTGAATAGGTGAGATCTTATACCTTGACTAAATGCAATTAACAACACACCTTCACATTTTTTGTTATTGGTCATTACTGCCATAAAGTAATCATGGCTTTCGTGTGGTTGACACATGCCAGATGTAAAGTCATTGTTCTAAAAACAGCTTGTAATCTTGATAAACTTTTGGTTTTGTCAATACAACGTCTTAGGCCTAGGTTAACTCGACATGGGAGTCGTCGATGTATACCGTGGTATACAAAGTACTCGTTACCTGGACGATTGTTTTTTAAAAAAAGAAGGAACTCGACATTTTGAAAAAAAAATGTCGAATTGTAAATATAGTGTTAGAAATATAGTGTTAGAAATAACTTGTTATCCCGACAAAGAAAAAAAAAGTCGAGATACCGAAAAAGTTGTCAAGATATGATATTTTTTTGGTCGAGTTAACACAAGTCAGTGTTTCGACAAAAACAAAAGTTGTCGAGATAACAAGTTTTTTCTTCTATATGTTTTTTCGACGATTTAATTGACAATTTTTTCCAAGACCTTGCCTTGTCTAAGTCGTTATCTCAACAAAAAACAAAATTTTGTCGAGATAACAAGTTTTTCTATCAAGATTACATCTCCTATGTCGCCTAATGTCCTCCAGATATATGTCATATTATGAAGTTAACCTTTCTGAACCCCACAAGGCCCACAACCTTTGGCAATATCACCCACAAGCTCTTCCGGCTCTTTCCGGTGTACTGGAAAAAAGCCGCTGAATGTGTTATGATTTCATATTCAAACTTACAATGAAGGTTACTGTCAATGACAGTATTGTAGAACCTCCGTAGATTACACTGAGGCACTGTGGTAGCCAAAAGTATGTGGTAGCCAAAAGTGTCTAAGAAAAATTTGCTTTTAATGTGCCTCAACAAGCGCTGCTCATTGTTGCTCATTTCTCCATGAACTTGGTCGAATCAAGTTGGTGACAATTAAGTGGATTAAAAATCGATGAGTCAATTGGAATGGCTTTACCTAGCGAATGGCGTTAGTGTGAAGTGCGTGATCAAGTCTGCTAACAACGCCTAACCAATCGCAGCCCCATATACTGTGTCAGTGTGCGTTTTAGCACTGCCGTGTGTCACAGTATATATGATTCAGAGACTATTTGAAACTGACAAATACAGCCCACGCTCAGTACCCTTGTTGGATGCACCATGATCATTCACACAATACTGTACAGTAGCTCCATAGGCTTAGGTCCTATACTATGCCAGCACTTTGCAAAAGTTAAAATGTGTTTGTTGTCGCAGCCTAGACCTTTTTCACCTTTTTGTCTTTTGCCAGTTTTGATTTGCAAAGTACATTTGCCAGAGACGTGCAACTGTTGAGGATTGCATTGTGAAATGTATTTTCTCCAGTACAGTATGTTGAAGTACCGCATACAGTCCCTGCATCATGGTTCCAATTCATTTCAAGTTTGCAGATGAAGCTACACATGTCTATAGCTCTCCTCTTGTGTTTGCAGAAGATGCCCCCATTGCGTTAATAATGCAGCCATTTGGAAACTGTATTCCTTCATTAATACTTTCCAATGATACTTTTCATTAATACTTTTATACTTTACAATATACTGTGTAAATCCTTTAGTGTTAATAAATTGTCATCATATCTATTGTCCTAATTTGTTTATACTTGTCTTTCTCCACGAGAAGTGTATAGTAGATGCTTTTAATTTTTTCAGTTGTGCCTCTTGGATATTTGCACTGCAGAGCAAAACGTGGACTATACAAAATTGAAAATCTTCCATAGCCGCAGCAGTTGAGAATTCAGATTAGAGGTTGATCTTCATCTGTAAATTATTTGCATTAAGCCACGTAATTGAGATTTCTTTTGTCTTTCATGAAGGTATAACAGGCGTCAATTAGAGCTCAACAGGGGTCAAAGTATGAAAACCAATACAGGCCATGTTGAAAGGGGAAAAAAGAAACCAGTGTTTTTTCTCTTTCAAAAGTAGAATTACTAATCGAAAATACAGTAGTTGGGTGCAAACTACTGCAGTAAAATGTATTATTGAATGTTGTTGAATGTAAGTGTTAGACTCTGTCTGGTCTTAGACTCATCCCATCTGTGTTCCTTAACCATGACAGCCCCTGCATCCCCCCGTCCCCTCCACGTCCTGTCTGCATCTTTGATCCTAAGGGGTTCAAGTCAGATGCATCTCGGTATATGTTCACACTATTTTGTTATCTGTTTCCTTCGTGCACAGTGCTTTCTACATGAGACCGGACAAGGACCGGAATCTCAAACGTCAGAAGAAAAAGACGAAAAACAGAGATGGAAATTTTTAAAATAGGGCTGTTTCTATTTTTTTATATAGAAAGTGCCAACTCATACTGCAATTACACCGGTAAGCAGCATATCACATATATGGTTGAAATGGAATAGAAACCTGCATGTGCATGTACTTTTGTCATTGCACTTCAGTGTATGTAGATACAGTTGGTGGTTCAGGACAAAAGCTTTTACAGTAAACTACTGTAATTGCCCTGTTTCTCTTGAAATTGTTTCTTTAATTTGCCAACTGTTTGGTTCAATTTAACAATGTAGAAGTGTGAGTAAATTTAAGATGTAATTCATGATAGATTTAACAATTGGGCCTAAGTAATGCATACAAGTGTGGTCACATAATCTTTCACTGTTTATCATTCACGGCATATTGTAGGAAGTTGGTAATAAACACCAGAGTGACGTTCATCACAGCGCAAGTTACACACCATCGTAATTAACGTAATACCCTTGAATGGATATACGTAACACCCTTATGAAAGTTGTTTGAAGTGACTTTATCAGTTGATCATAGGATGCAAATCATCGTTGTGAATGACAATTATCGTTGGATCACCATCTCACACACACTGCGTGTCTCAAAATCAGTACTACGCCCAACGTTGAATTTACCACACCACGTTGTTATCAGAGATGCCTTGTGTAGTTTTGTGAAATTCCCTACCTTTTTGTAACGGATCCCCTTTGTGTCACATACAAATGAATGTTAATGAGTGTGGGCGTGAGTAATCAATTATGGTTTTTGAGAATAGTACTACAGCATTTTACAATATATACAGTAAAAAGTTGCTACATTTTTTTTTTCATTTAGGTAGCAATTTGGACTGTCAAGTGTCTGTGTGGAAAGTTGAGATGTGATACTTTATATTGTATTCCCTGACTGTCATGATGTGGTTGTGCTGTACTGTATCCTCCAAAATCCTCATAGATCTCAATTCAATGTGCAGCTTTATAAGGTACAGTGAGTGGCCTCGATTTCAAGCCAAGAAGATTTCTTGATTCTTAACCATGCTACTGTCTGTTTTCAGTTGTCGTGTAGCGTACATGTGGCACGCACAATTTTCACTCATACCATTTACAATGCAAATACTTCCGGGTAACAAATTACTGTATGTATGGTTATAGTCCATGCCATGGTCAAAAATGTCTTTCTTGCATTTTTTCCATTTATCTGCTTGCAGTGGTGGCATGACGGGGTTGGGGCATTTTCCCCAGTTAGAACCTGTACCCACCAGATCCCCCAACTTAGATGAAGTTACCTGATAAATATACTCGACATGTATTTATACCCTTTTTATATTTATGATGTTGCATTAACCCTTCATTCTTGACTTAATTTTTCACGGTCCCAGAAATATGCTAAAACCTCAGTGTTTGTGGGAACTTTCTCCTTGAACCCCTGGACCTAGAAGGCACTTTTTCCCCGGATCCCATCAGGGGTCATTAGTCTTCATGTAGTCAACGTAGAAGAATAACAAATTAATTAAATCATTTGAAATCTTTGCATGTAATGATGCAATTTGAACTAAAATGTACTAATTCTGAGACTTAATTTTTCACCCAAAGATATGCTAAAGCCTCAGAACTTCTGAGGCCTTCTCACCAGGAGCACTGGACCCCACTAGCTAAGTTCTTTTGCCGTCCATTTGCCCCTTCCCCTTAAAATGTAAAATCCTGGTGCCCTGACTGCATTTCTTTCTGATGCAGACTGCACATACACCTTACACTCTAAAACGTCCATTTTGCACTCGCAATGGACACACAGTTACAAAAGATACTATGTTTTGCATATCAACTTAGAACTATTTCCAGTCAGCAAAGCGAACGATTTTGTTTTCAATAACTAAAAAAAATCACTTTACTTTCTACTTACGAAGGTTGCATGATGACACTTCTGAGTCAAAGAAAGCCAACATCGGCTGTGGTCCAACCAATGGTGGGCCAAAATGGGTTATTAGAAGAAATTTGTTTCCACAATTGTAGCCTGCTGCACACTTTTGCTACACAAAATAGCATGGCATTCAGTTATAGAAATTTTCCTCCCCAGTGCTGGTAAACATGCATGTCTATTTCCTGAGGAGGGAGTCTAAATTTTCCCACATTTTCTTACATATATTTTTGTACAACAGAAAAGCTCATTTTAATCAAGTGCCAAACTTTCCTCCAAAAGTTCACAGATTTCTCTTCAGTTACTCAAGTTTCGCAGGGAGGAGCCTCCAAGTTTTCCAAATTTTTCCACGTACCGTATACATATTCCTCCGCTTTGACCCCCTCCGCTACCCAGTATCCACTTTACCACCAGTTTTGCCCTCCCAAACAAAGGGCTCGAATCCACTAGTGAATGTGAATGTTTTGCTTGTCTCGATTGAAGAGGGACAGCTCTCAGCAAAAGTCATGTCAACTGTTTTCAGCACCTGCTGTACAGTACGCATGCAGTGCTTATAACCTCATCCAACTTGAAGAAATGTCACTTAGTGTAATGTTATACCAGGGAGTTGCCACTAGAGCAACTCCCTGGTTATACTGTATCATTGGGCTCTGAGTACCAAACTTATTTAAAAGCTAGTAAGATCTTTATACCAGGTTTTGGTTTTGGTGTTACATTTAAATCTTTGCATTCAATTGGCTGTTTGTGTGTTTAAATGTTCACATGCAATAGGTAGTATTAGCTCAGGTAAATACTACAGTATATCTTTGGAAAAGTTCCAGCAATCCTTTCTTCCTGGTTGGTGCAGTACCATCTAGGCAAACCACAGAAACTGTAAAGTAAGCCAGTTGTATGCTGGGGATCATAGGTCACTTATTGGCGGCCTGTAGTACTCGATGCCCACTTTCATATCACAATTGAGGTGTTCATGAGAATATGAGCTCAAATGACCCAAATGACTCAAATGAAAAAAAAATTGAATAAAAAAACGGTTGTTCTATACACTTTACGTGGATTTAATCAACAGTCTTTTTTTTTTTTTTTTTGCAGATATTGTGCACTGAAGAAGCATATACTGTATGCAGACATCATCCCCTGTCTATTTTAAATGATTGTCTCAATGACAAATGGGCAGTTTTATTTGCATCAGCTCGCAAAGTGTTGGATCACTATTTACCTGTAGGTTTACAGTGGTTCATGTGCATTTAAATATGAAGCTCAATCAACTACTGAAACCTGCTAATTTTATTAATTTGGTACTTTATCTTTATACTCCGTTATCAGAGGAACCTCATTTCCGGCATGGTGAATACTCTACACTCGAATGGGCATACGCTGGAGTTGATCAGTGCTTGTATCTGTGCAATTCGAGCAAAGTTTGTGATGTCACATGGTACAAAGACGACCAGCCGTTAGATTTCGCTGACAATCGAATCGGCAGCCTGGACTCCAAACACGTAACGATCTGTATTTCGTCAATTCGGTCGTCAGACGAAGGCGTTTACACATGTGTTGCCAGGAACAACATGGGCTCTGTCAACAGAAGTGTGTCTCTCGGGGTTTATGGTGGCGGTTAGTGGATGATTATTAAGCTCAGCTTACATCAGCGATTAAGATATGTAATTAAGATAATTACGTCTACATCAGGCTTCCCCACTTCCTCTTCGTGTGATATGTGCAAACGTTTTGGACAATACAAATGTCCACAGAGAACCAGAACACCTCGAATATAGACTATAGTAGGCTAATATAGAAGTAAAAAAACGGATAACGGTTTCCATACGAGTCACATCTGTATTGTCCACATGAAAACTATGTGTTAGCCCAATTGAAACTATCTGGTGAAATCTATATCTTACTCCTTTTTAGGTCTGTGATTCGCCACCGCCACAGTCTGTGACTATTGAGTCTGTTTATTAGTTCTGACCATCATTCCTAGGAATCACAATGGGATTAAAGCAAGACAAAAAGAGCAGGTGCCCATGCTCCTTTCTTACCTTTTAGGGGCCCAAAAAATGTAGAGTATCCTTAAATTTACATTCGTTCCTCGCTGGAAGGAATCCATCCATTCACGCTGTCATGAATATAAATGTGTTAACATAAAAACAACTGTCCATGTGGAAATAATATATGGGTGGGGTGCTCAGATACTGTGTCAAATGTTCCGAAGCTGCATTATGGCGCCGCACCCCAACACACACGCACGCACACACTCCAACACACGCATACTTACAGCGGGTGACCATATTAAAGTGCAGTCCGACTCTGAAAGGAATAAAACGAAACATAGGCCTACCGTACTACATAGCACAACGGACATCGTTAGACAAACATCGCCATGTACGTAGAAAAGCACTTGGTGAGTCCCCACACTCTCTGTGACACCAGGGAGCCGCTAAATAGCAGCTCCCTGGTGACACTTCCTAACTGATCTAAAGTCTCCAAGAATTTGTGAGGGCAGCAAACTATTTTCCAAAGATAAGGCATATAGTCGAACACCAAAACTGGGCTGGTAACCAACATCAGTATATAGAGCTGAACGTCTGAGTAGCTGTCACAAATCTATATTAATAAATTGAAAATGACTCATAATGTTCTCTAAAATTCCTCTAGTTTCTTAGCTCATGTAAGGCTTCAAGTATGACCTCTTCTTCTGCAGAGGAATCTCCATTTTCTTGACTGGTTTTATCTTAGTTCTACAAGGGAGCTCTTACTTATATGGAGAAAGAAAGGTACGCTTTAAAACTTGACAGCGCCAAGGTCACACCGTAATCTGTTCTTTTTCAAGTCTCAGTTCCTTCCTTTGTTACCTACAAAGGATAATATCAAAGCAAAACAAACAAGTGTAGCATAAGCACATGACATACGATACAAAAATAAACATACATATACTAAACGACAGGAAGAGGACACCAGAAGAAAGTTTTCAATTTTCTGGTCTTGTCCCTATCAGAGCACTGTACAGTCTGTGATTACATACAATCGAAACTTATAGAAAAGAAAGGAGAGAAAAAAGAACAAAAGAACAAAAATTTAACAAACAAAACCAGAAAGGGGGGCGGGAGGAAACATAGATTTGCAATGACGCAGTTTAACCAGTACTACTACTATCCTTCCTTGTATTTATCGAGCAGGTGATACTTCATTTTTTTCTTGAACATGTTTGAAGTGCAAGACTGCTTAATGGGATCGGGTAATGAGTTCCAAAAATTTACACCTGTAATTCTTACTTGGGAATGGACTTAAGAAGTCCTAGTATGCCGAAAGATAAGACTGTCTTTGAATCTAGTAGAGTAAGAGTGGAAATCACTATTAGTCTGGAAGAATGAGGTGAAATTGGACGGGAGATTGCTCTGTTTATGTTTATATAAAAAGATTCCCAGCTGGTATTTGTAAATGTCATTCAAGGTAAGAACTTAGTGTTGGAAAAAGAGAGGGGCATTACAGAGGCCTTAAGGTTCGCTTTTGCAAAATGCGAAGCTGATTGAGTAAATAATCAGAGGAGCTACCTCACAGTAATATACTATAGTTAAGATGTGGAACAAAGAGGACATTGTAAAGTGTTAGAAGCGTATCGCTGGGCAAGAATTCTTTCAGTTTAGCAAAAGACGTACTATTTTAGGTAATTTTTTAGTGATTCCTCAAATATGATCTTTCCATGATAACTGATCGTCAATTTGAACTGCCAGAAGTTTGGTACTGTGTACGCTATAAATAATCATATCATTAATCGTAATCGTATGATCTAGAGGGACTCTCTTTGGACTTGCAAGTACCAACAGCTTAGTTTTAATAGCATTTAAAGATAATTTGTTGGCCGCTAACCAATCACACACTTTCTTAAATTCAAAAGAAAGGGTTTATACAGCTTTATCAATACCTTATCAATACCTTGAATGTAAAGAGTTGTGTCATGGGCAAATAAGATGAAATCCAAGAGATTTGACGTCTGACTCATGTCATTAATATATACAAGAAATAGAAGTGGTCCTAAAATGGACCCTTGTGATACTCCTATATTTATGTTCCTAAAAGAAGAGTCTTTACCCATATACCTAATAAACTGTGTACGATCACTTAAATAGCTTTGGAACCAGTTTAAAGCTACACCCTTTATACCATACATACACATTTCCCTAAGTAAAATTTGATGGTCAATAGTATCAAATGCGTTTGATAAATCCAGGAATAAGCTGTTTATTAGAGATTTTTCTTATCAATAAAATTCCAAAGCTTGTTGTACACTATTGTACAGTTTTTCGTAAATCTTAGATAAAGCTGGAAGAATAAAAACTGGTTGATAATTTGAAGTAACTCTCTCATTCCCAGACTTATGGATAGGGATAACTTTGGCAATTTTTAACTCACTAGGAACCACTGAAAAAGAAAAGGACAAGTTTATAACATGAGAGAGAGGTAACACAATAAAATTACATACTTCTTGTAAAATGTCATTTGTTACGTTGTCGTAACCAGGTGATTTTCATTCTGCTTCTTGCTGATGGCAACTAAAACTTCCTCTATAGTAACAGGATGAAAAGCAAATGAGTTTGGAATATTTAAATTAAAGTAACGAATAATATCAATGTTAACTGGATCGATTTTACTACACTCAGAGAATTATTCACTTAAATTATGTAAAATAAGAACTCCATAAATTTTATGTAAAATTAATGTAAGCAGTATTTGTAAATTTTACATAATTTTGGTAAATTTTACTACATTTTAGTAAAATTTTTATATCATAATGTAAGACTTACATTAACTTTGTGTAAAATTTTACCAAAAAGTGATGGAGTTCTTATTTTACTTTACGTTTTTCTGAGTGTAGTTAACTTTGTAACCACTGTAGAAAAATAATCATGAAAGTAATCTGCAATATCTACAGGATTTTCTATGGGACGTTTGTCACAATCCAAAGAATTACCCATCAGATTTACGTTTCCATTGCCTAATACGTCACGAATTCCTTTCCAAGTGTTTCTGCTGTTTGATCCATTTCTGCCAAAGTACTCAGCAATATAAGAATTCTTTGCCATTTGAATAGTTGAGGTAAGTATATTCATATAGTTACGATACTTCAAGGAATTAGGTGGCGTAGGATTTGATCTAGTAACTGCAGTATAAACGGTTTTAGTACGAATGGACTTTAAATTCCTTTAGTAATCCATGGAGACATATGTTTACTTTTCAGTTTTTTACCTTTACAAAGAGGACAGTTTCTACAAAGGGCATCTGTTAACTTGCTATTGAATTTGGTGAAAGCTGACTGAGCATCGTTATCAGACAGCACATCAGCCCAGTAGATAGAAGCCAGGCCAGATTTTAACTTAAAAAGGTTAGAAGGTTTGGTATTTGGCCTAAAATGTCTCTCAGCGGACTCACAACGAGTCTTTGATTTGATACCCAAACCAGGGAGCCTGCTATTTAAATAGCAGCTCCCTGTCCAAACAAAAAGTGCAAATAGGATAATGATCTGAAATATCCGTCTGAACTAGCTGATTCTATTTTTACACTTAGCATGTTACTAAAGATATTGTCAATAAGTGGAATTATCAGTGACCCTAGTGGGTTTACTAATTGCTAGATAAAAGAAATTTTGAGTTAAAATATTTTCAAAGCTGGCTACAGGAGAATCACTGTCTGCGTTAGGTTAATGTTAAAGTCACCAGCAATGACCCCCAATTTTTTTTCACTACTTATACAGGCCAAAATTTTAAGAATTTCATTGTTAAAATCATCAATGTTATAGTCCGGAGGATAACAAGACTTTAGAATTTGCTTGCAACACTGCAGTAAGTAAATATTCAGAGCATAGTGCTCTACTGAGATCCTCTCTTACAGAACATTGTAAATCATTCCTGATATACAGTGCCACTCCACTACCTCTTCTATCATTCCTACATTGACTGATAAACGAAAAACCAGGTATATTATACAAAGAGGTGATTTCATCCTATAAATCCATGTTTCAGTGACTGCTATAACAGAGAAGGGATAGTCATTAGTACACTTTAAAAACAAGCAGATACTGTCGAAATTTTTACGTAGTCTCCTAGCATTTGTATGCAATACAGAAAAGTTTTCCCCTCTCGAATAAGAAAATCAATGAATTTTTCAGGGCTTGTACAAGTACAATTTGTAACAGGTAACAGATTTGTAATATCAGAATCGTTTGGATCTGAGGTCATCACTTAAAAAGGTACAATAAAGAAAACAAAATTAAAAAATATACCTCGTTTGAAAAAGAAGAAAGGGAAGGCAGCGAAAGTATCCCCTTAGTCATACAAACAACACAAAAAGCAGTGAAGGAGTGAGGCTAGCGATAGAGAGATTTATAAGGTTTTCACATCATTTAGACCGGTTATTCGTCGTTTGGTTTCAGTGACATCACTGCCTTTGAGTAGGCCGTATATGGTGCCATCAATGGACCAGGTATAGCGCTAAGTTACTCGCTGTCAGGTCTTCGTTAATTCCGGTAAATCTCAAATCTTTATATCATTCTTGACATTTCTAAACATTTATACCGGATTATTGACTGAAAGCAGTGACGTATTTGTTGTCTGTCTGTTACAGGTATACAATTTCTCTTATAATTTTCCCTACTACTACAGCATTGCCAGTAATCACAAATCACTTTTTCGACCTTTCGAGCGCTGATTCTGAGCAAGCTTCTCGTTCAAGGATTAGCCGACGTAAATGATGTTGCTAGGTGAACTATATCGAATAAAGGAAAGGATTCCCTTTGAGCCAATTACAAAGCTTACTGTAGTGTTAAGTCGTAGAAATAAGTACACAGAAACAAAGAGTAATCTCTGCTACACATATTCTCTACTCTTCTACATGGTATTCAGTTGAAGGTACAATTCAGACTGATCCTTACATAATTAAAGAAGTCTACTATAAACAGCACATAAACAATGGCTGCTATTGTCCTTGTACCACCCAGTGAGTGATACTCACGAGATGTGGAGGGAAAGGTGACACATGATCCCCAGGGTGCTATTTAATGTCACAGTGACACTAATTTGTTACTGAACGCCACCACACTTATCTTTTCTCAATTTGGGATGTCTTAAAGTATTAGCATTAAGGGACTTTTCCGTACTCACTCCATCTAAACAACAGCTCCCTGGTTCTATACAGCTAAACTTGCTTTCTGCTTGTCAATAGTTCTCGCACTCCTATCCCACGAGGAATTCCATTTTGTTCATATTAACATTTTTGGGTATCGATAAGATGATTGTAAAAATTTCTCTTTTACCATATCATTATTATTCGTCCTTTTCTCTTCAGATCTGCAGTTACAATCTTTTTATTTTTTTTTTCAAAGTATTCTATACCCTCATCATTGCTCAACGCCTCGTCTACAATTACCCTACAAATGGGGATTTCCCTTGTTTAATATGCTTTATTTCAACCTTGCCCACAAGTCTCCGTCTTCTCTTGTATATTTCTGTACACAAACAAAGGGCGTGTCTACGTGTAAGTTATTCAATAGGAACCCTGCCGCTGTACGATAAATAAATACATAAAAAGTTTCAGTTACGGGGGGGGGGGGCATGAAAAGTCGACATTCCCAATTCAACCTGCCCGCAACTCCTTATCTCGGACTACTCAAATATTCAGCATTAAAGCCGACCGTAAAAAAAGAAAAACAGATTTTAAAGTCAGGGAACACAAAGAGGAACCCAGGGTGACGTAAAGGAACCAGAAGGGAAGATAAAAGAGAACCACAAAGCCTGAGGGGTAGGGAGTTAATAACCCACCAGTATATTACTACCAGACTAGATATCGTTGACAGGTATTACTAAAAATGAGATATTACAAGGGTTTTTTAAGCAAGGTTAGAATAAGTTTATATTAGGCCCTTTAATTACCAGTGGTATATACATACATCTAAATAAGGGCTGGTATTAAACAACAATATAGCGCAGTCATTAGATCTTATACGTCTCCACGCCTGGATCCACAATTAGTCTATAGTTACAAGATAGAGGTATGTTTTACTGCATGTCCTGTGTTCGATTTTTTTTTAAAAGTCTCATTACCTATAGATGTAAGTATGCCATAAATTTGTTACACCTGAAAGTTTCATTCTGGTCATTCTTGTTTTAGTATTTCTTTGACCTGTTACATCTTTGTAGTACTTATTCATGTAAATTATTTCTTAATAAGTTTGCCAAGCATCGCCACAAATTTTACATAGGATGTAAGCAAATATGGTATTACTTGGCATACCCTCTAATAGGGTTTTATGGGTTTCATCATACGCATTAATACAGAACAACCGGTACTTTAAACAGTTCCCTGCTTTGAATGCGGTAGTATTGATTGTTGGAGCAATTCCATCAGATTCCTTCACAACTTGGTAGGCGACTACCGTAAGATGGGGAAAGACATATTTCAAAAATTTTTATTTCATGCGCAAAGTCAATAGGACGTCCTACAGACGATAGCAATGGTAATTTATTTCTCAATATGTTTGCCAAGCATCGCCGACAAGCTCGAGTATGGAATTACTTGCTGTACTCTAAATAGGTGTTCATTGGTTTCATTATATGCATTACAGAATAAATAGAGTTGATTGGCAATTGTAATACTTTGAAATGACCCCCTACCGGTAATTCAAATGCGGCAATATCGATTGTTGGAGCAATTCCATCAGATTCCTTAGCAACTGGGTAAGAGAACTATCGAAGGATACACGATTCGGACGTTTTACTTTTTTAAATGGTGAAAAAGGGGTGAAAGACATATTTCACAAATCCAATTTTATACCATGGGCAAGGTCAACAGAAGATAGCAAATCGTATCTAAGAAATGTTAACTGTCGAGTGGCACGTATTGTCAAAGTATATTTACAAAAACACAAATATATTCATATTATTCAAATACTGCTTCTTCATGTAAACCTTGTAACATTAAATAAACTCTCAGAAGGTCTTGTTTTAATGCACTTAGTGATATTTAATAGAGCTTGAATATAGTCTACATCCCTTGTTTTAACAATGGCATAAGCGCATGATAAACGTAAATGTATTAAACGAAAATTCAAAAGAATGTGCATCAACTGTGTTCAATGGTGAATGACAAATCAACTCAAATGTTTCCCAATGTTAAAATATACGACATGGCCATTGCTATTCCCGAACTGTACAAATCAGCTGAACTCTGATACTAGTCTGTCTTTATATATTTCGATTAAAAATTTGGTAGCGAAACTCGTTATGTTTAACGTTGACCTTGCTGATCTTCACTAAACTCTTGGTTTGCCGTTGGTAGTCAACTTTTATTATTCAACTTTTATTTTAAAGTTGTAAATGATAAAGAAATATTGAAAATATAAACCACATCTTAAATGTACAAGTTAGGAAGTCTCCTCACTTAAGTCTTTAAGTAATTACGAGTAACATTGACCTATATAGAAAATAACAAATTCCACACTTTTTGCACCATTTCTGCAGGATAAACAAAAATTTTACTGAGTAATTCTTTAGCGCCAGTTGATTCAAGAAAGTCCGCTATTGTCAGAGGCAAAGCCACTACTCTGTTACATATCAAGAGTAGGGGTTTTCCCTCGGAACTGACCATGTGAAAAATATAGACACCAAATTTGATCCAAATTAGAACCGTTGGTTAGTGGGTAAGTTAGGTGTTAACCTAACGTCGTAAAATAACTGCCCTTCAAAGCCTAAATTGTTTTACAGTCAGCGTGCTACTATGTAGTTCCTATAAAACAGATATTTGTTTTGATCATCCAGGTGAGTTTACTAGTGTCGAGGACCATTACCGTCTCCACGAGAACCTGAAGCTGGGAAATGGTGGTCGCAAGCTGTTGAGACCGACAAATGATGTACGCTATACTGTGGGAGTCGGACTGAGATTTGCGCCAGTTCATGTTGTTTTGGTAATATCACTTCAAGTATTCCACAAGAAGTGCACGATCAAATGTACCTTAACATGTCCAAAGAACTATCATCACATACCCAATGGACACATTTGTGTATACATTGTCTCCTCCTTCCCATAAGAAGTATACAGGGAGGAAATGCAGATATTCTACTTACTTGAGCGGTTAAAGTCGCCAAAAGTATACTTAAATGGTAGCCCACCTTACACCCCTTGAAGTATTCAATCGAAACTTGGTGGGCCCTTATGTGGGGGTGCGTCATGATATACAAATGACATAGGTCGGGATTACCCACTAGGGTTATGGGGTGAGAAGGTGCTCCAAATGTATGTGCGTGTGTGCGTGTGTGTGTGAGTGTGTGTGTGTACAACTGAAATTTTGTCACGATGTCTTTCTAGACGGTAAGTTGGATGGACCTCAAACTTGTTGGGTAGGTGCCCGGGTATGAGGTGTACTGTTCGCCGGACCGATGGCGTCATAAGTCAAAGGTCATGAAAACGAAAAACACATTTTTAGTACTCTCTTTAGTCTCAATGTTTGAGTTGTAAAACTACCATATATAGATAGTAGAGGATACAGGATTTCTTTGAAAATATTGATGACGTCACAAGATCAAATGTCACGTGGTTAAAGGTCACAACGGAAAAAAAATGCTCTGAACAAGTGTGTAACGATCTCCTTCTAGATGACAAAGGTCTGTCCACACAGGATGCGTTGCGTTCCGTTCCGGATACGACACGTTTTTTTTTTAGCGTATCCTTCCGGACACGTCAAGACGCATGCCTGTCTGTACAGGATGTGTTCACACTACCTCAATATCGATACGTCACTTTGAGATGCTGTGTGTAGTTTCCAATGACAATGCATGCTGATTGACAAAAAGGTGTATTTAAATCGTAGGATGCCAAGAAAATTTGAGAATTAAATACATACTAGCTAGTCGCCCTTGCCATTGGTCATGCTTTACAGCAGTCATCGACACAAGATGTGGAAGTTTGTGAAAAAATGTAAAATTTGATTTGATTTATTCCTAAACACATTCAGTTTGTCACAATCTATCCGAATTTGTACAAAATCATTCAAAGTTGGTTTATCTCGATGGATTTCATTCAGTGGCTTACCCAGCATTTCTCTCATGGAAGTCTAGGGACATGCAGTATGTTGCGTGATCGCAGGCCTGGGGGAGGTATCTCAGTGGAGGGGGTGTTCCCCCGGTTTGAAACATTAGATGTACTTGCATGCAATCTGGTGCCACATTATCTACCTTTCGAAGTAAAATTTCTGTCACAAAGTTTGCGAATTTTTAGGAAAAAAAAAACAAATGGGCATCAGTGGATTGATTAGAATGGAAATATTCTACAGTCAGAGTCTATCATTATCAAGTTGAGTAGCCCAATCGGGTGAAGTTTTTTTTGGCCCAGATCGCTTGTGGAGGCGCGTGGAGCGCAACGATTGAGGAGAAGGGCTCGATCCCATAAGCCCCCGAAGCTATGCCACTGATTATATACACTACATTGTATATTTATATTTTCTCGTGTGCCGTGAAATGTCCATGTGCCGCCACTTCCAGTGTCCAGACTTCCCCTGCCTACCGTCCTAACAATGAATACATCTGTTTTTCCACTACCGAAGTCAATAATATCGCAAGGGTAGTGGGTACCCAAAGAATCATGGGCCTACGTATGCATTCCCAATGTTGTGAAAAAAAAGCCCCCCAAAAAATGAGCTTTTGTACACATTTTACTTATTTTACGTTTCATTGTGATTTTAAGCTCAAACATCCATATCCCGTTAAATTGCATTTCATGAAAGAAAAACATGAAAGAAATCAAGTTGACGCCTGCTTCAGTACGACAACTCCGTTTCTGAACGCACATGGACTTTGGCAAAATGTGACGCATCCGGAAGAATGCGTCAACTTTTTTTCCGCATTGATCGTGACGGAAGGCAACGCATCCTGTGTGGACGGCTCCATTGATTTACGTGCAAAGTGATAAAAGTGACGTGCAGTGTCGTCTCCGGATCGGAACGCATCCTGTGTGGACAGGCCTTAGGTCGGATGAACTTTAAACTTGGTGGGTGGGTGCCTGGGTATGAGATTTAGTGTCCGCCCGACTGATGACGTCCGAGTCAAAGGCAAAGATCGTGATTACTGTAACGCGTAATACAGTGTTAGGTGGTGGTACTACATGGTGTCAACATAACTTTAACACATTTGCCTTTCCATGAGTGTGACACGTTATTTCAACCACACAACCAGTGCAGGGGTGAATGTTTTACGTCTCAGTAGCATTGTCATTTCCCGTGCGTTTATAGTGCCTTCACTCAGTATATGTTTACAAGGTATAGCATGGATGTATAAAACTTGGCGCAGCTAACGTAAAAACCTTGGAATTTCTAGTTGCTGGAAATTCAAAATCCCTGCAAATCTAACTGTCTTGCTTTCGCAAGTCTAAAATTTAATTTTACCAGTAATTTGATCCAATATGCTATAGATTGTACCTCGAAATCTGTTATTTTAACCAACATTTACTTGACTTAACGATACGATGTAAACCTGCCAAACTTCTCTAAACCTCTCTAACGTTAACATGACAATCATTATATGTAGAGTGTCCTTTTAAACAAATCTTGTGCCTAAACCTACAGCAAAAACATGTGAACCAAGCTAGCAACAAAATAGGTCAGGAAAAATTCCATTGAAGAGCCAAAATCATGATTTGAAAATTTGTAACATTCGGCGGAAAATAGGATGCTCTAACCTACCTCTCCTCTGCAAATGCAGCACCGTAAAGTTGACTAACCAGGCAAGGGCGATTAAATAAATTGTCTCAGCTTTCATTTCAGTCATTTAAGGCATTGTAGTCAAAATTTTGTTCAGCTATTGATCATTGCATTGTAAGGATGACTTTTTTTAGGAGTGCGCCAAGTTTGGTGTATACACCATACATAGATCTACTGCACAATTGTGCAAGAACTCGAGATGTTTACGCACTGTGAAGAAAATACTGAGCCCCGCGTAACTTGCTTTTCAAAGGATTCAAAAGATCCACAGTGAAGGAGCGTGCGGATATGAGGAATACTCTGACGATTGGCACGCGTTTGTGGGGAATACTACGCTCGATATCTAGGCACATGTGTACGCGCATGCAGGTATTTGTGCCGTTCGACGCTTACGAGGTGTATTGCAGTACTGTATCATTAAGTTACTTGAATATTCAGCCCTTCTATCCACAATGAGCAATGTGAATTACTGATGAAATATACAGCTCAGCGTACTTCGGGAGAATGTTTATGCAAATGCAGGGATGAGATCTGCCATGGAAACGCTTAGAGTGGGTAAGTAGCGACACCCCAGGGGTACCCCATGGTAGAGTGACCATGGGTACAGGAGGGTCCTGTTGGGTGGTATAAATGAAAACGTGTCCGTGCCAATGTGTGTGCGTGTGCGCGTGTGTGCGTGTGTGTGTGTGGGTGTGTGCGTGGGTGTGTGTGTGTGCGCGTTCGGACCTGTCCAAATTGTGGTTTTTCCAGAAGAGTTTGAAAAGCATATGTGTTCGATTAAGTTGAAACTTGATAAGGTTGTGCATAATGCCAATACGTACAAAATGTATTAGTTGCATGGTAAATCGAGTCAAATTTGCTGATCTTTGAGAAAAAAAAGTCTGTTTTGCCCCAAAATTGCGATTTCCAGCATATCGTAAGAAGTACTTGAGCATTTAATGCAAAATTTTGCAAAAACTTTCCTGAGAATGAAAAATTTCAAGGTATATCACTTTTGTAGTAAAGAGAATGAGATTTACTCATTTTGTAGGGAAAAAAAGCCAATTTTGCCCCAAAATTTGTATTTCCAGCGTATCTTGAGAACTATTAGATCATTTACAGTTTTGTAAGTACTTACCTGAGAACACATTGTTCAACATAATATTGCTGTAATGGTAAATCGAGTTAAATTTGCTGATTTTCTAGAAAAAAAGCCAATTTTGCCACAAAATTGCTATTCCAGCATATCTTGAGAACTTTTAAACAAATTACCTTCAAGTTTTGTAAGTACAATAAACTATTACAAATTCCCATGTGCAGGCCCTGTATTGAAATCAATGTGCATGTTAGCGATGAGATATGCAACTCCGTGGATTGCCCTCTTGTTTTTTTTTCTTTCTTTTTTTTTTTTAGCTTAAAGCCTTAATGTTAATTTAGTCGGTATAGTCCTTGCTATGTTGTTTCTTTTTAGTATGTTTAAATCTACAGTGTTTGACCAAACATACTTTTGACACTAATCTATAGTAAGCAAATGTATGAAGAGCTGTTTCTGGATTTTTTACATGTAACTTATGTCTTATGACTAACAGCACTAAATCACCCCTTGATATGTCTGTCATTTTGTCTAAATCATGTTTAAATTTAGTCTCTGCTTATGTTTTAATATGTGAAATGGTCATACTTCCATGTATTCAAATTAAATTAAACAATGAACTCATACCGTTTTACGATTCCTTCAACTGCCACCATTATTCAGAGCAACTATTTATATTTCTCCATAACTAGGAAATTACGTGTTGATTTTCAAAATTTATCATCAATAAATTGCAGGATGAAGCCAACCAGATACTGACGATAAGAGGCATGCTAGAATTGGTAAGCAATTTAATTAGTTTATCATTTAGGTTAACATTTTTGGTTAAATTGTTTTCTACATAAGCAGTAGCCAAAGTTTCATACCATCATCCGCATACTGCATCATCAGCATACTGCATTATCTATCATCTATCAGCATACTGCATCATCAGCATACTGCGTCATCAGTATACTGCATCATCTATCATCTATCAGCATACTGCATCATCAGCTTGCAAATAAACGCCACTGGTGGTGATGCATGATGGTTTCCACAAAATGTATCCGAGAGAGACTCATCAGCTTCGAGGATCATTTGACCTTGTCATCGAGTGGAGAAATATTGAGTCTGGCTTCCATTTACGTAGAATATTTATGTAGTCTCGCAGTATTGCCCACCCCCTGTAGGTATTTAGTATCGCACTCATTCGGGTGGTTATTTTGGGTCGTCAATCTCGTGTTTCGTTATGTAATGTTACTGTTTCCCTTCAGAAATGGACAGATTTTCGTCTACAGTGGAACCCAAGAGATTTCAGTGGAATAAATGAAACAAGGATACCCTTGAAGAAATCGGGTGACTTCACGATATGGACTCCAGAGGTCGTTCTGAGTGAAAGGTGTATTTTACATCGTTTTAACTATATGTAATAATAAAGTTAACGCTTCAATGTGTGAAATGCCAGCCTGTTAAGGGCAGTCACTGATCACCCTAAGCTACATTTCTTGGCTTCTTATTTTTTGCAAAGAAAAGCGTTTTAAAGCTGCGTGTAGATTTAGACTGGATAATGCTTTTGATCGATCTAAGCATATTCTCTCAATTGAAGCTTTTGACACACTAAAAATAAATAGTCATTGACACAAACACGTAATATCCATTGTTTTTCAGCGTAGAAACAGATTTTGCAAGTTTTCAACCTGAAACCTTCAAGGCAAGGTTGGACTACACAGGCGTCGTTCGATGGTATACTTTGGCTGTGACGAAATCGTTATGTCGGTTGGATCACCTTCATTACCCATTCGATCGGCAGATTTGTTACCTCACCTTCACAACATGGGCATATCAGATTTCTGAGGTAGGTTAAAGTCATGAACTCGCTCTATTAATTTTTATCCAGGAAGGGTCAGTAAAACAGAGATAAATAAAGAGAAAGAGGTATAAAAAGGCTGTTCATTGGGACAGGAGTTATAAAGTTGCAATCAAGCTTAAATATCACTGGCCATATTGAACACAGAGATTACACGACCAACATCTGTTCGTGCGCATGTGATGTCTTCCAGCTTCTTTAAACTCATTGGACTTTGTGCACTGACCCTTGGAAATACAAGTTAAATCTGTTGATGGGAACGATATTTCTTTTCTTCTTTTTCTTTGTCTTATTTAGTATTATTCTTCTTTATCTTTGTATTATTTAGTAATATTATTAGTATTATTCCCATGCATTATTATTATTATTATGGATTACTATTATAATAGTTCATACATCTTTGGCATATCAGATTTATTAGTATTTTTTCGTCACCCATAGAAATAACAGTAAAAATTGATTTTAGACAATTGAAGGAAATTCATGAGATAAAGATTGAAAATGTTAGACCTTTTCGTTATTTTATTCAGATGATCGTTTTAGCTGTCATTTCATTTAAAGAAATTGAATATTATTAATCTTCCTAAAATGTGTTTAAAATTCAAATGATATCCTCAATCCTGTTTGACATTTCATCCTGAAAGCAAATGTTCTAGTCTGGCTCTAATTAAAAGTTCCTTGCACGAGAGAACAAATTCCGTAACTTTTTGAATTCCTTTCGTATTAGAAGTGAGCTCAGGGATCATTTCGTGTTTTCTGGTACTGGATCAGGACACCTATTGTGTGTTAAAGATATAAGTCGAATATAATTAGGTCTGCATGAGTCACACGGAAGCCTCCTTGGTATCAATCCGTTACTAATAGATCCATGAATTACAACTTTAAATCATACATAAATCCAGTGAGATTGTAGATTTCCACCCCGACACTGTCTTCTTGGTCTTCTTTTCAACATGATTAAGATCGCTGTGCAGACCTGTGAAGTGAATAATTACGTAAAACTAAAGTCAATATCCTACGAAACGTCTTTGCTCATTTCTGCGATCTGTATGAATAAATGCCTGCACGTATGAGAATACACAATGAGAATACATACGCAATGACAATACTAATTACTGAAAGTAAATTTTAATGTAAGCCCTGAACTATTCGTGTGATTTACCTACAGCAATGGTTATTTCACATCGACGATATCTTCTCCAACAAAAAGTACAAGGACTACATAAACGACGAAGGCCTATGGGAGATTGACATTCCGCCAGATACACCGAAATCTGATATTATGTCCTATGATCGCTGGTATGGCGATGATGAAGAATATTCTTTTGTCAAATATACCATTCAGCTAGAAAGAAAACAGAAATGTCTGTATTTCTTTAGCTTGATTTTTCCTTGTTTGGTTTTGTCTGGTGTGACTGTGGCGACACCTTTTTTAGGACATGTTTCCAATGTAGACCCCGCCAGTTTTGGACTCACCTGCATACTGACATTATTGGTCTCCCTGACTTTTGTGTTTGCCACTCTACCGTCGTCTAGTCAGCCTTTGATCGGTGAGTGAGTCTGTCTGTAAAAACGTATTAAATTTGTTTTTTTACAATTTCATACGAAAGCATAGCGAATAATGTTTAACGTTCACCTACAGATTTATGATAATATCTATCATGTGTTGAGCCGTAGATGGTGTATCATCCTTATATAAATGATAAAACATTTAACAAAAAGTCTATCTATCTATCTCTCTGTCTATCTGTCTATCTGCCTACCTGTCTACCTGTCTATGTTTCTATCCGTCTGTTCGTCTATCCCTCCATCTATTCATATATCCATCCATCAACCCATGCATCTATCTACACTTGTTCGAAGTGCTTCTCTACTCACATGCTTTCATGGATTTGTATAGCATTTGAGCACAATGTTTCGTGGGTCGTGAATCATTTTAGGTATTCACAAATTCTCGGTCCAAGATCGCATGGGGACCCTGTGGTCCATTTTACGAAATTCTGCAAAATGCCATCCCTCCTGCAGATTTTCTTGTACAATGTTGATAGTTTGGCACCATGTCAATCGTCATCCGGGGGTACGGGGGAGGGGTAAATCTTTCTATGTCATATTGGGCCTTCGACCCGTGACCTTGATCTTTAAAATGAAACTTTATCTGCAAATGAAAACGATTATCAGATAAGTTTTTGTATACCGGTGATGCATTTGAAGGTCGTATGAGAAGAGCTACTTTTAAAATAAACACAGCCGAATACCAAATATAACTGAATACGAATTTCACTCATTTGACCCTTGACCTCTTTTTGAACATTGCGGTCTAGGAGGATTTGCCCACACACACTTTGCAGTATCAAATTTGACCTCAGACCTTGACCTTTGTTCTCAAAAGACATGAAAACAGGATTTGTGGATAAAAATATTGTATACGGGGGACATATTTCTATCAATATTCATTTTGGATTATGAAATATAGCTGAAATAAGCTCACTACTTCGACCTCTGACAGTTGATCTCTCACCTGAGATTGGGATGGGAACCACATCTTCAGACCATTGACCACCTATACACCAAATCGGTGTCTCATTCCAGTGGCCAATCCAGCTGGGACGCCGTGCATGCACGTGCACACCCACCCCATTTCCAAAATTGATCTATTGAATCATTCTACCGCAGACATCGCATGCAGTGTTTTTCTTAATCATGGTTTGCTGTAAAAACTCGTAGGTTGCATGTTACTGAGAGCACTTTTTTATGTGAACCCTTCAGAGAGAAGAAACTCTCAAACAACGGATGAATCTATAGTACATCACAAAACAAAACTTTTGCATCCCCTGCATCACATACATTTCATGTATTGGGATGAGATAATAAAACGTGGATTCATAATGCACATATTACATTTGAAATTGACCGTAGCGCTTCACAGAGGTACGTCAGCAAACGGTAACCAAATGAAAATAACATATTCAACTACCTCAGGAGGACCATACAAGATGTATACTAAAATAGCCTGAACTACTTAAACATTACATACAGAAATTCTACAGAAAATATTTAAAATACCACAGAAATATGTACACACAAATAGTAGTTGTTAAGCATGATGAATGGTTCAAATCTACACCGCTGATATTGAAAAACAGTTAAAATACAATAAAAACACACTCTAAAATACACAAACAAAAAGTAGTCTTCAAACATGAGAGAATATTAAGCTATACATATAGATTCTGCAGAAAATAGTTAAATTATTGTAACGATACATACAAAATAGAGTTATAAAAAAAGTTTTCTCATTAGTTCATTTATATTTCATAATCTAGGTATCTTCATCGTTTGGCTCATTGCTGACGCTTTGCTTTTCACACTGTGGGCAATGATAAAGACTTCCATGGGTGCCAGGAAAACATTGGATGCGAATCAATCATTGGAAGAGGATGTTGATCAACGAAATCTTGAAAGGCAACCTGGTCAAGCAAATTTGGACGAGGAACCTGATCAACAAAACTCGGAAGTGCAACCTGATCAACGACATTCAGAAGGGCAACCTGATCAACCACTTGTAGAAGGGCAACCTGACTTGGACGGGGATCGTGGTCAACCGAGTTTGAACGAGAAACCCAAAACACTTCAGTTTAAGTGGTGGCTAAAAATTTTAATCATAGCCAGTTCCGTGTTGTGTAAACTGTGTTCAACTGTTTTTTGTTTCGTGTATATAGGAATGTCACTTACACTCTTATCGGAAAAACCCCACCACGAAATCAGAATTTAAACTACATTCTCCTTTGCACATTCTTTTTGAGGGCTTGTAAAACATGCTTACGTCAAAATCGGTACGAAAAATCGAAAACAGATAAACTAAAAGTAAACTGTTCATAGTTTATACGATACATGCAGGCGGTGGGAGCACATAAATAAAATGGCGAAATTCATTGATTGTTTAAGGGCAACATCGGATGCACATTGGAGAAGGTTTTTGACCCATATGAAAACAAAAAAATGGTTCATCTCCTTTATTGAATAACTTAGAATTAAAGTATTTATAGTTCGTGCATGGCATCGATTAGAGAATTCGATCTACTGCGGCTTATCTGTTTATTGCCTTTAACTAAGCAAAATATTTTTTTATGAACCGTTTTTATGAATGCAACAACTGATAACCTGAGTAATCAACTGTTCATTTAATACTTAGGTGTTTTTAATCAAATGATGTAGGCTATGACACTCAGGCGTTGTACCTCTAATTATATGCTGTGATGGTGCTGGACGCAAACGATGTACTCCAGAAATAATTAAGCATATTGGTGACTGAAGGTTTATTTTATTTGTTTATGTTTCTTTGTTATAACTTACTTTTGTACAAAATCGCTCCTTAACTTCGACCCTTAAAAGACCGCAACATCTCTTAAAATCAAATAGATCTTATTTTTGAACAGGAATGTCAAGTAGAAAGAGTGACTTTTCCATGTGCACTTATTTTGATTGATGAAGAGACGTAAGAAACTTTCTTTGGGGCCTGCTAGGTTACTTCTCATTTTATCTTGAACGTTAAAAGCATTTATCTATATATCCTTACTCTTTTTAGAAATTTTTTAAAGCAGACTCATACTTTCCTCCTTATGTAACTGTTAAATAATTCATTAACATAAGTTGATTAAATCATAATTAAAAACGATTGTTGTGATTATCTTTAACAAGTTTAAAAGTTGCTCTTTAAATTGAGCAATGTTATTATTTCAGTTGGAAACTGAATTTTCGACCGGGTATATAGGTCATTGAAATACACTGGTATCGAGGAAACAAGAAGTAAAACCTTGGACATCAAACTGTGTATGATTTTTTTTCAGTGTGTAAGTAGTTAGAATAACATCATTCTGTCAAGTACCATCATTTCTATGGTACAAGCTATACAGTCATTTTAAATATGACATTTTCTGCAGGTCTTTGTATTGATTAGCTTTCTTACAGCACTTCAACCAAGTCTGTATAGGTTGAAGTTGTATAAAGTAACTTTTTTTAAATGCTACCTTAGTGATGCCTGTCTATCAGACCCAGAAAAGTCACAAAGGTTTTTTGTGTACTTATGCTCTTGTTTTAAGGAATGATAACGTGAGAAATAATTCAATCTGCAATCATCAACTTAGCACATCAACTGGAATAAGTAGTCTATGCATTTTAGAAAAAAGTTTATAATTTAACCATTTTAAACTTAACTTGTCTCTTTGAACTAAAATTGTATTTCGTAAAATATGCTAATACTACTTTAACCATTATTCTTAGTTAAAGTTTTGTTTCTCCAACCTCATTCTGGGAAAGTGTAACAGAATAAACTACCCCAAGCACTCTTAATCAGTAGCTTAGTTAAAGACCACGTGACGTGCCCAGTGTCAGTATTTCTTTTGTTTTGCCTTTGTATTTTACGTCTTCATTTGAAACCAATATTTGTTAAGAAGACAATATGCTGTAAAGAAGACAATTTGCTGTAAAGAAGACAATGCTATAATAAAAGTAAAACCTCCAGGGCATATGAAATTCTGAATTGTCTTTGAAATTAAGGTTAAGTGAACAAAGGATTATAACATAAAGCATATCAGGTTCGTCCCTCCATAGACCCACAAATTTACATATTTAGCTTAATGTTTATTCATGATGCAATTTTGAAAAAGATGTAATTTATAATGTGGTCAATGTTTGATGGACGTTTCATGTAATGGTGGCTGTTCCAACATTGTTCATGATTAATTCTGTGAACTCTCCAAAATATTTGACATGCATTCAAATGAACTTTTGTTATAAAGTGATGTTAGCACAACCAACTCTTATATTCAGAGCAAATTGTTCAATGTGTTAAAAATATAATACGATAATACAATTAACATACATTTGCTAATTATAGACAGCTGTTCTATTTTTCACAAGACAAATAACGCAAAACTGAGGTTTGGACGAATTTATTGCACAACAGTTACGCTGAATGTGCAACAAGTATGGGTCTTGTTTAGGTTAGATGTTCACAAACACTATTGTGTGGCAAGAACAAGTTATTCAAGACTTTGTGCAAATATTATTTAAAAAATCTAGCTATATGGATAACTTTATTTCCATGTGTCTACACTTTTATCATCAAAAATGTAATGGCGGAAAAGAAACTAAGAGACAGATTATCTTTATAAATAGTCCTAGTGACGTACACGCCATATCATAAATAAAGATTTCTTCATCTAGAACGGTTTAGGGCAGATATGAGTCAGTTGAAGGCTGACCCGACTTGACATTTTCGGTACTTATACCTATAGTTTGTTAGATTTAAAATCTGGCGGCTATTAAATTTTTAAATGTCTTTTATATGGAAATACCGAGGGGTAACTATCCCTGCCAAGCTGGAGAAAAGACCTTTACAGGCCTACACTTCGACAATTCTAACGATGCGTCGCAATGATTTTCACAACTTATCAAATACATGTCATTTTTCCAGCTTGAAAATACAATCTACAAGGTCAAAAGAATTCTAGATAGGGTGCAATTTCTCGATTCCTTGCCGAACTACGCCGAAAGACTCTACGGGATGGTGATGGCGTGTACATATGAGGACAGGTGGCACCTTCTAATGCTGCCGTATCAGGTACCAAGTCGTTCGCCAGAGTGTCTTCCCGCGGGTTGAGCCCAGTTCGGATTTCAAGTGGAATTCCTTCCAGCGTTACATCAGGTCACATGATGTATGATACAGGAACAAAGACCCAAAGTGTAGAAGTGGAATTACATTCCTTTCCACATGGATAAAGTAGTTCAATGGTTGTCGACATGGAACACTTCTAATTCCCGCATACGTAACCGTATTAGCTTGCCCAGTTTCATCCCCGTGTCGTTCCAGATTTTCTGCCTGCTGGAGGTAGTCGTTTGTGGAAGCTACTGGTATATAGTGGGTCGGGAAAGTTTCTAGTCAGAGCAGAATTGCGGCTGTGGATGAATACATATTTGAGAATAATTATGTGGAGAGAGAAAGAAAAGATGAGACGGAGAAAGTATATAAAATGTAACGAGATGCAAAAACAACAATTGATTTTTTTTTTTGGACGTGTATCACAAACAAAGATTGATATAAAGACGTACCTCACTTATGACTGCTTTCTCTCTTTCGTTGGCCTTCCCAGTGAGTCAAGCGGAGTCGTTTCGCACATTCTCTCATTGACTCTCCCTGTCTTATAATTAGTGTCGCCCACCGTTTAGCGAATGTCACCAAGCACCAGTCACCGTATAATCATCATGCATATTCCCTTCTCGTACGTTTCTTCTATATTTTTCTGAGGGACTTCGTGGTGTGGGTGCTACACTTTTTCATTATCTCCCTCGAAGTATACGGACTAAACCGAAAAACGAAAGCGACAAATGAAAGCAAATATTAACGTTTTCATTAAAAGAAGTCATAAGCTCCACACGCAGAACAAAATTAGAGGTAAACTTAAAAGTAATATAGAAAATGTGGTTACGAAAATCGCAACCAAATACTGTTCATGATTGCTTCTGCGAAAAAATTTTTGGAACGTCCCGGCCTAGCAGTTCCCTGACTTGGCAGCGAGACTCTAGACATGGCTCTGTGGCATGCATAGTACTGTAGAGATGTCTATTGTTTATATGCAGAGCGTCTATGGTAGCATATCCTAGATAGAAGCTGGAGATTCCTGTGCATTTTGTTCACCGTCGGTGAAAGTCCCTATCTGGGACATTTGGACAACTTTTTTGGTATTTTATCGTTTGAGATGGGTCCTTTTGTAGATTTAATGTTGAGGTATTTGATTTGAGGTATACAATGTGTGAAAATGGTGCCAATTGAAGCAATTATGGAAAAGCAGTATCATTCGAGGAGATGTGTGAAAAACCGGCATTATCAAGCCATATCCCAACCAAATTTACTGAGAAATCTCGTTCCCGTTTGCATGATCTACTCAACACAATTAGCTCAATTGCAGAGCAAAACAGAATGCAGATCGAGAAGCAGTGAACGAAAGAGCTGCCTCTCGAAAATGAGAGGCAGCTCTTGCCATGCAGAGCAAAACAGAATGCAGATTAGATTTTTTTTTAACCTAAGTCAGAATAAGTGTACATTAGGCTCTTTAATTATCAGTGATGCATATACACTAAATAAGGAATGGTATTAAATAACACACCTCCACACCAAGATCAAAGTCTATAATTACAAGGTATAAAAGTATGTTTTGCTGCATTCATGCCAGTGTGGAGAAAGAGGAGGCAATATGGAGTTGGCAAAACAGGCACAACTTTGTGTCCTGCATTCGATTATTGTGACAACTTTTATCGCCTATCAATGAAAGTATGCCATAAATTTGTAATACCTGAATGTTTGGTTTGAAATTCTCATCTCTTCATGCTGGATTTATCATTCCTTAACTTGTTACTTCATGATAGTACTTTTTCATGTCATTTATTTTGCATTAAATTTACTGGGATCGCAAACAATTTTATATAGGCTATAGGCCAACATGAAAAAGGAGAGCAATAAATCAGAAACTGGTAAGCTTTCCTTTGGTTACGTGCAAAAAAAATTAGGAAAAAAAAGGAAATGCGAATTGTTAAGTTCAAGCAACATATAACACGAATAAGGTTTCTTTTAATTCCTCATCTGAAACGTTATCTTTATGTTGACAATGTGCTCTTCAACTATATCTTTTCCACGATTTAATTTGAAAAAGAAATCATTTAATTTGGGGAAAGCATTGCTTTTATTCTGCTAGTAAATATGAAACGTCACGTTTATGATAAAAGAATAATTAAAAAAGTTCATTCTAAACAGCTTAAAAAAAATCCTTTGAAAGGGAAAACTGTGCTTTTGGAAAATACTTTTCAGTTCCAATCAGAAAGAGGAGATTGCTTGGCATCCCAAAGATACATGTTCATTGATTTCATCACATGCCTTGCGGAATGAGCAGAGTTGGCTGCCAGTTGTAGTAATATTCAATATGACTTATCTTAAATGCACTTGAAGCCGGTCGCAGAAGCCAATTCCATCAAATTTCTTGAAATCCAGTTGGAAATAAATATTGAGGGATACTCTATTCAGTTGTGATTATTTCTAATGAAATCATTGACTAACTACATGAAAAATGTCACTGTTATGTTATCAGACGCACATGCATGTATAGCTGTATCCTGAATCGTAAGAGCAGCTGAATTTTCCACCCAGTCGTGAAAACACTTCCGTCCGGGGAGACAAGTCCGACGAAGGCCTGTTTTGACTTTTGTTTGTTTTGTTTTTACTAGTTTATTTACAAATATGAGAGAAAATTGTGCTAAATTCTATGAATGTTCCCGCTGCTCTTCACCCTGTAACTTGCTGGCTCCCACTCTGTGGTACTGATGTACTGGGGGTGGGGGGTATTAGTAGCTCCAAGGGCTACTAGTACCCACTAGACACCCGTCATTTAAATTGCACCCTGTCGATGGAAACCTTGCGGGGACTAAGATTATTCACTAATTATGAGTTTACTCATATTCAGTATTAAAATATATAGGTAGCTTTCAAATTTCAGCTGAAAGTGGCGTCATCGATACCTTTGTCGTAATAAATAGAATCACCTGTTTAAATTTCAGGGACAGTTTTAACTTCATTGTGCGCAAAAAATTATAAAGACGAAAACGAGATTTGATTTTTTTATTCTCTATTATTTATAATTCTCATTAAATGCGATATCAGTTGGAATTTGTCATATTAAAGTGTAGAAGTGTTAGTTGATAGTTGGAAACTGTGAAATATCAGTTGGAATTTTTCATATCTCAGTCTAGCACATACTATGACTTCAAATTATGGCGCCAAATTTGCACTTGATTGCATCTAAGGTTACCTGGTATATGTGAAAAAATTTCTCAAAAGAGGATGGAGGACACCTCACTTACAATCCTCTTCCAGGCTAACCATCACTCATCTCTTTCTTTCCCCACCTATCAAAATACTTCATTGCATAACATTTTTCACATCAAGCCGGCTATCATTTACAAAGTTATCGGTACAAGAATTGGCGTTATAGTTTATTATGCAATCATCGTCGCATGTAGCATAGAAATAAAATAAAAATAACTTATCAGTCAGAGAGTAAAAATTGTTTGAACTTCGCTGGAACTATAATTGTTCGGTAAAATTTGATCATAGTAAATGCAAAAATTGCACCATATCTTGTCTAAAGAATACCTTCAGTTGAAAATTTCTCTCTCTCTCTCTCAAAAAAAACTGTTATCGTTACAAAGTAAAAGTTATTGTTAACTTTTCTGGAAATGACAAAAGCATAAATATTCCAGATAAGATCAATCCCAATTATTACCATTTTCCATGTAATGTTTTTTTTTTCTTTAATTGAGAAATTTAAGGCTGGGTGCATGCAACTCAAGTGCACTAGGGAAGTGTCGTTTCCTGCCATGTGGGGCTTCTAAAAGCCAAAATTTGCTTGTACGCTCCGTGCCAAACAATAATGGCGCTCCACTTAGATAACAACCCCTGCTTGTTAATAACAAACATAATTAGTTCGAACAATTTCGACTTTCGCCCAATATCTAGGCATCGGTGTGCATATGTGTTCATCAAAAAAGTGTTTGTAAAGAACTTAGAAAATAAAATGAAAATGGATGCTTAGCTTATTATGATTCTTGTATCACCTTAGAAAGTCTGACTTGTATTATCAATTTTAATAAATTGATTTTTCTTTTGGCACGAATTGATTAATTTCAGACATGATATCCCTATTTCAAGGCTGGGTACATGCAGATTAAGTACACAGAGAAGTGTCGTTTAATGCCATCTGGAGCTTTTGAAAAGCCAAAATTTTCTTGCACGCTCAGTGCCAAGCAATGGTGGCTCTCCGCTTAGATAGTAACCCGACTAATTATTAACAAACATAATTAGTTCAAACAATCTTTGCTTCTGCTCAGTTTGGTACCGAAGTCCCAAATGTGCTCAGTAAATTTCAAGAACTAAAAAATAAAAAATAAAGAAAATGAGAAAGGATGCGCAACTGATTCTTGCATCATGTTACTACTGATTTGTATTTCCAATTTCAATAAATTAATTTTTTTTCACAAATTGATTAATTGCAGACATGATATCCATATTTCAAGGCTGGGTATATGCATTGAGCTCAAGTACACCCTCTATATATACATGCTGTTCCTCCCACGGGGGGGGGGGGGGTTAAATGCCATTTTTTCCGTGTACGTTCAGAGCCAACTAATGTGTCGCTCCGCGTAGATACTAATGTCGCTTATTAGTCACAAACATAATTCAGACAATCTCTGCCCACCCCCCAACCTCAAAAAAGGAAAAAAAATCTAGATATCAGTGTTCCTATGTGTTCAGCCACAAGTATTTGTCAAGTTTGCAAAGGAACCTGGGCAGAGTTGTGAGTAGACTTTGCAAAGTCTTTCTCGGCGAATAAATTCCCCTCCTTTGATATATTCCTCACAATTTGAGCTGCAACTTACTTATACCCAACCGAGGATATGTACTCATCTAGTAATCGCGTTTCCCTATGATCGCCGTGCGCCGGGTAGGGATCAATGAGGGGAGTAAACACTCTTCCGGAAGAGCAGTGCAGTAAATACGTGGATGTTCCTTCGGAGGTGGCGGAACCAAGATTAAGAACAGAAAACTCTCTAGCGCAAGCACACTCTGCAGAGTCTAAGTTGTGGGCTAAGGTGCCAGGGCTGTACCAGGTGAAAAAAATATGAATTACAGAGAAAAGTTTAAGATTTTCAGGAGTGTCCTCCCCTCCCCTGCTGACCCCTCTCCCAAGATCAGTCTCTCATGCAAATCACTATATGACCAAAGCAGAGGTTTGCCTGAGGTGCAACGACTGTGACAGGTGGAAAAATATCTCAATTACTCAGAAAAGGTTTACGAATAACTGATAGTGAAAGATTAAAAAAAAAAATCAGTGCTAAAAAAGTAAGCATTCCTGAAGATATATTCAATTCAACTCCAGAATCAAATGTAGCACCATTTTGCATCCAACAGACCATAGGTTAGAAAAAAAATTTCAAACGTGCTTACAGTTTACGGTTGGGAGTTTGAATTACTCACGTCCCCATTTGCCAAACAACTTACTGTCAAAATTAAAACTTGCCCTGTTACGCAGTATCCCAATTTAAATTTACCAAGGAGACATGTACCTGTCTACATGATTTGCTCGATACAATAAACTCAGTTGTAGACTGCAAAACCGCTAAATGTGAATTTAGAAACACCGAAGGAAAGAACTGTCCTCTTGAAAAAAAAAAAAAGCGTACCTATAGGTACTGTCCATGAAGTCAGTGACAGCACAATAAATAAGTGCACCATCCTCAATTCTGTCTCACAGGACTCTACATACAAAACAACCGTAAACTCATAGCCAGATGGTTGCTTTTGCAACCACATTTCTAGTTTTCACGTTCTCTCAGATATGAGCAAGTACAGTGTGTGTGTAGTATTCATTATCTCATCGCCCTATAGGGGCTAGATGAGATATTGTAGTCACTTGGCTAGTGGAGCTATATATTGTACTGTGCACCCATGGAAGAACGGTTGCCATGGAAACGCTTGGAGTGGGTGAGTAGCGACACCCCGGGGTACCCCATGGTAGAGTGACCATGGGTACAGGGGGGTCCTGTTGGGTGGTATAAATGAAAACATGTCCGTGCCAATGTGTGTACGTGTGTACGTGTGTGTGTGTGCGTCCGGACCTGTCAAAATTTTGGTTTTTCCTGAATAGTTTGAAAAGCGTATGAGCGAATAAGTTGAAACTTGGTAGGGTTGTGCATGATGCCAATATGTGCGAGATGTATTAGTGGTAAATCGAGTCAAATTTGCTGATTTTTTAGAAAAAAGCCAATTTTGCCCCAAAATTTGTATTTCCAGCATATTTTGAGAACTATTAGACCAATTAACTTAAAGTTTTGTTA
Source organism: Stichopus chloronotus (assembly GCA_021234535.1). NCBI lineage: Eukaryota > Metazoa > Echinodermata > Holothuroidea > Aspidochirotida > Stichopodidae > Stichopus > Stichopus chloronotus. The sequence goes on along the minus strand of CM037835.1, from coordinate 32,335,315 downwards.
AAACTTACCTGAAAACACATTGTTCAACATAATATTACTGTAATGGTAACTCCAGTGAAATTTGCTGATTTTTTTTAGAAAAAAAAAAGCCAATTTTGTCCCCAAATTGGTATTTCCAGCATATCTTGAGATGTATTTTAGCATTTAATGCAAAATTTTGCAAGGACTTTCTTGAGAATGTAGTATTCACGGTATTTCACTTTTGCATTAAAGAGAGTGAAATTTGCTGATTTTTGTTTAGAAAAAAAGCCAATTTTGGCCCAAAATTTGTATTTCCACCATATCTTGAGAGTTAATTAAGCTTTATACGCAAAATTTTGCACGGCCGCTCCTATGAACACAATAATGAAGACACAGTATATTACTCTTATAGTAAACTGGTGAAATTGTATGATTGTTTGGTAACAAACTTAGAGCCAGCATCTGGGTCAATAGACACCACCTTTTTAACTTTAGCCAAAACATCTTTAGCAGAACTGGCCCGTGTGGATAATGTCTTTTATGAGAACAAAGTCAAACAAGGTCCTGCACAGGTAAATAGGAGACTTATGTGCAAATACCCATAGAGGGATTCTCTTATATTATGCCCCTAACTCTAGCCACAAAGCCTAATCTACATGGAATAACCCAATTTTATAATTGTGTTATGTAGCGTAATATGCACAGATACTTTTGAGCCGTTATCTTTATCGTTACTTGAGCCTAGTAGCACCACGCTATAACCTTAAGTTTGCTACCTTACAGTAGATACCAGTATTGAGATGCTTACCACCATTTTATGCTTGAAGAATATTTGCCACTCATTTACAGCCAGTTCCCCTAACTAGGTCTCTGTGAGATGTGGTTGCAGTAAACTATTACAAATCCCATGTGTGCAAGCCCTGTATTGAAATCAATGGATGTCGGCGATGAGATACGCAACTCCGTGGATTGCCCTCTTGCTTTTAATATTGAATTGGTTCAATTTGATCTTCAGGTGACTCTACTAGTATCCAGGGCCATCACCGACTTCATCAGAACCTGTCGTTGGGAAAAGATAGTAACCTTTTGAGACCGTCAAATGACACACGTTATGGAGTGGAAGTCGGATTGAGATTTGCGCCAGTTCATCTTGTTTTGGTAATACAGAGGTCACTTAAAATATTCAAAGAAATGCAGGATCAAATATTACCCACAGATGATGACTCTAAAGCATGGGCGTAGATCCATCTCCAAAAGTGATGGGACGTGACTTTTCAAAATTGACCAACCGCGCCGTCCTGGTGGATGGCTGTCTATTATGATGGGGTAACCCCTTGAAAAAAAAAAAGGAAATTGGAAGGTGTCTGTATGGCAAATGGTGCATTACTTGGTCACAACGTGCCTTTAAAAATGTGTCACTTCCACAGTCTATGTTATACTGTTTACACTTTTTCCGTAAAAAGTTGAAATCCTCTCATCGTCTTATCTCAATCCAAAATCATTGTACTGGCTGATCTTCAGTAGGTGTTCATAAAATATACGACCATTGAAGAATTCCATAAACAAAAAATCATCTGTGACGATGTGGACGTTTGCAATCAAGAAGTGAGCTCAAAGTTATGTATTTTCACCTTCGTCATAGTAGTTTTAGGTGTTATCATTCAGAAATTCAGAAAGTGGAAGGAACATTTGGGAGCTGTCCCCCGCTTACAAAAAAGTGAGGGGGAAGTGTGCCTGCCACCCCCTTTTCCTCCATGATGCACGCCCACCCTCTGAAGAATTGGAATTTAATACCCAATATACACATAAACATAAATCGCCAAGGCGGATCCAGGAATTAAATATGGGGTGCACTAAATTCACCACATTCTTCCATTTGAAGGATGCACATAAAAAAAATAGTATATATGGTGTATATAATATAGCGTGTAAGCTTCTATACCAAAAGCATGCTCCGAGAGAAACAACAGTGAGATGTGTGCAATGTAGAGTTTACACCTAAGGTTAATTTAGTGAGTAGGCCGCCCTGTTGTTTTCTTTCTGGGCTAGTTTGCAGCCAGATCAAGCTTTGAACAAACATGTTTTCGCTTTTATTTTACAGTGGACAAGTGTATTAAGAGCTGCTCTGATGCATTTTTGTGATATGAATTATGCCGCATGACTTCTAAATAACACATGCCGTTACTCGTACGTTAAAGTGGGATTCACTTCAACCTCACTCTTCTTTTGTTCTACTGAGGTTCAACTTTTCAAATTTTCATCGCCTTAGGTCAGTTTTATCACCTCATGTTGTGACAATCCTCATGGTCAATTAAACATCGTTCTTGTAAAGTTATTCAGGTGTGTCAATCCAATGTCTAGACTTTCTGAGCTGCCTTTCAAGGGGTATTAGGTGTCATGTCCATAGGTGATACATGTGAAATCGGGCATGAAAGAGGGTCTGTTGAACACTTTAGCACGGTGGTAACGTCATGACCTTGAAATGTCTGTCTCATTAATTAAATCATAGATACGTCTATGCATTCTGCATTAATGCGTGATATGTTGTACATCCATGTGTTCTAATTCGGATCTTAAAAGTACCCATAGCCTTACGAGTTTTCCAATTATTACTAACATTATTCATATCAATGATTTTCTCCACAAATAATTGTGGTATTTTAGCTACATGTAACACTTTTCCGTCTGTTCGATCCCTCACTTGTTTGATGTTTCATATCTTTTCCTACATATAACTTTATTCTCTTTATAAATGTGCAGGATGAAGTCAAACAAGAACTGAAGATACGAGGCATGCTAGTATTGGCAAGTCATTGCATTAGTGACTTATTTAGGTTATAAGATTCTTGGATTTATCGTTTTAGGCTGCAAGCAGGTAAACCAAAGAACTCCATTCCTGCACAAGGTAGCAGCTTGTAGGTAATGTCATTTGGTCATGTTGGGTCATGATTTCCACAGAATGATGTATTCCAAAAATAACTTGTCAGTTAGGAGGAATCATTCTCAGTGTCACACCTGGATCCCTTATCACACACATACTAGCCTCTTTAAAGGTCGTGTGACCTGGAAATGACATTTTGCAGTATTGGGTGCATTCAGCACTGAAAATATTAAAAAGTAGCCATGTAAAAAAGTCCATCAAAGTCCGCAAACGATTTACATATTTACAGGCAAATTAGTGTCTCACAGCTGTATCATGAATAAACATTGCTAAGTATGCAAATTTGTAACGTCAAGAGATAAACTCCTATGATATGTCTTTTGTTAATCCTTTGTTTGTGTAACCTTTGTTTCTAATTTTTGAAACATTTTGCGTTTGAATTTTGTGCATTTGAGAATTTTGTATGCCCGGATGGTTTTATTTTGAAAGCATGTATTTTCTTCTTCAAAAATATTGATATCACTTACCAATGTGAAACTTAGCAACTAAGTAATTAAGAGGCAAAATATATAGGCTTAACAAAAGAAATACTGGCACTGTGCAAATACTCCACGTCATCTGTTTTGCATTTTCCTCAAACTTTGAAAAGTCTTATCTCAAAAACGGTGAAAGATATAAACAAACTTTCAACGAATTTTCACTCAGGGTTTTACTAAAGTTTGCAGTTTCTGAAGGTAAAGTGCTCATTTATAGAAGCAAGTGAAACAACCTTTAACCTTACCGTGATAGTGTGTTACCAAATGACAGTATCCTTGTGGAGAAAGAAATTTCTAACAATCAGGTCATAACAATTGTCATGGATTTTACCACACTGGCACAAGATCATACAAAATATACCTTTGCTTTTCAGCGTAGAAACAGATTTTGCAAGTTTACAACCGGAAACCTTTATTGCGAGATTGGACTATACAGGTGATGTTACATGGTATACTTTCGCTGTGACGAAATCGTTCTGTCGGTTGAATCATTTATGTTACCCATTCGATCGGCAGACATGTTTCCTTACTTTCACAACATGGGCATATGTAACTTCTGAGGTAAGCTAAAATCGTTAAACTGCATAGTCTTCTCTTGGTTTAGGAAACCAAGTCAGTAGAACAGAGACATAAAGAAGAGAATTTCAAAAGATTGGGTGTGTTGGTTTGAGATAGTATTAAGTAATGGTAGAGTCGCAAGCAAGGTGAATTCCCAAATTGAACACTCAAGGTTCCTCCATGGTCAACAGCGGTGTGTGCACATTTGCCTACACTTTGCGCACAGACGTATTTTGCAAAGGGCATGTTCGAAGTTTTGGTGACAATAACATCTCTTTTTACTTGATATCGAAATTATCATTTCGATGCTACACTATACCCTTATGATTGCTCTTATAGCTGTTTATGTAATTTTAAGATATCTTAATAATTATCTAAGAATTACTGTAAGATGTCTCATAAAATCTATATTGTTTACTTTGTCAACGACAGCAATAACAGTACAATTTTTCTTGAAGATAATGGTATGAAAGAAACATGAAAATGGAAATTTGGCATCATAAATCCAGATGATCTTCGACTGTCACAAAAAAGAAATTTATTTTTCATCTGGATTCAGATGATTTTGTCAATCATGTCAAGCAATTCAGTGATTCAGCCGTGAAGACAAATGTTTCACCCTGGCCCTAGAAATTAAAGATTGCTTGCACTGCAGTACCACATCCGAAAATACAGTGGAATTCTTTTTAATCGTGTCAATGAGAGATACTAGCTTCGGGGATATTTTCTGTTCTCTACATTACTGGGACCTAGACATATAGTGTGTTAATGATAAATGCCCAGAATAGGTACTTCTTTATGAGAAACGTGACAAACTTTCTGACTCATCGAACCATCAATCAGGTACAAATGGATCCATTTTGTGCACGTGAAACCTCATAATGAAGTTAAGGAGGCTCATTGAGCTGACATTGTTTATTTTGTGAAAAGTTTGAAGGGAACAGGTCATGCCAATACTAAGGCCAATACTTCTAATAAGTCTCATTGGTCATGTATCTACCAATACTTTTCTTGAAAATGTGAGAAACTGTAGTTTTTTGTGAGCGAAAGTTGCCTTTCCTAACATCATCTGGTGTCTGACCACCAGTTGCGTAGCCAGCATGAGGGGCATGGAGCAGTGTACCCCCCCCCCCCCCACACACACACACACCTTAGAAACTATGGGGACGTGATGGATGATGTTGAAAAATAAGGAGAGTGTGACCATCTTATCATATTAAAAAGCTAAGACTAAGCAGATTAACACCACAGGTGAAACAAAGTGTTCATAAGGGTGTGAAATTGTTGATTCGAGGTTTCGATTGGAAATAAATGCACATGTTGCTTAATATACACAGTATACGAATATGCGTCTAGTTGAGGGAATCCACAACAGAACGATGGAGGTATTTATCATTTAGGCAAGACGCATTGGCAATACGCCCGTCCGAACAGTCCGGATCACCTTGGATATTAATGATGTCGTAAATTCTGAAACAATGTTCCTCTACTTTTTCCAACCCTGAAGTAAAAAAGGAAAAAAATAAACAAATCCCACAAAAGGTATTGGTTGCCCATGCCAGCTAAGTCTACTGCCAATGCAATCCCATAATGAAAACCAATATTCTGTCATATTATAAAGTACGTCGATCCAAATACTTAAAAGTGCGTCATTTTTCTACACGGGTGCATGAAACAAACTCATGTGTTACCCTTGCGTTTCTTCTAAAACATTTGTAATCGGATTCGGGGACTGTCCTGTGCTAGATAATATTCAAGCGCCTACCCCAAGTTTTCATTCCTACTTTAAAGCTTAAATGGGTCATTTTACCAATAAAAAGTGGAGTCTAATGGTATGTTCAGTCGCCCCCCCCCCCTTCTATTTGCCTTTTGTTCAAAGGGTAAATGAAACAGGAATACATAATTATCACTCCTGCATCATCTCGACCCATCTGATATGTATTTCCATTTTTTTATACGTTGATTTTGATCTCATAATTAACATATTACAGGCCTGAGATTCCTATTTCAAGTATGGGTACATGCGGCTTGGAACTCCCTGGAAGTGCTGTTTTAGGCCAACTAGAGGGTTTGAATAGCCAAAAAAATTTCGGTACCCTTCGCATCAACTTATGGTGGCGTTCCGCTTAGATAATCCTTCCTGCCAGCAGAACTCCCCCTACAATTTTTTTTTTTTAATTCCGCAACCTTTACTTTGGTTCCTGTATGCAGGTGTCAAAGAAAGTCAACCTTGCAACATGACAGGGGAACTAAGAAGGGTGAAAATGATCCTTTTTTAGGCAAAGGAGAGAAGAATGCCGCATCCTCTGCCTTAGACCTCTCCTCATGTCACGGCTTAAGCTCTGGGAGGGAGACACCTCCTTCCTCAGGAAGGCGGGCAAGAATAGGGACGATTGGTCTACTTTTCCCCCTCACCAAAATAAAGTCTTGCTACGGGACTGCTGGTCACAGATTTTCAATGAGTCATTTCAGTCTTTAAGTAGAATATCTCTATTGCTTCGCTTGTGTGTAGTATATTCAGAATCCCTTAGTTTGATCGAAGTTTACTATCAATATATGAGTTATAATGAAGAGATGTCACAAAACATCTGGGATTTTGTGTACCAACTCAATGAGCCCTTTTAAGTGATGTGGTTGAAGTTTTGTTTCAGGGTTATTGAGGCATGGAGGCCGTAGAAATTTTGTTTCAGGGTTATTGAGGCATGGAGTTGTAGGGTACCTGTGAACTGAATGGCTAAATTGATGTTTAGTACACAATAAAACGGTGCACGTCTAGCCCTATGAGCAAGCAAGGAAATGAGACTACCAACAACGACAGCAATCTCAATGTAAAATCTTAACCCCTGCGTGTGATTTACCTCCAGCAATGGTTCTATCACATCGACGACATTATCTCCAACAAAAAGTACAAGGACTATCTGAGCGACGAAGGCCTATGGGACCCTGACATTCCAGATACACCGGAATCCTTTAATAAGTCCTATGACTGCTGGGATTGTGAGGACGAAGAACTTTCTATTCTCAGATACACCATTACGCTAAAGAGAAAACACAGGCTCCTGTACTTTTTCAGTTTGATATTTCCTTGTTTGGTTTTGTCTATCATAACTTGTGCGACACCCTTCGTAGGTAATGTCACCAACGCAGATCCGGCGGGCTTTGCCAATTGTCGTGGACGAGGGAGACGACGTGACGCATGCGCATAGGCTCAAAAATGACGTAACAATCGTAGCAGTCGACTAGTGGACGTATCACTCGAAAGCTCCCTAATAACTTTAGCAAACGACCAAACAAAGCCTTCTATAGTGGCACTGTTTTTGTGTTGTTCACATTCATATTTTTGAAAATATTTTACTGAGGTTGAGTAATTTTGTAAATTTGATAATGGACCAGTTTTATTATAAGTTGAAGGTTTTTTTTTAATTTTCATGTATTGTGCTACTTTCGCCCCTCACTAAATGATCAACCAAAGTAAGATCTACCTTTTTGTGGAGAAAAGAGACTTACCTTTAATCTCATCTATTTCTTTCCGCAGTTTCCATTTAAAATAAATATTATTTTCTAATCAGTTACCTTATTTTCCATAATTTAGGTATCTGCATAGCTTGGCTCATTTTCGAAGCTCTGCTGCTCACACTTTTAACAATATTGGACTACAACGCTGCTAGCAAAACCGATGACAGACATAAAGAAAACAAAGCGAGCCCTGAGCGTGGTGAAAGACGGTTACCAGGCATAAATCCTCCAAATAGACCTGAGAATGATCCAACAAGCCAAGGTAGAACAGGTAGAACAACTACACCAGGCACTGACCCAGAAATAGCAGGACGGAGTATTGATCCAGAAGTGAGACCGGATACTGATCCAACGAGCCAGGATAGAACTGATGGAGCAACCCCACCAGGCACTGACCCAGAAATAGCAGGACGGAGTATTGATCCAGAAGTGAGACCGGATACTGATCCAACGAGCCAGGATAGAACTGATCGAGCAACCCCACCAGGCACTGACCCAGAAATAGCAGGAAACAGTGCTGATCCAGAAATAAGACCTGATACTGATCCAACAGGTCAGAGTAGAACTGGTCAGACAAGCACATCTGCAGCAATGGAAGGGGATACTGATCAAGCGAGCAAAATGTGTGGTAGATGTAGCACAAGGTGTGGCAAATGTACAGTTGCTCTCTGTAAATTTTGGAAAGGGAAATCAGGTTTCTCAAAGGCGTGTTGCGTTACAGTTGTTATTAAAATTCTGTTAACTGCTGTATTTCCAATTTTTTGCTTTGTGATGGTTTTTCGAGGTAACCATATTTGTTGATTTGAAATATCTCTCAGATATGTGAACAATAAGTTAAACCAAACCAAATTAAAACCTTTGATGTAACCAGGTATATGAAACGCGCAGACGATGACAGATTAAAAACTTAATACCAGCTGGTGCTATTGAGTGAAAACATGAAAATGAGAATAAGCAGGAAACTGAAGGATTTCCCAACTTTGATGTCCACGAGTCTCTCATTGAAACCGGTTCAACGTGTTAATTTAAAACTTGTTACATATAATTCCTAACATTGATGAGAATGTTCAGTTTACATTAGTTTACTTTCTTTACCACTGAACAGTGGTGAACAACAGTCAATCTTATTCAAATGAAGTAATAACGAAAGTGGTATCTTGTTTTGATTTGACCAAATAAGGGTGGAGCTAATCGGAAAATAGTGGTTAGAGTTTGGGTTCAACCCCCCACTAACACGCACCCACACACACTCACAGACATTTTGAATAAGGGTTTGCCCCTCCCCGAATTTCACTAGATTGCTAATAAAATGCACATTTATTAAGATATGAGTACAAACTTAGAATCATTGCTCGTTTATTCTGACGTCATTGTTTCTTTACATTAAAACCTCAAAAAGTCCAACCTCACGACCTCCTACTAGCCCTCCCCCCACCTCTTGCTCTCTCCACCATCCTCATTCAACTGTTCCTAAAAACGACTTATTGCAAGTTATTACAATTCAAAATTTCGGGAAGCGATAACATTTATTTACAACTGAGAGTGAGGTTATTCTAACAGGTATAGGATGCTACTCTAGCAATATGGTTGAGTCCTTATTGTGGATCAAGCGCTATACATATCGGAATGAGGGCTGCAACCTTCTATCCCAAACATCCGCCCCGCCCCCCCCCCCCCACTCCTTTCAAGAAGTATTCCCCCCTGCTAATTATATGCATTGTACTGTAATATATTATACACAGACAGTGTACTTGAGATGTAATTAGGGTGTCTTAAAGTAAATAAATTGTAGTTTTTCTTTTCAATATATACTCATATCTTATTATTGGACTTACTTTTGCACATCGTTCAGCCTGCACCCCCCCCCTTAATTCTAGTAAAAAAAAATGAAAAGTCACAAGGGCATTTCTTAAAAGCAAAGACACCTGTTCTTCTCCCCTGGCATTTCTATTTTATTGAGAAGTAATCGTTAGAACATTTATTTTGGGGTTGCTACGTTACTTCTGATTTTACCTTGAACATTGAAAGCAGATTTTTTAGTTTTTACTTAATCGAAAATTATTTCTCAAAACATCGGTACAATTTCCTTTTCATCAATACAAAACATTTTATTTATATACACAGATTAAATAATCGTAAATTTTAATGGATGTTGCGATCTTCTTCAATGAATTTAAATTTAGTCTTTAAGTGGAACGATATGATCACTTTAATCGAGGGTATCAAAAACATGATATATCCGTTACTCATTCAAAACTGAGAAACGCATTTGTTTCATTGTTTATTTGATTGTATACGATCAATTTATGTGCTTGATTAGTTTAAGTAAACTTTATTTCAACCAGAGGAGATTAAAAAGGATTCACATAATCACAAGATGAAACGGTGTATAACAAAAACAACATGTTATCACGACACATAAAAATGACATGACAGATGCTTGGGATATAACACAATTTAGGAAGTCAATGAAATGAAAACAACACGATTGGGAAAATCACAGGAGGTACTTGTACTATCAAGGAGCTTAAAATTGTAATGTTTATGGTTTCTTATGGTTTCTTAAAAGGCAAAATGTTGAAATGAAATGGAGAAAGAGAGAGAAAAAAACATTACGACTGTAATTCAAATTATGAGTGCAAAATGCGTGTTCTCCGACAGGCAATACATAGATTGACTAGAACGACGTAATAATTCTTAGTTCAGCAATAAGTCTCAGTTCACAACTCTATTTGTTCAGTTGGCAAGTGGCGTAGGTACGACCCCAACCTCAAAATATGATAGGCAACCTGACAGATTAGGATTGAATATACTGATATTTGAAATATGAGTGAATTTATTTTCATCGTAACCCCCCCCCCCCCTCCCTTCATTCACACGACAGGTTCTGCTAACTTTAATTCTAGGTACACCCCTGGTGTGAGTAGATATATGGTCTATGGTATGTGAATAAAGTGCAACATCTCTGATGGTTTAAATAGGGTATATATGCAGGTAATTGTTTTTGTTTTTAGGGAAGGGGATGATATGAAGGAAGTACACTAATACTGTCATTGAAGTTTCAAATTCACTGGAACAAGTAGTATATATTGTAACTAACACCGCTCAATTGAGACCACAGCCATAAATTTCTTTCATTTATACTCCGAGCAAGGAGTTAACGTTCCGCTTAACATCTTCCACAAATTTGTCTGATTGAACTGACATGTTACTTAGTGAAATATATAAAAAAAATTGAACTTGCTAACAAAGTGTCCCGTAACGATTTGCTTTATCCGGATTCTGCGACCAAAAAGCAGAGACGCTTTTTAGCCCCTCTGGTGACCACCCGAAACCCCCGCCTTCCTCCTTTGCCTCAGATTATTAAGAAACGTTTCCCTATTTTGCAAATGTCTTCTACTTTTAAGGACAATTTTCATCGCCCCCCTGCTGTTGTTTACAGACAGCCTCCTAATTTAAAGTCCCTACTCTTTAACGCTAAGCTTTCACAGAGCTTCAACAGGAAGAATAAAGGGTGTTTCAAGACTCATTCTAAACGATGTGTTATGTGCAGTGTTTTAAAGGAAACCATTTTTGTACAGAGTCACTGTACAGGTCAAAAGTTTAAGTTATTTCATGACATCACCTGTGATACTGTGGGGTTGGTTTATCTTGTTCATTGTTTGGATTGTATGAAACAGTATGTAGGAGAAACAGGAGGGGAGCTGAGGATTAGACATCGTGGGCATAGACTGTTCCGCTCAGATGCAATCCCGCTAATTAGTGACAAATAAACTTCTAGTAAGGAGGGGAGCTGAGGATTAGACATCGTGGGCATAGACAAGAAATGGGTAGAGCCAATACACCCCTTGGTAAACATTTTCAGTCTTGTAAGAATTTTGAGCTCATAGGAATTGAAAAGCTAGTGAACAATACCAAGAAGGTTCGGGAAGAAGTTGAGCTTAAGTGGATTTATCGCCTGAATACGTTTGCTCCGGTAGGGCTGAATGTAAAAGAAGTCACCCATGACTTTTGAACTCTTAATAGCTTTTATACCTTTCTTTAATCATTTGGTTGCATGTATTCTTAGATTCAGTCTACTTTTATACGTGAACAAGAAAAGTATACCTTTTCGAAACGTTGTATTTGTATGTTCACTTGCCGTTTTACCTCTTAGCCAGTTTTAATATCTTATTGCGCGGAAGATTTTAATGATTCAGTTTTCTAACGTGTTTTATATACATATGTATATACATATATATATATGTATGTATATATATATATATTTATATATGTTCGTTACACACCAACAGATGGTGTTCCGCTTAGATGCAATCCCGCTAATTAGTGACAAATAAAATTCTAGTAAAACTTCCCTCCCTCCCCCCCCCCAAAAAAAAAGGAAGTCCGTGCGCCTATGTTGTCTGGAACAGATGGGTCATAACATACCTGTAGATTCCGCAATAGCTTTATCCATCCCCGTATCTTAGAAACACAAGTATCCATGGATATAGTGCTGAGGTGAATTTTTTTTTTTTTTGGAAGGGGCACGGAGGTGTAATTCAAACATGATTCACATGATTCATATGACGCTTCCAAATGTTAATAAAGATGCAGAGATGTGTAAATTCATACATCCTTCAGCTTTTGTTGCGAATTCATGTAACCGACTTACAGCATTCTGTAAACTGGACTACACAACAATGACTGGATCTTGCCAGCTGTTTAATGATTCTCAAAATGGCTTACATGACAGTGTTTGTTGTTTACGACATATATATGAGCATGATACCTGGCAAATATCAATTAAGTGGACGACAGAATACCAGACTTTGTAAGATCTAATTTTATTTTTTTAATCTAAGGTACTGATACCATTCTCAGAAATCTATTCCCACATACAGTTACATGTAAAATCGTTGAGGAACAATTTGACTTTAGGTTAATCTTGCTACTGCAAAAAAGAATCAGGAAAGTACAAATTGTGCGCAAATTGGGAGGATGACCAAGTTTGGAGTCCACACTTAATGTACCGACTTTATCATTGACTACCTTTTCCCTGTCTTTGGTCTTGACTTATATTTCTCAGACTATTGAAGTCATTTAAATTTGCTTCCATTTATTCATCTAACAGGAATGTTCCCTACTCTACTGCTAATGATCTCATGACACGTTATATCACCAACCCCTCCCTCACTCTTAACCCCAACCCAATGACTGCTTGACAACTTTTGAAAGTCAAAAACAAATTTTCTTTTCATATATACATGAACTTTATGTCAGATATCATGATTTCAGGAGATTTAAAATTAAACAGTTTGACTTTTTGCACAATGATGAAGTGCACAAAAGAGGCTCACAATAAAAGAACTAATTGTTTACAAAGATTATCAAGTACTTTTACATGGGGTCTCCTCATATACACACCTAAACATTGGTAACACTTGTAACACAGTTGCAACATGGTGGTAACACTGTGGCAACAATGCGGTAACACTGTGGCAACAATGCAGGTAACACTTTCATCAACCATTCTCATGATCAAATTTCTGCACTAAAAATTTCCGTAACATTTGCAAATAACAAAACTGGTTTTAACAAATGGTTTCAATGGCTTCGTTTGAGACATTTCTTCATGGCTAAACATCAGACACCACCAACCTGTGTGGTTGCTCTCTTGTTTACAAGGTTAAAGTTTCCCGACTAGAGTTTCAACACTATACGGCAACAATTCAACTGCAAATAATGCGGCAAGTGACAACAGTAGCAAATGGAGTTGCGTAAAAACCAGTCGACCCAATTTAGATTCCCCATAAATACAGATGAAACTAAGGTTGTAAACTATCGGGGTTGTGGCTAGACAAATTTTGGTGCCAGGCTCCAGGCAAGGTAACCAGCCACATCTGGTGGGGTCCAGGAAATCACACCAGGATCCTTGGTGGGGTCCAGGGCAACACCTCAGTGGTGGGTCCAGCATGCAGCTCCCCTAAGTATGTCTTGTATAAAGCGCCGTTTTATACGGCGAAGTGCTCGCAACTCTTCGAATATTAACTCAAAAGGGTGGTTCCCCCACCATATTTACCACATTTTGTCAAGGTTTGTGCCAGGCAGTACAGCGTAAAGTGATTGGAAATGACAGATAGCAATTAGTACTATACCTGGAGGAGCCGCCCGGTGATATCCACCGTAGCATCAACGCTGGTTACCACGTGCATCAAACTCTGTGCATCAAAGTGTTTACAACTCTACTAGACTACTAATATAAGGTGACATCTTGATCTGACAGAAGACATGTACACGTCTCGGTATCGCAGGTACGTCTTTTCCATATATGTATTTCTCTCTAGCGTCATGACGTGTCCATTTCTCTATGCATTCTCTGTGTCGCTTGTTCCGTCATGGTTTCCATCCAAACCAGCGTAGCTTCATGTCCAACTGCTGTCTTGGCCACTGTGACGTTGCTGGTTCCACTGCCTCTGATCCCTGTAGTGGTGGCCTCTGCTGTCACCGCGTGACCACCTGTCACGTGACCTGTGATCTTGGTGATGGTGACGTCTTTGATCGTACCTGTCTCTGTGTCCTCCCCCGTGTCTTCTGTCATCGTGTCTTCGGTCATCGTACCTTCTTTTCTGTCCTTCCCTGTGACTGACAGAGCAAAAATCATATTAACACAATGCAGAAAGTATGTACAGTACATTGTTAACTTGGTAACATAAGCAGTTATTTTATCATATTATCACTGCCACACTACAGAAACATTAACAGGATGTAAGTCTTTTTGGTGTTTGCAGCATAGAAAGTAATATCGAGGATTTAAACTCCACTCCAAAAGCCCATTAACCACAATTTTTTAAATACCGCAAATGGAGGTACAGTACGTGTCACACATCTGGCATTATCACGAATAAATACAGCACCATCAACAATTAATCCAAAAGTATCAAGGAATAGTTGCCAAATGTACAGTACATGTAATTACTAACTGCCTTCATTCAATGTCAACAAGCAGGGCTGCTCTACCTCATACAAGTTTCAGAGTAGCTAAGAAAGCAAAATCAACAAAAATCATAATACTGGGGGTGAACAACAAGACCCAGACTTGAACTGGTAGGTTGCAACTGCCGACATTATTGCCTGGTATTATTGGTCACAATGAGCAAACAATAATTTGTCGGTGCATGAGTGATGATTACACGCTGTCTGCCGGTGACAAAAGCTACTGTATTTGATTTGGTGTCTGGAGATGTCCGGAAGTTTCTTACTGTAGGTATTATCAAATGCAGAATTGTCACGTCGAATCCCTAAACTACTACTTGATGCATACTGTTAAGTACTTTTTAACGAAAGGATTGCAATTCATAAAGGCAACAATGCTGGTGGCCTACCTGTTCCTACTTACAGTTTCCTTCCCTTGGCATCAATGAGAATATGATTGCAATGATTTACTCAGTTCAGGTAAATAAATTTCCAAACAAAAATAAATGAATTTCCACAGAAAACGATGAAAGATAATGACAAATGATAATGCACTGTAGAACCTACAACATCGGTGAGCCTTAGTCTCAATTATGATAGTGCAAGCAAGTTGTTAAATACCAGCTTCAATGACAGTGCCAGCATGTTCCACAATACCTGCACAGTGATTCCTTTTCAAAATACTGGTATTATGGCATAGCTTTGGTAATGACTATGTTGGGGAAGTTCCCCCACAAATAACTATTTCGCTTTTGAAGATTTTATTGACAATGTCGCCGTCAGCTAGGGATCATCATTCTCTCTTTACCTCCTTTCACCATCTTTATGTGCTGGTCTGCCAAAGTAGTTTTCAACTATTGGTGGTGTGTCTTGACCTTTCTCAAGGTAGAACTGGAAATGTGGGTCCTTTTCAGTGTACCTATCTTGAAATTCGGTCTCAAGAAGGGCAAGCATCCCAGAGTACTCCTCAGACAGAGATCCAGAGGTGGAGGCTACACCAGTTTCAGTATCACTCACAGCAGACATTTTGCACCTTGAAAAGGAAATCAAAAGACTAGAAGTCAAAACAGGTGCAATATACTGTGTGTTAAAAGTGCTGGAAATTATCATGTACTGTAGTAGGCCTAAAAGTTGACCACAAAATAAGAATCTACAAAGGTCACTTAAATGCATCAAGTCCTGTGAAACAAGCAACCGCTTACATTCACGGGTAATTGTAAACTTTTCCAAGTGTAATTTACCTTCCTTGATACAACATGTGACAGGGGAATGAGCAATAAACCTACAGTTTTCAAGTTTTGCAACTATCACTGTTTCACACACCATAAATGGATATGAACAGGTATGAGCCAACATGTACTGCACACATGTTGCAGGTGGTGTGACATCCACATGATTCGAATGACATTTTGGAGTATTGGCTATTCCATTGTTTGATGTTGAAAACCCCCACAAATTCCATCAAAACTATAATATATTGACCATTTTTACAGTAATTTGATCTCTTACACCTTCATCATGAATAAACATTGTTAAAGTATTGTATGCAAATTTGTGATGACAAGATCTGGAAGGACTCAATGTCTCATGTTGTCCTTTGTTTTATCATGTCAAAGGCAATTCGAAATACGATATGCTCTGAGGGATTTTTTTTATAGCAAATCATATTGTTCTACATTGATATGACTCATCAATGGGTAAACAAGGGAGCACTTAATGAAAGGCAGTAACTTGTCACCACAAGTTACATTTTTGACTAAACGGGATAAGCAAATTCCTCAATGGGGTCTGCTCTTTGATGAACAAGCAACTTTGAAAGATGCATAGTAGCTCATGTACACAGGAGCTGTCCATTGTTTGACTACTGTACAGATCTGGAGAAGTTTTTGACAGAGTGTGGAAGGGACTAGAAGTGGTTGGGAGAATTGAAACTGTATGGAGTCAAAGGACTCACTGTCTTTAAGAAACAATTCATAAAGGATTAACACAAGAAATGGTACTGACACAATGCAACACATCAATCATCAGATTTATGACTCTTCAAATACTGAGTATGGTACTAAGTAAGGCCATGACATGCAGTTCTCATTCAGCTGAATGTCTCATGGGACTATGTCAATGTTCCCAGGGCCAAATGTTTGCAGGGTACGATATTCCTGAGGTTTTCCGTGTTCCCACATCCCGAGGTTCAACGTTGCCGCGGTTCAAAGATTCCACGGTTTTCAATCAGAATTTAAAAGCCTTCGAGAATTACAGTGGATTACAGTGACATTTCTTGGAACATCAAACCCTAAGAAACAAACCTTAATCTCGTCGGCAACCACTGAAATAATACAAAAATGGGCAACACCAAATGCTGGGAGCATCGAACGCTGGGAACAATGAACCCCAGAGACACTGGGTGGGCCCGTTTCAAGACTTTTAAGGAAACACCTACTACCTAAAGCAGCATCTCTGCCAATTACTTTAGTTACCCTTTTCAAATCCTGTCATTTGTCGTCACGAAGACAGAGAGTCCTACTGTAATTCTCACTTCCAATACCCTTTGGCGGCATTTAAGTTAGGCATTTCTTTTTGTCTCAACAACATCGCAAAACTTGATAAGAATCCTCAATCAACAAGAAATCTTACTGTGAGTCTCATTTCTTAATAAAATGAGATATTTTACTGTGATCAGTATCAGTCAAACATAACAATTTTGCCTGTAGAAGCTTCCTTAACTTTGTAAAATTGATCACTAGCACAGGCTCATACTTTCAGTTGAGCCAGATTGCAAAGTTTTTCAGCTGTGTCCAGGGAACTTTTTACACCTGCATAAAGATTTCAGCATTATTTAATGTTAAGCCACCTAAAAAGGATACAGATCGCCCACACATTTTGCAAGCTTTCTAGTGTTTTCACAGGTAACCCAGGTACACGAATGGCATTTTATTACCCCAATCCAAAATTACTTCCCGATTCCTTTGTCAAGTGAAAAACAACACCATTGTGTGAACACACTGTGTCAGATTGCCAAATTTCACTCACAGAGCAAAAATCTCAATATGCAATTTTCTTCTTTTTCTCAAGGAAAATAGGTGTTACTAATTATGAAAAGGTGTAGGCAAGTTCATGTAGTGCACTAGAAAAATTCCTACACACAACTGTGATTACAGTACTGTGGAAATACCAATGATAAGACTGAAACCACCATATTGGTCAGGTACCCGGGTACCCTATGGGTACAGTATGAGAAAAAAATTTAGTGGATTCCTAGTTGAGAACTACAAAACATAATTCAGTCTGAATAAAGTGCTGAAAGTTACAATAGTGTTCGACTTAAGAGACATTTGAAGTGATTAACTGGATTGGAAAGCTTGCAAAATGTGCGGGCATCCGTATCCTATTCTGAGGAATTGCGCAGCTCAGTTCACAATTTTTGCTATGTCGCTACTTGTGCAGCTTAGCGGTAATGCAAAACCTTTGTGCAGCAAACTTCCAACAATGCTCTAATGTTTGCGCTGCTGGAGGTCGAGTTTGATTTATTTTGCACGACTGGGCAATAACGCTGAAATCTTTGCCAGGGTGATAAAACGCCCATGGAATGCACAGCAAACTTCCCCGACCTGGCTAATCGATGGTGAAATGATGTTATTAACAATCAGGCAATGGGTGTATTCAAGATTAGTATGTTGGGTCATGGTGCATTCCTCGTATTTTTGTTGTATTTGAATGAGTACTCGCTTGGCTAATGTGGTTGATCAAAGCTTCTTATGGGTGGCATTAACATAGGTCTGCCCCACTGTTTTTTTTTTTTTGGAGGAGGAGGCTAGACCTTTTGGAAAATTGGAGGGAAGACACAACAGTTTCATCGTTTTTGTGACATTATTATGTATTTATTCGATAATAAGCAGTATTTTGATAGGTCTTATTCTGCCATGATTGACTCAAGGCTTCATCATAGGCCTAGTGAGTGTAAAGCCGATTTTCGATCAGTAAGGTAGCGTGGGGACCTTACACAAACTGCGTAGTCCGAGCAGAATAAGGACGAAATACTTGGAGAAAGGAGGAGAGAGTTTCTTGACTGGTGTACAATATTATCTGCTTGACTTTACCCTCTAACAGGATACTACAGTAGGAGCAAACATTTAGAAGAACTATACTGTGGGGGAAAAAGTACAACTTAGGCCTAAAGGGGTCTAGATGAGCTGATGTCTACAAAGTACAAACCAGCTGCATTCAAACTATGCTTCCTCGCAAATATACAGAAGTCACACAGCTACACAGCTGTAATTGCTGAACGGGATTGGTCCACATGACGAGTGGTAATTGCATATATTATGAACCAGCATGGTGCGCACATCTTTAGGCAAAGCCTGATTGGTTTACATAAAGGACAATACAATAGCTTATAACACATACTAAGGCAACTGTTAGGATTGGTCTAAACAATAATATGTCATAAGTAAGTGCACTCTACCAATGGCTAAGTACAAGAGTTCATGCAATAAAAACATGCACGAAGCACATGCACCATCAGAATAACAATGTGATGCGCGATAAAGTTGACAACAAGCCAAGTCCAGACAATGACGGATGTCAGAATATCAAGACCTTGCCTTCAGCCACAGTACACATTGCAGTAAAAGGTGAAGTGCTCAATACAATTACAAAGCACATGCGGAAAACACTTGAGGGTGAATATTGTCAAGACATTAATAATTAAGACATCTCACATGAGTAGTGATATGTACGGGCACATTAAATTCAAAACCTATTTCCTAGTAATTACTCATTTTTAACACAACCACAGGGTGTTAGAATGGTAAGGACAAATCTATAAATATTTCCGCCAAGTTACATACATTATAATAACGTTCTCACATTTTTAGGATTCAAATGTTTGTTAGGACTAATAGGAGATTGACTCATGACACCCCCATGCTATATAACAAACCACGACTATTTCCTGCACAATACTGTATGTAACATACAGCAGGCCTAATTACAGTACCTTGGAGCACACACATAAATGATCATTCACAGTAGGCTGATCCAATTTTGATGAAGAGAGCAGTAAACGACATATTAACTATATTAAGGGCAAGCATCCGTTTCACTTACACAGGCTCAAATATTAGGTTTCCTCCACGCTTCTTGACTCTAAATTGTGCCGCTTTTGGGTCTAAATCAGTATCTGAAAGAAATTGGCGATGAGTATGAGTGGTTCCAACGTGCGGTAGTTTTGCGAATGCCACCTTCCGCACAGTGCCGCCGTGTATGGATTGGTAGGTTGTTTTGAAAAACGAAAAAGCGCCGCCCCAAAGCCGCTGATTGAAGATAGAAAATGGCGACCTCCAGTGATCAAAACACCGATCCTCCTTCAATTACAAGCCACTTGAGTTCGTTCACAACGAAGTGTGGAATAAACCCAGAAGACACTCAAACACCACATGTCATCCAAGGTGTCATGCAAACGTGGCTTTGTAGGAAATGGAGTTTGTCTAAACTAAGTGAACTAATTGGAAACGAAATGGTGAAGTTCCGGATTGGCCCTCGACTAAGTACAGACGGTAATTACTGCTAACGTTACTAACTTACAATGCTAGTACTGTAACGTTACTACTAATAGACAAGGCCCAACACTAACAGTTAAGCTGTTTAACTGTCGCGGCGGTATTACACTTTTTCCCTAGGAATATGTTTTTTGTTCAACGTAATACTTTTTCTGGCTCTAATTTAGAACCAGTGACCACTAGTCAAGGTTATTGATGATGGTCAGGATTAAGCATTTGATGAGAATAAACCCAGTTGAAGGTGTAAAAAGCTATTAAGGCCTATCTCTAATCTAAATAACCGTGACCGCCAGTCATGTATACGTTGAGAGTTAGGGTTAAGTTTAGAGTGAAATAAAGCAATAGCAAGGATTTTAGGAAGAATAGGTCACTTCCCATCACTGATTCAAAATTAGTACCCTTTTTCTTGCAGTGTCAAAAAAAAAAAAAAATCCAAGTGGTTCCACCTGGATTTGATACAGGGACCTAGTGGTTGCAAGAGGGCCACTCTGACCACTGGGCTAATCCTCCACCCCCTCCCCCATGGATCAGATGAATTCCTAAATCATTCTGAAGGAATGTAGAAGCCAGTTGATAATCCCTTGCTGCCATTTTAGTGTCCAGTTACTAATCTTAAAGAGATCATTGCAAAGGAACAACTATTATACTGTAGATTTTTGTATTGTCAGCAAGTGTCTTAACCATGGATTAAACAATACTATAGATGATCTTGCTCCTCTTTTGAAAATCTGAGCAGTTGACCAGAGTCTTCATATGTTCCTTCATACAGGTACCGTAAATCTCCTTTAGGCCTTCTGTTTGAGGAGTCCATACTGTTTGCAAGTTTCGTTTTTGTTTCGTTTATTTGTTTTATGGTTCATGGTTCCCTAACCTAACAAAGCATACCACGGCTATAGACACACAGGCGACCCTCACATAGAAGTGTTAGATAAGGCTCTCTATAAGATCGAATGCTCCTTCTAATTCTATTGGTACA
Organism: Stichopus chloronotus; assembly: GCA_021234535.1. Classification (NCBI taxonomy): domain Eukaryota; kingdom Metazoa; phylum Echinodermata; class Holothuroidea; order Aspidochirotida; family Stichopodidae; genus Stichopus; species Stichopus chloronotus. The sequence goes on along the minus strand of CM037835.1, from coordinate 32,314,378 downwards.
AGAAACTTGTCCTATTTTTACATCCTCACATACGTCGACTGCGAATCTTATTTCACCCTCTTAATCACATCTTTGAATGTAATTGTCACTCTTTACACTCCTTTGAGCTCAAATGTGTAGACAAAATTACACTTAGGCAGAATTGCAGTATTCATACATGTATACATTTTTCATTCACTTTATCGCCCCCCCCCCCCCACATTTAGGCGAAAGAGAGCAGATTGTGGCCAAGGCCAAGCAAAAAAAAACAGTTTCTCATCTTCGCCGGTATGCATTTTTCCTCCCGCACAAATTTTCTTTTTGTGCTATCAAAAGTAGGATTTTTAACCAAAAATATCTTGTCCCGACCATGGAAATCACATCTCCAAGTTTTTAGCGGTGTCTTTGCAACATACAGTAGCACTCATCGATAGTGTGATGAGGCACACAGTTTGCTGTTCTGCCAATGGGCCTTTTGGGTTCCTTCATGTTAAAAAAAAAGAGCAACACACACATTTTTGAAAAAGTTATTGTGAGAAACTTGTTTTTTTTTTATTTGGTCTAATAACCAGCCACACACACTGTTGAGATAACGCTCCATATCTAACAAAATAATTTCTGCCCGAATACTTTTTAAATGGCAAATTTGATTTTGGAGTTTCAAAACTATTTCAGTGCTCCATAATAGATGATGCCTTAATTCATTTTAGAGTTTGAGCAATGTTTAAAGGGAAATTGCAGTCATCACAAACTGAATTTGTATAACCCCCCTAAGCTGATTCATGAATAGCTCTTTTCCACGATGCTGATGTTTTTGTCACTAATTTGCTGAATGTTTCAACTTAGCAGCTTGCCCATGCACCTTCTGATATTACTGTAAGCAGTGTAATGAAAAATACTTATAAGAGAAATGAGAAGATGATTGCAAGATTTTGTTAATTTTTCAAAATAAAGTAGAGATGATTGCTTATTCCCTTTCAAATTTGTCACAGGCAGTGTCTTGTGGGAGAACCTTTGTTTCTATGAAGAGGCAACACTGAGGGACTTTGAAGAATGGTGTGCTTCAACCACAGACCAGCCACTTCCAAAGCAGCATTCACTCGGCAAGTATGATCGTGACAAGTTTTGGTGTTACGCTGACTACAAATACATGAGAGATCTCTTTCAAAACCAACCGCAGGCATTCAAGGTCAGTCAACAGGGAAAATTACGTTGGGAGTGATGGGAAGGAGTCAGTTAAAGGTTGATGGTTTACAGCACCATTACAATGTCAGGTCTTGAATGCTGAGGCATGGGAGTGCAATTGCACACCATCACTCACCTCATATCACTGTAAGGAGTGCAATTTTTTGTGCACCTAAATCACATAAATGTATTGAAGTTCCATAAAATAGCACACCTACCATACTCCATAATTTTCTGAAGAGTGTGGTTTGTAGCACATATGGAAAATCTAAAACTCAAGGGCTGCAGTATCCTACTGTATCCAGAGAATGACAATTTACAAATCCATGTATCTGGCACAGGGACAGTGTTAGTTGCACAGGTTGAAGAGAGTTTTGAAACTAAGAGACTTCCTCCAGGAAATTTGTGTATTTGAAGGAAAATTTTTGATACTTGAGGGAAATTTAGATTTTCTTGTACAGAAATATTGCATGAAATTGTGGTTCTGTACATAAATATAGGCTTTCTTCCCAGGAAATGAAAATATTTTTCCAGGACGGGTCACCCAACCCAACAATAAAGAAAAAGAAATGCCAGGTAGAGCTTGTCAATTGCACCGGAACATAGAAACCCTCCCATTAAAAAATCAATGAAAAATTGCCTGTTTCACAGTGTACCCAGAATATATCCCCTTCTTCTGTTGTCAACTTGACAGTGCACTTAACATCGTTTCATATTTGTCTACTGTATTTTGAAAACTATCAAGCGTTCCCTTCTGATAATGTGGATGGTTTGATACCAATTGCAAAGAGATGCAAAAGTATCAACCTAAAAGCATTTGTTTTAGGTACATAGATACCTCACTAGTTCCAAGCCAGTATGTTCTATGCAATTGAAGCACACTTACAGTACAAATAATCACCATAAATTGGGCTATTATTGCTACAGTATGTATTGAGTTCGAATTGCCACAGTTCTTTTGCTGTTCTTATATTCATTTACTCATTTGAATGTTGTGCCATTCATTTAATATAAAAGTCAAGCCTGTAAACAAGGCAAGGCATTACAAAGAATACATTCCGAGTTACACGTTTGCTATTGCGTTTCCCTTCCTCATTTATTTGTATGTGTCTGGTTTGTTCCCGGGCACCGACACTACAATTATGATTATTATTGAGAAATTGGTTATGTCCAAATTCAAGTCAGAGGTAAGCCACTCTGGCATCTTTCTGAAGAAGTCTGAATGGAGTCAAGAACAGCACAGTATAGTATTAAGTTCTGTGGGTCTTTATGATGTAACTTAAGTCACCAGTTCGTTGATCACCCAAACCAAATCTTTTCTGTGCATGTTGCCTAACAGCATTTTTATGAAAATTAGTGGACCTTAAAATTTGATCCTAACAGGTGCCTTCACAGAGCAGATGAAAGTATGATTAGAGTGTAGCAGTACAGTAGCAGGGTTTTTGGGAAATCTGTTGGGTGTAAGTAATAATTTGTCAAAGAAGTTTGCAGATGTATAAGCCTTTAAAGAAGATCATTCAGGCAAGAAAAAAGTTTCTTTTTTTCATTGATGGTAGTTGGTAGACTGTGCGTATGATGCAGAACTTTTTTAATGAAAAGAATAGATATCAGTTAAAATTAGCTTTTGTGTGAATATGCCAAAAAGTATAGCAGAGAGGTGAAAACATGTAAATGTAAGGTATGCTCACGGTTTGCAGTATTTGCTTAGACTCTTGTAAGTTCCATGATTGAATCTGACAACTGGAAACAGTCACATCAGTCCAATTTCCCTGAATTCTTCTACTGATGTTCTACTGAATTTTACCAAAATTCTCCGTCGGTGTTTTGCTACAAAATGCTAAATTCGTTTACGAACTGAAGAAGTTCGTATTGCTTGTTAAATTACAGTTACTTCATTTGAACTACAGCTTTCAGTTCAGTATACATTGTAGCTAAGCCAACAGTTTTGAAAAGGCAACAGAACGTAATTAGAAAATGAAAGTAAAGATTTCTGAAAATTTCAGCAGCCACAACAACATTGCTTTAGTAGATCACTGCGCACTGTATGGTCCTCCCTTGCACTGCATTAATCTTGCAAAACATACAGTAAGTGAAGCCATAGTCAAACAGCTATCAAGATAACAGCTAGAAGATTGAAATGACAGTTTTAGTCGGCAATATTCTCTTGTTCCCTTCAAGTGGTATGTTCCATGCCATTAGAACATCCCTTTCAGTGCAGTTTTTGAGCTGCCTCCTTCACTATCAAGAATTTCATGTTTTTCATGATGAACAGAGTTACAATATGGAGATACTGTACCAGTCACTTTAGGTATTCATCACTATACTCAAAGCATTTTTAAGAAAAATCATTTCCCGGCATACATTATATGCACAAACACAATAGGTGAGTCATTTTGAAAGTTTCACAGATGACCTACAGTACCATACATACAGTCAGCCAGCATATCGTATACAGTATTTCAATTCAAATGGATATGATCTCCAAACATTTTGCAGAACTGATGCATGTGATAAACCAAGAAAGGTTCATTTTGTTATTTTTCATCTTTTAGAATATTACCATTAAAATTTTTGGTGCAAATTATGAATCTGTGATGTATTTCTACGGTGATGAGGTGTAAATATATGAAAGGTTTATCAACATTGGACCAAGCAATAGCATAATGCATGATCAGGGGTTAATGCTAATATTAGTGGATGCAATCAGGGTGTGCCCTTCGTGCATCACTTACATTACTACATTGCAGTTGATCAGTCTTGTCCCTAAATACAAAGGGAGATTTGATAAAAAAAGATGTAAACAAAGGACCATTTGGGTTTGTAATATAAATGCATTTTTATTGAAAACAAAACCAGAGAAGATGTTTTTAAGATTCACAACATGTCAGTCAATGTTTGTGTGGGATAGACAAGGTACCACTATTATTTTGCATAAGATAGTAGAGGACGAAACACTGTCGATCTACATTTTGGTGTATTCATTGCTTTCATTTAGTCTTAAATTGACCAAGTTTATCTGTAGGATATTGCACAATCAACTGACTGAAATGGGCCTAAGTATGTATGAACATGGATGATGTCTCATGGGATCTGTCTGCATTTCTTGACAGGCTGTTCAGTGGGACTCGCTTGGTCTACCAGGTTACAGTGGTGAAGATAGTACCATATGGATAGGGTCACAGGGCGCACACACTGTATGCCATCAAGACTCCTACGGTTTCAACGTCGTTGTTCAGATTCAAGGCAGGTATGTCAAACCTTTTTTTCAACTTGTGGTCAGTCATGAGAGTGAAACATTACTGTTTCCTAAAAGGATATTAGAGCAGCAAATTGAAAATGAAACAAAGCAATTTGGATGTATATGAATTTTGATATTGGTAGGGTTTAGTTTATTTGTAAGTGATTCACACATATTTGCATGTGTAGTGGCAATTTCTGGATTTTGCATGTCACATGACATCACATAAATTACTTCCTAGACAGAAAGTGAACATTGTAAGTGTTCAAGGCTTTCCTTGACCTACTGTAGCACAAGCTTTCACTTGAGTATCTTCTGCAAATTTTTTTGTTCCTCACAGAAAGAGGTGGTATCTGTTTCCTCCGGAGCAGGTCAATTGCCTGTACCCATCTCGAATCCCCTACGAGGAGTCGAGCATCTTCAGTGAGGTGAACATCACGAGGCCAGACCTTGCAAAGCATCCCAGGATCAGGAATTCAACTCCTTACGTGGTGATTCTCCGACCTGGGGACATCTTGTACGTGCCAAGGCATTGGTGGCATTTTGTGGAATGCTTGGACACCAGTGTCAGTATTAATTGCTGGGTAGAACTGGTAAGTGGGTACATGTAGTCCCCTATTAATAGTGGAAGAGGTAAATTGAGTACCCAGTCACCATCGAATGCGTCATACTGGGGAGTGGAGGGAAGGTGAATGGTTGGTGGGTGAATGGGTGGGTCTAACCAGTTATTTTATAACATTCACTTGTGAACAGAGCTTGGGGTATACATGCAATAATGATCACTGATATGTCAGTATGGCTTCGACAAATATTCTGCAATGCATTGTCAGAAAATACACTTCAGAAAATATTTCATGTCAGTTTACACTACTGTTAGGGTGAAAATGAGGTCATCTCTCCTTTTGAGACCTAATAATTAATATATTAATTTGTGATTCACTGCAGTAAAATAAAATCATCTCTTTTGTTTCCCATAAGCTTGAATACTAATATCCTCCAGTCACACGTGTACCTTATGCATTATTCATAGTTTTCAGTGGTTGTAATGTTAAGTGAATTTTTTAGTTTGTGATCCCATCTCCTAACCTTCCATTACCAGTCTACTTCTTTAATTTTTCAATCACTGATTTAAAATGCTGAAGCTGAAGTTAGAGAGACTTCTGCAAATCTTATCTCACCAAGCACTCATCTCCCTTGAGATATGTGTGATAGTCCAGTCAGTATTTGTTTCAATTAAGTGGTACATCTAGCAGGTATAAGCAATTGTATCCAAATAAACAACCAATTGTTTTGCCATTTCATTTTTCCTTCTGTAACCTTTGGTTCCAAGTTACGCATCTAGAAAATATTGCTATTTATTGTTTTCTATATTGTTTCTTGGATTGTGTTGAGGTATTCTGCACACGAACACAGTTAAAATAAACATCAAGTCTTACTTAAAAGGGAAATATTGTGTTTTTTACATTAAAAATCATATTTTGAAAACCAATATTTGTGCGCACAGAATTATAGAGGAATATTCAAATTAAGACGAGGGGGTGGCCTTCTTCCCAAAAATATGTTTCTCACAGATAGAAATTCAGTGTTTTGTGTCTTAAGAAAATTTGAATGATGCATTCTCCGTAACTCATGCATATGTTTTGAAGGGATCAGGCTATTGCTGGTACGTTTTGGTGAAATTGAATTGTTCAACAATGAGTAAAGATGTTTTCTTTGTATGCCACCTTGGTGCAGTTAAAAACAACGTTTCCCTATAAGCATAATCTTACACAAATGTGCTTATTGCATCTTGCAGGCATTAATTTGCATATGTATTGATTTAACAACATACTGTCATATAAGTTTCTCAATATTCTTTTCTTGTTTGCTGTCGCAATGTTTGAGAGGGAAACTGATTGCAGTTGGGTCTGCATTTCCATTTGTAATTTGGTCAGTCTTCTAAAATCACTCATCTGTTGTCAAACCACCAGGAGAGTGATCACCTGAGCCGACTCCACGAATCCGTGACCAGGATGTTGATCTATCGCCTTCTCCACCATTCAGATCAAGATGGTGCAGTACCTGATTGGTTGAATCCTACAGAGGTCAGTGAGCTTCCAGCCAATGATTGCCAGCAATGTTTGTGACTCTTTATCCTTGGTAGAATTTTAGATCTGGCTGTGAAATTATTGCAAATAGATGGATCATTCGGGAACAAGGATACAGACCGATCATTTATGGACCATACGAAATACATATGCATATAGTTGTGCATTGTCCAGTATGTATGTCCAGTATTAAGTATTGCTGCATATTGCTGTACAGTGTACAAATTGGTACCGATTAGGGTATGTGCTGCATGTAAGCCGAGAGCGGCATAGCCAGGGGGTGGGGGGCAGGCGGGGTGGAGTTCCCCCACAGAAATTTGGGGGTGGCGATGGCTGATGTTGAAAAATAAAGGAGAGCAACAAAAAAAGAAAACAAAAAGAGGACGGAAGGTGGAGCTGGTGAGAACTGGTAGGCTTAAACTGAGGGTTGGAAACTGGCCGAGAGCCTGGCTTCACAGGCTTGATCTTTTTATGACCGTGGAATCTAAGACAAAACAGATAAACAACACAATTGAAACAAGGTGCTCATGAAAGTGTGGAATCGTTGGTTGCGAGGTTTCAATTGGCCATACATGAGCCTGTTTGCTGGTATGCAATATATGGTCATGCACCTAGAAGATGGAATCCACAGCAGAATGGTCAACATATTTATTTCACGCAGAACACATTGGCAATATGCCTTCCTGGACTTTCAACTTTAACCGTGGATATTAATAATGATGTGGATTCTAGAAACAATGTTCTTTTTCTCTAGTCCCAATTTTGGATTAGGGAGAAGTAAATTCCAAAAATGTATTGGTTGTCAATGCAAACTAAAGCTATTGCAAAAATGAATCAACAGTCTGCCATGTTACTATTTAAAAGTAAGTCAATTTTACTACTTAAAGTATGTTAATTCTACTACTTAAAAGTATGCCATTTTCTTTTTCAAAAAAAAGGTGGAAATGTTTTAAAATGAGTGCATGCAACAAGCTCATGTTTTGCATGGGCATGTCCCCCAAAGAATTTCCAATCGGGTTCTGCGTCATTTTGTTGCATTGGACAGTGTTCAAACCGCCTACCCCAATTTTCATTGTATATTTTCATTGTATATTTTCAAGCTCAGAAATGCATCATTATCAACCAATTAAAATGTGGGGTATGAAGGTGTGTCCCCCCCCTCCACCTACTTTTTGTCTATGTCACTATCATGACATTATTACTGTCACTTCATCATAACAGTTAAGTGAATTCTGTCTCACATCACAAGCTTTTGACAAGTGGTTCAAAAGTATTTCATCCATTAGTGGTTGCTAAGAGAGTCTGTGGTGCATATCTTGGAGATATTTTCAAAGAGCTGCATTTAATGCTGTTATTTGCAGCCTACCCGTTCACATCACATTCAGATGATACCAAAAAAGACACAAAAACTTGGTGTATTACTACCATTAGTGTTTTGTCACTAAAAGATTCTTCTGTCTGTAATTTTCTCACTGATTATGTATAAAACCTGAATCTTTTCTAGTCACTGTTTGCCCACCATTCTGTCCCATGGCTTTAGTGTCAAATATCACCAGGTACAAATGGCAGTCCAACTTTAATTGAGAGGATGGGGTCCAACTTTACTGAGTATAAATTTACAGTTGAGACATCAAATTTGTTCTTGAAACGTGTCCTTTTTTATATTTGCAGACAATTTCATCTCATGAGACAAACCTTTCCTACCTGGAAACTGCTCTGAACATCGTGAGGCAGCTCCGTGATCAAAGAACAACCGACTCAAAATCTCCCCCCGGTGAGTCATCAGATCAGAGAGATGTCAGAAAATCTGAAAGTCACATTCTAGCAAAGAGAAAACTTGCCCAGAGAGATCTTCCTATGAAACATGCCTGCTCCAAAAAGAGGCGGAAGCGGGATGAAGGAGACAGTGAGGATGAGAAAGATGGAAATCTGTCGGTGGGAACAAATTTGTCAAACAAAACCCGTTTCGAAGATACTTGCAGAGCCAGTGACGCAGAACATAGCGAGATAAAAGTGTTACGGGTACATCCCACACCCATTCAAGAAATAATTGACAATAAACTTTTGGAGAGTGAAGGCGATCCTTCGACAGGCAACCAACGATACAAAGGAGTCATGGAGGTGCTGACTCAATGTGTGACTGACCCCAGGGTTGTTGCCATGGTAACTGATTTACTGTTGGAAAGATTTAAGAGCAGGTGACATACAGTCACATAAGAATTCATAGGCACATACCCACCCATGCAATAAAAGCAGCCTCTTTGATTCGTAAAATTTCAAACTGCTACAGAAGTTCACAAGCTGAGGGTCATTCTGTCAATATTAGGAAACACCGTTAACACTTCTTCAGTTTCCTTACAAAATCGAACAAATTTCTGTTGGGGTATTATCTTGTAAAAGTTCATTTTTTAAGTTTATCAATTACTTTGAAACTTTGAATGACTGTTAATGTCATTTGCTTTCTCCCTGTGCCTAAATGGGGTTACTTTTTTCAGTAAGATTGTTGTCAGGGAGAAACCAAAGCTCTTCAACTGAAAAGAAGAGAATTTTTGTAAGATGCTGACATCCACATACAGGTAATGTACATCAGAAATAATCTAACTTTAATTCTCTTACCCAGCAAAAAGTCCAGGCTGTCGGCTGCAGCTTTCCAGTGACTTTGTCCAGAAATATAGTGTTTTAATTATAAGTTCATCATTTTAAATGTAACATCAGTTTACTTATTCAAGGTTTGCCACCCTTAAATAGATACAGCTAAAATTGGAGAGTAGTAGTATTTAGAAGCAGCAGTTAAGCAGATTTTTAAACTCCAGCTTGTTTTCATTTGCTTGAAGAAGCGTAAAATAATCATTAAGCTTTATAGAAGCCACCTTTGAATTTAAAGCATACTTCAACATGAAATTAATCAATATTTGTGAATACTCTGAGTTCCGTAAACTAAAACGAAACATCCTCCATTAAAAATACACTTTGTTATTCTCAAATGTTAAATATATGGCAAAAATTTGATTTTCCATGGCTACTGCAATCCTTGACAAAAATGTATGGGACACCTACCCCTACACTCTGGAAATGCCTCCAAGATGACCGGAAACAGCTCTTCCAGTGCCTCTTAAGTGTCATCTAATCATGAAGATGGGGAAATGCTTGCAATATCTTAAAATAGCACTAAACAATGCCAAAAAATATGCACAAAGACTATCACTCTCCTGAGGCAATAGGGATTGTAAGGGCTCACTCAGTTTTATAGCAGGGACTTTGTAGTTCTAAAAATCCCAACCCTTGTTTGAACCCATTTCAAGCACTGTTTGTTGTTGTTTTATGCTCAATAGATACTGCACTATGCTCAGGCAGATCAAGTACGCATGGCGGTGAGACAAACATTGCTTCATACGCACTTGACTGAAGTGCAGGGTTGGTTCATTCATCATTAGCTTGAAAAACAACCAATTCTGTCCTTTTTTGAAGCACCATTTTCTCCTTAGTTCATTTACCAAAGGACAAATATGCTTTTTTGGTTCATGGAAAAGGGCATGTTTTTGTTTAGTATGTTGATTGTCGCAATCATTATTAAGGTCAAGTGTATTATGGTATTGTTCAAAAGGCAGCAATATACAGTGCCACCCTTTTATCAGAGAAGCTACTTTTGTTGCTGTTCTGAGAGGAACTATGTTTACTTATATTTCATCACCAAAGTTTTCCCAGAATAGCTGTTTGTATTTAATAATGTTGTATTCCTGTGTGACCCACTTAGCAGGGTGACATTTCCTGTTAATTCAATTACCAAAAGACAAGCATGCTCCTGTGTTCACAGAGAGGGCCGGCCAGGATACCTCATTGCGTTGACTGGTGCATTGTGAGCACATTGTTTCATTGTATTACTGAGCAAAAGCTGCCTTGGAATGCGAAAACATGATCTCTGACATGTCAAGTTTACAGCAGGGCTGGTGCCGCTGGTTTCGGTGGGTATTTACCCCCCCCCCCCATCTCTTGGAACAGTGCTCTTTGTGACAAAAATTACCATGTTGATATTTTTGTCACTAAGATTTTTTCAGAGTGCCCTTTATGACATCCACTCCCACCCTCACACCAACTGTAACATGGTTACGACAGCCCCTCGTGGGGTTCGATCATTTTTTTACAAAACCATTCCTTTCTCGGGTTATGCATCGCCATGATTCCTTTTGCTGTTTCTCCCACTCCACCTGATTATGTCAAGTTGTTGGTATCAGTCTTTCTGCAAAATGGGACAAAGTTTGTGTCTTTATACAATCAACTCATAATTGTAATTAGCTCAGAAATGCTGCCATGATTGTCTGAACTATACTGAACGGATCAGACCAATTCTGTGACCTTTTGTCTTCTCTCACACTTTCGGAATGACTAGTATTTCTTATTCTGATGGAATGATGTCAGCAGGTTGTGCATGAACATCCAGTAAATGCTGTGCATGTCAGAGCTGCGTACAGCTCTTAGTACGTGTAATGAGCTTTGAATGCCGGCGCTATGATTGGACAAAAATAGAGTCAGCTGTGGCAAAGGAAAAGCTAATTGCAATTGTAAATTGTTCTTTAAGTTTAGGGTGTTTAAAATGCACCAACATGGCATTCGAAGAAAATAGCTTTAATCATTGTTAAACCATTCAGGCTCATGAACAAGCATCTGCAAAAGCTTCATCTTCAAAGCATTTTACGTGAGTTACGGAAAATACGTCACTTGACTTGTTGAAAGCTTGGGTGAACAAATTATTCTTGGGCAACAAATATCCAATTTTTTTTTTTTTTGCTGTGATTATTCCTTGATAAGAAGGCTACGAGTGTGACGGTGGCACAGAATGTTAGTATAGGCTATTGCTACCTTCTACACAGTATATTCAATAGGATATTTATGTTCTCAAATCACAAGAAAGATGTCCTTTATTGAAGCATCATTGTGATTGGCCAACCCCAAACCTTCTTTTATGAACGAAGAATTGATTGGTCCTAACATTATGTGCCACCGTCGTAGTGCTACTGTCCTTTCTTATTTTGAATAATCTATACCATTCTTTGTTTGCAATTATTAGTTTTGTAGTATAATTTTTCTGTAAAATGACACCTGATTTCCACCTCCTGATTCAAGAAAATTGTTTATCCAATACTTCTTGTCAACTGGTATGAATTGTGATTGGCTTCTAAATTATACTTCACCATCCTGTGATTTTTGCAAGTACGGGCACTGTCAAGAATGAGGGAAATCTCATCTCCTTTATGATGATGTATCCCGCTGTACCGTACACATAAGTTGGGTTTTCCTCGCCAGATATTCCGAGGCTCTGCAGTGACTGACATTTTGGCGCCTTTTTTCGGTACTTAGTGCTTTTATATTCTTGAATTGAATAAGGAAAAAAAAAGCAGGCAAGTTTGAAATATGGTATGACGATGGACGCAAGTGGAGACAAGTTTTTATGTTACATGGCCTGTTAAGGCGAAGTTTTATTTTTGTTTTCTGCTATGTGTGTCGGCCCTCTCATTCACTGTGGAAGACGTCCTAAAGTTCTTTATTGTAAAAATATCTGTACTGTATATGTCTGTAAAAATTTAGGCAACTGTCTATTGCACGTACAATCGAATGTGCCGTGATTGTTTGATGTGTCTGACGAGTTTCTTAATGAGTGGGAGTTCACGTCCGGCAGAAACTTCAACATGGTTTTCGAGGACTCTTTGCTTTTACCATCTTGTGGAGCATTCATGCCAAAGGAGTATAGGGATATCCTACCCTATTAACTGCCTAGCTATGAGTGCTGATGTCCTTATCTGCTCAAATGATATTTGTACAATTTCTGCACTACGCACTTGGTATTAGGATTAAAGTACATAGGACTGATATCGACAAGTCCAGATATGTATTTCTGTTCTCCAGTGATTTCTTTGTACCGGAGCAGGGTCATATAGGGAAATGGTAGCTGCATCTTGTTACTTCAAGTCCCCTTCCAAAACACTCTTGTCACCCTATATCCTCTTAAAAAAAGTGCATAAAAACAAAAATAAGAAAAGCACTCTAGTTCTATGTACTGATTGGTCAGGTAGCCCTACAATTCAGGTCAAAGATCAAAACTGTCTTTTTACTTTGCAGGTCCTAAATAACAGGTAGCAAGGATTCCTTTTTAAACGAAACAGTTCAATAAACCCTAACTGGGGACGATTTGGTCTGTAGATATAAAACAGTACACAATCCAACCTTTTCTTCTACCCAAAAACTATATGAAAATCTATACGGCCCACCCACTTCCAATAAAATATAACAATTATTTTTCGAAACGTAACATCAAAAGTAGCAGGTTGTGATGATGATTGAAATCACTACCAAGGATTCTGACCGACCGCACTTTACAAACTGACATAAAACTTCTGAAATATATCTTAGATTCTTCTGACAGCATCATACATGCACACAGTACGAAGTGCACCAGTAATATTGAAAACCGATAAACCAGTTTTGCATTTCATTTTCAACGCTTATAGTTAATGGCCGAGGGATAAGGAATGGACGGTTGAGCTTGATGGGTTGGAATACTTACAAAGGGTTATTCCACGACCAAACACAATATTGTTATTGAATTGCATAGCAAAGAATACCATTTCCCAAGTGTCCTTTATGGCAAACGACGAAGCGTGAACGAACTGATAAGCATTTTTTTTTTTTTTTTTGCTAATCAACGTTTGAATCGTTTCAGTTTCAAACTAAACTGTTTAGCAGCCAACCCATTTTAAGTCGAGTAGCAGATGTTACACAAACGTATACTGTAGGCAGTCTGAATAATTTGAAAGTTCAACTTACTCAAATACGAGCCGTAACGCCAAATTCGTATAGTTTGGTTTCGTCATGTTTCACATTTGTTTCTCGAGAAATGTAGATCATACCTGATAGACATGACAATGTTAGGTTATGGGCAGAGACATAAGGCAAGGTTGGGGGATACAAGTTAAAATACTTGTCAAAATGCATGATATCATGTTATGGACTGGGTGGCCATCATCCCAACAAAAGTCTGGGTTTCGGTTTCAAGAGAAAATAAAACCTTTCAGGTAGGACCGAAGAAAATATCGGGTCACAACTATTGCGACGCATGCGTGAAACTGAATCCAAATGCGCTTTCATAGTTCGCAAATCGCTCAACTTATATTTTTTCCCGCTTTGGATGGATAGGCTGAAAGGAGTTTCAACATGACAGGAACCAAGCACAGTTTCTTTGCATTCATGATACATTGTTTTTCTTGACATTTCATGCACGATATTTAATATCTGTGACAGTAACAAAAGTGATTTAATTTGGAGAATTTCTTCATTTTAATTTCAAAATGATATTAACTTTACTCAGTGACTGTTCCTCGTCACTCGAATATGTTTACATCATGACGTGTTCACATGGAGAAGATGTACAGTATTAGAGAATAGATTTGCAGAGACATCCCACGATGAACAGGAATGAAACCTCCACAGTGGTAATTACAAGCATATTTCCCCGAAGTTAAATCAACTTTTCTTCTTCAAAGAAACTTTCGGGGGAGCTTCACGTTACATTAGCATTTCGATACCTGGTATGGCAGGCAAATATATACTGAGGATGATTGTTCGGGGGTGATGAAATATTTGTCCATATAGGCCCATAACGGTCTCGACTTTGCCAGTTTTTACACCTTAATACACTATAGTCCCTGGATAAGAAAACACTGCTTCACAGAGGACACATCAAGCTGTTGGCCTAACAAACACGTCCTCGTTGTTGCAACAATGATTGCGAATAGAAAACGCCTTAGAGCATCCTCAACTTCATCACCTCTGCTCGTCTGAAATATTATCCGCTGGCTTTGAAGCTTCTTTGTGTAATTCTAAAAGCTGTCCAAGCTGTTCTTCTCTGAAATCGTCCAGTCTCGTTTCGTCCAAGCTGGCGCCGATATCGTCAGTCTTGGTTTGTGTCTCGAGCATATCTGCGTATTGCTGTTCATTAGAAAAGAGAACGGAGAAACTACTAACTAAGAATTTTGTCAAGGGTGGACTGGGATTGGGTCTTAAACACTGGCCAATCGGAGTGAACCATTTCCCTGTATATCCCGGCTACCAATAGTCAAGCGATCGATTTCTTGTTACGGCCCGTGGTCACAACCCAAGTTAACGCATACCCCATATAGGCCTATACCACAAAAAAAACTTCGGCTAGCCTACGCCTGCAATACCCAAACACGATATTATACATCATGTCCAGTCTAACATTGAACAATGGAAAAGTCATTGTATGCTGCACGTACCCCAACATTTATGCTGTCATGACAGCAACATGAACAAAGTAATTCGCCATTTTCATTCCTTTAATTCATTTCTATTGAACTAGTATGCAAATTGAACGAGCACTGAATGACTCGGCAATTTCAGTTGTTGTCTCCCTCCCACGCAGTGCTATTTGTTTGAACAAATCATATTCATAGTGTTGCTGTACGCAGAAGTGAGCTTTTCGGTTGAATGGCCATGTGGTGTAATGCATAAGCCATATTAGAAACAGACCGCATACGTTTTGCTATTGCAACTCTAAGAAAGATACTGGAGCAATCATTTGGCGAAATAACGTTTCTACGCTTGTTTTAACTCAAAACATTCACCGAGATGGGCAAGGTTATTCTCATTGAGTACTGGTAAGTATGAGGTATTCGTGTCATTTATTCACGTTTCATGAGAGCAAAAGAAAAGCCAAAAGATAAGTAAAAACTTCGAGGAATACAGTATAGGCATAGAGGTCAATTGTCGATGTTACTTGAAAAGTTGACTTGCGCTCGAGATAGGCTAAACACGTATCAACTATCATACCAATGATTTAATGGTGTAATTGGCACAGCTTAAGACGTGATGTAATCATGATGATGGAATGTCAGGACCGTTGTTACGATATTGTCATTACGATATTCTGCATCATATAAACGCAATCCAGAAGTTGCGTAGTCCTTTCGTCTGTAATGGCTAATGCATGCATTATGGTTTATGCAAACACTGTGTCGTGAGTATTGTACTTAGTGTACAGAATGAGTGACGTCGCTTAATTGGTCCATGCTAATGCAGCAATGCTGGTACGGCAAGTGTGAGCCCACAGTACACTTCAGGACAGTGATCACTAGCAGTAGCACCCCTTCCAAATCGCTTGAAGAGTAAATTGAAATACGCAAAGATTCATCATAACGTGCAGTATGTCTTTGGCCACAACTGAAATGGGTACCATGTGCCTATTCAGTATTTATGCATCCAGACCAAAGAAAAATTTCCCAAACTTTGAAAAATTCTTCAATACAGTATTTTCTTTCAATTAGGCTAACTTGTACATCATTGGCAAAATAAGTGATGATTTTGGTATGATAGTGTGCTATCAAGTATCATGATTCATGACACGTCTTCAAGGTTGCAGCCCTCTGCTCGAAGTTTGCAAACACATACAGTAAGGCCATACACTACAGTACCATTCGCACAACTTTATGTCATTATCAATAACATGTGCTACATTACAAGTTAGCTATTTCAATACACCAGATGTTGTAGAAACATGTTTTCAATTTGTGTGGTGGTCAATTTAGAAGGTGGGTTTGCAGTTAGATGATTCAGATCACAGTGTTGCAAACTTAGTATCTATATAGCTTACTGTAGTGACAGATTGGGAGGTTGACAAACATGGGGGGTATTTTTTGGCACTTCAAGGGTGGGTGGATAAATTTGTGCAGAGACAAAACATTACACATCACATCTGAAATCTATCATCTCTTTGCCTACTGCACGTAAAAAATGTTTGTTAGCAGTAGAATGCACAGATGACATTTTGAAAAACTTGCAGTTGGTCGTCACTTAATTTGCAGGGATAGCTCACCTCTCTGCCCTCACAAATACTGTAGCAAACTTTTCAGTCTGCATACCTCGCAAGTGACCCATATGTCGTGGGTTTGACCCGCATTTGAACACCCAAACCCGCTGACCCGCCCAGCCCTCTGAAAAAAATCCGCTTTTCAAATCTTCCCAGTCTTGGGAGTGCCACGCACAAATATCAAGCACTAAACTTACTGGAAACTTCCAACTCTATACAGAAACTCAACTATAGTAGGCCTACATTCACTGATCGTGCTGCAGTGCATCCTTCAAGTGCTACGTTTGTTGTCGCAACACCCTAACCTTCGTAGCAAGTACGATCGTCGACCAGGTAAGGTTCTCCACTAAATATTTCAACACCAACGTGGGCAGTCAAATATAATCATGCCGTACATTTTTAACCCTGAAACGTCAAAAAACACAACTGGAAGGCTCTTTGTGCACAGTACAATTTCAGTCTTACTGTTGATATGCGATGCGACATGTCAGACGACCGGTCTCCGGGTAGCATCAAACTCTCGCAAAAAGGCTGAGTGGCCTCTGACTAACTGCATGTACCGCACCAGAAATTATGAAGTACAATAACCGATAATAATTATCAGTTGGACAAGTTTAAATTTTGTGAGTTCGTGAGTACCTGTACGGATATTTTGGCTGCAACCCAAAGAAATTGCGTTGACCGATTTGCTAAAAATGTGCCACCAAATTGCGTTTAGATTGACACTCCTAAAATTCAAAAATTTTGAATTTTGCAAAACTTTAGCACACAGAACACCTGCAGTTGTTGGTTTCAATACCAGCATCTTCCAATCAAACTTCAGATGACTGACATTTTACTCCTCTTTTTCTTTCTTTTTTTTGCAGTGGTGGATGAGGGTACGAACCTCGCTTCTTGAGGCTGGCAGATGAGATCAAAGCTGCTGCCCCAGAAGCAGAGGTTACTGGAAAGGTTGGAAGATCAGGTGAATTGAAACATACTGCAGAAGATACTGTGATAAAATTGTTCCCTTTTTTTAAACCCTGTTGCTCCGTTTCACCATGTGTCAATAACACACATGAACCAAATGGCAATGCACATGTTGACTTACAGGGCATTGTTATACCCAGAGTTTAACTGGCTCAAATATATGCCAGGAACCTGTTGCCGTACATATATGATTGTCTGATTAAAGTTGTAACTAGGTCTGACTACACAAAACACTCCATCCATGTACAGAAGAACTGAAATTTATTCGAGTAGCAAAACTGTGTAAACCTGTAAAGTCGTCTGTCTTTATACTGTACATCTTTTGTTATGCTGGAAGCAATGATGTAGTGAACAAAAGAGTTGGTACTCTTTTGTTGGACCAAGTGACATAAATCTAGAAAAGAGTTAACTTCATTCAGAAGTTGCAGAGTGAAATCTTGAGTGCTAATCTGTTAGAATTGTGTTTCTACCTATTACCATTTCTTAGATACATGGCTTTTCAAAGTTTGACAAAAATGCAAAACAGATGATGTAGGGTGTGTACAGTGTCAGTATTTCTTTTGTTAGGCCTTTACATTGTGTCTCTTAATTACTGGGTTTCACATTGGTAAGTGATATAATCAATATTTCTAAATATGGCAATACATGCTTCAGAATGCTTCCTCTCAGTGTACAGTATATGAAATTCTCTGTTGTCCTCGAAACAAATGTTTAAGTAAACAAAGAAGAACATATTAGGCATATCAGATGAGTCCCTCCCTAGACATCACAAATTTGCATTTTTGGCTATGTTTATTCAAGATGCAATTGCAAAAGAGAACTTTGTTTGCAAATTGGTCAATGTCTGATGGATTTTCATGAAAATTGTGACTTTTTTCAACTTTTTTAATCATAAACTTGGTCAATACTCAAACATGTCTTTTTCATGTCACATATACTTTAACAATGTAAGCACCATCTTGTAAGCACCCATACCGCCCCTCTCTCACACATGCACTTGCTATACAATTACTTACACATGTGTTCACGCACACTTCATCCAGTAACATTTCAAACATTGCACTGCAATACCATACGACATAGGAAATGTAATAGAGACTCTTTCTCAGTGTGAATAAGGGGTTTGAACAGTGGCAGGTACAATTTCTCAAATTATGAAAATTTCTAAAACTATGCAAAGTTGCTTGTTATTTCAGAGCATGATGTAGACAAATTAATGTCCAGAGATATATTTTGATTTGTCATTTCATATACTGTAGTACTGGATGAAAATGATGCAAGTACTGTGGGAATGAAGACTACCTGTAGTTATTCAAACTATATGAAATTATATCATGCATTTTTTTGACACATGCAGCACTTAAACGCTCTGTAAAACATGCATACTGTACATTCATCCAGCAGGTGCAAAAATCCCATGTTTATATGATTGGTGGAAGAAGTCAGTACGTTAGCACATGAAGATAGTTAGGACAAGCAAGAAAATGCTGCATAAATCAAAGTCTGTTGTACAAATTGTAGACACTTCCTCTTATATTCAACATTCATAACTAGTAAGAACATACCTACAGTAAAATGAGAATCTGTATAAACTGTCTGTCTGAGAGTGTCAAATGTATTAGTCATGTTTGATACAAAGCTGTTGATGTTTTTGCTCACAGGTTCATTCGAGATCACTTTCAACGACATGATCTTGTTCTCAAAGCTGGAATCAGGAGGATTTCCTGAGACTCAGAAGGTAAAGGACAAGCTGATCTGTTCTTCAAGTCAATGATCGCTGTCACAATTCTTGACAGTTCAGAAGTCATATTGTGTGTCTTATTTTGGACAGGGAGCAAATACCATCTCCTCACAGTTAGCTTTTGAATAGGAACGAGTTTTGGTTTTGATGATGACCCTAACGTTTTGTAATCACGGGCGGTGTATGTGCGTGTGTATCTGTGTGTGTGTGGTGCCTACCTTGAAAACACAGTATCTCAAGAAAGGAAGCTTGGAAAGATCTGATATTTGATACATACTGTAGGTGAATCACATTAATTACAAGAATTGTATCATTTTTGCAAGGGTCAAAGGACATTTGGGGTCAACAGGGGTCAAAATGTGAAAGCCTTGTAAACACCATATCTTAAGTAGGGAAGCTTGGAAAAATCTCATACTTAGTATGTACGTGTATCACCCTATAATTTTTAATGGAGATCAATGGTCATCTGAGGTCAACAAGGGTCAAATTGGAAAAACTTTGTAGTAATGATAAATCTCAAGAAAGGAAGCTTGTACAGATCTCACATTTCATATATTTCATGTGAAGCATTGTTAGCTTGTGACACATCCTCGTGCTATGATGTCATATTTAGAATAAAAATCTGCATAATTCCATCGTCTCAACCACAATGGGAAAAATAAGACAAAAGTCAGAGAGTGTCAGATGTGTCATATGTCCATGGTGTAGACAAATCTTCATTCTTAACTAACGACTCAGGACAACTCTACGCATCAAATGTTTAAGTCATTTCTCACTATTATGTAAACACACTTTATGTGCACTTTGTTATCTTTGCTTTTTTTCTTTATATCATGTTTTTTTTTGGTCTTTGTATGAGAGGTTTATGCAAGTTTGTAGCCACATTACATGTGTGTGCACTTTCAGTAACTCAATGAGTATAATATGCGTTTCTTTCCGTTTTCCAGCTCGTGGACTACATCGCCACACACGATGGATCCAGCAAAGTAATCCAAATAACTGAGACCAAGCAATCGAGCTGCACTATTTTGTAACACAAAAGTAGCAAAGATTGACTTCCCCAAGAACTGAGCTGTGCTTGTAAACTAAAAATGTGTAAATTAAAAATTTTGTAACTAAAAACGTAGTCAAAGTCATCCGAAATTTCAAATGCTTGTGCCAGTAATTTATGATGGGTGCCAGTAACTAAACATTTGGGTTAATTGCAATCATGTTAAGAGATAAAGTCACATGTTTGTAACTATGTCCAGTCACTTACATTACTGTGCCAGCGGCGTGATTTGTTCCATTAAATACTGTAGCTTCCCAAATGCTCACAAGGGATCAACTTGCTTTCACTACCTCTTTGTTTCACAATTTAGCCTCCTTTGAGCATTTCACCATGATGTACAGTGTGGGAGTCATAAAAATGTGCTTGTCATATTTTATGCAAATGAGTCTTTGGCAATATTTTCTATGCATATGTAGCTTTTTCATAAGTGCAAAGTTGAAAATGAAATTTTAGTACAATGGGCAATTCCCCTCAATTAAAGTCAGACTAAGCTATTTCACATATGTATTGTACATTGCTCCTAGACGGGAAAAATAAAAACATACATTGCTACATACAGTCAAAAGAACCTCATAAAGTGAGTCTTTTGTTTTACACCCAAATATGGTTTATAAGCATAGCTCAGTTTCCTTGAAGATGTAGCAAAATTAAAATTTCCTAGGGAGCTAGAAATGAATACCCCTCTGATGACAGCTATGATTGAAAAGGGATAACCATCCTGGTACCATGGCCTGACGGATATGAGATCGGACATCATCTCAAGACCCCAAAGGAAAACATTTTGTCTGTATGATACATCATTGTATGCACTCAAGATATTTCAAGAGTTGGTGTTAGGCTATAAAAGTCTTTCATAGAAAGAATGGGTTGAGGCATTGATAAAAAAAAGTGGGGCAATATTTAAATGCTCAAATGAAGGTACAGTATCATAACCTTGAAAGAATAAGTAAGTTTATATATCAAAATATGATAGAAAAATTGAAGTGAGCTCAGGGTAATGTATTTCATGGACTTAAAAGTATATCGCAATCACATTTCAAGTAATTGTATGTTTCCGTACACTTTACAATGTCATGACTGATTATATACATCCAGCTATGGGCAGAGGAAATTAGAGTCCTGTGACACAATATTGGCACCCTGTCTTTCATTGCGTTGTGTGTTAGAAAAAGAACAAATGTATCATGTCACATGTGGAGAGAACTTTCTGTCAGAAATTGAATTGCTATAAAAGGGCTCATTGAGTTGATATCAATGCAGATTGTTGTGATTTTGAGGGGCATAAGCACATGACAATACTTACAATTACCATACAAATAGTCAAGTTTCACATCCAGTAGCTATGAAAACTGTCAAAATTTTCGAATTTTGTACAGTTACTTGTACTGGTTGTGTGTATGTGAATAAAGTACTAATATGAGAAGTGTCTGATCACAAATTTTCAGAAACCACATGAAATGGTTAACTACTCAATCATTAATGTTCCATTGTATGTGAAACATGGGGATCCTCTTAGTTTGACCATTTGCTGTTAGTATGTGAAGGAAACTTGACAGGTTTAGAAAACTTTAAGCATAGGCAGCCCTACAGTAAAGTACCTCTTTAACACTGCAGACTCTCACTGGCTTGAATTTGAGCATGGGTGTGAAGTCAGGCTCAGAACAATGCAAACAGGATAGCTATAACAAGCAGAAAACTAGCATGGAGTGTTACACAGTGGGGAGTGCTCTAGCCTACATTGTGTCTGAGTAATGTTCTACTACAGTAGAAGGATTCATTTATAAAATTGCAAAACAGGAAAGTAAGATGTCAAAATTAAAGTAACATTTGATCATTTTATTCCCTATAAACATTGTCAATTCATCCAAGCAATTCACCCAGTGAAGTCAGTTTTGCATCATAAGAATAAGCAAATCAAGTTAATATCTAGTCATGTGATATCTTAACAGCATACCTTTGTCTGCTTGCCAGTGTGAGTTGCATGATCACACAATATCAACAATCCCACTTTCAGTGGATATTACATTAGTGGATCTGCAGTATCCCACCTTTCACTGTAGCGCTGTACAATACTTGAAGTACAACATTTCCCACAATGCAAGAAACTTAACATTCTTGACCAGATCAAATCCATTCCTAGTGTTCCCACTACAAACTATGATCAACCTTGCAGGGTTCAGTTCCTCCCAGAAAGAGGAATCACCATCTACAGATCAAATCTTACACACTAGCGTTCAGACAATTGAGCTGATCACCCTGACGGGTTCTCAACATTACATAAACAACTGTGGTCACATGACCTGTAAAAGAAAGTTGTATTGCTTTCCATACTTTTACTAAAACAAAGTTTAGTGTGTCCAATTGCCCATATGCTCAGTGTTCTCCACAGGGGTCTCAGGGAGAGCGGCCTACCACTGAGTGAAAATTACTGCACAATGGAATAACAACCACTCTCCCTTTAAGCAAAATCCCACTTCTTCTACAAATGCCTCAAGGGAGGTTCATATCGGCCACTGACTTATAAATGATGCGAGAAATCATTTCTAAGAGACCATTTTGCAGCATTTACTGTAGCTCTCAATTATCAAAAATTTCTTCAGTTAAGGTTAACACCCCTCACGGGCAATCACTAAACAATCCCATATCAGTGGACACCCCACTCCCAGACACCCCCTCCTTTCCTGAAAATCTGTGGAGAACTCTGAATGTTAATGATCTACAATCCTCCATCCGTACTACCCTCAAGAACCCCATCCTCAGGTATTAGATTTGATCTACTTATTTACAACCCTTTGCGAAAAGCTATGATGGAAGTTAATTCTACATTGCAACCTCTGGAGTTTGAGACAAATGGAGTTTAAGGCAATATGGCCTTTCGTATTACAACATATTTACGGCAAGTGGTAACAATGAAAAAGTTAATGAAAGACAAGTTATCCTGACCACAAACAATCTTTACAACCTGAATCAGGTCACCCTGTACCTTCTAAGCTTGAGTGAATTATGTGAGGTTTACTTATTGTAACCTGTGATATTAAACTCCCCTATTGAAATTGACCTCCGAGTAATATCCCTCTCTGGACTTTCTCAAGTACTTTTTCATCCTTACAAAAACATGGATTCTAAGCAGGCCCTGAATATTCTGGATGAGGCTGAACCAAATGTTTGTAAGGTCTATGTGAAATGGCCCCAGGCCCGTATGCAGCTTTTCCTGTGGGGGAGTTCGATTTTACCACAAGTGGAACATTTTCCCGATAACAATGACCAACAACTTAAAACTCATTATATATATGTTGCTAACGTAGGCCTACTATCATAGGCTGAGCAGGACTCCAGATCTTGTTGGGGATTCAGTCCAAACCCCCTCCTGGATACAGGCCTGGGGCATTCTTATGACCTACACACCACTGATGGAAAAGCAAAGGTTACTAAAGCTGATTAGGATCACATACTAGTAGTAAATTTAGCATGAATACAAGAAATAAAGAACCCATGTGCACTGAACATCAATTTCACTACTTTGGATTAATATGACAGTAAAATATGTCACAAGGTTAGATGTGGGCTGCACCATGATGTAACTATTGAACAAAGTCCACCATTTTACTGTTGGGTTTGTTTGGGGTTACAGTAGTTGTGGTGTTGACTGCCCTTGCCGCGGACGTCCTTTCCATTACATGACAACAGAAAGTTCCGGTTACAAAGATAAAGAGACGTCAGACTCATCCAAGAGAGATTCGAGTGATGTGATCAGAGTTCCATTTATTTTATTGACTCGACTGGCAGACTAACTAGGTGTAATCAAGATGGCAATGATGATGGTTGAAATTGAAAAATCGATAAACAGTTACATGATGATGACAAAAGGAAGAGATCAAGGAAGGATCACAGGCCTACAAGGAAAGACGGAGAAGCGTCTACACTTTCACAATATGATTACCAGTCTGTGGGCCACATGGTTGCAAACAGCCTAAGGGCACACTAAACAGTTGAGGGTCGTGGGGGGCAATAACCATAATAACCAATAAGGGGCAAGCAAATCATTGTCACCCACAACTGACCAATTCCGTAAATATTGTGACATATCTGCCTGTGTCAGTGTATGCCCCCCGCCCATTGTAAAATTAGTCTACATACTGTATCTTATTATTTCTGTGATGTAGGCCTAACTACCTTATAGAAATAAGGAAAAGGTTGACACCAAAGTTTAATTCTATTTGCCCTGTTGAGTGTAGGTTACCAATTTCAGTAGTTGTGCTTTTATTCTCTGTCATCTCAGGGCAAGTAAAGGTTTATCAGGGCAAGTGAATTCTGAATGCCACTTGTCCCACTTGGCAGGTTGTTTTCAAAGTAAATGTTCAGCCCTGACTACACAGTCTTCATTGAGTATCAATTTAATGTAGGAATCACGATAGTCTTTGCATCAGGTAATGTAGCCTGGTAAGTTAGGTACCGGACGGACAATGTCAGGGTCCAGCTCTGAAATTGCTACTGGGATTCAGACTTTCACAAAAAGTAATATGTTCACTTTTCTTCAGTGACTGCAGTAACACTTTGAACATTGTCCCTAAATAAGATACATGGTGTTATACAGTATACTAAATGCGAAAGCACAATGTCAAATTAGAATTCTACAAACAACTCGTAGCAGCCTGACGAAAGTTATGTTTCCAGATACTCGACTGTGGATCCAACGTAACCAGGTTCAATTTTTGAACTCTGCGAAAACACCTATTACTGAGAATTTTGTTTCTGGTTCTGGAAATATATCCTTCACAGTCAAAGTCATACCATAGTCCATATAGCTCCATAGTCATACTATACTGTATGTTGGACTTAAATTCATGGCACAATGAACATCAATGGGAATTGTACACTGTGCTAGAATTATCTAACAGGCAATTCCCACTTTCAAAACATAAAGGACTTTAAATATGCCACTCAAGTTGACACATGCAATGAATGAAAAGTCTGCACTTTCACAGAGCAGATATGATTTAACCTATGGCACTATTGTGAGTCTTCTAAAATTAGGTCATTGATGAATCACCTCTGTCTTCATAACAGGACATACTGTGCCACACAAATGGATCCACAAAAACAAATACCAAAAACAGTCAACATACCGTCCATTCTTTCACAAAATGAGCAGCTTCTTCTTGACCCACAGCTTTATGACGCTTAAATTCTGCCTTTGCATATTCATCCCCCAGTGCCTTCATTTCCAGTGGTAGTTTACGGTGAAGTGTTAAAATCCGTCGGTACAGCATTCTGACGGAACTTGCCTGTACCGATGAAGCCATGATGGTCACCAAGAATCTACAAAATATTTAACAAATGAGAGAGGTTGAGAATTATAGTAGCTCCTAGCTGCAGTGTTATATAGGTGACAGAAAGGACAAGCACAAAGTGCAGATTTGACATGTGCAATATACATCCTCTTCATGTAGACTACAAGTTGAGCTCACAATATTGAGACATTCATTATGATTTCTTGCAATATTAATCCATAAAATGGATCCACAAAGGCCTGGAGGAAATGGGAATAGCTTAGATTAAATATATTTAAAGAGTAAATTATGACTTAAGAAATTGACACACACTGTAATTAGATTTTGTCAAGAACAAAGAGGAACTTAACCGTATCAGCATGTGTACAGAAGCTTTTCGACAAGGAACACAACTCTTCCAGAAGTTGTGGAGCACTGGACAAATACAGATACTGAAATGCCAATTCAATGAGGCAACATCAGAGTTAACTGGCAAACTACTAGGTATGTATTTGCTCTCACTTGGTCATATGTTACTAGTGAGCAAGTCATCTGGTGGACTGATTTGACTTCCATTGGAAATATTAAAAAAATGACACTAGTGACTTTGTGCGTTGTTCAAATCTTGCAAGCACATTAGCTTCAGCTCCAACGCTAGATTGACCCCAGAAGCGGCACCGGAGGGCTGAAATTCTGGACAAGTCTGTTGGGTGTCCTATCAGTGAATATCATCTGTCATCAAGACAATTTTTTTTTCCTTTTGTAGTGATGAAGTTATATGTGCAAAATTAGCAGGCTGTCTTGTATTGAAAGGTTACCCATTTTAAACAACTTACAGCAAGTTGGGCCCGGGATGCATCAATGGCCTAGACATATTATGGGCTGTAGCAATATTTCAACGACCAATACAGACAAAATAAAAGTGACCTCAAAGGAAACTAGATCCCATTTCATTATTATTCACATAAGTCACTAATCCTGTGAAAAAAGGGCAAAAAAATAGAAAATAACACAGAAAAGTTAAATTTAGGTTAGGCCTAAGCTAATTCGATAACAATGAAAGCAGAAAGTTCTAGGAACATACACAGGCCGTCCTAGCGTCGAGAATACACAAAACATAGCCCTAAATGTTTATTGAATACATTATTACAATACATGACGCTGCGCGGCGGCGTTTACATATATATAACCCGATGTAGTAATGTCGTTAGGTCTACTTTCGCGAAATAAAAACAATCACTAGCCAGCAAGTAGCCGCAGTAATTTACTGTTTCAAGCATTTTACAGCCGCGGTCAGTTAACAATTTCCCGACTTGCTTGAATATGCTGAATTGTGCGCGGAATACTTACCGGAGGTTTTTAGTCTGCGAATACAATGGCACAATTCGATGTGTCAAAATGTTTCGAGTTACCTGTAGATTTTCAGCTGTCGCGAAGGAGTGTGTGTGCCTTGCCCTTGTGCTATCAACAGCTAGCTGTCTGCTAGCGCGCATGTTATGTAATCGTAATGTTATGCAATAGCAATATCAATGACGTAATGTCGTCATGTAGATCCAACGGGTTTGAATCGTACAAAATGGTATGTATGTATGCAAGTACTTCCAATCATGGAAGTACTTGCATACTCCCACAAGGAGGGAAGTTAAAGGCAGTAACTCATCACCCCAAGCTTATTATCTACCCAGAAAGCAAAATTCTAAACTGGCTCTAACTTACAGACAATTCGATTGAAAGCAAATTCGTAGGATGCAGATCGAGTAGCTCATATTACACAGCATACACAGGGATCCATTGTTTTGATTACACATGTTGAGGAAGGAACTAAACATAAGAGGTTGGGAGAATTGAAACTGTCTGAGGTGATGAGTTTTTGTCTTGAGATCCCTGAATTAGTCATCAATGGTTTGTTACGGTACAGTTTCAAAGTTTTATGTGCCTGTCTATCCTCATGAAATATACCTCACTTTACATTTTTGCTTTTTTACCAAATCAGGTACAAGCATATCTCAGGTAAGTCTGTATGATTAAAGAGGCTCATTGAGTTGTTTTGTGAAATTCACTCAATTTTTCTAAACCAGTCAAGTTTCCTTCACATACTAATGACAAACAGTCAAACTAAAAGGATCCCAAAGTTTTACATACGTTGGAACATTAATGAGTGAGAAACAAACGATTGAATTTAGTTTTTGAAACTTTGTGACCAGACATTTTCACATTAGTACATTCACATGCACACTATCAGAGCAAGTAACGGTCAAAAATTCAAAAAAATTGACAGTTTTCATATAACTACTGGATGTGAAACTTGATTAATTATGCCAGTTGTGAGTATTGTCGTGTGTTTGTATACTTCAAAATCACCGCAATCTTTACTGATATCAACTCAATGAGCCCCTTTAACTACTTGACCATAGAAGTTAACGATGATGCAAACTCTTGGAACATTAGATTTCGACCGATACAGATTTTGCCACGTCACTGCTTTGGCTCTATGAGCATGGCAGACTCCCGTAGTTGAACTCTTCGTTGTTGCGCTGCGTTACGACGCTGCGTATACGCCGCGTAAGTGCGCTGCGTACGTGTGCTGCACAAGTGCGCCGCGTAATCTTGCTCGGCGTTATCCAACGCTGTGTATGATTATTAGATTTTGTTGAGGTAGCAATCGATATTTGTAACATTAAGATGGTTCCGTAATTGTTCAGAGATAGGACAGAAGAGACAGAACATAACGTTTTCAGCTTTATCGGTCCTCTCCAGTGTCATTTCTTTTGAGTTTCTTTCTTCCACGAAACCTATAAGATTCGCTAGTGCAGCCCTCATGAAGTGCATGAAGAAGTGACGTTACAATATTTTGTTTCAAAGTCACCAACAAACTTGCCTAATACTTCTTTATTTGACATATAAAACATATACAACTACTGACAACCCTTTAAACGCTAAATTTGCAATACTCTGCCACAGATACCACTCACCCCACCTCACACCCCCCCCCCCCTCCCCCTCGACCACCCCATTTGGGACTTTGTGTTATGCCTTTCAAATTATAATGTGAAAATAACATGTAAAAACAAAAGTAATTCCCAGTGTAACAACAATACATACGGTCATATCCCTGTACAAATTTGCATCATTCATATTTAACTGTTGTAAGTTGTATTGACAGATCTAGATATTGCTCGCTGGTATTGACAGGTATGCAGAACTTTCTCTTTGCAGGTTAAATCTTTAAATTGTATAATACTTCAATAAAACGGCAGTATTAGAAGAAACTTGTTCTATTAAACGATCCATGCATATGCTGTGCCTTATGTTTCAGGCTGATTTCGTACTGCAGGGAGCTCCAGTAAACATTATAGGTTTGCGTGTGTTTCTGATTTCTGATACACTATTTAAATGTTGAGACAATCATTTTATTGGTTGAATATTTCACTGATTTAAAGGGATTTCTTTCTGCAATCAGCTCGATGGTATATTTTCTGCTAGACTTTAAAGTGACCGTATTAAGTCAGTGCATATATAGTTTGGTCCCGTGCTAGAAAATTAAAGGAGAATGAAATCAAACTTTTAAAATGAAATGTTGCTGTTATAAAATGGGAGACTAATTCATTTGGCGAACACCATCACCAGATTTTCATATAGGCTGCATTTGTTGTTCGCTTTCCGATATTGCAATTTCAAAGTTCATAAAAAACCAACCAGGAAGCTTCCAGTCTGAGATTGCGATGACATAAACTAGCCACTTGCAATTGAAAAACTTTTGTTTTTTGTTATAATTTATTGTCAAATATTTTAAGGGTTAGGCTTACTGCATTCATGGATTCAAATCAAAGTAGACTAGTAGTAATTTGAACATTACATGATACACCTAGCAATAAGTCAACAAAATGTGTTCAGGTGTATGTCAGTTTGTGGAAATTAAGGGTAGAGAAAACAAAGAACTGCTATCGGGGGGTATGTGACATCATAGTTGGACTTACTCCAGTACATGTGCTTCCATTCAACAGAGGGAATATGGTAGCACGCTTCCCTGAAATTCAAAAGTGTATAGGTTGGAAAGAAAACAATATTTTTGAATAAAAGTCTGGAAGGAGTTTTTCATGAAAGATGTTCCCAGGGTTTTGATCTCCTTTTTAAGTCTTCACAGACAGTTTCTTCTGATACGGTATCTACGGTTTCATATTTTCTGCTGGAATTTCATGGATGGTATGCAGTATCATTTATAAAAACAAAATTCGGGTGATTGACATGTTTATAGTGAAATAAGAAAAGAAAAATTCAGTAATATTTTACCGAACGATTCTGTTATTCGTCTAAAATAGGACTAACTGGCTGTCGTCCTCCCCATCCAGTCGTTTAAGTTGGGTGCTGTTAAATGCGCATTACTATGCACACCGCCTTTATGCCAACGTGAAGACACAACGTATGTCGTGTCAAGTTGTGGAGATCATGCCTTACACAAAGATATAAACGGTGGCAGACAGAACCAGCGTATATACAGGGCTCTTCGTGGTGCTCCGTCCGTCTGGCGCGGCGAGATTTAACATGTGATGGCGTCCTTTCCGCCTTATATTTTCAGACGCCACTTAGCCTGTGTTAGACCAGTTGATCTTGTTCGACCGACTGATAATTATTTATCAGGGATTAGCAGAAACATCGTAATTGGAAGTCCAATCGTCAATTATGAAAATTCATTAAAAATTTTACTCTGTCTGTCACGTGTAGTGCTCGCATAATTCATGCAGCAAAAATGGACTGAGAAATTTTTATTCGGCACATATTTTTTTAATTTTACTTTGGACTACAAATATTAAACCCAATACACGACAAAAAGACCCGCCTTGAAGAAAAAATACCATTTTACTGCCAAAAGAAGCTAGTATTAAATTTGGAAAAAAAGTGATCAAAAATTATGAGAGGATATTGTTTAATTTTAAGTGTTTTTAAGGTGGTTGGCTCTTCCTCACCGTTCATGGGAAGCTGGTTCCTTCGTTCTGATCATTTCTTTGCTTCGATTTCGTCAGCGAGGCGGCATGCCCTTTGACATCCACGTTTTGTACTCTGGGGTATCTTCCTTCACTATAACGTTTCTGAAGACAAAGAAAATTTTGAAGATTACAGTTGCCGTTTCTAAGTAGGCTATGTTTAAAGTGCAAAAGGTCAGCAGAACCTGTTATAGATTACAAACATTTTAAGAACTGATTCAGTCCCAGATTGTGACGATCTATTAAACGTCAATCAAATTTCCAGTTACATGTGGTTTGTGTTACCGGTCGAAATACGTATAAAATCATTTATTGGTATAGCAGTGAAATCCCAAATACTTCGTAGTTATGAGATGGTTGCTGGCACACTCGCACATTCAGTTTACAAGACACACACAGACACACACACACACAGACAAGGAGACGCAGAATTCAAAGTTTCACTCTTGTTATGACTTTCCGACTAAATTAAATTCAGAAAACATTTCGCACATTTCGAATCCGTCGTCATTTCTGGTAATGTGTTTATTGCTTCTGTAAATAATATCTCACACGTGTATTCGGGCATAGCTTCGTTGAATGTTGACTGATAACCAAAAGCAGATTCATTTATCGCATGTACATGGCTCTGACGTCCCGCCGATCGCCCTGTTGATGGAAGAGTTGATCAAAACATTGAAAAACAATTCCAAAAAGGAAATTTTAGTTTTCTCAAATATTTCGAAGTCAAGGCATATACGCATGCAAATGGAATATCGAAATGTCTACCTTAGAGATTTATTTAAAATACCACTTATGAGTAGGATCATGGAAGTAAGTTCATTGTGTTACCAACGTACCCACTTACTTTATTTCTGGTTACCTCCCTGCTACCACAAAACGTTTTTAAAACGTTCTCAAAAGGTTATGTAACGTTTTTAACGTTTCGAAAACATTGTAAGAACGTTTTGTGTTAGCTGGGCTAAACCTCTGTGAATGTAACGTCATTGAATACCTGTACGTGTGAGTTTTTTTTCTTTTTCTTTTTTCTTTTTTTTTTTGTAGTGTGGCAATACAGAAAAGGGCTATGCATTATGCATACTTAGCTCATGAATAGTTGTTAGAAATACACTACCCATGTTTATCGGTACATCATTGCCTGCCGCCCACGGATGAATTTTTAAAACAAATGCATGGATAATTTTTTTCCACTGGATTTGGCCGCTCAATTTCCATGTGCATTCTCAAATTTGGTTCATCTTGGGAAGACAACGAACAAGCTTCGCTACGATACTCTGGCGTACCTGGACGAAATCGAGACTATAGATAAGTCACATCACTCGGCTCCTTTCCACTTGATTAGCGCTCGCGGTGCAACTATTGAAGTTTGACCAATATCGTCATCATAGAAAAATTCTGCTTGAATAAAAATGAATAAACAAACGATGCATTTCGCAACAACAATAAGCCAAGCAAGTTTCAAAAAGAGAAATTTAACGTGCATTACGTGCTCTCAAAATTCCAACAGTGAGATTAAAGTCATCCCCAATTTAAGTCCGAGAAGAGTGATTTTTCACTCTAAAGGTTTTAGAGTGTAACATGCAATTGTAAGGTTTGTGTTGATTTTACCAGTCCATTGCTTGGGAGTACTCAGCTCACATAACAAAAAGCGTTACCATGATAACAGGATGGTATTGTTCAGGTGTTCTCATCTTGGCAGAATTAATCTTCTTGAGTTGACTCAACATCAGATCAGCTTCCGACCATCAAACCTCCCTTTAAAAGGCAAATTAAAAAAAAAAAAAACATTGTGATAACTCCCAAATGGAACGCCGTTCACTCAGCATTTCTAAACATATCAACCTGTCATAATAAATGTAAACTTTCATTGCAAGTTAACTTTTGCCGCGAATACTTTCCCACGCCTTGGGATAGGAGTGAACAACCACTCAGTGCTGAACGAGCGACTATACACGAATTGTTGAAAATTGACAAATATTTTGCTCTCATATTTGGTTGATTTGGGAAATGCTATTGCACTCAGCCATGAATTTAGGAACCTCAGTTAATACATGCTGACGGCATTATTGTCACAATGTAATTTTTACTTCTTTTCGTTCACCAAATAAAGAGGTCTTTGGTGTTACAATACATATTAACGCACTTGGCCTACGGTAACACGAATTAACACCAGAAGGATTAAAATAATACAATAACTTACCTGCTAGATTTCGCTTTCTTCGAATCCTGGTGTAAATAACATCAAGAAGAATGTACAGCCAGTGGAGTAAGTATTACCACTAACAGCACATTAAGAGGAAACAACGTATACTTCTGAACGCAAATATGCAGCTTGATGTTTGCAAGTATCGATATGAAGTCATGGCAAGTTATCGTGTTACTGTTAATGTAAATAAAACACACTAGTTCTGTCTGTGAAGCAACAGAATGCGCTCTTCACAGAAAGTGGAAATGCGTTTAACAATGCCTCGGTGTGATTGGTTATAAACTGCATCACATCTCGACTAGCAGTCACGCGCTTGGTGTAGAGGTTTTACAGCGACGTCCCATTCCCCATGGAAACGCCTTATCGGATGGAAAGAAGACAAAACAACGTGTTTACATAAGTGCCCGTACCGTCACGCCGCACCGTACCGCGCGCTGATGTACTGCTGCTTATTACCAACGCTTCTGCTTCTTGCTTCATCTGCAGGAAATACGTGGAACCTCAGCCCGGGCTTCTTGCCTCTCCGATTCGTACAGCCTATGCTATGCAGTTAAGGACCATTTGCCTTCTGTGACCGGTTAAACAATGAAAAATATGAAAATGTCATAATAACCACCAAACAGTGTTATTGAAAAAGTGCGGCCTGATATTAGTCACATGAAAAAATGATTCCATCCTGCATAACGGAGTAACAAGAGTTGCTAATTATGACGTCACGTGCAAAACCTCTATAAACATTATTACTCCATATGCCATTGTTAATACAACGCCATCTATATCTATCAACATCACCTAATCTCCCGTCTCCGTTTTAAAAAACAAGCCAATGAAATCCTATAGCCCCCCCCCCCTCTTCAGATGACGTCACAGTGACATAGTAAAGCTCCCCCCTTGGGACAGTGCAAGGAAAAGCGTGGAGATTCCCGGAACAAAGGTGCTCGGAAAATCCATGGAATTTATGCGCCCGTACGTTAATTGGTCCCCTTGCTCCACGCATTCTTCACCATAGCCATACTGTGCGTATGGCCGGTGCTACAGACTATGCGTGTAAGGTGCAACGTTAAACCCGCAAACAGATCTTCCATGTTTACACACCCTTCGTTCGTTTGCCTCAAGAATTGCGCCTTTGTTTGTTGCTATATGACGTCACTGCAAGTGCATGGTCCATCAAAATCCTAAACTTAGAGAGGCTCATTGAGTTTGTTCACAAAATTCCAGATATTTTGTCACATCTGTTGAGCTTAAAGGGAAATAGGGCGTTTAGAATACACCAAAATGGCATACAAAAGAAATAGCTTTAGTCATTGTTAAACCATTCAGTCTCATCAATAAACATCTGCCAAAGCTTCATCTCCTCAAAACATTATGCATGTGATGAGTAACGGAAGATGCATTATTTGAAATTTGAAAAGTTTGGGTGAACAAATTAGTGTTGAGCAACAAATAACTGGGTTTCTATCGGAGAGAGACTTATTTCTTGAAAAGAAGACTGCTGTCCTTCCTTATTTTGAATAATCTATCATTCTGCATCGACAAACATTGGTTTTAAAAATGTGGATTTTTTCTGAAAAACAAACGCCCTATTTCCCTTTAACTCATATGTTGATGGTAAATGGTCAAACTAAGAGATTCTAAAGATCTGACACACAACTGAAGCAATAGAGACAGGGGGTAATTAAATATTGAAATCACTTCCTGAAAATCTGTGACCAGACACATTTTGCCACTCAGTACTGAACATTTGCAATTTCTATAAAAATTACAATTTCTCACATTTTCAAGAAAAGAACGATAGATACATGATTAATGAGCCTAATCAGAAGTATTGGCATGCAACTGATCCCTTTAAACATGTCACAAAATGAACAATATCAACTCAATGAGACTTTTTAAGCTATTAGGCTTCCGATTTCAGTAGGACACTAGCTGGTATACTTTTTCACGCTAGTATCTACGGTTAGTGGTGCGCTGTAAATAAGCTACTCCGGGTGTGGGTTTGTCACGTCAATACGTGACAGTAGCTCTCGCGTGACGTCACAGGAAACCATATATTCGTCACAAGATGTGCCGTACCTTGCACATGGAGATAGATGGCCGTGCAATATCTCACGCAGAGAGCTGGGAGTCTTGGTAATATGGGCCAGGACGCATTTATGTCCCTCCCCCCCCCCACCCTTGACGTACCTCTTGTGTTATTTTTTTATGTGTCGATGAAGCACCTTTGATTCAGGTGTGGCATATGATCACGTGATGTCAACAT
This sequence comes from Stichopus chloronotus, assembly GCA_021234535.1. Classification (NCBI taxonomy): domain Eukaryota; kingdom Metazoa; phylum Echinodermata; class Holothuroidea; order Aspidochirotida; family Stichopodidae; genus Stichopus; species Stichopus chloronotus. Next base: position 32,279,533 of record CM037835.1, on the reverse strand, counting down.
TTCAGATACGATCTAACTACTTGTGTACTTCGAGTTTCCTTCACTGGTAAGGTAAAGTTGACAGGTATAAAAGGGAACTGTGGCTTTTGTAGGATGTGTGTGCTGTCACATGGAAGTAGACATGTTGTGTTTTTGTCAGCGTCATCCGACGTCCTTCCTTCAGAAGTCCTAAAATCCTGAAAAAACAGCAACTTGAACAGCTATGAAATAGTGAAACTACCAAATGTACATGATGATTTCACCTTCTTCCAAATCGCCATGATAATACGGGGGAGTGTAGGCTAAACAGTAGTTTAGTACAGCTATTGTACGGTGACATTGGCACGTTTTTTTTTTGTTTTTTTGGTTTTTTTTTGCCTGTCCAACTGGCCTACTACAATGCTGCATACTCTCCAAGCAATGACAGTCTTTTTTTATGGGAGGTATTTCGATGGCGCAACTAAGACCGCAGCAAACATAACACCAAACCGTTACAGAGCAGTATCACGTGGCCCTGCAGGCTACACAACGTCGTTAATGTAAGTGATGGTGGTTCTTCACAGACATGGATTGCCTAGATAAAATCAAGTAATGGCAGACTCGAATATCAAACAGGATTAATCAATTGAGCTTTGTTGGGTCCTCTCCTGCTCCTTCTAAATCTTTGTCCATAGCAACTTATTCTTCATCTTGGTATAGTATATGTTCTTCCTTGCTTCCGGTATATACCATGGCAGCTACAAAAATCTTTAATTCTTTTTTTTTTCACTATTATTGGAACCAGTCCAGAAAAGTGACGTAGGCTATTAACTTATTTCTGGTTCCACTACCAAGATCTTTGTACAACCTTAGGCCTATTCACATTCCTTGTACTGTTTCGATGATGCTCCCGACCTGTTCATGTAATTCTCGTATTTCTTGTAGGTTATTACATTAATTGTATAAAATTTTCTTCGGAAGTTATCAACTGGAACTACAAACCATCGTGATGACAAAACCATTATGTCATCACTGACAAAACACTCCATTCCACATGAAGGTTACGCAAACCGAGTCAACGGAGAGTTTACATCAAATCGTGTACGTTTGCAAGGTTTATTATCAAACATAAAAATGTAGTATTTGGTTCCACTTTTGGGAACTGAATGCGATCTTCTAAGAAGAACATTACGAATTTTGTGTTACGGAGTTCACAAACTTTTCTTCAAGGGGTCACGCAGAGGACAAAATCAATCAACAACAAACAAAATGCAGGACAACAGTATACTGCGCCGACATTTGGGAAGCCCGCGACAATATTTGCTTTGTACTGTTGCGATGGTCCATATATATATGATGTACCGATTGCATATATACGTGAAACAGGTGTAGTAACCGTGCTTAACCGTAGCGTAGGCTTCGTTCGATCAAAACGTTCCTGAGCTACAATCTTGGACAAAATACCTTGGGACACCCAGCGCCCCCGTTCAGTGTTGGCTATAGTATTGCTGTTCAAAGGGTACATTCACTTCTATAGCGCAACATTGGAAAGGGGCGAGGGGTTTCATGTTATCCTCTCACCTAAAATTTAGTATTATGTTTGCTACGTACGACAAAGTGTCCCAACAATTTTGTCCAAGATTGTAACGTCACAAGAACTCGATTTTGACCGTGACTGTAGGTTTTTCAGATTTAGCAGGGAATTTTTTTTTTCACCCCAAATAATAGACGATCGAAAAATTAAGCACGTAAACGGTCACAGTAGTTATTCTTGTGACCTAAATTGAGTTTATTGCATTAACATAAATAGCTTTATGCAGTACCGGTATCGTACATTTATTTTTGCACCCAGAGAAACTCCGTGAGACGCATTTCGACATATATCGCATAGGGTCCATTCGTTGGATCTATACATAATATGTGTAGCATAGTTAACCTTGGGCCATAATCACATAGTATTATTATGTTATAATTTGTATTTACAACATTATGCATTATATATATTTAAAACAGAACGGCAGGGAAGGTCACTTGACTGAGAAATATTAACATTCCTCAAAAACAGATTCAAGAAACTCGATTTGGACTTTCAGTAGCAAATATGATTGAACAGCTACGGCAGCCGAGAGCCAACCCGGGAACCGGTGAACAGGGCATGGGCAAGGGCCCCTCGGCACTCGATTTACGGGCTCACGTCACAATACTCCTTCGCGTCGGAACGAAAAAATAACATTGGTGGGGGGGGGGGGGGCTGATTAAGTGCCGGTCGGAATATCTAAGGGGAGCGCCACCATTCATTGATGCTGTGAGTCCAAGAAAATACTTGCAACAAATAAAGACAGTTTCAGAATCAAGCCTAATTCACCTGTTTCACGATGGTTCTAAAAAAAAAAAATATTATCTTGATTGATATCCAACTTGGTTTCCCTTGCGGTTCATCTTTGTACGCAAATAAGTTGTGAAAACATCCTCCGCCAACGCACACACACACAACGTAAAACGATATAAAAAAGTCCTATGTATACCTCTGCTCGTATGACTTACCTATTCATCAGTGCATATAAGCTACTGTACTTGATTCAAACCCACAAACCACACTCGGCAGTTCAACAACAAATATGATAGACAAAATGGCACGCTCAGCGTCCGGTGTGTGTGAGGGGGTGGGCAAATTTTGTGAAAGTGGTGTCCCCCTTCCCTTCTGACATTTTTAGAACTTAATATGATAGTGAAGTACTAAATGGTGCCATCTGTAACTTGTTTTGGCAGTATTGCAGGATATAGGCTTATTCCATCTTCACAGATTTGACCTGGGGGTAGCCAATTAACCCTAGCCTTACAAATGTATATTTTTTACTTGACATGTTGCATTGCTAACTCCATAAACTAAACTGATTGGGACATCACAACTTTACAGAACGGATTATAAGGCGAGGGAGCTGCGCTTTATTTTTTTTTAAATCAGTGATGACAAATACGTAGGCCAGATTAAAGCTAATTGACAAGCTCTGGTAATCGAATGTGTTTCTGGTTCTCTCCAATCTTGGCAAAAATTTAATTCGTCTCTAGGGACATTTACGAAAGTGTTTGTTTTAACTTACCGAGGATATTTCGACGGAACTTGGAGAACTTATTATTTATCGTCGTTGCTCTGCGCCCTATGTATATCAGTTTGCTTTTGTAAGGGGTTGGTGGTCAACGGGTCATGTTGCCAAGACACCGTCGAACGAAGAAAAAAAGATGAGTGGATTTTGAACTTATTTTGAGTCAATGGAAAGGCCGGACACTGATATTTGACACGGATTTCATGCAATTGAGGAAGTAGCGTGACTTAAGCAGTCGGTAATTTGTCATGATATTAAAGCTTGGATATCTTTGCTACCAATTCTGAAGTTGAGAGACTGATTTCTGATCTTCTTAATTTGTGTGGTAGCGGGGGGGGGGGGGGGGGGTGGCTACATAAACCCCAATGATATGGGTATACGTAGAATTGACAGAAGATATACATAAACTCCACGACAGCATTCACATTAGCATTATACATGCTTACGTTCTCTTTCCCTTCTTAGGAGCAGGGGTGTTTTCAACATGCTGTGAACGGGCTTGATTGGTTATTTACATTCCCGATGCTAATGGATAATTCAAGATGGGTATGAATTACTGCCGCTTACACGACTACTTTTTCACTTGGGTGGGGGTGGGGCTATCATGGCCATGAAGACTTTTCTTGTTCTTGCAAACTATGGATTATTTCATGGTGTACACTTTCAATTTTAATACCTGTAGTATGTGTAAATATACCCCCTCCCTCCTGCACTATGCGCTGTAGTTAATTCGTGATACAGTCTTGTGCATTCGTTTTAACACTTCATATTCGACTCAGCATGTTGATCTATATTTGTATGTAGTCTTTTTTTTTCATGACTCACTACTCTTCTTGAAAGTGGTCATGACAGGTACGTAGAATAGAGCGCAATGAAAATTATGTCGTCCAGATGTAAATGGATAATTGATATTAAAAAGCAAACATTATGCCAAAACTTTCGACGTTTTTGTTCAGGTTCCGCTCACAATATTTTCATAATTTCTGTCTTATGATGTATTTGAAATCTGCATGAAATTTTTAGGAAAGTATAGAAATCTTTGTGAAGTCTTTCTCACGTGAATGACCCTGCTTTAATATTCGATTCATTTAGTGTATTTTCAATACAGAGTAACTGTCATGACATGTTTGTACAACATGCCTACGCTACAGTCCTACTGCCTGTGACAATTATTAGATTTTCTCTTTTGGGCATTTTTCTTTTGGCGAGTAAGCATAATGCCTTTTACACATCCTCCCATCGGGAATCGTAATTAAAAAATGTAACCAGTGACTCAGACTACGTGGGTCGTTAAAGTTAAAAAGTCAACGAGATCTTACACATTTAACTATCAGGACTGGGTGTGGTCATAAATCAGAAATGCCCTTAGCTATCATTCCTTTTAATACAACTGTGTAAACATTATTTTTCATTTCGGGGTTTCACAAAGTACTTGTGACGTAAAGGCTTATTGTTCTTAAATACTATATTGCAACATGCTGATCAGTTCTAAAAATTTAGTGGTTTGTTATTCAGTATATTTTATCAAAAAGACCGCATAGGAAGTTTTCATATGCATGCAGTGCACTTTGATTCCTGGCTCAGCTGGTCAGGGAGCGTCCAAAGTATAGCTACAGTATGGCTACATACATAAAGACCGCGATACAGATAAGATTGATACTAAGTATTCAATTTCTACGGATTCATGGTAAGAAAAGTACTACTGCATGAAGAAACTAGCTCGCCGTTTAGATAGTCAAGGACATACTTTGTACTTTGCTCTACTCTCACAGGATAACTTGTTTGGTTATTGTAATACATAACGATACCCCTCCCCTACTTGCATACCCCAATGCCAAGCAGCAGTTGCTGAAAAACCTTTAAACAAATGTTTATTTCGCCCAGGCGATAACCAGCTGGAGCAAAGAGACTGCAATATATTTAAATATATCCCTTTGCGCTTCTAGCCCCCCCCCCCCCATCTCCCTCAACCAACCACTCCTATCGTTCTTATATTAATCATCTGAAAATGTTATTTTGCTATAAGCGACACCGTGCATCACTCGGTGGGGTTACCGTCATCAAACCGCCCTTCGTTGTCCCGTTTAACACAATCTCTCTCCAATCGGTAAACCAACCCTATAATCACCATATACAAAGAAAGGTGAATCGTTATCTATTGCTCCCTAAATCTACCGGAACAATATCCATCACAAGCTACGTCATGGAATTTCCTCATAAGTGTGTTTTTTTTTTTTCCAGATTTAAAAACAATAAACCTCTCCGTAGACAACGGTATGCCCACAAGCAATTAGCTTCCCTGCAGCCTAAAAGCAACAACGTCCTAGAAATTGAACCAATGTGCGGAAACGAACTATGCCTCTGTCGACACCACGAGGAAATACTTCCAAGTTAACTTGTTTGACGAGGCCGTCGACAATGTTAATGTTTGTCGCCATGATCGAATGCAGTCGTCGCTCCTGTTGGGGATTACATTTCGCGATAGTCCGACATCTGCGCACCTCATGAGTCCTCGGTTCTTTTTAAGTGCCTAGTTGGGCACACTCGTGACATCTCAATAAGACAATGGATAATACAGCATGGGTACGTATACACACGAAAAGATTTAGGCGGGAGTGACAGCAAGAAGTCTTTTAACGTTGTCACCCTTTGCAAAGAAATATAAGAAAAGTTAGGAGGAATATGAAGTAATATGACAATGAATACTGCATAGGCCTATACAGATGAAGAACATTCAAAAGAAAGCAAAAAAGAAAAAAGAAAAGAAAATGGCAACGTCAGTTGTATATTCCAGTTAAAAATGTCGACACCACTCACAACTCACAACTCTTTCTTTCTTGAAATACATGAAGGGGGGGGGGAGGGGTAATGTGGTGAAGTGTGCATGTGTGTATTGTACGGTCCCGCCCACTCACAAACACACACACCCTCACAGACTGACAAATTTAGAGAGGGGGGACATATAGTACAGGCTTGGATTATTGAATTATGCCCTGAACCTCTTAACCAACTCCTTGGGATGCTAGAACTGAATGAAGTTTCCGTATCATTGAGAGGTCCAACTACTTGTATACCTCTCTGAGATAATTTCGTCAACGCTTCCAACCCCCCCCCCCCCCTCAGCCCCAAGCAGTTTGAACACCAATGTTAGGTAAGTATAGAAGATATGAACTATACCTTCTTCATCATGTCGCTATTTTCGTCAAGAGAGGGGAACCTCAATTTTAGACCGTAGCACGGTGATGTTATCTGGCACGCTGGGGGTTTTCACACTTTTCTAGTATATTTGAGCTTCCGAATTGGCCTTGAACAAGAGTAACTTTTTTCACTTCAGTTTCTCATTCATGTTGACAGATTAACCATTTTAAATATATCATATACTGGACTCTAGAAAATTTGTTGACTATAAACGGCCGAGGCTTCAGCCCGTTAGTTCTTGCAAGTCCCTTCATTCTACAGAAGTCGGACTGAATCCAAGCAATTCTTTGGTAGTATTCTAGAAAGACTGAATTTTCATCCCGGAAGTTCCGATGGACAATAAACTTGCTTCTAAGATTTGAGATGTAGGGGGAAAAAATCACAGCATATATTACCATGTCACGTCATCAACAACTCATACGTGCTTCCCGTGCATATATTTGTCCGTCCTTACATTTACTTTCGATGAAACTGTCTACCTAAGTGTTGTTGTAAGTCATATCGTCAGTGACCTAATCTCATCCGCGAAAGGGTAACAACAACAAAAGAGGGGGGGGGGGGGAGCGATGTATTCCAACTCTTTATTCCTGATTTTTAATAACCTGGACCAACAGTTCATAACTCCCTCCCCCCCCCCTCCACTCCGTTTTACGTCAATGCACGTCACCCAAAACAGTCTTAACATTTATGCCTACCAAAACACGGCATGCCAAACCAATCCCAGTTGGGTTGAATGGAACCGCCGTTCACCGCAGGAATTTTGTTACTAGGTGGTTTGTTTCATTGTAATTTAGAAATGTTTCATTTTGGTCGTTGATAAAGATAAGGGTGGCGTATACCGTGCAAGTCTTTGTTCGCAGTGCTAAACCTTCGGAGATATTGTGTAGTTTCATTTCAGCTTATCACCCGTTCACTGAAGTAAGCTTCTGAACCCTTAACCGCGTTGCTGGCAAATTATACTCAACAACCCCCCCCCCCCAAAAAAAAAATGCGAAAAAATAAACGTGTTTTGCATTATTTCAACCCATTTATCATGACTACGTCAACTCTTGTGACCAATGTCTCATTGATATTTAGTAATTTCATTGCTCATCTTTTCTTCTTTTTTTCATTTATGTTAACTTGATAAGGTTTTGAAACTCTGAAGAAAAAAGAGCTATGAAGTTTGTGTACAAAAAGTCAAAGGTAAACTTTAAGTCATTACTTCCATTACATAGTCAAACATCTACGCTAAGGATACATTTGCCTCTGTGTATGTGGTGTGCGTATGTGGGTAAAATGTGTTACACTTCCTCTATCTGCTGTGTGACATGGTATAAATTAGAGTCTTTCACACTTTCGGCATGTGCACTTTTGGCTCGTTCTACATGGCCAATCAGTTGGGTTATATTATCCATTAGTACATTAAAATCGCTGAAGTTTCTGGATGTCTCTGCCAATTTCTCAGGAGTGCTTCAACTGTCAGCCGAAACGATGTTCGTGTCGGGAAAGACCGTAAGCAGAGGAAATTGTCCTCTGTTGATACGACTCGCAGATCAACGCCCACAAGTCACATAAGCTCTGAAATGAGTTTTCCAGAAACGGCTTCCATGTCACTCCACAGCCCGACAATTCAGGGAGACCTTTAAACCCTCCCCTCTGTCTGGTTCTTGTTTTTCCTTGGCCATTTTTTTCCCCTTGCCGTTTTCTTTTTCTTATTTGCTTTGAAGTTGTTATTTCTCCAAAAAACCGATTGTCATAATAATAATAATAATAATAATAATAATAACCATTCCGTATTAGGCCATGACCTGCAAAGAAAGATCAAAACTTGTAGGCGATCATGTTAACACCGAGGGTTCAAATGGTTGCTATGACGAAAAAAAAAATGGTTTTGTGACGTCACGGAAACGTCTGTTGAAGTTACTTGCTTTTTTATTATATTTCTTTCAAGTATTCAGTGACTCCCCGAACTTAGTCATTAAACTATTTAACGATTGATCGCGTTATAAATCGGGGAAAAAAAAGCCGCAGTCAGTGAAAAGTGAAAGATCTTTACCGGTGGTGTTGATTGGTTCTCCTGTTTTATTTAAACTGAGTTCTCGTCAGTCTCACTCACCAGTAACGACAGAGTTGGAGCAACTTAAGCTATACGTTCTTTCGCAGGTTTGCACATATAGCTTCACCGTCATTACATATTTACTATAAACTTTGTCATAGGGAAACTATTCAAAATGCATGTTTTCAGGAAGGCGACGTTGATTTTTGGATTACTGTTTATAAGCGGTTCTGTGCTTGGATTGCCTTTTGGTAAGTAAAATAAACCGTTGTCATATTTCCTTTCTCTTTGCTTTTTAAGGTATGTATTACATAAATATATCAACATGAGTTTGTCGCTCAAGATTCTGCCTTACGATTCAAGGGAACGAAAGCAGCTGTCGCACCATAATGTACACTTCATCCCCTCTCTTCACCTTAGTCAAGTTTGTCCAAATATAAATCCTGAATGGTCACTTACATTTTAGAATTAAATGATTTGGAAAGTTCCAACACTAATGTGTTATTGTTCCCACTAAATACTTTAGTCGTTGTTAATTCCATTACCAAACCCCAACCCTGCACTCTGCCCGTCCCTTCCATTACGTACATCACCGTCATTTTCATGTGTCACATCGAAAAGTTTGAGAACGTCAACTAACTTGTGTATGGATGGAATCTGTTCAGATTATTTTCTCCCGGTCTAAAGACTCCCAATGATGTTAAAGGTTGTGTGACATGACTCTAGAAAAGAGCACCCTCCAGTCAGAAGTTACGAAGTGAAACCCTGAGTGAAAATGCGTTGGAAGTCTGTTTGTATCTTTTACGACTTTTGAGATTTGACTTTTCAAGGTTTGAGAAAAAAACTGCTCTCCGAGGCAGGATAATTTGAGTCAAATAATCCCAAAACAAGCACCTCGCTCTGAACGGTACTATGAAACGAAGGCCTTTCATTATGCAACCAACATGTGAAATGCAGGTAGCATATTCGAAACGACTGTTTACTGAAATAAATGATGCATTCATTCCATTCTTTTGGAAGGGACTACATGCAAATGAACTGAGGAGGCAGAAGTGCTATTATTTTGAAAAAAAAAAAAGATAGAGGAATTTCAGGATGTTTCGTAGAAAAGCTAGACAGGGAACCTTTTTTCATGCTTTAAAAATACAACCTAAATGTTATACTGGCATAAGCGTCACCGAGCGTCAAAAGACAGAATAAATATATATTTCACTGACGACTGGCAACTAACTGCATGAAACCTTCAAGTCCTACTGTCACTGTAGCTGACGACAATTACCAAATTGTGTTTACTTTCTAACCCCGAGTAATATTATCCCCATAGAAAAGTCCAGAATGGTACGAAAGACTGATAACAGAGTAACTGTGGCAGCATAAACCTTAGTTCAAAGCGTAGCATTTCTAACTCAATAACAACTTCCCCGTTAGGTATGATCCTACAATTAGATAACGCCCATGTTATTTAGGATACATTCTATATATTCATGTGGCGCGCAAGCGTGACAAAAAATTAAGGGCATCATTTTCGGCTTTATGCAAAAAGATTAGGTGCGTGTGTCTGCTCGTGTGTATGTGTTGCGTGTGGAGTTGTGTGTGTGTGCGTGTGTGTGTGTGACGTCTTAGCTGCACACCGGTAACAAAGGGGTTCGCCTTTGTTATGACCTTGCCTTGTTGCTTCAAGGGGGGGGGGGGGAGGGAGAGATTATGAAATTTACACATTCAACAGAATAAATTAGTTCATGTTTCTCTTTTATTCGTCCAAAGAGGTCGAATATTTTAGGTTTTTTGCAGTGCACACCCTGCGAGTATGTTCACTTGTGATTATCACCAACCACGTAATGATTTATTTTCGACCGACGATTATCGCAAAGGCAACCATGCCTGCACCGGGAATTAGAAACGATGTACTCGATAATGTCCATCCTCCTTACATGCATCGGTCCATTGATCCTCTCTGGTTTCATTTTTTTCTTTTCTTTTCTTTTGTTTCAGTCGTTCCATTATTCTCATTAAGTGTCATTCTGTTTTATAGTTTGATGTATGGCGGATCTGACAGTTAATTATCTCACGTAATTTTGGTCTGTATACACCTCGGCGGTAAGTTTAATTAACGGTAGCGAACGTGACGTTCCGGATAACTGTATCCGAGATACGATACCTTTGAAATAAAAGTTATCAAGCCTCTGGTCATGACATAATAGTAATAACAAGATTACGTTCAATAAATCAAACGAAAGTAGGCGCTTGACAAATGATTCGCTTGAAGAAGTTTTGAGGTTCTTTGTATAGAAGCACTTTGAAACGGTTCGTTTTTGTCGGAGCTTTTGCCATGAGTGAAGGCTTCGTGAATAGTTTAAGCATGAAGCAAAAAAATAAAAAAAATAAAAATAAAACGAGAGATAAATTTTTGGGGAGGAAAATATGAGATTGGCTCACAAGGGACAGTCCACTGAGGAAGATTAAGGATATTACATAAAAATCGTGGAAACTTCATTGGTTAAAATCATATCTCACTTGCATGTTCGGAAGTTATGTATTTTTTAATAATACCTCTTTCAAATTAAATATTGCATCATGGGAAATGTTGTGATGTCCTTGATACATAACTTCGACGTAACGATCGTTTCCATTAAGATATCGAGTTTCACAACATCAAAGGAGAATCTACAAAGAAAAAATGATGTTACATAAGCATCTCATTTTTAGAGAACAGGATAGAGTTCTTGCAATAATTTGCCACTGTTACATCATACATGTCATTTGGTTACCTTGCGATAACTAACTGGGATTTTTTCCTGACCAAATAAATCTTTCTCCAAAACAGCAATATTTTGAATTATGAACAATATCATTGGTACCAGTGCATGTGAAATGCCTGTAGTGAAAATTGTTCTCTGCCATTTAAGAATTAGTCCCTTCACTTTTATCAGTGGAATTTTTTTACTTAACTTTGATATTGTTCTTTGTTGAATTTCTTTTTCAAGGAATAGATTTCATACGTTTGTCAATCGCGAAACATTTCAACATTGTAATGTCAACATAAGAACGAGAGACCTTAGGACCTTGCTACCTCTAAAAGAGAAATGACAGAACTGGTCTTACAATTACCGTTAGCAAGCTGTAGTCAATTTCTCCTTACATGAGGGTCATTTCACCAGGGAGCTGCCACGGATTTCACACTACTGACGCGGCGCAACGCGCCGCGGCGCAACTCGGCGCAATGCGATGCGTTACTACCGACATGTTTAAAATGTTCTCATTTATCCGCAGGGAAACTTTGTTACGCCAGGTTTTCTTATTAGAGCTATAACGTATATTCTGTGCATTTTTTTGAAGTTAACGGCCGGTCCATGGAGAAACAGTGTCTACCAAATAAGCTACAAAAGTTGAACTTTTCAACTCCATTTTAGCGTATTGTGAAGAGGTCTGACTAGTAACAACATTATTTCAACTTATATCGCCTTGTATTCCATCGTATCCGTGTTCTTGTATGAAAATGCCTTTGCGGTCTGCACGGGATGTTGTCACTTCGCGCCTAGCTTTACTTTCTTTTCCTTTCACGCAGATCGTTGTGCGTTCTTGTGTAATACTAACTATCACCCTGTCTGTGGTGAACTACCAAACGGAGGCTTCCAATCCTACCCCAACAGCTGTGAATTACAGTTGGCACTCTGTAAAGGGGACGCTATTTCTAATGCGAGTGATAGCAAATGTGGAATTTTTAGCGGTACGTACAACAAGTCTTCCCGGTTTTCTGTCACAGTTCAACATTATATCGTTCTACCAACAATATAGTAATCACAGCAATCGGTATTGATTACATGTGTTTTATTTCGACTTTGTCATTTTTTTTTATTTGTAAGTATTTGTACATTTGGTGAACACCATCAAGAAATTTTGTTTTAAATATGGTGCTCACTTTCCAAGATATTGCAAATTAAATGTTCATAAAAAAATAATCAGGAAGCTGACGCTATAGGTTCAAACCAGAAAACGGTATTAATAATTTGATTTTTGCATGGTAAACCTAAGTAATTTAACACAAAATGTGTGCAAGTGTGGTTTTGTATAAATTGTAGGTAAAGAAAACAATGAAATGCAATTTCTGCTGTCAATGGTTAAGTGGCATATCATTATTCGACTTACTCAAGTTGGTTTACATTTCAACTCAGGCAAACATGGCAGCACCGTTGTCTGAATTTCAAAAGTGTGTAACATGGACAGGAAACAATATCTCTGAATGAAATTTTGGGAAGATGTTTGCTTAACACTTCTGGTTCATTTTGATAATTATATTCCCTTATAAGTTTTAGAAAGGAACCCTAGTACGCCTCGACACACATTTGGATGGACCCTGGTGATTGTGAAAATTTATTTACGGAAAGTTGACTTGGATGCAGAGTATTTGCAAAGGTCCAAGAATTATGGTCCGCCATTTTATCATTCACCTCCTGATTCCACTTAAGTGGGATACATTCCACATACGTGAAATCGACATCGTTCCGTTTCACTTTTACGTAAGAGCGGACTTTGATTTTACTTGAGTGGAATACAATTCCACTTATGTGGAATTAAATTCCTTAAGTAGAATTTTATTTCACGTAAAAGGAATTGTACTTCCCCTTGAGTAGAATTGAATTCTGCTCAAGTGGAATACACATTTGCATTTTACTTAAGTGATTATCTTTTTTCACTAAAGTAAAACGCATTTCACTGTGGGATTGTATGCCACTTAAGTGGAATCCTGTTTTACCTAAGTGGAACATTTCCCACTTGAGTGGGATTAGGAGGTAAATGTTGAAATGGCTACCCATAAAGGAAGTGCCATTCAGGCTATACGGGATGTGCTTTTGTCCAAACTATTCCTCGTAAGCTCCTCGCCAACTGATCCTGCAGTGCTCAGGTCCCGCCACTGAGACTTGTTTGTCAGCGTGCATTCCCACGTTTCACAAATGGGCAGGGGGAAAAGAAGTGGTTGCTTTCTCCTGGATGATAACAATGTTTGGCATCGCATCGAGGAAGTAATATGGCTTACATTGATTAGTTGCCAATTCAAATTTGCAGTTTAGTTTTCTTTATCTCTTACATTGTTATTTGAAAACAGGAACATAGGACAAACAAATGGCACTCTCTCCTCTTTCGTTCCACAGAACCTGTTCCGGCTTATCGTTATTTCGAGGAAGCTTATTCTGGATATGACGATGGAACGTCCTTTTTTGGAGGTTAAAAGAAGATGGATATTCATCCGCGAAGTGGAAGGCCGACCTTTACCGTACCCAAATATGAACATCGTACACTACACTTTCTTTGCATGAAACCGTGCATCTGGGATTAAGTCTGGATCTACATTTTGGACTCAAGAAAAAGCGGTGTAGGATATCGACTTAAGAAACAAGAAATCTTTAATTGTGGCAGGGATCGTGTTTCGAAAATTTCGAAATCATATTCAAAAACAGTAATAAAATGCAAAGCTGGAATCACCAATAGGCCTATCATGTGGATCTGCATTAAATGTCACTAAACAGGTCTAGTGATAAAATGCAAATAGAGAGCTGATATATACGGGTCAAGTTCAGTTTGAAATTTTTCTCCTGGTATAAACCTGCTCCACACAGGGTCAGGTTCAAACGTATTCTTGAAACAGTGACCCTTATCAATCTAATGTTGTAATGTTGGATGTAATTCTATCCAAGATTCAAGAACAAGGCGCAGAGATTCGTGCACACATAGTTCCTCCCACTCGCTCTACGTTCCCATTTTTTTCCCTGCTTCTTTAAATCTCCACAACTGCATAGAAATAAATGTCACTAAAGTATATCTATTCATATATAGCAGCATGTATACTCCAGTACTCCAAGATTAAAATAGAAAACAATAAAAATGCAAAAGTTAGCATAACTGGTTTATTGAATGAGTGCGAAACATACTAATTTATTCAGAGTTTTTAATCCCCGTGGGACCTTCTTCAGGGAAATCTAACAGTACAGTGAGTCTCCCTGTATAAGGGAAACAGTATCTTTATTTCCTTGAAGATATTCTTTATAAGGGAAATATATAAGGTTGAAATAAGTCAGGCTAGATTAGGCGATACAAGAATAACGGAGTGGTCACACACACCCGGGAAGGTGACGGTGAAGTTAGATTTGACTCAGTGGAAGTCCTCATGCACGTGGTTTTCACAATTCGGTCAGTTTTCCTGCAATTTGGTCAGTTTTTTTTTTTACAATTTGGTCAATTTGCCTAACGACCAAGATTTTAACTGGTTTTGATTTAGTTCTCCCAAACGTTCGGTCTGACTTGATGCAAAACATGTTTTTTTTTAAACTTCCTTCAGGGTCAACGTCGAGCCCTTCTTTCTATGTTCACATTTCTTGTGATTCACATGGGGACAACACCCCCGCCCCCCCCCCCCCACCCTCAAAATCCCTTGCAAATTAAGGTTCCATGGTTTACCTGTATTTTCAGTTCACATTCGGCAAGGAATGAAAAATGTTGACCAAGTTGACCATATTTTGGTTCGGTGCATAGCTAGGTAACCAATATATGGTCAACTTTGACCATAGTGAATTTGTATTGTAAAGGAAATGACCCACACCATTTTGCATGGAAATCAAAGGTCATTTGAAGTCACTAGAGGTTGAAGTATATGAGAACCAATTAAGAAACCTATCTCTGCAACTGAATTTTGCTGGATATTCAAGCTGTTAAAAGTTGGTAGACCTCGATGAGTGGATAAGCTCTGTCACTTCTTATGTATGGAGGCCAAAGGTCATGTGAAGTCAGTAAAGATCATAGTGTAAACTCGTAGACATATATCCCACGAGGCGTAACGTGTTTGAACTTTAAAATTGGTATGTGTTTTCCTTTGTTTTTCATGAATATTGGCAAGGAATCTCAAAGTCATTTGACGTCTGGTTTTTGAGAAGGTTGACTTTTTTCGTGGGGATCCTCTCCGAACTCTTCGTTTTCATTTTTTTTTTTCAGTTCGATTTCTTCAGATCATTGTTTAATGTAATTTTTGTTTGTGAAGAGAAAAAGCTTCTACAGAGATGCTCTAGAGTATAAACCTGATTGTAAACTCATATGTGTTTTCTTAAAGGTTGAACATGAACTGAACATTTGTCAGTGAAAGTCAAATCATCCGAGGAATATGCCATAGCCACTACAAAAAAAACATTGGTCAAGTCCCATTTTGCATACATGAATGTTCATATCATTCCCATTGGTCTGTTTGATTTCAAGTAACGGTGAAAGACTGCTATGCTTTCTTGGAGAGTCTGAATTTTGTAGCGTCAACAAACCCGAGACAATTTTCATATTCAAATAACTGGAAGCTGAGTACATAGTTCTCTCTCAGAGTTGGTGACAAGTGATCTTTTTCCTTACTTTTCCTTCCTTGAAACAGTGACGAAGAACAAAGGTAAGATGACCAGACGATTACCAGTGCAACTCATATTCCAGCAATGCGTCTTTGCTATTCTATCCAGAAAAGCCAAATTCTACAAATGTTTGAGCACAGTTAAAATATACTGGCATGATTAAATTGACTAATAGGACTATCGTTCTGTTGAGTAACATTACAGATATAAAACATGATAAAACAAAATGAAAAATTTAAAAAAAAAAAAGGTTAAGGATTGATGGGAAACATTAATATATTATTGGTTTAATGTCACGGACTCTGCACCTCATTCTTGCTGAATTACACGGTGCTTCATTAAGTTTTATATAGTTGTTTGCATTGCTTGAGTATACTTCGATGCAAAACGTTTTATCAGTTTCATATTTATAACTGAATATTTTTTTTCAAATTTCCTTTTTCTATAGTTGAGAAGAAAAGCTTTAAAGCATGTTTAAAATGACATTGTAACTTCAACTTTAAGAGAGTCAAAGTACTCTTTCTTTCTCTTGTTATCCCCGCCATTACATTATCCTGTTTTGCTTACACATACCACACAACGACGCTTCCCTTGGATTCTTCATCCCCCACCGCCAGTTACAATATGTGAATCTTCAAACCCAACTGCCAACTTCCTTGCTTTTTTTAACCAGACTAAATTAACGGTGCCATTTTTCGCAAACTTCTCCTTTCAAAACTCCACCACTCACAAAACCTCCCCTGCTCCCTCTTCCTCCGTCGTCCGCCGGCTGCTGGAAAAAAAACAAAACTTTGGGGAAGAGTGGCCTACATACATTAAAACTTACAAATATCTGTCAAATAGTAAGTTCATAACACTTGCATTGGGAATGAGTCTGACGTGGCGTATTTGCCTGAACGTCTCGCTGTATTTTCAACAAAAGAAATGTTGCATTGATCGTTTCGTTTCATTTCGCTTTTCTTTGAACACAATCAGCTCTTCAATGGACAATAGTTAAAAAAAAGTGTTTAGGATCTGATCTAAAAAAAGCAAAAGATATACAAATCAGAAAAAACGCATAACAAAACAAAGGGAAAAAATAATAAAAGACAGAATAAAGGACGAGGAGGGAGGGGGAGAAAAACAAAGCACCGTTACATAGTAAACATATTAAATATTGAAGTAGAAGAGTATGAACCCACCCTAAATCTTGAGCAAGTTTATCTTCATATGTTTGACTAAACTCTCTAGTGACCTTAGTTCCCTAATTTTGTTCCTGAGTCTGAGTCCACGGGAGTTCTTACATATTTCGATTTACTTCGGTGAGATAATGATCGATATGAACAAATGTTAGTATTGTAAAATGATAACATTGGGGAAGAGAAAACAAGTAATATTGAAATAACAAAGAGAGTTAATTTTAATGAATGTAGGTAACAGACAGACAATTTTGCAAGTTTTCTATATATATACACGCAACCTATGATCAACATAACTTGAATAGGATATCAGTCGTAGTAAGGTCTTTCGCAGAAGGAATATTTGAAGTGTGTAAAATTAGTATTACCCCCAAATTAGATGATGTAAGAAAAAGGCAGGTGGACTAGGGGGACTCAGCGACAATAGAAAAAGTGAGGGTACTCAGTTCCACCCCCGCCCCAATATTTGCCAAATGCAGTTCCAAAATAAATAAGTAAAGAAAATACCGCCTAATCCTCACAGAAGTTTTTTATGTGCTACAATCATGTCTCTAGGAGACCTTAACTGCATGACAGAACATAACATGATATCCAAACATACCATATTGATTAGAGTGTGTCCTCTCGAGAAGGTTTCAAGATTTAGGATATCATGAGACGATTGGATGAGAATACATAATGCATTATGAATATTTAGTGTCTATCATCTTATCCCATCTGATGTATGTATCAAAGTTTTCATAGATTTATCATTTTGCCATTGATTGAGAAATGGTGATGACATGAGATTCCCTTTCATGGCTGGGTGTATATACAGCTTATCCCCCTGGACATGACGTTTCGTCTATCTAGGGGGCTTGCAAAGCCAAAATTTTCTTGAAAGATCCTCTCTAACCAACGGTTGCACCCCGCTTAGATATTCCTGCCGACGCTGAGTCCCCGAATATTTGTTTTCGTCATGCCACAAGAAATTTTGAAATTATGTAGAACCAAACCTTTTATTTTATAGAAAAAAAAGTGCAAACAATTTTGGAGACGTTTTGCGGTAAATACTATCAACATCTGCTTTCCAACTTGCTGATCAAGCAAGACACCAAGCAGTTTTACAGTATTGTAGTCTCTGTCATCTTCATACCATTTACTGTAAGTTTTAATAGAGGTTTAACAAATTGGTAGGATGAAAAAGAATAAAACACAATTAAATCACTGCTTTGAATGAACTACTTGTGTCAGTTAGACAGGAAACAAATTTTTATCTGAGAGAGGAGAAGGTGGGGGGGGGGGTGACGAGGGAGGAATAGGTAGCATTCTGACAGAACAAAGACGATGTCAAAATGAGTATACTATTATATTTTCATTATCATTGGCGACAAATTGAAACTGTGACCCATAAACTTAAACACGACTGAACGTCTGATAGTCTCTAAACCTTTAAAGTTACACGCACTCTGATTCGGACAGAGGATAAATATTATGTTCAACTTGAATTATACCTGACTGGTAGGCAGTGGCAGCACCAAGAAAGGGGGGGGGGGGGCATGAGGGATTTTCCCCCATTCAGAACCTTTGCCGAACCCCAAGTTGCCCTCACTCACCTGAAGTGACCTGACAAATGAGGAATGGGACTAGTCGAAATAACTAAAATCGTTTGGAATCTTTGGGTATAATGACGATACTTTGAACAAAAATCTACCTATCCTGAGATTTAATTGTTCACCAAGAAATATACTAAAACCTCAGAGTTTTCGGGGGTTTCGCACCCCTGGACCCTACCAGGGGCCCTAAAACGGCCCCTGGACTCCACTCGCTACGCTCGCACTTTTACCCCTTCAAGTTTCTTTTGCAATCCATTTGCACCCCCCCCCCCCAGCATGAAATGCTGAAATCGCCAAATCGGGAGCAAAAAGGTGGCAGTATTTAACATAATAGTCAGCACCAGTTTAGTTTCTGAGCAGTTGACATGACCTCGCCTCTTATCACTGGCAGCGATGAATGCGAGCACACACCAAAGTTAACAAACTCCAAATTAGCAACAACAAACAAAAAAGTAGAATACTCCTAAAGAAGATTTTCAGAAGAAAACCTGAAGCGATAAAATTTTCGTCGAAAGCATTCTTTCATTTAACTCATTTAACCGCAACATAAATTTTTCTCATGTAAAACTCTAAACTGTGTTTAAATGTCGTGTGACATGAATATGACATTTGGAGTATTACGTTCATTAAGCATTGAAAATGTTAAAAATAGCCAAATACTGCATCAAAATCTGTCTAAGATTGAGCAATCTAGGCAAATTAGTGTCTCACAGCTGTATCATGCATGAACATTGCTAAGTATGCAAATTTGTGACGTCAAGAGATGGACTCCTATGATATGTCTTATGTTAATCTTCTGTTGAAAAGTCAAAATCTCAAAAGTGGTAAAAGATATAGACAAAATTACAACGGAATTTCACTCAGGGTTTTACTTTGTAACTTCTGACGGAAGGGTGCTCTTTTCTAGAAACATGTCAAACAAACTTTACGTGTTTATTGTGGATGGGTCAATGATGACTAATGACCTTCAAAAATTTATTCAGTAACATTGGGCTTTTGATAGGATGAAGCCCAAATTGTCTTACTCTACAACGTGTTCTCTCATAAATTATAGCTCATATCTATCCTTCAGTGTATATTTACTGCTTTTTAAGCCCTATTTTACTTAGTGTAAATAGTTCACCGCTACAGTTAATGGTACTGAAGAGGTGGGCCCTGGGATGTTAACTAGTACATAAGGCCGTATAGTGATGTTCTATGTACCGCATGATCAACTTCTTTCGTATGACAGTGTCTCTTGCACACATTCACCCATAACGCGATTCAGATGAATTGATGGTTCCTATACTTCTTTCTTTTTTTCATTTTTGTTATTATTGCACAGCGTGATTCTTGTAAATATCATCCATCGATGGCAATAAAATGCAATCTCCAAACATCAAAGAGTAAGTAAAAACAAGAAACGAGGACTCATCAACGAGATGCAACCATAAAGAAGGAAGGCTTGCATGATTTTCAAGTGAATATAACCACTCAGGTAGAAAGCCACATTTACATGGGGAGAAGGCGGCGTACTAATTCAAGAACCAGAGGGGAGGAAGTTCCCCCGCAGTTTGATACTGCAAGCCGAACTTCCAAGCGTTGAGATAGACCTATGTAAATTACATTTGTTATCGAGCGTCATGCTAGCCTTATGCTTGCCGTAATTTCCATTTTATGTAGCTAATTCCGATAAGGAAGGACAACGCCAACCCAGCCCACCCACCTTGACCCTCCCTTCTGTTATCCCCTAACCACCTCTCCATCCCTTCTCTCCAGTTGTATTTCAATAATTTCATGAAAGAAGAAAGTGAGATCTATAGTGCTGTGGTAACAGCCTTAAGTTTGCTGAAAGCTCCATTTGTTTCAGCGGGATCTCCCAAAGTTCTTCTCTAGTCCTCATTCACGATTGCAAGTATTGTAAGCAGCTTCGTAGCCTTACAGGGGGGGGGGGGGTGTGGTGGTACTAAACCCTCCCAAGAATATTCAGAGGGGGAGCACCACCATCATGGGCGCGGAGCCTCATCAGAAAATTTTTCAACAAAAACATCTCCTAAGATCCGCCGAAACTACCCTTTAAATCTCCATAAGTCATAGCCCGCAAAAAGTTATTTTCCTGCTTCTCTAACTCGCCCGAATGGACCCCCCTCCCCTTATTCCCTCTTCGTGTGATTACTGTTTCACAGATTTTTTTTTTTTTTTTGTACTTGCGTTGCTTGTTACGTCTTTGCATACTGCATTTGTATGACGTGAATGCCAAAATCTCGGGCTATAGGCCTAATCAGCCAACTTGGGACTCTTTAGGGGTAGGAAATGCCAACATTATAGCTTCAATTTCGGCCTTGTTTCATACCACGCAGTAGCTAGCAAGTATGTGAGAGTATGCATCGATACTGACGAATCACTGACCTCTATCAAGAACAATTTCTGTACACATCTAATATTATTAATAATCGGGACCACCTGGGCACTCACATTGCATATCTGTACACCCCAGGCGCATGGGCCTTACTGTCCGCGTTAATTACCAGTGAGCATACCTGAATAACTAATGATGGTTTAGCAGTTTGAATATTGATATAAAATAAAGCGTATAACTCCTTTGTAGTTGAGGTGTTCCCATCATGTCCGTGTGTTTCCTGTATCCTCAGATTTGGCTACTTGCAAGTTGATCCCAGTTCGAAAACATATAGGGCCTACCGTCCTTTACTATTGAACAATACCGATTGGAGTTTGGAGTCGGGTGACGGATGGGATATATTAAATGTGACATTTACAAGCATTTACACTACTTAATTCAACTTTCATCACATTTTCCCTTTAGTTGGAAGGAAAAACTCCCCCCATGAAATATATGTGTATGTACATATGCAAATTGGGAAAAAGTAATGTAAAATTGCTAACACTAATAACAGTACATTCAGTTAACTTATAGGCCTAGAAGAGATAATCAAGTTGGTCGGTTGCAAAATAGACTGGGAAATATATGGGCATCTAAACATCCAAGTAATACACTTTGCCACCACTACGACAAACCAAAGACATTCAAAACGCCTTAGCAATCTAATGGACATGGGATTCTCCTTTGTGAACCACCAACTTTTAAAACATTGAAACAAAACATGAGGTCCTACCGAGATTTGAACTCGGATCGCTGGATTCAAAGTCCAGAGTGCTAACCATTACACCATAGGACCTACGATGTACACAATGGGGAGGTAAATATGATTTGAATTAGTTTACGTAGTTAGTGACTTAAAGTTTGTTTTTTTTTGTGATAGTGTGCAGGTTTCAATGTTAATTTTTCTGTTTTGTCAATATTTATCAACATAGTCTGTGTGTGAAATTTTTTTTATACCTATAAGTTCATTTGTTAATGTTAGCGTTAATATAGATAGCCTTACATGTCTAACGTGTAGTGTAGTACTGTAGCCCTCCTTCCTCCGTCTGGCTTACCGCACAAAATCATCGTAACAACATGACATTACCATGACCATGTACGGTATATCTGTACTGTGTAATTTTGTACACGGAGTCATGACAAGGGACGAAGTGCGTAATACTATCATCGTGGGCAGCAGTCCTAACGTTCCGTTGCACCACAAACGAAGGAATACCAGTAATTTGAAATCCATTGGAAGTAAGTTTACGTATGGATTTATATAAGAAGTGGTTTGCTTGGATCCATAGCCGTTTTGCACAATCTTCATTGTCATACTCCAAAGCCTCATTCACGCTCTGTGTCCAGTTACCGCATAAGTCTCTAACGCTCACAGTAACACAGGAAACACTAAGGTTAGGCTATGCCTTGGACTTAGAAACCGACACTGAGTTGTGTCACTGTCAGTGAGCCTACCGCTTATTGCTGGTGCTGCACATTCAGTAGTAGTAGTAGTCTACACAGGCTACAGTGAGTACGTTAAGACTGTTAAGACTGACAGTGGCAGTTAATATTGCTTAACTTAGCCTCGGCCCTTAGGCTAGTAATTTACTGGATCAACTATAAGATAAGGAACAGTACTATAAACAATAAGAAACAGTACATACAGCTACTGTAAATGTGAATTTCAGCAACAGTTACACGGCAAATACAACACAATCTGCTGGGGATTCAGAATGTACAGAGTTAGACATTTCTGAGATTTGGTTTCAAGATTTTCGGGTGATGTAGGCCTAACTTTTGTGCGGTTAAATGGCAAATGTGTTATCAAACTTGCGTTGCGCTGCTGCAGTTGTCAAATTGCGCGGCTTGACACTTTGAGACTTGTATTTTTGTGCGGGGGGCAAACCCCCCGCACAGGGCAAACTTTCCAATCTGGCTGCTGCAGTCCAAAGCTGAGCCTGCAGGCTTCGATTGCAGTATCGTGAGCATGACAATTGAACAAATAGCACTTAGACCTAACCTAGAATATTATTCTAATTGTTATGAACAGTGTAGTGTAACTATGTCACATTTCCCTCCCTACCTTTCTAAACAATATTTGCTAGGCCAGGGTGTTTACTGTCTGTGACAGTGTTTTGTTCCAGGGTTCATTCTCTAAATAGGCCTTGACTGCACTCTCTTCATCAGTTAGCTGGAGAGCAAAAACTTCTTTAATATGATAGGTCAGTGCAGCAAAGCTCTACTGTTATTCTGTGTACTGTGGATTTGCATCCACCATCTGCTTGCTTCATAAGCTGCCACACTGAATTTTCTTTCCTAGTTTAAAATAGATAATGCACAAAACAAATCTTGTCCCAAAACCATGTAGGCTCACTTGTTTTAAAGGTTGTGTGACATGCTTCCAGAAAGGAGCACCCTTCATTTAGAAGCTGCAAAGTAAAACCCTGAGTGAAAATCCATTGGAAATTTGTTTATATCTTTTACTGTGTTTGAGAAAACTGCTAAAGAGATCACGTGGAGTGTTGCACAGTGTCAGTTTTTCTTCTGTTAAGCCTATTTTGCCCTCTTAATTACTTAGTTTCACTCTTGAGTTTCATTGGTAAGTGATATCAATATTCTTGAAGAAGAAAATACA
This sequence comes from Stichopus chloronotus, assembly GCA_021234535.1. Classification (NCBI taxonomy): domain Eukaryota; kingdom Metazoa; phylum Echinodermata; class Holothuroidea; order Aspidochirotida; family Stichopodidae; genus Stichopus; species Stichopus chloronotus. The sequence continues at coordinate 32,256,086 of CM037835.1, read as the reverse complement.
TGCTTCCAAAATGAAGCCCTCAGGGTATGTAAAATTCTCAAATAACCTTGAAATAAAAGTTACATGAACAAAGAATTAGCATAAGACATATCATAGGAGTTCATCTCTTGATGTCACAAATTTGCATACTTAGCCAATGTCTATTCATGAAAATTATAGCCTATAATATGATATTTTTGTCGGAAATTTGGAAAGTTACCATACGACATTTATCCAGTTCTGCAAATCTATAGCGACGAGATTATTGTTTCCTTCACTTTGTTCCTCCTTTTTTTCTGTTTTTACTCTTTTTTTTCTTTTCGTTCTTTTCGTTCTTGTTTTTTTCTTTTTTTTTCTCTCCCTCATCTTCATTCCATTCACTACTTGTTAACTGATTATTGCTTCCTTATAAATGTGTTTTTCTTTGTGACTGACTTTATTGCAGTAAACTGCTTTTAAATTTACTAAATTGATTATCAACTAAATTGATCATCTAATTTTATGACAAGGATCATGTCTTTGTTGTGCAAGAAATGAATGGAAGTTGAAAATAAACTATGGATGGAAAAGAAAAAGGTTCTGCAAATTTCTTTGAAGAAACTAAACTTGATCATTATAATCCTTTCAGGTTTGACTATGGGCTAGACTAAGTCAGTAATCGTATGTAGGATTTGTATATTGTCTCAGTGCATTTCTGTGCTACAACAGCGGCCTTAACAGAAAGAGGAGACCATTTTTGAATGTCGGTCTTTTGGAATAAAAAATAAAAAACACCTTGCATGCTCCATTTTTTTTTTCAGAAAGTTGGGGTGATCAAGTATTGTTTTTCTATTGTGCTTGGCCCATATATTGCAGTTCACATTTACAGACATTACAAAATAATGAACAATGAAACAAAGCTTCATGTGTCGTGTGTGTTTTTTTTTTTTCCTAATGCAAGGTTAGACTTTCATTTTTCACCTTATGCATCTCTCACAGTTTAGACATTTACTGAATCATACTGGAGAATAAATATTGCCACATTTATTTGTAGGCCTATTATAGTGAAAAGGGGTCATGAGAGGCAAATTAGTCCTCATTAAGGAGCCAGTGACAGTGGGGAAGAAACAGTGAAGCTTGCAACTTTTGCTTGTCCAATGCCTTCGTAAAATTTAGTATTAACAAGCATACCATTCTTATTCAAAAAGGTATAAGCTTATGTGAATTTGTTCCTCTCACTCTGAGAGAAAAGAAAATTCATGTTAGGATGGTAACCTATTCAGTGCTTAGCTTTTAGCATGAATTTTTTATTGCATCATGCCCACAGCTGTGAAGCGACTCCCTCGAAAGCTACAAAAATGCAGCAAAAGATCAGTCAGTGTGTAGTTTTTATAAGGTTCACTATTCTTTATTTCCTTTTCAGGTGCCTCAGCTGGATTAAATCTCACAGCCATGAAGGATCTCTGACTCACTCTTGAAGTCAAAATCCATCCCTTGGGACTCTCTGGCTCTTACAGACTAATAAGGCAAAATTGAAGAGCTGATTCAGGATGATGTGCACTGCATTATTAAAGTAAATTGGGTACTAAAAGGGTAAGACCGGGTTGTGTGGTGGGGAAATTCTTTGAAGATTGGTATTTACAGATTAAACAAATTACGTCATGTCGAAGAGTTCTGGTAAGAACCAGAACCCTCATGGTCTGAAGTTGACCAGCTTGGATCAGATTTGGGATGACCTAAAGATGGGCATCAGACAGGTGTACTCGAGGCAGGAGATGGCCCGCAAGAGGTACATGGAGCTCTACACGTATCCTTTCTCGTTGATTCTGTGGTACTGTAGGTTAAATTCCTCAGTGACTCTCCGTGCAGTCAACATCGGTGAGCATAACCTTGGGTTACTCAGTCACAATCGTGTTGGACCACATCACCTGTGACGTGGTAGAAACTTTGCCTGTGATGAGGCAGCGGACAGCCACGAAAACGGAACCTTTGCATTAGTTTCATAGTGTTAAGTTCTGATTAGAATTTTTAGAAACATAGTAGTATTAAATTCATCTCTTATGGTTAACACTTACAATGCTGCAGTTGATAGATCCTACAAGGAAGTAATACTTACTGGTATTGCAACTTCCATAGTGCTGTCCCAGTTGCTTTATCGAAATGAAATAACCATAGTGGTCTCTGGCACTCTGTGCATATTATCTGCATTTGAAAAAAAGATGGTTCGTAGGCAGCAAAGGATTTAATGGTGCAGTAGTCCTGCCATTTGAGCTGCCTTAACTGTCTAATGTAGAAGCAGATACTATGATGATGCATGTCCTTCAGGTAAGTCAGATTTAAGCTGAAAGCAGCTTTACTATAAACACTGAAAGCATAAACATATGCATTCTAGCAATGAATTCGTATCTTAAACATCACAATGAATTTGCATCTTAAACATGACAACAACAGTTTTCCAGAAGGACAGTAACCCAAAATGTTTGATACATATCATTGCAAGAGAACTTAATTTTAGAAAGAACAACCACATTTTGCTTGTTCTTGTCAATTGGACAACCATCTCAACAGTGAATATGCTTAAATGCCAACACTGCTACAGCAGGAAAAAAAACTGATGAAAGGAGCGACTTCAAGTTGTTCCATATTTTATGTGATATGTAATTACCGTGGTGTTTTCTCATACGTATGTGAGGTTGAAACAAAATCTGGTGGTCTTAATTTGTGAAATTATCTAGTCAAAATTTCATGGACAGAGTTTTTGATGAGTCTTTGATGAGTTCAAGAAATTGATGCTTTGATTGTAAGTTTTTATGGACAGCACACTGATGGTTTAACTGTAAGTTTCTTACGGTGGTAGTATTTGGTCGTGCTCTGTAATGTTTCGATCACACCAGCTCACTCGCTGCCAGTTGCGCCACCATGTCTGCACTTTGTATGGTGTAATTACAGCGTGTACCTCTCTGTAAGCATTGACGTTTCCTCAACCCGAGTCACTACAGACACGTATATGATTACTGCACCAACGTGGATCAGCTGTCAAGCGCACGCTTCTCCAACGCCAAGAAGAAGGGTATGCAAACACAAGTCGGAGCTCACTTTGTTGGAATGGAATTGTACAAGAGATTGAGGGATTATCTTCAAGATTATTTAGTTAACCTGAGACAGGTAAACAGAAGCCCTTTACTCTTTCAGTCCCTTGGAACATTTGCAAAGCCCAAACGAACCCTCCTCTTCTTGTTTCCTTTTTCAGTTGTTTCCTTTGTCCCATTGAGTTGACACAGTTTTTAGGACACTGATTTTGCATTTTTTTTATTGAAAAACCCCTCTTTCGATATTTGTGGAATACGTTATTGACTATAGCAAAATAACAACAATGCTGCAATTTCTTGACAAAGCATAAAGAAAAGAGCTTTGTTTTACATCCCTTGGTGTGGTGTGTATTTGGCATTTGCATGCTACATGTCTGCAGGCACAGGACCCCTGTGGGTAAATGATATTGTTAATTGCCACTTCCCAGTGATGGAAGTTTGACATAGTTTGTAATATCTTATGGAAACCAGAATGTGAACTACAATGTGGAGGGATATGCGTAGCTATACCACCTGGACAAATACCCCTTGGTATTTTTCCCACCAGGTTACAAAACACCCACACATGGGAGGCTATTTTCCGGGGATATTGTCCTGTCACAATTTGGTACAAATATTTGGTGTCTAAAGCAGCAAATGGTGGTAAAATACACATTACTGTTTTTTTTTTTGCTAATTTACCTTCAACTTTGTTGCACCCATGTTGAATCATTGGACTCTAAATATCTGTGTTAAGCTACCGCCAATTCTGAAAGGAAGGAAAAAAATCTTTTGGACAGGTTTCAAGATGAATACTTTCTTCCTGGTGAAGCTCTACTGTACGTACTGTTACACAACTCACCAGCGAGTTGTGTAGAAGGAAAGCCCAGTGCTGTGAATGTTAGGGATTTTGTTTAAGTTGAGTATTTATGGAATGTCTTTTTTATTCAAACATTGCTAACCTCTGGTTGGTCAGTCAGGATGTCCCACAGCCTGGAAAAGTGATGTAATTTTGTTTTCACTTTCCAGGCCTGGAAATAACAGAAATGATGGAAAAGTAATGAAATTTGGGAAAGACTGTCAAGTTTTTACCAGTTTAAAAAAAGGTGTTCTCCATTATTCATCCATTATTCATCGATCAAATACTGGAGCAATTTTGTCATGAAATGGCCATTTAAAGATCATGAAATGATCATGATAAAGTCATGATTTTTTTTTCCTCCTCAGAGGTACAAGAACCCTGGTCAGTAAACTTGCTGTTTGCAGGACTGTTCGTAGCATAATGTCAATACTAAAAAGTAGGAATTGTTGTAGGTGACGCTTCCGCAAGAAATTCTGTCACAGTGATCTCTTTCCCATCAAGAAACCATACAGTGATAAAAAAAATTGGGAGAATTGTTTTGGCATTGTTTTGAAAGGTTTTCTGCCGTGTTTCTGTATCAAACTCTGACAAACTTGATCTCCTTTAACCCCATAGGATGGTTCTGATCTGATGGATGAAGATGTTTTGAACTATTACACCAAGCAATGGGAAGACTACCAATTCTCCAGCAAAGTTCTCGATGGGGTCTGTGCCTACCTCAATCGCCACTGGGTGAGGAGAGAATGTGACGAAGGGAGGAAAGGCATCTACGAGATCTACTCTGTGAGTGATCTTTGCAAATTGAGAACAAGACTCTCGATTTGTTCTGCTTTCTGTGTGGGGGGGGGGTTCTTTTCGAGAAGAAATTTTTTTCTTAGAAATTAGAATTCTTAGCCTGCTGCACTTTTTGCTAGGGAAATTTTGATCCATCTTAATAGAGTATCTAAGTTATCCATTCTAGTGCCTTTTGGACAGCAACTTAGAAGGACTTCAGTAATTTAACTTTGCTCCTTACAGCACCTGTCTCTAAACCTAGTGCACATCAAGTCACTATACCAGAGGTAACTGATTATCCACTAGTTACCTTTGACACTGTCCTGGTTACCTTTGACACTAATCTGATGCCTTGCCTTATGTGCTGTCTGGAATAGCTCCCCTTGATCTAACTACCACTCAAAAGTGTCAGTTGGTTTTTCTCCCACTGTACTGTATTTGTTTTTAGTGTATTTTGAGTGTTAGAGACAGGTAGGTTCGTCTTGCGAAAATGTCCAAACCAGGTGAGTTTTAAAAATTCATGCAAACATCGTCTTCTCCAAAAGGCAATTACCTCTTCTTTCATCGCAGCTGCATAGCCGCAGTTGTTCAATTCGCAGTAACGCGTTCAAGCTGATATTTAAATTTCTTTAACCAGAATGCATTTATGTTGTGGAAATGACATACATCACCATACAGTCAATATAGCACCTTCAACAGGAAGGCGCTTTTCATCTTTACACACACATATACCTATTTGTCAACAATTTATTATTTTCTTTTCTCAGTTGGCATTAGTCACATGGAGGGATCATCTATTTAAACCTTTGAACAAACAAGTAAGTACAATTGAAAGTTTGCCAAATATCTTTAATCCTTGTTAATAAAACTCAAATCTAGAAGTGTGTCCCATTTGGTAGATCTGATTTGAAAAAAAAAAAATCAAGTTAATTTTCTTGAAGGTAGCAGGGTCCTACAAGTTCTAGAACATATATTGCTTGCCCTTGCTCTGTCCTCCATAAGTAGCTCCCCAGTCACAATGTGTTTCTCTTTGTTGGTTGCTCATACATGTTGAGGTACTTTAAGTTCAAAATGCTTGTAATGTCATTCTCCTAGTATCAGCTCAAGGGGATCAAGGGGATATTTAAGTATCTTTTCACCACAGGCACTTCAAAACCAAACTGCAATATAATGTTCGTACCCCCTATATATCACTATACAGAAGGAAGACTGCCCAGTTCAAGCAAAGATTTTCAGTTGCCTCAAAGTTTCAAAATGAGGTATAACGCCGGCAACCTGCGGCAAAAAAGTCTCTGTTTTGCTCGAAATAGAGGTGTGTCGTTGCTGTAATGGTGAAATCGACACTGGTAAAAAAGCAGGTTGAGTTTTCTGTGGATTGAGCTTTCAAGTCAAAGGTCTGTAAAAAGAAAGGTCCAAACTCACTTAGTGCCGTGAGATGTCTTTCGCAGCAGTTGAGATAAGACTGTGTAAAGAAATACAAAGGATTTTCAAGTTGTCGTTATGTCGTGACATCGGACACTTCCCAGCATGTAATGCACCTCTGTGAAAATAGCAATTTCGATTAAAACACCATAACTTGCAAACAGAACGTGCTGTCAATGTGGTTTTCACCAATGTAGAGAGAAAATATTCGCCTAAGTGTTATGACATTTCCCTCTCTTCGATTGGTAAATTTTTTTAAATAGAATAATTAACAAGGGTGCTTTGCATGCTGTGTTCCTTCAGGTTGAGTCGGAAAGGTAACGGTGTTCATCCCTGATTCTGGCTGGCTGGCTACCGTATCGGTAGAGCACGTATTCCTTATGTTTTTCACTGTTACACTTCCCCTTCCAAACGTACATCAGTATGCTTAATTCTTGCATGACTTTGCTGAATCAGCGTGTGAATATAAGATAAACAGTGCACACATTTCCAACGTTTTCTGCCTTTGAAGGTTACAAATGCAGTTCTGAAATTAATAGAACGGGAGAGGAATGGGGAGACCATCAACACAAGACTCGTGAGTGGTGTCATCAAATGTTATGGTAAGTCTTATCCCTTACCTGCCCTGCCTCCTACCTCCACAGTCCTTTATAGGTCATACAGTACAACGTTCCACTCGTCAACGTACCTCAAATGCAGTTTTGCTCTGAAAACTTATAGACAAGCTAACAACCATCTCTTGACAATTTATAGTTCCATAGTGCAGCTGATGTGTTTAAGGTATGATATTCATACCTTGATGTGCAAGGGTATGCAGCTTGACTGCCGTGACAATGTTTAACTCTCTGAAGATGGTGGCATCTTTTTGTGTCACACATGCCTTTATTCTCCTACTCGTATCGAACGGTGTTAACCGAGAGCAAACAAAGTAAAACAAAAGGTAGTGACGGAAATCAGTGAACTGTACAGCTGTATTTTTTGCTTTTCATATTGTGACGTCCAGTCGAGCTAGGTCTAAACGAAGACGAGCCGATATCGAAAGGCCCGACCTTGAGTGTGTACAAAGACTCCTTTGAAGACAGATTCCTAACAGAAACCGACCGTTTCTACACTTATGAGAGCACAGAGTTCCTAAATCAAAATCCAGTCACAGAATATATGAAGAAGGTAAGGATTGTCGTCATCCTCTCTCGCTCTTCTTCTTCATTATCATCATCATCATCACCATCATCCAGTGATCCTCTTAATATCTCTGTCCACTCCCATCATCTCTCTCCTGTTTATGTTGCCAAGCATTTTCTCCCCTTCGATGCATCGAATGGGCCACAGCTGTTGGGATCCGTCATCAAAAGTATTCCTGCATCTTTATCAGATGAATTTTTTGCCTGTAGTTTTTATGTTCATCCTATCTTCGTATCAGTGTTTGCCCTGGTTTTGTGTAACACATTGTCATTGTTTTTTTTTTTTTCACCATAGTTAATGCACTTCATATTCGATACTGGTTTATTTTAACACCACCAGATGCATTGTGGGTGATCCACAGTTTATGAAGAAAAATTTTCTGCTCAGCTGTGTTTTTCTTCATTTCAGCAGCTGTCACTTTCTTAAATTAGCCAAATGAGGGGGAATGAATCTTCCCAATGTGCTGCTCACAGAGTATGTTCCACTTGGAAGCCAAATGAATTATTTAGTATGGAATAACTTGATGAGTGAAATGGGGTGGTTTGTGGGGACGGCGGATGAGACCATCGTACATAAAGACACAAAGTTCAAATAGTTTCTGTTGGAATAAGACCTCACTCACAGTTCTAAATGTGGACTTATGCCATGTATTTCTTTACTTGGTGATCCCGGAAATTTAACCCCATGTCTGTTTACAACAACTTAAACCTTAGTTTACCGGTTGGCTTTCTCCTTTACAGGCAGAGACAAGGTTACTAGAAGAAATGAGGCGTGTTCAAGTCTACCTTCATGAAAGTACACATGAACAGCTCGCAAAGAGATGCGAGAAGGTCCTCATCGAGAAACATTTAGAAGTATTTCATGCAGAATTCCAAAATCTCTTAGAATCAGATAAAAATGAAGGTAAGCTGGCCACAAGTTTTCAGTTTCTTTCCGTATGCAGGGCTTGGTCATTTGGTAAAGTAGTAACGATTGTGGGGTCATCTTTATTTGAAAGAAGTGGAGATACACCCAGCTCATTTTCTATAGAAGCATTTCTCTTTATATTGTTATGCTGACCCTGGTATTTGACAAGTAATGAGAGATCAGAAAGTCTCAACAGAGAATATTTAAGTGACAGTTTTCAACTCCAGCCATGATATAACTATTTTTTCCACACTCTAAACAAAGCATGTTATCGAAGCATCGTTTCTTATCCCCATATGCTTTGTATCGTTTGCTTGTTTGTTTCAGACTTGGCAAGAATGTATAAACTCGTTTCCAGAATAGTTAACGGCTTAGGAGAATTAATGACGTTGCTGGAAACCCACATCTGTAACCAAGGCTTAGCAGCAATAGAGAAGTGTGGGGATTCTGCAATTAACGTAAGTCAAACCAATTTGTGGTTCCTTTGAGAACCACAAAGGGTATGTCATTCTACTAGTTTTCAGCTCATTCACGTAAATATTGGTACTGTACGGACGAAGTAATTCAGGTACGTATCTCACTCCTCGTACATGATTGTATGTGAAATGTGTGTGAAGTCTTGGAAGTTACTGGAGCATTACAAGGTATCTTTTATTTTTGTGTCATTTATGATATATGTTTAGCCTAAATTTGAAAGACTAGCGCTTGTTAGTGCACCACCACCCCCCCCCCCCCATGTAACAGACATATCATATCTTGCAATATATCAAGGATATGAGGCGCAATGCTGGTTGAAAAAAGGAAGCTACATAAAGGGCACAGCAAACATACCAGAACAAGATTGCAAAAGTGATAAGCATCATGGTGAATGTAGAAGATCATGATAGAAAACATTAATCTTAGCGGTTTGACACTAACAGTATCATTTTCCAAACATCAGCAGTTATTGGAGATTCACTTAAAGTGTCATATCAGACCACTTAACATGGTAGGGGACAAGTATCAGATTAAAAACATGTATTCACAAAAGTTTTCACTCACAGTTTTTATGTTGTAGTTTGTATGATCCTCTCTCTGTATGGTATGTTACATTTTACATTGCACGTGGCTAATTTGTGGCTAAAATCCAAGAAATTGACTGTTTCTAGGCGACACCAGGATTTGAAAGTTGCATCCTGGTGTTCAGATTTAAAGGCTAGAACTTTTCCATCGGGCTGCCCACCTTGCTTCTGCTTTGCAGACTAAATAAGAGAAAAGAAATGCAAGGGCATTTTGTCTGAGGTTGTGATGCATTTATGAGGACATTGCCATAATACAAATGGAGGAAAACCTTCACAGTCTTCAAAGGCAGAAAAAATTATCGTAAGAAAGAGAGAGCTATTTTTCAGCACCTTTCTCAGCACCTTTTTTCCCCAAATGATTCGTAAACAGTTGTCCTGTGAAGAAAATTAATAAAAATTGACTTGAAAGTGAAAATGACTCTGATCCTCAAGTTCCTTGCACAGGAAACAGTTCATTTTTTTCTTTCCTCATTCCTTGGACACACAATTAAAGCAGGACAAGCTTTTTTATGAAAAAATAATCAGCCTTTGACAGTAACCTTCCATCTTTCTCTTCCATTTGATATCAATCTGGAAAACAAGAAGGACATCACATTTCTTTCTTTTTTTCTGGAGAAATTTCACTAATCAGAATGATAATTACGGTAGAAACATGGTTTCTTTTAGCTGCGTTTTTTAGTTTGTCCCATTTCACATCTTCAGAATGCCTTCCTTCACTAATAAATGCTGGTTTCCTCATCCGCATTGTACTCATACAAGTCGACCTTTGACGCATTATGTTACACCATTTTAGTGCTCTTCGCAAGTCACAATTTGACCTTCTGATGATGAATACAAAATTAAGTAAGTCATCAAAGGGTGCTCTACCTTCAAAATTCATATTGAAACTGCATGAACAATATGTTAGCCTGAAATACTAGAGTACTTATATTTAGCTTACAGTTTCAGTCTTTTAAAGCTTTCAACTCCTTCTACTCAGTCTTGTGTTGCATATCAAGTGAGTCTGGCCTTTTTTTTTCTCAGTATTTCTGACATACTTTGCTATTGACTGGCCAAGTGATGATGGTAAAAGGCATTGAAATCCCTAGCAAGAAAAAAATACAGCGCCGTAGTCAGCACAAGCTTTGTACATGTGATGGAGCATAATGCAATTTTGCATCGGTGTAAATACTTAATTTCCACGATGGAGTGTCGAAGTAAACGATGCATTAAGCAACTGCACACATAAGAAGACAGGGCTGGCAGTACGTTTAAAGCCTTGAAAGCCCTTATCTTGGTCCATTAGTCTGCAGTAAATGGTTTATTTGTCGTAGTGCGGGATATGTGAACTGATGTGGTCACACGGTTCATCGAACAGAAGACTTGAAAAATTAAAAAATGCATCTGAGTGGTGTATTGAGCTCATCAGTGCTTACTGCTCTTGTTCACCTGGCAGTGTGCAGTGATGTCAATTGATAACAACAAGACACAAAGTAGTTGCATGTAAAAGACAGTCTGTGCAAAATTGTAAAGAGAGAGAGGAGTTGTGGGTCTTGAGTATATATATATGTATGTATATATATATATATATATATATATATATATGTATATATATATATGTATAAATATATATATGTATATATATATGTATAGTAATTGAACGACACCAGAAAAATCCACGTCACGACTGGTTTCGTCCTTTTTGGACTCATGATCTCAGGCTCCAGCGCGCATGCCTTAATTGTTCGACCACAGCTCTGTTTCTGGCATCGTTAAGTGAATTTGGCCTGAAACACAGTCTGAACATTAATTGTGTAGGGGGCACCCTGGTGCATATTAATAACCTAGCAATTTTTGTTATGTGAGGATCCCAGAAGAAGGCCAAATTATACATGAAATTAATGTCTGGGATGACAGAAATTGAAAGTAAATAATAATTGAACAACACCAGAAAAGTCCACGTTTCCGTTTTCCGGTTTCGTCCATTTTGGGACTCATCAGGAGCCGCCAGAATTCGAACTCATGATCTCAGTTTGTTGTAATTTCGTTAAGCCTGCCATTGGAATCATGAGCAAGACATCTCTCAGGTCTGCCAGACTGTCCTTACCATTGTTGTTTGTGTTTTCATCAGGATCCTAAATTGTATGTCCAGACCATCCTTGACGTCCATAAGAAATACAACGCTTTGGTCCTAACAGCATTTAACAATGATCCTGGTTTCGTAGCGTCCCTCGATAAGGTGAGTAGTGGTTTTCTCGGCCATGACTTGGCTGGTATTTCACAGTGGCACTTCTTGGGCAGTATTCCTTGTTAAGGTTAGTGATCCTCTCGTGACATGAATTTGTGGTATTTTACAATGACACTGGTTTTTTAGTGTCCCATGATAAGTTGAGTAGCAATTCTCTCATAACATAGGGTTATTCTCTTGGTCATGACATTCTGGCATCTAACAAGTGACACTGGTTTTGTAGTAGCTCTCCATAAAGTTGAGTAGCACTTCCCTCAGTCATGACATAATATCAGCACACAGCTTACGTCATGGTGACCACATAAGCTCTTTTTGTCTTCAGAACACACATATCATAGATGTTCCCCCTCCAGTTTCCATGACTTCTCTCACCTTCTCTGTTCTGTCTTTCTGGAATTTATCTCACTTTGTGTAAATTCCATCTGGACGATTACTTATCTTGAATCTCCATCCCAAACGTGGTTTAGACCGAACTGAGTTTCGACATGTTCCTAATTTCTGTTCAATTTCAGGCTTGTGGCAGATTCATCAACTTAAATGCAATCACCAAGATGGCTAACTCATCGAGCAAGTCACCGGAGTTGCTGGCCAAGTATTGTGATTCTCTGCTCAAGAAGAGCTCCAAGAACCCGGAGGAAGCCGAGCTGGAGGACACACTCAACCAAGTGGTGAGTCGTCAAAGAAGAGGTCACCCTCGTAGAAAGTGACGAGGAAAGAAAGGGTGTGGTTTGGAAGCAGGTGTGACAATCACGGTGGACTCCGTCGGATATATGTTGAGAATTTGGTTTGAAGTCGGTGCGAAAACTGATTGAGATTTAGTTTTAAATAGATCAGACTTTGTTCAGAAATGGTGGTGGGAAGTTGTTTGGAAAGTAGGTTTGGAATTTGCTTTACTTTGGTAAATTTGGATTGGACTTGGTGTGCAAACTGGTTAGACTCCAATTGGGCTGTGAGTGAAATCTGAAATTGTTGTCACATGCAGAGAGGAAAAGTTTTCCAAAAGGGACAAAAACATGACTTAGTATGTTTGGATTTGATTTTGAAATATTTTGGACTTGGTTTGGGCTTGATTTGGAAAATGTTTGAACTCATACTGGGTTGAGGTTTGATCTGAAATAATTGTTATATGCAGGGCAAAAAGTAAAAAAAATGGACAAAACTTTTTTCCACAGAAATTTGTATATCAGGCAAAGAGGATCTTTCTTGAAGACAATAGATATTTGAGAAGCTCTGAGGTATTGAACGGTCACGTTTTGCATCCAAAAGCTGCATTTTGTCAAATTGTCATTTTGTGTACCGTCGTTCTGGGAAAGATGACAATCTGCTCAGAAAAGTGATGAAATCAAAATATAAAAGACAAATGGGTTCCCCCAACTCCAGAGAAAGTTGATCTTCGTAACAGTCGTGCATGACAGACTCACCGGTGCAGTCACGAGTGTAGATTATGCCAGAACAAAGCAATACATTTGTAGTAAATGCACAAGACAATCGTCAATGTATAAACTGATTTTAAAAAAAAAATTAAAGGAATGTGGTGGTTTTGTATCGCGTGCAACCACTTGATGTGACTTAGTTTGTTATGACTGAGCCGCCACAATAGTAATTGTGACCTAGTTAGTTGTGACTGAACTATGTCAATAGCAGATCGTGACCCAGTTCGTCAGACGTAGTCGTATCGTGAGAGCCACCGGCATCCTCGACGCTCGTGCGGTCGCTTAGCATCGTAAAACAATTGTCCTTCAAAGTCTGGATTGCTATCGCCGTGATTGAACCCCATCAATGGTGATTGTGACCTTGGCAGCCACATGCAGAGTTGTAGGCGATCCGATTAATAAGGTATGCAGATTGGCTCGCTGGAAATTATGGAAAAGTTTTTTTTTCCCCCATTTGACATTAAATTTAGCCTTCTACCAATTATTTGACAGGAAATGGTTCTGAAGGATATGTATTGGCCATGGAGCATACAGAAATTTTGCTGTTGTCCATGCAGCTGCAGAATTTGTTGAATACTAAGGTCATGCTCAAAAGACTGAATTGATGCATTTCCCCTGTTTGCAAATTTATGTGTAATTTTATGAACTCCTTTGGCAATCCTTAAATGGTACTCTGTAAGTTTTGAATCCAGGGAATGCTTTCTTTACGTTTCTTCAGATGGTGGTATTCAAGTACATTGATGATAAGGATGTATTTCAAAAGTTTTATTCCAAGATGTTGGCTAAGAGGCTGGTACAACATAACTCAGCGAGTGATGATGCGGAGGCCAGCATGATTTCAAAGCTCAAGGTGAGAATAGCCAGGGAGTACCTACACGATAGGAAATCAGTAAATTCCAGGATACTTGTATATTTCAAACTCCCCAAGGTGAGAAAAAAAAATCTGGGAAAATGTAGACATGTAGACAATCAATTCCCCAACAGGAAAAATAGTTACATTAAGAATAGTGACATTAAAGTCTAATGTGAACGTTAATCGTAATGTTGCGTGTTATATGTTACCGTACTCTTAAAGACTTCGCAAGGTCGTATTACCCTGATTATGATTTAGGCTAAAGTACAGTAGAACACTAATGCTAGGCCTGTAGTCAAAGGGGAACCACTCTCTTAAAATTGTTTTGCCCCCCCCCTCCTCCGGAATCCCTTTGGTGAAAAATAATATTCACCATTATGTCACACATGCCAATGTGCCCAACCCTATAGTTATTTGCCTATCCCCCTTAACAAACCTGACCCGACTATGGGCCCGAGTGATTCTGACTCCCGTCATAGGTTGGGTCATTGAAACCAATTTCGTCATCACGAAACTTCTATCGCAACCTCTCTGCGAATGCAGTGAAAAAGGCCTGCTTTTGAGAAATCCCGTACCTTTCCTTTGTCCTGATTACAGCAAGCGTGTGGTTTCGAATACACCTCGAAGCTACAGCGTATGTTCCAGGACATCGGCGTGAGCAAGGACCTCAACGAACAGTTCAAACACCATCTCACAAGCAGTGAACCACTCGATATTGACTTCAGTATCCAGGTCCTTTGCTCTGGCTCATGGCCTTTCACCCAGGGCTGTACGTTCAATTTACCGAGCGAGGTAAGGAGCAGTGGTATGAAACGGTTACGTCCGTAATCTTCCACAGTTTCGTTAAAAAAAAAAAACAATTAGTCAAAAACAAATGCAGACTATGACAAATTTTTAAAAGCAATTGCAAACAATTGCATATGAAGTAAACTAGTAAACAGCTAAGCTTCATCAATGCTGGTATGTGTGCTTTCTGGCTGAAAATAATGCGTCTTAATTACGAGGCTATGTTTTACTTAAATCTATTAAGAAGGATGTAATTTGTGGTCTGTGTGTGACTTGAGCTCTGTATCTACTGATAGATAGGGCGGTGTGAAGTCAGTACTCACTCATCGCCTCGTTGTATGTTGCATTATGCTGAGGTACCAAAACCATAACAATAAACTCTGACCTCGGCAGGTAGACATTGACGACCTTTGACCAAACTACTTTCCAGGTTCAAGCCAGGGAAAAGCACACACAGATACTTATCAATATCATGTGTGGGATGCCAGCGTGGAAATTTTTAAAAACTCAACATATTTTTCTCTCCACTGGGACACTTTTGGACTGAATTTCCCACTTGTAGATCTTTTTTTTTTTTTTACCACAAATCTGTTGAAGAGATAAGCTTAACACCCAACTTGGAGAAAGACAGTGGGAAAAGTAATGTAATGATTATATCACAACGACCTATTCTTCTTTTAGGAAACATTAAAGTGAAAAAAGTCAGTGGTGCCGTAAATACGTTAGTAGAGTCATGTCTTTAACACATTCATTCGAAGTAACTTGTACTTTTGGTTAGTTGAGCATGTCCAGTGTGCTCTCTCCACAGTTGGAAAGAAGTTTTCAACGGTTTACAACATTCTATGCCAGCCAGCACAGTGGTCGTAAGCTGATGTGGGCATTCCAGATGTCGAGGGGAGAGCTGGTCACAAACTGCTTCAAAAACAGATACACATTACAGGTATGCCATGGGGTCATCGTTTCCGAGTTTCATTTTTTTTTCTTCTGGGTTTTCCTCGTGAAATGCGATGAATTGATGGGGTGGTGGAATAAGGAATGAGAAAGAAATGTTTGTGTTGTTCTGAACACATACCTGTTGCATGCCAAGCTTACACTGATCATGGTATTCAAAATTGTTCACAAGAATATTTTACATTTGTATCTAAATTCTTTGACTTCTTCTCTCTGCAGGCTTCAACATTTCAGATGGCAGTTATGTTACAATTCAATATGGCAACATCATACACTATACAGCAACTACACGACAACACACAAATCAAAATGGTAAGTCCTTTGTTTTATTCATAAATGTTTCCTGTGGAGTTGGGGCTCCCCCTTGTTCAAGATAGGTTGCACCTGCAACGAAATTCGGTGTGTATGCCAAAGAAACATTTCATCGCCATGCCTGTAGATGAGACACATGCCAAGCAAAATGTTGTAATACTATTTCACAACAAACTCATTTCCCAACAGATATTATATCTTCAGGTACCAGACTGTGAACTGCTGGTACCTGTGTCTAAATTAGGGACCCGTTGCAAACTCTAGCCATCTTAGTAGCGTTGTATGTCTGCAGGAACGTTTGTCTTCAGGGGAGAAGCTCACACAAGCTGAAGGTACAGTTAATGGCATATAATTCCAAGGAATCTTGAATAGTGGTTGATGGTTCGATTTGTCACCCACATTGTCCATTGTTGCATGGTATCCGAATGTAGACTTGCAATGACAGGGCGTGTGATGGAACCATTGTAAACGTGATTTGTCTGTCGTTGCTTATTTTGCAGGATTTATTGCAACAAGTGATACAAATTCTGTTGAAGTGTAAACTGTTGGTAAGTAAAACATATATGTATGTATTTTATTATTTTTTTTGTGTATGAGCATTGGGAAATAGAAAAGCATGAAAATGAATTAAGTTATTGTTTTGTGTAGATGCACTGGAAGTGGAACACAGATGAGTTTTAGTCAGAACCAATTATCATGAATGTATAGTAACATACCGTTTTGTTTTTCTCTCCATTTCTTCTCAGGGATGGGAAAGTAAAAAATAAATCATGTGTCAAAAAAAAAACAAAAAAAAACAACAGAATCTTTAGAATAATTGAGTTTAACTGGTAATGAAACCTGCTTGAACAAAGAAATGAAGTACCTCCTATGTGCATTCACTGAACGGTATGCTGTTGTTTATGAGGTGATCTGTTTTAGTTTGAAAAGTGTTCATTGGTAGTAGGTGACAGTAATTGTGTGTATCCCAACACTTACCTGGTTTGGTTATTGATGGACGACTCCTTCACCTGACTGAACACCACAACTACTGTGTTCCCATGGTAACCTTTAAGCACAGCGTCGACTACCACCTGGCCTAAATACCAGATGGCCATCCCCCTGATCTCCTCTTCATCTGTAGAAACTCATTCTCTTCCCTTTTGTCTCAGGAATGTGACGATGGAACAGCAGATGACACTCAACCAGCCACAGAGGTCAAACTGTTCTTAGGGTATAAAAAGTAAGTGCACGGGTTTAGTAGAGGTTACCTAATGTTGTGGTCATTTCCATGTGTAAAATAATCCATCCTTTCAGATGATGAGTAAATGACTGTTAGGATAAGGTTAGCATCGTCTTTATGGTAGACAAAAAGGGGAAAGTATCAGTTCAAGAAGATTGCTCCAATCTTCTTAGAAGATAATATCTGAAAATTTTTTTACTGAATTGTAACAAATTTTATAAGAATTTTTCTTTTCGCTTTTCTGCATGTCAGGGAGAATATAAGGGTCAATGTTGATTGTCTCTGTATTTTTGTCACAAAGCTAGGAGTCTGCATTAATGGCGGTTTTGATTTTGCTGTTTCAGCAAGAAGCTCAGAGTCAATATCAACGTCCCGATGAAGACGGAGCAGAAACAGGAACAGGAGACCACTCACAAACATATCGAAGAAGACAGGAAACTACTCATACAGGTATGCAATACTGCACACCCCCCTTCCCTGTTTCAGAGGGTTTGACCCCTGTAGGACTGTTGTTACTTTACATGTCTCTTATTTTCATTCTGTAGGTAGCAACTGCCAGCTTAGTTTAATGAAATACATTGTTTAGTTCTCCCTACAAATGTATGTCAAATGCAAACTTACAAGGAGGTGGTTAGCCCTTGTAGGTGGGATGCAGTAGAAAACTGTGGACCAACTAAAAAAAATAAATAATTGAATTGAAAAAGAATTGATGGGTGCTGTCGAGGAGTGGATTAAAGTGGTGGCATTTGAAACAATGTAGCTTGTAGCTTAGTAAACAGGAGGTTTGTGGTTTGATCCCAGGTCACACAGTAAGATAGAGTTTTCATGCAAGAGTAATCTAAAAGGTTTACGCATTTAGAAATAAACCAGATTGGATCTAAACTTTGTGAGTTAGTAGTTGCTCAACATGAAGTTGTAATGTATAAGCCACAGGTTTCCCCACATTTGTGTGGTTAGTATCATCAAATAACTGCCCCTGACAGTCTGTCCCAATTACAGTGCATTTTTTTTTTTTTTTTGTGACTGCTATGAATAAAATCTTTTTAATTGAATATTAAACAGACATTTTATGTTTATTCCATTCGCTATCAGTTGGTGTGCAGTCATTGTCTTCAACAAGTGTAGACGCAACCATCCCCCTCTCCCCCTCCTTGACATGATAGCGGTGACAAGACCCAAGAATAAGAAATAACATATTCATCACTCGCTGGCGTCACTCACGTCTCTACGGTTATCTCTTTTCTCCAGGCTGCCATCGTCAGGATCATGAAGATGAGAAAAAGGCAGAAACACCAACAGTTATTGACAGAGGTCTTGGCTCAGCTCTCAAGCAGATTCAAACCAAGAGTGCCTGTCATAAAGGTAATTCATTTTACACCACCTGCAGATTTTCTTCTCAGGTCGTGCATAAACAATACGAAGCGTAGCAACATCCGTCGGTTTTGTCACCAGTCATCAACATGTATACACGTGCAGGAATATCGTTGTTGTCCCCAAATTAGGTGGCATTGCGTGATTTGCTGTTTCCCCAGATGTTCTCTCTCTCCCTTCCAAGAATTTTACTCTGCATGGATACTTTCGTTTATTAAGCAAAATAAAATAAGTAATATATCATTATGACAAAGTAGGTGAAATTGCCACTTCCTTAAAGAGACGCATTGAGTTCTTTTTAGACATTCACTAAAGTTTCCTAAACCTGTCTCAAGTTTCCTTCAAATGTTAATGACATATGGTCAAACTTAGATCCTCATTTGTCACATACAAAGAAACATTAGTAAGTCACTAACAATTCAAGTTGGTGTTTGAAAATTTGTGACCAGACACTTTTCATCTTAATACATAATCAAATGCTGCACAGCCAGTTTTCATAGCTATTAGATTTGGAACTTGACTAATTATGCTAATAATAGGCATTGCCATGTGGTTGTACCCTTTGGCTTATCAATGTCATTGCAGTGAGCCCTTTAAGGGGAAGTAGGGCACTTACAATGCACAAACATGCCATTCGAAGAAAGTAGCTTCAATCATTGTAACACCATTCAGGCTCACCAATAAACATCTACAAAAGCTTTATCTCCTCAAAACATTGTGCATAAGGTGAATTATGAAAGATGCATCCTTTGAAGTTTTGAAAGTTTGGATGAACAAATATTCAGCTCAACTTCTCTGCAGTATCTTTTAGTTTTACGTGATTACGTGTCACCTCTCTCTTTTGTTTTTGTGTGCATTCAAAACATCATGAAGCAAAATTTCTGTCATAAAGAAAGATTCTGTGGTGAGCGTCAAATGTTCAGTCCTTGCTTTTAACTTTTTGTGACTATTCCTCTTTTTTTTTCTGTCATTAACAGAAATGTATAGATATTCTGATAGAGAAAGAGTACTTGGAGAGAGTAGATAACGAGAAGGATACATACAGTTACTTAGCCTGACGGATGCCTTCATCACCAGCATTGAATTTGTTAGGTCCGACAAGCATCGAGCTCTACTTCGTTGACGGCTTCGTGCACCATCTGCGGTGTCAAAAATGGCATATTTATCCTTTTTGTGTTTCGGTTGCCGTATGTACGACACAAAGCTGGGAATAGAGCAGTCCCAGCTCGGGGGGCGCTCTCTTTGCACTGAATAACGCCGACGGAACACCACGGACTCGTTTTCGGTGCCGTATTGCCAGACCGTTTCACGGGTAGATCGCCGTCTAGCTCTGTGTCATGCTTAGTGGATGCTTACGTATAGCTTCTTTCTGTTACAGATATTGACATTTCTTCGACTCCACCATGATTATGCCCCTGTCCGCTCACCCTGCATTTTGTAACAACGCCTATACATAAGCACCCGTCAGTTTATTGCGATAGAATATAACAGCCGTAACGATTCGATCAGTCACTGTCGCACCCCCATAGATTCGTAACTGTCATCAGCTTGGCTGGCTGCCAGAAGTCGTGAACGAAGAAAGTGGTTTTATCTGTGCCCAGAGATCCTTTGTCATAAAGATAACGTCACAATCCTGGAACAACTGATATTTTGCAAGAGTGGTTTTAAGTATAAAAAAAAAACAAACATTGTCGGAAAGAATTGAAGTTCTTTGTATGCCATGTGAATTGTTTGTGCAAATGTAGTTTGACAACTGGCAAAGTGTAACTGTCATTTGCTTTTGGGAGTTAACCATTTTTTGTAAAGGTCATGCACGTTTGACCAGTTCCATGATCTGACCTTGTTACCTCCAGAGCTCCCCAAATCTCATTCCCAGTTTAAGAGATGGCATGGACCTTTGTAGGCATGGATCATATCTTGGCAAAACCTAGCTCATGTTCGTTATGTAAGGCAGTTGACAAACCTAAATCTTAATGCTCCTGAAAGTTAACTCTTTGGTCTACCAACCCTCATCAGCTGTAGTCTAGGTTCAGACGGTCACCTGAGTCATGACTCTGCTAAGCCACCTCTGCTGGCTGTTATTGTCGCAATAACAAAGAAATGAGTCAAGGCCCAAAGCACAGACACAGACCCTTTAATTTGCCAACCAAATGATGTATGACATTGTAGGGGGGGTAGAGGGGAAGGGGGTGGGTGATTTCATGATAAAGTTTTTTTCAAGTTAAATCTGATTCATGTGAACTTCAATGTAAGAAAGATATGTACGAAAGTCATTGATGGTTATGTTGGCGGTTACCGATGAGCCATGCATCTGCAGACAGTCGGTAGGATCCTCTCCAATGACCAAAAGTGATAGCATACGGACTGTTGCAATCAACCTTGTCTGAAATTTGAATTGTCAACATCTCCATGTAGTTGCCGGGCTTTCCTGTTGTATCGAAATGTAGGCTTACTGTACACTGGGCTGAGCTGGGCATAGAGGGTTGTATGGCACATTCAGTAAGTCAATAGGAAGTACGTCACTGAAAGAGTTCAGGGGAAATTAACGATGCATTGGTATGCTTCGTTCTCCTCGAAACCAGTCTGAAGGAAGGCGAAGTAGCTTTTTGTGATGTTTACCGAGTTATGTCAAGTTACCATCAAAACAATAAAGATGAAAATAAACATAACCAGATTTCAAGGCTACATATTCTGCAGCGACTGGACATACTCTGCCACTCTGCCACATACTCTGGGTCACTTGCTGCAGAAACCATAAAGTTATGTAGAATGTCTGTATTTGGCCCCGGCTGCATGAGGTTCCCCTTTATGACTGGTTTGCCTTCATTGTCGGCCACACAAACACTGCATAACCGGTGTATTTTGGGGTAAGTAATCAGCCCTTTGAAGAGGTATATAAATACCAATCACCAAAAATGTGTGACGTTGAACATACAAAGGTGTTGGTGAAGGTAGGTGGTGGAGGTCTGACAATTATGTAGTTTTTATCTTTTTTTTCTCAGCATCATACAACATGATCTTAAGGCAGAGTCACCAAAAGTATGCCTTGTGGAATAAAACAATTTCAAACAAAGTCCCGCAATATTTCACGAGGCAGAGTTACACCTCTGCAGTAACAATTCCTCTGAATGTGTTTTGTGAATAAGTTTCTCCTTTTGTAGGGTAGAGAATGTAGGAGGGATAACTCACATGCCTCAGTGAGATGCAGGAATTTTAAGGAAGCTACTGAGAAAACCTTGAAGACTAAAACCTGGGAGGCGAAGGCAAATCTGATATTGTCCGTGATGTACAGAATTGACTGCCACCATTAACGAAATTAACTTTACAAGAAATTTAAAATGAGAACAAAGGAACTATGGATGACTTTCACTTTGAATTAAGTGGTTCATTTTTTTAGAAGTGTGCACATTTGTTTAAAAAAAAAAAGTAACTCTGTAAGAAAGTTTGTCTTTTTCAATGAAAATCTCTAAATGGACCTAATGTTCTTCCATCTACTACTTCTATTGGTATAAATGTGTGCAAGTTTTTTTTTTTGTTCCTACAAAGAGAATAAAGAGTTCGTTAGATCCAAGTCTTGCAGATATCAATCTTTTTTTTTCTAATTTTTTTAATTTAAGAGTGTTGTTGTTCATTTATACATAGTGCTCTCAATGGGGTCTAGGGGGTGGAACCCTCCTAAAGCAGCAATCACCCCCAAAAATCCTCCGCCTTCCACAAAAGTTGTGCTCTACGGTAAAAAAGCAAACAATACCCCACTGCGATTTCAAAATAGAGCAAACTATTTCTACATAGCACCATTTTGTATCATTTGGCAAATCAACTTTCTGCAGGTGAGGAGAAATCCCTCACTGAAATCACTAAAAATCCCCTACATATTCCAATGGAGATACAATCATCTGCAGGTGATTAGGTCCACCATATCCCTCTCACGAAATGAAGTAATGACTCTAGGAGGGTTTCTTTCATATTCAAATTTATTTTCCTCAATACACGATTGTACAGCAAATCCTCGCACAACACAACCAAAGTGACACATGATCCAGTGACTTGAAAATCCCAGAAAAATTGTACGCAATCTGTCTGTAAAGCAGGACTATTAATTATGTTATTTATCCACAAATTCCGTATCTGCTATTCACAAAAGCCTCCATTCGAAATGCTCACCACAACATGCCGAACAAATGGGGAAATATTCCGGGCGAGACTTCCTGTAAACGTAATAACCGATTTCTAATGTTCTAA
Organism: Stichopus chloronotus; assembly: GCA_021234535.1. NCBI lineage: Eukaryota > Metazoa > Echinodermata > Holothuroidea > Aspidochirotida > Stichopodidae > Stichopus > Stichopus chloronotus. The sequence continues at coordinate 32,233,456 of CM037835.1, read as the reverse complement.
TAATTGGATCATATGGGCAAGGTAATGATTCGAGCTCCCTCTCAAAATCAGAAGCCATTACTGATAAAATGTCCAGCCCCATCAGTGAAACCAAAGCATATTTGCAGGATTTTAAGACCACAAATTTTCTCCCATTACCCCATTCTCCATTAGTCACAAATCCAGAGAGATGGACACCGCATACAAGAGACGACGAGTGGTTGGTCGGGGAGAGTGGTGAAAGAAGGGGGAACAGGTATAAAGTACAAAGAATAATGGGTAGGTGAGGGTATGTGGGATGGTAGGTGTGGTTATGTGGGAGGGTAGGTGTGTATACGTTGGAGTGTAAGTGTGGATATGTGGGAGGGTAGGTTTGGTTATGTTGTAATGAGGTGTGGGTATGTGGAAGGTAGGTGCACATAAAGAATGGAGGGTAGGGTAGGAATGATGATACTAATACCACATATTTAAGTGTTGCCTGGCATATACTTTAGCTAACAAAGAGCATTTCCATAATAGACGAACACGTAATGTGCTGATGACACTTCATCATTCAAGTGCTGGTATGATTATAATTGCATTTTCTTTTCAGTCACACAGTATGAAGCCTTAGCTTTTCCCATATCCAACACACTAGTATCCTAGGCTAGCACAACACCACACCCCCCCCCCCCACATGCACCCTTCCACCACCTAACCAATCTCTTGAAGAGTCTGGATATTACCCATTTTCCTGCACTGATGAAAGTCCTAGAAGTGTACAAACAGCAGCTTTACACCACTGGCATCTCGATGGCTCAATCTCTGACGATGAGATACAAAGTAAACGAGCATCGGCTTCGATAGATGAAAAAAAAGTACATTCAGGAGGGACAAAAGATGGTAAATACACTCATGCAAAATTAGTGATGATTTTCATTGAATTTAAATTGACCTCATCACTTACGTAATGGCTACTATGTGGACTATCATATTAGCTGAACATACTTTCATGATACATTTGAAAAAAGATATGAAACTTGTCTCAAAGAAATAAATACATTCACATGTTTCATCCCCCACCCCCACCCCCTCATTTGCTCATCAATGACTGCCTCATGGCAGGCCACAAAAAGATGCAAAAGTACTCAAAGAGGCTATATACAGCAAACTTTTAACCTACTTTTTGACATTCTGATTTTGTTGCATTGGTCATTTGGGTGTTTTTCTTCTGTCTAATTTTGAAGACTAAACTGGATGAACTTTCTTGCAAAAAAAAAAATCCTTTTAGCAAAACATTGAAGTCGAATAGATAAATCTTTGATACTATGACAAACTTAAAACAGTTTTTAACAATATGAAGGAAAGCTGACAACAACCAAAAACTATCAGACTGTGTGAACATGAGTCTAACTTGTTTGCTCCTTTAAGCTATGAAACTGAACAACCTGAGAACTTTTTACTGCAACATTGGAACTCAGAATGCTTAAAAATCCAACTCGTCGTGATGGATGTCAGTTACGTTCTGGGATGCAGTTTGACCGACTGCGACGACATATTGCGCTTGCCTTTAGGAAGCTAAACAACCTGAGGTAATTTACTGAGACATGAATCTATGTGACAACACAGTTTCAATTTGCTGCAAAACAAAAAGAAAGAGGTTCTCAAAAAAAAAAAAAAGATATAAGAGCATCAATCTTGCATACAAACAATCCATAATGAAAGAATTATAAAATTACTTGAAAAACATTATTGTGCTCAATAAGATCCAAACCACCTTGCACCGCCCCCCCCCCCCCTCCCAACACCGTTTTTCCTCTCTCTCTTTGCTAAACCTCCGTTCACAGCGAACGTTTAACCAGACAACTTCACCACCAGTCACAAAAAAAATAAAAATACAGAAGTCACTGGTTTTAAAGAAAATATCGATAAAAAGATTATAAACTGCATCATATTTACATCAAGCATACTATTTACGGAATTCAAATTTTTACCATCTAGATTTAGACTACTTACCTACAATATTATAACTTTTAATACACTGCTTCTATTTTTTTTGGTGTAACATCACAGGTGAGTATATACGTATATGTGTTACATACTCTGGTAAAGTGTCAAAATTACTACAGCTATTTACTGATTGCACTGAAAGTTATACACTAAATGCTTTACATGAATACGACGGTAATGTTTACTCAATAACCAATTATAACTACGGTCCAAGTTTAGAGGAAGAGATACAAAAAAATTTTTAAAGAAGGGGACGCATTACTGTCCACACCATTAGCACCAACATAAACAGGAAAAAATGAAGCAATTCTTGGGACAGGTTAAAGAATAGTCTCTTACTGGACTTTTCCAACTTTTCAAAATGGTCTGCCACAACAATTTTACCATTCATACACTGAAGCCAGTTCCGATCAAAGTTAAGGTAAGGGTGGCTCTCATGGGCAACATTGATGCCCAGGTAAAGGTGGCAGCTGTTACACGTTCTTGTTGACATTACTGAATGTCCAGGACGCATAGCTGTGGGACGTCCAAAGTCGAACATCCGCAGATCGTGCATTGTTAAGCACATGAAAACTGCACCAACATTTCTTCTGCTGCAAAGCTTTAACATCCCTTCGAATTCAGTTCATACCTTTATCAAGAGACTAATTGACATAAGGACCACTAAATTTTACCTAAAACAAACAAAATCAAGAATTGTTTGACTTGGTTCATATTTGGGCACATTTGGAAGTTGAGTGCAATAGTATCGAAAAGTCTCTCAGACAGCACCAACAAAGAAATACAAAGGGGGTCAGATTTTTATGTACAGCAATAGACAAAGTAGAACAGCTTTGCCTTTGTAAGGCATACCACTCATCTAATTCACCTGAATGAAAAAAAAACCTTACCAAGCAAACAAAGGAATTCAGAACATTTTAGGTTCAGGCAAAATGGTGCCATGAATACGTAAAGTCGATCTAACGTGATAGGCAGGTCATTTCCAGAAAGTGTCCTGAAAGTTCCTGTAGCACCCTGCTTTCACAACACAGCTGTTCAGGGCTGACAGCAGGACAAATGCCTGATGACGGAATAATCAAGGTGAAAGTTTAATTTTTTCTTTGTTTTGCTTACATTAGTTTTATTATTCCTATCTGTTGCTATGCGGCTGGACTTGCTGTAAGTAACGCTACAAACATTTTAAAGTCTACAGGAGTGGCTCCAGTGTTGCTAAGGTGTATAACAGAAGAGGCAACTACATCACATTAAAGGTGATACTTCCACTTTTTCCCTGACAGGTTACTCAAAAGGGTGTACCCTTAAAACTTATGTGGAAGGGGAAGCTCAGCAACACTGACTAACAAAAAAAAAAGTTACAATATGAGAACTTTTAAGACAGTTTTTGACACAAGTAGTCATGAGACAAAGATCACACGACTAAGGCAAGGAACAAAACAAGCAGTAAAATATTATTCATAAGTTAATTGGTATTACAGTTATCTACGTTTTCAAAGCTGGAGCATACTTTTTTTATCGACAAAGCTCCCTCCAAGTCCAACCACCCTCAAAAAAAAAGTACAAAACAAAAAAAGAAGAAGAAAAGTATGAATAGCCACGAAACGTGGGGTCTTATATTACAGGTTGTTGCTATTACCAAAAGCTGTAGGCTTACTGCACAGAATTTAGCACTCTTAAAATGCCCATTACTTCTGTATGGGCACTGTTAACCTTGGTGACCATGGCAAACGGGGTCTGACAAAAAGTTATTTGCCCATGTAGCACCGACCCTTTGTCTTACTGAAGGCGTGGTGAGATGACAGTATGTGGTTACGGTCCCAAACTGCTCTGATTACTGTATAGCAGTGGTAGTAGTAGCAGGCAATGAAGAAAAGAGCAAACTATTCGTCAACGGTAGATACAATTTATAAACTGCAACATCTAGACATTCGGTCGCTCTCATTCCTTCTTTGCTCTCTGTTTTCGGACTGCAAATGAAGCAGAGGTTAGATGTTAGTTAAAAAAAAAAATTGTAGCAGAGTTCTCCATTGTCATTTGAATTATGTCAAAGTACAAAGGATGTAATAGTGTGAAAAAATTGATTACCAAATTTGCAAATCAATGTAGTCAATCCATTTTAATTAGTAGATGTTAAACAAACACTGCAGTGCCGCTTATCTAAGTCTGCATATGAAAACTTTATATCATATTATTCAATTCCAAGCAGCTGCATGTGTGCCAATACAGCATGTATACTGTAACAGTGACTGCAAAGTTGTGGTGCCGGCTTCAGACAATTTGGGAAATAATTTAACTTCTCAGGTAGAACTTGAAGAAACATAACTTTGCAACCATTGCAAAACTTCCACGCAATTAAAATAACAACCGGACTTTCATGGGTTCACAAAATTGAGATGCAAATCGAGATATTTCATCCCTTGCAGTGAAAACATCAGGGTTAGAGGGTGACTGGCACATTTCCTGACAAGAAATCATACAGCCTTGCATGAGAATGACCAGAGGTCTTTTCTCGATGAGAGAGTCTGTCCTACTAATTCTCTGGAGTCCAATCAAACACTGTCAAAGTTTTGCTGTCTCTTAAAAGGGAAATAAGATGTTTGTTTTACAGGTAAAAGTCAAATCATTGACCACTTAGCTGCAGAATTAAAATATCATACCATAGATCCCACTGCACAATTAATTTTCGCAAAAATGTCTTTTTTCGTGAATTTCACCTTAACACAAGAAAAATACTACACTGCAAATATTTAACACAAGCACATGCCATCACATCATTTTTCTCCTTTTTTAAAGTAAATACATGCAAAAGACAATGTCATTATCTTATTTGTACAGGGTTTTTTTCCAAATTACAAGTCAGGCTCAAAAATCATGCTCTTCCTCATTTTCTGAGTCACCACTGGATTCCAAATTATAGTCAAATAAACCCTGCAAAGCTTCTTAGGTCGAAAATCCTGCTTTTCTCAAACAGAGCGGGCAAATTGCAATACTGAAATCAGAAAAAAAATACTCCACATGTCCTTTGCAGAAGGAAGTTCAACCAATGCAGCGAGCTCTAGAACACTTCTGGGTTCTTCTTAGATGATCAACATACCATTTAAAAAGAATATAACTGTCCGTTAGCAAACAGTGTAAGCATACTGGGGCTAGAACTTTAACTGTGCACAGTGAATGATTGATCAAATGATCTCAAATGACCTTTGACCTCCACCATAAACAATAGAGATGATTTACTCAGTATGACCAACCCACACGCTACGTATGAGATCAGTCAATGTTATCAATCTTGAGATATCGGGTAAACATAATTTTCAGATTTCGACCTCTGGTGATCTCAAATGACCTTTGACCTCCACCATAAACAACAGAGATCATTTACTCAGTATGACCAACTTACAAACCAAAAATGAAGTAAGTCAAGGTTACCCCTCTTGAAATATCGTGTAAACAATATTTTCACAGTTTGACCTCTGGTGACCTCAAATGACGTTTAACATCCATCAAAAACAATAGGGGTCATCTACCCAATATGACCAACCCACACACCAGGTATGAGGTCAGTCAAGGTTATGCTTTTTGAGATATTGTGTAAACAAGCAAACCATCACATACACATACCACACAATACACACATACCACACACACACACACACACACATGACATCACCATCGCATACATTCCTTGCCTGTCGTTGGCCAAGGTATCAAGCATCTTCATTATCATACTGACCAGGTGTCTAGCTGGAGAATTCTGAGTGGTGACCGAAGTTTAGTCAGTGAAGTGAAAATAATATCCTGGGGGAGGGGGTAACCCTTGCAGATAGAGTATGCTGAGATCACAAATGGTGCTTTTCTTTCCTGGTTGGGGGCTAAATTTGCGTCAAAAATTTGCTTGCAACATTTTTCGTAGTCTAGGGCTCTGAATGATGTCTTGTTTTGCATCTAATAACCAGATAAAAATGTTGGTGTTTTATATTGCAATAATATACATTTCCATGAATTTTCAGACACTTTTCATGGAATTTTCAATGGATTTTGTACATGTCGAGATTTCGGCAATTTGCTTTTCATGTCCATCGCCAAGCGTCAGTGTTCATTAAAGCCAGCCATTGTTAGCCAGTGTAGCTACAACCTAACCTTACTGACTGGACATATTATCTATCGTTGATGACTACTGTTGATCCTGTTTAACACAAAACAGGAAATAATTCCATTGAATGCCACCAACCGATCCAAGCAACAGGAAGTTCCCCTGTGGTATGACGTAGCCTTTCATCTGTTTGGTTATTTCATTTTCTAGCTTATCTTTGGAATTACCTACATGGACTTTGGCCTTTAGTCCCCGTTTTTTTTTTCCGAGAAAGAATGGCTGTCCCAGAATTACCACATTTTTGGTTACTTTCTACCTGACATCTACTTTGGACTTTTTTTTTTGTTGGTAAAGTGTAGCAGCAAAGATAATGAAGTATGTTCTTATGACACATTCAAGACAAAATAGCTCACAAGCACTCTGCATACAGTAGTGAGGATTTTGATCCAGTAAGTTACTACTATAGACATCAGGGCATATATCTAACCTTGTTACTATCAGCTCTAGGACTAATGCCTTTAAGTTGGACTGAATCTACAAGGACATAGTGGATTGATGGCATTTCCTTCTTTCTGGGAGAGGTTGGATGAGGTCAAAGAAGCTTATTTAACATGTTATCAAAACCATATTTTAACAGGAGTTGGAAAAGGACACTGGGAATGGAGTTGTAGGGGCAGTGAAGGGTAAATTTGATAGCAGGTCAAACACTCACTGATGGCAGGGATACAATGCCATCCTGTTAAAACTTAAAAGCTTGTGATAAAAACTTGAAAAAAAAAAAAAAAAATGATGTGTAAATGGCAAATATCACATGGGCAAGAGAAATGTGTATCTAGCATACCGTACTGTTGTGGCATGAGAAAAAGAACCATTCTTCCCTTGTTACCAGTTGGAAAGGACACCATACCGCCTCCCTATCTCCCTTACACTAACCATATCTATACCACTGCAAATGGTTACAATCACCTCAAGTTATCCCTCCATAATGTCCCTCTATAAATTATTTAATATCCCAAAACTTACTGATTTTGGTCACATTACCAACAGCCACTTTACCAATCACATCTACCATAATTCGTCATTTGCATGACCACAACGTTGTCTACTTTGTTGATTACCTGCAACAAAACAGCAGTTGTCCTACAACTTACTTAATTCATAGTTCCTGAGAACGGCATCGTGGGCCTTTCGACGTGGTCCGGCGTGCTGAAAAGCTAGACCAAACTTGATTAGCGTCTTGTTGTGGTTCACCAAAATGTTGGCTACCTCAGTTTCCACTTGAATACCCATCATCATTCTCTGCCAGGTGAAGAAACGAAAAGCAAATGTTAAGAGAAAAAAAAATGACAGTCTAAAAGAAATTATGGACATCAGTTTTACCTTGCCTCCAATTCCATTGTAATTGTAGTGTTTCCTACAACACTGTTGTCATTTAAAACTGTTGGCCTATAGTAGTATAACTCTGTTTTTTTGCCTTACACCATTTAACACTGTTCTTCGGCTGTGGTCATTCCAAACTGTCTTTGACTGCAGTCATTGCGATAAAATTGTCATCCTTTAAAACTTGTCCCTCGACTGTGGTCGTTTGACACATCTGTTTGCTGTGGTCATCTTTGGTCTTAACATTGTCTTTGGCCGTGGTCATTTAACACCATCCCTTCACTATGGTGGTCATTTAACACTGTTTTTCTTGACTTTCTTGCTCTCCCATGTAGCTTAGTTGCAAACACATCCTTACATCTATTTTCACACATCTGTCTGTCATCCTATTTATCTGTACGTCTGTTGGTCTGTCTGGCCATCTGCCCAAATTTGAAGGAATGTGTGCATTTTGTATTCGTGCCTCTGTGTGAGGATACAACGGATGACATTGCATCCTTTAACACTGAGGTGTGAGGGTGGTGACATGAATCTTTCCTCTGGCAAAGTCAAAACCCAAATAACCTTTGGTGAGAAAAAGTACACACGTGCACAGGTGATGTTCCCTTTGTGCGCATCTGATGCGCTGTCCATTGAAGTATTCCCCCCCCCCCCATGCCCTAAATTAAAACATTACCTGGTTTGCCATCCTCAATTCCAAGAGTGTCGTGTTTTCCTTCATAGCTGTCATGATGACTTTGATCCCTTCCCCCGTGATGAAGTTTGACTCGATGTTGAGAGATTTGAGGGAGGAATTCTTCTTCAGCATCTCTGCGAGGAACTGAGGAAGGAAAATGACAACACTTTACAGTATGTGTCCCAGACAAATTAGAACTTGAACTGCGATGGTCACGGGAATGAGACACGCAAGTGACAGTGGGACAAAAACACATATCTAAAACAAAAACATCCACAACCAACAACAAAGACAGAAAACAAAGAACAAAGACAAAAGAAATGGAGTAAGAAAACCAGTCCCCCTTGCTCCACTCAGCACCCCCCCCCCGACAAAAAGAAGACACGCAAATAAAAAAAAAAAACACCAACAGAGATAAGAATATCACATCTTTTTTTTGGAGGGGATAGAAAAGGATACCAGAAATGTGTACAGGGATTCAAAAGGAACCTTGCTCAACACAACACATACAATGAAGACAACAACAGAAGCACAAACTGGTCTGAACATGGCAACGATTTGTCCAAAGATAACTTTCAATCACAAAAGAGTAAGTTCACTAGGTATGACAAATAATACTAGTCATGCTGTCTTCATTTCCACTTTGTAATGCTCAAAGAAAGTAACTTTTAAAGGAACCCAGTCTTTACCTTCTTTTAACATATTTTACATGTTTTCCACAATTTCTCAGCCCCACGAGAAAGGACAAATCTTCAAGGGCTTTCTCAGTTTGATCTAAGGTAAAATTAGAACCTACGCAAACTACTGATCGAACTTAAGTCAAATATATTTTGCGTGTACCATCCATTGGATTGTTCAGTATTCTCTGTTTCAAATCCCTCACGGAACAACTGTTCCACTAAGACAAAAGCAAATCCTAAGACCGTCATCTTTTGTTTACTCACGGGTGCTGTTTCATCTCCTATTCTGGTACTCGCCATGCTGAGAGACGTCAGTTGCGTGTTTGTCTGGACAGCTTCCAACAGGTTCTTCACAGTCGCCAAAGGTATATTCTGACATGAGAAAAATAATAAATATAGTCAAAAAGTTTGCCTGCCATACCTCATTCTTCTAGTCCAATTTTATTTTTTATCTATAAGGAATTAAAGTTTTCTAATCTGAACTGACCTTGTCGAAAAAAAGAAGATGCCAAATTTGATCTAAAATTGTCAAGATGGTAGTCAACCTACTTGAAGTTATAACACATGAGCCAATGGGCTTTCTCCACATTTCTGTGGTTGCTTAATGTCAAAAACAACCATCCTTCAAGGCCGAAATTATGACTGAATACTGTTTGCCTCTTCCATTTATTGACACTTCTACAAGCTGCAAAACAAGATGGAGTCCAGATTCCTCAACTGTTCACAGCTTGTTGTAGGCTGGGGAGGTGGATTAGCATAGACCTTAATGTCAAAAACAACTGCCCTACAAGGCCTAAATTATGACCGAATAATGTTTGACTCTTCCATTTATTGACACTTATTTTACAAGCTGCAAAACACGGTGGAGTCCAGATTCCTCACCTGTTTTGTGGCCTGGGGGTGCATCAGCATAGACCAGAGTGGTAAGAGGGGAGTGGCAACACACTCAGATATATTTGCACCTAGCATTTATATCATTTCTGTTTTACCACTGCATGATGGGGTTTTGATGAAGGATACAGTACCTTGAGATAAATCCTGAACATGACCAACACATGGAAAAGTAAAACAAACAAGCAGAACAACACACAAAGCATCTTTCTGAAAAATGTAACATGAACAATTCATCCATCGAAAATATTGGACTTACTTTGATGTTATTGAGATTAAGTTCTTTCAGGGATGCGTCATTCTTCTGCAGTTGTTCCAATGATTTGTCAACATCTGTGTCATTTGGAGGTTCTGCGGGTTGGATTTTCAGGGCTGTAAACTTGGCCGGACCTTGAATGTACAAGACAAGATTAAAATGACAATAAAACAGAAAAAAATTAAAATAAAAAATAAAAATTTACACAATGAGACTGTGTAACACCGGTGGCCGTGGGTCCAGTGTCAAAGGAGCAATCATAACCAAACCCATAGAAATGGAATGAAGAATGCTGACATGGTGTACTGATGTGTTGATCGCGTGCAGAAAAGAAATACGTGACGGTATTTCCATTGTACTGCGAAAAGAATGATGTGTGTCCTCACAAAGCACCTGAAGTGTGCATTCACTGTGAACCTGAATTACAAATGCAATGTACTTTACTTCCTACCATCATATCACAAACTGAAAAGTGAAGCTTTTACCCACATCCTACATTTTTGGTCAGTTTAATACACGACTTTGGCATGCAATCCCCCACGAGTCCCTGGTGTGGGTATTCACGAGTGACTATACTTAACCCTTGCTTCAATGGTGCATACTTTTGACCTAACTCTAAGTGTCTTCGAAACTAATTCTAGCATCGCGCCCTCTAAGGCCTAGTCCGCCTTCATTTGCCTTTCGCTCGAGTGCCCAACATCATGGTTTTGGCCGTCCTCCCTTTCCTACCTCACACAAAGGCGTCTGTGTATGCATTAGTGAAGCAAGGGGTAAGTATATGTCTACGACGTGAATTGTTAAACTTTTGCGTGATCCAATTTAACATATTATCCATCTCTTCTGGTATCGACAGATACAGTACAACATGAGTGATTTTAGTATCAGTAACTTGACACCAAACTGCTACTTCTGCTGACAAAGCTCAAACTAGTTTGCGAAGAAGAACTGCGCATGACCATTCATAAAAGAAAGTGAGGTCACAATTTATACCAGTCCATGACGCTGAGGTCACCAGCTGATAATGGAGTAGTGGTGGCATCTGGGAAAGCACACCGTTACATCAGCAGGAATACCTTAATGTAAACACTCAAAACATGTACACTGATACTACCAAGATGAATACATTCGAAGGAACTCAGGCATGCACACCAATCTCATCAACACGAATGCATTAAACGTGAACACTCAGGAATCCACGCTGTTACGTCAAACGCTGTAGACGCATTGATGCAATCAATACGTACTTTTAAAATGAAACATATCAATTCATATTTCACTAGTTACCATCACCAAGACATTCAAAACACTTAAGCAGCAAACACTCCTTAAGAAATCCATCAATCAAACATCTCTGCCAAATTCTCAATTGCTGCAGTATTTTTGCAGGTCTTCACAATTCAGAATAAGACCATAGTAACCATTCACCCCCACCCCTCCCTCCAATGTCTGTTTATTCCATGTAAAAGGGTGGGATGCAGCTTTATTTGAATTTCAATGTCAGTAAACGTGATATGGACTTACTGGTACATAAAATTTTATTTTTTTTTGAACGCAACAGTTAATTCACGCATGATACAACAGTGCTTGGCTCCTTCATGAACAGTTTGACGACAACTTCCATAGAGACTTGTGGCAGTCATAGATGGAGGCAGGACGACGTCAAAGCTGTTGTCACTTCTCTTTTTTTTTTCTTGTAGAATGTACAGCAGTTTCAGTTGTTCCCCTCAAAAGTATCACGGTGAACTACAACTAACATTATCCCTATCACAAGCCACTGCTGGAAAACGTAACATCTGATTAAACACCAAATAAATAATGGATCCACCTCTTGGTTTTAGCTCTGTGATATCACAGTAGTTCCTTCATTTGGCAAAAAACAAAATCACTAATTTGATATTTTTGTGATGGTTTAGTGGGAAAGAAAAATATGGAAGCCTGATGGGTTTTCTCCTGTAAAGTTTCATCAAATGATTACAGTACAACAATCACACATGTCCAGTATACATATTCTTTTACTGCTACAAGTTCAATGGCTTTAATGACTTGCTTAATGACCAATGTCCTGGATATGTAATAATGGTGATGACGTGTGACGAAATGGAATGGAATAAAAGGAAGTTCTACTTATATTATTACTTATATTATTATTAATTCTACTCTACTGAATATTTTATTTAATATCTGAAATGATTTATTCAAAACGTCCAAGTAAATGACACACAAATACATATAGACGCAAAGTGCGAGCAGACTTCAACGCTCAAAGAATTTAGGATGACAGAACGAGAAGGGGGTTGGTAGATCAGAACAGGTTAGACTGCAAATTGAGTTGAAAGGTTACCAGACCCCTTGAATATGGTAGATGGATGAGAGGGTGTAAACAGGTGAGGGAGGAATGAAGTAAGGTCAAGTAACAACCAAGACGTTGCTTTTTCAAAATGACAGAGGGAATGATCCTTCACACACCCGTTGATAACAGTATTAATTACATGGCGCTATTAGTTGGTCTCGTAGTGCACCAACTTCTCAAAGGAAGTGAAACAGTTTTCAACAAAACTGAAGAATACGACATTCAGTCTTCACCTATTCCAAGAGTCACTTGTGAGCAGTGTTTACATGTACCCTTGGAATAGATAAATCTTTTTCAATTATACCTTCACAAAACCAGCCCTGGTAAGAATTCTTCTCTCAAGTGTTTTTGACAAAGTCAGGAAGTTCCAATGAAAAGTCAGACGTGTTAAGTATCCTAAAAATACACCGTGGCACTGTTGGGGATACTAGAACAGTAAGTGGAGTGAGCAGGTATTTCCTGAAGAAAGGGGTGATCATTTTTTTTTGGGGGGGGGGTAACGAAATGCCTATCGAATGGGTAACAGTATGAAACTGTACACGTATTGCGATCTTTGTAGGGCAGCCTGTTGAACACACAAGGGGAAGCGGTCAGTTTAATAGAAAGAGTGGTGAGTTGGTTTAGGAGTAACTACAAGTTCCAGAGACAGCATTCCCAATAGAAACACTGGTCGATGAAGTCAATTCTTCTGGAATCATTTCAAGAAAGCTGATGATATGTAAAACACAAGACAGTCTCCTGCACGCATGAAACACAAACTCAGCAGAAAATTTGGGTTAGAGTTTTGGGAACTCTATTAGTCAAGGAACTTGCAGGAAACAAGATGGTTTGAGAGAACAGTGCAGCACATATGGCTGCAAAAAAATGACAGATTTCAGAATCGAAGCACCCCCCAGAGACAGAAGAATGAGAAGGGGGGACCACTGTAGCTGGATTTAGGTCACTCAAGACATTTTAAAATGGTGTCAAGACGGTTGCCAATACCCTTCGGTGGTACGATGGATGAGGGGGCTGATACAGAACTACGGTTTTACAAACTAACTGATCAATCAGGTATTACAGTACTTTCCTTGAGTGGTATACTCCTTCAGTGAATACATCAAACACTAAACTTTCAAATTTATGACTGCATCCTAGTCAAAACACAGAGCACTCTCAATTTGAAAAATTACATTAATGAAACTCAATCTCAGACCAGTTTCATAACCAGACTGATTGTACAGGACGCATCTCCTCCTGCCTCAATAAAATCATAACAAAACACAATTTAGGACCCAACTTCTTACTCACAGAAAATTCATTCTCTTCAGAAGTATGAAAGGACACAAGTTTAGATAGGCCATCAACAGTTTCAATCGTAAAACTGTTGATCAGGTCAAGCAGCACAGCCCTAGTGATTTTCTATACCTTAGAAACATACTTTGGACCTCACCTTTGAAGGTCATCCTCTCCGAGTCCAGTTTCTCATCAGCGATGGCAGCATTTAACTGATCTTGATCCAACATACTGTGGATACCTAAGATACCTTGAGAGAGAAAAATGGAGGAAAGAACGATGAATTATCATGGAAAGCAGATGGGAAAATATTTTGCTAGGATGTATACATGGTATCACAGGGATGAATTATAACCAAAGCGCAGGGTTAACTCATAAAAAGTTACCATCAAGATGATACAGGTCTATACTTCTGCAATATTAAAATCCTATCAAAACTTAAAAACAACAGGTGATAAAGCTTGCTATCTAAATCTCATTGTGTCATGATTGGTGGGGGGGGGGGGGTAACAGCTACATGAGGTCAAAATTTAAAGGTCTACTTGTGTATGACTCTTTGAACAAAAAGCACTTAGACAAGATGTGCAAAATTCTAAGGTAGTGTGATAAGTAGCAACTGGTGCAACCAAGGATAGGCACACACCTGCTGTAAGTTAGAAATGAATCATCCTCTCCAGCATTGTGTAAAAATGTTTGATGGGTGGTGGGGAGGGTTAGAAGGGAAGTACCATTACAAAAGTTACACAAATTGCATGCATCTGATTGTTTTGGGGAAGGTTCGCAGGCACGGATCCAGGATTTCGGAAAAGGGGGGCACACGCGCTGTTGGCCGAAGGTTGAAGGTGTGAAGCCACAGCGGGAGGTTTAGGGGTCCTCCCCCAAGAAAATTTGAATTCTTGATGCACTTAGATGCAATTCACAGCATCTAGGAAGTGCATTTTCCATATTGATTTGTTCGTTTTTGTTAAAAAAAAAGGCACTTGTATAAACAAAATTCCAACGGCTCTTCACTCAGGATTTTACTTTACAACTTTTGCATGAAGAGTGCTCTTTTTTAGATGCATGTCACACAACCTTTCAGCCACTGATTCAAGTCACTGAAAAACATGGTATTTGAATTGAACTACTGTACACCACTGTCATGCTTCAACTGTACTGTACATAACCTGCTTTTCAACACTGTAGGTTATCACATACTGTACTTTTGAATGAAATCATATCATTTAATCATTTGACAAGCGTACTAACGATGACCTTCCATTTATGTGTGATCAAGGTTAGTGCAACAATAGGTAAGTGTCACATGACTATGTGTCTAAACCAATCATATTCCTGAAGAGGGAAGTTGAACTTATTTCACTGACATGGTTACACTGTATGTCTAAATAACGTGCATGTAAACTGTTCCCTACAGTACCTATTAATGAGACTTCAGCCATAAAATTGAACTTAAGGTTTCATTGCTAGTGGATACCAAGATGAAATAATATGTGCCTGATTCACTGATACTACAAGCAAGACAAAAAAGGAAAAAAAATTAAAATAAAGTGGGATATTGATAAAAATTAAGGATGTTGTACATTCTGTTTTTTTTTCTTCTTTTAAAAGCTCTCAGTGGTGGTGGGGAAGAAAGCTGTAGAGAAATGAACTGTGACAGATGTATGAGAGATGCTGGGAAGAGGATGAGTCTGTGGTGGGGAAAAAGGGTGGGTGGGGAAAAAGGGTGGGGTGGGAAAATTGGAGGGGTTAAAATGTTGCCAGCATTGGTTTATTAAATGATATGTGCTACACACAATCATGTTCACTTAAACTGTAGTATACAAATGAAAGTAAACTTTTACAGCCAGGATTTACTTCTTGGCCACTAAATCTTTCACTTCTGTATGTACAGTAAATTAAAAACCTATTGTTTCACTCGCCATTTGGGAAGGGAGGGGGGGTGTGATGATTAGGGGGATGGACAATCAACATGATTACTCATCTTGATATTTGCAGCTCACTTGTGTGTGGACAACTTATTTTGCCTTTGAAGCGTTGAGATGATGTAAACTGCTGCCAAAACCCAGTGTTGCCATAGCAACAGTTCAGCCTATCCATAGGATGACAGGTGGACTGAGTTCTCTAAGTTTAGTTTACCTGCTAACTGAACCAAATCTTCCTCTGAGGCCTCTTCCAGGGCGTTCTCCCATTCCTCTCCGATGTCAATCTTCTGTCCATTCTCTTCCACTTTCTTCTCTTCTTTCTTCGGGGTGAACACCTTACCTGCAAATGATGTCAAACAACTGAGAATGGTAACAATGTGAAAATTCATCGTAAACTCCTGGAAATGAGTGAACGTGTAGAAACAAAATGTAAATATTCGAAAAAAAGAGTTGCAATAAAAATCTTTTGGTGGGTGGTTTCCCCACAACTCACCGGTGTGGGTATTCACAAGTGACTACACTCACTGGGGCAAGCCTAGGCTTAGATGGTACAGTGTCAGAATAGATTTTGATTGCACTCTGTGCTAGGTCAAACTCACGAGTAAGCAAGGGACAAGTATGTAACTACAATGTGAACTCCCCACAATTACCTGGTGTGGGTATTCACGAGTGACTATACTTCCTCTTGCCTCACTAATGCATCATTTGACCCTATGCTCAAATCCCTATGCTCAAATCGTCCCCGAGACTAATTTAAGCACCGCGCCCTCTAAGGCCTAGCCCGCCCTTGTAGGACTGGGCGAGCAGCACAACAAAGTGAATTAAAAGGTTTTCTGTGATTTTATCAAATTCTGATCACTGCAGTCGACCACTATTGTCAAATCCTAGGCTTGCATTTAAACACTGTACAAAATTAGCAACCCATTGAGTGGTTGAATGACACAAGGCTTTCCTCAGATTCAAAACAAGACAGCAATAGAATGAGGTTTTACACACATAATAATCAAAGAGTAACTTTTTTATGCCTTAAGTCTTCTTGCAGTAGGTAGCTTCACCAGTAATGACCAGTGGCTCAAGGTCTTCAATGAGCAATACAAACATACGAGCATTCCACACAGGACAGAGTTAGAGTGCTTAGGTTGTGTGGAGAAAGTAAGTCCCACTGACAAAAAGACTGTTTAACATGACAATTTCCCATGTAACTTTACCTTAATATTCCTTTTTGTTATCCCAAAACTTATCTGGTTCTGTTATTTACAAACAACTTACCTTTCTCATTACAACATACAGTATGCACCCTTATCATCCCTACCGAGAGTTATGGTAACCTATGGTTTCTGGGAGTGCAGTTGTTTTAATGGGGCAGGTAAGTGAGGAGTGAAGTGAATATTGAAATGTCCGTTGTTAGAACTTTCTAGCTGAATTAAATTGGAAAACTCCACCAACTACCTCAACTTTTTTTTTTTCAAAATGTGAAAAACCCATCAGAATACTAAAGAAAACTTAAAAAGGGACACCAATAGAGCGATGCTAAATGGAGCAGCTATTACATATTTCCCAGATCAAAGAGTGACCCCTCCCCCCCTGAGAATGTTCAACAGCTTCACACTGGCCGCTACAGTACTGTCACTTTGGGACCGGATTCATCAGACATTTTAAAAGCCTATCAATCACTTTCTATTGATACTTGAGGAAGTGTGATAGGGTCAATGTTGACATTAGAGCAAAAATGACTATTGACATCAGTGCCAGGATTATTGAAATAATGTACTCTGAAAAAGCAATTCTGTTTTCTTAATTAACGGTAAAAAAAGATCTGATAAAATACCGAATCTACATATTTGATCTATGGGAGCATGATTCATGAGTAAACTGACACATGAGTAAACTGTCACAGGCATGGAGGGCACGATATTAGAACTTCATTTGGGAGAGTGTAGCGCTAGGTTCAGCAGTGCATAAGTACAAGCAAGGGGTAAGTGTCCTGTACATGTCTACGATGTGAATCACAATTGTGTGTAGGAGTACTATACCAACCACCTGGTGACCACTTTATCTGCTTTCCATTTGCTATTAAACATCAAGGTCCTTGTCCTTTTCAATAGACCTTTTCAAAGTTCAGGAGGGATGGATTCATTCTGTGGATAGCTTTCATAATCCCCTTGGTCGCTCGCCATTGTCTATTCCCGATGGACTGAAGACACCCTGGGATTGGATTATGGGATTTTGCAGGCTCAATAATTTGACTGTCATTACATTACTTTTTGGGATGACAAAGCTCATCGCCTCTATCTAGACTCTGCAATCGGAAGACTGCGTTTGAACTTCTGTAAGCACTGTAGCCCTTTTTAAATTTTTGGCTACTGTGCATGAACATGAATATACACTAGAAGCAAATTATGTCACTTCTGTTTGTAATGCACTAGCACTGTAAACTGGTGCACGAAGAAGTAATTGCAATCATGCATGGGGGGACACATCATTGGTTGTGTTTGCTAAGAGATTATGGAACAACTTACCTGTTAGTATTCATTCTTCAAAGTCAACTGACTATATTAGACTTGGAAACACACCTTATGCAAATTTTACCACCTTCTTGGGTCTGTTCATTTGTTTTTCTTCTCCTTTTTGTTTGCATGTTCCTGTGTTTTTGTAAAGTGCCATTGAGCACTTTGGCAGATTTGATGCATTACAGGTTTTGTTTTGCTATTATTATTGATAAACCACCCAGGTAACTGTGTTGAGAACTGTCAAAATGTTCAAAGTACCCTAAAGCAAAATGGAAGCAGGTATTGTATTAGAATTAGAAACTTTGACTAGAGGGGGTAGGTCAAGAAAGGACATAGAAAGTAACACAGAGTTTGGAGTACACAGAACTGTAACATGCATTTGAGAGGACACAGGTACAGTTAAAGAGGAGTGAGGTAAATTGTGACTAAAACCATTAAAATAATCTTGTTGTTATCCTAAGTTATACAAGACGTTTTCATTCATGAGTCCACAATCACAAAAATCACTGCATCATCAAAATATGAGCAGGCATGGCTTCTAGACATTCACATGGCTATCCTTTATGAATTACAGCAACTTTTGCAGAAAGTTTGGTTTCAGCTACAATTTCAAGGATAAAAACAACTAAATCCATGGAAATTCCATTGTTACTAAGAATGCACATACAATTTCACACTTGTCTGAAGCAAGTTCCCAACAATTCTTATCCTTGATACGGAATGTCACAAATGACACTTTATGATGGCACAAAAAGAATAAAAAGATGTTAACAAAGATGTTAACATTCTTGTTCAATTGCATGAATACATTTAAATTTCCTTTTGTAGCAGAATTATCAAAATAGTCCTCAAGCCTGGGATACTTGTACCTACAGTAACAATTAATGCACAGTGCTGTCTGGGTCTGCCAGTGTTACTTTGTCTCAAGACAGAAAAATATTCCTGCTGCAAAAGGAAAAGGTTGGGGTAGACATTCGAATGGATGGTGTGAGAGAATGCAGGCAATTGTAGGATTTAGATCTCTTTACCAAGAAACTCTCCCCCCTTCTTTCCTTTCATTCTGTCAGCAACTCACACAGTGAGCCCACAAAGGCAAAACTTTGTAACTCGGCCAAACTGAAGTGACCCACGACTTAGTACCCAGCAATGTTACACACCCACAGAAATAACACGCTTTGACGAAGGATGCAAAGCGAAGGTAGGTGCACTTGTCAAAGTTCAAGACTTTTATCATACAAATCAACAATGATGATAATAATTGACCTTCGTCTTCTCCCATGCAATGTATCCCTCTGAATTAATACAATCATATCCTGAATACAGCATGTGGTAACATGCATATACATGTACAGTACGTAGATGCACTGTGGGGGAACGGGCAGACATATGCTGACTGTACAAAGTAACCAATGTGGAGCCTGTCTGGAAGTGGATTTATCATACCATTATTGTTTACCATTAAGCAACCAGGTCCATAGTCACAAGGCTAGAGGAGGTTTTTAATCCTCTATATGAAAAGGAGAGAAAGTATGTGCTGGTACTATGAGGGAGCTGAGGACTATGAAAGTATAGAAGTGTCAGTCAGAAACAAAATGAGGAATGCATAAATACTGTACTGCTAATGACCTCAACTTGCAAACTATTCCATAAGACTACATCTTTTATACAGCATCGAATCGGCTACATGACCAGCACTGACAGTGGAGAGTACTGTAACTTTGAATGGCAGTCTTTGTTTTGCTATGGACACCTAAAAGTCAGAGAATGGGCAAGGAAACCTTGAGAAAAGAATTTTCCGTTTTGACTTTGATGGTCTGCTCACATCATGTGATATTCTTGTAAAGTTGTGCAAATTTCCAACATAGTATTTTGTGAGACATCTGCATAGATGGCAGCGCTAGGAGGTTAAAGAGGGTGCCAGACAGACTGGTTAAACGGACATGCAAATTCCTGATTCGACCTAAATCTGGTCTACATGCACTGTATGTACAAAGACAAGTGTAGCAAACAGTTACAAGTGGACCATTCTAGGATTACCTGTTTCTTGATACAAAGCATGCACTAAAACACGTCAGGTATTTACAGTACTAGCCTTGCACGATCATAATATGTGCACACTGAAAAGCATCTTTGCAAATATTGGGCAAACAATCTGACTACATCTATTACTGTAGGAAACTCTGTCGAATGAATAGGAAAATGTTTACCTCTCTTGTTTGAAACAAACGTCTCCCAAAATTATTGACAGAGGGCCCTCCCAAATCTGCAATGCTACCACAAACACTGCTTCCACTGGAAGTAAAACGACCCCTGGAAGGACAATCACATGAAAAAGGGAAAGATCGTTTTTTTCACGCTGCTACTCCATGTAACTCTGAGTCATAAACAGGAAACTAGATCTATGAGTGGACTCGCTTGACAAATTAACAGCAAAATTGTAGATCCTGTCAAAGAGAATGCTATAAATTGACAGAGACAACATAAACTGAAAGTGTTGAAGACTTGTTGAAGGTTAGGAAACAACATTAAAAAATCATAACAGAGATGTGACCTTGCCAAGTGACACTGGGTGTTTCTACAGTACTTGTTGGCGGTTGAATATTTCACCTGGCACTCATTCAAAAATTACCAAAGTACGATCGACACTTGTTTTGACATTTTTCAAATCAGTACAATACTTCTTCATGAAAAGCTGATTTGAAGACAGATCGGGGAAGCAGACTCTCTGAAATCGCCCAGTGCTCAGAATCAAATAGACACACTGCTGTACAGCGCTGGTTGGTGTCTTTTGGTCGGTACAGTATTTCTGATGTGTCTCACCACTGGCAGGAAAGTTTGTATCTGAATCATTCTACTGTTTAAAACGTTTGAATTTTGTGACTGGCACTAATAAACTGAGCATCAATATTTGGGTGGGCACAACTGGTTGTCAGAATTTAATGGAATGATTAATAACTGAATAATGTTCTTTGATAGCAGTCCAAATAGCGCGATGCCTTATAAGATGAAATCACCACCCATCGCTTCAGTCTTCTCAGATGGTAGTTTTTTATGATGTTGGTGGGACCAAAGTCCAAAAGAGCCATCTAATGAAGATCATGACCAGGGAATGAGAAACAACTGCACTTAACACAGCAATATCAGGGAATGATACCTACTCTTGCTTTAAACGTGAGCTAGTATTTATCTGCTTTAATTTTTTTTGTGCTAAAAGAACACAATTATTTCCACGAACAAGATTTTAGACAATCAACAATGGTGAGCAGGGTTACTGTTTATGGTGAGGTTCCTGAAAATAACTGAGGTTATTCGCCTGTTCTCGTTGAAAATAGCTTCGACCTTCAATCACACTTCTGACGGTTGTTGAACCGGGGCCTGTCTTCTCAAAGGTGAATGATCATAGCCAAACAGGGATATCTCCTTTCTAGTTTTATTTCTTGTTCAGTGACAAATTTCTGCTTTATTTGATAAAAGATCTGGGAATAAATTACTGATGCTACTGTAGGATAAATCAAAAGAAAACACACAAAACAACAGATCTAGAGACAATAATGAGGAAAGGGTATTACAATAAGGTCAAGGGAAATGAATAAAACTGAAGTGAAACTTTGAGTCTCTTTCAGGACAGGAAACCCACTCCATATTCGGATAATAGTTTACCAAAAGTGTTTGCAGTGTTAGTTTAGGGTTCAGTTCCACCATTCACCAGTGAAATGACACATCCCTTCAGCAAACATTACGTGGGTGACACACTGTGAATAAAAACATAACAAAAGACCTGTGCTGAAGAAAGAATGGAGGTTTGTATTACTGCAAAGAGCTCCACCTGAGCTTTCCCCCACAAAAATAGAAAATTTTATTAGCTTTCACATCCGTTGCTGTGTGATACTGGGCAGTAAAATGAGCTCAGCAAATTTGTGCAAAAAATGACAAATAATTCTGAGTAATCAGTAATGTTTTACAGTACATCTGATACTTGTAAAACCAGCTGTCTTTTTGTTCTACGGTGCTTTGCTTACTAACAACTAGTACAGCAAATTTGTACGTCGACAAATTTTCAGACTATCGTTATTGGCACTCGATAAGCTGTTTTGCGATCTGACATCTTTATCACGATTGCAGCTCTTTAGTATTATAATCTTACAATACAGTAGGGTCAAACACAGATAACTTTTGCCTGTGAATATTATATGCATACATCTTCAATCTTTGTCATGAAGACATAATGACCACATAACATTTCCACTAATTTCACTTTATTCTTTTCAACCAGAAAGCAAAACTTTAGCTCACAAAGCAACTAAAAACAGTAGTTAAGATCAGTTATTGTTTGTAGCCTTACAGGGTATTGAAAGAGGATGGAGAGAATTCACCGCCGAAGCTTTTACGTTCACAAGATTCTATTTCATATCCCACGTGAAGTAATGGTAGGTTCCAAGTTATCTGGGTTATAATATATAACCTGATTATTGTGCATGTTATTCAATTAACCCAATAACAGTAGACAAATTACTTTACAGGTAAGTATGATAAGGTAAGTATATCAGATCAATATATATTTGTATAGCGTAGAGGAGTGCTGAATGTGTTATTATTGTAACTGTACCGAGCAACGGGAAACACAATTCTAGTATTTGATTCCCATTACCGGCAGCTGGGGTTCAAAATGGATTTTATTCCAACATCTTTCGGTAAAGTCATAATCAATGATTTATTTCCTTATTTAAACTACATAACCACGACCCGTCATCATCAAAACTTTCACATGAAATGAGATCTGGATATTCATAATCCATCATACTAGGTTTGGTCGACTCACTTGACTTCAGAGTCAGCGACTCCCGACCACTTTCCTTGAAGTCCCATCTCCTGTGGGATTTTTAAGACTATACGTGACATTCATGCTTTCCTTTGCTTGGTATTGTTGCCACTTGCCAGTTGTCATTAGGGGCACATAAAAAAAAAATTTGTCCGAGATTACTAGGGAGATGGCCGATTATTACCCACTGACACTGTTTGGGTCTCGACATCGTCTTCATTCCTTCCTGCTCAAAATGTACAGTATAATGTTTTGTGTGAAGGAGGCAGTTATGACATCACTGAAAGTTTTGAAACCAACACCAACTAAAAGTCTCAGGTAGCTTAAGAGTCTTGAAGATTTATGAGAGTGCACTTGACTCCGAAACTGTCGGAGTTGCCCAAGCCTGATACCAATCTCTTGCACATAAAGACACCTTCTGAGACTAACTAACCAAACTGGTAAGCAAACCTTAACCCAGCTGGTAAACCTATGTAACCCAACTGGTAAACCTATGTAACCCAACTGGTATGTATACTGTACCTACATAACCCATGAGGGAAATCTAACACGAGTGATATACGTACCGTACGCAACCCAACTATTACGTCTAAACCACCTGGTTCACTGTACCTTTAGAACCAATACTTAACCCAACCGATAGCACCAACTGGAATGAGGTTATTTAATTCTGAATCACTGCCACAAACAGCTACTGGGATATACCATGTACAGTAGCTTTCACTGAGGGTCAAATTCCAACCAGTAAGCTGCTTGAAAATCGTGCAATGTGATACATCACATCCTACTATACAGTGTACAGTGTAAGTCAAAGTGCTTTTACAATCATACCCTTATAATCAATAAACCATGTTCAACACTATAACAAATATTGTAGCACTTCAAGTTTACAGAGCATACCAACTCCTTTCAAGTTAACAGTCCACACACATTGCGGCATTCGTTCTACTTCAATACAACCCACTTATCGATCTATAAATGAACAAAGACGTCAATTGCTAGAGACTTTGTTCGTGTACAAAGTTTCCCAGGAGTGTCGCTGCGCAATTCCACACATTGAACCATGCGAGTTTATTGCAGGTAAAAAATTCATATATGCTGGTACAAGGTACACAATGTGAAACATTAAAACCACACTTGTTTATTGCTCATGTATGATGTTCCTACAAAAAACACCGGAAAAATTAATTACTGTGCAGTACATTTCTCTATCATGTTGTTTTGATTGACAGGTAGTACATAACTACTGTACCTTGATTTCATTGGCTTGGCACTGTTTCTGGACATTTTCAATTGGCTGCTTAATTAGCAGGTCTACAAGTATGCAGTACCAAAGTAAGAACGTTTACTTCATTTGACAGTTTTCATAAATTTTTACACTCACATTAAATTTTAATGATCCATCAATAATTTGTAATATGAGCCTTTTGTTGGTTGGTAAAATGTCATGTGACTGCCCAATAATAGTTCAAAAATGGATCGTTATTCCAATTCGCGTACATGCAAAAGCAGTTGCACCAAATTGATTTTGGACTTGTGCCTGGTTGCCAGGCAATACCAGTTTCTGATCAAGAAGAAGAAAAGGAATAGACTGATTAACACTCATAGGCTCATAACCTTTCTTGTCCGTAAATTTCATAAAAGCTGTGTGAAAAATGTTATCCATTCAATGCTGTATGTGGAAAAGCACTACGGTATATACTGTACTATGATACTTCATTCAATTAAATTTAATCTTTCGAAGCCCTGGTAGTCCTCTCTTATTTGTAGACAATTTTGAAATGCTTCCTTTATTTTCTTCAATGTAGCTACAGTACAGTGCTACTGCACGATACAGCCAATGTATGTCTCGGATTTCACATACTTTTAAGTGTACGAAGATTTTGGCACACAATCAACAAACAGAGGGAATACTCTTGAGGCCAAACCAAAATCATAAAATATCGTTGTGGTTTCTCATTTTAATTATTTTCCGAACAAATCAGATGTTTCAGATACGGTACAGCACTGACGAGCCCATCAGAAAAGGTTGCTTCAAGAAAAACTTCTTTTTATTAATCCTGCGTGTCAGTGAAATGACATCACAACACAGAATGCTGGCAATTATTATCAAGCAGTGATATCTTATGGCTTGTACAGTACTATTTTCGATGCTGGTAGGTAGATTCTTTACTATGCTAAACTACACAAGTTACACACACACACATGTATGGTACATGCAATTAAACCAAGTCCGGTTAACCCTGGGACACACTGAGCCTGCACTATCGATGTACATATACAGCACAATCCATTATTAACTAACCTATTCTCACAGCCAATGACATCACAGATAACAACAGAACCCAAGATGTGCAAAGTTATTCCAAAGGAATGCAAAGAGGCCGAGATGAGTCTGCAAACTCGTCTTCCCTCTGAGCTGAGACATACACTTACACAAGCAACATTGTGGTTTCAATGTACTATAGCCAAGGAGGAAAATATTAAGATAAGACTAAATGACAGGTGCATCACAACTTAACAACATTTTGCTAATTAAGTGAAATAGTAATGATAACATACAATTATGATGTTGTACATTAGACTGTGAGTATCACTTGAGGCCAGTTTCTACATCCTGGTATGGCCAGTTCCTACATCCCTGTATATGCTGTACGCATGCAGTATCTAACAGAGATCAGGGACCTAGTGTATGTACTGTAATTGGGCACGTCACATGTACTCTACAGTATATACTGACTACAACTGTATCACAGGTACAGTAACAAATTCTACAGGAAAATAACATTGCAAATGTCTAGCTGTTTTTTCAACTTTCAGCAAAGATCAATTTGTGATTGCTGTTTGCAATAATCATTCCATACTTGAACAAACTCAAAATCTCCAGCAGATAGTGTTTACAAAATAACATCATAAAGGTACAGTACATGTACACAATAATCAGTGCCAACTTTTAAATTGTGACACAGACCCACAGTACACTAGTCACTGTGTTTAATTAGCAGCAATAACTGAAACCACAAAACTTTTTTTCTTTCACTATCTTTCCAACAAAGACACAACCACAATTTAAGTCTCTTTTGTGAACAACATGGAGTAAACAATAAACTTTCACACCTGCAAGCACACTTACAGTTACTACTCACACAGTGTCTGTCTGGAAAGAAACACGATGTATAGTTAGTTCTGCAACATTTTACCATACATACTAATAACATCAGCACTGAAAAAACCTCTCTTTTTTTGTTCAATGTAAACAAATGTCAATTCACAATTTATGACTGCCGTTTATGTGAACGGTTGAACAGTGAACATTAAAATCTCCGTCACATGCAATAAGGGATGGAAATGTTGTCAAAGGAGGCACTCCTGTTCACGATATTAACACCAGGACATGGGGCAAGACATGAACATGACATGGATGGGGTTACTGTATGTTTTTCAACAACTCACTGATACACAATACTGAAGAGGAAACATCACTGGATTAACAGTTAGCCTACACTTGGTCACCATATCTAAGAAACTGTAATATTTTTGGTGCCATTCTCCATTATTTGCATTTTTAATCTTCCAGAGCATTATTAACTCGCCATCTCTCAGTTTATCAACTGTTCTATACATGTACAGTATTACATGACTTAACTTGCAGAGCTACAATTTTTTGGTCAGATAAAATTAGGCACACTGCATAGCACAGATCTCGCAGAGAAGTGATAAATATCAGACTGGAAAAGCCAGCTATTGAATATTTAAATTACATAACTTTCAGTACTGGTAACAGCAATTCTTTGCTGTTACTGGCATCTTTGACGGGTCCATAACATGTTGGCCATATCTCACATTTTACTGAGTGAGCCAAGGTAAGAATCATCAACCTACGCTTACAACCCTGGAATTCCCAGGAGGTCATTTTCATACTTGCACAGTCGTCAAGTACACTACAGTAAAAAAAAAAAACACTCCACAGAGCGCTACAATACACTTAAAACAGAAAACAGAACATAATCTAAAGTGTGCGAGAATACCTGTACACTTTACGGAAAACTAAAACACACTCTACAGGGTACTAAAATACACTAATAAACAGGAAATAGAACATCTGTAAAATAAACTTCACACGGGGACAGATTACACAGTGCAATAGAGTACACTTAACAGGGAAATGGAACAAACTCTACAGTATACCAGAATACACTTTAACATGAAAAAGACACTATTACTCGACATTGTACCCTATACACTTTGCAGAAAAATAGAACACACTTAACAGTGCACTAGAAAGCTCAGCAGCACTGAACACGTCACGTTAGACCCACGTTGAAACAATCTCAAGTGAAAGTTAAATGAGGATGATCTATAGAAATGAGGCTGTGATACTAGAATTTTATTCAGGGATGCATTGACTTATGTGTTAAACAATGCATAAGTGTTGGCAAAGGGGGCTTTAATAAAATTAGGATCAAAAGACATGTGTACAACAAGGTAAAAAGTCTACCTAAAAATAATCAAGATGTTAGATGCTTCAGTCCCAAGAATGTGACGACGACTCCCCAGACTCGAATCAGCAATCCAACTCTAGCTCGTTCACCTTCCACCGACTTCAAAAAAAAAAAACATGCAGCGCGCATTCGGCCACACAATGCACACACCCCACACACAGATGATGAAATGAAAATAAACAGCAAGTTTTTCTGTGACAGTCCTATAGAATGCAATCCATGGGTACACTATGAACATCTATAACAGCACAGAATGACACAGACCTTGAATTCTGAGGCTGTGTGAGTGTGATCATGCACCACAACTCACTTCAAATCAGTTCACTACGAGGAGTGTCATCATGTACACACGTAAGTGCAGAATCGGGACTCAGATAAATCATCACAAAACAGCACACCTACCACGCTTGTTTATTTCTCGACGAGCGAGCGTGATTTTAAGCAGTCTGGAAAATCTAAAGCTCAACGCCTGATAATGCAACACGCTACAGAATGCTAAATTGTACAGCACACTGGAATACACTTTGCATAACACTAGAATACACTCTACCATTTCTACAAAACAGGCCTAACCTGTGGTTCAGCAATTACACTAGTATACACTGTGCAGTATGCTGTATTTTATTCACTGGTCAGTTGGCTAATAAAATGCAGAGTGCACATTCACAATGGTAGTGGAAACACTGGCAAAACATTTTTTTTTTACTAGTAGTTGGTGTTAGTTTGTGAGTGCTGTAAGTAAAGAAAACAGAGTCATTCACAAGTTTGAAAACAGCCCAGGGTTAACTGAATTAAACAAGCGACTTGCACAATACTGTATAAAATAGCTTGGTGAAATTTAACACATTCTATGCATGGTGCACAGTCAGTGGTCTACCATGACTCATCCAGCTTTGAGTAAACATTGCCAACTACTGCATAGTTTAATCAGCTGCTTCTCTCAACCAGTAATCTAACAAGGAGTCATTACTTAAATTACAGCCCACTATTTTTGACAGCTGACTACGAGAACCAGAAATGTTATAACTGGTTGATGACAAAAGCAGTAGCAAGCAGAAAGTCTGCAGCTGTGAAAATTTCCCCTGCTGTAGCTTTCGGAGTATGGGTTATTTGCTGACAGACCCATAAACTGTAACTGACATTACCAATGCACGGACATTTGCATATGTAAAGTAAACAACAGCACCTGAGGACTATGCACTTGAACAGGTCATGTGCAACAAAATGGCCACGTATGGTGAGGATTTCGGCTTTGTCGTGTTATATATGAAAAGTGCACCAAATAAACTGAGACAAGTGATGCAGTTTGATGTGTTTTATACAGTACAATGCATTGTCCCTCACAGAAGGTGAAACATACATCCCTCTGTAACTTCAGCAGAATTAGATGCAGGTCAAATACTGCAAACTGTGATGACAACAGTTACATAAACTTGCTTTTAAACATCACTGTGACAAAAATCTTCGTGTGTTTTACTGTAAGTTTTAAGGAAAGATGACTGAATGGTATAGCACAATAAAATGAGCCATCCAGTTTGTCAAACTTGTGATAGCAAAGATTCTACTTCACGTAATGCAGTGACATATGTGCAATGTGATACATGTGGTATCACATTACATCACATGTTGCGTATATCCTCCGACCCACACAAACCCACACTGGTTGGTTTCAACCATTGGCTTGTTTACGACAAGGCAACTTCCTGTCTTCCTATTAAATGGTAACTACAGTACCTTTACCAATGAACGATGCTCCTGGTCAGGTAGTCATCGGTCTTTTCACTAGGTGAGAGGTTATGAGGAATGACAATTACATCACACCACATAACCTATGTTGTAATGACACAAGTCACTGCTCTATGAATGAGTGGTCTTTTATCTCACACAAAACCCCTAGCAGACATTCTTGTTTTCTCTCTCGTCCTTCAACTCACCTCTTTTCTCTCCTGCCTTGTAAGGGACATGTTCTTCCCAATCTGGGTCTTCCTTGGCCTTCTTTTCAAGGAATTCCATCAAGGCCTCTCGATTAAATGGCCCAGTGGGTTCCTTTTCAACTTTGTATCTTGATCTCTCAGAAGGAGGCAGAAGTGAGTCCTGTAATCCAATATCAAAACAGTGGTGTTAGAGCATGCACAGTGTTATCAGCTTTTAGGAACTGACCAAACTTTCATCTATAGTCAAAAGAAACTTGGGCAATGAAACTTTTGAGTGAATTTGCCTTCATGGGTTGCAAAGTTACCTGGTTTTGTGCCAAACAAATGTTTGTCAGACTTGGTCAATCCTGCAGATGTTCATTCATCAAAGTTTTGGTCATAACAGCTTAGGCTGGTCACATCTTCATAGTGCTTCATGTACTGTACAGTATGTAAGTACTGCAAACCCTAGTTTGTATCACTGAAGTATCATGGCAAAGTTGCATATTGTTGCTATGGTGACTTCATGAGTGACCATCACACTGTGCGTCTCTTCTTGTCTCAAAAGCATTTCATGACATCTGCGCAGACTTTCTAAATGCAAGAACATTTAACACATTATAAAGCAAGGACACCACCCTCCTCTCCCCCCCCCCCCCCCCCCGCCTCTCCCTCTTCACAGCAATACCCTTTCAGTCAACACTCGTTCCCACCGTCATAACTTTAATCAACTTTCCCACTCGACTTACGTCCGGATCCATCTCGTTGGCAATCTGCTCCAACTCCTCCTCCGTTAAAGTAGCGAGGATCTCCTCTGCCTCCATGTCCTTGTACTTATCTGACAAATCTGTGTTGGCCATGTTCACCGTCGGCATTGGTGATGCTGCTGAACCAAATCACCACAAATTTAAAGAGGATCTGCAAAAGAGAGATGACATAGATTGCTTTTCAGATGCGACCGGGCAGAATTAACCTTTACTGCATCGAGGTTAGACTGCTGTTTTTTCAACTAGAGCTCTAGATATTATGTGGAGGGGGTACGCCCACAGACGTAGTAAAGTCCAACTGTTCACACTCCCACTATTTAATGTTCATATCAGTATTCAATTTCTTTGAAGCGATATTGATGTTGGGAAAACATTTTAAGCTAATTAGCAAATTTGCCATATTTTCCAGACATTCTCTGTGGCATTCATACCTGCAAGACCCACCCCCAACAACAAACTTTCCACAGTTCAAATTTAGTTTGCTTACAAGAACTGCAAAGGTTGGTAAACAATGTGGTGAAATGGATTGTTGCATTGATTGCACTGTGAATGATACACTCCAAAAGGGCAACCATAAATAACATTTATTTTGTCCATTGTGACAATTTTTCTGCATTTAGATGAAGAAATTTTCCTTTTTCTTATTTAGCTTGCCTTCCAATACTCATCAATAGTAGGACTTAGCAACACAAGCTTATGCCAGCCACAATTTAGAAGAGTGACAGTGACTGTAAGAGAGCACTGTGCAATGCATCACAGCAATTTCAGAAAACTTGCGTACAAATATGTGAGGAGCTGAGTCCGAGGCGGATCCAGCGACTGATGTTGAAGTAAGGTGGGGCAGGGGCAAACAAAGGGAACCGAAGTACATTATGTGGGCAAAGTACATTTATTATCACATGGGGTCCAAGGGTCTGTGTGAGGACCACTGGTGGAGGTCCAGAAGTGAATCCCTGACAACAGATCGCAATATAAGAAAATTTAAACACAGAAAATAAGTTTGAACTGAGGCCATTACATGCCTCACTATACTCCATATATACATGAAATGTCCTGAAAACTGTGTAAATTAGACCTAAGAGTCATAAAGCTTTTTACATTTTTTCTCACTCCACCTGGGAGGTGGGGAGTTGCCCCTACTCCCCGGATCCACAGCTGACAGACTGTACACTATACCTGTTCTGAGCAGCACTATCTTTAATGGTACTGTACATTGTACAGAAGCAATGCCTGCGATAAATTTGTTTAAACATGTCAGTTACTGTACCACATTCAGTTAAGAACACAGTATGGTAGCTTTTAAACACATACCTTACAGTAGCTAGAGTGAACTAGACTTGATGAATACAGTTCAACATGTGGGTACTAAAATCTGTTGCTTACACTGTACTGTAACATCCCAAGCCAGTGTAACAAAAACGTCAATAAGAAATGTACAACAGTCGTGTATATAGATGTACACTGGTAAGGAGAGAGCAGGGCTGGTTTTAAGCATTACGAAGAGTTCGTCCTTGCAAGTGAGGGTATATTCTGTGAACAACCTGCCGGTATGCCAAGCCAACGGAGCTTTGATTAGATGAAGCACCAAAA
This sequence comes from Stichopus chloronotus, assembly GCA_021234535.1. Taxonomy (NCBI): domain Eukaryota; kingdom Metazoa; phylum Echinodermata; class Holothuroidea; order Aspidochirotida; family Stichopodidae; genus Stichopus; species Stichopus chloronotus. The sequence continues at coordinate 32,201,870 of CM037835.1, read as the reverse complement.
CTATCTGGACTGTGAGTATTGCAACGGGGGACACCTTGAACAACACAAAACTGGCCCCTCAAGAAAGGAATTACCCAAATGGGGATACCGTTTTTCTCAATCGCAGAACCAGAGCGTACAGTAGCATCCATTTTTACCCATGGGGGTTGGGCGTACTCGACCATACTTGACCGTAGTACAAGCGCACAATGTCGAGACGACTTGACAACACAGGCGTTACTACTTTAATGTGCATGAATGAGGTCAAGTGTTTCAATAATGAGGGGTTTGGGCCGATTAGATGCGAGAACATCGAAGAAGTAAAGCGTGATAAATTGTAGCAGATAATGTTAATGGAGAAAAACAGATATGTACAGGGAGGCCTAGAAGTACAATGAAGAAATAAGGCAACATTTTAAAAGATTCCAAATGACCTCCAGAGTTGGCAACATATTGGCATTTGGTACCTTTTTAAGTGTAATTTCATTCATCACAATTTCTATGTGTATGCAACGTATTTGGCAATAACAACCAAAATAGTTAAATTCGAACAGCAGGGAATAACCTACAACGTAGGGTTTTGTAGCAGATTTGGGATTTTTTAGGTCTGGAGGAAACTACTGCTGAAAATGAAATGGGTATGCCCACAAAAAAAAAATTGCTGCACATATTTATTTGGTCTCTTTGTATAGCAAAATGGGATATGATAGTGAGTACATTACTTCCTTAACAGTTTAGCTACGAGAAGTAAACAACGACAAAAGCAACAACTTTCTTCCAGTTAATACCATCATCACTTCCAATATACAACCACAACAAAAAAATCTTTTCAAAAGATTCATTTACCCAAATAAACATACTGATCAGAGGAAATAAATGGAATCTCGATCAGGCCTATTGTCCAATCAGTGGGGTTTCTGTGATGTGTCAGTTTCCAAATTGGATAGGATTTAATGGACCATACTCAGCTATAGATGTGTACTGGTTCTGAAGTCAATTTTGCGGGGGTCACACGTGGTCTGATGTTACACAGCACTGTGCATTCATTATCTACAGTATGGTTATGTGGCAGAACAAAATCTATGCACAATGCGTAGAACTGGAAAACTGAAAACTTCCCATAATGAAATGGACACTGTAACTTCCAGACTGTGAATAACGGAAAAGTGCTTGGTCATCAAATAAAGGAAGCTTGAAACCTACAGTAGAAGACTACTACAGTACTTCTTTGTCAGCCACTACTGGGTCCCACTCAAATTAAGTTCCTCCAAATTAAGTTGAGTGTAAGAATTAAAGGAGATTGGGTGATGAGAAGTAGCCACTTCCTGTGCAGTGGGCAAAAACAGTCACCATGACGATGTAAACATTGTATATTGGATTGAAGATGGTTTGAACTGACAGTCAAGTGAGCAGACAAGCACTCTTTACACATTGTCCTGAGACAAGTGACTGGCTACAGTGTACAACAACTTGTGGGTAGAACCATACCTACAGTAATAAAATCCATGGTTAAGCTGGGAAAAAGTGTCTTCAAACATGTGAACAGTTCACCGTTGAAATCAAAATTTGAATTGCACTGTTATAATAAGTTTCTTCTTTCAATTTTCATACTGAGTATGTGAAACCACACACATTCTTAGCATGTTCCCAGACCGATTAATCTAAATCTTGATCTCTTATCTTGACATACTGGATGTTACCATCGCCTGACTTTACAATGGGTCGCATAATATCCTTCTACTGTACAGTACTTCCATCTCTGTGTTTAAGGTACATACACTCATCCTATGAACTTTGGTACAGGTACTGTAAACAGCTAATGAGGGAACCACATATTTCAGTTATCACCGGCTGACAAATGATACACTTGGATATTGAACTTGTAAAACATTGGTCTACTGATCGCAATTATTGAACTATGTAAGTGCAAACAAAAGAAATAATGCTGCCTTCATCTGATATAATTCACATGAATGTACTATACAGGTTATGAATCAAATAGTTGTTAAGTACTGATAAATATATGCAAACAGAATCCGCAGGATACGGACTGCATATGAGGTTCAACAGTTAGGCTTACATTAAGTATAGGCTGCACTGCACCTCAAGAGGTATGATAGGTAAAAAGTTTCATTTGTTTAGTTTCAGTGTGGTTTGAGAGCAGCACTCTTTACAGCAACTAAATCGGCCACAAACATTTTGGCGATGCGATCATGTGTCAACATACCCACTTGCCATTTGCGGCCTACAAATTCTTAAGTCAGGTGATATGATTACATTACTTACAAGTTCTTTCGTCACATAAAATCGTTAAAAACTAGCATTGTTTTGTCGTACTTTCTCCAGAAATACAAACAAATTTGCTTGTTGTTGCCGCTTAACAACGTGACTTTCATGATACAAGCAAACTACTGTATGTACGTGGATCAATTGGTTGAATTTACTTCCCGCCATTTTCAACAGTCAATCATGAGTTTAAAATGCCAGTGGAGGCAGGACTTAAGTTCACAATTACTGCAGATGCAAGGCCAAGAACTTGCTTATGATCATTAATCACAGAAATTTCCAAATCAGCTTATGCACTGATGTGAATGAAATTGTCATTATTAATGGCATCAATTCGGTGATGTAAAAGTGTCCACATTTGTCGCAATTCATGGCATAATTAGTGCGGGAAATCTTCTCTTCCACTGAGTGTGTCTGCCTACCTATTGTTGTAGTCAGGGTTGCCAGTTTGGCATTTTAAATGCCAAAATAAGCAAATTCGTGTTTTTTTTTTTTACCTTTGTTGGCTGGTGAAAATTAAAAGTGCATGCCAAATGGCATTGGTGGTGTTTTGGGGGTCTAATTGAAATAACTACAAAAACACCCACTTTATCACAAAATTCCAAGAATTTTGTTCTCCCAATTTAATAGTCACCCAAGTGGGACTTTAACAGGTCTACCATTTACTCTCCACTTGTAGCAACATAGACTGCAGATACATCATGACCTTTTTCCTATGGGTGAGGGAATTTCAGAAAGTATACTATGAGTATGATCTTTTCATCTGTGGAATTTCTGTGTTAATCAGAGTTAATCCGACAGAGCTACGATGATGTGTACCAGTTCCACAAAATTCTCTTACAACAAATTTCTAATATCACGTTTTTGTGGCTGGGATTGTCCTAAATGCTTCATCAGGGCCATAATGATAATATGAATATGATAATATGGTTTAGTAAAGACCCATCAGCAGTTCAGCTGTATGAACATCATCGACCTTATGCTCAAATACCGTAAAAAACAATTTTCAAACGTTTCAAACTTTTCGTTTCCATTTTTTTTTTAAATTTCCAAGCAACTAGCTGATTTCCGTTAAGGTAGGCCTACGTAGCATGTTTGAGCATCTAGAGGATACACGCAATAGTATATCATTCTATGATACATGAGATTTGATAATGCATCCTGACAGCAACTCATAGTCACCATCCATCTCAAGGTCACAAAAAATGTCTTGAATAAGATGAGGACGGCTGCAGAAAAAAATCAGTTTATCTTTGTTGTTGTTGTTGTTTTTTTTTGTTTCTCCATTATCGTTATTGATACAAACTCGGTTATAATCAGCAAAACAGGGATTGGGTTTGCGGCTATGTAGGAACTTGAGCAAAGGTTTTCAAACTAATACATTCAACTATAGAGAAAAAGAAAAGAAACACATGGCAAAAGCATTATGCTAAGCGGGGATTGAACCTGTGATATGAACATCACAGGCTGCTGGAGTAACCTAATGAGCCAATAAATTTGTGCATAGATGATTACATGGAGCTAAAGATAAGCCCCTAGGAAGCACACAAACAATAAACACCACTGGAATTATACCTAAACATAACTATTTCTGTTTCCACTTCTGCAAAGCTGAGGTGCTCTTGTTTAGCTCACTTTTGCTTAGCATGACACACAGATGCTTTAGTCTTTTGTTTACAGTAAGTTAGAGTTAACAAAATAGGCAATATGCGTAGGCCTGGCCTGCATGGTTTACATTCTACCAACGTAATGGAAAATAACCGACACTGTGTACGGTTGACCATGACCATTTATAGTGATGAATATATTTGTTTTCACAAGCCTTGAACTTTGTTATATTGTGAGATATTGAAATAACAAATTTTAAAATGGATCTGGAATCTATTTTGGTTTGTTTTGATGTTGATGTAAGTATATTAACCCTACATTTGAAAAACAAATTTTTGTTGATTTGTTGGAGATGGTACCAGTGCCAAGAATTTTCCCAGATGCTACGGTATTTAAAAGTACCAATACTTGCACAAATTTTTTTTTCCTCTGATACTGTGAGCACCAGTACCATGAATATTGGTATATGGCTTGGGTCCACCCAACCCCATACTGTAAATGATGTGCATGTCTGTTCACAGTGTGGGCCTGTCGAGTTTGCATCTAGCCTAACATTACATTATCCATGTCTCAGGGAGTTTGGGATACAGCCTGTTTGAGAAGCACTTCATCTCAGGCTGAGTGTCTGATGTGATGCAGATGGAGCTGTGACATGTAAGTGCTGTGAGTCTACTGCAAGAGCAAGTATTAAATTACTATCACTGCATGAACTCAGTACCACTGATCTGCTCAACCTTTTCTGCTGTATCTAGACACTACTCACTAGTTCCATGTTACCTTATATTGAAATCCTTACTTGAGGTACTAGCCCTTGCACTACAGTAGCCTTTTGACCCTGAGTTTTCCTCTTACATTTTACAACGATACTTTACGGCGTTAGCCGTAACTAAGACTTACGCTAGTAAAAAGCGATTGCATTATCGTTAGGCGACGCCTATCATCATACTCAATGCAGCATACCGTACACGTACAACTGACTCATGCAACATCGGTTAATGGTAATAAATGTTTACATGAACAATCTACCATTAAAAAGAACATATGGCTTACATTTCCTAGAATACTTTAAGACACCAGGTTATGGTAAACGTGGTATCTATACTTACCACAGGTTATTTAATTCACAAAACTGTAGGTCACCGTTTGGGCGTAGGCCTATGCCTTATTCTCCAATATGACCACGATAAGTATGCAACTGAGGAAGACTAGAGACTTCACACTACCAACGTAACGCACGCTTTACCCATGGACGAGGTACTGGCTCCAATGCTTACTGTAACCTTGTCCAGAGATTAGACGGTGCAGGGCATTGCAAAGTGGTGGCAGCAGATAAATTTTCCTACAGAATTTTCCTAAGAAAATTTACCGAGTCAACGAGTATGACATTCAGCCTTTTAAAGTAGATAGTCATGCAATGATTAATGTTCCGGTTTCCATTGGGCGTGTCATCGGTTATGTTCAATCCATGTTCAACAGTGGAAGACACAATGACGAAGAAACGAAATTCATTGTCAGCTTTGGATCACATCGAGAGCTCTTGATGTCAATAGCGGGAAGACGATGGGATAACTAAGTGTAGAAAGCATAATGAATGAGGGAAGAATTAGGCGGGGAACACCCAGACGGGAGTAACCACACTGCGTTACTGGATCTGGGATATCGAAAGTCATAAAACATGAAATGATTAAAGTGTGGAAGATCATCTGATGATATGTAGTTTTAATGTATTCAGAGAGTAGCATGATAGAGCAGAACACGTTGGTGCTTGACCTTCGGTGCGATGCAATAAGATGCTGTATGGCAGTGGACGGCGTGTGTACGTTTTCCGGGGAATGGATTATATTATACCATAAGTATGGCGCTACCATCGGTTGGCGAGAATGGAACCAAAAAACAAAAAAAAATGAATAAAACTTTCTCCTCGAGTCCGAAACTCACCTTTTCCCGTTTCACAGGCACCCTTTTACTAAGTTGTGGTACCCAGACACCTCAGTCTAGACTCTCACTATACGGTGCTATATAGGGTACTAGTTTGGACCAAACAAAAAACTTGGATCCTCCAATAAATGGGGTGGGTAGAGTTGAGTTAATGGTCAATGAGCCTATTTTCCCGATTTTTATTTATTTATTTTTTTTTAAATTAGTGAAGTAGATCTCTTAAAGTTGCCATGACCAATTTTGCTCGGTCCGCCTCTGCACTTTCTTTAATAATTCAATATTCCGTTTCCGAAGGTGAGGGTTCCAAACAGCCAGGGGCCTATCATACCCCTCGGGATGCGGTCAAACTAAGCTTGAGACCGAAATCATGATCTGAGAGACAATTCATATAAATCTTGGCAGTTCTTCTTCTTCAGTCCCACCATAACTTTATTTACCTGAGATAAAAGTTAAAGTATTCATTTAATTATTTTAAGGAATAAGAGTCGAGTTTCTTTAATTTCTCAGTATGCAGGCCAATTTGTGTGATTGGTAACTTTGTATGTCGTTCATTGAAGTACTGATGTCCACACTGAGTTTCAGAGGGAAAAAAATATATTTATAACAATAAAATTACCAATGATTAACATTGACTTGGCAAAAACATACAGTTTCCTCTAATAAATGTCTAAATGGAGAACGATTTATTTGTCAAGGAAAGAAATGTGTGACAATTAAGCTAAACGATTGAATTACATATAGGCCTTAAGTCTCAGCTCTCAACCGTAGGCTACAACATTCCACCTATCACTGCTTTGTTTAGTTAACAGATGAGTGTTATGAGGAAATTACTACGCCTTTATCCACCTATTTATCTGGCAGATCTATAATTCATTTTATACACTCGGGAAAATACACTAGCAAAACACACTAGCACTTTTAGCTATTCACGAACGACGAATTCGCCTGATCGATGAAGTAAAGAGACAAAAAAAAAAAAAAAAACAGGAGTTGCCATCTTGACAGGGCAAAAGAGAAAGTTACCAAAAAATGTATATAAACAAGAAATTGTGCTGCCCGTTTTATGTTTCACTATATCTTGGACTCTTCCATTTAGTTTTTTCTTAGCCTTCCGGTGTCGTCCTCAATACTTTTTTTTCAATAACTTCTTTAATGAGAACAATACATTGCAGTGTTGAATTTAATGTGCAATTCAATAAATTAGGACTTCGGCCTGCATCAATTATGCACCAATAGTACGGTAAGGAAGAGGTTCTCTAAATAAAAGAATGGAAAGTGAATTTCTGACACGTCTAGGATGCGATGCATGTAATGGTTTTGTAAAATGTCAAGATTTTCTCAGATAAGATGCCATCCCTTAATTGACCATATGGTGGGTTGAACTCTCAGTTCAGTATGAAACTAATGTCGAAACCCTAAGCCACCCCCTCCCCCACTCTCCCCTTTTTCTATGCACCACTGATCTTCCCTTCTTGCTGTCAGAAGTTAGCAAATGTAGACCTTAGGCCTATCTATCGGTATACCCTTGAAGGTGGTCATTAGTAGTTCTGATACTGACTTTTCCATAACTTTTTTAGAGCCTAGTCTTCCTCCACATAAATCAGAACCACTCCCTCTTGCAGAAAAAAAAAATAACTTAAAGTTGACTATAAAGAGCTGATAATGTTATTAATATTGTACTGAAATTTGTATAGTTTCTGTAAATTGTTAATTAACAAAAAATATGACTATTTTACGAGAATGTGTCACTCAAAATTGTTTTCGTAGTTTCTTATATTTCTCAATTACAATATTATAACAAGACGCAATTCACTTGAGGCACCACCCCCCCCCCCCCCCTCTCCGTTGCACTGTTATTTCTTTGCAAACTGTAATTGTTACGATATGAAATTTTGACGGTCAGAGAACGAAACTTATGACGTTTAAAAGCAGAGTTTAGCAATGGCGTTCAAGCGATACACAGAAAACACAGCGACGGAGGAAAGCAAAATTAGCATGACAAATCACGGCATATTTAAGTCATGGACGAAATTCGTTAGCAACTGAAACCACGGAGTCCGCGGGAAACAAGTCTTCCGTAAAAATATCATGAAGTCAGTTCGGCAGATACGGGTATGTCCAAATCCACGTCATACCCTCGTCAAATATTATGTCATTCCATCGCACTGAGGCAACTGTCAATATAATGACCGCAACTGGGTCAAGCAATTCCAACTGAACGTTTGATTTTATTAGGCCTACTCTTTGTATAAAACGTAAATGATCACCACGGCAAAGATGAATTTATTATGGAAATGAACCATGATCGAAGAATCCGTGTTGTCGTTCCACAGACATCGGCTTCCCAGCTGCACCCCGGGGTGACTCTTCTCGCTACCGAGGCTGACCTTGACGACGTACTTGTATCGGGGTACTTTCATCTCCTTTATCTTTTCCAAGATGGCGGAAGCTACGTCTCGAGTCAGTTGTCGACAAGTGATCGGGTCGTACCGCGAATCTCTCAAGAATTTATCGAGTTCGATTTCGGCGGCCCTCTGTACCTCACTCTGGCGGAGCCTCTTCAAGGGTTCCATCTGGTAAGAGGGCTCAAACTCTGTCGAGGCGCTCGAATCAGGTCGGCTATTGGACCTTTCGGGTAGGCCTACAGCAGAAATGGAATTATTGTTGTTAGCAGGAACCGAAACCTCGGCTTTTTCTTCGCCCGTCGCCATGACGATAGTCGTTAACTGGGTTTTAACGTCGTACGTAGAGCGACAGAGGAAGTTGCAGGTGCGGACGGCCTACCAACGAACGGTTTTTGTAAAACCACTCACACTACCCGCCGTTTGAATCTGGTCCTGTGCGAGTTCGACGTCGATATTTTCATAAACAGTGCAAATAAAGAATTTTGCAAATCCAAAATAATTATCACTTTCTAAAAAAAAAAACACAATTGTAAAATATAATCAATAATTGTGACAGTAGAGTTCCTGTATCATTTGATGAAATATTTTATGGAGGCGTTCGCTCCCACCGTCGTCTTGCGCAGGCCTTTCACTTGGTATGACAACAAACGTTTTGACTTTTTAAGGGACATCATCTGTTTACACGCGATTCCAATTAACTTCAGTCAAATGTCTGACTTTCAGTTCGAACTTTCATCTTGCGCGTATTCTGTATCCATAGTATTTGAACGAAACAAAAACGGCATCCTTTTATCACCTTTGAGAGACAATGGTCAAGAGGACAATTCCCCCACGTAATTGTCTCTTGTCAACCCTTGAGGACGGGGAATTAATGTCAATATAACGGACTGCCGCTAGTTGGCTACAAGTTTACACGTCCATTGTTCGACCTGCAGGGGTTGGCGACGACGAATTTCAGATTCTTGCAGAAGGATTGTTTGTATATTTGTCCCAATGCCGCAAAATAAACAAAAGTGAGTGGTGTATCCAAGACTTCTCCTACAGGGCCTTCGCAAACAGATCAGATATGGAGATTTAAACCTCTTCGCACGGTGCGACACACAATTTTCCATACGTTTGATGGGCATCTTACTGTACATTAGCAGTAAAGTTAACGAACAATTTAGTAAAAATAAAGATCCCTCGTTTTCAGCATAAGATTGAATCACTGGCGAGTTTTGGGTATCACCTGGGGCTATTTTCTCATTTTTTTCAAAGAAAATTTGGTTTCATTTGTGAAGACTGTTCCAGGGAGAATTTGTATTATACAATACAGAACATGTTTCAGCTTTGTTGGAAGAAGAAAGTCCGTGTTGGGAACATTGACTAACTTAGGAAAATTTTTGATGCGGTTTGTACAATAATTTAGAAAAAATTTTAATTTTCGCGAATGTAGTCTGTGGATTTTCAAGGAAGAAAACTGAGCAGTGACTGGGCCTTACTGAGGAGGTTTCATTATTTGAGTCATGGGATTTGCTGTAATTGTTCACCACCCTGTTTTTTTTTTAATTGCCAACAGAGCCAGAAGTCTGGGAGTACTCAGGATGATGAATAGGGCTGCAAGCTTATTTCAGAGTGTAAGGGTAGGGGGAGCCATTTTGGATGGTCATTTGCCTCCAAGGTCCACTAGGACATCCCCCCCTGATCAAACATTCTCTACACCTATCATAACTGAAAGAAAAAGACTGAAGTTAATTAAAAACACTTCCATACAAAATAGCAAGTAAAAGAAGATAGCACTTAAGGTTCTCACATCATGTTTCTATCTTAGATTAAACCAGGGTGTGTCTACAATTGTCCAGAATATTTAAATGCTATATATACATAAACATAAACTCTGTAATAAAACAGTCAAAGTATCCAGTGATGGCAAACCATGTTAAAGATGACTGTTTAGGCAAATTGTGTCACATGACAAGCGTCAATGTGTTTTTTTTAAATATGACGTCTCACATAGGCAGATGGAAGTGTCAGTCTCAAAAGTATGACATTGCCTGTTTGAAATAACCCCAGTGGATAGTATCCACATACCTATTGTAGAGCCATCAGCATTATGTGTAACATGGACGCAAGATAGTCTCGAACCCCTCGCTGCCACCTTCGTCCGACGAGCACCCTCGAATTTACACGACACTTAGATCTACTTCTTGAAATAAAGTCATAAATGCAGAAGATGGCGACAATCAACAGGAACAAGTGTGACCAATTCCAAGAGTCACAATTCGCAACAACAGCGCAGAATGTGCTTTCACTTAGAGATGACTTGTTCACCATTTTACTTTATTTTTATGAAATTTTGTCTCTGCTTACCTTTGAACATTACCAGTCTCAGCTACCCATACACTCACATTCCACAAAAATGAGAAGAGAAAAGAATATGTATGTACACTTATATATTACACGACGTTTAGAAACGTCTTTCCTCTGGGGAATGCCAGTGTTTTGACATTTCATTTACTGATGGTAACAACGAAAAAGTGTTTGAATATTACAACAATTAAATGTTATTGTTTTAAAAGGAAGTGTCTACTTCCAATTGTACGTGGTAAGAGAATGTGATATGTTTTCTTTCATGCTAATGTAAAAAAAAATACAATATCTGATCTCCTGAACTTGTTATTCATGAATATTATCGTCTGGTCCAACTGATAAACGAATTTACCAAAGACAAGGTAAACATAATGCCACAAAAGTTTGGAGTACTTGTTGTTTAAAGGAGCTCAAAATATCACATCAAAAAGAGAAAAGGAAGGGAAAAAAATTATACAAGTAGATCCTTTCCATGAATATGGAACTGTTTACTTATACGATGGAAGGAATTCATATCAGATAATTGTTTGACTTTCATATGTACAGCAAATACTATCTTGAAAGACTCCTTTTATCAACAAAACTGAATACCGATCAAAGTAACTCATTAAAATATAATCATCTTTTCCAAAATAACAAACTCTGGACGGACAATGTCGAAGGCATCAAGGTGAGAATAAAACTGGTCTCTTTGTCAAGGCAAATTCTCTTTGGAAGGTTTGCTTATAAATACATTTTGTATAATACAAATTTAATTTGATGTTATCTCATCAAAAAGTGGTACCTAATCACAGAACATCTAAATGGACAGTTTCTTTCACATCAGACTTAACAAAGATAATTAAGAAGGACCAATTATAAAGTAAAAATTGTTGTTTATTACGAGATAAATTGTTTAATAGATCAATTCTTCATTCCAATGAGACAGTTCATATTACTTTCATGCAAAAATTTAAAGACACTTTCTCAATTCCCAAGGTTAAATAACTTCAGTTTCCCAATATTTACGAGATTATTAATGCACTATTCATTCAACTGACAGAGCAAGGCTGCTCCTTTTGAGATCCAATAATCTTGAGGTTGAGCTGATGGAAGATGGACGGCAACGACAAAGTTGGTGGAATGACCTGTGAAGGAAAGAAATAAATATATGCAATGACAATGGTTAGGCATTTGAGTAAAATATATGGAGAATTGATTCCAGATATATAATAAATTAGTCCTTTCAAATATTTAGCTCAGAGGCAGTGGCAGCATGGGTGGGGGAGGGAGTCAAGTGGACATGCACCTTTTCTAAGTAGCAACTTTCTTTTGGGAGACCATAAGAGTGAAAGGTTGGTGAAAACGTTTAATGGATGGCAACAACTGACAGAAATCGTGAGGATATAAAGTTCATGAGGTCATCATTTACATGCTAGTTACCATGTAAAGATGATGGGGACCCCTTGAGTCTTGGTCCCCCCTCCCCTCCCCCCTCAGGAAGGATGTACCTACACAACCACTGGTCAGATATGAGGAAACTCTTACTCATTTGTCTTTCTTAGCATGGAGGTGTTGTGACGAATTTTGAACTCAAGCATGGGGTGAAATGCACTTCCAGCTTAATGGTAGTTTAGGTCAACAAATCATGACTGACATTGCAAACTCATTGTTGTCCTCATATTTTCAGAAGAAGGGGCAGTTATGCTCTAAGCACCTACGCGATCTCGAAGCCATCACCGTGGAGGGGATTCAACCTCAACCTCAAGAAACTTTTGATAAATGACATGGAAATGATGCTCAATGGTGCCACTGAGTGACAATTTCTTGCTCTGTTTGCGATGGCAGTATTGTCAATTTTTCTTCAGTCAAAACGAACATTTTGTAGGAAGGCCTGACGTCATTTTGGGGAAATGGTTGCTACTTCAGCAGATGAGGAAGGTTGCAACCCCCTTAAAATCCCCCATGAAGAACACTGAAACTGACATTACAAACATGATTGACATTACAGTCTAAACATGACTGCCACATTGACTAAGTATCACTGACACATTAACTAAGTATAACTGGCATATTAATTAAATATCACTGCCACATTAACTATGAGTGGCACCTTAAGTGAATATGACTGGCACATTAACTAAATATGACCAGCAAATTAAATATGACTGGCACATTAACTAAATATGACTGGCACATTAACATAATATGACTAACACATTAACTAAATATGACTGACACATTAACTAAATATGACAGACACATCAACTAAACATGTCTGGCACTACAGACCTGTCGTGGACAAAGTTCCAGCTCTGAGTCCGGTCTTGTAGAGAGGTGCGATGTAATCAACAGGATCGGGGGTGAAGCTCATCTCTGGTTTCATGTGCATCACCGGCAGGGTCGGGTTCATCTCCCCTACCCTGGGGTCAGCCACGATCATTGCTTCGTCGTCCCACCTGGAGGCGTCCATGAAGAGTCCGTGGACCAGAACACCGTCCTCGACCGTCGGCAGCTGAAGACAAGATGGTGAAGAGGAGAGGATCAAACTTTTGTTCATTCAAGAATCTTTTCCCATTTCACAGTCAGTTACGACTGGAAGATTACACCAAATATCAAAGGAGAAGAAACAAAACTGGCAGTCTTGTTGGTTGCAGGCATGCAAAAATGAGGACTACCCTCATTAAAGATGCGTGAGTTAGACACTACATTATGAGTACAACTCCCTCATTGGGGCTTCTTATGAAACTGAAGTCAGTCCAACAAGTAATGTGTCCTAATAAGATCTACACAGGGAAATATCTGCACACAAAGTGAGACAGTATCTTCTTGCATCTTTGATTAAAGGACAGTCTAAGCAAACTCAAGCACAGAACAATAGAAAATTAAAAAAAAAAAAGAAAAGTCACATGGCAAATGAGTGCTCAAAGTTGGGACCAAACTGACTGAACCTCTACGTGTACTCATAAGGTCTTGTACACATAATGTATGCGCTTGTTGCATACCAGAATTATCAACCCAACCATGTCATGTTTTATTGGTTCTATTTTGCTTACCTTGCAGCTCTTGTACATTATCCGGCTTTGTGTTATTCAGGCATCATAACAAAGTAATAAGCTGTCTATCTTTAGTTCAAAATTACTAAATTTAATTTTGTTGACTCACAACGGTCCCCCATTTAAGTACAGCAAGCATTCACAATTTTCCCACAGCAGATAGTGAATCTTCACTGAATGTGATAGTGTTATTAGCTCTAGCAATTTCTTGCACTGCATTTTGCAAAATTCGATTTCTAAACCTCAATTTAACGAATAAAATCAAAGTGTAATTAAATTTCTTTCACATATGTAATCCTCCACTTTTCAATTAAACGTTCTAGACCTGTTGGGGACACATATTCATTTCATATCCAAGGGTATAGTGGCATGTTAGAAGTATGCAGACTAGTTACTATCCTTTGTTTGCAAGCACACGTTTTCACAACGTACCACTCCAAAAGAAACGTCCATCTTGGATTCAGAGGTGATGTGAAAACGTCCCCATCTACAAAACACTGTAATGCTAACCACACATTTCTTTCTAAGACCTCCACTGGATAAATGCTTCATGGAGTAGTCTACAACTTACTGACTGAGAGACGCATTGCAGAAACTTTTCTGTTTTCATTTTACTTTCATTACAAAGATGTTGAAAGAAATAACAAAAAAAAGAAGGCAAAGCAGGAGAACGACACCTCAACACAAAAAAAAACGACCAAACAGGGTAACACGTAACAAAACGGTACATGAAAAATGATCAAACACACTTACACACACCAAACTTAGACTAACGGATAACCAAAAACTCCATTACTTTGGACAGGATTTCAGCTAAATACGACCATCGGAAGTGGTTTGGCTCTTCGTGTCTACATCACTTGGTGCAAAAATTGCATCACCCCTCAGAGAGACATCACAATTCATATAACAAAACTTTTGGCTACACCAATAAACAGGTGCATTTCACTTTAACTTTACACCGATCATTAATTTTCAGTGTGCCTTCTAATCTCATTGAGTTGGATATTACTGAGCCCCAAAGTGAAAAAGACACATCAAAATGCATTTTTATCCAGATATCTCACTACAATTCACACAAACATTTTGCTGTTTTGGAAATATTTCTCTAGAGCTTCTTATTCTGATACTTCAAACCGAGGAAAATCGGCCAGTTATGTCTGGCTATATGCTGAATGCAGTCACGTATGTGCTGTGAAAGAAGGGAAACATACTACGTGCCACAAGTGATGATGTGCAAGTCACAAGTGATGAATTGGTTGTTCCTGACAGAGAGGATTCAAAAGAGCAAACGAACTCCAGTTGAAGTAAAAATAAACACCACCATTCTGATTCTGCAGCAGTTTCCTGCTTACAGGAATGTTAGTAAAAAACAGGTCAAACAGAAGTTAACGTCATCAATAGATCCCAGATACACAAATTTAAAGCAGCAATATGATTTTGGTTATGGAATTTTCAAAACATTTTTCCAAATCTGATTGATCCTCCTGAAGAACAAACTAAACAAACTCATAATGTCTACAGAAATGACTATTTTGGGACAAGAAATTTAGTTAATTAACACCAACTTGGACTTGGAAATTTCTTCGACAGGACACTTTGGAATAACATAGGGCAAGGTGCTATTCCACAATCCACAGAACCAAATTGTCAACATTTTGCTGCAGTTTTTGTGAGTCCATCCTGTGAAATTCATTCTCATTGGATAACATTGGCTTAAAATCTCAATAACCAAGGCAAATTGCTTCTTCAAATACTGAATAGCATTTAATCTCATGATAGAACTTCAGTGCAATTCCCATTTTCAAGTCACTATTCATGACTTCACCAATTTAAGAAGTTTGGTGTTTGTCTCTAAGTGGTGCGTGGTGCTGAGAGTATTTCACACACAAACAAAACTTACAATATCGTCCATGCTCTTTCCGTTGGTCGGCTAATGGGTATTAAAACATGAGGGCAAGTAAAAGACAAACATTTAAAAACCAAAAATGATAAAATGACACATCTATCTGGCAAAATTTCAAATTACAGGGAGAAAAGCAACAAAACATAAAACATGCTTAGGTCAAGTGCTGTATGAACAGTTCCTGCAGAAGTAAAAAAAAAACAAAAAACAACACCCTAGTTGCAGTTGAAATTCACACAAAGCGACTTTAGGTCCACGATTGTCCAGATTCAAGTAGAAAATATGAATAATTTTTTTAACCTGGAGACCAATGAATACATAGAATCTGCCAAGCTGGATCCAGAGGGATCAAGAAACAGATATGGTCTGCAGACAATTTTAATTTGTAAATAGTTTCCACTATAAGGACAAGTTCTCCTTTCTACTGATCAAGGCTCCCTCACCACCCACAAGATGCAGTCTGCAGAGTGAATTTGCCTATCCTCTCATATCACAGAGGTCTGTTTATGGAGTTCCCCTTTTGATGGTAATTTTTGAAGCCGAGAGAGTACAATGAATGCCTCAAGCACATCATCATCTCTTTAATTGTTCTGCTTATTTCTTTTATCATTAAATATTGGTCCTGAGGGTGAATCACATGAAGAGGGAATGTGGTCACTGATGGAAAATACCAATGTGAAAACAAGAACTGGCAAAGGATTTAACAATGAAAATTCAATCATCAAAAAGCAAATGACATTAAGAGAAAAGTTTGACATAATGTACAAAAAAAGGGAAAAAGCAAGAAGAAGAAAGTATTAGACATTTGAAAAAGCTGTGGGTTTTGTTATTTTGAAAGGAATGAAGGATATTTGTCAAAAGGAAGTCTTACTTCATTATTGACGCAGTTGCAGGTAATGTCCTCTTTCTTCTCTTTCTTCTCTTTGGTGGTTTTCTTGGGGTCAAAGGTCAGAGAGTGAGCAAGAGAAAGGAGATGGCAGAGAGACAGGGAAAGATCAGAAGAAGCAAAAAGAGATGGAATGAGAAGGGCTGTGTTAGTAAGGAAGGTATATATATATATATATATATATATATATATATATATATATATATATGCAGGCTGACAATTTGCTTTTGAGGGAAAATAAGGAGTTTACAATGCACCAACATGACATACAAAGGTAATAGCTTGGATGATTGTTAAACCATTCAGGCTTGTCGATTAACATCAGTAATAGTTTCAGCTCATCAAAACATTACACCTAAGGTAAGATTTGAAAGATGCATCATTTCAAGTTTAGAATATTTGGGTGCACAAATTATTCTTGCGCACCAAACGACGGAATTTCCATCTGTGAGCAATTTATTTCTTGAAAAAAAGGCCACCGGCCTTCCTTACTTTGAATACGCTACCATTCTGTGTCCCCAAATAATAGTTTTAAAAACGAGGATTTTTTTTCTGTAAAACACACTTTATTTCCCTTCCTAAGGGAATAAATATGAAGTTCTAAAAAGCTTGTGACAGATGTATTCACTTCACCCTTTCAGTGTGAATGCTGTCCAAGTTACAGCTATGTTCAGAATTAACATGCACCCTGTCATAACTCTAATCATACTGTGATGCTACACTTTTCATATAGCCACAGTCAATGAATATGGAATGGGACAAGACCGTAGTACCATTTCACCACCAAAGTGAAACTATCTTTGATGATTAGTTTGTCGTGAGGCCACATACCGGTGTCGACTGAGTCACACATGGTTTCCATGAGATCATACATTGGTGTCAACAAGACCACATATGGGACTGTGTGCGATTCAGCATAGTTTAGATACAAGAGAAAGATGCTAACTCAAGAAAGAGATGCCACAGGTGAATAAATGAATGATGCACAGAGTAATTGGATGGGTCATTGAGAGTAAAGAGGACGCTTCAATGGTTGTAATAGAAATAAAATATGTGAAAAATGTGAAAAAAATTTGAAAAGTTACCTTCAGCTTAGATTTGAAAAGAAGTGAACCAAATATAGTTTAAGGTATTTGTATTTCATTACATTTACGGAGCCAATACTGTTTGGTTCGAGAGGGAACTATGCTAATTTCAATAGCAAATAGTGCTTGAACTAAGAGGATGCAATAGTCAATTTAGAAGCCAATATCATTTTGATTTGAGAGGATACTCTACTAACTTTAATAGCCAATATTAATTACATTCAAAACATACTTCAAAAAATTGAAATAGAAACAACATTGTCTAATCGAGGGAACACTTTGATAGTTTTAATGATCTGACATCCTGGCTGGTTTGAGAGGACACTTCAGGTTTACTGGACAATATCAAATTACCGTCAGAGGATGCTACAACAGCTGAAGTAGATCAATATTGTCCAGTATGAGAGGGTCGACCTATTAAACAAGTAGCATATTAGGATAAGAAAATAAGGCAATTAAATGCCTCTGAGGGAAAACAAACAAAGGAGAGGGGAAGGGTCAAAAGGACTTTTACCAAAGCATAAATCGAGAGGGCATTAAAGCTAATCAAAGTTCATTTGTGAATTATTTGCACATGAAATTACTCGGATGAGGCACAATTATGATGTTCCAGACAGCCATCACGAACTTTTATCAATTGCTGAACAACAAACTCTTCTATGGTTGCCTGTAGATGGCTATCGACATTTAACTTCCACTTCTAGAAATAACTTGAAAAAGAGAACCACTATCTTTTACTTTCATCCACTTGGGTAATTTTTCTCACGTATCTCTCTCAAAGGGTTTATTTTGTGACAACGATCGTATTGCTACACATCAGTTTGCAATGTAATAAAGATAATATGGGCAAGATGTCAGTGACAAAGTCAATGCAATGACTCACTGAATCGAAAGCCAAAACTGAAGAATGAGATGCAAAGAGTGAAGCACAATTTACAAATTTTGTCATAATAGTGTACAAAATATACATTGTCAAAATGTGTTTCTATGCATGTTGGAGTTGCTCTTCGCTTCCTGAACAGGACTCATATCGTATACATGTTTTTTTAGTGTCAGGAAAAAGTGGAAAGAGAGAATGAGAAGGAAAGACAGAAGGAAGAGAAGCAGAGTGAGGGGGGTGGGAAGGAGAATGGCGTTAGTTGAATTATCACTGAATATTCAATAAGTCTACATTTAATCACAACAATATGACCAGAGCAGTACATACAAATGAGTCAAAAAAGTACATCCAAATGAGTCCAAAAAAGGAAAAGGCTTTGGGTTGCTTGAAATACTGCTGGTCAAGTTTATATCATGTCTGGTCCTGAAAGGCACGACACTCACATACCTCTTTATCTGACTCCAGAACCTCACCAAAGCCAAGATGTTCCTGTTGGGCGGCGATGGTAGCTTGATCCAGGTAATGGGGAAGTACGAAGAAATGAAAAGAGAGCTGGTCGATGGGATAGTCGTATTTACGGGCGTGGTTCTGTAGAGTACCCGTCAGGAAACCTGTCGATGAGAAGGTTGAAGAGAGACATCAGTACAGTTGGAGATATAACATGTAAGAAATGTAAGAAACGTAAGAAATGTAAGAAACATAAGAAAAGAAAGAAACGTATGAAACGTAAGAAAAGACATTAGAAGTGATGCTGACACCAGAACTGATTGAATGTGATCCCATCATCAACCTGAAAAAATATGATAAAAATATTTACTTATTGAACCCAAGAATTAAAAAACTGGTTATCATTCGTTCAAACGATGTACAATGCCTTTCAAGTATGATTAAGTGAAGTTAAACAATAAAGGCATACCTGTAACAGACTGTCCACATTGTTTTTACGAAATAGAGAGAAGGAAGAGAAATGCTAAAATACCTTGAGGCTAGGACTGCTGAAATGTTTAGCTTTTAAGTCACTATAGTGGTTCTCTCCATTTTGGAAGGTATGATGATTCGTGGACAGCTAAACATAAACAGCCTTCACACATTCTACATCACCAATGTACATTCCCAATTTGAACACTGCATGAAACAAACATATTTAGTGATCCTTCAACAGCTGGTGTGTTCCATCTACCAGTTTACAGTTTTTTACGGACGGCCTGAATTTTCCTTTCCTTACATAAAATTCAGGTGTTTTTTTTCTTGAAGGAGATAATTATCCTTAACTTATGAGAAACTTAAAGCATGCAACACTGACATACCTTGTGGAAAGAAAAATCCTGAGAGCCAGAATGACTTTGGTTGTCCATGAGCAATCCAGTGCTGTTGGTAAAGGAAAGTTGGCAAATTGTATCTGGCAAAGTCATACACAGTCAGTGCATAACTGATATTAAAAGGATGAGAGGAGTATAAATGACCTTTCAGCTACATGTCTGATGATCACACCTTCCCGCTCCTTGAATATAGCCAATATGATTGACTTACACAGCTATGAATTTTAATCTGAGCTGAAAAACAGTGAGCAAACAATGACCAAAGGTTTCAGAGGTCTTTAGGTTCGGTGCTATTAAACTTACATGACAACTTGGATCCGTGACAAACGAAGGTTAGGGAATTCAGAGATGGACTGGCTGCATTAGCCTAGAGGATCCAACACTTACAAAGTTTGAGCTACAGGTACCTGGTACAGGATTGCTAGGAGTTTTAGGGTTGGCATAGCTGCATTTACTGACAGAGTGAATATTTACAGCAGTCTACCCTATTAACTTAGGTCCCTGACAAAGTACGGCAAGGGGTTTCAGAATGGCTGCAAAAGTCTACGCAAATGAATACTAACAGCTATCGATCTCACAAGCTTCGAACTGTGAGGTGACCTGACATAGGATGGCAAGGGGTTTCAAAGATGGGATTGCTGCACTTACCCACAAGACTGAAACATAGGCAGCTGTCTACTATCTACCACACTAATTTAGGTACCTGACATCAAATGACTAGTTTACATGACTGAATACTTACAGCTATGAAGCCAACTCGGAGTTGCAAGTCCCTGACCCACGATGCAAGAGGTTTCAGAGATGGGTACGCCGCATTTGCCCACAGGTCCGGCACTTGATTGTTCAAGAAACTATTGTAGATCTTTTCCAGTTCCTCTGACATCACCACAAAGCCCTTGATGGCTTTCTGGATGGTCCGCATGGAGTTCTGCAAAGGAAATATAAGCCACTGCCATTAGGAGTGTAACTGTTTTTAAAGTTAATCTCAGTAAATGGTAGGAATTGATTCGTTATATAGCTTCCATCAATTTTACAACTGCTAACGAGGTAAAACTGACATTTAGAAAAAGAAGTAGTCTCTGTCAAAATTTCTACCGAACACATCACTTCCAAATATTACAAGAGTTTGGTTTGTGTCCCGACTCACTTATCTTGATAATGATATGGAATAAAATGAGTATTTGGATCTGGTCAGACCAGATAAGAAGACTGATTTGAAGATGAGCGTTCTCTACATACCCTTCACTGTTTGAATAAACAAAATCAATCAGAGAACTAAGTGATGAAGGTTCTGCCACTAAACAAAAACTCCTCGCTTCCTCCCTTACCTTTAACGTACCCCATCTGATCAATTTCTCACCGAACCCAGTATACTCCCCCACCCCCACTAATGCAGCAACTCCTGACTGAGGGCACCGTTCGTTGCTCTAATAGAGACAATCTTACCTTGATGACTTTCAACAGGCCATTGAACCTATCGACCTCTTGAGTGAGGACGGTGGTCAATGAATTCATCCGTCCTTTATCATCGGGCTAACAATGAGAGGCAGGATGGAAGAAATAGAGGCAAACAGATAAAGCATTTAAAACTGTGCTCAGCCATACAATGGCAATTTGGTACAAACATTTCTGATAGAACATTAATTCAAAAGAAATGTGAGAACAGTAGAGCTTTGTCAGCACAAATGGAAATACTGTAATGTACAATCAGCTAATTATCAAGCATTAAGACTGCTCTCAGTATTTCTGATATAACAAGGTTGTAAAACGAATTAATATATTACTAGTAATGAAAGTGCTTGTTCTGCAGCATGGTTGTCAGCTCTGACAGATGACAATGGTTGTTGAAGTACAATTTAAACAAGTAAAATATACCCCCACCCAAAGTGTAAACATGTTGTCAAGGAACTTACTTCAACGTAACTACACAGAGTCAATAAAGCAGACAGGTGATACATGTTGATTTTATGTTCACATTTCATTTGAAACAACAAAGCCTCAGGCCTTAGTCAAGGAGGGGAGACAATAGGGTGCTTCCTTCCTAAAATTTTTTCACCGTAATAAAATTTTTTAGGGTAGGAAAAACTGACATTATGTGACATCTGTTGGTGGGTCCACCACTTTTTTCTAATCCCCCCACCTAAAAATCTGACCTGGCTATGGGCCTGCTACAGCTGTGCAGATTGATCTTGTCTGCGATTAATAACAGATTTGATTTGTCAAATACCTTAAACATTTCCTGGAAGGCCTCCTCGATGTCGAGTTTTTCCGGAAGCTTATTCAAAATGCTCTCTGCCAGCTCGTAGACAATCTCATCGCTGGTCTTACCACTCCCTCCGGATGCCATCCTTGGCTGTACCTCCAGGATGGTGTTCACGAGAGTCTGAGTCTCTTGTCGCTGCAGTTCAAGAGAGTATGTATATTTGTTTAACATTCATTGAAAGGCCCTTCTGAATATTCATAAGTTACATTACCATACTGGCTTAGCCTCTGTGATGCTAATAAAAGTAACAAAACCCCTTGTGAGCACAAAAGGGGGACAATACTACATGTTAAAATCAGTGTTAAGCATTTTGAGCTGGTTTTCCAAATTTATGACCTACATGGAAAATACACATGTCCTTTTCCAAACTCGCCCAGTAAACGTGATGTAAACATTACAGCAGATAAACTTAATTTTGTTGGTAGCTGTACCAGAATTGCATTGTGATATTTACAATGCAACTTTGTTGTTGGCATCCATGATTTACTCTGTAAGTTCACAGAATGAAGATGGTGTTTGGTTACTGTCCCCACTGATATGGGTAAGACTTCATAACAGTGTTTGACTATCCGTCAGAGAGTTCAGGCCTCGTGGACAAGCTAAAACATTTTCACTTCAATTGAGTCACTTTTTAAGTTGAAGAACAGATGAAAATGTATCTTTGCATATTAAGAAGCTGACACTCCACTGCATACTAGTTTGACACACAGATTACAAACATACCTAGTATGTCAATAGTGCCTAAAGAACAAATCAATTGTTACTAGCTGCCTGTCCCTCTATCGACTTAAATGTTTTTAAGTGACAGACAAAAAAAAAATAAAAAGTTTGAGATCTGGTTTCTCTGTGCAAGCGGGACGTTTCCTTCAGATGCATAAACATGTACGACATTGCTCCATATTCTGTGTCAAGTAAATGCAATGTTTAAGCAGACAAAAGAACATTATGCTATGCTTTCATAACCCATTATGTTAAGAAGCTCTAAATCCTCAGTTGCCAAGCAAGAATCAATTAGAGATTACCAGGAATTCTTGTACCATCATACGCCTTCAGAAAGTCGCTTGGGAACATTGACCTCAGCTGTATGCAGCTGGTAAATACACACAAGGCTGCACTCTAAATATTCTGCAACATGTGCAGGCACTACTAAACAAACTAGTTATCTCTGCTCACATCCATAAGACCATGTTTGATTTATCAACTTGATGGTAGCTGGAGTTTGGTGAGGGCGCCCTACCTGGAATGTAATGTTGGCATTGTTGTGCATAGCAAAGATCTCCGGTTCATCGATGATGGGTAGATTCTCGATGTACTGCCTATACTCAGCCAGGGTGTCCATGTCAGGACAATAGTATATACCTTGATAGGGAAAAGCGGTAACGATCGACTGTCAGTAAATTAAATTACATTGAAAAGGAAAATGTTACATCAATGTCTGCTGAAATGAAATGTTTCATTGAAGCACATCCATGCCATCAGGGAACTAGTCCATTTTCTTTCTGTATTTCCCTTTATTTTTTCCATTCCTATTGTTTTACCAACCAGATTATTGTACATCTACAAGGTATGATTAATAGCAATTTAAACTGTTAAATTAAATTAGAGAGGGTCATTCCCACATGTCTTCCAGTATACCCATGAACACAAAAATAAGTTGAATTAAGATGTTTCTTATTTTCCTTTCTTTTACTGTTTTAGTGTTGTAATTATCATCTCTGCATATTCCTTAACTCAACAGAGCTTCCATTCGTAGAATTCCCACAATTGCCCTGACATCAAATAAGGAATCAAAAGGTCGGCAGCTGGGATTTTGGTCTGCCCTGTGATCACGAACCATGGTAGAATGGTCAAAGGTCCATGGCTATGTTTATCTGACGGTTACATACGACTGTAATGGGTCTGATGACATCATAATGACACCATTTTGTTTTTTTAGCCATTCTCTGCTTTCATTACCTGAGTCTGAGTACTTGTAGTCTTCCTCCAGAGTATTTGGGGAAAAGAACCTCCTGAGGATGGTACGGAGACACCTCTGGTCCCACGCGTCAGTCACACGACCACCGTAGGTAATCTTGAAAGGAAATTTGTACATATTGTCACAAACAGTGAGAGAGACGGATTAATGCAGGTCATACAAAATTTTCATTGAAACTTCTTTTTAGAAACTGGAGACTTTCAGACAGGGTTGACCTAGCACCATAAGTGAGGATACATGACAAAAGATGATGCATTTGCTGGCTTGATGGGTGGGAGGGTGGTGGTGGTAGGAACTTGGTACGGTTGCACAATCTACACTCTATGATAGGGGTGGCCATTTCAGAACTTCTCTGGATGGCTATTCTAAAGAGCATACACCAATTAAACAGTTTTCAAATCAGTAATCAGGGTTAAAAATCTCTCAAACACTTATCTCACTAA
The DNA here is from genome assembly GCA_021234535.1 of Stichopus chloronotus. NCBI lineage: Eukaryota > Metazoa > Echinodermata > Holothuroidea > Aspidochirotida > Stichopodidae > Stichopus > Stichopus chloronotus. The sequence goes on along the minus strand of CM037835.1, from coordinate 32,177,513 downwards.
ACTTTTTCCCAGAAGAGATCATCCAAAATGGAGCAAAATTTTGACCATATATGTTGAAAACATCTTTGAGAATTTTGAAACATTTTTGTCTTGGTCAATGTTAGATATGAGCTCAACAATAGCTAACTGAATTACAAAGACTTAAAGAAGGTTCTTCTAACTGACTTTCGATTGCAATCAAACAATCCTTACTTTTGCCTCACTTGCACACACTTTGGCCATTTAACAAACACCTCCCTCTACGGACTCCAGCGAGGGATGATACGTCTGACACAAAAACAAAGAGATAAAATTACTGACCTCTCCTGTGATGTAGATCAGGGCATCCCAGGGAATCTCACCGTCCGAGAGAAACATCTTGAGATTCTCCAGAGCGCATTCCCTGTCACTGTCATTGAATTCATACTAAACAAAAAAAGAGAAAGATAAGAAACCAAATGTTTCTTTGCAATTGAAAAAAAAAAACAAAAGGGGGAAGCAAAACTGTAGTAGACACAGACTGAGAGTAAATGTACAGTGTAATGATCAGGCATAAATATTAATTGATTTCAGAGAGATATACAGAGATTTTAGTGATGAAACAAAATTCCAGAATCTGGTACTTTGGCCATGCTACAAACATGGCGCAAAAATGAGTGTATTCTAAATAGTGCAACTGAATTGCAGTTCAGATGTGACCTCTTGCTACAAACGGTCCTGCAACCATCTAGCTCTGGACCGCATGGACCCCTCTGGATGAACCGAATTACCGATATGATGGCCTTTGGCCACTACTTTGAAGGGGTAGTACACTATGCTGTGAAGGCTTTAGTTTTAAACTGCATAGATTAACGACGTTAAAAAGATTGACAAGGAGCAGTTGTTCTAGATCATTCAAATTGTCTGATATTTTCAATACTGGTGAGTGGGAAAGGGGGTGGCGGAGGAATGGAGCATACAGCACATACTAAGACAGTTATTTCTTACGTGTTCCTATCTGTCCTTCACAGAGGTTCACAGCTTACCTTGATGTTCCATCCGAGAGGACCAAACTTCTTTCTCTCCTGAATGATGGCATGGAATAGACAGATGCCAAAGTTGAGCTTCCTCCACTGCACACCAAGAACTGAATGAATTGAGAAAAAAAAAAAGACTAAGAACATCCAAAGCATTTACCTATTGCTGTTATCCACAGTTTTGACCCTTTGACTTTAATGACACTCTAAAAGCCCCCGTGCGTAGAAGGGGACAATTTTTTAAAAAATGTTTTTATCAAACTTTGAGAAGGTATGTTTATCCCAGTGACTATCAACCATGGGAACGATGCGTTAGATTAGAGATATGCGACTGTGTACATAGGCATTGAATGACCACACAGAGGGGCCTAACAGCACGGATGCATTTTACGAGGCTGCAGTGCTAACAATGCCAACCTAGGGTATATAGAAGTGCAAATCAGATACTTCTGTCCACCATAAAACCACTTACTGTGTTCCTCAAATGCTTCTGGTGTGATCTCTGAGAAAGCTCTCCTAACGTTAGCCCTGAGACCCTTCGGAGGTTCATTGGTCACTTTCACGCTGTTCTGGAGGACGGAGACGGGAAATTTTGTGGTCGGCATGGAGCTGAGAAAGAGGCGGAAATCTTCGTGGATCTCGGCTCCGGGTTCTCCCATGGCTTTGATCTTCTCCTCCATCGCCAACATCCAAGATGCAGCGAGATGGCAGTTCTGATGCAGTAGGGAGGTAAAAAGGATTACGTTTTTGTTTTTTTACCTCCGACAGATATCGACATCAACCGCTGGTTAATAGAGCCAGTCAAAAAGTGCAAACAAAAAAACCACAGGAAACTTGGAAAGGTTCACTGGCATTGATGAGAAAATCAACTCGAAATTAAAGATGAGGTATAAATTGCGATATTGAAGGTCATCAAGCTTGGCTGTGAAATAAGCTGAATTCTTAGTTATTGTCATTTTCAGTTAAGACTCTCAGATTATTTGTGAGTAGGTAGAGAAGAATCCTTTACCAACCATATTTTAATGCTTTATGTCTTTATTCTCAGGGTCTGACAATAGTCTGCAAATTACAGATCAACAGGGAATAAGCATTTATGAACTCCTGTCAAAATGTGAAGTCAATACAGTAATCCTATAAGGAAGGAGGACAGAGAGTTTACATGCTATTTTGTGCACTTTCTTTACGCAAAGTTTAAAGATTCCCATGACAACACAAAACCCAGAGCAGATTCAAATTTTGTCCCACCTTCAGAAAAATGAGATGATATCCACATTTTTGGTCAATTCTCTTACAATAATGTTTGGATGAATTTAAACCATTTTAATTCATATTTTTGTGCAAGATGCAAGTTAATGGCTCATCTAAAAGGAACAGAGCAAAGAGAAGAATAGTTTATCTTCCATCTGAGATTGTTTTCACCTCTTATTCATTACACACAAGAGCAGACAACTGATCTATGTCAAGGAAGGATACACAAAACAAAAGGTAAAAGTTAAAGAAAATAACCTGTTTGCTGGAAAAAATGCTTCTGCACACAATGCGATGCTTAAAAAATATAAGAGGAAGCATATGAAAGGCTAATTATGGTTAGAGTTATCACACGAAACATACCTGAAGGAAAACCCAATCTCCACTTTCCACAGCGGCGTCCATCAACTTCTCTGCCACTGGTCCTTGACCCTGACCAAGAGATATCGCTTGGATGCGGTCTAGGTACCCACGCTCCCTTGCAAATCTCTGGAAGGCACCCATTGGGTCAGAGCCTGTACTGAGCACGAAGACCAGGGGTGTAGAGGGGGTCATGTCGCTGTATAGGGTCGCTAGGTCTACAGGAGGGCTCTCCACGAACTGCTTGCCAAGATTTTCACTCACAAAGTCTGTCATGGCAAACACCACCTGGAGTGCAAACAATGAAGTAGACATAAGTCAGTTTTACTTTTGCAGTTCTACGTTGTGGCTGACAAATATTTGTGTGTCTTAGAGCTAATTGTATAATATTTTCAGCTGACTTATGAAGTGGTTAAAATATGCCTTCAGTCTGACTTGATGAGTCAAAGTGTTTGAGCTTTGCTTAAAAGATCTGGATCATTTTACCCACTTTTATCTGGGGTCACCAGAGAAAATTACTCAATCTTCCTCAGTTTGTCTTACTAGTACATTGTATGTAGGTATGCATGTTTTCATTAATTACATACTGGCTGAAAATGACGGATATTGACAAAACCTGCACACACCTTTTCCTCCAAGAAGCACTTCACGAGCATCAATTTTTGGAAACTGCTGAGCCGTTCATTCCAGTGGCCTTTGACCTTTCCATCATCTTCGGGGGTTGCTGGGTCTTCTCCTTCCTGGAGTGGGTCCGGCGATTTGTACGGTGGCGGATCCGGACCATAACCATCCCACGATTCAGGATTGGGACGCACCTGTTTTTAAAATGGATGATACGTAATTTTTAATCAATAGAATTCAAACATTTGCTTCAGTAGTATTTGACTGTCTGATTATTGAGATTTCAAAAGATTAATTCAATAGGATTCCAGCATTTGATCAGTGGACGTAAGTCAGTTTTACATTTGCAGTTCTATCAGTGGAATTTGACCATTTGATTCAAATCAATTCCATCGCTTGATTATAGGATTCAACTGTCTGATTAAAAAGGGTTTGACCACTTGGGAAAAGACCACTTGCACAAGACTTCACAATAACACAGTGAGGGGCCCTCCTTCAGGCAGTGCGAGAAAAAGCATGGAAATTCGAGGTTTCCCGGCCCTGGAATTTATAAGCCACTAAACTTACCCTCACACATGTATGTCAATTGGGCCTCTAGCTCTGTGCATTCTACTCCAGAGCCATACTGTGTATCATGAATGTGCACGTTTGCACATGTGGTGTCTCTGTCATTTGATCTACAAGCACCAATGCGTAGCCAACATGTACCACTCATTTGTTTGCTCAAGGAGGGCGCCGTTGTTTGTTCTTATATGACGTCAATGCAAAAGGTCTATCGACCATTCGATTCAATAGGATTCAACCATTTGGTAAGTGGGGTTCCACTGTACGACTCAATAGGATTCAACCATTTGGCAAGTGGGATTCCACTATTTGAGAGGCAGGATTTGACCATTAATTAAATAAGATTTTGAAACATTAGTCACTTGCATTCAATTGTTTCTTTTAATAGAATTCCACAGTTTGATAGTTTGATTCAACAGCAATAACCCATTTGTTTGAACATTATTTGGCTGTTTCTTGGAATAGGATTTGATCCTTCAATTCTATAGAATTTGACCATTTAATTTAGTAAGATTCCATATCCACTAATTAGATCACTGTCCAAGATAAACTTCCTGAGTTTGCCATGATAGGCTTGTCCTGAATACTGTGAAATCAAGATTTAGCACAGTTTAAGTGGCTCTTACTACTTCAAACAAATATAAAAGTACTTGGGAATGCCCTCTTTGAAACTGAATATGAACTCACTTTGAGCTTTAACAGTGACATTAGTACCAATTCCAGCAAATTAAATTTTTTTTTTGTCCCCTTAAAAGATTTTACTCTCACCTCAAGCCTACCAATTTTGGCATGGATTGGAGTAGCTGTCAAATCTCTTGAGATTCCTATGAACGCCGGTACAGTGTCACCAAGATCATAAGCAATATTCCACACCTGGTCGGTCAGCCAGGGTGCAGCTGGCTTGGTTGGTCGCTCCTAAGGGGAGGAGAGAAAAAGAAACTGAGGTATGAAGTGATGCTGCCATATGAAAGGATGAAAAAAATAACAGCTTAAACAAAAAAAGAAATAAGAAAGAAAGAAAAGAAGGCAATAGGTTGAGAGGATGTACACAAAATTGATCAGTTACTGAAAAAAACCACTGGGAGTAGCTCCAACAAAGTTAGCAACTTTGATCTGAGGATGAAAGATAATTCTTTACAAATACATCAAATGTTAGATGTAAGACGCATCAGGGAACAAAATATGGCAGAATGGATTGAGCGGGGGCAAGTCGGGAATGGGGCAAATGGCAATTTGGGTGATGCTTACCAGGTAAACAAATCCTATGCACGGTAGATGAGAGTGTAGTTGCGTTTAGAAGGGGGATATTAAAAGTGAGATCAACCACATGAAACACGAGGATAGAGGCAACCTGCTGCAGAGCATTTGAATTCATGGCCAATGTACATGGCCAATGTACAGATCTGCTGCTAACAGCACATAGGTTATAGAATTCATGCAGTGGTCTGCTGAATACAGCATACAAATGCCCACCAAGAGATATAGATTGGCTGTTTCCAGTGGGTAGATCTCAAGGTTCATGTAGAGATGGCGCTGTTAATAATGCATATGTTATGAGGTTCATGTACATATCTGCAATGTGAATCACTGACATATTGCAAGATACGGAGAGAAGAAAATGACCGGTTAAAAATAGGTACATTTCATGGCTAGAAAACCCTCGGAAGGATGCGCCTTCCACGATGGCAACAAATAAACCATTCAGGAAACTGTCATCTGAAATTACCTTATCTATGCCAGCGGCGCCTCTCAGGAAAAAGTTCCACTCTGTGACCGAAATCTGCTCAGCCTGCCTCATGATATCAGCACACAGCATGAACGAAAACACCAGCTTGTGGACCTCGAAAAGACCCCTGTGTTGCAAAATGTGATCGACAAAATACGTTTATTGATGTCTACTTTCCAAATAGAATAATGACTCTGAATGAGAGAGGTAGGTAGTTATGGAAACATTTGTTCAATCCCATCTGATCATTTCTTACGAATAAACAAAGCAGCGGTTAGCATTAAATCCACACATTCTCATTTCTGATATCTTGCATTTACATTCAGATTATGTTGCTTATTAATGAACATTAGGTCATCAGATAATGACTTCCATTAACATAACAAAAGCTTCTAAAAGCGATGCAAGATGCAAGGAAGAGGTAACCTTCTTTTGCTGTAGTAGGATATTTCCAATGGACTAATGTATGTTATGTGGAGCTAAAGAACAGTGTGTCACTATTTATGCACAGACACTACGAAAATATATGATAAACGCACTTAGGTGCCGGTCATTTGAGATTAATGTGATCTTGCAAACATTGTAAAATGACTTCATCATATTCACTGTGAGAGAGAACAGACAAAGAGACATTACCTGGAGACATTGGTATAAACAGCAATAGTTGTTTGTTTCAGCAGAATCTGAAGCCTTTCATCAAGGTCATCGCATTTTTCACTGCTTTCGATACACTGGTTGAAAAGCTGAATAAAATCAATGACGAAAACATTTCCAATGTCACAGGAGCTTGAAAATTTAACACTGACCTCACAAATGAGATCATCAATATTGCTTTTGTCAATGCAAGTGCTACTGACAGTTCATCATCACTAGCACTATCTATCATCACTACTAATATCATCACCATCAGTAGAAGTCAACAACACCAGGATCACCAAACCACTATCAACAACGATGTTAACACCATCACGAGGCAATCATCATTTGCACTGTCACATGACCAGTACCATCAACACCAGCATTACCAACACCAGTAGCGGCCTACCATCGCCGGTGCCAATCTTCATCCCCACCGTCCCACCGGCGCCATTTCAAGTATTTCATCTCATGTCGAATCTGCCAGTGGCGGTAATACTCACATTCTTGAAGTACTTGAGTGAATACTGGTACATTGGGTCTATTTCGGCCAGGGATGCCACCACGAAGTACATGACGGAGCCTCTGGTGGCCACGATGCGGTACTTCTCTCTCGCTACGGTGATCTTCTCCTCGGTGGTCTCTGCCTCTTTTAGACGTTTCGTGATGACACCAGAGGTGACCTAAAACATGCAGAGATAGAAATGACAGAGAATAACATCCAAACCCCCAAACAGACACTTTCATAATGTAATTAAGCCAATATTAAACTGTAACTGCTTACTCATTTTCACACAGGAGCAAAGCAGTGAATGCAAGAATATATTAATGCGACGGAGCAAAGGCACTACCGAATGATGGTTCACCAATTTTCAAAGAGATTGATCTGATAAATCACACAACTTATCAAAACAAGAAACTTAAATTCAGGAAAAAGTTAAAATTTCACTGCTAAGCAGTTTGTTACATCCTGAGAGAGAGACTCTGGAATGAAGATGATGTTATTTACCTTAGACTCGTTGAGTGTGTTGATCAGTTCCTCGTTGTCCAGGATGTTACCCTCAGATTCAAAGAGCAGTTTCAGGATCCTGTCCTCGATGGCATTCAGCTGGTTCTTGTCAGCGTTGATTCTCACGATCAGCTGGTTTCTCTGCTCCTCCAAGTCTGGTCTCTCCAACCTCACGACAGTCGCTACGGAAACAACGCAGACCACGCATTTCAATATTTCGTCAGGAGTGACAAGCTACCTTATGCTATGTCAGCAAATATTCAGCCGATTTTGACATGGTCCCACAGATGTTCAACAGTGTTCTAGCCAAGCGGAAGAACTGACGGCTGACTGTGGCTGGCATTGACGCTTCCGCTCCCGGCATGAACAGCAAATTGCAACACTAAGGTTCAGTACTTGGAAAATCGGCACAATATTTGAAGAATGAATATCAGCACTAATATATGAAAACTGGCATGATATTCAGAGAATGCTAAAAAAACTGCAGGTTCAATTGTAAAATTTTGTTTAGAGTATTCAAACTTGTGATATGACGAAAAATAGCTGCCACTCAAAATCCTCTAGCTAGAACTCTGGATGTTCATTTATTCCTTCTTGGGACAACAAACCCGTACCCTGAAGTACGGCTGCCTTATTTCATAATGTATCATGCACAAAAAGTGTTGTGAGAAAACATGTCTACATATAAAGATACAGTTCACAGAAAACTTAGGGGCAGCTGACAAGATTATAGGTTGGATAGGAGAAAAACATCAAATGAGTAAAACTTATCGAGCGGAGCTTAAGTTCGATTTTCCAAGTACTGAACTTTATGGACACAGTAGAATTTTTAACCTAGATTAAAACAGTAGAATTTTTACTCCACATGAGTCCAAGGACTTTCTTGAGAAACTATCAACAGAGCTTGAATGGACATTTCTCACCTCAGTAGCTGGTCTTCCAATCCAGATTTGGTAACGGTAAAGTTGATGATTGTAACTTTGATGCAGACCTCTGGAAGGTAATGAGGGTTGGCCATCTTGGTGGTCATGTAGAAACGGAAATTCTTGTCGTAGTCAATGTCGCTGTCTCCCAATCGTATCAGCAGCCTTCCACCCTTTGATTGACGAAAACGTTGTCAGTATGTTAAGAGCAAGTTGAATTTACAAGGCCAATGGGACTATAGAAAAGCTTATGCAATATAGTCAGAAAATGAAAATTTCAAGCATTCGATTGAAAAGAAAAATCACTTAATATTAACAATATGCATCATAAATCTCTTTAGGCAGTGAATGTTGATCAACTTCATCTACTAAAAAGTTATATCTTTACTTTTAAGCAGCTATGATCTAGACTCTTCCTAAATCAAATAAAAAAGTGTAAGTACATGAAAGTGGCAACTATCACTTTGATTTTTACCTGTTGGAAGGTCTGTTTGAGAAGAATTGGTTCAAGTGCTGGATCCAAAGTCTCTGCTACTTCCTCCAGGAGAACAGGCAGTCCCACCCTGATAGCGTTCTCCAAAGTACGCAAGAAATTAGCATCTGTTAACTTGATGATCTTCAACCCATTCCTGGTTTCCTTATTTCTGACCCACCTGTTTGCCTAACGACCAAAGGGAAGAAAGTCAAAAGCACTAACAAACATTGAAAAAGTAACCACAGACAAGCTGTCTTCTGGTTTGAAAATGACGCACAGTACCAATGGTGAATAAGTCTCTCATAGTCTATGTGAACAAGAATTCCCTGAAAGTCACTATCAACCACTAGTTCAAGAGCGAGAGCTGTTTACTCATTTTTGATGTTTCCCCCAGCCTTTGCTCACTGTCCAGTTTGAAAAAGGGTCATTTACGACAAATTCCATTCCCAGGCAACTTGATGGGAATTGCAAGTAAATGACATTCCACAGCCTCAACTCAGAAAAAAGAGAGCATGTTTTCGTTCAGACACTTCATCATTTTAACACATATCAGTGGGACAGTTTGAAGAGCAACTGATTTCCAAATAAAACCAAACTGGTGAATCCAGTTGAAAAGTGTTGGTAAGAAAATGGCTGAAAGCCAAGAGCAGCGTGCAGATGTGTACACAATGGATTACACCTTCTACGTGAGATAATGAACTTTAGGGCTGATTTGGATATAACTATTCCCATTTTGGGTTTTAATGACTCAATGACAAAGCAATTCCTTGAGAGAATGTTTAATCACAAGACACCTACCTGGTCCTGGGGGTCAATCATGAGAGGCCACCGTCTGCCTCTCGTTACCAGGATGGCATTCTCTGTAGAGACGGTGTCCCTTGGTAACCCATCTGCATTCCACTGTCTGATCTCAAAGGGATCGCCCAATATGTTGATCAGACTGAGGTTATCCGTGACTGGTATTTCCAGTTCTTTGCACCTCTCCGTCCAGCTGTCCACCAGAACCTGGCGGTAGGAACTGGTGAATGCTCCAAAGTAAGCCACACACGCTGCGGCGACGAAGACGTTCCCTACGACGTTACCGATCTCTTTCTCAAATTCCTGCAGAGGAGAGAGAGAGAGACAGGCATGAAACAGCATACCAATTGAAAAGCTTGTTTGTATGAAGTACACACCTACCTTAGAAAAGGGGTTTACATTAAACAAGGTAACTGATAGACACTGAAAGCAAACCGTTTACAGATTAGATTTGGCATGGTAGTACAGTACATTATATACAAGTATATCCCACCAGGCAGTGTTGGATGCTACTGAACATAAATTAGTATGCTGAGTATAAACCAAAACATACACATATACATTCATTTCAATTGAAGATTCATCAGAATATGTTGAAAGGCAGTGCACAGAATCAGTAAACATTTGCAATGCATTATGGGATATTTGATTTTTCATTTATACAATCCAACAGGCTTTAGTCCAGAATACTTGCAATGCTTTCACCAAACATCCAGCAACAGAGCAATTATCAATACTACCAACACGTATATTAAGGCTAAAAGATTGTCTTCAATAACTGCTGAAAAACTTGCCAACATATGTCTCAGGCATCTCACAAAATTGCCAGTTGGTAGCCAAAGATTGCTTTACCAATTGTCCAAAACATTCTCAGATCCGTTTACCTTCAACCTTTGAGATTAAAGTGGTGACTGTAAACAAATTTGAGCCAATGACCTTACAACTTTCAGCAGGATGATCCCTAAACTGGGGTTTTGCAGACAGTCGTGGATGGTGATCTTTATTAGTCAATTGTCCGTACAATGTTTTTTTTATTTTGCTATTCACTGTCCTTGTGTGTTTTCTCATCTCTTCAAATCAAATAAAGTCCCATGTATCTAATTTACTATTTGCTACCCTGAATGCTTCCTTCCCATCTGTTCTCTTCATCTGTGGATTTGTTCCTCTTTCTCAACATTTAACATTAGACCTAACTTTCATCCACCATCACTGTCAACCTACCTTGACTGCTTTCTTCCCATCTGGTCTGTTCGTCTCCCAGAGCGGTCGTCAGCTTCCCCGCTCTCTTCAGTCTGGCAGCTGTCTGGGCCATGTTCTTGGCAAGGGTCTCCTTCTCATTCACGCTACTGTCATACTGGCCCTGGAGCTCAGCGATCTGTGCCTCCACAGCAGCTAATTTAGACTGCTTCTCCTGGAGTACTGCCATGACCTGCCCCAGCTCAGCTTCTGCAGCTGCTAGTCTGAGAAGAGGCGAAAAAAAAACCCCACAAAACTTGATACAAGATGTTGGGAATGTTTTCCTCTTAGGATATGGTTGATTTAGGATCCTAAAAGTTTATAACCATCACATACAAAATTGGTTCCTTTTGTTATAGTAACATATTGTTATCAACTTTTCCTCCAATAGAGGAATTGCTTAGTTTCAAGTCAAAGAAATGCTTTTTCCAGATCTATCATTTTTAAAAGGAAATACTACATGCAGAATGCACCAAGAATACATGCAGAATTGCATAGGAGAGCTTTAGTCACTGTTTAAATATTCAGTCTCAAACATACAAAGCAACTGCAATAGCTTCATTTCCTCAAAACATTACAGATAAAATGAGCTATGGGGGATGCATAGTTTTGAAAGTTTCAGTAAACAAATTACTTTTGAGCAACAGGTAACTGAATTTCAATCTAAGAGAAACTTCTTGAACAAAAGGCTACCATACTACCTTATTTTGAGTAATCATTCACTGTGTGTCCAAAAATATGGTTTTAGGATAACTCATAGAAGATGATACAATACCAGCCAGTTACATTCATGTTGTGAGATTCACAGCACTGTCAATAATAAGTTTAATATCACGTACGTACGTATCATGAACTTCAACTATACGTTGTACGATGAGCGGTTAGGTAATTGCCTGCCATTATGATTTAAGGCATGAACTTTGTAAACCTTATCAGAAACAGAGAATTCAAATTACCTTCCCAAACATCAAGGGGAAAGTTTATTTACAAGAGATGACCAGAGCTGACTCAGTGCACAATTTGGAATATCCTTCACAGGGTCCACGTGTGAAAAAAAAAAGAGGGAAAGAAAAGCAAAACCAAGCAAAAATTTAACAACTTTTTCAAACATCAAAAAGGTACTTACTTCTTCTTTTTTGGTTCCACAGTTCGGAAAACCTTAGCATAGAGATCCATTGCTCGGACCCACATACACATGGACTTGCAGGCCTGTCAAAAAAAATAAAGTTAAAAGAAAAAAGAATGAAAATGAAGTTAAAAAAAAATTAAAGATGTACAAGGATAGAACTTAATTTGTAACAATTCCAGTGACCAGCTGTGTTACTTTTCGCATAACAGGCAACCAACAACTGGAGCACAGATTCAAGACTATTGGGAGACTAAGTTGTTTTTTGAGAAGAAAATCTTAGGGAGAGAGCCCAAGAAAGCTTAGGAATGTCTCACAATACACATTAGGGATAAACAACAGAATGGCTAGTACACAGCAGTGTACAAACCATTAAAACAGAGGAAAGCGTTTTTTCCATCCTAATTGCATATTTTTTCTCTTTTATTTAAAACAAGAGGTCTTTCATTTTAGATTTATGGTCAAAAAGTACAAAGGATGATATTTTTCCTAATAGGAATCAAAACAATGAAATTTGATTGCTTTTAAATCAATTCCCTTTTGTCTCTCTGGGTTATTGAAATCTTCTACCTATCAGATGGTGAATTAGAGCAATGGTTGGAAGGTGGCACCACAAGAAACTGTATGCACTACTGACTCATTGCAAAGAATAACTTCTGTCTCAATTATTGAAACTGACATAAGCTATCCATAATTCCAATCAACGACATACCTTGGAGGTCTTCTCGACAATTTCCGGCACGAATTTTGGGTTTTCGATGTACTTCTTAAGTTTCTTCAGAGTCGAATCTGGGATCTTTTCTTTGTCGTAATCCAACAACCTCTTCAAAAACTGGGGATCACCGAGTAGCGCCTTGGCACTCTGCCAGTCGGTCCTGAGAGGAAAAGAAACATACAGAGAATGATGTTGACCTGATCAAATGAAGGCGAGATTTAAGGAACGATAGAATATTTAGTAGTGATACAACCCATCAAATCTTGCCTCAAAAGGCTCTGTGTCATATTCCATGTTGCCCCCCCCCAACTTATTTTTGAATGATCCAATAAACAGGCAAAGTAAAAAGGATTTGGAACATCTAGCACTTGTTTCCTATAAATCTACTGAGACATAAAGTGACCACAAGTGATCAAATAGATGAACTGGCCAAGAAGTGATAATCTCTGGGGTATAGTTATGGCTTGACTGTTTCAATTAATTTTTGTGCTAAACCAATGAGATGGAGGTAAGAAGATGGGAAGGCAAGATGACAACTTGGACTTACTAAAAGCATCAAAATATCCGGCACAATGCAAGCATTGAGGAAAGCAGTGTTCAAATGGTTTGGATGTTTTCGAAGTCCACTGACAATCATTCATAAAGTGAAGGTAGCGACCGTAAAAGACCAGAGAGGAAGATGAAGAGAATCAGAGAGGACAACTCATCACTTTATGTTTAAATGTTACTTCGTGACTCACTTCTCGTTTAGTAAGATGCAAATGGTCTCCATGACAGTGAGTACCATGTCAGGTGGTTTCAAGAAGACCTTTATTTCAGCGATGTCATTCTTGTCGAGGGCGTCCAGTGCCTTGTTCGCCGATTCCAGGGCGGGCAAGGCCTCGTCCAGATCCCTCTGGGCATCATCTGCGATGGCCTGGGTCTCCTCCGCCTTGACTTTAGCTGAAGCCTCGTCCTCCAGGACGACTTTTCTGACCTGCACCACAGAATGAACAGTAAGTCAAGAGGTCAACATTAAAGATTGATAAATGAGGATGTTTATGAACGAGTTACAGCCAAAAGTTTAAAAGCCTGGTCTTATTGTATCACAAGTCAATGATGAACACGTGCATTCTTCCGATACATCCACCGGGAAGAAGATATACTGTACATCAATCTGTCAACAAGGCCAGGGGGTGGGGATGTAATACGAATCAATCTGTCAATACGGCTCAGGGAGAGGGGATACACAGTAACAGATCTGTCAATAGAGCCAGAGAGGGGATATACTATACATCAATCTGTCAATAAGATCCAAGGGAAGGGATATCTGCCAATAAGGCCAGAGAGAAAAATATACTGAATATCAATTTGTCAATAACTGGGAGAAGGGATATACTGTATACCAATAAGTCTTGAGATGGGGATACACTGTACATCAATCTGTCAATAAGGTCAGGGAGAGGGTATTCAATGTACATTACTTTTTCGACAAGCAGTGGTTGCACCAAGGGGGGCATGGAGAGACATTTCCCCCAGTCAAAACCTTTGTCCCCCCAGCCAGATGGACTACAGAGGCCTCACAGATACATTTATAAATGCACACAGAGTGCACCTTTCTGTTTATAGAAGTCATGAAACTTACTTTTTCTCCTACAGATATGCTAAAACCTCAGAACTCAATTTTACACTGCACACAGAATTTTCCCCCCTCCCCATAAGTTTATTTTTTTCCTCAATTTGACCCCCAACTCTACAATCCTGGTGCTACCACTGTCAGCAAACCTGTGGCTCTTGGGTATATCATACATCAATTTGCACAAAATATCGGGAAAGGGAATATATCAATCTGCCAGTAAGGTCGAAGACAGGGGATACCCCGTGCATCTAATCTGTCGACAAGGCCAGCATTCACACCAAACTGAATCATCACATTGCAAACCAGATTTCACCTGATCTGCTTTCTCCTGGTCTACGGCTAATTTCTCCATCAACACCTCGGTGTCTGCTGATTTCTTCTTCAGTTCTGGTTCCAGAGCTGTCAACTCTACTTCCATATCTGCCACCAGTGTATTCGTCTCCAGCAACTTATTCAGACCATTCTTGACGCGATCTCTCGCATTCACCAGTTGCCTGGGAAAGAGTTCACATTGATAAAACTGTCTCATTAGAACGAGGAAATACCAGAGAAAGCTAAGAAGGCTGTGAGGACTGAGCATGTGAGCAATGTAAAATAGGTGAGACACTTTCGGGCTGAAAATGTTAGATTATTTGCTACTACTATGTAAATAAGTAACAGATCTAATTAACAACATTAACAAAAAAGTAAAGACATAAAAAATTAAATGCTGAGACTTGACTAATGGAATCTCCCATCTCTGAAATGTCACATACCTAGGTTTTATCATTTCTTGCCGGTCAACCTTGGAAGAAGAAGAAGGGCATCTGAGGTCACTGATTTTTACTTTACTGGATTTAAATTAGATAGGGCTCCTTAGCACATTCGCATAATTTGTTAGGGGAAAATATCAGGTGGGTGGGGTGGAGGCTGACATGATGTTCCTACAGGAAAATGTTATATATGTGCTTGTACAGTCGTGCAGGTGGTCATTGCGAAACCTACCAAATGTTTTTTGACATGGTAGTGATTACCTGCTAAGTTGCTTAGGATTATATCAACACATGAAAAAACCATCATCGGTTTATATGGACTTTTGCTTACTTTCTCTTTTCTGAGAGCATGGAGAGGTAAAGATTGATCAGCTCCAGGTAGCTGGTGGGTGTGGTGTAGTAACGCCTCCTCAGTTCCGCATAGAACTTGTCGGCCATCGTGCTGACGCTGGTGTGGATCTCGACGCACATTTCTGAAATCTTGATCTGCAAAACAATTACGACAAAATCAGTGAGAGAAAAACTGTAGGACAGATGGAAGGTAGGCTTTGACACTGGTGATGCAATAAATACTGTGACACTTAGGCAAAGATATTTGTTTTGGCGTAACCCTTTTTATTTATAGCAGGGGTGGCCGACCTGCGGCCTGAGAACCAAATGCTGTCCACAGAGAAACACCATGTGGCCTTCAGAGCCCTTTTTGAATAGAAATAAAAATTAGAGGGAGTAAATATAAATGAAAAACGAAAAAAATAGATGTGTTAGAAAAAAGCTTGTGATAGCCAATATGTTGGCAAACGTTTGCTTCTATCCATACCACTAGACTAGAGGACTATTCTACAGAGAAGGGCAATACAGGGGGGTGGACTTGCAACCTGTGCAGGCCAGACTGCCACAAAGTTTAAAGGCGGCAATGTAGTCGATTGATTAAAAGAGGCTGGTCACCCTGAATTTATAGAATAGGTTGATGGTATATCTTTGGCATGTTCCCATGTCTGAGACTTGCTTCTGACCTTATTGGAATCGATTCTTCTGTGAAACGACAGACTTACTCTCATTGCATCTTCTCCGAGGTCAATGTTCTCAAAGAAGTACTTTGAGACGGACAGCAGGGCCTCCTTGGGCCACTGGACGAACCAGTCGATGGTGCAGCAGTTGACCAGAGACGGGAACATCCTGCACCGGGCACGGAACGACTCCCCGACGGGGCTCATGCAGAGGACGATGTGGAGGTTCTTGCGAACCCGATTGATGAAGAAGTTGAAGATCTCATCTCGATTGCCCTCCGGGATGCCCGCCTCCTTCGCAGCGGGTCTGGTTCCGATGATCACCCTCTCGAACTCATCCGACTCGAACAAATTTGGCACTTCACCAGAGTTGAGGATGTTGTTGATGTCCTCTAGGAATTCTTCAACGACAATCTGCAAACAGAAATTTTGTGCGATGAGGCTTGAAACACAGAGTTCATCTTCAGTGGTTATGTTAAGATAAATGTCAGGAATGTCTACTTTACCACTTTAAATTGTAGACATCAGATGTTTCTAACTTAGCAATAGTGACACCACTTGCGATAAACTAGGTGATGAATTTTGGCCTACAGTAGTCTACAATGACTTACCACTGTAAGAAGAAACATAAACACCGGTACAGGTCGAATCTATTTGACGACAAAGTGGTTATTTTAAAAGAAAACAAAGATGAGGGAAAGATGATGACCATACAAAGCAATGAATTTCACTTGTTGTTTGGTGAATTTAATATTGACTGCACTTGGGTGAATAACTTTCCTCTTAACTAGCCTGACTGATAAGTTGCTACAAGTTGCTAAAAGTTGAAATTCCCAAAGTGGGATTTTCCTCATGGTTTGCATTGTCCACCCAGAGCATTCACAGGATATACAAATAAACAAAAAGTGTACATATAAATCTGTTGCGAGCTCCAGTAATCCTTGGTGAATCATATGCAGGCTAATAATTCAAGGACACGATCCAACGGTGAGCATTAAACATTGTTGATTCTCCACCATACCTGAGTATCTGTGAAGAGGAATACTGTATCCTGGTTGTCCACACCAGGCCATCATGTAGAGGCTCTTGAGGTCGTCGTGGAACGACGCATAGTTGTACCCCCTCGACAGTTCGATCTGGAAGCACTTGTATCCACAGATGTGGGACGCGAGCCTCGTGAGGGACTGCTTGCCAGTGCCACCGACACCCACCAGGAGGGCGTTGCCCCTCTCCTGACGGATGATACGAACGATCCTGACGAACGAATGGAGAGAGACGGATGATGAGGGAGTGCAGGTGACGCATCATTACCTCAGAGGGGGGGTGGTAATTTGTGAGAATGTACAGTACATGTCAAAATGATTTGCCACGAATGCGAACCTGTAGCTGGTTAATTAATATGGACAGGACTGGCCAATAGCATTGGCGTCAATAGAAACATACTTTTTTTCGGGACAATATTCTAATTAAACACATACGAAATTATTATAATAGATACA
The DNA here is from genome assembly GCA_021234535.1 of Stichopus chloronotus. NCBI lineage: Eukaryota > Metazoa > Echinodermata > Holothuroidea > Aspidochirotida > Stichopodidae > Stichopus > Stichopus chloronotus. Next base: position 32,160,205 of record CM037835.1, on the reverse strand, counting down.
TCTTCATGATTGATTACATACGATTTTTGACAAGTTTGTCATTGATATCATCTTCCAAAAGTTGAAATACACTATACTACTTCACCTAACCTTGGGTTAGTATCTTTAAATGTCAAACAAACAACAAAGTTCAGAAGGACTACTTAAATTTTGTGATAGACATGTCTTTAACTAATGACACCGTGACCAGTTTATTTTTGCAAATTTTATCAAAATGAACCAAAATTTGACAAACATCACTTATGAAAAGCTAGTAAATGGGGAATGTCCATCAATTGCCTTTTTTCTTTAGAAGGCCTACCCATTCACCTTCCCATATTGATATGTTTTGTCTCAATTTGGTATCTTACTGTTTACTATGACCTCAAAATGAGATGAAACTCAGTCTAAAAGAAACTGCATTTATTCTTACTTATGTCTTATCCAACAGTATCCTGTATGATGATAGCATCACTAACATACTGAAGACTGGCAGAGATCTGTCAATCAAGTCCAGAAGACCTTACCTTTACCCGACACCCACTGGAAGTAACTCATGGTATCTTGCGATGAGATCAATGATGATAAAACTCACCTCGAAACGTGCTGGACTGCATCGATGAAGAAGACCAGCTTCATCTCTTTGGAGGAACTTAGATTATAATCATCCAGGTACTGCAGAGAATAAAATAAATAATCAAAACAGCTCGGATCAATAAATGTAATGTGTTGCCATGGATACAGTACAAGAGGCAGGAGAGGGTTTCAAATATCATACTGGGAGAAAGTCTTTCCACGTTTCAAACTTGCATTTTGCCACTGATGGTCAAATCGGTGCTGGGGAAAGATCGTAATTTCTTGGTTTGATGAGTACCTGCTGTTTGTGACAGACAGGATGTGAAGTTCTTGAATAGAAGAAGACCGATCAGATCAAAACAGAAGCTTAATGTCATCTTACTGGTTACTCGATATCTACATCGACTGACTTTGAAATAAACGAAACTCACGTCCTGCAGAACGCTTTGCAGTTTCTCCATGTTGGTGATATCCTCATAAAACCTGTCGGCGGCATCGGCGCCCATCTTCATGAAATCTCCAAAGATGATCGGGGTTTTGCTGAAGAACTCGCCTTCCATCTGTTGACTGAAGTGCTTGCCTGCCATCTCTGCCAGCATTTCGTTGAAGTAGGTCTTGTCCTCATTGTTGATGAGTCTGTCGTGGAAGATCCTCTGGCACTCGTGACAGAAGAGACGGAAGATCGTGGACTGGTCTCGGACGACACCGGGGTCAGCCTGAAGGACGCCTGTAAACAAATGAAGGAAAACGTTAAAAGAAGGAGAAATCGTAAGGGTCACAAATTGAAACATGACCTACTATGCTTCAGTCTTTTTAAAAACATCAACTTATTTTACTTACATCTGCAAAGAAACAAGATCACTAAGGGTTACAGTAAGACCAATCATCAGCATGTAAGATAAAGCTTCACAAGTAACCCCACTGGTCATTAAGTACAGCAAACCTGCAAATTGCTGGTTGGATTTAAACTTCCTCATTTTTAGGCTGCAATTCTCTCCTGTACAGACAAAATACACATTGTGAGGCAGAAGAAGGGGAGGAGGCAGAGGAGGAGGAGGAGGGGAGGAGGAGGGGAGAGGGAGATGTAAGTGAAGCAAAATGGTGGGTACCTTGGACACATTTTGAGAGATCCCTGAGGTTAAAGACGTAATGGGACTTTGCGGGTGTCGGAAGTAGGTCTGTCTTCATCCTAGCATATATCTCTACGGCAGCGTCGACTATCGCAGACGAAGAGCCCTTCACATCTGGAGGAAACTCTTGAAGGAATCCATTGATGATTGACTGAAAAAATGCAAATGAAAAAAAAAAAAGATTGAAAATATTAACAGAAAGGATATCCTGGTTATTCAAGTCTATTTCACCTGAGGTGGAAGTAGGGGAAACAACCTTAAACACCATGATTTTGTACACTTGAAACACCATTGCCTTACCTACCTTTTACCTAACCTTTCTTAATACCTAACTTTACCTTAACTTACATACCTTATCACCGGGGCAAAGTTCATACATGTAGCTTTTTTTCCTCCACATAAATAAGTGAAAAGCATGTGCAAAAAGGTCTTGATGTAACCTTGAGGTAGTGTATCATATCAGCTGAAACTGCATACATACAAACAAACAACATTTTAAAATATCATTTGCGCATGTTTTAATTACTGGCAATAAGCACAGAATCAAACCATTACCATAAATGTACATACAGAGTTAACATTTGCACAGTAATCTCAAAATTCCATGCAAGACAAAACTTAAAATATATAAATACGATGTAATGTGCGATCATCCCATCCTTGGTCTTGATAGTAACCAAACCTTAATAGAAGCTCTGCATATACTGCTAAAGGAGTTGAAACTGCATAATATTCTGTGTAGGCACTGTTCCAAAAGAATCACAGACTGATCAAGACGCACATTTCAACATTTCATGATTCTGTGAAACATTTCGGATCACTCTTCGGGCAAAACAGCGAGGAGAACCACAGAGAAACAAAGAAGTGATATGTAACCAGGGCTCTGGCCATTTTTTTCCCCCTCAAACTGGGCAGATCAACTTTATTAGTGTCCATCATAATCGCTGTTGTGTTTCAGCAGATTCGATGATGGCATGGTGTATACTGACAGCGACGAATACCATAAATTTTAGCAGTGGCAGAAAAGACGTCAGCGAGGTTAAATTTAATTGGGAATGCAGTTTATTGATCTAGAGATCCCCCATCTGCACCTAGATTTCTCTTTGAAAGAAATGAGATCTTGCTTTTTTAGCATAAAATTCATTCCACTTGAACAAGATACGAGGGAAAAATCATCTCAAAACTATTGAGACTGAAAATTTCTTTTTACTAAAAATGCCTTGCTAACAAGGTACGAATCCTAAACTGCAAACACTTAATATTTCGAATTAGGAATGTTTAAATGCAAGTTACAGAGGACTGAAAATGTCATTTATGGGAATTCTAAGGAGTGAAGTTTGTCAAAAAAGTTTGGTATGCTCCACACCAATCATAATGGCACTACATTGTAGATGGTGAACAAGCCATTTCAAACTTTTTCATCCTCCAAAAAATCATTTGACCTTGGCATCTCTGTTTGTATTCAATAGCAACAGTTAAAACTAAGTGGTTCTTTTTAAGTGCAGTGTTCTATTCCCAAAACTGGGCATCCTTTTCTTCAACTAGGGTGCTCAATTTTCAAACTGGGTGCAGAGAAGGAAAATGAAATTAAAACCATGCACACGGTCCACTTGCAATGCCCTGACGAAAACCCTGGTTTGCATAGCCATAGCTTTATTACTATACACTTTCACTGACAACTTCTGCACTGTGAAAACCAGTATGTGATAAATAAAAAGAAGCTGAGGAAAGGCTTACAGAAAAGATGTGCTTGAGGGTGTGATCAGCGGCAGTGGGCACACAGAGCATGCTGAAGTGACGTAACAATCGAGGTGTGACAGGGTTACGACCCCCTCCTGGAGGAGCGCAAGCAGCGGCCAGTGTAACATCCTGCAAACAACAAAATAGTCCTCATCATCAGTAAAAATACAAATTACAGATTTTATATCACCACATTACATCATAGGACACCACAATGCAACAAAGTGAACATGTAAAGTAAAAGAAGGGTTCGGCCCAATCACATTATGCAAAAGACAGAAAAATGTCAAATTGAGGATGACCAATTTCACCATCAACACAAGTACTGACTTTATGCTCTTTATGACAATCTGCTCAATGATATTTGTATCAGGGATAGAGAAAAGATATTCTGATAGTTTGGTTGAAACAACATGTCTCTGTAAATTCAGGCCTTGGACAATTTGGGCCTTAAAGAGCAATTACTTAAAGATGCTACAGAGGCAACCACCCAAGTGAAAGCCTGTAGCATACATACCACTTCATGTCTGGTGACTATAAACTCTACAATTTTAGATTAAATTTGGCATCTTTGTTTTAACAATGCCAGTTCAGATGGGAAAACCCTAGATTGCTCTTGGATAAAAACCCATTTTACTGTGACTGAATTGACCCTGAACTGCCAAGTTGGTAAGCTTCGGTGATTCGAACACCGCCACTTTTATTCACACCATCGGAGCACTGACAAATATTACTTTTGCAGAGTAACAACAATAAATCATGATAGAAAGTATTTACAAGGTATCGCGATTGGGAACAAAGCGTTCACAAAAGACAGACCACATTAAAGTGATTTTGCATCAACAATGTCAAGTTGACATATATCTCTTGCATCCATAAGTTTACATCCAAAAAAGGACATCTCATGTCAAAAGTCAAGAACAATAGGTTAACACGGTAGAAAAGTAACAAGTGAACATTGTACCTGGATGTCCTTCCAGAAAAGCTTCTCTCTGTCGTATAGGCCGCCAAAGTCTTGGTACTGTCTCAGGAGCTCGATGGGAGGCTGAGATCCGTAGGTGTCCAGCTTGGGCATATTGAGATCGTCGACCAACAGGACGATGCTCTTACCAGGGGGTGCACCTGAATGAAACGAAAACAAACATCGGAAAATAATCTTGAAGCTATATCATGTCTAGTAAACACAAAATCCCCTAAAAAAAAAATGTTCCTAACACCTCACATGGTCTTTACAAGCAGCACAATATTTATCCTCATTTCTTATTTATTATTTTAATCATCTGCCATGATGGGCCCAGATTTTCGCAAGTTAGCAGGGCTCTGAGTTGACATGAACATCTTTACACTTACTATATAAGTCATTAACGATAACAGTGGCATAAGAGCATTTTTCTAAGTAATCCTTTACATAGGGTATAAGCAAGTGTGAATAAAAGTTTCTTGGATACCAAATAGAAATCGGATACATCACACAAGCACGAGGATGCCCTGAGACGTACTCAAGCCTCATGAATTGGAAATCTTGTCACAAAAATCCAACAGGATTAGCATAAATTTTACCAACAGTTGTAACTCCTTCTAAACTGCACCTCCCTGATGAGATGACATCAAATTACCTAAAATTGTCTTTCTCTTCTTTTCTAGTTTTCCCTCGATGATTTCCTGGACTCTCTGGCTGCTGGTCTGAGCTGAAAAGTTCATCAAAACCGGTACGATGTTTTCTTTCTCGGCGATCCCTTCGAGAAGGCCTCGAGCAATCACAGACTGTCGGAGGGAAAATAGGTGACTGAAATGTAACTTTGAGAATAAACCACAGCAGTAAAAAGAGTGACGAAAACCAAAGTGCTGTAAGGGGTACGGTACCTTTCCTTGCCATGGTAGAGAGGGGAAAACGAGAGAATGATACAAATAACCTCAAAAGAAAATTAGATATTTTATCTTGATTACATCTTACCTTGCCAACTCCAGTCGTTCCTGTGAAGAGTACAGAGTGATTCACTTTGAGGAGTTTCTCCATCAGGTAACCGAATCGGACGGTATCCATGGTAGGAACCAGCATGTCGAAGAACGGCACCTCCGGGTCGTACTTGAAAGGCGGTATGATCTTCTCCCAGAGTTCCATTCGTTTGGAATCAAAATCCATGAAGCAACTCCAAAGATCACCCTGGACAGGCAGCTGGGGGGACGGATAAAAGGTCAGATTTTCAAAGATTGGCTTAAACTTTTACAAAATGCTACTTGACCCAAATACAGAGGTTGGGCCAATGAATCTGCATTTGATGGGTGCCTTAGTGTTTAAAGATTATCAGCAGGAGGGTGCACTGTTATCAAGGAAACACTTCAGTGATGCTTACTCGACATTGTTTCACAATTTCTCTGTTTGTCAACAACAGGTTACATTTGACAACCCTGAATGTGAAAATAACTCGCAAATTGTTATTTACAAATATTCTGAATGCAAATTGCTCTAACTTGATGACAAAGGGGAGCATTCCACACTCCTCCCCCCTGTACTTTACCATACAAACTCAAACGCGCAACATTAGAGTCTAACATCATGTTACTTATTTTTCCTTCTGCGATGAAAAACACGACAACAGTTTATTCTAACGACAGATTTTCCAATTTCGGTGAGTGAGTCTCTGTCCCCTACCTTGGCATCGCCGTTGTCCTCGAATTGGTTCCTCACGAAAGAGTCCAACGAGTCCCAGCAGTTCTCTGTAAGATTTCCCGCAATGGACCAGATGTAACAGAAGACAAAAGTAGAACAGATGTAAGGATGTAGCTTGGCCTGGTCCATCTTAAAGTCCAGCTTATTCTCCACGAAGAGGAGACTCTCCAGCAGGCAGCAGAGGGTGGTCACCTTACTTATGTCGACCTTTAAAAGAAGAAGAGTTTTAACAAATACGATGAGGAAAAATATTAAAAAGTTTGAGGATGAAAATTAGATATTACTGTAAATGATGGCTTTGGTGATTCTGATTCCAAACCATGAAGCAACAGGTGAATGTAACATACCTGGTTTATAGCCTGCATGCATTTCTTGATGCAGAACTGCAATCCGCCTTCCACGTACTTTTCAAACAGATCGGCAATGTACTGGAAGGTCTCCGGTTGGAGTCTGTCCTTAAACTTGGCCATCCAAGTGTTCACGTACGGCATCCACTTGAGCTCTCCTGGATCGATGTAGACCATACCGCATCTAATGAAAGAAGAGATGGTGTCGGCTCAGTCCACTTTGTGATGACATCAAATCGACATACAGTTCTCAAATTCAAACCTAACTTTGAAACCAATAATGTTTTGATCCTTTGATGCATTGCTTATTGAGCATATATTTTGTCAGACGGTGCATTTTAAGTAAAACACATTCCTCGTGTTTCATTCTGCAAGAAAACATTGCCGTACAAACAGAAAATAGTCCACAGAATTCTGGGCATCGATAATGGTTGCATAAAATCCAAATGTGAATAATTCAATGCAGTGAAATTTGATTGAGGAGGAGGGAAAGACAGGGAAGGGGTCCTCTCACTGACTGGGCTAATCACTTCTGAAATCTGAACGACGATATGAGATGAAATCCCCATCTCTTGCTTTAAAACAGCAAAGTTTGAGGGGAAAACTGTTCCAGTTGACGCCATTGATCAGTTTCTGGACAAAACAACAATCATGATCACTCTGTGCATTCATTTAAACTGAAATAAAATTTCATCCGAAGTCCAAACCGGAACCGAGCAACCTCAGGGTGTGACTCACTGATATCTGAGACTTAAAGGAAAATACGGCACTAACAATGCACAAACATGGCATTCAAAGAAAATACTGCTAATGATTGTTAAACCATTTAGGCTCATCAATAAACATCCGCTAAGGTTTCACTTCCTCAAAACTTTACGCGTATGATGAGTTGCGGCAGATGCATCATTTGGAAAGTTTGAGTGAAAAAATTATTCTCGAGCAACAAATAACTAATTTTGTATTTGTGAGAAACTTATAACTTGAAAAGAAGGCCATTGTCCTTTCATATTGTGAAAAATCCATCATTCTATGCCCACAAATACTGGCTTTGAAAATAGGATTTTCTTCTGTAAAACAAACATCCTATTTCCCTTAAAACTTCTCACCTGCTGACTGTGGCAGGAGATGCCACAGCTAGATCTTGTACTTCAAACACCATGTGGATGGAATTAGTCAGTTTTATCCGCTCACTGTTTGCCAGACACAACATCTTGTTATCGTCCAACACCGTGTTCATGTTTTCAATCCAGAGGGCATCCACCGGGCCATCGCAGATGACCCACTTATGGTCATCTGTCGTATCCTGGGAAAGGAGACGATTGTACGTGACATGGATGAGTGAACTGGGGACATTAATTATCACTCTTTCACCTGAATTTAAGTTTCCTCTCATGCCATTGCTTACTATTCTAATTGGTATTCCCCATCTCTCCCTCAGCCATACCCTTCTCCAATGTTACCCTCAGTCTGCTGCTATTCAGGAGCAGATCCAGGATTATAAGAAAGGGGGGTGCACACACCGCTGGCTGAAGACCGATGAGCAAGTGTCGAATGTGTGAAGCCACTGTGGGGGTTTCAGGGTCCTTCCCCTTGAAAATTTGAATTCTAGATGCACTTAGATGTGATTTTCCAGCATCTGGGAAGCATATTTTCCACATCTATTTGCTCATTTGGGGAAAGAAAATTCGTTGGTCATCGAAAAAAGTGCGATGTGCCTGCCCCCACCTGGATCCGCGCATGGATATTGGAAACTGCTGGACATGCTACAAATTCCATGGTATCGTAACAGGCCGACCACCGGTGAGCAATTATTTATGGGTGTTATAATTCACATATTGCATCACTATTAGCATGTCAAACACTATAATGCAAGGAGCGGATGTTGATCTAACTATTAAGTCACATCTGTAGGTAGTCGATTGTTTGTGGCGAGAGAGATCGTTGACGTATCTCATCTTAAGGAAGTTTCTGAGTGCTTGTTCACTCTATCCTCCCCTCTCTTTCCTGCGTCCCTGCCAGTCAGTATCTCTGAGATCAAGAACCGACAACTCTAATTAAAAGTCACAAACTGGTGAACTAGGCCAATACATGATAAGCAAATAACTTCATCAACTGTAAACAAAAGTTCAAACACAACAAATGAGATGGCACCATCTACCCAGTACATCCCGCTGCACTTCCAATGTGATATGTTTGAATCTCATTGTACATTGAAGGACCTAAATCTTTAATTTAATACAATTCTCAATAAAATTCTCAGAAACTAAACACGGAGTGCAGGTGTCAGATACTCACAGCCACGCAGTGTCTGACCGTGGTAGCCATCAATCCGTCCTGCCATTCCAGGGTCAGTTTGTTGACCTCGCCATACAGTTCACCCATGGAGACAGACTTGGGGTTCAGCACATAGGTGTGTACAGGCAAGTAGTAAGGAACGTCTTCCCCTGCTGCATGGAGTTTCGTCAATGTGTCTGCCAGGGTCTGAAGAGGAGGAAGGGTAGGAAAAATCTGACATAAGTGATCTGCACATAAAATATATTATATAGACAACTGTACCATACTAACATATGAAATGCATCATCAATACAATGTAGCTATTGATTTTATCACATTAACAGTATAATACATATGCGATAACATTAATATTGCTTTGATGAATGCACTACTTTGTCAGAGGATCAACGGTCAAATCTCACCTGGTAGATGGTGGTCTTTCCACCACCAGTGGGTCCCACCAACATGACACCGTGTCTTACTATCATGGTCTCATAAAGCTGGATGACTTTCTTGATGACGCAGTCCAGTGGCTGGTAGCCGTGGTCCAACAGAGACTGGTGTATGAATGTCTGGAGGGTGCCATAGTCGTGCTCCGGCAGCACCACTCCGGGGAACAGATCTGACAAAATTCCCTGTGTACAGAATGATAATAATTGGAACACATAACAAAATCAACCCATAACTGATGGCTTTGCTGACAAAGTAAGGGTGGAAAGGGATAAGGACAGAAAATGTCATTCCCAAAATAAATCAAAGTCGTGCCATGAAACGGCCACTTACATGAATGTACATTTCTAAATTCCTGATAAATGGGCCTTTGATCGATTTTTTAATAGCAGGCGGGGAATGAGAACAAATGGTCAGCGGACTCAGGGAATCGACATTACATGCATTGGCTGCATCTGCGAGGGCCATTTCTTGAGATGTAAAAAACCTCAAGCAATAATTACAGACGATGCCATTTCAATCACTGTGCAAAGTGATAAATTACTCAACTAAATCTGTCGTTTCCTATATGGAGGTGTAAAGCCCACTGAGCAAGAATGGACATCATTTGTAGCATGAATGATACGCTGGACAAAATTGTAACTTCTATTGGCAGGTAGATTATTTGAAGGTCTTTCTTGCATACAGAAGGGAAATCAGTCTTAATTTATAGTGATTTTTGAGAGCAGAATCCTCATCACAATGCAACGTATGACATGGCAATGTATAACAGATGTCTAATGTATGACAGAAAATCACTGGTGATCCTCTAACAGATGAAAAATTGACAAAATGAATCTTTCCACTGAATCATATCCAATTGCTTGAAATGTACCAGTTCTGCTGGCATGTACTGCCACCACAGTCAAATACAAGCAGGTAGAATGGTCTAAGTTCTCACTTTCATTAAAGCTATTTATGGTGTTGAAAAATTTATGGACAAATTTAATTATATCTAGCAAGATCTGTATAATGTCTTTTCCTTTTGGCAATCCAACCATACTCAAGGCCCATTGGCTGATTCACACATCTTACATATTTCTATGGTTTTACTTTTTCATCCATCCCTTTCATAAATCAAAAGTCCCTTCCCAGCTCCGGGATTACATACGTGCTTTGCAGGTGGCTGTCCCCACCCTCCTCTCTAGACAATCTGTGGAGAACCCTGTCACCCTTAAGCAATCCTACCACTTGATCTTTCTTTCTTTTTTCTTTTTCCTTTACAAATAAAGGTGCAAGGGGACATTGTTTGATGGAGGTATGTGTTACACAGGCCTTACTAGTTTAGGGAAGGCTGTAAATGCTGTCTCATATCATGATTTTTACTGTGCAACACGGTAAAGAACCTTGTTATCAGCAACTTAAACTAACAATAATTGGTAATCGACTAACCCTGAACAAAACGACATCATCGGACAGAAACTTGGGGAGATTACTATCTCGGAGGGCTCTGATCAATACGATGTCCTCTCCCACATCTGGATTGCTCCGCTTGAGGGCGCCGGCCATCACCAGGACAGACTTGACCGCTCTCATGCCGAAGTCATAATGGTCCTGTTGAGAGAGCTGCTCAGAGCAGAGTTTGTACATCTGCGTCATCTTCCTGGCCAAGACTTTGGAGGACTCGAAGCCCTCCGAGTAAAGGACGACCTCAGCAATGAGGGCTGGCAGAAAAGACAGAGAAGAAAGCAACTGTCAAACAGATGAGGGATTATACGATACATGACAAGATTTGTAAAACAGTGAATCATGTGAAAGATTTTGTGACATATTCGTAAACAGGACTGGTTAGGTTCAACAGTGTTTGCAAAACAAGGAAGATTTTGAAAGAGACGCAAGTCTGCACTTGGAGATTAGGAAATAAACCCTGCCATGTATTCAACTACTTAATTAATATCTCTTCTTGAGTACTTTTGGTTTACAGAAATTAAAACACACATCACATTGCGATATCACAAGAAAACAGTTTAGTTACACACTTTTATACTACAAATTTAAAAAGTATATTCAAATATTACTTTTGGAAAGTTCTGCTATGATGTTGCATCAGTTATGTAACACCTTATACATTAAAACGTAGTTGTTATATTTGCAGGACTTTCATTAGAGATGCCAAAATTCACAACAAAGGCATACCATAATCTGGCACCATCATGGCGATGGGCCTGAAGAGAGCTTTGAGGTTGTCTGGTAGTTCTGTCCTTCCTGCGTATCCAGGGTTCATGGTGATGAAGGCCTGCACAGGACGGAACCAACCGTATCTCTCTCCCTTCAAACATGAAGCGTGATAACTAAATGGAAAACGAAAAACGAGAGGGGGTAATTGCCAACGATCACAACTCAGCTTTCCACAAACAACTGATAGGGTTACCTGTAAACTCTCCAAGGTATGACGACAAAAATTTAAAGCAAAGAAATTCACAGACAGGTACTGTTGGTACTGAATTATTTTGTTCTAAGCTCGGACTATGTGTCAACAACCAAAGATAATGAATTATTCACAATAAAGGTGCTCATTATTCAAGGGATATTTGATAAGGTTTTAACCTTAAGTAAGAATTGATGGCAACGTTTCTTCATTCAATCAGTGTAAATGCAACAAGATATACTGTTTGGTCAGTATTATTGCTACAGTGCATACAAATAAATTCATCACACAATGTGGCAACTCACTGGCTTCAAGGAAGTTACTCCCTTCGAGGGAATTACTCGAAAATTACCTTGGCAGCTTTTGCATTTCTGATGGTAATGAGCTGCTGAGCAATGACAGACAACACCTCGATGTCGATCCGATTGAACTCGTCGAAGCAACACCAGGCACCAGACTGGGCGAGTCCGGAGAAGAACCGGCCCATCATCTTGTAATCAAGACCGTCCGAACAGTTGAAGACCACTGCACTGCTTGGCGAGGGCCTTGGCCAAATCTTTGGTGGTCTCTGTCTTGCCAGTTCCAGCAGGGCCAGCTGGGGCACCGCCTAGGTCCAACTGAAGGGCGCCCATCAGACACAGGTAACAACGATCCTGAATTGAAGGGGCAAGACGAAAGCAAAAAGAAATGAACAAACTAGGGGAAAAAGATACACAAGTTTATATACCATCCCTCCTCCTCCACCCACTTTGCATCAGCAAACAAAGAACAGCTCACAAACTAAACAAAGCTACACACATATTTAAACAAACATACATATTAAGCAGGCAGGGCTTTCATCATACATTACATGATACACCACACATTCGATGACAGAAAGACAAGTTAGCTTGTCTTGATATCTTACTGTTAGTGGAGTGATGACCAGCCTCATGGAGGCGCCGAGGTATTCATAGCCGTAGACATATTGAGAGGTGGACATCCTGACCACGCAGTTGTCCAGTTCTGTGTCCCAGTAGTACCTCAGTTGCTTGCCCCATTCAAAGTTTAATGTGGAGTCCACCTTGTTCTTCACCATGCTGGTTATAATGTCTCTTGCGTGGACGTCGATGGTGATCAACGCACCCAGGATGTTCCTCACAAGCTTTGGAAGTTCACCCCTGACCAGTGCGGCGAGTTGGTTCAGTCGCTGAAGGGGGTCAAAGGTTAGAAGTTAAAGGTTACACTGATCGCTTACCATGTGAAATATGAAGTCTGTACTCCTTGGCAAACATACCAATAGAGATCATTGTACATTTGTCATAAAATAGACCATTTCAAGCAAAAGCTTTGGCTAAAAAGACAAAACTACTATAAATATTTCTCAAAACTTGTCTCTTTCATCTGGGTAGACAACCTCCTTGAAGCTGACGGAACAATAGCTATTAAAAGCTCTCATTGAATATTCTTTTCCAGGCTCAATCAGACATACACTTTAGCAGTAAAAAGCAAAATGTCACAACAATTAAAAATACTGTTAACTTAATAAGAGCTAGAAGAGAAAATTTAGGTCAAATGAGAGACTGCCATTGATCCCATGTAGCCCAGTGTCACAATGTTGACCCAGACTACTTGATGGTTAGCATATTTTGGCCAATAGCAACAACACATCAACAGCTTCATACTGCAACAGTTGCCCTCTGCTATGGCAGATTCCTGGCCATGAGTGATTGACACTTACATCAAAGTTCTCCTTTTCGAATGCAATCATCTTCTCGTGTTTCTCCTCCTCGCTCTCTAGGATTTCTGTCACCTCTTTCGCCCAAACAATCTGAGAGACTGTCAGAATGACCTATTAAAAAAAATAGATGACAGAATAATGAATCTTATTCAAGAAAGTGACTCATTCTCCTGTGAAACATTATACAGTTCAAGGCACCAGGAGATGCCGAGATGAAGGGTGTCTACTTATTATCCGATATTCATAGCTGACAGTTAGTTCAAAAGAAAAAATTATCTGCTGCCATATCTCCTAAGTGTATTCAAATAGGTCATCAGAGTGATCAAAATCATAAATGCTTCATGATGCATCGTGTAGCAATTGAAAACAGATTAACTAATCAAATGCAATCAGCAGGTAAATCATTTTGTGATATTAATGTTAAAGGGAAATAAGGTGTTTGTTTTAGAGAAAACAGTCATACTTTTAAAACCAATGTTTGTGGACACAGAATGATAGATCATTCAAAATAAGGAAGGACAGTAGTCTTCTTTTCAGAAAATGAGTTTCTCACAGATAGAAATGCAGTTATTTGTTGTTCAACAATAGTTTGTTCACCCAAACTTTTCAAAATTCTAATGATGCATCTTCCGTTACTCATCACATGCATAATGTTTGGAAGAGTTAAAGCTTTAGCAGATGTTTATTGTTGGGACTGAATGGTTTAACAATGATGAAAGCTATTGTCTGTTGTTAAATTCTAAACGCCCGATTTCCCTTCAATGTTTTCAAATCAATCTTGCAAGCTTGCAAGCATCGATACCATGTATACCGTGCACTGTGGGTAACACTGAAGATAACAGTCATATGTTTAAAGATGATTTAAAACCTGTCCCAAGATCTGTCAGAAATGCTTCATCAACAGTCATAAACATTGCAATGGCAACTCATCCTTGTTCACTCATTAATGTCTGCAACAGATGTCCGCACTTGGTCCAAAGCACACCCTGCTATTTTCCGTTCAAATGGCAGCAGTTTTGAGATTCTCTATTTTGAAAAGTAGCTACATTCAGTCACAATATCATCATCAGGAAAGTTCTTGCAACTCTCAAAGTGATGTAGGCATTGCTGACCTGAGAGGCATGGCATGTTGCCCACTCTGTCCTGGGCTTCTCTTCATAATCTAAGAGGGCAGCCTTGGTCAGACGTCTCAGGGACACCACCATGGCCTCTTCGACCTTCCCGAGCCAGTCTTCGACGTTGCCTCTGGCCTTGAGTCCCTTTCCCAGTCCTATCCTTTCATTTTCAGGTGATATCAGTGCCACGATATCATTGGTGCTTGTGGGTGCCGCTTGGGCGTCTGCCAGAGAAACGAAAACAGGATTTTACGAAAACAAAATTAGCAAGCCGTGAGGGTGACTCAGATCTGACAAGCACTCTATGTAACATCACTGTGTCAAAAAATCAGCAAGTGAGATACGGAGAGACAAGAACAAACACTTCCTCAGTTGAGTGATACAATATTTCAATCACAATGTTTGGGGGATTTCAGATATCAATAAATCTCATTTCAAGAAAATAAAAAAAAATCATCTAAAACAAAATAGCAAATTTTGAAACCTTTGAATCAAAGATCTCATTGACCTAACTGACTAGACTCACAAATCTGATATGACATGGCCATAGCAACCATACCACATTCTGCTAAACTTTTCACCTAAACACAAAACCTAAATTACCAGCATGAATCCCAATCCTATTATGCAACAAGTTAATTTGTGTTGAACTTGTTCTCTTCAGTGTTGTTACAAGAATACGACAACATTCATAGTAGAGTGAAGAGTTTGGGCAACCTGTAAACCCCAGTCCAAGCATGAGTCAGCGAACTACAACCACAATAATAATAGAGTGAAGAGTTCAGGCAACCTGAAAGCCCCGACCCAAGCATGAGTCACCAAACTTACAGAAACAACACAAAGATCCCCATGAAACAGCAATCACAACAACACAAAAACTAACAAATCACAACAGCAGCGGTCAAGAACAGATAGCCATGCAGGATCTGCAGTTGTGTCTAGCAAGAGTACTAACTGCTGAAGTGAGCGGTTAAGGAACCCTTACGGCCTAAGCAAACCAAGTCCCAAAACTCTCGGACATAAGTTCCCAAAATTCCAGCCTCACAAAATTCTACAAACCGTATATTCCCGTACATTACATTTTTGAAAAGGGGGGCGGTTATTTGAGGGTATATTTTAATAAAAAATTAACTGTGATTCGGAAACTTCGTCGTGTCGTGCGTGGATCTACGTGTGAAAAGGTAAACATTTTTGACATTGTACAGTAGGCTACTGTTGTAACATTAACGTTAGGCTTAATCTGTGGTTTAGGCCTGTAGCGCGAGAAGGCCTTGGCCTACGGAGTTGTTAAAAATTTTGAGGGGTGGCGTTTATTAGAGGGGGCCTTTCTTAGGGAATATACGGTAATTACAAAGTGACATGAAATACCAGTGTTTTGTATTACGTCTTCGGACGATGAGTCTGTACTCAGAACAGTTTGAAGTGTGTACATAGTACATGAGGCCTTTACCTTTGTCACCTGAGGGTGTGGCCCTACCGTCCCCTGCTGGTGCCTGCTGAACACCAAACTCCAAGCTCGCCACAGCATCGAAACACTTTCGGAGATGCGGTTGCACGGCGTGAGGGTTGCGTGTCTGTGACAAGATCTCCAGCAGCTCGTCATTGGACAAGAAGTAGAATCTGTAAAATGACAAATACACATCAAGGTGAATACCAGACACGAAGGAACCTATAAATGTATTGGGATAATCAAATGATAATATTTGTCAAAGTAACATTTGTCAGAAATTGAGAATTAAAATAAACACCATTGCATCAAGCTTCCTCTATCGTACATTCAATCTTTATCGTCACAAAAACTGCACTTTCTGAAATCATTTTCTTCCTATAAAATGCAGAATGGGTGCACAATGTAATGCAGGAACGAACCAGTTAAAAGTTTCACAAGAATGTGAAGAAAGCAAACCAAAGAATACTTCACAGTTCCTTAAAAACATCAACATGAGTACACATGTACAAAATGACAGCATTGAAGATCATTATTACAAATATATCAGGGACTTCAACAGATTCCCCACTCCCCCAAACACATCCACCGAAGGATATTCACAGGTGTTTTAAATCGCACAATTCCTGAATTCTGAGTTAAATCTTCTTGTTACATCTTTTTGTGTCCTGCATTACGGTGGCCTGGCCATTGATAGGATTTGCTTCTGCCAAGTTATCCTTCACTTTGTGTGTGTCTCTCATCATTGTCAGTTATTGCTCATTATTCACCAACGTATCAAAAGTGAAAGTACGTATTTTACCTTGTCTCAGCATTGATAATTAAGTGGACTTTCAATTTCACCAAAAATATCTCAAACCAATTATTTAGATTTGCATGCCAGATGCTTTTACCTTCTCTACATTGACATTTGTTGAAACAGACCATTGTCATTACCTTGGGAAGATGGCCCTTTTCGATTCCAGATACGCCTCTAAACACTTCTGAATCTGATCCAGGAGTGCATTATTGTTTTGGAAGGCCTCGAGCAGTCCCGGCTGAGTGGCGGCTCGCATCGCCAACGGCAAACGATTCACTTTACGCATGGCGTCCTTCCAGGATTTGTCGACCTGAACAATGGAAAGAAAGCATCGACGAGCACGATCGTGAGTGAGGACGCTGCGTCCGCTGACTTGCCTTGCGAGGGAAATTGCGATGATAATAAGCATTGTCATGCTAAAAGAGTTAGCACATCCTTGAGAGATCCTTCTCTCAAGTAGTTTTACAAAAAAAAATTGAGAAGCAACATATTTGAGAGATTTATTCCCAGAGAGGGAAATGCATGACCAAGATGTTAGCGCAAACAGTCTATAAAGAAAAATGGACAAAAGGTGACCACAAATTGACACTTAAGTATATATGTGCTACAGGGGCACGATGTCACAGCTGTAATTATTTTGGTGTTTTCAGAACTGGACATAACCGTCCCTCTCCTGTTAGCTACGAGAATATTCAAAGAATTATTAGCACTTTATACTCAGCAAAGACAGCTTTTTGGCTTTACCTAAGATCTAACGTCACTCTGTACTCTAGATTTTTTTTTCCAAATTCAAATTTGATTCTCTTGAGTTTGTCATTAACTTGAAAAGAACAGAGTGCTGCATTTTTGCTCAAAAAAGTAGAAGAATGTGATTTTTCAGAAACCCTACCTGCATGAACATCTTAGCCTCAGCAGGAAGTTGTCTCTGAATATCAGGAGCACTGAATATACTCTCGAGGTACAGCCAGTTCCTCTGACAGGTGAGCCATTCATCCTAGATTTAAAAAAAATAAAATAAAACCAAGGAAGAAAAATTACACACAAAATGTTGAGGAAGAAAACCTCATACAACCTCGAATGTATAGAAGGGCAAAAAGGGGGAGGGGGAATCTTAGTAGACTGTGAGCAGTCACTTTGAATAGAAGATTTATGATTTCTAAAAGAAGATAATTCTTGAAGTGTATGTGTAGGAGGGATCACTTTGTGAAGAGAAATCGAGACAGCTCCAATCGCTCCACACCCACAGCTTTTCGTCATCATTCCAACAGAAAGGAACTTTTCCTTCTTACTGTTTGTTGCAATTATTTGCCCGCAAACTGCAGAATTAAAATATTATTACTATCATCTCATGGTAGAATTTATTGTTGCAAGTACATCTTTTTTTTTTCCAAATTCCAACTGTTCAGTTGAAAAGGAATACAAGTTGTAAATATTTTAACACAAAAATGTGTCTTCACCCTCTTTCTTTGAAGTAAGTACAAGCAGATGACAGTCTTTGTAACTCACTAGAGGTGGATCTTTTACATCACTTAACCTGTGCAAATACCTTTGCTTTTCCTTATTTTCGTAGTTACTATCTAACACGTGCAAATACCTTTCTTTTCCTTATTTTCGTAGTTACTATCTAACACAATATTTGAATCAAGCAAACACTGAAATGATTCTTTGGTTGACAATCTTATTTTTTTTTTTAAAAAAAGGGAGCCATTGTAACAGTGAAATCAGAAAAAATCTGGTTCTACACTTGTAGCAGTAGCCTGTGAGAGATTAAGTGTAACCAGCACATCCAGGAACACTTCCAGGCTCCACATACTCGAACAACTTCTCAATATGGAGGCCAGTACATTGATCCTACTCATTCAGCGAACAGACAGTAGTGCCAGAATGTTCGCTGAGCAAATGATGGTTTGATTGGCTGGCTGTTATGTGACATTGTTCAGTGGACATACTGCAAGATGGATATATCCGTCATACACAGCAGCTTAGGTTAGGACATGATGAATACATCTGTCATACCCAATTAACTGCCTAAAACCATAAATTTATCCCCCAGTCTCATTACACACAACTGAACACTTTGTTTTTCTTCTTCATACCGGTTCCATCCTTAAGTTGTTTAAGATAGGCTGCATCATCAACTTCACACCACTTGACAGACAATAAATAAAAAATACTAAAAATAAACAATAAAATAATACATAAAAAAAACAAAATCTTTGAACTTTCCCATCAGTCATGTTAAAGGTATTTATGGATAAAGGTGATAGCATTTTCTGTATGTATTTATAAACACAGTCTGTATGCAAAGAGCATGCTAGTACATATACCCACCAGAGTTTCATTGAAGAGGGCTAAATTCTTGACCCATTCCTCCACTCTGGGCTTGATCGGACCGACATGCCGAGAACTAGCGATGGTGCCGATGTTGACCTGGCTGTCATCTAGGAGAACCTGGATCTCGTCAGTTCCACCCAGGATGAAGACATCTTTGGAATCACGGTGTGGGAGGACCACAAACTCAGTGGTCTTCCATGCATCTTCCACCTGGTTGGATGGGAAGTAATCAAATTTGTTATATAATGAGAGGGTAGGCTCCTTAATCATGATAATCCTCTGTGCTACTGCAACCAGAGAGCTCGTAACAAGCCCATACATCCTGGCATCCATGTTAAATGTACCCCTTGACTATGCCGTCGAATCAAAATATTGTAAGAAGAGAAACAATAGTACTACGCCATAGAAACATGAGACCAAGACTTCAGGTAAGTGGAAACATAGAAAGTGAGATAACTGCTACTACAAATCATAACATTCTTTTTTCAAAATTTAAAATTTTCCAACCACTGCCAGTTCTCTACGCTGGATCGACGATCTCACCTTTTTCAACAGAGCCTCCAGGGCTGCCTCACTGGAGGCCTGTCCGGCCACCTCTTCTATCTGTTCTGTAAACTGGAATGCACTAAGCTGAGTCAGCAGCCCCAGCGTTAGCTGTTCCTCCGAATTGAACTTGTGGTTCAAGATGGTCTCGATCGTATCCCAGTGACGTTGTTTCAGAGCGGGGTTCCGCAGGTTCGTGATTACTGGAAGCTGTCACGTGGATGAGAAGAAACACATAAATCACTAATGCATTGTATCCGCACGACCAAAACCGGAAAATGACACGCCCAGTTGGTAAATTTGATACAGCACTTTCCAAACGGAAGCAAGCTAAGTAGCTCATCTCCCCCCCCCCCCAAAAAAAAAACAATTGACTATGTCATATGCGCCTTTTTAAAAACAGATTTTGGTGTAAGGGTCTTTGAATGCATTTCACACAAAAGGAAAAGTAATCCAGGACTTAGTGCCACATACCTCACAGTGACATTAAAATCATCAGGGTGACAGTTGACTGTGAAAAAAATCTGTCACCTCCCAAAGCAACTCAAACTTCCAAAGTCACTCCAGTTAAAGCCGATAGCTGCTTTACAAGTTCTTAACTCTTTATTGCTGCCTTTTTATTATGGAATTTGTTTTGAAATACTTTTAACATCTCTACCACTGAAGATGAGAACATTGTTAAGGTCATTCCAGCAGAGAGAGCATCTGCAAACAAGTGATGTCACTTTTACTGTTTGTACAAATAAAAATGTTCACAGTGTGTTTCTGCCCTCTTTTGGAATTCAGGAAAGCAAGGCAAAAGAGACATGCACGTATGTAAAGGCAAGTCCCCCTTCTCTCCTCAATCCCACCTACCCTCATTTACTTCAGAATCAAACTGAAAAATACTCTACATAATTCACTCCTGGTAACTCTGAACTTTTTATCAGCTTCGTGCTCAATTCCGCTTGGCTTTGTAAATATAGTCTTCACGGTATTTCAACTCATGCCAAGTTTCTTTCAAAGTGATTGTTCCACAAATTCACTAATCATGAGCCCACCTGGTCCATTGCAAGAAATTCATTCACAGAAATGTAAGCCAATGATAGCAAAGAATGGTTAACAGCCTACATCCTCTTCCAATTCATTCATATGTTGGCACATTTACAAAACAACAAAATTCATTGAGGGAGAAGAGAGAGGGTTACCTGGTCTCTCATGGTTTCTACTTTCCCCTTCAGGATTGGAACCACTTGGTTTGGAGGAAGACCTTTCTCCAACTGATGAACTGACTTGGAGTACTTGGCGACATTGCTGGATAACTCCTCTGGGTCTAATTGCTCAAATTCACTCTACAAATTAACAGAAATCAAGTTTAAAAAATCACACTTGAAAGCAAGAATGAGAAACAAAGTTCAGCGACAAATAGTGTGTCTAAATGAACTCTTCTACAATGAAAGTAAGACAGATTTAGAAACAGAGGGTATTTCCATTAGAAATTATTGGTTTTAATAGTTTATTTGATTGCATGCAAGGCTTCTCTCACCGTCCTGAGGGCGTTGTAGCTGAGTTGATAGCAACAGAGGCATTTGAAGCAATGAAGCTTCACAACTGCCAGGTTTGGGGTTAGATCCCTGACCAGTTCTCAGTCTACAGTTAACCTATCTGATCTGAAATTCTATCTAAAAATTGTTGAGTCACTAGTAACTAACTCAAAATTTTCAAGCAGGCCACAGCCTTCTTTCACATTTCTGGCTGATTTACATGGTAAAATAACTGCCTGAATTTTCAAGTCACTTTCAAGGTTATTGCAAGCTATTGGAGAAAGAATCTGGATATATCCAGCAGGAGAGGTGGTGGGTTTTCCTGTTACATACAAAAATTCCATACCAGCAGAAGCAGGTAAAGACACAGATTCAATGAGAAAATCCAGTTACCTGAACCCACTCCTCTGTCATTTTGTCCCATTCTTGTAAGGAGTCCCAGAGAAGCTGTTTCAACTTCAGCTCTGCGTGAGTTTCCTCCAGCTCTTCGTACTTTGTCACCTCCACCTGAAGTTTGAGATTCGTGGAGGAATCGTGTAAAGTGTCATGAGAACAAGCCATTACAGGTGATGTGTAATAGTAATAGAACAATGATAGTAACTCTGAGAGAGAACATGTCTATCAAAATGATGCCTTTTTCTATTCCAAACAGAAAAATGTAAAGGTGCGAATGGTTTTTGTGACAAAATGGACGTGCAGCTTGGTCAAGTTGGCAGATTTATATTGTTACGTGAAGTTTGGACAAGTTTTCGGGAGAATGGATGATCACCTCTCTCGGTTAAGTTCACAGAGGTTATAACCACTACAGATACCATTCATACCATGACGACTGTTTTGCGAGCTGTTTGCCAACGAGCGTCATCATGACAGCTTGGTACGTACACTTACCTTGAAGTTCTTTTGATACGTCTTATATTGGAAGGCTTGCTTCTGGAGATCTTCGAGGCGGTCGCCAAGTTTCTTCAACAAGCCCGCAACCTTCTCAAGGTCAGCATTTGCATCTAAGATCATTGGATTCTGTAATGTAGATACAAATGACACATAAAAACTATTCCAAATACCATACTACAATATTAAAAAATCCCATGACCAGATTTTCAAAAGTTTCAGCGTATATGTAAGGGAATTGTTCTGTGGGTACTGGAGTCCCCTATTTGTGCTGACTTTAACTTGTGTCAAGTTTTCTGCTGAAAGTTCAAAAGCAACAGGAGACAGGTGTCTTCAATGCGAGTATTTTGCAATACATCACAGATTACGACTCTCACATCCCTTAAACCTAGTTGTTTTGCTAGCTATTAACCCTACGGTGAAAGACGCAAATATACAGTGACAACTGCTGAATGAACTCCCTATGAATTAATGTTGGTCTTATATTTTATTGATGTGAACTGAGCCTTTTGTAGGGAAGACAAAAATATTAATTTAACAGCATTTTACTGACACTTCATAACTTTAAGTAGAGCTTCAAATTACATGAGAAAGTTTTAAGGGGTGGTTGAATTATGACTTCCAACATGTCATACAGTCCCCCATTGTTTCATGCCATCAATATCCCCTCCCCCTCACCATAGTGTCAACCTTGGGTACAATACAGACGGGGATGTAGGCTCCACAAAGACAAGAGACAAAATTTGTCATTACATTTGAGTTGCAAATTCCATCTCTCTTTGACCTTACCTCACTGAAGACACAGACTGGATGCGGTGTGAAAAGATGTGACTCATTGCTCAGCTAATCAACTGGAGATACCTGCCCTGTTACCAGTACAATGGGTCTTTAAAAACAGTCTACAGCTAACGGACAATTTTATGGCATGAGGCAGAAAGTATAAGAATGATAATAATCCCATACATAGTCCCAAACCACCAACCTCCCCAGCCCTCAGTCAGTATATACTTGACGGTTAGATTGAATTCCTCAAATGTAGAGGGCTAGAAGACCGCAAAACATCACAAATACTTGTTGAGAATCTTCGCACCTGTGACTCTTGTTTTACTGATTTCACGTCCTTGTTCAGCTCTGCTATGTCTTTATCCATGTGGTTACAGAAATGGTCAATTTTAGAATCCCTCTCTCCGACGGCTTTGTCGATTGCATCCCTCACGGCATTGACAGACGGGGAGAGCGTCTGGTACACTGCAAAGTCCTCTGGTGGGGTTGGAACGGAGTACTTCTCGATCAGCTCGTACATTTCCTTCACCACCCCTGCTCCTTTCTCAAGGTCGTTGATCTGGTTTTGTCAGAGAGTAAAATTGAAACAAACTTTGAGCAGTCATCAACAAGTTTCTTACAAATATTTCTCAACATTTGGCTTTGTTACATGAAACCATTCACATGGATTTCACAAGGCCTGTAAATTATATCTACACATTCTCTCTATCTCCTCTGGAATCGTTTCCTTTACGACACACCATTATGAATCCTTCTTTCACCCATGGTATACCTCTCTGACTCATTTTTTTTTTTTTCAATTTCACAAACTTTGTTTCAGATTCTTTCAACAATCTGAAGAAATTCATACAATGTATATCAGCATAAAAAGTTAATGACAAGAAGAGACCATCATGATAATCACCATGACCATCATCGCATCATCATCATCATCATGACTATCATCATCATGACTATCATCATCATCATGAGTATCATCATCATGAGTATCATCATCATGACTATCATCATCATCATGACCATCACCATCATCATGACTATCATCATCATCATCATCATCATCATCATCATCATCATCATCATCATCATCATCATCATCATCATCATCATCACAACTATCATCATGATCATGACCATCATCATCATCATGACTATCATCATCATGAGTATCATCATCATGACTTTCATCACATTATCATCATCATCACAACTATCATTATCATGAACATCCCATCCTCATCATCATCGTGACTATCATCATCATGACCATTGTCGCCATCATCACCATGATTATCATCATTAAAACAGTCTACAATCGCAAACTGCATGAAACATAAATCAAGAGGCCGGATGCACCCCGTTCAGTAAACGAATGCAATATTTGAGATTTGGTTCTGTGATGTTAAAAGTCGCACAACAAAATACTCCTCCCTTTATTCTTTGGCTATGTTGTTTTGATTGCCAGGTGACTTACTCTTGTTTGAATTTCATCCAGGAATGTGAGACTTTCCACAAATTCCAGGGTTGTCGTGGGAACCAGTTCCAACTTATACTGAGCATCTTGGCTCTCAGCTATCAGGGCATCCATCAGTTTCTTAGCAAGCTTAGGAAGCATGTCGTTGATGACCTGATGTAAAAAAATTATGAAAAATATGTTCAGACTCCACCACGGACCATGATGGAAGTATGTTTTAAGACTCAAAACATTTTACGACAAGCCACACAATTTTTCCGTCTGAAGTTTGGAAAGGTAAAAGTTTACATTAGGGAAACATTACAAATCTAGCTTTCAAAAGGGGTTGAGGGAGGGGGTACGGATGGAATAGGACAGAAAACAATGATGTCGTAAGGAACGAGGAGCTTGGGTCAAGTGTTCAGGTCTGTTACGTTCTATGCATCTGTTGTAAGAATTAACTCTACAATCAAATCTATAGTGTTTGCATGCAGTCTCTGTAGGTTGGTGACAGAGGAAGTGGCACCATGGCTGGAGAGCCTGAGTTTTTTTGGGGGGGGGGAGGGTGGGGGCAGCAGGTGGGGGATGGGTGCTACAAGAGTGAAAAGGTGCCTGTGGAGCCTGGGAAGGCAATTTTAAAGAATCAAGGAGGTATTTTCATCAAACATTTTTTGGTTAGTGCTCTGCGCCGACCGATGGCGGCACTTGGCTCAAATAGTCACTTGGGTCTCGTCCTCTCCCACCACCCCCTCAGGAAAGATGCAACCATATTCACACAGGGACAGGGGGTTGAGCAAATTGGTTTACACAAAGCCTAACCTCAAGGCATCTGAGAGGCGATGGGATCAGCTTGTTCTTCATGTCCTTGGCATCGACCTGAAGCATTCCGATGTTACGGCTGATCTTTATCAATTCTGCCTGTGAATGCTGGCTGTGATATCTCTCCAGGGTCTGGGAAAAGAATTCAACGTCTGAAAAAAAGGAAGGAAAAAAACATGAGAACAACCAATCTGAAGTAGTCTGTTGGATTTGCAAACGAGGAAAAATCTTGACTAATGTGAAGACAAAAGAACTGATGAATGTGTTGAAGCCAAAAACAGATTTCTGTAGGATTAATCATACGATGTTAATCAAAGCTTAAATGTGAATTTTATCTTTAACGTCATTAATACATAGTCAACAGGTCATGGTCAAGTGATAGGATTTGCAACATATTGTAAGGTATGAATGGGTACGTAAAGGAAGATTACAGAAAATTTCAAATCGACTTCAAAGTGGAAATATGATGTTAATGGTGATGAAAGCCTAAAGTATTTAAACTACTGTCAGCAATCTCACATGATAAAAAAAAGTATACATGCATTCTAGCAATCAGATCAAACTAAAATGCAAACTACACTAAAAATATTTACCATGTTCTTGCTCTTGCATAGCTTCTAAATTCTGGCTTTCGTTTTCCTTGTAAAATTCTCTGAACTTCTCGAAGGTGTCGGCGTACTGACTCGCAGACTCAAAAGCAGTGTTAATGGAGGACTGCAGAAGGAAGGAAAATATCAAGATCTCCATTGATCAAACCATTGAAGAACCAACATTGTTGATGTTAATAAACTCCCATTATGTTCACAGATAAGAGTTTACCGACATGTGCTTGCAAAAATGGTAAACCTCAAAATCAGATGAGTGTACAATGCATAAAAGAACTTTTGAATTCAAGGTATGGTCAACTTGGGCAACGCCCATCAGAAGTTTTTGTAATTAAGTGAAGGGCATCGTTACCTGAATTCCTTGAATAACACTCAACAAATGTTTGTCATAACTGAAGGGTTATCCTCACCTGAATTCTTTGAATAACACCCACCATATGTTTGTGATCACTGGCTAAGGGGCTATCCTCACCTGAATTATTTGAATAACACCCACCATATGTTTGTGATCACTGGCTAAGGGGTTATCCTTACCTGAATTATCTGAATAACACCCACCATATGTTTGTGATCACTGGCTAAGGGGTTATCCTTACCTGAATTATCTGAATAACACCCACCATATGTTTGTCATAACTGGTTAAGGGGTTATCCTCACCTGAATTCTTTGAATAACACCCACCATATGTTTGTCATAACTGGTTAAGGAGTTATCCTCACATGAATTCCTTGAATAACACCCACTATATGTTTGTCATAACTGGTTAAGGAGTTATCCTCACCTGAATTCTTTAAATAACACCCACTATATGTTTGTCATAACTGGTTAAGGGGTTATCCTCACCTAAATTCTTTGAATAACACCCACTATATGTTTGTCATAACTGGTTAAGGAGTTATCCTCACCTGAATTCTTTGAATAACACCCACTATATGTTTGTCATAACTGGCTAAGGAATCATCCTTACCTGAATTCCTTGAATGACACCCATCAGATGTTTGTCGTCTTCAAACATTGCTGGAAGACTTGGTCCATCTCCTGAAGTCTTCTCTTCAAACTTGCCATTAATTATTGGTCTGCAGTAGATAGACAAAATGGAAATATTGACATGGGCAGAAGCACCCACCCAATTCCCTTTAGCAAAACCTTTTCTACTCTATAACATTCTTAGTCCTGTTATTACCTACTCAATTGGAAGGTATAATGATGCATAATTTGATGGAATCATCATGTTTTTCTAAATATAATGGAAAAAATATAGCGGTAGTCTCTTGTATTCTCTGAAGTGGACAGATCTTGACATGCACTTGCAGACAACACAGCACAAGTGGATAGCAACTGGGACAATTTTGATGACATTATTTTGACACAAGAGGTAACCTGCACACAATACCTGAATCATCTGCATCCTTTATTTCATTGACGAAGTTGATTCGGTGTGATTTTTGAGAGGCTAGGATTCGCTTCAACATATGAAACATGTTCCAGTATCTCACCTGGTAAAGGCATCAAAGTATCCATCAGGTACCAAGTTCTCTACCCCGAGGACACACTCCTGGAACTTTTGGATAACCTCAGCAATGCCTTCCTGATACTTGTCAAGGTCTGGGGAAAACCGAATCTGGATGGGCTCGAGAACAAACTCTGTCTTGAAGAGAGGGGCCAACTCGTGTTCTCCAGTCCCGTCATCATGGCCCGTCCCAGTGTGGGTACCGGCGATGGATGGGGCACCAAGTGTACCACCGGCTACTGTGGTTGCCTGTGAAAGTGAGGTAAAATGAAAGACAACACAATAGATAATTTAAGGTGATTAGCAAGGATACCTTCACTATGTTTGCACTTTGTTCAAGCATCAATCTTATCATAATTAACAAATTGCTGCATATCACATTGATGAAAGAAGGGTAGTTTTTCAGGCCTCTAGGAATATTGCCTTAAACAGTGACATGTGAGAAGTTGTGGAACAAAATACATCAAGAGGGTTGAATACCATGGGTACACTGTCACTTCATAAATGCAAACAGCTTTACCTATGCACTACGTGAGAAATGGTGAAACATTGCTCCTACCTTGTCATCATCTTTACCATCTTCATCATCATCCTTTCCTTGGATCTGGGCCAAGGTTGGAGTGTTCTGCAACTGTTCTCTCAAATAATTCAACAGCGTGGTGACAGAGTTGACGGCCAGAACGTGCATGGTGTTCACGATGAGGTAGTCCGCGAGGCGGATGAAACTGCGTTAAACAGATGAGACACTTTTGTTGGAAGTGGATGCCTTATTTAATGGACGCACAACCCCCAACCATTGCGGTTTTGAATATCATATTGTCATCTACAGAGTAAGTCCCTAAAAGGTCTTTGGAAGATAAGTTTTAGTCAGAAATGGAGGGGGAGATGGTTGCAGCATACAGCATTTAAATTGAATGTTTCTATTTAATGGAGCAATTGGGCAGAGAATGCACAGGGATGGAGTAAATCAACTACTCTGTACATTGGTGCAAAGAACAACGATAAAGCATACTAATGTTCAATATATCCACTGACTACATTCTAACAGCTGTCTACTAGTTAATTGCATATAAACTGCACATTTTGCATTGAACCTGTCAGACCACAGTGAAATCAAATCACATTGAATCACTAATTTACCATGTAAGTCTCTTGCAGTGAGATCTCTTGTTTGCCTGCTCTGTGTAAGTCATTTTATCCGGTGCTTCCCCATAGATGTCCATATCGAAGGTGCTCTGCATCAGATAACTCGAGGCAGCCGTACCGGGAGGCATACCTTCATCTGCAAAGGGAAAAAGAGGGAGTCGAATAAGAAATCATAAACTTCAAATGCCTCTGGCCTCGGAGGGGGCAATGATACAAGAGTCAGAGAGGAGTCACTGTACATCGCTCTAGATGTGAACACATTCATGTTATGGCTATCAGAACATGTTCGTTTACTTCCCAAATTTCCCTCTCACCTCTCCTTTATCAGACTTTAAAGGGAAACACTGTGCTTGTTTTACGATCATATTCTAAAACCAACATCGATGGACACAGAACGATACATTATTCACATTTCACAATAAGTTAGGATTGTAGCTTTTTTTAAAGAAGCTTTCCTTAAAGAAAAAAAAAGATTCTCACTGATACAAATTCAATTAGATGTTGTTCAAGAAAATTTGTTCACCCAAACTTTCAAAAATTCAAATGATGCATTTTCCATAACTCATGTTATGCATAATGTTTAGAGGAGATAAAGTTAAATGCTGATGATTACTGTTAAAGACGGAATGGTTTAACAATGATTAAAACTATTTTCTTTGTATGTCATGGTGTATTTTAAACACAATATTTCCCTTTAATATTACCATTTAAAACTAAATTATTCCTTTTTGGTGTCAACAGACTTTTCAATGGTTAATTGTTTCTCCCATTACCCCTTCATATTGATATGCTTCTCTTACTGGTATTTTGGCTGTTTGTCTAAAATCTAAGTCAGGGACCAAGTCATCCACAATATCAAGTGAACACAAAAGGATATTCTTTGCCTCTTTTTTTATTCACTATCATTATTAACACATTCAAACGCAGAATCAAAACTTCAACAGAATCGTTTACAGATTAACATGCTCAACATTTTGCAGAGTTTCACTATAATGATCAACACAGCTTAAGAATCTCACCTCCTGGAGTCTCTGCATCAATGAAGTAATCGTCCGGAGTAAAGCCCGCCTCCAGTAGCGCAGTCCTACACGCGCTCCGGACCACCTCCTTGACCAGTTCACGGAACTCGGCCAGTCTGCCCGCCACCTGCCAGATACATGAGAAATCAAAAGCTGATGTTTAAGTCAGTAGGGTACACAAAGTGCAGTTTTTAATTTGGCACTGGAAGGATTTTGACTTAAATACTTAGCTACAAGTGTATTAAAAGGGCACACAATATTCTGTGAAAAAAAAAATGTATTTGTGGGCTTGTTTACACAGCTATGAAATGTGATGGTTACAATCTGTTGTGACAACCTTAAATGTGATTCCAATGTCATCCCTGAAATCTTTTACGACAACCTCACCTGCAAGTCCAATGTGACAGTTGCAATCTGACAACATTATCTGCAACTCCAATGTTATCATTTCAATCTGTGGTGTTATACTTGTCTACCATCCCTTTTCTGCATGATCGAATACAGCAACACTTCAAAAAAATCTTCAACATATTCATTCTTCATGAAACAGCATCATGTAGAAAAAGGGTTACAAATTATGACTCGGTAGTTTTAATCAGTGATTCATAATTGCTAAGTGCCTTCATCGACGATCTTTGGTCTTACCTCGTTCAGTTGGTTGAACTGTGCCCATCTGAACTCTTCTAGTGCATAAGTATGCCCTTTCTCTACTCTGCAGAGACCCATGTCGCTGATCCTGTAACACATCTCTCTCACGTTCAGAAGGGCCGGTCTGAGGGACTGAATTCAGATGACGAGAGGAAGATCAAAGAAGGTCATAGAATTACTATAAAACAAGGCAAGCATGTACCGACTAAGTTCGAGGAAATATCACAGTGTCGCAGGACACTACAGCCTCAGTTCCATGACATTCTCCTGCAACAAGTGTGTGACTGGAAGGGGTGTACATGTAGAGGAGAGAAAAGGAAGAACCAGCTTTGTTTGTGATTCTTTGATCAAAAGACTCAAAATGGTCCCTCTTTCGGTGGTACTTGGTTACAACGGAGGTCCTGCGACACCCACTTTCTTTCTGAAATTCTGTCGTTAGCCACTCATTCTGTCTTTTAAAGTCTTCAACTGTAATTGCGGTTACTATGGCAACTACAGGGAAATGTGGCAGGTCTGCTATACAATAATGCACACTCACCTGGTTAACAATAAAGAGATTCTCCTGTAATTGTTTTTTACAATTTGTGATTTTCCTCGACCTGACGTTCTTCCTCCAGGTGGTAAATGCCTTCCATCTTCTGAAGAGAGCAAACAGTGGTATCTGGACCAGCTTGGTGTAGTAATGGTATTCCTCCTCCCAACGATCCAACTCTGTGAAGTCAGCCTCACTGTTATTCCTGACACGTGTCACCCCCTTCGCACTGATGGTGCAGTAGTCCGATGGGTTAATGTTGCCATGGGCTACAATTCTGCAAAGATAGACAGTTGCACAAATCACATGATATGGAAGGAATTTTTCATTCTTGTTTTCAGAAATGATTGCATCTGTTAGCAACATTTTGTATGTTTGTGTGAAACTTATTGCTGAATCAAAACAAAATTGATATTTCAATTATCTGTAATCATCAATTTTGTTTTTTTTTTATATTCCTGGATAACAGAAATATTCTCAATTTCATGTTTCTTTTCATAGCATATGTTTTACAAACCGTTTGTCATTTGACATCTACTTTATCGGATATTACAATCACGATATCATAATCACAAGGACCACTTTTCCGTAACTTTAGTTTCTGAATAAATTTGTCGGTTACATTTCATGAAAACTCCTGGAAGGCTTGCCGACAATTTCCTTGTAATAAAGAACCCACACAAACAAAAGTAAACCATTCTGTTGTCAATTGCTGAAATTTGCCTCTGAACAACCAGGAATCACGCACACCTCTGCAATTTCAAAATCAGAACATTCCAAAAGTTATATAGATATACCTGTAAGTACATCGTAAATTTGCTTCGATATTAAATGTTAAAAATTTCATTATTAAAGCTCTAGGAACTCAAAACAATCATACTTCAGATTATATGGATGGTATTGAATGGATGACTTTGGCACTGCAGGGCTCATGTAGAGAAATCCCAGCTTGCGTTTGGTACGTATGATGTGAATTATTTCTTGTATATCTGAGAGTCCTTCCCATTGGTCGGGATGCAGCGGAGACTGAGACGGCTTCCCCGTAGGACTCACTGATTTGGGTTCCTTTGGAGGAGTTGGAGATCGCAGCTGCTTCCCGTTCAAGGTATCCTGTGAGAGAAGGATCAATTTTTTTTATTTTAATCTATCTCATTTGGAAATCTTGAAAGCAACACTGTGCATGCAAACCTAAGATCAAGAACGAAAAACTGTAATAACGTAAACGACGTGAAACATTATCATGCAAAAGATTCGTCGCAAGGTACTAAATTTGTCAATCCTTTGACGCTTGTGTTTCAACATTTCGAGGAGGTTGGTTTGTTATAGCAAAAACTACTGAGAAAAGTTCAGACAAATCTGTACCATGTTTTGTTTGGAGGCAAATCAAAACAGAAGGCTTTTGGGTGAAAGTCTCTGACCATACAAGCATACCCCTCATTGGTTGATGCCTCAAGGAATTAGGAACCAAACAGGAACGACAAAACTTGCAATTTTCTTTCAGTGCAGGAGTGAATTGCTAAATGCTTCCAACACTTGAGGTTGTGTTCAATATAAATAGCATGAGACTGAATAACATGCTTCAGTAAAAACAAAGCCAATGAAAGAAATGTAAGTGCCACATCAAACAGTCATTGGTGACCTTCCACTTTTTTGGGGTCAATTCGAACTTTCATCGACAAGCAAATAGTAAAGGATTCAAAAGTACCTTTAAAAATTTGTGACATTAAAAAAGCAGTGCTATTCACTCACTTGGGCCTCCTTCAGGTCAGAAGGAAGATCAGGAAGTGGAGACACACTGTTGGGCCTCTCAAGTGGGTCTACGGATGTACTCCTCTTTTTCTTTTTCAAGTCAGGTTCCCCACTAGTTGAATCACCTTGGATTTGTGCTTTCTTTCGTGCTAGCACTAACGCCTCTGCAGCCCTCTGTCTTATGTTGTCTGGTTGATTCTGTTTCTGAAACTTGGCGAGGTTTGGCTGTTGAAAAATGACAGGCTCACAAAAGTCAACCCAATTGTCTTCAAAACAAGTCGGCTGTGTGTGTTCAGATCAAAGACAAAGTAACAATCTGCATCACAAGCATTGTAACGCCTGTGATAAATCAAATAAAGTCATATTTGTAATACAACAATTGTTCAAAAATGCTGAGGTATACTGAAACAATCTTATGGCAAGCTGCACACTTACAAGCGGTTGTAGCTTAATGGCAGTTGGCTGTGATCGGGTCTTTCGTTGGGCTGGTGTCACCTTTGGACGTCTCAAACTCCTGGTATTAATCTCAGCTTGTTTCGGGGCATACGAGTACAGCCTATTGATCAGTTGTGCATGGTCTACTCCAGGAAGCTGAAATCCGTTTTCATCGGTGCCCTTTGTCTTTTCCATTGCCTGCTGCCCTCCATTTAGGGAGCGACTCAAGCTGTGTGATCCTCTTGACATGTCTTCAACTACAGCAGTAAGAAAGTATCACATTTATATAGTGAAGGCTCCTAAACTGACACACCCTCTGGATTGTCAAACCCCCACCTATTTCTGAAGCTGAATAACTTCAGTCTATTTTATTGTGCATATAGTGACATCATATCTCTTGAAAATTGGTCAATTGTAGGTGCGTGCCTTGCAAACTTTATGGGGTTTTTTGTGATGAGCTTTTCACACCATTGCCTATTGCCTCATGTAAGCTGGACCTCTTGCTGCAGTTGGAAATATTAGGTCAACAAAGTAACCCAAAATACACTTCAAAATAAAATAACACCAACTCTCCATGATAATGATCCACCTGCTGGCGGTGAAAGTACATAAAGGCATATACATCAGGGCATTTGCGATTCTGTCTGAATCGAAGTTTGCATATGATTCTACAAAAGTGACAATGTGTCACTTTAGGAATCTAAAGTTACTTAAGATCACAGACATCTTGGGAAGAACTTGTGCTTAATTTTTCAGAGTGCATACACAGTGCACAGTAATTCTTTTCATATCATTACATTTCTGAGACGTGATTGTATTAATACCCCATCTAAATGAGCACTTTGAATTTTTACCTATTTAAAACTCATTTGATCAAATCTTGAAGAGTGCCAATGTAATGTTAGAGCCCATTGTTACTACAGTAATGGAACTAGAGCAAATCAATCACGGATGATTTTATCCTACAAGTTCAGTTTAGTCCGGGCCCTGATCAGTCTACGTATTCCAAACTTAATGAACAGAAATGTATACAACCACAGAATACCCAGCCAAGTTGAGACCTCATTGTGCTTCTGGAGGTGCAATCACAGTCAAATGGATGTTGGGTCACCTTACAAATTTTGCAAATTTTTGAGAGCCAGCTTGAGACCTCACGGCACTCCAGAGGCACAGTCACAGTAACACTACAAATGTGATTGTGCTTCCACCACAGACTGGCAGCTCAGTGGACATACAGTAGACAAATTTTGGGTTGAATTGTTTTTCCGAGTTGCAGTGCAACTGCACCTTCATCACAGATTGGAGGCTCGGTAATAAGTGTTTGGGGTTTGATTGTTCTTGCAGACCATGACTGCAACTGCACCTCCACCCCAGAATTAAGCCTCAGTGGACTAAGAGAAATTTTCTAAGATGTTCTCATTTTTCCACTGTGACTGTACCTCACACCAGATTGGAGGCTCAGTGGAAGTTAGACACAATTTCTGGTGAAGCAGGCACATCCACAGTCTATCAACACTATGTGTGCCATTTTTAAATTTATCTCCTGTGCATACAGACAGCAACTGCTTCTCATTCTTTTCACAAAGATGAACTCCAGCTGTGGCATGGTATTCTATACTACTGTACAGTAGCTACTGTAGCCTAGGTCCATGCTGCTGTAGACTGTTCCTGCAAGGCGCCCTACAGGGCCTGTGGCCTTTCGGAAGCCCTAACTTCTATTTAGGATAGCCTCAAAGTCAAAGGCTTGGCTAATAATGTTGTAATATCAGCAAACGATATTGTTATATGAGACATTGCTCCTGATTTCGTTTGTGAAGTGACCCAAACGATACTGTCTGTGTACTTCAAGAAAAAAATAAAATGTTCCTTAGAACAGATTTGGATCACATACTAAAAAACATACATATGGAAACAAGAAATCAGACCTGAAGGTTGCATAAAACTTTAATGAACGAGTTTGATTTACATGGAAATAAAGTGTCATGTCAGAATTAAGGGTAAGACTTAGTCTTAGGCTGTACAATGTGACTTCTGTACACAATCCACAGTTTTAAACATATTTATTCAGGTGTGCTTTGGTTCCAACTTACACCTATGATATCATAATATCTTTTGGCAATTAAGGGAAAAGTGCACCCTGATATCGTTTATTAAAATTTCATATTGCAACAACACTTTTGGCTAAAGTACTAACTGCCTCCACCTAATACAATGCCTTGCATAAGCTACATTAAATTGCTCCTCTAAGTCTTGGAGAATGACTTGTTGTATTAAGCTATACTGGGACTTTGTGACCATAAAATGGTCACAAAGTCTGGAACGTACAAATCACTACCAAAAAGGAGCAAACACATTACAACAATGTCTACAAAAAAGGAATGTTGTTTGTTCTTTCACAACTTTTACTACTACAAGCATCACTCATGTTGGTCACCAATTTTGGTAATGTTGGCAAATTTGTAGTTCACTCTTCAGCAGAAACTTGAAAATTTGGGCGTGAGTTTTCACTTTAAACATCCAAATTAATATGGCACATAATCCACTTTTAAGTTCTTTGAGGAATATGCATTACAGGTCACACTGACATTAAGATTGCATCATGTCTTCACACCCTGTGCGTGCGTTTAAAGGAAATTGAAGCAGTGATCCCTAACTTTATTTTAAGTCCCCTAGACTGACACATCCCTAGCTATTACTGAAACTGTATTACTTCAGATAAGTCACAAATTTTGGTAATTTTCGCAAAGTTTTAGTCCATACTAAAGCAGACACTTAAAAATATCACCATAATAAACACATTTGCTTTGAACACTAAAAACGATAAGGCAAATAACTGTTTTTGATATTGTTTGAGGAGCATACATTGTACAGTAGGTCACATTTACATTGAAATCACATTGCATCTACACCCTGTGCTGGTATTAAGAACACAGTGATCAACTCATGATACTGAGTGATGGACTCATGATTACTTACAATCATTACTATAACTGTGATCGACTCATGATTTAGGCCTCGATGTGGCCATAGGTCTACTTAGTTTTATAACACAACTAGCCCTAATGGAGTGAAATAGCTGAGGCCAATGTTACTGGCCAATACCTACACACAGTGACAGTTTTGTAAATGAAGTTACCCTTGTTAGTATTAAAAATGTTAATTGTACATTTACAGAAAGTAACATAAAGAAAGACAAAAGGAATACAGAAATGTTCTGGTCTTTAGTTTCCAGACTATTTCGGTAATTCTTATTTATTTATTAGTTCTATTTTCTGTAAATTTAGAGACATTTTTCATAGCATAGTCTAACGACTCACGCTAGGGCTAAATCAGCGCTTGGACCTGGATTATTAAACTGCGAGTTAGTCAGTGTTGTTTCCTAGCAAGTGACGTTACCGCAACTTGCGTATCAATTGAAAGCCTAACGTTAGCCTAGACCAAACTCATCACTCAAAACTAAAATTGTTGACAGAAAATGTAAATTTACGGTAGAATATGATAATTACATGTATGTTGGTCACAAGTATATGGATCTGTCCTACTACAGTACTTGTAAATTCCAAAGGATCACGGTATTTATTGTTAGTTGTCCATTTTCACGAAAATGTCTATCGCAGAGACAAGATCTGCTACCTAGCAACGAATACATAGGGGGGTTTTAATCGTTCAATCAGTCGTTTCGTCGATTCCGTGTGCTTAATTATTCCATGAGGTGCCGTTTATGACAACAACAACCTTTAACAGCACGTTTACAACCATTCTCTCTGCTCGTTACAACCTTTCGATTTTCTTCGTAACATAATGTCAACTCTGTTTTTATAAGTACTTTACTTGCTTTCTTTGATTTATTAATATCAAAAGTTCTGTAACGGCGATTTTTTTCCAGGAGCGAATTCAGGCAATTCGGAAAGAGGGAGGGGGATCGACTCCGAGCGAGAGAGACAGCACTATGGTCTGGGTAATCATGGGAAGATTATCTGAGCGGCGCGCAACCATCTGATGGCTGGAGCATACCCGAAAATGTTTGGATAAATATACCTCCTGGATCTTAGGAAACTCAAGGTTTCAGACACAATAACAAGGATTATTCGCAAGGGAAGTGTGGTCAAGACAAAGTTTCAGAGTGTTGGGGAAGCACAGTCTGTCTTTACATGGCGCACACATGATTAACAGGAGGGGAGAGGGGGATGAGAGTTGTGGGAAGACTAAGAGTTTGATAGGCAACTTACCAGAAATCTTTTAGAAAAAAAGGTACCACAGAAAACATCCGTTCCAGTCTTACCAAGTAAGCTTTAGGAAATGAACCTACTTTCTTGGATGGTAAAACCTTCTTCTTATCATTATATTTGGAAGTTTTTTGCTGTAAAAGTGTCATAATTTTAAACATTTCCTGTATGTTAGTCTTTACAATCGGTATCGGCATATGTGACTTAATATTGATTTTTTTTTTCACTTAAAAAGTTTAAAGCACGGAGGCTGAAAAAATGTCAGGTTGGGGGAATTTGAACTCTGCCCCTTTGACTGCCAGCCAATGGCAGTGCATGCCATCCTTTTCTACGTGATCGCTGCAGTTATCACCGTGTCACAAGTCCTGTTCTTTGTTGTCGATAACCTAAGATAAATTGTGTTAAGAAATAACTTGGAAAATCTCGTAGGTTTTGCTTGAATATTGTTTTCTAATTTACACTGCGGGTGTGCACGTACGGCCGACCAAAGGAAATTTCGTCAAAATTGTTTCCCTAGTGTTACCCTTCCAAGCAAGCGTTGGTATTCCGTTTTTTTTTTAACATACATACCGGTATTATGAATGCAGCTAAAGCTGGTACATGAGTAACACAAGTCCCGTGTGCGGGCTGTCTGTGTGTTGAATTTAAATAGGTCTATAAAATGTATTTGAAAGGTCCATACAGATATATTCTTTTCCGGGTAGAACGCATATGATGTTAAGTCGTCAAATATATGTATAAATTTTAGAAGTCTATGTAAGACCTATGAGGCCCACCAAAAACAAAGGGTGCGTATAGACCATGCAAATACCCGTGCCAACAACAAAAATTTCTAAAAACGGAATGGCAAATTTACTTTAACGACGCAAAACATTATTCTTGTTTTGAGTTTTTTATTTTACTTTCATTCTCCATCTCCAAATTACTTGTCGCATTTGAAGGTTGTAGTTTTTATATTTTACGCTTTTGTCCTTGTGAGAATAATTCACTTACTAGGGGACTTCAGCAGTAAAATGTATCGTATACGCATTAAGTTTACACCGTCGACTATTACCAATTTATTTCAGTGTTACAATGCGAGGTTGGGGTCATTATCAGAAATGGTTTATGGCGTGAATCACTGTTACTAAACACAATATGGTCACCAACTTACTACATTTACCAATTTCAAGAACTTATTTCCTAATTTGAATATTTTGTTTTCAGAATGAGTCAATTGCCATTTAAATGGAACTTTTTTTTCCAGTTCGCTAGCAAAGCTGCCGCGAGAAAACTGAGTGAATTCTGTTTGGAAAGAACGAGTTTCATTAACTTTTGATGGACACATTTGTTTTTACAATTTTGGTGCCAGTATTGTTTGCACCATGAGACTTAAGATGTCGTTTCTCTGACGATGTCCTTTGCATTTTTTCTGTTGTTATGTACTCGTTTTACTGAAGAATTTTTCCTTAGTTAGTTTCTCATATATCTCTTTGGAGGAAATGAAGAAGGTAAAGTGAGTCTTGATAAAAAAGTGATGGGCTTTTTTTCAGCAAATTTATCCAACTTTCTTGAAAGGTCTCACCATATTTTAATTACTTAAATAGTGAATACTGGTAAACAGAAGGTACATCAATATTCAATAAAACTGAAGGTAAATAAGAAAATGGATCTAATTTCAAAGGTATTTTTCAGACATTCCACATCTAGTTGCCTCATATCTTCAAAAATGGCCACACGATGGTCTTTAGGGGAACAACACCTAGCGCAAAGCCATCAAAAGATGGAGAAAACCAAGTTAGTGTTACTTTGAAGGACATATAAATTACAGTGTCAGTATACAAGAAATCATTCGGTACCACAACTTGCAGTGTGCAAGAAATCAAACAGTACCACAAGTTGCAGAACTCTGATGGAAAGAAGAAACACACAAATGGGTGACACATTTAAACTTTTGAAACTTTCTTTTTCCTTTTTCCTCGGGAAACATAATCAAAAAAAAAGAAAAAAAAATCGTTGCAATCAGATTGCAATCCCATACTTATATACATAATAGGTGATACAATGCCGCTTTTCTCTCTTTTTACATATACCATAAATACAAGGAGAAAGACACAATCCCCTTCTGACACTTGACCTTTTGACCTCATATCAGGAAGTGGAAGAAAGCGAAGAAGGATGGATCTGCGAGAGGAGTATGGATTCTTAAAAGGCTGTCCCAACTTCTCAAGTTACTTCGCATCATCCCACAGATATTCATTCTCTTATACTCACTCACCCACTTACACAACCCCACTAATTTACCACTCGGGAAACTATGGCTGTGTCAAATCAATTTCGTACTTCCTATCTCATCTTAAGTAAAGTCATCTGACAAAGTTAAACTTGTAGACGGATTTGGTGAGGAACAAACTAAAGGCAAACGAGCAAAGAATGTGACCTTTTCTGATAATTTAATGTGCCTACTCACAGAATACAATACTGATTTTACTGAGTGGTTGTCAAAATCATATACAAAATTTTGGAAAAAATTATTGATGAACAGCAAATAACAATAAGATTACAAAGTTTCAAAACCAGGGTCCCTAGAATTAGGAAAACTCTTTAATTGAAGGATGTCCTACACTATCAGAGAAAGTGGAAATTTGGAGAATTTTGCCCAGACTAAGTAAAAATTGGGAGTTCCTAGCAAAGTGATGGCAAAACCACTGATTGAAAATAGCGCCTACTCATACAATAGAATACAGTACTGACTATACTGAATGGTTGGCTTGCAATGACATAAAAATAAAAATTGGAAATTTATTGATGAACATTGAATGAGAATTAGCAAGTTTCAAGAAAAAAGTTCCCGGAATTCAGCAAATTTTTCACA
This sequence comes from Stichopus chloronotus, assembly GCA_021234535.1. Classification (NCBI taxonomy): domain Eukaryota; kingdom Metazoa; phylum Echinodermata; class Holothuroidea; order Aspidochirotida; family Stichopodidae; genus Stichopus; species Stichopus chloronotus. Next base: position 32,120,482 of record CM037835.1, on the reverse strand, counting down.
GGATTTCTGGCACTATCACAAACAATGAAGATTTTGTGGAATTTTGCTCCGACTCAAGTATAAACTGGGAGTTACTGACAAAGTGCTGGCAAAGTTTTGATTGAAACTAGAAAGAGACTATCAACTGTGCTGAAGGAAGGCTTCATACAAACAAGACCAAAAATCCAAAACTGACAACATTCCAAAACTGAAGCAGTTTAAGAAGAGAATCTATGAAGGTAAAGACATCTGTTGCTGCAACCGTGAACTTGAATAGGAAATTCACTTCTGCAAAGTACCGGTGCAATCTCAGCAATGTCAAATCGTTGAAGGTTATGCAGTTGAGACTATCATAACTGATGTGGTTTTTCGCTGCCGATCCTATGGCCGATGTTCCTATCAGAACATCGGTCCATATCTGATCCAATATTTATGCTATTGAGTACTTTCTCTCCTGAAAAACGTTCATCTTCCTGTATGATGTAGTCTCTGGAGTGCTTTCATTTTTATTTCAGTCATAGCAAATATACCAAGTATAGAAAAAGAGCCCCGTGAATGACGTAAGGCCCCTCTCTGTGAACACATTCACAAGGGCTTTTTTTTTTCACATTTTCAGATGGAAAATAGCACTGGTTGGGCATTTTTTAATTCCTGCCTAGACTCAAAGATTGATACACACCGGGTGCAAATGTATCTTTAGGATGAACACAGGTAAATGCAATTTCCTAAATCGTACGGATACAATGTTTTTACAATGTGGAAAAGCACCAGCCCGATCTGTTGTCTGATCCTATCGATACCTAGTTGAGACAAACATCTTGCATAACTTTTCACACTTTCTCCTTCCAAATCTAGTCAAGGTATATCTCTTTAACAGATCTGTGATTAAAAAAGATCTAAAAATGACATTTTCAGTCAACAAGAGCCCCAGCAGACAGGAAAATCTGTTTATGTTGACATGTCACATGTAGTATTTGATTTATGTGCGTGTGCCTCTCCCTGGCTTTGAATATGGGATCTTGCTCAATCAAAGGACGCCGATGTCTACCTGGTCAAAAGTTTGACAACACACTACCAACAGCACTGACGACCTTCGAAGAATCGGTTGGGATGGGGGAGTTGTAGGAGCAAGTCTCAGAAAATGTATCCATTTCCCCCCTTCACACTCAAGAATATCGTCTGTAACATTTTAGGTGTGATTCCCAAACTCCTCTGTGAAAGCAATCCCAAGGAAAACTGAAAACAAGAACAGAACAAATCAGCGGAACAAAGTGGCTATCGTGGAGCAAACGCTGGTCAGAGACATAGGGTGCGACGTAAATGACGTTTCCAATCACAGCTAAGAATCACAGCTTGGAAATTTGTACAAGTTTCACTCAACAACTGATTGTACCGAGAAAGAGACAATTAAAAATTATCACAAATTGACACCCCATAACAAATCATGTGACTAAGATATGCTGCATTATCCCTCGGACATTCAAAGTTGTTGGTAACACTGAAGGGGGGTACTATAACCCAAGAAATGAAATTACAAAAGGAAGTTTTCTGTGAAGTAAGGTGATTATTGCTTTTTGAGTATCAAATTAACTTGATTGATGCTTTGCTTCTGTGATTTAAAGCACAAACTGCAAACCAGCATTTGGTAAGAAAGCAGCCACACTATGACAGACAAGAACAGCTTTGTGACAAATGCTTGCAAAGGTGTTTAATCCAAACAAAATTACACCTTCAAAGGAAAAAAAAAAACAAGATGGAACAAAAGAACAAAGAAACTCGACAAAATAAACTCTGATAAAAATAGATTTGTGCAGGCTAGTAACAAACCATCACACTTTCCACTTTTGCACACAATCTGTTTGGCACAATGACAGTTTTCTCCTCCAAATTCTGCTTGTGTTTTTTCTCCCTGTTTGTGGCCTTTCTGCAAAACTGTTTTACACACAAAACAAGCCAATCGCTGATAATACAACCAGAAATCACATGAAGAACTTTTCTTCACAATGCCTCCCAAATGGACCAGGATGGACAACTTGGCACAGATACGAGACGTTTACATTCCAGGAAGTATCAGGGAGGAAGAGTTAAATCAAGCAAAGTCCCACTCGTCTGCAAGTTGTATGCTCTCGAGCTTCCTGGCAGAGTTGTTGACGTCTTCCGATGACACGTATGCTTCGAAGAAAAGAGAAAAAAAAAATACAAAACGTGTAAAGTCATCAAAAACAAATGCCAAAAAAATTATATTAAAATAGTTACGTGATAGAGGTAAAAACCAGCAATTGTACACAAAACATTAAACAATGGTTTTTCAAACAAAGTATTTAAGGACCATTTTGATTATATACAGAGTATAAAAACATACCCTTTGGGCCAAAGTTGATGATGGTGTTAATTTTATGTTGTTTTCTTGTAAATGTGGGACTTTTCAAGAGTCAACTCAAAAAAATTTTTTTAAACTGATAGGCAAAATGTGAAGTGTCACATTATTGTCTGAATTACATCCTATGCTAACATTCACTTTCATCACCCTCTAACGGAACTGATGAGGACACAACACGACCTCTGACCTTTGACATATGCCTGAGCGAATAATTGGAACTGGTAATTTTCTATTACGATTGGAAGTTGTGTTTCACACAGAATTCATGACAGAGCATCTCTAGGGGTAGGGACCCCTTTCATAGGATCACAACCGACATATAGGATACAAAGGTGAGGTCTTTGAGTCTTACCGGGAGTGTACGATACAGGCTTCACGGATTGCAACATCGATGATAAGACTTCCTGCGTCGTTTTCTTCTTCACTTGCTTGAAGAATTCATGCTCCAGTAACTCTGATGCACTTGGTCTGAAAAGGGATGGTTGGTTACGAACAATAAGATTTTGAATTTCAGTTTGTTTACAAAGCTGTTTAGGTGGATTCTAAATAAAGGGTGATCCTCATGGCTGGGTATTGGCATGGGCCGTGATTTAAAAGTTCAGCCCCCCCAAAAAAAAAAAAGTCTTCGAGGTGACATAAATTCAAACCAACCTAACTGGAGATATCACTAATTGGTTTACAATGATGAGGTTTATAGATCAGTCAGTTGGAAAAGAAAGTATGGTATCATTTTAATGGCCAATATTTGGAAAAAAGCTGACATAATTGAAAGAAGTATGCACAATGAATTATAAACTGCTCTAATGTCGGGGGAAATGAATCAACTTACAAGCCTGTGGAATATTTCCACCAATTTTGCAACAGAAAACAGAAGCAGTTTGGGGAGTTTTTATTGCTTATTTTCATTCCCCACGAATTCAAATGGCTATGAAACCAACTGTGTCTTAGTTTGCCTTTAAACAAACTACAAAATTAATAATCAGAGAGGAAAACATCACTACCAAAAGATATCAAAAAACAAAAACATTTCCAGATTGACTGTTTTAAGAAGCAAGCACATGCGCAAAAGAAATACATGGTACCTTTTTCGTGGATCGTGCCTCAGGCAGACCTCTATAAAATCGTGAAATTCTGGAGAGAACTGCCTGTTGTAAGGATTGGGCTCATTTCCGAGGGTGGGGTATGAACTGCCACCGATGCCGCTGTCTCTCCTGGCGTGGCTGTCGCTGGTGTCTCCTTCATTCTCTCGAAGTGTGATACTGTCAAGGAGCTTAGGGGTGGTACTGTTTATCTTCTCCAATAACATCTAGACAAAAAAAAAAACAAAAAAACTGAGTATCTCCAACTATTTACCTTGAAGAAACCTCTCCTGTCTATGTTTGCTACTTAATGATCAAGGTTGTTGCCATTTGGATAAAATGAAATAGAGAGGAAATTTTTCATTTGGTTCCTACATATGACATACCCTACCTTCTCTCTTCTTTGTATGCATTTCTCGACAGGTACCAATCCAAACTAGCGATGAACACGGTGCTATTGCTACATCCCTGAAGTAACAGCATTTGAGCAGATATTTATTTAAAGGGCACAGTCCTCACACCCATCAACTTCCTGAATGCCATTACCAATGTACATAACATATACACATATGGACTCACAGAGATGGCCATCTACTCACATCTCCACGGTAATGGTAACTGCATGTGTTTTTTACAACTGTGAGAAACATAATCTCGGGATCGTCCCTTACTGCATTCACTTTCCAAAAGCCTCAGTGCTTATGCAGGTAAACAATAAAGACAATCATCAGTAGGGAGGGGGGAAAATCTTGTCAAAATTTCACTTTTACCTTTCTACGGCACAGAGGCAATCATTGTTGTACCACTTGGACCTTCTTTATTTTTTTTTATTGATACATTTATTGATTACTTTCAATGAACATTAATTGACTAACATTACTCAGTTACTGAATTTATCTATTATTCCACTTACTAATTGACATGCCATACTACAATAGCAAAATTTTCTGCTTGAAGAAGTTAAGCAAGGGTTACGTATGAAGGCAAATATTTCTAAACATAAATCAGGAAGTTGAGATGCCATGTTGATGCAAATGACCTTGGTTTGAGGTTTCTTTCTGAAAACCATAAAGGAGGTGATGGCAGACCTCGCAAGGTAATGGAAAGGCGGAGGAAAATTGGAAAAACATTCAGGTCAAAAGCAACTTATACCTTCATGGGTACCATATCCGAGAACGGAATGCATCCATTGGCAAGCTCACAGGCTGTAATGCCCAAACTGTAAATGTCTGACCTTGTATCGTAGCCGAGTAAATTCTTAAATGCAGAAAGAGAGGGAGAAAAAAGGCAAATAAATTGAAGCCATAAGAAAAGAACGATAAAACAATTTATCTTTCAAAGTCTTAAGCAAACATCGACTTTGATACGACAACAAAACTGCTGATTTTTGATGAATTTCCCTTCAGAGGATACAAAAAGCTATTACTTCTCTTGTTCATTGTGATTTTTCCGACTGAGATGAAAGGACACATGTGCAGGATGGTACATTATTTGTTATCGAATTACAGTGAGTGATAAATAGCTTTGAGTCCAAATTTTTTACAGCGACAGCAGCAAGAATTGAAACACAAAAAAAAAAGGGAAAGGAAAACAAGGAGACCTGTTCCAAAGTCTCTGGAGCCAACCAGTGAAGATTCTGGACAGTATTGGCCGGAAAATCGTGAATTGCTCGTAACATTTGACCTTCCTTTATCATGCTGATCGCCGTGCGGAAGCCGCTCAGGTACACACCACCAGACCGAGATAGAAAGATATGACTGGCCTTGATGCTCCTTGAGGGTCAAAAGGAAATGCGAAAGTGTAATTTGATATTTGACATCCTCAATGTGACTTACGGGAGCTGTAAAGTGAGAAAAAGGGGAACAGCATAGGGACTCTCACTCTGACACCAGCAAAGCTCCACCGCTAAAGAATCCAGAGCCGAATCAGCAAAGGAAACCCACTCCCAATGGTACCCCACCAATAAAGGAATCAGAAACTCACAACCGTAGGAGACACACCACCAAAGGGAATGCACCACCAAAGCAAACCCCCCACCACCACAGGGAACCACATATATCGATACAACCACCGGTACAGTTTGTATGTTCAATATGACTTAATGCCTCACCTGTGTATATAACCCATGTTGTGTATATAATCTAGAGCTAAAAGTATATCATGAAGAATCAACGCTATTGCCGTTTCACCCAGGCCATCTGGAAAATGCTTGTCGAGAAGATCTCTGGCTGATCCTGCGGAGTTAAAAAGAACAATGCACAAAGACATGAGCACAAAAAATGGCAAGTAGCGAGAACTGTGTGATATCTTCATATCATTCCAGAGAACGATGCTGCACGATTCCTGAAATGTCTGCCAAAGTGGTATAAAATCTATGGTTAAAATGTAATAAACAGTTCATGATGACTCATAGCTGTGCACCAAATGTAGCGACAAATCACGTGAGGACCGGGCAATCGGGTCTTAAATCCTCGTGCAAAAGTATTTTCGATGAGAGACCTGCGCAATTGCTGAAAGGGCGCAGCACTGTCTATCTCACTTGCGTTCGGGTCAGCGAGAAAATGACGTTAAAAAGAACGAGGCATACTGCTGCTATCACCACAGCTATAAACCCACTAATGATTCCAAAACCAATCTATCAGACGCACTAATTGCTATCATATCTATATTTCTGCACACATTAGGATAATCAGACCATGCCCATCTTCAGTTAATGTAACATCTACCACCACCACCATGCTGTAAATGTGTAAATTTCCAAATCAATAGTTGCCCTCCATTACACCGGGTCATTTGAAACCTCACCTTGGTCCCAACCTGTACGTTGGGTCACGAGACATTTTGATGAACTTGGATCAAGAAGCGTTTGGATTTGGCAAACACCTTCCAATACCCCACACTTCTCCTCCTCCTTCTTTCCTGACATTCACACAGACACACGCGATTGGGAGAGAGACGTGTGTTTGACAGGAACTACTTCATTTGGTCAGAGATATTTGACTAAACCCATTCTCAGAACCAACATTTGATGCAAATGCTAAACTGTAACGACAGTTATCCGCTGAAACAATTCAAGATACTGACAGTTAAGTTGATGAACGTTGTGCTAGGAGCAAAGTTTTAATTTTGAAAAAGCAAGATTCAGTTGTCACAACCTACCTTGCTCCATCAGAGGTAAAACCACCCACAGCTCCTTGTCAGCGACAAATGCACAATAATATGGTAAGACATGTTCATGTTGCATTAACCTCATCAAGCTTAATTCTTTCTGCATGGGGAAAGATAACAGGAGGAAACAGGGAAAGGTAAGAGCACTAGAACAAGAGTTAACTCATTAACAGTATTGGGAATAAAATTTATTCTGACATAACGTGACATTACTACTGAGGTTTCTAAAGTTGAACAGACAAACATTGGAAAGTCCTTCTGCACACAACTGCAAGAGTTACTTTGTAATGAAAATACACTGCAGTTGTTGAAAATAATTCAAATTGAATCACAGCTCAGGCAGAGAAAATGAATGATTACCTTTTATCCATATAGTGAAGTAGCACAAAGTACACCAATGTTTTGATAATGACCAAAAGTTGCTTGTTTTGAAATGTCATTATGAAACTGACCACTCGTACATCTAAATGGCTGTTGGTATATCGATATCTCAGATAATCTTATTTTCTACACAACTTCAGACTTCAAATTTTCTTCCTTTCTTTCGTTTTCCTGCAACTCAAGTTTCATCAGCGACTGTGAAAACTGCAATTAAATATGCTGACTACTTGGCAAACCAAAGTTGGAAAATCTTTCAAAGCTGAAACATCGTCTTTCGCACGATGGCTTACATGTAGAGAACCCAAGCCAGACTCTTCTCTGTCCAACATGTCTAAATCCACTTTCCTGATAGAGAGATAATGCCCGGTCGGCACGTGCCTCGCGACGTGGATGGAGGCAGACCCATCGTATACGCGACCTGACATTGGAAGGAGGAATGTTATCATTATTCAACATGTAAAAGGGGATGAAAACAGCTGCATCTGCTCAGCAAACTAAAGAGATTGACCTCTCCTTCTTAAAATGTAACAAGAATACAGTAACAGCTTAAGGAATGAAATCAAAACAAGTAGATTAATTTCCGTTCTCTATCCTCCTTCCAACTTGTTGACTGACGTATCTGAATACTGTTGACAACTAAGATTTACTTTTGCTGTTCTGCACTATATTTCATAGCTTATGAAAAACATCTGAATCTTAGAAAATGTAAGGGGTCGGGTATGGAAAATCAACGAGAACGCCATGCGAGGAACATGTCTTCTGACGTATTTAAGCCATTTCAAACCATTCCCATCTATATTTTTGACATTTTGAAATGACCCTCTCATGGGCAACACAATTTGTTCAAACTTCCTACCAAACAAAGTGTCCAACGCTTTGCATATATACGAAGGGTGTGGACATTGCTATGTAATTGACCGAGAGTTCTGTAACCTGTGATGTTGCTTAGTTACAGACTGCCTATGCTTGTCAATGACATTTCCACACAACTAAAAAAAAAAAAAAAACTCATCTTGTTATATATGTTACAATTTCAGAGGAAGACATTCATGTGCATTCCAAACACAACCTAGAGAGGCTTAGGCTTCCTGAAGCAACATACACTGATGCCAATAAACTGCTCTCCTTTGCTCGATTTTCAAACCTCTAAATGTTTTTTCCGAAGTGATGATCGGCCGCTTTCATAACTGCGTTGAAGAATCACTCTGACACCTCTCCCAACTGACACATTCAGAAAGCACTACTTACAAATGAGGCCAAGAATTTGGTAATCCTTTGGATTCGGTTTCAACTCTTGACCATCCATTCTCGAGACTGTCGAGAAGTCTGGATCACCTACGGGCAAAACCTGGGGTTGAGAACAAAATGTGATTGATAAGTGAGCTTCGCAGTTCGTCCACAAGAATCCATGCACTGTTTCGAAGACCACCTAATCCAACCCAGGGTCTACTAGATTTCCTTTGACTAAAAAATTTTGCGAGAGAGGAGTCCTGTGAGTAGAATAGTTGATGTTGGTAATAATTGAGGTGTGGAGTCGTTGATGTCGTGCACAAGAGACTATACCACTCCACCCACCCAAACCCCAAACCATCTAACATGTGTTATGCACCCACCTGTCCAAGTACCCACCCTACCTGTCTATTGTCTAAAATCGAACAGTGAACAACAAGATTTTGGGCCATTGCATGATGAGTGGTCCTGGCATGGTAAAATTAGAAATTGAGTTGGAAGTTTCTGATATTCTGAATTTTGTTTGAGAGGGAGACCTTGAAGTTGCAATTTCTTCATATGCCGTGACTTACCTGATGTGGAATGGCCCTTTTCATGTTTGCATACATGTTTTATTTTACCATTGCTGCTGTGTAAGTACTAACAACACCAAATTTATCTGAGCAATATAACTTCATACCTCCAAATGATCATCACACATTAAATAATTCATGTTATTTTTTTATTCCAGAAATGTCAGGTAGATAACGAAGTAGGAGAGCTCTTCAAGCAATGACAGGCTGTCATTTGGGACAAGACAATGTACTTTGAACATGGTGTACAATATTTAGACAATGAAGTCAAACTCAGGCCAACTTGCTTCCAATATTCATGGTAAAAGAAGGGGAGGTTTCACAAATTTTCAGAAAAGAAAATTTGAGGTAAGCAACGGACAGTGAGCAGTTTATCTTGGTTCACTACTTGAAAATATTCACTCAACATTTCCACTCATTCGTTTGTGACAAGATACAGTTCCAGCAGGGTGTGACTCGATCTACATCGAGTTGCTGCGATAGTTCACAAAAGAGAAACCTTTTGAACAACCAATAATACTAGAGCAGAGAGTCACAGAACTTTGTGATTAGCTGCTCATATTCAAGATTGTTTCCCTGCATGCTGCATTGCAAAGCTGACTGTCTCGCAAGGATCTTTTGGCCTTCGAAGTCGATCAAAAGAATGGAGATCATCTACTCACAAAACCCACAGACTACAGTAAGTTTGAAGATCCAGCAATGTTTCCTTTTTTTTTGGTTGACTCATTGCATTTATGACGTATTCACTATTTGACCTCTGGTGACACCTAAGGCCTTTTGACCTCCACCAGAAACAGTAGGGATTAGCTTCACAATAAGGGGCATCCACACATCACGTCACCCTTCTTGTGATACATTTGCAAAGTCAAGTGTCCCATACACACACACACACCCTTACTCACACAAAATCACCATTGCATACTTTCCTGCTAATGCGAGGAATCAACAGAACACCGACGCGAAGATACACGTACACTGTATGTTTTAATTTTCCAACTATAATTTGAAAAAAACTTGCTTCCAATGAAAGAAAGCGATGGACAAACCTTTGACTGACTCTGTGTTGTCTTTTGAGAAGCAGTCAAATTGTCCAACTCCTCACTGCTACCAGAGTACCCAATGCGAGATGCCTTGAAGCAGCAACATGGCTAGGCAAAACAAAAGAGATTGAAATTCATTATCACTTACTGTTATTGTTTGTTAAATACTTCAGGAAATAACAACTATCATATGTCTCATCTGTTAACAAATTATGCTCTTTATATTTCCACCTCGCGCTATGCAGGCTTAGTGGAAGACTTGTGAATTGCTTTGATATGTCAGCATTCATGAACAATGTAACTTCAGATCATGCGTTAGACAGGAGTCAGAACGGAAAAGGTTTCAGAGGAAAATGTGTGACCAGAATGGGCACCTTCCAAAAGCGTTGCTCAACCAGCTCATACAAGCTCATACACTTGTAACCGACAGAAAGGGCAAAATAATGCTAATGACCAGCACATTCTCTCATTTTATTTATGAACTTACTTTTATTTGTGAACATTTTCTCATAGCTTCATTTAATGAGCTTTAGATGCTACAGATACAGCAGTGTTACAGCCCTTTCAACATGTGCTATCTGTTTTTTTTTCAAAGATTCTGCCATCTTGGGAAATAAGGGTTATAACATAAACATTTATTGTTTACAGAGACATTTCCATTTTGTCAGAGACAGTATTACAATCTTGGTCACTTAAATGCAGTTATCATAGTTATGTGATTGGGTGTGGCTTTCTCACATCACTGTGGTTGATTCTTTAATATGCATCTAGCTTCCACAGAAGGTATTCCCCCCCCAATGACCATTTTCTGAGATCTTCAGCATGTTAGAGGCTAAAATGGTCCTGTGAATACATGTAGGTAACATTATTCTCCTTGTCCATATGTTTCTCTTTGGAGTACCGTTAGATACCTTCCAGGGGTTTCTTTTGCTTTATCATTGTCGTGTACTGAACTTTCATTTAGATATTTTGTCAAGATGTACCCTAAATAGCATTTTAAAACATTATCTGTAAGGGGTCTCTCCCTGTGTGTGCCAGCATGTTCTAATTTACAGTATATAATTCCTTTACCTTGCATTCTTTGGTATAGTCACTGATGCACCTCATATATTTCATTTAAATTTGAGTGAATGTACTTGAAGCTTGCTGTTAGACTTTGACACATTTTTTCCACATTTTCACACAACTTGAAGCGCAACAGACACAAGAACGATGACACAGAGTCACACAGCACATTTTTTAAGTTAAATTATCACAAATCTCTAAATTTGAATTTGATCAATGGAAGAGGTCTTGAAATGAGAAGAACTTGACAACAAAGTATATAATAGTTGTCTTTCATAATGGTGTTGGGTATAAGTCATATACATTTATAAAGATGAAAACTATCAGCACTTCTCCTCAGCCTCTTTCCAGAGACCCCTCTTCTAAATTTCCCTCTTACAAGAGCAAGTGGTCTTTTGTGACATACTCACATTCTTGAAAACCATCGAAACTTATTGAAGACGTCTGGAGAGCAACCAACCTGATCATCAAAAAGAACAAAAGTGTCGTTGATAAAAAGTTACAGAAGAAATCGATAAAAACAGGAATACGACGACCTTGATTGCATCAGCAAAATACATCTTCCCCGATAACTGACAGGACTGGTTATTAGGTTCATTCATGTAAGAATGCTACTGTAACCAGGGAGCTGTTCTTAGAAGGAGATGCAGTGGAACTTTAATTCATGCAAATACTTAAAGGCGGACCAAATCGACTGCAGGTAAGTTGTGTAGTCGGCTCAAAGGTATCTTTCCTTTATTCGGCACATCTGGTTCAATACCATTCACTGCACAATATCAACTTCCATCAACTAATCCTTAAACAATTAGCTGGTTCAGAGCAATGCCTTAAAATGTAGGTTTGCCCCGCTGACATTTTTAAAAGCAGGTGGCATATAACTCTTACAACTGTCTAACTAAAATAAAGGCATACATTTAGTCACTACCTTACCAGGGAAAGCATGCAAATGGGCTGAGTTAGGCTGAAGGGGCAGAAGTCTAATTTGCTGAAAACTGTATGAGTGAGAAGTTTCTAGAATTTTCATAAAAAAGTAATCCACAGATTCTTTTTCACTGTTTTGACATACCGTATAACTGAAATGTTATATTGTCATGTGTCAAAAAGCATCAAAATGCAGAACAATTATTTTCCCCATACCTGGCAATGCTGTGGCAGTAGGGAAGACCTCCTAGTCTAATTGAAACTGTAGCAGATTGCAAATACTACATTGTGTAATATTTTCTAATCCTGTGTAAGGCTCATAGAAATGTCAAGAACAATACAAAAGACAGAATTACTGTGTAACCTTGGTGGTGCAAACCTTGACTTCGGAGCAATGTGTAAACTCCTTCTGACAACATCTCCCTGCTGTATGACACAATGCTGTCTTTATTACCAATGGAAGTATGTGTTAGAGGATTTTTATAGCAAAATAAATATGGACTACCTGAGTTGACCATATTTTCTTTTTTAAATAGGGCAATCGTCAGCCTTTTTCTTCACAGGGTCGACTTAAAAGGCCGACTGACCCACAAGGATGACTTGATGTCAACAGTCATAACTTACAAATACACAGAAAAGTTTGCTTTCACCGTGTAGAGGTTTTAAGATAATTTGTACTGTAATAGTCAGTGTAAGTGAAACTCTAATTGAAAAAGTGAGAAAATAACTGGAAATATTAGCTAAATGTATGACAACTACATAACAGTACAAGATAAACAGTTTGCCACTTGTTGAAGGAGATACATACTGTACAGTAGTTCCACCTTTTCTGAAAAAAAATGTGTGGGCCTACAATTGTGCTTTACTTTGGCACTGAAAGTCCCTAAGTTTTCAGTCATCATTAGTCTTGCACATGTCCTAATTTGGCTGAAAACTATAAAAAAAAAAAAATCTACCAAGGTACTGGTTATTGGGACTGCCATATTGTGAGCAAATTGTTTCACAAATCACATGTAAAATGGAAAATTGGCTTAAATTTATAGCCCTGACAATTTGGTTTTTTGGCCTGAAAATACTTGGTAACCCACAGTTCCTTTAAATTTGGCTAAATACAAGTGGGTATTTTTCCTTGCACCCCTAAAAAAATACTGTTGACCCTGAAAAAATAGTAAGTACTTTATGTCATTGAAAAAAAGTATTCATCTGGGGGAACACCCTTATTGAGAACAGCGATGGCAGTAGCTGAGCATAACCATTTAAGTTATTAGATTCATTATTTTTAGATAATACTAATGTTAGTAAACAGCACTGACAATTAACGGCACCGGTGTAGGAAGAGTGCTGTCTTCTTTCTATTGGTTCTTACAGTCCCCAGCTAACTTTGAGCTTAAAATACGTCAGGTTCAGGTTGCATGAATGGATTTCACACCACAGAAATCATAGCTCAAGACCAACGACTCTCGGTCTTTTGGGGTCACTACTTTCTGTTCAGGACCTTTTGTCCTGAAATGGCATCCAGGTGAATGCTATGAACTTTTCCACGTTTAGAAATTGCTACAACGCCAGATAAGCCATGCATAAATATCACCCTTTTAAATCATCCCCCACATGTCCCAATCATAAACAGCTTAGCTTAATTCCGCTAAGCTGACTTAATTAATTTAACTCAGCTTAGCTAGAGTGGAAATTGAGGGACCAGGAAGCAGTCCATGTAATGCCAAAGTTATGTGGAGGTGGAAGCATTCATACACCAACGACACACTCTTGTTACTTCAAACCTCACAACAGACATAGCATTACCTACTATACAATGATTATGAATCACACTTGAAGCATAAAGTTACACACATTCTTTCCTATATAGCAGGAAATAATAATTTTGTGTGTGGGACTTAATTAATGTACATTATATGGACATGTTGCAGCAGAAATGTTACAGTTGCCATTTTTACTTCACTATGTCTATTTGTCCAAACAAATCCATGTGAATAAAACATTTTACTGGCAGAAACATGAACCAAGCCAATCAGCAATTGTGATTAGAGTTATGATTAGGGTTAGGTTCTTGAGAATAACAGAGGTTATTCTCCTGGTTTTTTTGTGCAAATACCTGTTGCATCATCCTTTTGACTTACCAAGAAGTAATCTGCAGTACAAAGTATGCAGTAGTTAGGTTACCTGTACAACAGAGCTTATTTCAAGGGTGGCGAACACTGGGTGCAGGAAATAATTTGAATCCATCCGGTCAAACACCTGAAGAAAAGCTGACACTCGTAAGTAGTATGTAAGCCTAACAGACAGAATTTCCACATACTTAATGTACTGTACTGTACTGTAACTAGATAAAATTGTAGCAAACTTAAACCTGACAGAGCACAGACTTCCCTATGATAACACTGGTTGTTGTGGAGACAGTTTAGGTGGAATCTCACTGTACAATGTTGGCCTACAGCTCCTTCCCTCTTATGAGTCAATGGTAATTAACGTCAGAAGTTAGGCGTATATTAGTTATTACATTTCAACAAATTATAGATAGCCAATATCAGGTTAGGCCAAAGTCAGTCGAACTTGGTTTCACGTTAGGCCAACCACTACAGGGAGGTAAGTAAATGTCAAAGTGACCACTTTTGGTAAAACACGGCACAATTGCTGGAAAGATGAGGTCAACTTAGGACACATTCATAAGTTAAAAACAGTTACTTACTTGCTTCGAACACGCAACCGTGACTTTGTCGGATTTTTCGCACAAAATAATTGTCACGAAGTTAAGCTTCAGGGTCCGTCCCCAGCATTCAGCAAGTAAACAAAAAGTTACTTGACATTGACCATATTTACACGGCTTGAATAAGCTAACATTTCTCAACATGCAATGGAGTCGTACATATCTAGCATATTTTCAGGCTCAGATTATGACATCATCGTTCATAGCTAGTTGGAACATTGCATATGAACCGAAGAAATAAATACTTCTGCGATATGAACCAAAAATTACGGTGGCCGAGAGAGGACAAGAAAAAGAATTTCCAGAGAGTGCATCATATCAACTTATACATTTACAATCTTGAAATTTCGGTTTTACACCTCTTCATTCGAAATTTCGAGATGTTACGTCGAAATTTTTGAGATAGTGCACTTTCTTTTGTGCCACCGTTAAGATATGCACAGGCGACGTTGTTGAAAGCTCCTACTATTTACCGCCCCGCCCATCGATTCGGACATTGGCGTAGACGAGGACTCAGTAGGGCCATGTTCCCCGTTCATCTCCTAAAAAATGAAAAGGAAGAAAAAATAAGCAAAGATTGAATAAAAAGAAACAATAAAATGCAGTTTGCAATGATTTATTATTGCCGGAAGCGATCGCACCTGGTTGCTACCACTTGAAAGCTGACCACTAGCTGAGGCCGGCCAGTGAATTCTTCCCTGTAGGATGGCAATGGGAGGTGAATGCATCATTCATGTAAGATGGCCTAGACTTAGCAAAGCATCCCATAGGGGATTTTCCATTTCCCATATGGGATGTTTTTCTTCCCATAAACTTCCCATATGATTCTTCCACTGATTTCCTACATGTGAAGTTTTGCTTCCCATAGGATTCTTCAGTTTCCCATATGTGACTCACTGCTTCCCACATTGGATCATCTATTCCCCGTATGGGCTTTATATTCCCATATGGGAACCCTTGAGTTCCCTATAGGAATGACAGTCTTTCTTTTGCTCCCTGTATGTTTTTTTTAGAAATTAGGCCAAATTATGAGATTTCACGTACCCATTCGTCACCGCAATTGTCACTGGGTGCCAATATAACTGCAGAATTACCTATGATGCGATCATTTTCCAGTTACCAACAGATACATGGGGTTGCAAAAGGTTGCAAATAATGTGTTCTTCCATACAAAGTTCACCGATGGAGTTGTGATACCCAAGATCAAGCAAAATTGAATACAGTTACACGTAAGTGGGAGGCAATTACCATTTGTACAAGTGCAACCATGCTATCCGAAATTACAACTGAGACGTTTGGTGGACTTTCTCATAAGCTTCAGTAAGGGAGTTGTATTCCCCACTAATAAAGATTGTATCAGTACTAGTTAGGCCTACATTTCATTTTACAGTGTTCCTCGCCATATCCTCCCTACTTCCTTTTCAATGGCTTCAGACTTGTGTCAACCTGCTCCCATCGTTCACAATTATCACCAATTTTTAGTTAAAATTTCATCACACGTTGGTAATAGCAAACGTCGACCTTTCTTCTAATACATCTTTCCCAATTGCAATACTATAGTTACAAAAAACATGAGAAGAATCATATTGAATGATGCATCCTCTTTCATTTTTTTTCTTGGAGAACTTCACACTAGAGCATTTTGATGTGAAAGGCAAATCATGAGGTGGGGGATCGCCCCCCCCCCCCCAGGAAAGGGGTCTAAGTACCAGGTGACGATATAGGCAAAATCTGGTGCAATATTTTCATTTTTTTTTCCAAGTCATATTTTTCGCTACAAATCCTATTTCCCGAAAAGTTGATCCACCAATTTACTTTCTGGCTAGGATAGTTCTTTGTTTCGCTACAATTGATGATTGCATACCAGAGTGGAGCCAGACTGTACGGTCAACTTTTGTAAAAGTGATCACCGTCCTGGGCTCTACCTTGGTTCCAAATCCCATCGAATCCCGATATTTACGGTACCTCTAAGATTTCGGACGTCTCCCTGTCTTATACTTAGACGAGAAAAAGAAAAGACGAAGAAAAGACGTTTTCCTTACAATCGTGTGGTACTATATGCCTTCCCT
This sequence comes from Stichopus chloronotus, assembly GCA_021234535.1. Taxonomy (NCBI): domain Eukaryota; kingdom Metazoa; phylum Echinodermata; class Holothuroidea; order Aspidochirotida; family Stichopodidae; genus Stichopus; species Stichopus chloronotus. The sequence goes on along the minus strand of CM037835.1, from coordinate 32,103,876 downwards.
CGTGCATTGCTCATGCAGATTATTTGATTGATAGATTGATTGATTGATTGACTGAATGATTTATTCATTCATACATGAACATACAAACGTTGTGATTACATAGGTCATTAACTGCATAATTATTTAAGTAGTGTATACATATAAGAAAAGAGATGTCAGAGAGAAGGTAAATAAAATTATACAAATTAACATCGAACAACAAGTAAATTAATAAAGCAAAACTGAATAACAGCATTTTACACTGAAAGTTAGAAAAAAAATACTATGGGAGTAGGATGAAAGGAGATGAGATAGGAGGAAAAGAAGGGTGGCGGTAAGAAGGTCAAAAAAGGAAAATAGGATTAGGAAGGTACCATACTGCGAGTATAACAGACCAAAATGAAGGGGAATAAAGTGACTCTTTGTTATACGTACTGATTAGTTTGTAGAAAAGATGAGTATGGATATGGAATGGAGTGGGGGTATGAAGCACCATGTAATTGACAAAAGAAAGATAAATCAGTGTTGCGTATTACATTTACCAAAAAAATGGCATTCTAAATTTGTCTCTTAAAGCTATTTTTCGCTGGGTTCATACGAATATCCACAGATAAAGAATTCCAGAGGTCGGGGCCAGTGTGTCGAATGCATCGATGAGCAAGAGTTATTCTCTTGTTTTCTAAGTGAACATCTGGAGAAGTTCGGGTTGGGATAATCGTGGTCGGCAGAGTTGAGGTAAGACGTATTTAGCGGATTGGCGGGAAAATTCGAGAGAATGGAATCTATACATAAAAAGAGCAATTGTGAGATAATGAATACTTTGTACGGTATAAGTGTATGTAGCTGAACAATGGATTAGAATGTGTCCGGTAATCTAAGTGCGTACAAATACGGGCAGTTTTTCTTTCTCCACCCCCTTCTTTCTTTCTTTCTTTCGTTCTTTCTTTCTTTCTTTCTTTCTTTCTTTTTCTTATTGAGAAAATGCCAAGACTTAATTTTAGATTTTTTCAAGCCCAAACAACATTGCAGTAATGTAAGGATTGGAAACAGTAAGGCTATGTTCGTCAAGGAATATGTGAACTTACTCTATACAATGCACCAACTCCAAGTGATACAGAAGTCATAACATAAGCTACATGAAATTTCTAATTCAGTCCCTCATCGACAGTAGCACCTAGAAATTTAGTACTTCCTTTTTTCCTTTTTTGGTCAATTTTCATATTGTCAATAAAAATATTAAAGGAATGGCTATTGTTAATTGATTGTTGATTCTTGAAGTACATAGGCCTATAGATCGTCTTGTTTATATTTAATGATAACCTATCACTGAACCATGTGGACACCTCTCTGTCTTCATAGTTTCAAGAAGATGTTCAAAAATTATGGTGAGATAAAAATTCATGCGTCTATCGTCATCAAATACGATGAAGTGAATTAATGAAGATTGAGTTACAAATGTCATTAATACATTGAGAAATAAAACAATGGTCCAAGGATAGAATTTTTGGGGACCCCCCATCTGACCAATAAAGTATCAAAGTTTTAATATATTGTTATGAGTAGTGTATTGTCTTCTGTTAGAAATGTTATTTTCAAGAGATAAATTTGGACATTCCTTTAATACCATAACTGAAGTTCATTTTTCAGTAGGCTCCCGTAGTGTACGAAGATCAACAGTATCGAAAGTTTTGCTAAGATCCATAAATACACCATATACATGTCCTTTCTCAGTGAAGAACTTGAAATCGTATCACAAAGTTCAATGAGAGCACTATCTGTTGATTTGTGTTTTTGAAAGCTGCATTGACAGGGAAAGAGTAAGTAAGTCGTTGTGCATTAAGAAAGAAAACAGTCCATTACGTACAACTCTTTCGAGAATTTTGGAGAAGTTAGAGATGATAGATACGGTACGATAATTGCTCATCAGAGAGGCATCGTCTTTTTCTTTTTTTTTTTGGGTGTGTATGGGTATCAATCACCTTGGCAAGTTTCATTTTGCTTGCGAAAGCACCAGTACTTGATGACAAGTTAATGATGTGAACTGTGTGTAATAGTGGAAGCGAATGTTCACAATTATTTTCTGAAGAAGATTACTGCTGATTTTATCATGACTTATTGAACCACTATAGACGTAAGTGAGTTAACTACCTGAATTATTTTAAATAGTGTTGATGGCGTAAAAAAAAAGAGATCTAAGGTTAAGATCTAAGGTTAGCTATTTAGTCAGGAGTATAATGACGTTTTAAGTGCAAGATCATTTTATTTCTCTGTGTTTTTGGTTTCATGCTTCGATTCAGAAAAAAAATGTAAAAACCAGTAATAGGTCTGAGATACCAACTGATGAGTGTGATAATTGTTGATAAATCTATTGCCAATGAGCAGTTTGTGGTCTAACTCTAGTTGTTTAATCAATAAGTATCTCGATTGATTGATTAATTGATTCACTCATTCGTTTAGAAAGTCAATCCGTCAATCAGACACACATATATATGTACACACAAATGTTATAATATGTTATGATTATGCAAGTAATTACGTCCATAATTATTTAAGAAGTATGTACACATATATGAAAGGATCGTCGTAAGCTCTGAGAGAGATTGAGGTGACTTTCAAAAGAAAGTAAATAAAGTTACACAAATTAAGAGTGAACATCAGGTAGATTTATACGGCAAAACTTAGCAATAGAAATTTACAGCGAAACTTGTAATAGAAAAACGATTGGAGTAGAATGAAAGGGGAGGAGAGAGGAAGAAAGAGAAGGGTGGATGTAGGAAGATCAAAAAGGAACATGGGATAAAGAAGGTACTCTACATCACGTATAATTGATAAAGAAGAGGGTAATAAAGTGACTCGTTATATTTAAAAACTGGAGAGAAATGCGATCGTTTAAAATATATAGTGGCATCTCATAATATGTGAACACTTTTACTCTCTCTTAATACCACCAGTAGTAATTAATCAAACTCAACTACACAGACAGAAGCATAGATAAAATAACATGACACTTTAAATTTCAACTTAACAAAACCACTTTGTACACTGAAATACCCACATGAATATAGGCGGTCTTTTTCTTTCTTCTTCTTCTTCTTTTTTTTTTTTGGTTATGCCTTTTCCAAGATAGCGTTACATCATTTCTTTAGAAGTTGGGTTAACTTTTACCCAGGCCGGTTACGTACGATTCATTACAAATTGTTGTATAAAAAATACCCAAGTCAGTGAAAACTTACCCTTCTTGGATTTGATCTTCCCCAACTATTTCACCCAACAGTTTGTAACGAGGCATACGTACCAAATCATTTTAGAGTGCACTTTGTCAGTGAATTCTCTAAGGCTAAATTTGGAAATCAGTTCCTGTGAGAGTCAGACATCGAAATTATTTATTCAGATATACTAATAAAATATAATATCAGTTAAACTTGTTACATCTATCAAAACATTAGTATTTCTGGTTTACGATCTAATTCTAAGTACTGAACTCTTATAAATGTCTCACGCACATTCGGCTGCCCTTTAACCAATACACGGATGAGTACAGATATAAGTACAGAATTTTAGGATGGTCTCTGAAATCTGCTAATGGTATTCGTATAGAATATTGTTGGTTCGTGTACTGGCCTACTCCTAAAAAACGATATAAACACTTGGCGGAAAATCGGATGATTAAATCCGTAAATGAATGGATTAACGACGCTGTTTAAGGCAGTTATGAACGTAGTGTACCGACCGAAGGGGCATTTGCCAAACAGAGTGCACATTGCGTGTGGCGTCAGGCATATGACGAAGGCGCAGAAGACGAAGAACATATTTCTAGTGACAGCTACCTGGGTTGGAGATATTGCACTTTTGAGACTGTTGATAAAAAAAAAGAAAAAAAAAAGGAAAGTTATTGTGAGTGAAATATTGTGAATTACGAAAATATTTATAAAGAGAAAAGACAAGTTGGAAACAAAAAGCGTAGCCGGAGAAGATTTTCGAAGAGCATCTTTGAAGTCGTAAGTTGGCTTAAAACATAATGAAGACATCAATTTTTAAAGTCTTAAAGGTATTGGACACTAAAGACAATCAATACTCCATCAAAATGAAGAGTATTTTTTCTCTTTATTAGTGAAAACCATATCTCAATGTTCCGTTTGGAAGTTATGGACTTTTTAAAGAATTATCTATTGATATATGATTCATTGCACTTTTGAAAATCTGTGATTTTCACCCAGGAGCAACTTCGTGACTACCCTTTGTATTTGTTTATAACCATGATTGCCCTAAAAGAAACATTACAATAGTTTAGGAGGTGTGGCCTTAATTTCTATAATGTTTTAGTGTAAATCTACAATATGCCCAGTCTGCATTTTCAAGGTTAAATTAGGGTTTCAATTTCAAAGAAAAACAGACTTCTTGCAATAATTTGCCACCGTTACATGCGGTTTTAATTGTCTGCAGTGAAAATTTATTCTTCCTCATTTAAACACCCCTTCAATTGTAAAATATGCCTTTAAAGAGTAGTAACGCTAACAACAAATTTGAAAAAAGAACTACAGATTTGAACTACTTTTTCTCAGATCATTTGCAATATTGTTATGGTTTCTCCTATAACAGAACATTACACCTATTTGGCTCTGGCCTGGAGGAATTGCTATTACAACTATATGTAAATACATGTAGATTAGCTCGTAATTATGTGACATTAAAATACACATTGAGGGGTAGAAATACAAAAGAAACTGTAGAATGTTTAAAGAATTAAAAATGTTTAAAGAATTGTTTATAAAATGTAATATCCAAAAATGATCACTTTCCTCATTCGTTAATAAAGTCTAGTGAGGAAAAATTATTGTTATGACTCGAGACGAACATTAAAGTTGCACTATTAAGGCATCTCAAATACAGCTCAATGAATAAAGTCATCTCGCTTTCTTTAAATGTGTAATTATGGTATAGGGGGATGTTTAATTTATGAACAGATCGGCTGTCTACCAGACCAGTAAAAAGAAAACAATCGAAACTAAGAGTTTCAATTAAAATTAGAACATGCAGGAACTATGCTCAACGTTTTTTATTTTTATTTTTTTGTCTCATGGTGCAAATATATAGACACCTAAAGGCCTGCAGTGGAGGACAATTTAAGGTAGGAATTCGAATAAAAAGTATTTACTGCAATCACTATGCTATGGCATGTTGTATGAAAAATTATATATATAGTAGCATATCTCAGGCTGGTGTAGGTAACTTGACATCAGTAGTGCACTGTGATATCAAATCACGGTTCACGTGGAATTACGTATATATTGTCGTGAGACACTTTGCATTCAGCAAACCTTAAAGTTATTGCGTTTGAGAAAAAAATAGAAAGATAATATTATTTCTTATCTAAAGTGTTTCTTTATTTACTAAATGTTCCTTCAAGGTTGTTATTGCTCCTTTATCGGCATCGGCAATTGTGGCATTTAGTGAAAGCACTGCATTTACATACACCCTATGCAAACTGCACTGATCACCTCATTACGGCGTTACCTCCTCATTTTCGACAATGCAACTAAATATTCATTATTATACTGTTAAGTTGAATAAAAGCTACACGCAATTATATTTTACACTTTTGGTCGCTTGTCTGTGAGAACTCGAAATTATATGGTAGGACTGATTTATTGAGACCTGTTTGATTTCCACAATTGTCTGAATGGTGCAATGAAAAGACAAACTGAAAAGTAGCCCAGACCATCGCCAAATTCCGGTTACAAATGCAGAATATTCAGTAACGATTTTGTAAGGCATTCTCCCTAAAGGCAACCCCCTTTGGTTCACAAAAGTATCGAAAGTGTAACACAGGTCACGATGAATAACGTTCGCGACATTCTCTTGAATAATTCATAACTACTTCATGATGACGTAAAAGTCGCACAATAGTTTCGTTCGCTCTTAAGTCTGTGCTAACTTCTGAGTCATGGGCTTAATTGGACTATTAAATAATTGAGGATTCCAAACGATCCGTATCTATACACCAAGACTCGAAGCAGACTGAGAGTTGTTGACATATTGTTTGATATCAGTATGGCTTTCATATATATTTTGAATATTGTCTAGAATATTCTTTTAACTTTTGAACATGATATTTTAATCTATTTTACATTTCGTGTAAATCACGCAATCATTAAAATTTGTGTAACAGTGACTTCAGACACCGATTCATGTTTTAGCAGAAAGTAATTTTCTTAGACAGTTTCAAGAGAGTGAATCTGAATTTAAGTGAAAAGCCTTATTCGACACGTAATTTGATTTTTTGTTTTATGATAAACTGCTGATTCCTCTTTGACAGAGTAAGATAACTTCAGGCAGATCCTGGAAAATTAAAGTAAAGAATCTCCAAACTACTGTCAAGGCAAATGCTTTTAAATGTGGTTATGTTCGAGTTGTCTGCAGGACCACAGCAGTTATGTAAACCAATCAGCTGGCGAACTTGGGTCATGAGAAATTAAACAGTGTGTTTCTTGGGGGCAAGTGATTTGAAAAGAACGGATTTTTCAAAAGATGGATTTACGAAGAAAAACTTACAAAGCACCTTTCTCTTCATAACGCATGAATCAGAATTTTGAATGTATTGTCCGGTCAATTATTTATTCATTAAGTCGAGACATTACTTTTCATTTACAATCAATGTTTAGTGTCTTCAAATAGGAATTTTTTTAAATCTACATCCGTATATGTTAATGCCTTTGAATATGCATCCACTTATCTCAATTTGTTCCGTTATCCGCCATTAATGGAAAGAAATATAAAGTAAAGCATCTCTAAAGTGCCCGTCAAAATCAATTTAAATGAGGCTTTGCTGGACCTGGACAAAATATTTAAGTAAGCCAATGAGCTGTTGAGAAACTGAACAGCGTGTTTTTTTAAATAATTTGAAAAGAGGGGAATTTCCAAAGATGGATATAAGAAGAAAAATTGAAAGTACCTCTCTCTTTATTGCACATCAATCAGGATGTTAATTTATTGCCACCTTGTTTATTTCTTCACCATTTTAGGCGGTGACTTTTTATTTTTAATCAATATTTAATATCTTCAAATATGAAATGAATGTATATATATATCCATACATCTCAATTTGGTCCATTGATTAACAGTCAGAGTACCACCTCCAGATCATCTTAATAGTAACATGAACAGGTATACAAGTCCCACTACCTTATCTGAGGCTTTGAACAGCGCCCGCGGCGGCGGATGTTACTTACTTATCTACTCTTGATGGGCCGGGACCGTCTGTTACAACGCCAGTCTGGTTACTAGGCAAACCGTTCATGCTCGCTCTTAACCTCCGATTGTGGATCGTTATTTTGATCAGGATGCCAGCATAGCAAAAAATCACGATTAACATCGGCACCGGCGTGAAAACAAAGACAAGAAATTTGTCGAAGATTTCGGCAGAATGATATTCCGGAAGGGAGCTGCATGTGTTTGCCACAGGATCAAACCCGAACTTCCCGATGTCGAACACAAACGGGGGCAGCACAACAACGGCGCTTACGAATATCCAGAGACTCGTGATCCAAATAAATAACATCTTTCCTCCAAAGACCAGAGGGAAGAATCGATGTGGGCTCACGATGAGGGTGTATCGGCAGAGAGCTATGGCAGCTATAGTTAAGAAACTGCAGGCAGATGAAATGTTGATCACGACGCTCACAAACACGCACAGCGATTCCACAGAGGAGGTATGGTAACGTACCCACTGGACAGCCGTGAGCATTGGCATAATTAAGCTAGAGATGAAGTCCGCCGATGCTAAGTTAACGATGAAAGCACTCGATGCCGTCTGCAACCTTTTGCAGGATAAAACGGCTAAAATGACAAGAGCGTTACCCGTTGTACCCAACAAAAACAAAACAAAACACAGCACACCGACTATTCTGGCATCCCTATTAATTGGTATCGCATTGCCAGAAGTAAGTTCGTTCGAGACACCGAAAATGACACTGTCAGTTGTAGCCATTCTTCGACTAAATTAAAATAAGAATGAGGGAAAAGTTTGTTTTGAAGAAGTACTAGTCTAACAGCTGAAAGTATGTCTAAAATCCGTCGTCCGAAAGTAAATCAGCACTTATGAGTTAACGTTCTACTGAAATGTTCACAAGAATGAATAAAGAGTTTTACGCTTTTAGCGGTAACTTCGCACCCACTGCGTACATACACCTGGAAAGAAAACGTTTACCTTCGGAGGGCTTCTGTGTTAATGTCAAATATGAGAGGCCTTTAGGTAACATTTCATGCTGCCCAAATTTCTCAGTCACTCTTTGTCTGTCCTCTTCAGTCAACCAGTAAAACAGAACAGGCACATTAACAGAAACAACAACAGCTATGATAAAAGATAACATCATAGCAAATATTGCATCCGTGATCTTGCCTTCTGTTAACTGAGTTTGTTGTTTCATTTCCTATTTTTTTAAATATATTTTTCATTTTTTTGCTAAGGAAGACGTTGCGCATGTTTTCCCTCAACTAGGAAGTATCTGTGCATTCGCATTGCGCACCTTGTAATAAGGTCAACTATGTTTCCAAAACACATGAGGTATGGTTGAACATGCATAGTTGGATGAAAGTTTCTACCATTATCTTTCATGCTGCAAAAGAAAGGCCGGGAAAGACTCCCTTCAGTTGGGTAGACAGTGGAGTCCGCGAGCTACAATGACAAAGGAAATGTGTTAAAGTGTCGCTCACTGAATTATAAAATTGATGGTGTGTAAGTGTCAGCGAAATTTTACATGTAAAGTTTAATTTTCGAACTGTTGTAATGGCATAGTCAGTTATCACCACCTGCATGGGTAGAATATCAATGTATATAGGAATAGAAGATCCACCCTCTGGATACTTTGTGACATGAGCAGCACATTTCCAAGATTACGTTTACTGAATAAGACTTTCAGGGAGTTTCAGCACTCAGCAAAACAGAGATTTCACCTGTTATCTCTGGTAATTACACTCATTCACGTTTGTAACCCGTAGGAATCACAGACGGTACGGCTAGTACAACTCTGGTTGGCACTGCGTAAAATAGAGGGCGCATAGCAAACATTCTGCTCTCTATATATGGCTATGATTCTGCCCAGTCATTTCATACGTTGCATGCGTGCCCGTGCGCTGCTGATGTGAGGGAAAAGTGTCAAGAAATGACGTAATTATAAATAGACTAGCTATTTGGCCATGCTGAGGTAGTGGTGCATATGGCCTAGGATATGTGCCACAATTCCTCCCTTAGCTCCATAAAAGTAATCGAGAGAGCTCGTTGATGGGCCGGCCCTAGTTCGAGGACAGAAGTGGGCTAGCTGACTTCCAATTGAGGGCTCCCGTCATTGCGACGGGTCGATTAGCTTCGACCGGTGTGAGTTGACGTTTAACGTTCAGTGAAACCATGGACTCAAATGAGGTGAGTCTCTCTTGCCAAAGTTTACTTTTTCATTTTCATAGGAATGAATGGAATATCCACCGGCAAGATCTTTGGTTTATCTGATCAAATGACGGTCGAAAGTCGCCCTATTTCCCTACATGCATTCATTTGTTACTTCAACCTCGAAGTATCGCTTTCCGTGCCACTGCAGCACATTTAAAATTGCAAAATTATTTCACCTTAGGCTCCCCAAAGAGTTTTAGAGTTTACACAATAACGAAAATTCAACCAATGGAGTCTCAATTTGTTAAATAACTTTGCTATTGTTCTGCTAATACTAGTAGAGGATAGACACGGCTTAGAATTCTTGAACGTTTAATAAATTATTGAAACACAGAAAGAAAGAAAGAAAGAAAGAAGAAAGAAAGAAAGAAAGAAAGAAAGAAAGAAAGAAAGAAAGAAAGAAAGAAAAAAAAAAGAAGAGAAAGGGGAAAGAAGAAAAGCACCATCAACAAGCCAACATAAATAATTAAGTCTACATATATGTGCATCGATATGACAGACGTCTAACACAAACGTACAACACTAACGCAAATTCGTCGATCGCCCAGAATCAATACTCCTAGACAGTCACAATTGTTAACGAAAATTCAAGGGGAAAATTTGAGAGAAAATGCTCATTTTTTTATGTAAGGTGCATGAGAATAGTATTTAATAGAGTCCTTTAGGTCTGATGATTTTCGAACTAACATAGTTTGAATTTAGACTATGAACATTAGGAGTATATGTTCGTACTTTTCATGACTTCGGGAATTCATTGTTTATACTGTTTGTTAACCGAGTAATCGTAATAAATAGACTATTCCATGGTATTGTGGTAAAATGCACACGGTACTTGTTGTGTGCGTGTCGAGGATTATGAACCAATAAATGCTACTTGAACGCTCCGCCAACAGAGTTATGCATACCATCCGAGATCTGGGGATCTGTCCTTCACAAATATACATCGGTAGGGAAATAGAGGGCGCAGTGGCAGTCAGCCCTGTGCAATCGCAAAGGAACCACGGCAGAGGCTAGCTCAATGCTCATACTAGGATTTTGATTTTTGAGTATAGATTGTACGTAAACCCACACAGCTACAGGAACGCACAACCCAACATAAGATGAGGGTATACATACACAGTTATTTCAGTAATGGCTGATGTGATGGGTAACTGAACTCTTTGTTGTAGGATACTTATCCTACAACTGTTGGGGGTGTAGAAGCCGTTTGATAAAGTTAAAATCATGGCAACGGTGAGCAAAAATCCATTCATTATTTTAGGAGTGTTCCCTGGGATCCTTGTTTACTGTTTACTTTTGTCATTTTTTCGTTCGATACAGAATTACAAAATAGCAACTTTTACGTTGATCTTCGCTTGTACTGATTTCTCTGGTGGTTAAAGACCAAGGAACCCTAAATACCATAGCCATTATATAGCCATAATAGGAGTTTAGGGCATAGGAAAATTCTCCTGCTTGGAATTGTCCGTGTTGAAACTTCCCTCGAAAGTTGCCGGGAACCCGGTTAGCTATGCATGACGTGTCCCAGGCTGAAATAGTAGCTTACGCAAATGTACATTTCAGGATAAACGGCTGAATCGAAACGATGCACTTATAACAATTGAGGTCAGTTTCCTTCTTACCAGCATTATTAACATCCGCTCTCCAAATTTAGGACCTGGTATGTAAGTATCCGGTATCGATTCTCGGTAGTGTTGAACTTCGGAGAACTCAAAAAGAACGGATGAATATGCAACAGCTCACCGTGGGGAAAGACCAATGTTACATATACGCCCCCTTTTTTTCAGGGATGTATCTATTGCGGTCGGCGGAGGTCGGCTCTAGCCAACACTCATAATTACCAACCACTACTGAAAAAAAAACATACTACCGACCACCACTTCTTCACATGTGCGGCTAGCACTCGTGAAGAAGCTTCCGTCAACCTCCATTATGGTGGCTTCCTTGAGACAAGCCGCTCAAAAACTGTACCATTAATTGTTATTACAACAAATGAATCTGCTCCTGCGGGGTCAAAACGCCTTAGATTAACTTCTTTAGACAATCTGTAAGGCACCTTTTGGAGTTTCTTAATATATCGTCTACTTAATGCTGGTCTGGTTTCCTCAATAGCGCCAAATCTTGGTTATCTGTTTTGGTTAATCCCGAACAACAACAACAACAACAACAAAAGAACCATAGGGGAACACCCCTTGCTTAGAAGATTTATGAAAGGAGTTTATGAGCTATACAGCCACCCTTTCCCAGGTACAATAAGACTTCGGACGTGTCATATGTGCTTAAGTATTTACGACCCTTGCATTCATTGAATAATATCATTTTAAGGAACGGACGCTACGTAAGTCATGTTAACAACAAACTTGTCGGTCCAACATATCCAGACACCTCAGCTTTTCGTTTCCACGTATATGCATGTCTACAATAATAAAGTGGTTTCAAAAGTTTATCAGCCACGGATATCGGGTCCGTGCTAAGCCACTATCAGAGAATGTGTTTCGGAAGGGTATGTGATTTCAGGGTTTTACTTCATCATCTCAAGACAGCCAACGAAACATCAAGTTATCCATAAAAGTGTTCAAGACAAGCGCACTTTCGAAAATGATTATAAACATTCACGTTTTTGAAGTCTTAAATAGACCAATAAGTTAAAAATGTCTTAATGAAACGTCAAACATTTGTCAAATTTAAAGTAATGTAAGTTGAGAGCAGACAATATATGAGTCAATAATAAACACTCTCATTTTACTCAATGTTTATTCATGAACACACTGCATTGCCTTTAAAGGGAAATAAGGTCTTTGTTTTACGGAAAACAAAAACACATTTTCAAAACCAATGTTTGTGGACATAGAATAATAGGTTATTAAAAACAGGCCATGCTTGAATCCATACTGTGATGTCAGTTTCTACTCGATTTTGCCTTTATACTTTGGCCGCACGTAGGGAACAAATATTTGGCCGTGTCAAATTTAATGCAGAGTGCCAAAATATCCTATCGCATAGTATGTGAGCAAAAATATTTGGCCGTGCCAATTTCATGGCCCTGCGTGCGAAGGGGACATCCCTATGTTCCCACATCTCTATGTTTCGACAGCCCTGTATTCCGACGTCTTTAAGTTTCGACATCCCTGTATTCCTATACGTCTCTATGTTCCGACAACCCTATATTTCTACGTTTCAATATTCCGACATCTCTATGTTTCGACGTCTCTATATTCCGACAAAAGTTTACTTTGGGGACGAAGAAAATGTACATTGGCGCCGAGAAAAACGTACTTAGGCGCAGGAAAGTACTTTTTTTTTGGCGGCGTCGAAGTACATTTTCTACCAAGGCCAAAGTACACGTTGTTTTCGACGTCAAAGTGCATTTTCAGGGAATCAAAGTACATTCTTTACCTGCGCCAAAGTACGTATGAATCGTTTCCAAAGTACACTTTAATCGGCGCCATAGTACCCTTTTCATCGGCGCCAATGTTCATTTTAACGGCGCTGAGGTACAATTTTCGGGCGGCGCCAAAGTATACTCTTCTTCGGCGCCAAAGCGCTAATGTACGTTTGGGGCCAAAGTACACTTCTTATCGGGGCCAAAGTAAGTCATTTGTCGAAGCATAGAGATGTCGGGACATAGAGAAGTCGGTATATAGAGTTGTCGGTATGTAGAGATGTCGAAATATAGATACGTAAATGAAGTCTCTATATTCCGACGTCTCTATGTTCCGACAAAAAATGTACTTTGGTGCCGATTTGTCGGAACATAGAGATGTCGGAACATAGAGATGTAACCGTGTGCGAATACAGTCCTAATAAACATATGGCGGTTTAATTTTTTTTTCCTCAATCGCACGAATTATCCCAGTGATTAGTCGATTATGGTGACGCTATTCACTGGCCCGGAACTATTTTATCCCTAGAGGCTTGTAAACTGTATAATGAAGCTAATTAAGAAGAATTGGCATGCAATGGTGTCCTTCAACTTTCTCACAAAATAAATAAAAAAAAAAATCAACTCAACGTTCCCCTTTCAACAATGACGTTACGTCCCAGGGAAAATTTGATACTGCAATTACAATGCCATGCAGGAGCGTTTACCTGGAAAAGGAGTAAGTGATACCGGTCGACAGGGCAGGTATCGACTGTGCGGTGGAATACTTCCGCCATTGACGAAAGAAGGTTGTCATACCACACTGTTTTGTTCTCGTTGCACTATTTTGAATTCCGTCTGAAGGTGATTGAAAAGTCACCAGGAGAGGAAGCAATCCGACTTCATTTATCTTTAGACAGATTCAAAAGCTGATAAATAATACTTTTAAATCAGTAGCATTATCTGCAGTACAACGTTAGGATCGTTGGTTGAAGTCTGGATGTTCTATATCTGCTTCTGCATTTCACAATAGTTCCATTAATGGAAAGCACTGATAACTGTTACCAGTTTTTTATTTTTTTTATCTGGAAAGGTTGACAGGAAAGGTAGCAATCCAAGTTTGTCTTTTTTTCTAAGTGATAGCCGGCAAAGATTGTCGGCATTATTTAATATTTTCTATAAAATCCGTTTTGTCAGATGCTTTGATCACTACAGTGTGGTATTGATTTCAGGTGTTAAAGAGTAAATCTTCATTCACATTTTCTTTTGTATCGGAGTATCCCAGAGGTAAATCAGGGTGCAAGTATGGAGCACACGAGAAATTTCAATAGAACAGAGGGCGTGGAAATTCCATTCAACCTCTCTTCGGATATACTAGTGTACAGTAACTTTGTTGTCGCTCTGTTGGGAATTCCTGGCAATTTCCTCGTCATTCTGGCGGTTATGTTGTCAAAGCGTGTCCAAAATGTCTCCAGCGTCTTCATCGTTAATTTAGCAGTTGCTGACTTGATAACTTGTATCGTGGCACCGACGTTCTCCTTCGTTCAACTCCAGAGGCTTTACAGTTACAGCTTAGAGCCAATATGTCAGGCTATACTCGTCGTGGTGCACACCTGCATCGGGGCAAGCATGTACACTTTATCTGCCATTGCGTTGAATCGCTTCCTGGTGATCGTGGCCCCCAGGTTCGTCTACGACGCCGTTTACCGGGCCAGGTACATCGTCTTACAAATATGTGTAATCTGGATTATACCGGTATCTGTAGCAATTGTGCCTTCTTTTGTATTTGGTATCGGACAGCTAGGGTACGACTTTTCTCATCACACATGTGCTCCAGTGAAGGATCACCCGACGAGCTCCCTTTTCAACGATATTCTTTCACTTGTTCTGTTTCCGGTCCCTTTGTTAATAATTATTGTCTCTTACCTGTCAATCTTGATCAAGGTGAGGAACCATAACAAAAGCTTAGCTAAACACGGCGTCACCAGAACATTTGGTGGAAAATCAACTGAAAACTTGCAAAGGTAGGTGATGCATTTGAGAATGAAAGGGCACTCTGAAAAGGTAGTTTAGAGAGACGAGGGTAATGTCTCAAAGGGCACTACGAAAAATCTCACTATTTGTAATTAGGGGGGCTTTTTTAGTCAAAACCCGCACGTATATTGGGTTATTATTATTATTATTATCATTGTTGTAATTATTATCATTTTTATTATCATTTTAACTTTTCATTATTATTATTAATAATAATAATATTGTTATTGTTATTATTATTATTGTTATTAATAATATTATTATTATTATTATCATCATCATTATTATCATTATTATGATTGTTATCATTTTATTATCATTTTTATTATTATTATAATTATTATTATTATTGTTAATTGCTATTACTACTATTATTATGATTGTTACTGTTATTATTATTGTTGTTGTTGTTATTATTATTGTTATTATTATTTATTTTTGGGGGGTGGGGGGGTTAAGTACCCTCTCCACCCATGGCGGCGCCGGCTCTGTTTAGACGATACGTATTTTTATGCTTTGTTATATTCTCTTCGTAATGCAGGTCAGAGATGGAACTATCGGAAAAGCAGACCAAGTCATCATCTAGACCCGCTCGCTTCTCTAAGGTGGAGATACAGATTACAAAAAATCTGTTCATCATATTCGTGGCGTACATTCTTTTTCTGTCTCCGCAATCAATCTGTGTTCTCACCACCTACTGTCCTATCGACGAAAACTACACGCGTCACGTGGTCTTGTTTAACAGCGTCATCAATCCGTTCATCTACGGGGTCAAACATCCACTCTTTAGAGAAGTCTTCATCTGCATTTTGAGATGCAAGAAAATTCCGGAACCTTCTACTTTGTTGAGAAGTACAATTCGAAGACTGCAGAGAACCTGAGTATTAGATGAAGGTTCTCAAGTGGGTACTGATTTGAGAGTGACTTATCGTTATGCTATCAAAGCTGCCAGCATTTAGGTACGGAATGCACTTGCGAAACAATAAAGTAGCTAGAGACTCAGTGCATGAGATGAAAATAAACAGACAACTCCATCCCATATTTGGAATGTATGGTTGTAAACTTAGTTTCTGTATAGGAAATGGACTATCATCATTTGCCCATGCTGATGACTTCCATGTTATCTTCAGAGCAGATAACGCATATGTACCAGTTGCACAAGTGTTTACTGCAATACTTCATGAACAGCGTTTTCACATATTCCTTTTTCCACATGTGTAGATATTTTTACTGTTTGCACTATCCTCTCTCCTAAATTTTAGTATTTAATCTTGTTAATCGTGGTCGACTCAATGAATTTCATGGAATACTGGATTGAATAAACGAATAAAAATAAATGAATTGGAGTTAAATACGGTACACTTGAAAACGCGAAATGCTGAAGAACGACACAGGCGTGTCCGAAATATACACTTTTTTCAGCAAAAATATTTGTGCTTAACAAATTGTCATGTTAGTGAAGTGTTCTACTCACATATCTATATCACATGGAGAACACGTGGACTATATATATATATATATATATATATATATATATATATATATATATATATATATATATATATATATATATATATATATATATATATATATATATATATATATAGTCCGGATAACCGTAGAAAACCTAGGGACAATCTCACAATAGATGAAAGAAAAGCGCTTAGAACCCTGCGTGAAGAAGAAGCTGTCATCCGACTGCAGGATAAAGGAAATAGATTTGTAGTGCTCGAGAGAGAAGACTATATCCAGAAAATGACCAGCCAATTGCAGAACAGCCTACATTATAAATCCCCAACCGATGACCCTACCAGCCTCTTCTTCGACAAAGTTGTTAATTGGGCTAAGAAATGGTATAATACTAAGCAACTAAGTAAAGAAGTTTACGATTGGATCATTGATGTCAACCCCAATGCTGGTGTTGCATACGGTAACGTTAAAACTCATAAAAGTAATAACCCACTTCGTCTTATCACTTCATGTTGTGGTACCAGTATTGAACGTATTTCTCAATTTACCGAATTTTATCTTAAGCCTCTTGCCCAGGCCTTACCCTCCTTTATTAAAGATACTACCCATCTACTTAATAAAATCGAAGAAGTTAACCAAAATGGCCCACTCCCAACTGACACCATTCTGGTTTCATGGGATGTGGTTGCAATGTTTCCCAATATTGACAATAATCTTGGTATTCATGCTGTCTCCAAATTTCTGGATTCTAGGGTTAAGAAATTTCCTTCTACTGATTGCATTGTAGAAGCCATCAAACTCTGCCTTTCATGTAACAACAGTCAAGTCAACAGCGAAAATTATCTACAAATTCACGGCACTGCAATGGGACCAAAAAACGCATGCAGTTATGCCGACCTGGCTATGGGTATTATCGACGAACGTGCTACCACTGAAGGTCCCGTCATTCCGAAATACTGGTGGCGTTACCGGGACGACATAGTTGACATCTGGACCCATGGTCTAGACAAATTAATGGAATTTACCGCTTTTATCAATACTTTGTACCCCACAATTCGTTTTGAATTAGTTTATTCCAAACACAAACTTAATGTCCTAGATGTAACTATCCATTTGAATGATGGTTTTCTTACTACCGATGTTTATGCTAAGCCTACTGACAGTCACCTCTATCTGCCTTTCCCCAGCTCCCACCCGACTCATTGCAAAACGTCAATCCCCTATAGTGTGGCCTTACGCCTCCGTAAAAATTGCTCTAGTGACTCCACATTTGCCATCCGTAGTACAGGATACAAATCGTACTTATTACGACAAGGTTACCCCTCCCATATTATTGCAAAAAGCTTTTATAAAGCAAGCTCGACCAGTCGTGCATCCCTACTCCGCCCTTCCAAAAAGAACATTCAACGGAAATACCCCCTTGTCTTGGATTTTAATCCACATCTTCCTGATATCTCCAAAATTCTACACAAACACTTTCCCTTGTTAAGAAATTGTACCCAGGTCAAAGACCTCTTCCCCCAAAATTCTATCATTTCCTCTTATCGTAGAACGAAAAATCTCAAGGAGATTCTCTCTCCTTCAAAAATGCGACCCCTTCCCTCTACACAGCACACCATCACCAAAGGGTATTTTACTTGTACTAAGAAATGTGATCTCTGCAAAAACTTTTCCAGCACATGTTCTTCATTCTCAAGTTGCACTACCGGTAATTCATATATGATCAAAGAAAATATTACTTGTACTTCATGTAATGTTATTTACCTAGTTACTTGTCATAAATGTAACATGCAATATACTGGCTCAACTTCTACTGCATTCAAAGTCCGTTTCCGAAATCACAAATCTGCCATGCTTACTAACAAAAAGACATGTGAGGTGGCTATTCACTTCAACAGTTCCCCTCACAGCTTATCCGATTTCGTTTTTACCCCATTCGAACAAATCCAAAGTATTAGCAATACCAATAGAAATCTCCTCAGACGTGAAATCTACTGGACAGCTCAATTACAAACCCTTAAACCCTTTGGCCTCAACAAAAGAAATGAACTGCACTCTCAAAAACGCATCAACTTTACCTCTTAATCTTCTTTGCCCTTTGTAACTTAAGCTCATTTTTCCTCTTTACCTCTTGTAATCTGTCTTTATCTTGTTCAAGTTCAAGTTCAGTAACTTTGTGACATTTTTGCTTCGACAGTCATTGTACTTCAAGCTCCACACTGAAGAAGGTCGAACGACCGAAACGTTTGTTTTTAATAAAATTTTGGAGTAACAGAAGTTCAGTTTCTTTCCTGTCACGTCTTTTTGCGTTTTTATTCTCTCTCTCTCTCTCTCTCTCTCTCCTCTCTCTCTCTCCTCTTCTCTCCTGCTCTCTCTCTCTCTCTCTCTCTCTCTCTCTCTCTCTCTTCCTCTCTCTCTCTCTCTCTCTTCTCTCTCTCTCTCTCTCTCTCTCTCTCTCTCTCTCTCTCTCTCTCTCTCTCTCTCTCTCTCTCTCTCTCTCTCTCTCTCTCTCTCTCTCTATATATATATACAAAGATTGGAGAGGTCCATATACTAATAATTAAACTGAAAATAGCGATGAGTTTGAAATTCATGATGAATCAAATATATTACGCCAATATTTCGTAAGAATACACCTTACATCGTCAAGGCGAAATAGCAAACTGATAATACAAGTCAGTACATTACAAAAACAGCTGTAACAGAAGTAAGTGAGTAATACCAGCTCAAAATAGCTGAAGATTAAAACTCTGGACGTTTCTATTCAGGGTAGGTTGTAAGTCTTTAATGAAAAGAGACTCCATGATCTTGCGTCTATACCAGGCATTCTCTACATGGAGAACTTTAATATCACCTGGGTTTGGAAGTTTATGGGACGCCGTTTTACAGTGATCGTGTATGGAACTGAATTCTTTGAAATAGTCAGCATTTACATGTTTTTTACGAATATGACGAAGTTCCTTATGGAAAAGTGCATCGGTGGAGCAAATACGTCTAGCTCTACAATGAAGTGCTCTGATAACACTGGTTTTGTACTTATTAGTGCCTTCTTCTTAACGCTTATCCTCTTAAACTCATCAAGAGCTTGAGAGATATACCTGTAATTTAAGATCTAGATTATTAATGGGCCCTGTCCCCTGCACTGTGGACGAGAATAAAGTCGTATCGAAATTCTATCTTAAGTTACCATACTGTGGTAATATATCTAATCAAATTGCTAGATCTATCTCTAAGTCTTTCACACGTTGCTCTAATGCAGAACTACAGATCTCTTTCAGATGTTCTAAAATTGGTTCATTTTTCAAGGTTAAAGACAAAATTCCTGATCTTAAAAGCAGTGGTTGTATTTATCATATTCCTTGTGGAGACAAAACTTGTAAAGATAATTATATTGGGGAGTCCAAACTCAGGCTTTGTGATAGATTTAAAAAACATGTAAATGCTGACTATTTCAAAGAATTCAGTTCCATACACGATCACTGTAAAACGGCGTCCCATAAACTTCCAAACCCAGGTGATATTAAAGTTCTCCATGTAGAGAATGCCTGGTATAGACGCAAGATCATGGAGTCTCTTTTCATTAAAGACTTACAACCTACCCTGAATAGAAACGTCCAGAGTTTTAATCTTCAGCTATTTTGAGCTGGTATTACTCACTTACTTCTGTTACAGCTGTTTTTGTAATGTACTGACTTGTATTATCAGTTTGCTATTTCGCCTTGACGATGTAAGGTGTATTCTTACGAAATATTGGCGTAATATATTTGATTCATCATGAATTTCAAACTCATCGCTATTTTCAGTTTTATTATATATATATATATATATATATATATATATATATATATATATATATATATATATATATATATATATATATATATATATATATATATATATATATATATATATATATATATATAGGAATAAATTCAATTATTTAGACGACTCATATTCGTTTACAACGTTGTTTCGTGCAGGTAGTACTGCACTCATCAGAACGTATATGGCGAGTGACTGTATATAGACTAGGAAGGAAAAGAAAACAGAATAAATGACACAGTAGCATTGCAGGTGCAGTCGAGCTTGGCTATACTGGTGATAATGGCATTGTGGTGATAGGCTAAGGCGGTTTAACGTTGCTTAGCAGAAATTTCTTGCAGTGTCTGCAAGCAGATAAGAGCTCATTCCTCTTGTTAAGGGTGGCCATGTGCGGTCTACAGACAATGAAAAACCTTTCCCAATTGCAAAGATCACATCTGTTAGATACTGGGTTGTAGGATTTGGCTTTTTTCAGGATTTTCCAGGATACGCTATAATTTACATTGTTTTCTTTAAGGTTCCAAATATGTTCACTTAGTTTGGTGCTGTGCTTCTTTGACTTGGAATTGAACGATGATTTGTGATTATTATATCTAAGTTTGAAAGTCCCTTCTGTGTGTCCGATGTATGTTTGGGGGGGGGGGGGGGTTGCCGTCGTCGCTCGACACTGTGGCCTGGTAAATAACGGATTCTGTTTTGCAGTTTCCGGGTAGGGGGCAGTAGTTCGGCTCTCTGCAATTGCAGCCGCTGGGAGAGTTGTTCTTGGCCCCACCAAGAACAATCGAATCAGTCAAAAAAGGCCTCTGTGCCATTTTCCATATATATATATATATATATATATATATATATATATATATATATATATATATATATATATATATATATATATATATATATATATATATATATATATATATATATATATATATATATATATATATATATATATATATATATATATATATATGGAAGTACAGTGTGACTCTAACACAGAGGCGCAGTCAGGATTTTCAAGTGGAATGATGCTGCAGGTGGTAATAATAATTGGAGAACCAGGTAAGCGGAGCGCCACCGTCAGTTCGCGTGGAACGTACCAGACAATTTTCTGGACAATATGCACTAGGCAGTGAGCAGTTTAAAAAGACACTTTGTACACTGCTGTTATCGTGCGCAAGAGTGTTTCTGCCATTTTGAATTTTGACATCATATTATCATAAAACTAACTTTGAATTGGCTTATCAAAACTGTGTCATGGCAAAGACAATGTTAGGCGGAAAAGGCCTGTAGATATTCACGAGGACTGAACATCATACGAAGTTTGTGCGTTTGATTTTTTTTTTTTCTGAGAAAGAAAGGCCGATGAGTCTGGAAAAATCCACTTGAATATTCTCCTAGACTAACACTATGCTAACTTCGGGATATTTGTTTTTGCCGGGACTGCTAAAGCTTACCGTACCCCTGTTCCTGCTGTTGGGATGATGCAAGAATCATGTTGAATTATTACACCTATTCAACTTGCAATGTCTGTTTATTCAGGGAGGTGTTGTTAACACCTCCCAGGTCTAACATTCTATCTATCAACTTGTATGCAAAAGCAGCAGCAGCAGAAAAAAAAAAAAAAACGCCATATAGAACGCCAACTTCTCGAAAACGCCAAACTTAATTTTCATCTGTCAAACCTCTCAAATATATGTCAGAATGGACACTATAAGCCGTTCAGACACCAAATGTGCAACCCTGACCGACTTGTTTAAACCAGTGGTTGGCTTTAGCCCCCGCCAGCGTTTTTTTTTTTATTCATGGTAGGGCCCTCTTCCCTCTAAATTATTGGTATCATACCGCGGATACAGGGGAGAGGTCCCAGGGGTCCGGACCCTACCGGCCTCTCCTCGAAATACGACGTGTAAAGGGGTCCGCAACCAGGGCCCCCTTTTGTAATGAGTAAAACAATTTTTTTTCAGAGAGAAACTATATATGACAGTCGTAGGTGCTCTTCAGTGTCCACCAGAAGTAGTAGCCTGCTGAAATAGCGTAATAATCAGAAACTTAACGGAAAACCTTGGCAAGTTTTCACTTAATCTGTAGCCTCTACCCAAAACACCGCATTGCTATCTCTATGACGTCAGCGATTTATCTGCTGCTTATCAAGCAATTGGCCTTTAATAGATTGTCTAGCCACAAATTTAGCTTTGATATGTTGAAGAGTAAGTTAATCTGACCATTACAGTGAAACTTCCATTCAATTCCCATATGTGGTTCCGGAGATATGAGCAGTTGAAGTTACCACATTTGTTACCAACAGTTGACTTGAAGCAAGTAGGAGTGATGTCATCTCCCCACATTGATAAAGCATCTTATGTTTTTCTTTAAAACTTACCCAAAATTTAATACTTCAATATCTAGTGTTATCACAATGTGAATGTATGATGGGTATGAGAGTTTTGCGACCTTCACATAACCAGTACCTAAGCTGACCACCTATTGATTTCAAGGTCAAAATAATAAATTCAATAATTAAGAAACCAAAAGACTATTCAGCCATGTATTTGAGGAGATGATGTCACTCCTGCTTGCCTCAAGTTCACAGTTGGTAGAAAAGGGGGTAACTTCAAATGGTAATATCTTGAGAACCACACATGGGAACTGAATCGAAGTTTCACCAGAAAGGGTTGGATAAAATTACTTTTCAACATACCTAGGCTAAATTTGTGGCTAGACCATCCTTTTCATGCCGTAAGATTTGTCTGGGTAAGGTGACGGTATTACAGATTGCGGTGCACAGATATGTACCCTACGCCTCCACCCGTATCTCGAACTTTGAAAGGTTTTACCAACCACGAAACACAGATTATTTGCTTGACTTGAAAGAATAGCCTTTCCCCAAGTTGAACTAACTATGATAGCGGGGTAAAAAGGATAACTTAAACTCTGTTTTTCGAAAGCAGTGATTTTTTTTTTTTTTTCGAATGCATTTCCAGACAACATTTAATGACACCCTCGACAAAAACAATAGACAGAAGGTAAATAAGTTTCGCTATGATATTCCTGAAATTGCTCTCTTCGTGTGTAGTGTTGCCCAATTGACGGGAGGAGTGGAGACAAATTTTAAGTTGATCTCCACAGCCGAGAGCTGATCAGCAGTTTCAATAGACGAATCTGTGTTTATTTCACTTTAAAAACAGCTACATCAATTCACCACTAGGACAAATAATGTAATGTCATTCTCTTAATTTTCTGACGTCTTTGGACTCATCACGGGCTTGCAGTCGTTGCAAATAAAGTGCAACCCTTTGACTTAGGCGTGTAGTCATCTGTTCTGACATAAGTTCTGATTTCTTTTGTGTTACTTTGACATTCGCGCCGCAATTAGTCACCTAATAGAGATGTTCAGTGACAATCTAAGGAGATCCAGTCTTCTTCCATTGACATCGCAATAACTTAAGAAATAATGGCGGTTTCACGTTCACTTGAGGACTGACGACAGTCTAAGAGTCCCAGGCTGGCGGACCCAAAGGCTGACCAAAAATATCGTTTCTCTGAATAATTACAAAATAAATTGTATTTTGTAAAAGAAAGTTATTTTAATGGTACTCTTTCAATCATTGCATCGAATCAGCTTCCAACTACTTGGCCAGGGGAACCATAGGGCCATTACCTTAAGCAATTTTTTTTTAACTCGGGCGTCTCAAGAGTGTAAAGGGCCACTGTAGAAGACGATTTCGGGCGACATGGTAGGCGTTTTTATTCAAAAACTTTCTGGTACGCTCCTCGCCAACCGATGGTAACTCTCCACTTAGTCTTCCCATAATTCTATCTAAAATGTAAGTGATGAGCACAATTGACCCTCCTCCACTGCTTAAACTATTTGCGGAGGAAAACTGGGGGCTCGACCTCGCGGATAACTGGGAAAAGAAAAATGTGGGGGCCGAGCAATAATGGAAGAGGAGGTATAATTCCTTCGGATTCTTATGTCATCTCAACCAATCTAATATGTATTATCACTTTTCATTTACTGTTTTTTTTTCATTAATTGAGAAATTGCAAACATGAGATCTCTTTTTCAAGGCTGGTTACATGCAGCTTAAAACTCTCCGAGAGTACCGTTTTCGGACATATGGCGGGCTCGTTAAGTCAAAATTGTTCGTACTCGCTCCACTCCAACTGATGGCGGCACTCCACTTAGATAGTACTTAATGTGACTTGTTGTGTTGGACCCCTATTTTAAAAAAGTGTTAAATCCGCTGGGGTATTTATATTTCTTGGGGAGAGGGGGTATTTGTATTTCGTGGGGAGGACGGGAACATGTCGGCGTTGTCTTATAATAGCATCAGATAACAAAGCGGTTGCTAGGGCCACTAAGAGTACAGATGCAAATCAATTTCAAGGAAGGAGTTAGATCGTCGCGTTGACAGACCCTAAGGTTATCATTCGGTAAAATCTATACTTTCAAATAGAAAATGCACTTGAGATATTTTGCCCATAGAGACAGAAAAAAAGTACCATAATTTTTTTTATGAAAATAAGATTTTTTGTAGACTGTTGGAGAGGTAAACTCTGGCTTCATTACGACTGTCGTCTGGGGAAATCAGATCTTGCAACGTTAAAGTCAGTCAACTCCGTGTATTTGCACATGGGTACAAAAAAAAAAGACGTTTAAAAAGGCTAAACAAGATACATCGGATTTCTTACAAAATAAAAAAAAACACAAAGAACCACTTCAGTTCTAATCACAAAAATTATAACTACATTATCATAAACAGAATCAACAGAAAATGATGATAAATAGAATACCATATGGGATATTTCCTGTAATGAGCAGTTCCGTGATATATATCATGTCTAAAACATGTATGAGGTACATGTTTTGGAGAGACTGGGCAATTCAAAAAAGAAAAGAAAAAATAGAACGTCCTCTGTAGCAAAAAGGGCAGTCACATAATGAAGTTGCTAACCCCGTCGTTTGCTGTAAGGTCCTAGCGTCCGATTTGTGAAGGCGGTGTCCCGCTTCAATCTTCCTGAGGATCTACAAGCCTGGTACATCTTCCACAAACGTACTAGTGCTCTCTAACTATGACATTCTTTGTTGTTTCATTGATGTATGAAACAGCAAAGAAAAGAAAGATAGTGAGTAACGTAAGAGATGACGTCACAAATATTGCGCACTGTACCATTTGAAACTCGGTGAATAAGCTTTAGCATTTTATATCTCATCCCAGGAGTGCCCTAGATTGAAGATGGACCATTGAAATTCTCTTAGGCTTTGTGACATAACTTCCAAGCACTCCCAGAAATCACAAGTTTTTAAGTGTTGTTGCAACAAATCTATAGAACAACACTCCGAAGCTACACGCTATTGCTGCACGAAGGGTTGCGACAACACGTGGCTTCCCTCAAAGGTCTTATATCTACTGCCACCATCCAAAGTAAAACTTAATCATTCTTTCCACGGGCCCTTTAACTGGGGGAAGGACATCAGCGTCTTTATGGTCAGACAGTTTTCCTACATGATATAAATCACTGAAATTGCTACTGCGATAACATGATGGAGTGGTATGTACATTTCATGACAATTTGCTGTACTATGATCCACTTCTTTAAGCCACATGGAGTTACTAATTCATCTTATCAGCACGTTTCGGGGTAATTTCCGTACTATACTGCAAACTTTGGTGTTTTTATATCCTGCTACCTGGAAAAGAAGTGATGCGCGACCATCACAGCATCCATGTAGTATCTATTGTAAGCTGAAGCAGTTCCGTCTTTGACGAAAAGATTTAATTATAGATGTTTGTCACACTAGCTATTTTGTTCACAATTCGGTCTGCAGTTGACTTTGAAAGGAAAAGTCGCCAGGAAAGGACGCAATCTATATCCACTTATCTTTAGTAACATTCAAACGTTGTTGGTATGCTCATTCCTTTCACTGAAACCTTCCATGGTGTGCGAGGTTTGGATGGTATTGTTTAGCAGGTCTTAAAGCTTAAATCTTCCTCGGTATTACTTTACTTTTTATCAGAGTATCCCAGAGGTAAATCGGGGTAGAAGTATGGAGCAAACGAGAATTTACAATAGAACAGAGGGCGTGGAAATTCCTTTCAACCTCGCTTCTGATATATTAGTTTACAGTAACTTTGTGGTCGCTCTGTTGGGAATTCCTGGCAATTTCCTCGTCATTCTGGCGGTTATGTTGTCAAAGCGTGTCCAAAATGTCTCCAGCGTCTTCATCGTTAATTTAGCAGTTGCTGACTTGATTACTTGTACCGTGGCACCGACATTCTCCTTCGTTCAACTTCAGAGGCTTTACAGTTACAGTTTAGAGCCAATATGTCAGGCTATACTCGTCGTGGTGCACACCTGCGTCGGGGCAAGCATGTACACTTTATCTGCCATTGCTTTGAATCGCTTCCTGGTCATCGTGGCCCCCAGGCCCATCTACGACGCCGTTTACCGGGCCAGATACATCGTCTTACAAATATGTGTAATCTGGATTATACCGTTATCCGTAGCGGTTGTGCCTTCTTTTGTGTTTGGTATCGGGCAGCAAGGTTACGAATTCTCCCTTCATACATGTGCTCCAGTGAAGGATCACCCGACCACCTCCATTTTTAACGGTATTCTAACATTGGTTCTCTACCCAATTCCCTTGTTAATAATCATCGCCTCTTACCTGTCGATCTTGGTAAAGGTGAGGAACCATAACAAACGCTTAGCTAAACACGGTGTCGCAAGAACATCTGCTGGAAAATCAACCGAAGACTTACAAAGGTATGTTTATCTGAGTGGCTTTTTGAATTATAGTAGAACCGACGGTGAGCCTTATCAAACTTTGTGGACTACAAACCCTTTGACAAAAAAAAAGAAAAAAAAAAACTCTTACAACAAAATTATTTGACTTTCAGACTTTCAAGTTCCTTTATTCCTCATGAATGAAATAAATATCAAACTGCTCTGTGTTTATTGGCAAACCGTCTCTCTGACTTTCCTCTCAAAGTGTCTGTGATGATATGGTCAACATTTTCGAGTTTCAATGTCATCCTCCTTGTCTTTTTTTTCCTTATGGGGTTGAAAATCTCAGCCACTTACTTGTTGGTCTGTAATATTACAAGAAATTTTTTAGATAATGTGACTGTTTCGTATATTTATAATTGGTAACTTCCTTTTCTCCACACATGCCAGGTCAGAGATGGAATTATCAGAAGAGAAAACTCACCCATCAAAGGTTGTTCGGTTCTCTAGGATGGAGATAGAGATTACGAAGAACCTTTTCATCATCTTCGTGGCGTATATACTTTGTCTCACGCCACAGTCGATCTGCACCGTCTTGAAAAACAATTGCCCTATCGACGAAAATTATACA
Source organism: Stichopus chloronotus (assembly GCA_021234535.1). NCBI lineage: Eukaryota > Metazoa > Echinodermata > Holothuroidea > Aspidochirotida > Stichopodidae > Stichopus > Stichopus chloronotus. The sequence continues at coordinate 32,076,411 of CM037835.1, read as the reverse complement.
CGTCACGTGGTCTTGTTTAACAGCGTCATCAATCCTTTCATCTACGGATTCAAGCATCCTCTCTTTAGAGAGGTCTTCATCTGCATTTTGAAATGCAGGAAGATTCCCGAGCCTTCTGATTTGTTGAGTGTGATAAAGAGAAGACTGGAGAGCTCTTCAAACTAAGATGGTAGTTTCGTGTGGTTAGGCCCGCGTGTAGAACATCATTTTGTTATCGAAGTTGTCAGTATTTAGGTATGAAAGGCACATGTAAACGAAAGGACTATCGGTGTCATTATAGATGGCAACTCAAAGCATGATTTCAATATGAGTAAATACAACACTCCATCCCAGGGATAACTTAACTACACCGTTGCTTAAAGTAGTTTGAGTAAATACACCTTTCGCTGAATGATCTATCATTTGACGAAAGTTTCTTAAACGTGGCATTTTTTTTCGAATCGTGCACATAACGAGGACTAAAGTTGCATCAATTTTAACTACTAACCCCTCTGTGATTTCAAATTTGTAGACTTTTGTCGTTAATTCTTTGAAAATTGAGCACACTGTCGATAAAGGGCAGAAAAAGAAAATATTCGTATTGATATATGTAATGGATGTTGTGAACTTTTGGAGGCTGTTGTTTCACAGGCTGAAGCCGTGCAGCTTATTTGTGGGTGCCACCGGAAATCTGCATTGCTTTTGGTTGATAAAACTCTATCCCTGGGGGCGGGGCAATCTCCATCTGTTGAAGTGTGCAGTTGCTGTTGGACGCTAGATAAAGTATGTTCTTTTATAAGTTAACACGACCAAAATTGGGCTTTTCCTATAAATAGGCTAAGTTTATCAGCTCGCTGAATGATCTTTGAGAAGACATGGCTCAAGGCAATGGTACAATGGTCGTGTGACCGAACTTGAACATTACCGGTCACATTATTAACCATGTCATCATCAGAATTAAAAATCAAAGGCAATTATCAACATTAGAAGTACATTGAGTGAAAGGCCATAAGACACAAGAGAGAGAAAGAGAGAGTGACTGTCAGTAACTGTCAGGAAAATAGAAAACCAAAAAATGTAATTTCTAACCTTTTGCAAGAGCAATTTCGGACACAGTTCAGCAAATTCTGATTAGACTTACCATATGAGTATGGGGTACAGAGTCCACCTTATAAACGTGTCTCACTGTTTTGTCCTTTTTTCATTGTGTAACGTTATTTTAAGTTTGTAAAGCCTTCTATGTCTACCCATTCATATCATTTCAAACTCTTTAATCCGTATATTACTGCTTGTGCTCATGTATATCCTTGCACTTGCCTGAAGATGAAGTGGTGACCACTCCGAAATATAGCAAAACGACATCCTTACAGATATTCTCGTGGTTTTTATAACATATTTTAATCCTTTTACGGTCGTGATATTATTGTCTAGGCTATCAAAATTTGTTCACCGATAGTTGTATAGAATTTATCTCAAGGAAATATAATTGCAGAAGATATTAAAACGTTTAGTGTTCGAATTCATTATTACCATCCACACGAGTAACAATTGGCTATCGGTATAAGTATAGCGTTTAGGACGCTATGGCTGAAGAAGTTTGGCTTGGAAGGAGCAAAAATAGCCTAATCAGAATTTGATGTAATACGAACGGTCCCTTTTTTTTTTGGCAATATATGTCAGATAATATCAAAGTATTAGAATTAGGAGTAAAATTAAGGAATCATCATAAAGATATTTAATGATGTAGGAAGACACAAAGCAGCTCACTTTATGCACTGTACCTGTATATCACTTTGGAAATGTTGGAACACAGTATATCAATGCGTTGTGTCCGGTGAGTGAGATTTCGGTCCATGTATATGAAAATTAGCTTCATTAACATTACAGAGTTTTTACAGTCAATCTAGAACTGGATAGTACCAATGTCAGAATGTGATGGATGACAAGTCATGAAATTATAGTTTAAGATATTACATTCAACGATAATTTGCTCTGTTTTTTTAAGCAAGGTGAAACCATTTCTAGCTCAGTAATAACAATGTACGTGAAGCAAAGCATCGCGTCCAGCGAACAAAGAATAGAGTACAGCAGAAAGAGTTGCATGAATCATATAAATTAGAAATAGCAGAAGTTCAAGAAGAGGGGGTTGGGGAACACCACATCTCATATGGCACATGCTAGGAAAACCGATAGTAATAACCAGCAGTTTTATTCTATCAGACAAGTAACTGTATTAAGCTAATTAAAATCGGGTCCGTGATGGTGTAATTAACCTACCCGGCCCCGTCCCCTCCATTCGAAACAAAAATCCTTCCTTCGCCAGTGTATAGGTGATTAGGAAGAAACACGAAATAGTGCACAAATGAGAAAAAAATGGAGGCTCTTTCCGCTGTCGCCCCCCTCGGTAAAAGACATTGTAACTTTTTAACTGCTTTATCCAATTTCTAAACTTAGGCCTACGCTTTTCTGTTACGACACTGAAAGTTGAAAACACTTGTGCAATGGATATCTTTCCGCATTCAATTTTTTTTCAGAGATCTCTCTGCACACAACTGTCGCCGTTCGCACCTGTGCATGACGAATTTATAGAAAATTTCAGGGCAGTTGACATTCCCAGCCGTGCTTACATATACACGAAGGTCAGATTCGACCCCCAAAATTTTGAAAATACCTTAACATTTTTGAAATAAGACCTCAAAGTTGTCAAAATTTGAGCAGATAACGAGCTTCGGGTGGGGGGGGGGGGGTTCTCATCTGATCACGTCATGTCAGTGGGCCCAGATCCCAGGGGAAACCTACGACGGTCCCTGTCAAATGCACCCCAAGCCATCAAAACGAGCTCTGAGTAGCCATCTGCATGCCGGGACAACTGTGATAATTCCAAACTGTCCGTTAGTCATATATGTCCCCTCCCCGTACACATTTCAATTTAGATTGATGTCCCTTGCCATGCATTTCCTGCGATCTGGCAAGTTTTTCTGTCAAAAGTTTTCCCTAGGGTACCTTTACAGAAAACTCTAGTTTTCCCGTTCGCTAAGCGACAATAAACAGTGGCGCTTCCAGTGGCGGCGCTATACGGGGGGGGGGGGGGAGGATGAGGGGCATTTACCCCCAGATTTTTTCCTTTCCCCCCAGTTGGCCGCCCAGTTGCTCTCATCCTTCCTAATCAGATCTTGTACTCATCCAAAATTAATTTAATCACAAAACTATGTATTGGCATTGGACTGAATAAGAACAGCTTCTGGGGAACCATGATTGATAAATGACTAATTTATGTTACACAGGCTGCCAGTTTACTATCATGCCCATAGCCACTTCAACAGAAGGCCAGCCTGGTCAGGCCAATTTTCTCTGGAATGTTTACCGTCCAGCATAAGGGAAGGGCGGGTAGGTGGTTGTTTTCCTAAATATAGGAATGTCGTTGTTTTCCTAAATATAGGAATGGAAGTGTATGTAGCCTACGTGTGTGTGTATGTGTGTGTGTGTACTCGGTGGTACCGCGTAAATGTGAAATAGTACCCCCAAAGAAAAAAGTTGGGAACCATGGAGTACGGTCAACCGAAAAAATGAATAATATAAAAATAAATAATATACCTCTCTTGGGACTTAATTTTCGACCCAGAGATATGCTTAAACCTCAGAGCTTCCGGGGGCTTCGCCCCCAGGACCCCAACCGGGACTTTGCCCCTGGACCCCACCAGGGGCCCTAAGGCGGGACCCCACCCTCAGTTCCCCCCCCTAAGTCTGAAATTCTGGCGCCGCCACTGGGCGCTTCTCTTATATATAGATACCGTAGAGTAGGTTTCTTTTATAGAGAAGAAAGAGAAAAAAAAAAAACAGTCGTAATCAAGTAGCCCACTGTAAAATCCTCTGGGATGGAATATATTCCTTACTTCCCAAGCCTCTCGCTCCCCTTCGGTCTGAGTGCTCATTAGACTCAATCATACATATTTGGAGGCCCTATTTTGAAAAAAAATCTGGACAATGCCGGTGGTCTCGAGTTTAACAAAATTGCACCAAGTCCGTGTGCTCAAAAATCGGACACGACTCCCAGTACAGGTCCTAGTCCCCTTGAATTATGATCCATAGGGTGATAACAGGGTACTACTTTCGACTAGAGAGTTGTCCATCATCCGACTAAGCTGCAAATCGACAAATGTATTCGTGAATATCCCTCCATAAGAAAGCATTTCTTTTCCGAGAAGGTCACAAAATAAACCGTTAGCTGTATCGTAAAGAATTCCTTTTTCTTGAAAATTGGGCCAATATATTTTGTGAGAAGCCGACAAATTCTCTTTGGGTGTAGATTTTTGTTTAAGTCCCAAATTACTTAATTACTCGACGTACATTCATCTAGCCTGTAAGTTTCTATCGTCTTGGCTGGCCGAGTGGAAAGTATAGTAGGACCATTGTTTCATACCGTACATTTTTGACCTGCTGGCAGCCTGTAAAATTGGAAAAAGATAACGTTGCCTTCTGCTGTGCTGTTTTTTGCTTTATTGCCATATTGACAACGACGTTCCAAAGAACAACTTACAGAGTTGTAAAAGGAATTGAAAAGGAAAAGTAGAGACGTGAAGTAGGAATATACCAAAGACTGAGAATGCCATGAAAGTAAAAACATATTAATTGCAATTAAAAATTAACAATTTGATATTAAAAATTATTATTTTGTAATCACACACAATGAATTTGTTATTCCAACCTAGTATTACATACTATTAATTTGACAATGTAAGGATAGAAAGCACCACAGATTTTTAAGAAAACGTCTATTTTGTAAACAAGTTAAACAAATTAATGCAGAAAATACGACATTTTTCGACAGACACATATCGTCAGGTGCAAACTGAAATCGACTCAAATACTGGAATTTGTGACAAATTGCAGAAGAAAAAAAAAAAGAACGAGAGAAGTGTGGTAGCTCCATGATGGAACAAAGTAAACAATGGACTACTGAGCTGGTTATTACTGACACAAGTCTCCCTATGAAACGTCAAGCTAAGAGTATTTATTGCCAATGAATACTCTCAGACGTCAAGTTTAAAGGGCGCCCTCGATTTTGCTTTGTAACGGGTAAGGGGAGGGGGATATAATAACGTCTTGATAAAGACTGTATGTGCGGCCAATAAGTAGACCCTGCTTGATGCCCTTGTAAGTTTTGTTAACAGTTAATTCACGTTCACCAACTGCCTTTTTTTTTAAATTTCACTGAGGATTTTAAACCACTCCCTGGAAATTCCTTTAGATGTATTACCATTCATTGTTTTCCAAGTTGGAAACATGGTATCCCTCGGTACTACAGCCTAGAACACTCGGGAAGGCCGTATTCGGCTCTCTGCATGTGAGTTACTAAAAATCAAAATTGTGTTGCACGTAACGAAATAGCGCACCGCTTAGATAGCAATCTCGCTAATAAGAAACAAACAAAATTCAGGCAAAAAATCTCAGCCATCCACCCCAACAGACCTCTGACGCCCATATCTTCTTGTATATTTAGCCCCAACATATTTGCCTAGTGGGTTCCTCAAAGAAAAATGAAAGGATGTGTAATTCATTATGATTCTTGTATCACCTCATCTCACCAGATATGTGTTCATAGATTGATTTTTGTCACATGAATTGAGGAATTTCAGACATGATTTCCCTATTTCAAGACTAGGTATATGCAGCTTAAGAACCCCAGGGAAGTGCCGTTTCCTGCCATCTAGATGCTTAAAAAGCCATTTTTGTATGCTCCTCCACCATCTAATGGTGGCGCTTTGCTTAGTCCTGTTGTTACTCAGCTACCTCACCTTTTGATAGTGCCTCTCTCGTGAAGGCTGCACCAATCATCAGGGATGGGTTTCTCCACTCAGTTGGAGAAATCATCCAGCTAGTGGGAGTTTTGAGCCTCCTACCCCCCCCCCCCCTCCCACCTAAAAAAAAGGTATGACCTGAGCTACGTTCTGGTAGAAGGTATGAGAAAGTGGAAAATAAAGGACATGACCACTAAAAAGTAGACAGTGGGATGGGACATACTTGCCCCTAGGATGAGTCATTTCTGACAAATGACTTAATGCCAATGTTCGCATATCAATATCACTATAGGAAATCAGTGGCGGAGCCAGCAGTTTCAGTCCGAGGGGGCGAAATAGCATTTAGAAGAGCTGTATTATAGAAATACCGACAGCTCTTAAAAGATAGTGGGTGAGTGGCGGCAGGACTATGTTCAGGTTACTATGTAGAAAGGGTTGCAATTTTAGACATTCCGCCTCCACCTGCGCGAACATTGTTCTACTATGCAAGTTAGTCAAACGGTGATGCATGATCTGAACTTATCCAGTGAACTTGAAATAAACGTGTATAACGGCAACTTAATAGACTATAGGCCTATTGTCTCACAAGGTCGTACAGCTTGAGGCGAAATGGTGTTAAGTAATCGCAACCCTCTCTGTATAGGTACCCATAAGGAATATCTAAGCGGAGCACCACCATCAGTTGGTAAAAGAAAATTTTGACTTTTTAAACTCCTCACATGGTCCTGGGTGTTAAGCTACATATGCACAAGGATCTCATGTTTGCAATTTCTCAAGTTAAGGAAAGCAAAGGCAACTCTGAAAATACTAATACATATCAGATGGGTTAAGCTGATGCAAGAATCATAAATTATGCATCCTGTTTCATATTCTTGGATCACTTGGCAAATATTTGGAATTCGGATGAAGTTATCTTTGGTCCAACAATTTTTTCATTGGGCAGTGGAGCTTATTTTTAGCAGGGTTTCAAGAGCCTCTAAGTGTGCTGCTCGAGTATAAAGGCATTTTTTTTTTCTTACTGAGACTAGGACATGGATGAGCTGGGGACATCAACAACTGTAATACCCACTGTAATATCAGTGGAAGTGCTCCTGTTGCATCGGCGCGGTCAAAAGTTTTGATTAGGGTTGAAAGGACAATTGTTTGAAGACCAAAAAGGCGCGCTAGCAGCGTAAGTAAGTATGGTGCAGAACCAGAAAAAAAAAGACATAACCCCCTCCCCGCCCTAGATCATTGCCGGAAATCGCCCTTCCCAGGCTCATGAAGTAAGCTCAGAAAGTGGTTTTGTAAACTTTTTTCTTGAATGAAAAATAAATCATATTTGGGCGTGTTTCTCTGAAAAAGTCTGATAAAAATTTGCACATATATCATGATGAATACTGTACTTGCCTGAATCTGAAGGCAGAAATTCATTACGGTACTTGCTGGATGCAACCGGGATGGCGGTAAAGTACTCAAACTTGCATTTGCTTTACCTTTCTTTCATTTTTTCTCATTGTTATCATTTCTGTTTACTTCGTGAAAATCTCTTCCATCTCTCTTGTGAAAAAACTGAAAATTAGGGCGCCGGTATATTCGAGTCGTTCGGGAGGGGGGGATACGTAGCTCCGCCACCGTAGGGAATTGCTATTTGACAGTCTCTGTCTAACATTTATTTACTGACAAAAATGCAAAATGCAAGCATTTGTAGTACGGCGTAGTTTCAACTAGTCCTTGAACAAGATGAGGACATGGAGCGCGTTTGATAACTTCGATTACACCAAAATGTTAGATTGGTGTAGGCAGTCTTACGGCGCTAGCAGGAACCGACTCCTCGGAGTAAGAATTTTCAAATAAATTATCTTAGACCCAGTCGGAGTACGGGTTAGATGAAGAACGTAAAAGCCTATTTAGCAAACAGTGCTGTCCAAGGACTATATCCGTGCTAGGCTTGGAAAATCTGCGTTTCTCCATGAGCATCCAACCATGAAAGTACTATTACACAGTGTAAGTAGGCCACTTGGCCAACACTAGTGTAACGGTAGCATGTAAGTATTATTATTACTGAGCTGTCGATCAAGTAAGTTTGGGGAAAGGGATCATGTCTCCTAACTGCTATTGTCACAACACACTGGGTAACGTTAGGGCCTAGGCTAGAGTAGAGAGAGCAACTGTAGTATCAACTACCAAGTGCTCAGTGTCAATTATCGTGTGTGATACAGTCGTAGGCTATTCTACACTTAGTGTAGTGACAGGGCCTACGTTAAATTAGTAGGCTAACAGTAAGACTTAGAGTGGGACTAGTCAGTGTAACTACTTAACCGTACCTGGGCATAGCCCCAAGGCTATGTTACTGTCCTTAGATATCTGATGCCAAGGCCCAACGTAAGTTTGTCTTTGCTGCATTGAGGTGTTGAAGCCAGGTCTGTACCAGGCGTAGCCTAAGTATAAGCCTACAGGTAACTTGCCAACCAGTGAAGTCTCACAATTTCACTGTTGCTAGAGCTCACGGTTTCGTGCATCGCCTCATGGTGGCCCTTTTATTTACTGCTCGGCTCGCCTGTACCACTGAACCGTAGACTTAGCCAAATTGCATGTAAACATGTACAAATGCAACTGAGAAAGCTCAATTTTAAAGCAAACGGAAATGAGCCAAAACCCTGCCTGAAAAGAAAAAGGGAATTGCATGTATTTGTCAAAATGGTCAGAAAATACACAGACCAATACACTATTCAACGAAAAGGAATTCTTGACAATCCAGGTAACGTTAAGTGTAACGTTCTGAGTAAAGAAATGCTTCATGATAGAAGGGGTATTGTCATACTCAGGGAACGATTCAGGTTGAGACAAATGGGCAAGCAGTAATACTGAGTGAGTGTATTTTGTATATAATAATATCACCGGGTATAACCAATATGAGAAACTCATAGTATTAATGCAGGTTATATTCATGATTGATTAGGATGAAGACAAGACAAGGGACACAATTGGTAGCAGTATACCATTGTTCTGATGAGTCATACCCTGCATCCATGAGTGTCCTCCATAATATGACTACTGTTGGTGGGATATATAATATAAATTACTCATTCCTCCCACTAATTTAAACCTGTGTTTATTGGAATTTCCAGGCAATTTAACTTCATAATCCTTCAAATAACTAGGTAATTTAGATTCCCTTTTTGGATGAGTAACTGTGATTTGTTGGTTATCACCTGTTGCCTGATCACTCAACAGCTTACTGGCAGCTGGTTTCACTTTTGTTTCTGGCTGCTTAATTGGGTTTTGTGGGTATTCCTCTCCCACTGCAGGAATGTGTGGTATGTGGGGTACAACTATCATTGGTGAACTTCCATTGACCTTCCCACTTGACAGAGTCTGCTGTCCTTGAGTCTCCTGAAATTTGGTTATACCAGGAATCAAATGATCAATGTGAACATGGCGAATATTTCCATTAACATCCACTATGTATGATAATGAACCCAGCCGCTGCATAATAATGCCAGCGAGCCACTTGTCTAAACCCCGAAAATTTCTTACCATAACACTATCCCCTGGTTCGAAACTTCGAACCTTTTCCCTTCCCTTGTCATGCTGCTGTTTCATTGATTCTTGTTTACTTTGAACCTTAGATTGCAGGTTTGGCTTGAGCAAGCTAAATTTAGTACGAATTTGGCGTTTCAAAAATAACTCAGCAGGGGATCTACCCGTCACTGAGTGAGGTGTGCTACGATAAGATATGAGAAAATTTGCAATACGATGTTGCAATGTCATGGTATGATTCGAGTTACTTGTCTTTAAGGCATGTTTCAGAACCTGAACAAATCTTTCTGCTGCTCCATTGGATGCAGGGTGGTATGGTGATACCTTGATATGCTTAACCCCATTCATTTTAACAAAATCATTGAACTCGCTGGACACAAACTGTGGTCCATTGTCAGAGACAATTTCTTCAGGCAATCCATAAGCAGCAAATAATTTTCTTAATACTTCAATAGTTTTAGATGATGTTATGCTTAATATAGGATATACCTCTGGCCACTTAGAGTGTGCATCAATGACTATAAGAAAATATTGACCTTGAGGCTTTTCAGCAAAGTCTATGTGAATGCGCTCCCATGGCTTTGAGGGCCACTTCCATGGATGAAGTGGAGCTACAGGGGGCTGATTTCTAACGGCTACACAAATCTCACAATTTCTAACTCTGCTTTCAATGTCCTGGTCTAAACCAGGCCACCAAAAGTAGCTTCTGGCTAATGCCTTCATTCTGCACATTCCCAAGTGCTCTTCATGTAATATTGTCAAGACTCGCTGCTGAAGGGTGCTAGGAATGACTACCCTCAGCCCCCACAACAGACATCCCCCTTCTGCTGACAACTCTGTCCGTCTTTGAAAGTAGGGTTTCAAGTGGTCATCATCGATACTGTTTGGCCATCCATTGAGAGTGAATTGCCATGCCTTTGACAAAATTGGATCTTTCCTTGTAGCCTCTTCTACCTCTCTAGAATTTATTGGAAGGTCATTTAAATAGTTAAAATGCCAGATAGCTTCATCATGCGCAGTGGTTGCCATGGTTACAGGTAACCTAGATAAGGCATCAGCATTACTGTGCTCTTCTGACTTCCTGAACTCTATTTCATACTGGTGGGAGGCTAATATTAATGCCCACCTTTGCAACCGTGCTGCCGCTAAAGCTGGCACACCTGTCTTAGGTCCTAAAATATTTATGAGAGGCTTATGATCTGTAACCAGGGTGAACTTTCGACCATACAGATACTTGTGGAATTTCTTAATCCCAAAAATGAGAGCCAGTGCCTCTTTCTCAATTTGTGCATAATTCTTCTCACTCGAAGTTAAAGTGCGTGAAGCAAAAGCAATTGGTTTCTCTTCACCACTAGGTAATATATGAGAAATTACTGCGCCAATGCCATAAGCAGACGAGTCACAAGCTAACTTGATGGGTAAATTGACATCGTAATGGGTTAGAACTTTGGCCGATAGCAAATTTGCTTTAGCATCATTGAAGGCCTTTTCACACTCCTCTGTCCATTTCCAGTGTGTTGTTGGTTTAAGTAATTCATTTAGAGGGTGTAACAGGGAAGACAGATTAGGCAAAAACTTGGCATAGTATTGGATCATCCCAAGAAATGACCTCAATTCACTTACATTCTTGGGTTCTGGTGCCTCATTAATTCCTTGGACTTTTTCAGGAGTAGGGTGGAGCCCCTCTGAGTCTACCACATGTCCTAAATACTCTACAGAATCTTTCAAAAACTCGCATTTCGAGACCTTCAGTTTCAATCCATGTTCTTCCAATCTCTGGAGAACTGCATCAACTCTAGACAGGTTTTGGCGTTTGTCATTGCCTACAACTAAAATGTCATCCAAATAACACATCACCCCTTCCAGACCTTGTAAAATTTTGTCCATTACTGACTGAAAAATAGCTGGTGCACTGGAAACCCCAAAAGGTAAGCGATTGTACTGATATAGGCCCTTATGGGTAGAAATTGTTAAATACTTTCGTGACCTTTCATCTACCAACATTTGTTGATAGGCCTGCGACAAATCAAGTTTAGAAAAAACTGTTCCGCCTGCCAAATTTGCAAAAATATCTTGGGGATTTGGCAAGGGGTACTGGTCAATATCAATACACTGATTAATGGTGACTTTATAGTCACCGCAAATACGAATACTTTTGTCAGCTTTCGGAACAACTACAATAGGAGCAGCCCACTCACTATGCTCTACTTTCGAAATAATCCCCTCTAACTCTAATCTGTCAAGCTCATTGCCCACAGACTCTTTTAATGCATAAGGGACTGGCCTTGGCTTAAAAAATTTAGGAGAGACATCATCTTTTACCTTGATTATTGCCTTGTGAACGTTTAAAGTTCCGAGTTCTCCATTTAAAAGGCTTTCATACTTATGTAAAAGTTTATCGACACTGTCACCATTTGTGGATGCTGGATTTGGTGCTTTCTTCACGGAAAAGATAGAAGCCCAGTCCAAACGTAAAACTCTAAGCCAGTTTCTTCCCAACAGCGGGGGTTGCCCCTTCACCTTTGCGATAACTATCGGCAATCTGGCTGATTGGTCCTGGTACTCCACAGATACATGAGCCTGCCCTAGCGTCTCTACCTTTTCTCCCCCGTAAGCCTTGAACCCATGGTCAATTACGTCTAAGTGTAGGTTAGGAAACTTTGCTCTGTATACGTCTTCGGGGAGAATAGACATGGTTGCTCCCGTATCCAGTTCCATTGGAATTTCTGTCCCCTCAATAGTCACGTAAATTTTAATTGATTCTGTTCCGGGATCGTCCACTCTATGATGTCCAAAAAGGCTCAGGTCGTCTTGCTGAGGTTGGGGCACAGAAAGTGTACTGGGGTCAACTTCCACCAGATGGGCATTTGGCTTACTCGTAGTTGTACCTAACTTGGATCGACAAGCTCTGGCAAGGTGTCCTGTTTTGTGGCACTTTTTGCATTTGTAGGTCTTGAACCTGCAGTTTTCTGCTGCGTGATATGATCCGCCACACCTATAGCAACTGTTGCTATTATTCTGTTGAGAGTTATTTGCAGCCTGGTCACGCTTCCTTCCGGACTGTCTTTTTTTCATGTCCACATTGTGTACCTGGGCTGGAGTTCCTAAATTAATTTCACTTACATTGTGGGCAGCCATCTCTGTGGCCAATGCACTTTCAAGGGCCTTGGCATAAGTTAGGTTTTCCTGTGACAATAATTTCCTTTGTGTGGTAACATCCCGTATTCCACAAACAAACCTGTCTCTCAGCGCTTCCTGGAGAAATTGTCCAAACTCACAAGTAGACGATAATTTCTTTAATTCTGCCGCGTAAGCTGAAATTGATTCTCCCTCTTTCTGATTGCGTCGATGGAACTTGAACCTTTCGGCGATGACTAGAGGTTTAGGCGTTAAATGCTCTTTCAAAACTTTGATAAGTTCATCGTAAGCTTTTTCCGACGGTTTCTCCGGCATGACTAGGCTTTTCAGAAGACCGTACGTCTTAGCTCCGATAACACTAAGGAAAACTGCTACCTGTTTCTCAGGCTTTACATCATTTGCAGTAAAGAACTGCCCAAGTCTCTCTTCATAACTTGCAAAGTCCTAATGGATCAAATCCAATGCATAACTTGATTTTGGACCAACGGAAAAGCCAATGAAAAAAGGGCAGGAAAATTGGTGATATTCAAAATGATCAGAAAATATGAGAGAATCCTATTAAGAAAAGGAATTTTCAACTGTAGTTAAGAGCAAAGAACTGAGTAAAGAAATACTTTATGCATATAAGGGGTATTGTCATACCAGGCATCCACGAGTGTGGATAACATGAAAAGGTGAGAATTTAAAATTCAGAATGAAAGAAGGTTCCTATGGATTTGCAGATCTGCTTTTTTTTTTATAGGTCTTATTTATCTGTTTATTTGGCTTAAATGAAGAATCTGAGACCACCCACAAACAATAGACAATGATAGGCATGAATGAGCACTTACTTGTGGGCTAAATAGTCTCTTCTTGATTCAAAACTTAAGCAAGGTCTCACCTGTATTTTGAAGTTTGCAGCCTTTTCTTTTTCTTCTCTGCCTTTGATACTTTTTCGTAATCCTTTCCTTCCTCATATTTATTCGTTTCCCCCTTAACAAGTCACTAGTTTGTAACATGTATTTGTTGTGCCCTGAATATGTAGGCCTATTACATTTTCTAACATAGTCTGCTAATTTTCAATTTCCCAAAGTGCTATATACATGTCAAATAAAATTTGAATTGTGCTCTTTATAACTTTAGGGACAATGCCTTTAGTAAAGTTAAAATTTGTGCACTACAGCGTGTTACTTCAAATACAGTCTCATTGGAGTGTTAGGCAATGTATTTCATGTCAGCATGTGTGTGAACACTTGGCTACAAGGAGGACATCCCCACATAAGTTCTTGTCATCATGTCATGTAACACACTTGATGTAAATGACAATGTGTTTCAAAATGCTTCTGTTTGTTTATTAGTTCTAAGGCCTAATGTACATACTCCCATATATATCTAACACTTCTTTTTGGTTGTGGTTAGCCTACCTGGTAGTATTTTACTGTCAATTTATAAAAGTTGCTTCTGTAAATATGACTGAAGTTTTCTCTCAATTTGGGCTATATTCCTTACTGTGTAGATTCTATAGTTCTGAATCAATTAACTATGACCATGCCTTGATATTAATACTAAAAGAATCACTATATGTTTTCTTTAAGACTAGCTGTGTATATATTATCCACTTTTGACTTGCTGATAAGGGTTGAATCTATTTGGTAATTTCACTCCTGAAGAGAACCTCAAATTTGAAACCATCCAAGATTTGTGCACAGCTTCATGAGACTATCGTCAAACTGATGAACGAACCTCTGTCTTTTTCTCACTAGCTTTTCATTTCTCATATTTACAAGCTCAGGTTTGTTTCAATCAATATCACACTGCAAATCAAGTTTCTTCGTTTATCCTGCAGACATAATTCCACAAGACAGCATTGATTTCTATTCATTGAACACATTGACAAAGTATATCTTGTTCAGGTGATATCTGTTCTGTGCTTCAAAATGTTGTGGGGTAAGTATTGCAGCATGTATGCATAAGTCTAGGTCCTTTGCAATTAATTATGATTATTTCATTTACACTTTATTGTATTTCACAAGATAATCTTCTATTGAACAAAGAAGAGTATGACCATAGCAACACATTTAGGAATTTATCTTTGAATTATAATGCCCAATAAAGATGTACATTACATTTAAAAATATGTGTTAATACGGTTGTATTTTCATTCCATAGGTGTCATTTTGTGTAAGTGTGTACTAATGTACACAATTTCATTTTAATTTGCCATGTGCACAGTATGTGTATTGCAGTATTTTATACAGATATTCAATATAATGTAACCAAACAAAAACACTTAATGTTAAATTGATGATTAAAACTCGTCTTGGTATTCTCTAAGTCTGTAACTCAAAGAAGAGCAAGAAACCTTCAGTAATTTGAGCAATAAGTTCACTTTTGCAGATTACAATGTCGATTGTTGAGAAACATTGTCGAGTGTGGGTTCTTGATTTCATTTACCAGGCGTTGCACTTTCGCCAGGACGTTCCTTCTCTTGCACTATCGATTATGATGTGCACTTATCAATGGCTGCCTTGGAAACCAGGAAAGGCCATGGTAAGTCCAGCCAGGATACACACCAAAGTTAGATGTACTGAAGTTATTTTTTTGTTAGAAAGGTCTCCCCCCACGCTTCCAGCCATTATGTGCTCAATTCTGTAATCTTTCCTGACAGGAGTCCCCTAATTACCTGCAGTTTTACTTGGTTCCATATGACTGAGGGAAGCCTCACAAATCTAACCCAAGATCATCTCAGAACGAGCTGTTGCTACCCATTGTGATAAGGATAGCAACCAGACAGTAATGAGGCATGCTTCAGTGCACGTACCTTCTGTATTCACAGAGCCCAAGTACAGGCTGTGTGCACTCAATTGTGTGGAATATGCATGCTGGGTAATGAAAAGCAGTGTCAAGGTTTGTGGGTCTAAGATGATCTTAGGCTGGATTTATGAGGCTTCCCTAAATTTGGTGGTGAAATGCAATGGATTTGGAAATTTGTGGCTTGTGTGAACCTCAATCAAACACAGGTATTAAGCAAGAGATAACCAGGCAAGAATTCAGTTTCTGCATGTTTTCAAAGGGTCTAGTAAGCTTTCACAATATTCAAACAAAGGAAAACCAGTAGGAAAATCATAAACCTATTAATCATGCTTCTGTTGTAACCGGTATTTCCCTCACACACTTTAAATGCATAATGAGTGTAAGTTAACCCAATATTCGTATGCCTGAGAGGTCTGAGGGCTCTACATAAGTGCTTCTCTACCCACATAAACATTATTTCTCTTCAATCATTACTAATCTTTCTACAAATATTTCACTGCACCTTTCACTATTTCACAATTCTTTTCAACGTCTCACGATCATCTCCAATTTTTATGATCCCACTGATTTTTTTTCGATATTTTGATTTTCCTTCGATGCAATAATCAAACCGAATAGAGATCGGTTTTTACTGGTTTTGGTCGTGTAAACTGGTTTACGTGAAAGTTTACTTTCAAAGCCATCTTGTACTAACCATAACAATTAACTCCTTGTTTCAATCTGGACCATATCTCTCTTCCTTGCAGTTACGGGTAAATTACAGGAACAATCTCAAGTGATCTTACAGACCGATCAAGGGCAGTTTGTCATCTGCACTCTGGCGTCGGGAAGTTTACTACAGCAGAACCTTAACATGAGGTTGACAGCTGGAGAAAATGTCACCATTTTCTCAGAAGGAAAAGGTGACCGAAGAAAATTGTGTCAGCTGTTAAAGGGGGTGTGACGTGAAGGTTCATGACATTTTGGAATATTGGCATTATTAATCTTAAAAAGATGTTGAGAATAGCCAGAAATTTCATCAAATCCATTGAGTAAATTGACAGTTGTACTGGCAGATTCCCATCTTACACCTGCATCATGAATAAACATTGGCTAGATGGAAACACAGTTCCAATAGACTTTCATTCAGGGATTCATTTTTCAACATTTGAACAAAGCCAGCTTTTTTCAAGATGCATGTCACACAACCTTTAACAATTTCTTGATATGTTCAGACTAGTGATATTTAATCTGCAATCTGTTTTGAAGTCAAACAATTTGATAAATCTACCAGAAAAATAGACAAATCTCACAAAGTAGAGTATCAGTGGTGAAAATACTTTCAATATTTTGAAAAAGCTTAATTTTTTCTTATAAGCTGGATTAACTATCAACACACTAACAGACAGCAGACACAACCAATGTCCAATAACTATCTCTTTGACTTTTTATCAGATACCATCAAATTAAGGCTCATAGTACTCTTTGCCACCCCCATGTAATCCCTCTAGCTACAGGGGTTTGCTTCACAATTTGCGGCTCACGGAAGCCCACTTGCAATTCAGTTCCATGTGTGCTTCACAATGGCAACGTCTCGACGTTTTCGGTGCTCGGAACTGAAAAGTTTAATTTTCCCTCGAATTGTTTGATGTTGATACGGTAACTTTGCTTATGATACATATTTCACTGAGTTAATTTTTCATCTTATTCACACCACAGTGTGCATTTAACCCGGTAATCAAAATGGGTCAACTGCTAACCAATTCAAACAATCAGTTTGTTCACACTACTCAAGACTCTATCTCTCTTTGCTTCTCTTTTTTGGTCTGAAAAACCTTTCATGTGCAATGCTGAATCCTTCGTAAAAGTGAAAGAATTCTTATGGTCAAGATGCGGTTTAGCGTATGTCTTTTTCACATGTCATGTCTTTGAAACCCAATAGTTCGTCGTCAGGAGACGGATGATAACTTATTTACGTAAATGTACCATATTGCAGTCTCAACTCTCATTCTTGTTGGATGAGTTCAATTTCATTCGCAGGGAGTTTCTTTGGTACTGTAGAAGTGTAAGTCTTTCAGCTCTACTAGAAAAGAAAAGTATAGTCTTGTATTATGTGGCTGTACAGGTCTCTTACTGTGAGTGTTAAGTTGTAGTTTACAAGCAATATCAATTCATTTGTGATCAATGGATTGCTGAAACATCATAAACACATGAACTCAAGATTTCAAAATGAACAAAGTAGCATCTTCAAGAAGAGTATGGGTCTTGGTCAAGGTCACGTGTGATGTAAAGGTCAATCAACGTTTTGCATGCGGAATAAGCATCCCATTTATGAGGGATGAGCATAATTTCCATTTACTTTGTCACATTTGAAGGAAAGTAGAATAAAGAGTAGAGACCTTTTACAAGAAGTCTGCTCTGTTCGATTTTTTGCAGCTACTATACACCTGACCGGTAACGCAATACTCGAAAATTCTGTGAGGGCTGACAGAGATGAGAGTACTGCGGTACTCACAGCTGCGAATAACAATGGTATGACGATTCTCCCATGTCTCCCCCTACATCCTCTCTTTCTTGTAATAAAAGTCATCCCAGGGATGATTCAGAACTTCTTTTTCCCAGCAAAGGGTGAGCACAAATGAGAGGATCTTGTTCCAAATATTTCATTTGAAGCAGCAAGCCCCGGTACGTGAATCATGATAGCTGTTTCTCAAAAAGTCTTTTTCTTATGAAGTTACATGTAGCGAACTGGTGGTAATCATTTCACTCTTGACTTTGTCAGAAGTTTTTATTGGAATGTTTCTTACTTCACAATCCATTCACCAGTCTCTACTCTTATCCCCTTTTTCCAGTCTTTACTCTTATCCCCTTTTTCCAGTTTCTAGTCTTATCCCCTTTTTCCAGTCTCTACTCTTATCCCCTTTTTCCAGTCTCTACTCTTATCCCCTTTTTCCAACTGAAACACTGAGCTATGCTACTTACTTCCTAGCATTTGTTTTGTTTTTTGTAAAACTGGAAGGAACTTTGTCGTTTTGCGAGGTAAGTTTCCTCCTTTTGACAGTCTGTTCCTATGACTCTGAAGTACTGGATAATTCCCTTAGGAAATCTCTCACATGCTGACACATATGGTCGGTATTTCATTAGGTCGGCAATGTTTTTTTATTGTCACCTATTTCCAGCGTTGGAATGAAGTTCTTGCCCTTATACATGATATGTGTGTAGGTTAGTTGCTGCATTAGATGTTTTAACACAATATTTACTGATAGAATTACTGAAGAGATGACAAGGCATTTTTATGTGATGCAGTTCAATCAGTTCTTCCTTTTCACATTTTCTCTTGACATTCCTCGGTTTGCTTTCAGTTTCCTCTAAGGATGAACCGAAAGAACCTGGTTCTGACGTTGACAGTGATGGAGAGGACTGTTGGAAAGGTGTGTGCAATTCAGGTATTATTAAGTCACAACTGTCTTCTTAATTTAAACACAGACTCACTGTACAATGATGCCAGAAACTTTTTTTGCTGTCAGATAGTCAAATATTCTTTCCTGAAAGCTTGACCATGTTAAATTTGTCCCTTGAAAAAAAATAAAAAAGTAACCCCTATGTCTGTAGTTGCTGGTACAGATCAATTAATCCACAATAGCCAAAGGTTGGAAATGTGATGCTTCCTAGCAAGAGCATAGGTGATTTACTTCCCCCCCCCCCCTCACCTACCTGTCTTGTCACAACAAATGCACCTCCATCTACCCCCATTTTTTTTCTGCAGTAAATGAAAAAAAGTCCTTTTTTGGCTAAATTGGAACAATTATTATGCAGCCTCACAGGCACACATTACGTTCCTGTGACAACTGGGTTATTTGTAACTCTCTTTAATCCGTATTATGTATCAAGAAAAAATTCTGAGAAACTTTCCTAGTGTTGTATAGTACAAGTTGCCACAAACAGCGTTAGTGTCATGAGACTACCGAGTGTAGGCTATCGCTGCAGCAGATAAGTTGTGTCTACATTGTAGTTTTACAGAATGCTGTAAAATAACGTTAGTGCATGGGACAGCATCATGTTTTGGTGGCAGTGCTAATTCACTGATCTCTATGTATACTGGATTGGAAGAGCAGCTGCTTGCAGCTATGAACCTAGTGTTGGTCATGTTTGTTCACCCTGAAGAGGATACAGTTGGTTGACTACAGTGATTTGCTGGACTATGCTATGAATCATTGGCAAGAATTATTAGGCTGATTTAACCAACCTCACTTTTTTACATCACACCCGCTTCTTGAGATTTGCCATGCAGTTTAAGATTTCTATTTGAATTTGAGTTTGAATGGGTATCTTAAATGTATAAAAAAAAAACTTTGCTCAAGCAAAGATGTGTAACTCTTGTTTTTTGCAAGTTCGAGCAAACTGAATCTTGCAAAGGTGCGTAAAAATCATCAGCAAAAAGGCGTCATTAAAATTTTCTCCTCGCAGTGACAGATGTGGTCGTGAAGGAAGAGCCCATGGATTCTGATGGAGATTGGGTGCTTGCAGATGAGGAGAATGGCCGCTTGACCCCAGAAGACTCAAACAATGGGGATCCATGTCAAACAAAAACATCTCTAGATATAAAAGCAACAACAGAAGAAGAGACAAGTAAGTCGTGGTAACAGACACTCTGCTAAGGGTAACATCTCTCTTTTGGGTTTTCAAGATGATTTGCCATTGTTTTATCCTGGCCTGACTAAATAGGTTTCGATGGTTATGTTTCACTTCTCAGGTCATGCAAGAACATAAACAATCTTGAACAATTTTTTGGGATGGATTACATCTGTGGCATTGGTTTACATTATCTTAAGTACTCAGCCACCAAAATGTTGAGAGTTGGGGATAAATGAATAATCTACCTGATTCAATTGTGGTCTCTTAAAGGAAAATTGTTGTACAGCCTTTCAAATAGTCCTGATTATTCAAGTATAGTTTTTCAAATAAGTGGGTAGATACACAATTGGGCAGCACAATAAATTCACCCCCCCCCCCAAAAAAATATGAAGTTTTTATGAATACACCTTTTTTCACCTGCATGTCGCCATGTTGTTGCAAGTAACATGATCGTGATGTCAGACATGCACCTGCACATGTCACATAGTATTGCCTGTGCATGTGATACATCATACATTTCCAAAATGGTGACACACTGTACAACTACGGCGGAAAGTTTGACGACATCTTTAGAGAGAGTAATTACGATAATAACACCATTACTGTCGTTACTGTTTGTAAATAAATGTACATTAAGTGTAGATTGAGATTGCAACTCCCACTAAGGTTCCTCTTTAACTTGTTACTGCCTTTGTAAATGCTCTTGACAGGTATACCCAATAGTGTGACTGATTGTTGATTCCTTGTGTTAACAAAGGAACCGGGCTTGTGTGTGTATGGAATGTGGCACGATAATTCAATAATCGAGCGCTCACTTTTTCTCAAACTTGTGGTGTACGTGTATCATATTGGGTAGATGTGCTGTATCTTTTTTGATGGTCAAATCTTGCATATTAATGAGTGAGCGGGGCTTAATGCCAAGATTGGAATGCGAGATACGTGGTGTGATAACTAAGTAATTGAGTGCTCAATTTTTCTCAAACTTGTAGTGTACGTGTATGATACTGGATAGATGTCCTCTATCGTTTTTGGTTCTCATCTCTTGCATATTAATGAGTGAGCGAGGCTTAATGCCATGATTGTAATGCGAGGTATGTGACTTGATAACTCAATAATCGTGTGGTCAGTTTTTCTCAAACTTGGTGTGTACGTGTTTCATATTGAGTAGATGTGCCCTATTGTTTTTAGTGCCTGTTCTTGCATATTGATGAGTGGGCAGGACATCATGATGTAAAATTCCTGATGTAGCAATATCTTTGCAGTGCCGTGTCTGATTTGCTTCAAATGTGGTAGGAAGCTTTTGTTAGATATTGTTACATGACCATAGCATTTTTATTTTAAATGTCATCAGCATTTTTGGCAAAGGGTGGGATTTTTTGCTTCCTTATGTGGAAGAGTGTACAGAAAATGTAGAAGTTTTGTGCGTGCTGTGGACAATTGGCTTTTGGTTACTGAAATTCCTTTACCCCATTTTTATGCTATGGATGCTTATATGTTCCATCAGTCCCCCTCCAGCAAATCATCAAATGTGAGAAGTACTGTAGATGGTCATACCAGTCTGACTGGATCAGTTTACGTCTTCATGCTTCAGTGGTGATGTGTGCATTGATGTAAATGGCTTTTCATTTGTAAGGTGGGCAACACACAATAAAAGAAAATAAGTCAGTTGGTATTCATACCTAGCAGACTCTTGCAGTCTCCTCCAGGGCGTGCTGCCACTGTTGGGTGGTGGACCTAAAGAGGCATAGATGCGATACTCCTTATCGCAATTTGCAGAATCCCTTCTTTAGGGCTTTCAATGAAACTCCACTGGGCTGGAAAAAGTCGGGAAGCCAGAAGGCTCCTTCCCAGGAAATTTGCGTCTTGCAGGAAATCCGTGCAACAGTCAAAAGGATACGATTGTAAAAAAAAAAAAAAATTGATCTATTTCTTCAACCCTATGAGAATTCTGCAAAGGACCAAATAATAGAAAAATCCCTTGTACAGCTCCATGAAAGTGGTTCCATCTGGGTGTTTGACATATTTGGGATGCAATGTCCGAAATGGACTGTATGGTTCATTTTATAAAATCATGAAGTATTTTTCTTTCTCTACAAATTTTATGTTACAAAAGCAAGGGGTCATGGCTAGAAATGGGCCATATGGGCTATTGAACAAAGGAATGCAAAGTGCTCCTTTTACTTCATAATTTATATTGCTGTACATCTGTGCAAGGAACCACTGTGCCCTTGGGCCCTTTTTCTTCTTTTTTTTTCAGGTTTTTGAATTTTGGGCTTTTTCAGAGTCTTTTTGTGAGGAAATTTTCCTTTCTGACCCTTTCTCACTGAAACTAAACTATTAACTTTTGATTGACTTAACTCGATAGATGAACCATGACCATTGCACATGTGCTATACGCACATATTGGAGATGTGTATTTTTTTTCCTTGTTGCTACATATTGGTGATATGTATTTGCTCCTTCTTGTTTTGTTGCTTTTCAGATCGAAGAAATTCGCTGACAAATTCTACCGATGATGGTATTCATGATCATGTAAATCAAGCCAAGAGGCGTCGCTTAAGTTCAAAACGGAGAGCAGAACGGGGTTAGTTATTTTCAGTTATACAAACTTAATAGAGAATGCTGCCAACAAAACATAATGCTTCCTGTGTTTATCATCACGTTAATATTATGAGTTGCATCAAGTAGCCAGCTCACTTGGGGAAGCCTCACATCGACGTGCTATGCGCAGCGCAGGTTTATTGTTGCTAAGGGTTCTCATGCGTTCCAACTAGGGAGCTTCCGTGCTGAAGAAGGATTCAGTCCAGGCAGCTGGGAATTTGGGGGCGTCATTTGCTCTTCTCCACAGTTTTCCAAAGTTAAATGAGCAGGGAAAGGCCAGTGTGCTATTGTGTGCAATACAATAGATGTCTGGCCCGAATGGACTTTGCCAGCCTGGTGCGCAATGAATGGTAAAGTTCACAAACAGCTTATTGTCAAGAAATTGTGCTTGTTTTATGTGGGGAGCACACGTCAGCAGCTTCAATCAATGCAGAAAATATTTACCATGTGTTGAGCACAGTTTAAGTTTGATTAGAGCATAATACCATACGTTTTCAAAACAAAACCAAAAAAAATATACAAAGTGAAGCCATGTGTGCGTTGCTTCATTTTACACTGAACCTGCTTTTCACCACACATTCGATGTTGGTTGCATTTTGTTTCCCTTCTGTAACACTTTTCAGTTTTGTTTTCGTTTGGTTTTCTTTATCACTTTTTACAGCAGCAAAATCGTCACAGGAACTGTTTAATGCAGTACATGCGTGCTTCATCATTTAATTTCGATTTGCAATCATGGAAAACCGTGTTACTTGTCCATGGTTTCACAGGAATTCAGAAGTACTTGCAGGAAATCCTGGATGGCTAGATTGTTTGATTGTACTGCTGGTTTTTTAGAGAGAGATTTCATGTGCTTCCTCAATGGTTGTTTTCGTTTACATGAGAGATGCCTTTATTCCAAGTCCCCAATATGTCATGACTGACAGCTTGCAAACAGTATCATTGGCAGGACCTTAGAGGAGAGAATGAAATCATATTTCAACCATGTTTGTTTGCCTGTCACAAGTCTTCAAATGTGTGTGGGCAGACAGGGTTCCATTTGCCAGTTACACAGCTTTAGGCTACTCAAAACACCCACTTTAAGTAGAAGCAAATCCCATTTTAAACTTTCTAAAGTCAGTTTTCCTGTTTTCAAGCAACCTGTTTTCTGCAAAACTCAGTGGCATTGGTAAGGGTCTATGCAAGCAGTAAAAATCATAACTTTGAGGGCTGTTTTCCAACTCACAACTCCTGTTCACACCCATGCATACTACTATGTCTGTGTTCAGTGCCAGTCTTGCAGGAGGACAGTGCAGTGTAAATATGTAAACAACTTCAGCATGACAACAGTTTCATCAGAGAAAAATCACTGATAATTGCCCCAAATACTCTGTGAAAGGTAACACACTTCATGTAAACCAAACTATGTTACAGACACTTTAAACCGTAAAATGTACAAAAGTGGCCTGTGAAAAGACTAAGAAAAGATTGTGTAAAATCTGCCAGAACTTCGAAGTGATTACATCCTTAAGAGGTGAGGCAAAAGTGAATAGCCTTACCACTTTGGAGATAGAGTATTTCATTCTCAAAGCTGCTTGTGCATACAAACAAGCAGTGGCAGCGAATTTGTTTCTGTCTCCATAAAGAGAGTTTTGTTGTCCAAAAAGGAAATGTTTTTATTTGATGAAATTATTTGTAAGTAGAGTAGTCTGCAATAATCAGAGCCTGGCCTAATGATTGAAAGAGTGGTGACTAAATTAGTGAATTTGTAGTTTCTAAATGCCGAGTGAGTGGTATGTGGAGAAGTGATGGAAGTGGGATAAAAGTTTGGTCTTGTTTGCAACTGATTTAGTCCTTGCATACAGCATTTACTTTGAAGGGTAAGCAGTAAGTGTTTCCTACTTTGAAAAGTAATCAGCAACAAAGTGGAGAGCAGAACACCTTCGGGAATCGTTTTTTTTTTTCTCGCTGTTTGTTTTGGTCAAAGGGACTTACACAGATGAGGAAGCATCAAAAGCATTTAATTGATGAAATGGGGGAAGGGTAGCAGGATATTATGAGTTATTATTCGTACAGTGTGTTTTCGTATTCTACACAGCAGTCCTACTGAGAATCTTTGCACTCAGGTTCTGTGTTTTTTCCTAATAGCTCGATATTTTTGCCAGGGCCAGGGCGTCAAAAATTAGTTACGTGTAAAGTTACAGATATGCATACGATTACAAGAGAATTTCAATGCATTGCGCACAGTTTCCCACTGACCTATGGGATGTATGGAAAAGAATTATTGTAAGATACATCAACTTTTCTAAGTTTCTACTAATTGCATCACATAATTTAAGCAGAATAGAAATAAGCTATGACAAACCTTGTTTTTTTTTAAACAAAAAATCAAAATAGTTTTGAATTGATGAGATTTAGGGAGGGATTGGACAAATATACAAATAAAGCTTACATCTTTATTGAAGTAACTGATTCTCCATGCCATTGAAACCTCTGCATAACCACCTTTCAGTTATCACCATGTGTATACTGGCATTGCCAAAACGAGACCAGTATCGACAATTGCAGGCAGAACAGCGACCTAGGCCCAACACTAAGATTCTCCATGTTTTTGTCAGGTTCCCATGGTGGCCTTTCCATAGTCTGCATGTAGGTGCAGTACTTGACACCAGGCCCTGTCAGGGGTTGGCATTCCTCGATGATGTAAGATCCTGGCAGTTGGTTTGCTTTGAGGTGGGGTTCTTGGTGCAGCACGGTCACATGACTGGTTTCTGTACTTCGTGTGAATTCTTCAATAAGCTGACCAGTCACAGTAGTTTGAGATAAACCTCAGTTTTCTCCATGAGTTTGAGATGTTCTCTTAGTTTTTTTTTCTCTTTTTTGCTATGTTTGCCTTATCAAGCCCTTTGTACCTTCTGTTTGAATGCTTAACATCAGATTGTTGGTCTAGAATACAAAATAGGATCATTTCACTCACTTCCTGTATCTAAATCACTCTATTTGCAAGCATACGTTTCTTCAGTTGTTTCACTGAGGTGCAGCAAGCATTCCCAGTAATGCTCTTATCCTTGTTGTCGGCCTTGCAGCCATTTTCAGCAAATTCATAATCAAACAGTTGGCACAACTTTATCAAACTTTCCCATTGAAGTTTTTCCGCCACTTGGTCAGGGCTGTTGAACACGCCATATTGTATGGAAAGTGTTTGGGCCAGTGACAACGTCATCTGTTTCCCCCCCCCAAAAAAAAAAAAAAAAAATTATGGAATTTCCTTGTTTTTAAGAATTTTTAAAGAGAAATCAACAGTCAACTGCCTTAGGCAAGGACAGACAGAGGGAGGTTTATGGAGGCAATGATATATTTGATGCATGCAATCCAAAATCTTCAGTGTGGTTGTTTCAAAGAAGAATAGTTGCTGACGTGAGCTGATCTGATTTGTTAAATCATCGGCCAATTAATCAGTCCAGTCCCATCTTTTCTTACACCCTGCCCATAGGACATGCACCCCACCCTGAGCCTAGCTATAATAAATTGAACAAGTGTTAGCTTGGATAGGTGTCACAGTAGCTAAGTAATATGGACTGTAGGCCACTTACCATTGCCCTCAGATATAGAGTCCAGGGAGAGGTTAGCATTAGGACCCTGTCCAGTGGTTTCCCACCGCCATCTTCGTAATCAAATCTAGCGTCCAGCCATGAATCTAGAGAACTAATTCATTAAAGATAGCTAGTAATTGCAGTGCTATATAAGGTAGTATTGCCCCTGTATTAGTTGTGGCACTAATGGAGAAACACACACTAGTCTAAACCTAGCCCATTATATTGCACAGACAAAATCTGGCATAGACAGTCTTTCACATACATTCTGTACATCATTCATTTTACTTGCGAAGGGCGCACCCATCCGTGCTCTTGTAATAGTCAAGCAAATGTATCATTTGCAGACCTGTGCTCTGCTTCAGCCTTAAAGTTCATCTTGCAACTTGTAGCATCAACTACCAGTATGAAAATGGCGACCAAACTTTTCATCCACACCTGTGATTGCGATGTGGCTTGAACCCTGAGAGAGACTGAGGGAAAAGGCTATCGTGAACGCAACAGAATTCGTGAAACCCCATCGAAGTAACTTGCGACGAGGTCTCACTGCTCCTAGTAAGTGCAGTCATCTAATTGTGTTAACGAGGCCATCATTAAACCTATGGTACGTTTATGTTCTTTGTTTTACTTTGCATGCTAGTAGGGAATTGTACTTAATTAAGTGTTGATTGCCCCAATATATCGTCTTGTCCCGACTCAATGAACTTGGAACTAAATTTAGTTTATGTCTGACATGGTTGATAGGGGTAAATGGGGAGGAGGGGGGGGGAGTGAAGGGGCTACCAAGCAACCACAAATCATTTGAGAAGAGGCCCATCTTACGATCAATGCCCCACTGACAACCATCATGCCACCCATAACGGGCCAAGAGTAGGTTGCCATCTGTCCCAATTAATCATGTTGCCTCGCGTTCATTAAGAAAAAGTTAGCATCTGGTCCAATGAGACAAGTCATCCCGATATTCTCAAAAACGAATATTGGCCTGGTTGTTATTTTTTGTGTGCATCCTTTTTGCATGTGCAAATGAAAAATTCAGTCACTTTAATGTCACAAATTAAGCACTTCTCTTCAGCAACATGCCTTACATTAAGTTCCCCTAATTTTTTTAGTGACTTCGTGGTTAGATTAACCTTAAAAGTTCCAGAATAGCCTTAAAAGACGTGTACAACTCTTAGCGAAGTTGTACATGGTAACCCTAGCAATGAGTCGTACATGATTGGATTCAACGATGGTTAGTTTTGAATTGATGTTACAATTTTTTTTTCATAGTGTGAATTCTCATATCATGACAGTTTAAATAATGCAAATGACAAACATCAAAATGGTCTGGACCATACTAACGTAAATATGTTGCCGAATCTGTCGGAGGCTCTTGGGAACCACATTTGAAAGTGACCACAGAGTTTCCAAGAAGAATGAAATTGATATACAGTATCGATACCAGTTCCGCAAAAGTTTGGACTGCGCAGTGCATGGAAGGAATATGAAAAACACTGATAACTATTTTGCTGGATGGAACTTTGTTACATTTTGGATTGTGTTATTCTACAAAAATTTTGCCACTTGTGCACAACCTTACATTATAGGGTAGGGATGCAGTGTGATTATGCCATAATGTAAGTCAACATTCCGAAAATATTGAAAGGGATGTATAACCAGTCTGCCTGGATGACTTAGCATAAGTCCCATCATGCATTGTTTTTCTCAAAAAGTAACATTTGTTTAACTTCGATGTCTCCAAATTGAAAAGGGCTCTTGAGATTTCGTTGGCCTCCTAATACAGAAAATTATTGTCCCGTCTTTACAAATAAAATGTTGCTAGCAAAAGCTTTTGTTGCTTTCTTTTCTTCTCATCTGTAGGGTTGCAGTTTGGTGACACTAATGCTGAAAATGATGATATGGATTACAAGCAACCCTCAGCTACTGTTAAAGATTCAAGACTAGCTGCAATGCCTACTATCATAAATGAAGAGAGTAGTTCCACCCAGTTTAACCAGACAGCTGCCATGGACAGCTTTTCAGGCAAACAATCAGCTGTGGTACCTGCCACCAGTCTTATAACTAGCAACTTGATTCCTGCCCTTTACGAATTCGGACGAAACCAAGAGAATCAAAGCAAGTTTTACTGTCAAATCCCAAGAGTCATTGGAGACGTTGAAAGGGAAGTTAGCGGTGTGAAAAATGGAATCGGTGAGAGGAAGACAGACTCTCCACAAATGCTGTTGAACTACGATGCAAATTTCCAGCTTTAACTTGGCAGTATTTTTTTAAACTACTATAAAGCAACTTGACGGACGAACGGAATCACTCACGAATCTTCATACACATAGGATTAACAGCACAACATCCGGTATTCAATGCTCGGCAGGGATGGCTGAATCTCTGCCGACACCCTGTAGAGATTCAAGGGATTTTTACGTTGTACTGTGTGCTAGAAGTTGACAATGTCAAGATCGAAGTAGATGCAGAAATTAGTATTTATGTCCATAAAACAGCATATGAGAACTACTTTACTACATCACGTCCTGCAACAAGCTTTTGGAGAAAGCTTGCATATCTTTTTTTTTTCACTGAGGAGGAAATGTTGGCAAGTAATTTTAAGGGGGAGGGATATGTGGCAACAGCAACAGGCAGAGGGCACATGGAGCGACTGGACCCTAGAAAAGGGAACACATTACATCGACAGGATGAATCAGAGTTTAGTGGCTCCACGAAAATGCAAGAAGGGTATGCCAAGCTAAAAGCAGCAGTAAATGACAGCTGCAGATATAAAAGATGAAAAATGCAATTTAAGTAGAAGGAGAGCAGTTCGAGATACGACTCACAGCGTAAATGTAAACTTGCAGTTGTAACTTGTGACATTGGCCTGTGCATATTGGGGATATTGTACGCTATTTCTGAAATGTAAGATCCGACAGTCAGGAGCATAACCAGACTCTGCCAATGGGGAGATGTGGGCTGAGAGAGGGGCAGGGGTGGGAGATGAGGGGTAAAAGTTTCATGTGGTAGGGCAAGTGTATTTGGTACTTTCTAAGCAGGAAATGTGTACTGCTTGATTTTAAATATCCAATTTTTTGTTTGCTTTTTTTTTATACTTAATGCAGGTTTGTATGTTTCAGTTGTCATGTCCAGATGATTAGACTTATTCCAAAGCTTGAACGACTATGTCTTCTTTATTTTTTTTTTCTCCTCGCGTACCAAATATAACGATAGTTATCTGAAATTGCATGTGCCAGGAAACATGTCCCTAGAACTTTTGATAGACAGGGAGGGGGATTTTGTTCGGTTTGTAGCCGCGAAACGTCACCATCTGAGTTACGTTGCCATGTTTTGCAAAGTGCCGTTTTCTTTTATGGACCAAATATATGCTTGCGATTCTCACACCAGTAGTTTTGTATCGTCTTTTCCATTCCTCTTGTATTAGCATTGCGGCAAAAAATTATTCCACGTGGTCAAAGAAATAAATCTGAACTCTCTCGATGGCATCTCAAAGTCTCCCATCCTCATTGTAGGCCTGGAATTCCAGTCGTAGTAAAACATACTCCTGTCTAATCGTAGTACGTTGTTTTCATTGATTGATTGATCGAAATTAGTGATGCATTTCACTGAATAATTGTCGGCCAGTCTATGTAACTTTTGCAGTGTCTTTGCAGGTTTAGGAAGTTAATGAATATATCAGAGGTTGCTAAACTCACCAAATGCGTGTGGGAGGGTTTCGGTCACAATATGTCGCAGGGTCAGGGACCTGACCACCTATAAAAATTAATGCTGTTAATGCGGGTGAAAGGTATCGGCAAAACACAGATTTTCATTTTGGGTTTTTTTTTTCTTTTTTTTCTTTAAAGAGTCCCATGTACAAGGGTCTGAAATACATGAGGAGGGGGATCCCCTCAGAGATGGTTGTGTAGCATTCGTGCAGTATGCGGAGCTTACGACTGAGCACGAGGCTCCTTTAGCAAGTTCCGACACAGTTTTGGACCATTCCAAAGGTACAGCTATGAGAGGGCCACCAGCAGCCGGTTGCCAAGTGGATGACAAGGAGGACGAGATGTCCACGAACGACCTTGCACCCTCTGAGACCTGTGAACTGCTGAAAGATTGTGATGTCAGTACTCCACCTCCACAGAAACCTTTTTTTAATATAAGCACTCAAACAGATGGTATATATGTCGTGCAAGAGTATCTCTTGCAGCCCCAAATGGAAAATTTAATGGAAACAACCTCGACCCTTCTCACTCAGAATAAACTTATTCTAGACGTGTTGGGACGAAAAACTTGGACTCACTCGGATAAACCACAAAATACCGCCCCCGCACAAACGTCGCCTTTGCACAGGTCCCCTGGATACGGAAAGCTGGTAGATGGCAATGTGAGACTGATTGTTGAGGAAGGTAGCGTGCCCTTCATTGATATCGACAAGGTGTCATACGATAAACTGTTTTATTGCGCTAAAACTCCGACCTCCTTCGCTCGACAGTTACTGCCGTTTGTGTTCTCTGATGCGGAAATTCAAACATCTAACTTTGAGGGCGGGGAGGTCCTCACGAGCAACGGGCTCGTGACAAAGCCCATGCTGGAGCGGCCCAGGATGTCCGCGCTCCTGAGCCAAGTGGAACTTGAATTTCCTGAAAGCACCCTCGGTAGAACGAACATGGTGAAACTGCGAGACGCAATCAATGAAAGATGCAGGTCAACCGCCAGAAGAAAGACCCTCCAAATTTGAACGTATGCGTTCTCATTAGTGAGCAGTATTTAAGTTTACATTGTGGAGGGATAATGGCACATCAAACATGTTTTGTCACTGCAGTGATCTTGTCCCCACCATCTTCATCTCCAGGAGTATTCATAGGAATCCAACAATCCCAGGAAATCTGGAAAAGTCACAAAAATTTGGAAAAAATTTTCCTCAAGGCCCCAGAGAACTTTTAAATTTGCCAATGGAAATTTTTACTGGGTGACATCGTTCCCGTCTCCACTTGAAATATCAAAAATGTATTTTTTACTAATAATATCAAATAAATATCAAAATTTATTATTTTGAAAAAGATGTTCCTTTAGGGGGAGGAAACTTGTATTCAGTTGTATTGTTACAATCTCCATTCAAAAGGAAGATTCTGCCCATACGCACAAATATCACAGACGATATAAGTCATTGTCTTAGGCAGTATCCAGCCATTCCATGGTACTAAAAGTTACTCTCTAGTTAATAAATATGTATAAAACCTCTCCTTCATTTTCCTTAAAGGTCATGTTACAGGACGAAACCATTCTCAGAGTATTGACTGAATTGAGCATTAAAAGTGATGAGAGTAAACCACTATGTTTTATCAAAATCTATCAAATATTGATCATTTTGCAATCAAGTTTTGTCTTACAATTGCATTTTGAAGAAACATAGGTCAGATATGCAAATTTGTGACATCATATCCCTATGTTATTCTTTGTTTCACTTCACCTTTATTTCAAGTACACAAATTGTGCCCTGAGGGTTCTATTTTGGAAGCATATGACCTCTCTTCTCTTGAAGAAAAAAATACGGCTATCTCTTTCTGATGTGTAAGCCAGGTTGCAAGAAATTAAAAGACAATATATATAAGCCAAAACAAAAGAAATACTGACACAGAGCAACACTCCACATCATCGTTTTTGCATTTTCATCAAACTTTGAAAATCCATGTCTCAAAAACAGTTCTATAGTCCAATGGATTATCATTCAGGATTTCACTCTGCAACTTTTGAATGAAGCTAGCTTTTGTCCAGATGAATGTCACATGGTCTTTCAATGGAAGTTAGCTGCCATGTTCGACAACAATGAATATTCATATTTGGAGACCCACTGCATTGTGGTGGGAAAATCTTGTAGAGATACAGCATCTCTGTTTGAGTACATGTAACCTTACTCTACGGTTTAAGTACTACTGTCAGTAGCCTATATAGATGCATTGTCTTTAACCATTAGGTGTGCGATTTAGAAGGAGATACGGCTAAATGATTCCTTTCGGACCTACCTAGTTGCCGCCGAAAAAAATCTGCTTTGTTCACCACTCACGGATTCAGTGGGCTCATAAGGTATTAGGAATGTAACATAAGACAGTTCATGTCATCTGCTACGTGGTCAATTACGTCAGAAAAATTTCACTCATAGCTATAACATTGTCAGTCAATACTCTTGAAAATTTGTTTTCCATTTTTTTGGCACATTCTCTTGTTTATCGTAGAAAACCAGTTTGAAGATGTGTAACTTGCTGAACATGGGTACCCCTAATGCAAATTTAAGAAACACGTAATGAAAGATCATGGAAATTCATAAAAATTTTAATGCAAATATAGCCTTATGTACATTTTAATCATCTGCTTATGGCAAAATTCCTATACCTATAACCACTTGTTTTTATTTGTGAGCCTTAAGTCCTGCCTTGACTGTTGGCAACAGCCTTGGCATCCCAGCATTGTTCTAAGAAATTTTTTTCATTGGATATAAGCAGGTGTGAATAAAAGTTACTTTGATACCAACTAGGAATCGCATATGTCACACAAAAGTAAGACAATGCTTCAAACGGGAGAAAATTGAGCAGGATTTACATAAATTTAACTTTCAGTGATAACTCCTTCTAAATTGCACACCTCTCTGTTTGGACACAGCAGGCCTTTTACTTTGCAAAATACTGAGCACCCTCTACCGTAGGAGCTGGAAAGAAGTTTCGTCGGGGAGGGTGGGGGAGGGTGGGAGAGCAGTATCCAATGAATTGTGGTTGCTGCTCTGCTAGGTTGAAGGGGAAGGGGTTCCCAGAGTGAAGGGGGCACCTTCCCTTTGGAATGAATAAAAGGCCCTCAGAAGCTGTGTTGAATGCCACCAATTGTCTGAATGTGTAATAAATTGTTCTCATATTCTCTGATTCCTTTGTCTAGTGATTATTGTTTTAATAGAGAAAATACCCCAGGAAAGGGTGCCAAGATAATCCTTCAAGAAGGAGACATTTTGGAAATTTCACAGCACACATTGGTAGCAACTGAGAGTGGGCAGGGAGTGGAGATTTGGCCTAAAACTTTTGTCCTATCTCTGGTTTCAACAGAATTAATGAGAACAAAGTGTTTAAGTGTAGGGCAAGCAGTAGTGACCCCATCTAAGTGTAGTGCCACCGTCGGTCGGAGGGAGGGTACAGAGAATATATTTGATAAAAATGATTGCAGGAAATTGTACTTTCTAGTCCCTCTGGCCTTGTAAAAAGGAATTTTTTTTCCTCGGAGACTGGGGTGGGAGCTGGGGGGGGCACAAAAGTATGTCTACATCCTGCATGTTTTGGTCTGGGGACTTTTGCCCGCCACTTCCCATGCCCTTGCTGTCTATGCCAACCAAAGCAGCATAGTATTTGATGCAAATAGATTACTTTCACTCTTTGCTAACATTGTTTACTTTTCACTTATGCTGGACAAAAGGTAATAAATAGAAATTAAAATGTACATATAGTTATAAATGCAGTGATTATGTAGCTAAACATTTTAATTACTATAATTATGTGCCATTCACAGGCTGAATTTTATAGACCGATGAGATTCTCTTTTCATGGCATTACACAAACACAGAGAATAAACACAGTAGTTCTGTTTTGTGACCTTTGACATTTGACCTTTAAGATTTAACAACATATGTGAGAATGATTATAATCAAAGATGTGGTGGAAAATGAACATAAAAACAAAGCAATTTGGAACACATGAATGAAAAAAACAAATTTTGTCCTCTCCCTTTTAATGTTTGGCAAGTGTAAATGTTTATTTTTCACATAAACTTGCTGATGAAATAAGACAAAAATGACATGAAAAGGGGACATGACTGTTTGTATTTTTCAATATTTACCGTCACAATTCTTGTGGGAGCCAATGTCCAGTAGATATTTTCCATGAAGACCAGTGGAAGAAGGTTTTGGTTGGCAGATCATGCCTCATCCTATCAGCACACCTTAGAAATCGGCATCTTCACTCTTCCCTGCTGTTACATCTGTAGCGCTTCCTGGCTCGAGCAGCGAGTGTGCACTCAAACTGCAGGTATTGTTTGCAAGCAATGAAAAATTGCCAGCAGTGCTATGCTAGCTACTTGTAGACTTTCAAGCTTGTCTGGGATGTGTTCATTCAAGTGTGAGAAATTACACATGTTGCCTAGCAACCATCCACTGGCATGCCTGCAATGATCGCCACGGATCGATGTGAGGTTTCCCTATCATTAGAATGTCAATTCATGTCTCCTGCTTCAGTGGTATGAAAGATTTTAGTCTAATGACCAGATATTAAAATGGTGCCATTCAAGCATAGCAGCTCACAGGCAATCTGATGGTAGAGGCTACCTTCCTGATTACTTTATAAAGTATTTACAACTTTATTGGGATCTATATCGGGAAGATGACATGGGCCACCTAGCTTAAACTTGTGCCGATTCAAATTCATTGTGACTCCATGACAATGTGGACTACCTGAAACCTGTTGTGATCCATGGTTTGCATGCCGTTGTTCATCTTAATCAGTTAGTTTGCGGTTTGCCTCGGTGGTTTGAAGTATACCAGAAGCAGATCCATCGAGCATGCTGTGGGTGCGCTTTCAGTCCCTCCAAAATCCAAAATTGATCATTTTCTTTCCTTTAACTCTTTCGCAGATGTCTTATTATTGCTCTTTTAGTCACAGTTTTGGTATATAGACTCATACACTGTCTTGAAACCACTATGTTTATGCAAATCCTTCAGATGGAAAACACTTTCCCACCATGCAAGAACCCAGTACACCCCAAATCCTGACTGCACCCCTGCATGCTGTGTGTGTCTGCATGTGTGTATGTATGTGTGTCAGTAATTGTAAGGAAGCATGCATGTGAAGGTCTCTGATGTACTGGTGGATGTATGTGAATCATGAAAAAAAAATAATTGATCAAGCACAACAGTAACATCAGCCCTATTCACTTTAATGGTATCATTTTTTCAGCTAGTTCTTATCTTGCCCATATTTTAGGACCCGGTGGATGTAACAACCAAGATGTGATGAGAGCCAGTTGTGGAGAATGCAGGAAATCTTTCAAAAGTGAGGCACTCCTAAAACGCCATATGGCTTCCCACAGAGAAGACAGACCCCATAAATGTCCCACTTGTCACAAGGGATTCAAATCTTCCAGTGCTCTGCAAGTCCATGTAAGAACGCACACCGGCGAGAAGCCTTACGAATGCCAGACTTGCATGAAGTCATTTGCAGATTTAGGAACGCTCAGAAGACACGAAAAGATCCACTCCGGGGAGACACCGTTCCATTGCGATTACTGTGGCAAAGGCTTCCCCGAAAAAGCACCATTGGTGCGCCACGTTAGGATCCACACCGGGGAGAAACCATTCCCCTGCCCCAGCTGCCCCAAACGTTTCTCGGACAAAGGTCAGCTGAAGAGACACGAACGGTCCCACCTGCAAGGCGCAGAGAGGGCGGTGTACAACGGCCAGTGCGACGTGTGCGGCAAGGTCCTCCAGGATGCGTCATCCCTCAGGAAACACAGTTTGCTCCACACTGACCTGAAGCCGTACATCTGCGAAGTTTGCAGCAAGGCCTTCAATGACCAATCAACCCTTAGACAACACCTCAAGATGCATGCCAGGCTGAAGAAACAACAGCCACATTTTGTGTGCATCTTCTGTTCTGCAGAATATCCATCGATCGACGAACTCGAAGAACACAAGCGAGCATGCACCGCCAATTGCAGAGATGACAGAGTAACCGTGGAGATAGAGAATGTGGCCCTGATTCCAGTCATAAAGGAGGAGGTCGCATAGCGAGTAGCATCCGACAGATGGTGCCAGAGGAGAGATTTGGCATCCTTGGTTTCCAAAGCCCTATGGAATGGTATCCACTTACCTGTGTGTTGAATGTCATGTTTATTGAAAGCCAATTTTTGCATCAACATCGCTAAACCCAAATTGCATTCAATCGGTCAGTTTTGGCATTCCTACATGAGAGTTACTGAAGATGCACTGTTCCATCAGCTGCATGTTCGATGATGTGATTTGTTATTTAACCTTTAAGTTATAAGTTATATAATAGAGGGTAGGGAAAGAGAAAAATTCTTCAATACTATTCAGGCAGTATCATGTTTTTGGCACAAGATAGGAGATATTTAAGTCTTTACATGAAATGTAAAATACTTGTGTCACATTGAATTGACACTGATAAATCTGTGAGAATTTTGAAGGGTAAAGTCACATGGCAAGTGCTCATAATTAGCATATTAGTCACATCCAGTGGTTGTGAAAACTGTCAACATTTTTTTTTTTTTTTAATTTTGACCCTGGCATGTATTAGCTGTGTAGATATGACGTAGTACTCATGGGATGAAAGTGTCTGCACGGTGAAGCATTTGTGAAACCAAACTGAAGCATACATTATTCACTCATTAGTGTTCAACAGTTTGTGAAGGACACTTCACAGGTTTGGAAAAATTTAACGGACTTCATGAAACAACTCAATGTACCTCTTTTTAAGTCGTACGTGAATGTTGCAGGTATCGAGGGTGCTGACTCTGCATGTGTATTTCCTTGTGTTGTTCAAGTGAAGCCAAGAAAAATGTGAGAAGTGATTATCTTCTGGAGTTGATACTTCATTGCTATGGCAGAGGATGTACATGATGTGTCTCAGTGTGTTTAACGTGCAATCATCGTTGGAACTGAATCATTGCTAAAACTTAATTCAATGGTGATCAATGCTACGTACATGAATGATTCATCTACAGTGGCTGCATATGCGCATCCATCCCGGTGGGACCATTCGGGCTCAACCGGTGTCCTTCATCACTTACATGATGCTAAATTGTGTAAAGGCTATCTAACTGGATTGCCACCATAGGTTGACATGGGGAAAAGCAGAAAATTTTGCGATAGAAATACCTGTCTGGATCACTGGAAATCGAATTCCCATCTTCCACAGGTCCCCCTTTCACTTTTTGATGCCCCCCAAAAAAAATGCTGTTGGGGCTGCCTCCCAGTCCTGCCCTCCAACCATGCCACCACTAATAATCTACTTCGTACATCATATTTTAGGCAGGCCTGCAAGTTTGGCACACCATGCTGAATCGAAGCCATTAAAAATCCTGTTTTTCATACCACACTTAGACAAAAGACAAGTAGTATATCTTATTACCAAGTAACCTCATTTTCCCCAGTCATTTTTATCACCTCACAGTGATTTCTATTCCACTTTTCTTTGTATTATGGAAAACACATCTGGATGGAGAAGGCTTTTGTCTTCTTTTTTTTTGCATAATGCAACATGATGTGAAAACGAGGCATACTGGCTGGGTTAGTAAATGTCATCTCAAGAGGGCAAAAACATGCATGCTGTCATGTGAGGACTGGATGTCTGTTCACTGTGTAGGTCAGATGACATTCCTCATGACTGGCCCACTGGAGAGAAAAGTTAATAATTCCAGACTGGTCAATATGCAAATTTATATTGAATGGTTGCAATTAAATTATATTGAGAAGATATTAAAACGGGCTATCGTCTATCCATATTTTAAGCAAAGCAAAAATGTGCCTAGTATCGTGTCCTCATTACAAATGCCATGAGCTGGCCTCCGAGGACAAAGATGCGGCTACTTGGACGTTTTTGACATCTTCGTCGTACCAAGAGTCCTGATGCTAGTGCCTTGACCCTGTTGTGTGTCACAAAGTTATCACTTTCAAAGGATACCCTGTAACAAACCACAGGCATTTTCTACCAAGTGAAATAAAGGCCTTTTTATCATTTGTATTACTTTTGTTTCAGTGTTCCATTCAGGTACTTTCTGTTTATATTATTTATACAGCAGCCTAATGGGCCATTCGTGCACATATTTGTTGTATTTAGTGACAGATGAGACTTAATTTCACGTAAAAAGAAAAAAACACATTTTGTTCAATCATGGAATGTACCTGTCGTTCAAATGTCTCTGGCTGCTCTAGAAATTTGAATAGTGACATGTATCGATGCTCAACTTATTTTCCATCAAATATTTTGAATTATGTTCTACATCTAAGCACCTTATTGGGCAATTGGGTCATTATCTCATAATCTGAAGGGCAAGCATCTCAAGGAAGTTTAATTTTCAATTCAAATTTTTCAATTTTCAATTGTGATTAATATTCACATTGCTTGTACCGTGGGGGAGTAACCCTTGACATTTGAACTCAAAGTGTCTTAAAGAATAGTGTCTTCAGATATATGCCTTTCACTTCATATTTTCTATTTATTAAGTGCCTTTCATGACCTACAAACTTCAAGTTTTTGTTATTCCACAACCAACAAATATATATGTATGGATAGGACACTGTGATCCATTATTGTTCTCCTTTGTTTGTTACCAGTATTCATTCTTCATTTAAATTTGCCAACATAGGGATGTGCATTTCGTGAAAGCGCTTCGATGTTGTGATGCCTTTTTACAGATAATGTGTAATTTGGTTACACCAGGTCCGTGTTCGGAGTAATTGGAAGGGGGACTTGACCTCAAGTTACCCCTGGACCAGGGTCTGCTCTGTCAAGTAGTCATGTGCCAGGTTTTTCGAATGAATTTTTTAACAAGCAACTGCTCAGCAAGGGCTATCTCAATGCATATCACGGTAACAAATACTTACAAAAATGTGTGGAGGGCACAAACTAGACAATTTCTCATAGAGTTTCTGTTGCAGTTTTCACTCAAACCCTTAGAACCAGTGACGGAGCTACTGGGGGGACAGGGGAGCAAGTTCCCCCCCTGGAAAAATTAGGGGAGGGAATTTTGGAAAATGCAAGAAATTTGGGGAAATAAAAAATTTCCCATTTCTCAAGAAATTGAGACATTTCCATGCATACTTTGAATTTTAATGCAACATATTTCCCCAGATTGTTTGTGTCATTGCAGCATGAAGCATGCCAGAGTTGCATTTCACAGAAATGCCTCCTTTATGTCGCTGAGGTTCACGGCTTTGGACTGATTATCCGTATGTCGGCCAATTGCTTATGGTATGTTTAGCAAGCCCTGCTAAATGCTATTGGACCAAGATATTTTTGACTTTGCTTTTTTGGTGATAGAAAGGGCAGAATTGTGAATATGACCCACCAATATTTCAAAACTGCATACGGTTTAATCTATTGTCATACTGAATTAAAAATTAGGCATACTCAAATAAGGTCTACACATGAAAATTATCTGCAGTGCAAAGAAAATAATAAAAATAAAAAAAAATAAACTCATTACTTACAAAATAGGAATACCTATTTGTACCTGTACCTGCAGTGTTTGGTACTGGAAAAAACTCTTATATGAACACACTACTAGACTAGAGCACACCCTAGTATATTTCTATGATCTCACTAGTTAATATTGTCAACAACTTACATTTTGAAATTTTGTTATTTTGATCGTAGTATTTACAAATTACAATTGTTTTTGGGAGTCAGAGAAGTATGCAAAAATAACGTATTAGTTTGGGCACATGCAGTCAAAAGCACAAAGAATTTAACATAGACTACGAAAGTGACAATAGATTTTAAAGGTAAATTTTGACCAAATATTGCACCGTTTGCCATATTGACACCTAGTTTCCTTTTTTTCCGAGGGAGGGGGGGGGGGGCTCACCCATCCCATAGACCCCCATGACGTCTGTTCGTTAATTCTCAAAAGTCACGTCCCCCTCACTTTTGGAGATGGTGGAGATCCACGCCCATGCTATCTCCTCCAGTCAGAACTCATTAAAAACAACCAACCAATCGCTTCATTCTTCAATTAGATCACTGTTCGATGTATGGTGGTAGTATTTATCTTTTGAAGTTTCACACACAAAGGATAAGCAATGTTCTCGGGGTCATTTTGAAAAGAAAAAAAAAAACTTATACACTCTTGCCACCGTGCATATTCCTGTTTCCATCCCACTTTTTACATCAAGCCTGCTTTCCTTTACTTGGCATTTATTTTAGGGGTGGGGTGTGGCGTAGAATAAACAGGAAAAAAGAAGACCCGATAATGCTATTTTCGGTGATCTGGGAGGTGTTTTCGGCCCAAAATTTTGCTGTGCGCTCCGCTCCAGGTTGACGCGCTAGTTAGCGTATAGAGTCCTATATAGAGGACCCTAATGGTATACATGCAGACGACCGTAAGGTATTTGCTCACCCCAACCTTAAAAGATTTTTAAAAATTCACACACTGCCGCCAAAAAAGCCGAAGCGATTGAATACGTGGAAATATACTTGATAAAAGTAATTCAAATTACTAGCATTTTTCCACAGGTTGACGTTTTTCTCAAGCTGGAATATGAGTTGAAATTTGTCAGTGAAAGTCAAATTTAGCCGCCACAAATTCCCCCCCCCCCCCCCCTTCCAATCATTTGAACCTGGCATCGCTCCTGCTGCTTTCACAATGACATATAAAATCATCTAAGTTTTTGTACGGCAGTAAACTTGAAAATCGTGATCATATAGACATTTGTGATCCACCTTGGCGTAGGTCGCCCAAATCTGTAAGTGGTTAGGGAGTGGCAATGTCTTCCTTAAAAAAAGGTAGCAGAAATATGTAGAACCCAACCTTCGTAAGTAAAGGGCAACCTTCCAAAATGCATCCATTTTCATCCAATATTACATTATTTTGAATATAAAGGTGGGTCTACAATTTAGTGATTACGTCGTGAACTAAAAATTACATGCTGGCTATGATAAAAGCCTAACAAATTACCTTTTGCCAGTCCCCCTCCCCGTCCACTCCTTCCTGGTTTTATGTTCCAGTTGAACCCTGTCATCACATGTGAATTACATCTTTATAACCTACTAGTTTTTATGCATCATCTAAATGGTCCACGTCCGTAGCTCACTCCACTGACTTCCGATGGTAAATTGTTTTCCTGTGAAATGAGGAACAATAAACATTCAATTTCCCACCCCCACCCACACACATTCACTCAATAGTTCAATGTCACATGTTAGTGGCAAGCAACATAGGTACAACTTTAATTCACTCCTCGCTTACCTGTTTAAACGCAACTGATGCATTCCCAACTAATGGCCCTATCCCCCCTCCCCCAGTCCCCACATCTTCACTGGCTTAACTGACCTATGCGAGTGGGGTGAGCAGTAAAGGTACAGCAAACCATGACCAAACAAAATATATTTTGAATTGAAGCTTGTTTGTTACCGATAACAAAACTTCTTGAAAAGATCGTCACGGACGCGTCACTGGTTCGTGCGTCCGCACGTGATTTCACCTCACTGACCATAATAAGACTATCTAGTCCTACAATGGATAGATAAGTAAGATAGTGTGATTGCGCGATGAACCTTGCCATCTTCTGGAGCCACCACTGCTTCGCTGATGTAAGCTTGGCATAAAAAAGTTTTGTTTCTATAACAAGGTACCACTAAAAAGAAAGAAAAGCCTGGATTGCGAAGGCCTTTCCGATTGGCCTCCTCTTTTAGACCCGTTTCGACTTCAGCATGGTGAACAAGTCAACTGAACTTATTCGGACGTTCCAAATAGCCCGATCACGAATTTTTTTGGAGAAAAAAATCTTCCATTAAAAAAATCTGACAAAGCAATAAATACCAAAACACCACAAATTCCTAAAGTTTTGTACTTCATGAAGGAGGTTCAAACAAAACTGTGAGCGCCGTCAGTCGTTTTAAGTTTGATTCTTTCGGAGTAACCACGCGCAGAATCCCAAGTTATCGAAGCCTTCTCTTTAACTCCGGTGAAACATTATTTACAAAGGACAAGGGAAGTTTAATAGTAGTCCGTACATCATGTATCCAGCTATTTAATTCCGCGATCTTATTTGTATCTACAAAAACACAGTGAGATTCTTTCTGGCCGTTGTACCTCAAGCAATTCGAAGAGACATTAACACAGTGAAAAGGAGAAAAAAATGGCGCTACATTTATCCATGTGGGATTTCATCGTATTACTAGTTTTCCTTCTATCGTCTGCGTCTTTCGGTGTCTATCATGCTTTCTGCGGAGACCGACAACGATCCGCCGAGGAGTACCTCCTCGCTAACCGCGGTATGCATCCGATCCCGGTGGCGATATCGGTGGTCGTCAGTGCGTTGTCGGCCGTCACTTACCTGGGAGTTCCCGCCGAAATTTACGTGCACGGCCCCCAGTACGGGATCGTAGTCGCCAATAAGCTCATCGTCTTCGCCTTCGTGGTATTCTCGTTTTGTCCGGTCCTGTATAGTTTGAAATTGACCAGCATTAACGAGTATTTGGAGCTGCGGTTCCACAGGTACGTCAGGTACACGTGCGCTGCGATCATCGTGACGGCCTTCCCTGTGTTTATGGGAATATCTATCTACGGACCTGCTCTAGCTCTCAATGCCGTCTCTGGTCTAAGCCTTACTCTCTCCATCGTCGTGTCGGGCTTCGTCTGCACTTTTTACTCGACGATTGGCGGAATCAAAGCAGTGATGTGGGCGGACGTTTTCCAGGTAAGATAAATGTGTGCTGGATCTTACCAATACAATAGGACTAAGTAATCAAATTGAAAGACACCCTATAAAAGCCCCCCCCCCCCTCTTCTCAGAGAGAGCCCCAAACGACACAAACTACCCCACAAGAAAAGAAAAAAAAACTATACCATGTCAGGCATAGAATTTTTCCGAGGGGGGTAGTCAATTTGGTAGGAGAGGTGCTTGGCAGATTTGGAAGTACATGGTACTAAGCGCAAAACACCTTCGATTGGCACCTAGTGAACAGAAAGTTGTTTCATACAAAATACCGCTTTGAACGCCGAAAAAAGCACTTTCCATACACTGTATTGAGGCTACAAAGTTAGCATTCTCATTTTAAGATACTAAGTGTTAAAATTAACATTTTCGGCAAC
Organism: Stichopus chloronotus; assembly: GCA_021234535.1. Classification (NCBI taxonomy): domain Eukaryota; kingdom Metazoa; phylum Echinodermata; class Holothuroidea; order Aspidochirotida; family Stichopodidae; genus Stichopus; species Stichopus chloronotus. Next base: position 32,033,552 of record CM037835.1, on the reverse strand, counting down.
ATATATCTCATTGTCGATACGTTTTCCTTGTAATAGTTTTATGTGAATGAAGAAGTTTCTCTTTAGGGGCGCATGCACCTATAGGCTTACGACGATTTTCAATACCGGGGAACGGGTGGGCTGGCATTAAGGCGAACAGACCTACGGCGCCGAAGGTGCTGTGGGAGCCCGAAGCACGGACAGGGAGAGACGAAATCGGAAACTGGAAGATCTTCATAATTTTGAGGGAATCAATGCTGCCTTTAAAGGGAAATAGGGCGTTTAGAATACACCAACATGACATATAAGAGAAATAGCTTTAGTAGTTGTTAAACCATTCACTCTCATCAATAAACATCTGCCAAAGCTTCATCTCCTCAAAACATTATGCATGTGATGAGTAACGGAAGATGCATCATTTGAATTTTGAAAAGTTTGGGTGAACAAATTCGTGATGAACAACAAATAACTGAGTTTCTATCTGTGAGAAACTTATTTCTTGAAAAGAAGACTACTGTCCTTCCTTATTTTGAATAATCTATCATTCTCCGTCCACAAACATTGGTTTTAAAAATATGGATGTTTCCTGCAAAACAAACGCCCTATTTCCCTTTAAATATCTGAAATGTGAACGAACCACACTAACAGCCTCATTCATTGAGACAGTCTACTGATTCAGATAACATCTTTGCTGCTATCTAAACGGAGCGCCACCATCAGTTGACGGTAGCAGACCCGAAAATGTTTTTGAAATTATTCGCCAGATCATCTGAAACGACACTCCTCGGTGATCAACTCGCTAAATTACTTCAATTAACGACTGTCGTACTATCTGAGCAGATGGTGGTGGAGTGTAGCTGGCGTACAAAACTTTTGGGCAAATACTTGCCAATGATCACAGGCAAGGACACCTTCACAGACCCATTTGCAACGAAACAGATTTCATTCAAGAGAATTTCGAAAGGAAGGGGGTGGCTGTGTGGGTGGGGGAGGTGGGGTGGCAAACTTGTTTGATTTTCTTGTCGACCATCACAACTAGGGTTATTTTTAGCACGGAACGGTGTTTGGGGAATCAAACAGTGAGACCTATTCTTCTAATTCAGATGAATGATGCATGTGGTCAATGCCATATATCGAAAAATGGCATAGGCCCATGGAACTGGTGTTTAACAATTAGAGGGAAAAGGTTATGCAATGGTTATTTAAGATATAATTGACCATTTTATGGGTCAGTTCACTTGTCTTTATCAATAGTGACCACCGTAGAAAGAAGGAGCGTACACACGGACTGTACCTATCTATCTACGTTACGTCATTTCACCCCAAAAAGTTGAGCGTCGAGTACGGGGTATACAATGTATCGCAGTGACACATAACCAGATAATTTTTTTACGTGAATCGAACATTCTGACTAAACAAGGAATTAGATAAGTGTTCAAGTTCTACCCCGCAATTGCTTCATTGCTTGTCATGACGGTAGGCTTACACGGGGGTGCACGGCCTGTATGTTTACAGGCTGTTACCGCAGAGGCATAGCTTAGCTCCATGGGATCAGCCAGTAATAGTCCAGGGACTATCCATGGGATCAGCCAGTCCAGGCTGCGTATGCGTCTTGGGCTTCCAGGCCTAGTTCTTGATACAATTTTTTCAGACTGTGAAGAAAACTTTAAGGGGAGCGGGACGTGAACGGGGGGGGGGGGGGGCATGCAGTATTCTGCGCATGATCAGTCCCCGCAATGATACACAAATGTGGGTAACCGGCATGCACCTGTGAATTGCTCAATCATCATAGTTGCCATTGCCTGGAATGCTGATTCGATGACCATTCATGGTTACCTTCATTTTTCATGTAGGCCTACCAAGATTTGTTAGAAGTTTCTTTTATCAGTTTTTTTTTTCTGAATCTTGGAGCATCAGCGCCATACATCTTGTGTGTGTGCGAATCTGTGTCAAAATGTTGACTTTTTCTTTTCTAGTAATGACTTCCAGTTTTTAGCAAGTCAGCCATTTTAAGTTCCATTTATCATTCTGTAAGTTGGGGTCTCGTGCTTGAGAATTTTCACTTCCGAATATATCTGCATAGATATATAATTAGGCTTTGTTTATCAAAGTAACAGTCCAGTTCCCGGATTGAACGTTTGAAGGAATTGGCCGATATCGAGCGCGAAAAATGATCAGATATTGATGTATTTGGGCTGGATATGCCGTACTTGGGCTTCAAATAGGCATGCAACTGTGAGCGAAGATTTAACGAGTGACAACAGTGTGACAACAGATCTTCTGGGGCTCGATGGGGGGGGGGGGGAGGTGTCGACTAGGGCTTGATCTAGAGAGGGGGTCCAATCTGGGTTTGATTAATATGGGCATTCGAATGAGCCCATCGAATGGAAAATTATTCGTTTGACCCCTTCCCCCCCCCCCCCACATACACACTACCACACACACGCCCTCTCTTGCGTACTTGTCTACTTGTTATAGTCGGTTAGAATCACCATCCGGGTTCTATCACATTATCCGATCGATCTATAGATTGGATAATGTGATAGAACCCGGATGTTGATTCATTCGTTCGTTCGTTTGCTTGTTTGTTTATTTATTTAAAGTATTATCCTTCAATAACGCTATGTCAGACATAAATGGTGAGAAGACTTGCTCTCAATGATTTGAACAGCCGTTGAATATCACACATGTTCTACTCTGCTTGACTACTGGACGAGTGCTCATCATGGGTCGAAGCGAGTGGATATGATGAGGGTCGGGAATGTTACTGAGGGGCGGGGGGAGACAAATAAAGCTTGATAATCAATATTCTGGTAAGGCAATTGCTCCTCTCGTCAGAAGAAACAGCTGACAATCGCCTACTGCCAATTTCAAATAAAGCAAGAAACCGTCTCTAAGTGGCAATATTTTGGACCATGCAGCATCTCAAATATCGAAACTTTTGCGGGGTGCAGGGTTAACCCACTCCCCTCAAGTCTGCAGTATTGCAGACTTATCTCAAGTTTCTAACAAGTTGTACCATTGGTTTGTCGATGGGAGGATTGTCATTTAAGCAATACGTCGATTGATCGGTTGAACGCATTTGCTTTTTTTTTTGTCAAATATTAAAAATGTCTCCTCATCTTCACTTGACTAACAACGTAAATGTTCTCTGTAAAAAAAAGATTTTGCTTCGGAAAACTTCATAAACTGATAACATCAAAAACTTTTTTTCTTCTTTATTGTTTCACACAGAGTTTGATAATGCTGTGTGGCTTCCTGGTCACCGCTATCTCATGCTGCATTGAAGTCGGCGGTCTCGATGAAGTCTTTCAAATAAATGCGAGAGACGGTCGGGACACGGTCTTCGATTTCCGCTTCGACCCTCGAATACGTCACAGCTTCTGGGCTGTATTCTTCGGCCTCGGAATCCAAGCAGCGTCATTCATAGGATGCAGTCAAATGATCGTCCAGAGGTACATGACTTGTCGGACATTGCGCCAGTCCCAGACGGCGGCGGGACTCGGCACGACTCTCATGGGTCTGGTAGAACTGATCGCGGTGGTCACTGGGGTATGCATCTATGCATTCTACGCCGGCTGCGACCCCGTCACCTCGGGCAAAGTCAGTCGCGCCGATCAACTCATGGTGTACATCGTCGTCGATCTCTTCCAGAATACACCGGGGGTCGCCGGTTTCATCATATCGGCGGTATTCAGTTCGGCGCTCAGCACGACGTCGTCGGGGATAAACGCCATCGCCGCAGTGGTCGGTTACGACATCATTCAGGCGCAATGTCAGACGCTTCAGGGCTTCAAGTTTACCTTGGCGTTGAAGTCCATATCCGTCTTCTTCGGGCTGATATCGATAGTCACAGCATTTCTAGCTTCTTTCATGGGGGCTATTCTGCCTCTGACCTTGACCATAGCTGGAGCGTTCATGTCCCCGATATTCGGTGTCTTTTGTCTCGGTATATTCTTCCCATGGAGCAACGCCAAAGGAGCGATCGCCGGTATCTTGTCTGCCCTAGGGACCGGACTCTGGCTCGTGATAGGAGCACAGATATACCCACCCAGTATCGACGACCCCCCTCTGTTCACTGACCAGTGCGACGTCATCAGCATGAACGGTACCGCCGTGATGACGATGTCATCGCCGGTGGTGGTGACGACCGGTGCGATGACCCAATCACCACAATCGGACGATTTACCGACTATCGCTCAGTTTTACTCCCTGTCGTACGCCTATTTTGCCCTTCTGAACACTTTCATAACGATATGTGTAGGAATGGCGGTGAGCCTCCTGACGGGGCCGACGGATCCTTCCACTCTGGACCCAACTTTGATCAGCCCTGTTGTTCGCAAGCTTTGCTGTTGGACGACTAGTGCTCTCGATGGAGAAATCAAAATCAAACCCATCGAGGGGGGACCGGCTTACGAACCAGTGGAGACGAAAGTAATAGGGAGACAAACATCTGTATGAGGTTGCGACTCCCTTTAAATTTACGCAGAACCTCACCCCCCTCCCCAGAAAAAGAAAAAAACCGTTGTATATACTAAGTGTAATGTGTGCCTTTCAAAACCGAATTAACTAGTATGTGATTCAATTGAGGAATGACTTTGTAAACTACAGTTTAAAATGGTATAATACGTCTAGGCCGAGGCATTCGAAGTATCCGCACACGGAAGGGGTTGGGTTCTCGCGACGCCCCCCTTCCCCCATTCCGTCCCCATACACAAACTACGCAATGACGCCAGTACGGTCGAGGAACTCATCAAAATGGATCATTTTAAAAAGAACTGTAACGAAAACTATTTCGAATACTGTTGGTATTGCAGTAAGAGGATCATTAATTATCATTTAGTGCATACTGGATCATGTTATGTTAAAAAAGATGTTTGATATATGAATTGTACCACTGTCTTGTTTTTTGTTTTTTTTACTAAAGGAACAAGTTTTATACTGGTGTATTGCTGCCCTATGTGACACAATAGGATGGGGTAATAATATTGTGACAGGTTCATTAAAAGACTTGAGACTATGTCAGTGTATGACAGTGGTTGAAAGGTGTATTGCACCCATTAGTTAGACACTATTTTTGGGATCCCCAGAAAAATAAAAGTCCATTTCATATCTGTGATCGTTTGCATGGGAGTCGATTGGAGGGGGGGGGGGGGGATGGGGGACAGGTTTCCCAAGTTTCCAAGTGGAGGGGACACTAACACCCCCCCCCCCCACACACACACACAAACTGAAAATACACTAACCTTTATGTAGTGGAGTTGTACATTTCCTAACCTGTGTTCTATAAACTAAAGAAAACTTAGCTGAAAGAGGGAGACTTTGGAGTGTTATTTCATGCAATCTGAGGGGCTTTTTTACCAAAACATTTCTTTGTAAGCTACGAGCCAATCGTTGGTGGTGCTCACTTCAAATGGAGCTATTACTGCTTCCCTCCCACTTCAATCCTTCACCAGTCACCATGAAGAAGTGGTTGAGTTTCTGCCAGGAGATTCGTTTCTGGTCAGATGTCCCGTTCACCCCTACACCTACTTTCGAATCAAAGCGACGCCTATGATCGTCTGATATTGTTACCCACACTTATGATGTAGTTCACACCACAGTGTAGGGTAAGGGTGCCGGGGGCGGTGAGTCAGTCCCCCCCCCCAAAAAAAAAGTGAGGAGGCTAAAGTTATGTTTAGTCCCCCCTCCCCGCTTCGGCCACTTATACCAAGTGCTCCTGCCCCGTTTCCGGTCATCTGGGTGACTTGGGAAGCCAGCAAATTTCTTGTTCTTTCCGAGTCAATCATCTTATTGGCCTTTAACCTTAAAAACTTAGGCTGCACTTAAAGTTTTGATCCACATCATAGAGATATGTTTCAAACTGTTCCAGTGACCACGTTTTCTAGTGACCACGTTAGGTGTAACTGATGAACTTGGTATATAGTGTTGTTCATGTATGCTTGATTGCTTAAGCTAGTATCTCATGAAGAAAAATTTCCCTTGCGTATGGTTTGCGACTGAATTTCGCAAATTCGCCAAATATTAGCAAAACAGTAAAGCAAACCTGTAGCAAAAGTGTCACCTCATTTGGCAGGAAATCTCAAAAGCACCACCAGCAGTTTTGAACATGTTCAAAAATTTCTGCGACCATTTTGCGAAATTCCAACGCCAAATAGCAAAAGTTCAGTAAAACATTTTCACTAACGTGGCACTAATGCAGAATTAACGTCACACGTTTTTGTAGAATTCGCCCTTTTGCCAAGTGTCCTCTGGTTTTGCCTAGGTTGTTTCACAACATTAGTGATAAGTTAGTTCGAAGTTAGTGCTAATATTTTGAAACTGTCCCCCGTAGTAACTTTGGCGTTCCTGACTTAACGTGAGGCATATTTACTTACTTCCTAGGATGTTTTTGCTACTTTTTCTTGTTCAAAAATACAGTAGTCACAGCAAAAAATAATTGTCTTCGTGAAATAATTTTAACGAGGTAGACAAATTCGCCCGTTTATTTTTGCGACTATTTTGCGTTCAGAACGCCATGCCTTCACATTTTCAGGTATACCGGGTACTCCATCAACACGCACAGTTACATTTTCAGTCTTTTTAAATCACGTGTTCACATAACAAAACAAGGGTCACTTCGTCCCTCCCTTACCCATTTCTAAAAAGAAAAGAAAGGTTCATCATCAATTTTCAAGTTCTTTGATATGAAACGAATCACAAAATTGTTATCTTCCGTTTACACATAATGACAATTGCGTCATGGTGAAGAAATGAAATTTCAGATTTGCATTACTCGATAAGAGAAAAAAAAACATTCAAACGCCAGCACTTAATTTCTGTGGAATTCCTGTTCATACCTTTTTTTTCTTCTTTTTTGAAGCATTCAACGAACTAGAAACTTAATTCAGCATAAAAGAAAAAACATTTCTCGTGAGAAGGGTAATTTGCAGGTCCCAATCTTTCGTTGCCTTATTGTTGCTATGGGATACCAGTTGCAAAAAGAACAAAAAAAAAAAAAAGAAGGAAAACACACAGTCGCTTCGAGAAAAATATTTTGACTTATTTTGCTTGTCGGAGAGTAAATCGCTTAAGTCAGATTTCCAAATAATGTCTACACTTGATTTAAATCCTTTTCCTATATTTGTACAAACTGCTTAAATTCAAACGGTACATATGCCAACGATGAAGAAAATACCTAATTAAATACGATGATTTTTTTAAATGTACATATTTGTTCAATAAATAACCGTTAACTTTAGCCTAAATAAAACCGTCAGGAATATTTTGATGAAGTTTCTTAAGTTTTTATTAAAACGTTGATGAAAAAAAAATCTGCGAACCAATTCTGATTGGCGTTCAGGATGATTTTTACAATTGTGTTCCTATTTTGCATTGTAGGTCCTTATTCGACTGAAGGAAACATGCATAAGTTGAAAATTCTGTTTTAATCGATTTGACTTCAGTCCCGTTTTTCGTCACAAACTCGTGGTCTTCTTTATGAACATGACAGGATATTTCATATTATACCGACCCTCTCCCCATTCCCCGTACCCCCTAACGCATTTTAAGGGTTCTTTCAACCGAAAAAGAACAATAATCGAGTAAAAGCAGGCCCGTATCCAGAGGGGTCCAGGGGGTCGTACGACCACAATTTCTATTTTTTTAAAGTTATTCTATCATTTAGACTTATTCTTGTCAATAAAGGTTTTTTCGGTAAGGCTTGTATCCCATTGGACAGACTTAGGAGTAATAAACGTATGCAACTATGTTGATTTGGGTAGCAGAAAATTAATTGTTGGGAGGCGTGTTTCCAATCTAATTAAAAGCTCAGTGTATGAAGTCGGTATGGAAACTCTTTCCCAAACTAAGCCACTTAAGTAAAAGAGCGCCACACTTACTGTTGTTAGAAAAATAAGAAAAAGTTCATTCAACCCACCATCAGCTGGTTGTATGAACGTTCATGAGTGCGAGTGAACTTATTTCCAGCATATACGCACGATATCTTGACCAAGTAAAGCAGGCATTTAGTGTTCACAGATAGTTCAGACCAAGATTCTACAGTGTATCTTTTAGGTTGATCAGGTAAGGAAAGCTTTTTATTAACCCATATTCATTTCACGATCAACCTTTCAAAGACGTGAGTGAGTAATGTTAGTTAATGACTTGTGGAAGTGCGGCTAACAATTTAAGTCCATCTTCAGTAGCCCAACTAATGCTAGAAAATGTATAGCTGTGGTAAAAACAGTAAACTTTGGCGGTAGTTTTACTTTTTTAGCTGTTTAGACTCGCTATGATCCCTCGTTTAATAAGTGTAATGATCATTCACTTAGGCCTGTCTTAGTTCAGCAACGCCAACCTTCCTGGGTGTATGGTATTGGTAAGCGAGTTGAGCGGAAGATGAATATCTTACTACTTCTTAGGCCTAACAGTTAGGCTCTAGCTCTATGAACTCAGTGTTGCCTCCAATAAGTCGTGTCATTCATTCAGTCACTAGATAGGCTTATTCGTTAATACCAACGCTAGCCAGTCCAGGCTAGACTGAGTTAACACAGGCTAACATCTTTAAAGGGCTCAAACTTACTTGAGCATTCATGGGTGAGTGACATACTCAGACATGCCAACATGACATTGAATTTGAAGGCTGAGGATCAGGAAGCCCCCATATGGGCTCATAAAGGACCGCATACCATGTTGATCGTGGATGAACACTGGCGAGATTAGCCTATACTTTTCATGTCCAGAGGATATGGAGGTAGGGATATCCGAAACCAGACAATGGCAAATGCAAACTCAAGCCTGCTCTCTGGACTGCCATTTAACGCCCCCATCCAACAGACAATAGAGTGTGCCCTCCAGCCATTAGCCACTTTCCCAAAGGCTTGGAGGGATGGAGAACCTTCCCAGCTCAGCAGCCCATCAGCTGTACCAAGCAGCCTGAAGCAAAAAAGACCTAAATCGGAAAACAGAAACCTAAATAATCCGCTCAGCACCACAGCAAATAGCAACAAGCCAATTTTGATCAGAATCCCTAGAAATTGACCACCAAGCTACTCTGCAACAAACCTAGGATTACTTCATGGATGGAGTAATTCTTCAGTCAGTCAAGCACGACCTTATCTGGGAGTAGTTGTTGGTAACCATCAAAATTGGACCACCATATTAATTTCACTGCTAGTAAGGCAAACAAAATGCACAGTCTCCCACAAAAAGGACTGTAACAGGGGTGTCAAGGAAATTGCCTACAAAACTTAAGTTCACTCTCAGCTGGACTACTGAGGAGGCATCTGGATCCGTACTGGTACCATGCGAAAAACAAAATAACACTTGGAAACGTACAACGACATGCATCTCACTTTCTACTACAAGCAAAGTTGAGAGTGTTTCTTAAATGCTAGCAGACCTCAAGTGCATGCAAGGGAATTACCGTCAGAAATACGAACGTACTAGACTCATCACCATTTACGAAAAAGCTAACTTTATAACATCAACTTTGCCAACATCCAACTTCAGAGTAATGTTAACAGGACCACTAATCGTAACCAAAGCACACACATCATTGTTCCTAATCCATTTTGAAAGATTTGTTACCAATGCTCTATGTATCCAGTGTTCAGTCGTTTAAATCCAGCTGACATAATCTAAACTTACAGGATTTATTATCTAGGGAACATCTTCAAATCTAGTTTCTTTCCATTCCACACTGACTGTGTAATAACCGAAGATCTTGTCGGTGTTTGCACAGTATGGAGCAATGTATGCCCATTCAAAGACATGGCCCCTCTCCCCCATTGTGCTAAATGGAGTGGTTCTTACTTTGGCAAACAGCAAGGTGCTTGTTTATGTTTGAGTATATTAAGTAGGACAGAAGATTCAGATTTATACTTTAATCCTGTTCACCAGGTCAAACTTTCTTTGACCTGTCATATTCCGGGTGGGTTACTTTTATGACAAGGACTGTTCAGTAGCGACCTTGTAGACAAGCAGTGTTCACCGTGTCAGCTGCAGTGTTCCATACTAGTACCCTTAATTATTTCATGATCATGTTTTACATGACACAAAATTATAGACTAATTACCACACATTGCATTAAAGCTATGACCGCATGCGTCATTAAGGCCAAATAAAAAAAAAAAACTACTTCTCGTCCCTAACTTTTCAGAAAACTTGAGGTCAGCATTACCGTTTTTTTTTTTTTTTTTCTGTTATTAAGGCATGGACTGTAAAGGACCGTAGGCAGCACAGCAAACTCTTGCTTGGTGCATGCCTCATCACAGCATAGATGAGTGCTATGTTGCAAAGACATGTGCTAAAGACTTGGAGAGATGATTTCAGAGGTTGGGATATGACCGTGTTCTCTTAAAAATTCTGTTTGTTAATAACTACATAAAAAGAAAATACACGCTATGAGAAAGTATTTTTTGTTCACCTAAAGGTTCGCTACATAGATATCAATAAGTGCATGAAGTGACAGAAATGTCAGAATGATTACCCAGGTTATCCAGACTCCAAAGTAGTTGCTTTAAGTTTTGTAGGATTGTGTGAAGCAACTAAATAACCCAGCTGTGAAAAAAATAGCCTACTTGCAATAGGTAATGGACTGCTCTCGCTTCCTTCCCTTCATCACCATCCCCTCCCCTTGTCTCCCTAGAAGTAAACTGTGCAATGTCCAGGCTCCATCCACCTGGTTGAATATAAAATTTACAGATTTCCTACATGTATGAAGATAACTTTCTTTTTAATAAAGAATCTGGTGATGCAGTGGGACTCCTGCTGTTTAGTCATACCTTAGACAATGAACTACTAGGGATTCTGTCAGATGGGGTAAAGGAGGGGACTTCTTCCAATCCCCTTTCCAGAAGAAGTTGGGAAAATCTTCCCTTTTTTATTAAAAAAAATAAAAACATCCTCTATATAAATGTCTTAATTAAAAAGACAACACTTTGAAACAATGCTCAAAGTTTGAATAAGTTTACATAAATAAATGGTCTTTGACACCCTTCAAAACCCTTCAGAGTGGACCTTTTACAGGCCTTGAATCAAACTTTTCCTTCTGAACCTACTCGTAACTTTTTCAAAGGACAGCCTCAATTTATGGTTTAGCAGTACTTGTAGTACATCACCCCTTCTTTGAATTTCTGGTGGGAATCCCTAAGGTGAACTAGGGGAATTGTGCCCCAGACTTCATCAATTACCCATTGCATAACATTTAGACTACATGCACACATTTCTTAACTTTTAGACAGTCGAAGGGGCCAGGGGGGAGGATTATTCTGCGTCAGACTTTTTTATTCTTCAAAATGTTTTCTGCTGAAATTTGGTTCAGCGTTAGTATTAGGCCTGTTTTTTTTTTTTTTCTGGATGGGGTAGTATTTCCAAACTTGAAAACTCAAGATTCGTGATACACAATGTGAAGGAAGTGATAATCCTCAATGGATTCCTCCTGCAAAATTTTGCCCTTAGGAAGTTTATTGCCAATAGGGGATTCAATCCTTTCTGCAGATTTGTTGGGGATCAACCACTCACTGGATGTCTTGCCCGTATAATCTGTTTATTTTCAATCGCTGCATCAAGGGTTAAGTATTTTAATCTTTTTCAACCTTGTTTAACTCCTTACTTGGTATTTATTCAGGCACATTCATATATGCTTTAGGGTGTCTATCAAACTTTCGGGAAGGAGCTATTGCCTTGCGGTAGAGGACTATTTTTTTTTACATTCCAGAAGCAGTACTACGCCACTTCCATTAAATTATTAAAGTCACATAACTGTTTGGAATTCCCATCATATTGTAATATGATAAAGTGTTTAGGCACCCTGACTGTGTTACGTTGCTCCTATGAAACACTTTCAAAATTTGTGGGTTTGAATGTAACTTAGTCTCTTTTAAAATTCAGGTCTCAGGATTTTCAGTATTTTGTATGTGTACATGAAAGTCACCAGTCTGTGTGTAAATGAGGGCTTTCAAAGCTCTGACGATCATTCAAAGGCTATTCAAAGTTGGCATGATGCCAAAGGAAATAAAATATCAAGCGGCATTAAAGAACATGCGGTCCAAATCCCAGAGAGCAGCCATTCAAGAAAAAAATCCAGAAAAGTCCCTTTGAACTATGCACTGTATTTTGAAACTGAGCTTTTTGAAGTTTATAGTTTTTACATGAGGTTCAAACTTTTGGACCCATGTACCAGCAGTATATAGTCAGTTGGGTACCTGGAAATCCATTAGTTGTTGAGTTCGTTGTGACTCAGTCGTAGTACTACATTTTGGAGTGCACGTTGATATGACACACCATGTGTCTTTCATCAAAGTGTGGTTCTTTTTTTTTTTTTAGGTTAGGTGATAGTCAGATGTGCAGAACTTTTTAACTTCAAAATATGACTCAAGGCTATCTACTATGACTTTAATTTTCCCCATTTCACCCCTTTCTGGATCTGGCGATGATGAAACACATGAGCTCACATGGATTGACTCATAGGGCTTTAGATGCTCATTTCTGCCAATGGTCTGTTCTTTGTTGTCTACTGCAGAACTCATGAGTGTAACATTGGATCAACGGAATGAGTGAATTGAATGAATACGTTTTATAGTCATGTAGGCATGAACATATTTAATATCATTGTTATTCTAAGTGTGATAGGAATATTGTGTTACCAGTGGAGAGCTCCTGGCTTTGATATCTGAGCACATCACTGGCCTGCAATCACTTCTAATTGTGCATATACATCTTAACTTTGTAATATGTAAAATGCCTCAGTTTAAATAACATCTTGTCGTAATTGATGTGTTAAGTTTAATCAGACCACAAGTACTGATAGTCTGTCTGTTATAAATGAGCAATTACCTTCCGTATTCTTTCTTTAGTATGATGATAAACAATATCAAATCAAATTTGGGTGCTCATACTCCTAATTGAATGCAGTTCCTCAATCTGATCTGAGTCAAAGACAGTTGTCTGCATATAAGGTAAACTTTTGAAGAATTTGGCACTCACATTCATAACTCAATTATTGATTCAACATCTCAGCATCAGAAGACAAGTGAAACAGTGTTTCTTTTAAGAGCAAAAATTGCATTTAAAATGCACCAACATGGCATATGCAGCTTTAATCATTGTTAAACCATTCAGTCTCACCACTGGCTATCAACAATGGCTTCATCTCCTCAAAACACATCGCTAAAAACTCCAGAACGGGATATTTTGACCATCAGGGGCCATATGAGGAAACTAAGTGTAAGGCCCTTTCACACTAGATGCAATAGGATGTGATATGACATGGTAAAGAAAAGTTGAAATAGAGGTAAATATTGGTTACACCTTTCCACACCAGGGGTGTTACTGTACGATACGCTGTTGCCTGACATGCTAAAATGAAGATGAAAAAGTCTTGACTTTTACTTGCGACTTATCACAGCGATATTTTCCTTGCATCCAATCCATGCCCTCCGCAAAATCATACATGATGAACTTGAAAATGTAAAAATCGCCTAAAAAATGTCGACTGTAGTGTGAAAGTAAAAATATTGCTATGCCGACATTGTTGCTGCGTTATGAGTGTGAAAGGGCATCAAGCTGGATGAGTTTGTATATGATAGCAAAACTATTGGCTGAGAGCAGTGGCGGTGCTACGGGGGGCATGAGGGGGCATTTGCCCCTCCAGATTTTTTCCTTGTCCCTCAGTTGCCCCCCCCCCCCCAGTTGCTCTCACCCTTCCCAATCAGATCTTGTACACATCCAAATTAATCACAAAACTACGTATTGGCATTGGACTGAATAAGAACAGCTTCCGGGGAACCATGATTGATTACTGCCTAATTTATGTTACACAGGCTGCCAGTTTTAATATCATGCCCGCAGCCACTTCAACAGTAGGCCAGCCTGGTCAGACAAATTTTCTCTGGAATGTTTAATGTCCAGCATAAGGGAAGGTCGGGTAGGTGGTTGTTTTCCTAAATATAGAAATGTCGTTGTTTTCCTAAATATAGGAATGGAAGTGTATGTAGCCTACGTGTGTATGTGTGTGTATGTGTGTGTGTGTACTCTGTGGTACCGCGTAAATGTGAAATGGTACTCCCAAAGAAAAAAGTTGGGAACCTTGGAGTACGGTCAACCGAAAAAATAAATAATATAAAAATAAATAATATACCTCTCTTGGGGCTTAATTTTCCACTAAGAGATATGCTAAAACCTCAGAGCTTCAGGCGGGCCCCTGGACTCCACCCACAAGGCCTTGTGCTTCGCGCTCGGTTTCGCGCTGCGCACGAAAATCTTTGCCCCCCAACATTTTCCTCTGCCCTCACTTTGCCCCCCCAAGTCTGACATCCTGGCGCCGCCACTGGCTGAGAGGTATATTTGATGTCTTTGCCTCTTCTCAAGTGCCAATGACTAAAAAGAAAGGGGTTTACACTACGTTCAGTGATTGAATTAATTGTTTGAAATTATTGTTTGAAACTAAGGCCTGCACTTGCCTTTTAAAGGTTGTGTGACATGCATCTTTGCATCTTCTGCATTCTTCCTGCAGAAATTGCAAAGTAAAACCCTGAGTGAAGATCTGTTGCAATTTTGTTTGTATATATTACGGCTTTTGAGATGTGACTTTTCACAGTTTGTGAAAATGCAAAACAGATGTCGTGGAGTGTTGCACAGTGTCACTATTTCTTTTGTTAGGCCTATATTTTGCCACTTAATTTCTTTGCTACTGAGTCTGACATTGGTAAGTGGTATGGATATTTTTGAAGAAGAAAATACATGCTTCCAAAATAAAGCCCTCTGGGGATATTAAGTTCTCACATGTCCTTGAAATAAAAGTTACATAAACAAAGAATTAACATGAGACATACGATAGGCAGTCATTTCTTGACATCACAAATTTGCATACTTAGTCAATGTTTATTCATGATACAGCTATGAGGCACTAATTTGCCTGTAAATTTGTCAGTCTTTGACATATTTTTGACGCACCCAATGCTCCAAAATGTCGTTTTCTCGTCACGCGACCTTTAAACGTTTTTGTAATTGTGGGGAAATTAAGCTTCATTATCAGCAGAGAAAAAAATCTGGGCATATTAGGGTGCATTTTCTGTCTTTCACACATATTCAGGCCATGTGATAAAGGCACCATATGTGTCATTATTAAAATTTCATTCTCGCACTCTTGGGAGTCCTTTTGCTGGCAAATATTTTCTAGATTTGTTGTTGCTATGCAACCTCACCCATTTCCCAGACCACAACATCCAGGCTTCACCACAACTTGATCAAACCTGGGAAGTCTGTGGTTTTACCCTAACTGCTCCCTTTTGTGCAAAGTCTATTAAATGTATACTCAGGATGCTGTTTGTAAATTAAATTTCATTGCTTTGCTTTGAATTTATCCCACATATTACAACATATGTTGAACTGATCTCCTTTTGATGTTGTAATTTTTAAGGCAATGTAAATGAAACATTTGAACTGGACGACAAAGTGTGAAATGTGGGTGAAAATTGCCAAGTCGGAAATTTGGAAAATCCGGACAACAGACACTTTAACAGACAAAATCTATCCCCTAAGTTGGTCTGAAAATCAAGGGACTGGACATTTTCATGTTGAGTTGTGAAAGGCAGTGCTACATGTTTGTAGTACACATGGGAAGGTCACGAAAACCTCAAACCTGGCCTATTGTCCGATCACAGGCATTTCAAAATATGTTCAAATGTGTCTCAATTGCCATGGTTTAGTAATTACCTGTAGCATCGACCCCACTGCTTTGTACATTTGTGTAATTTCCCACCACAGTGTATCAATAAACCAGGTCAAAATTGCATGAGAGAGTTTAAATGCCTGAGGGTGGGAGGGGATGAGAGAATAAATGGAGGATTATATAGGATATTATAATCAGGATGTCATATTCAATTCAATAGCAGTTTTCAATAGCCAATAGTAATTTACGATTTGTTAACATTTCTGGCAATCAGTTGCCATCATGTACAACACCTGCAGTGATGGGTTTCCTATCTTAGCTTTCCTGTTTGGGAAAGGAAGAATAACTTCAAAGAATTAGACTTACTGCATGATAACTATTTTCTGTTTGACAAAAAAAGTGTCCTTCTCTTCCAGTTCTGTTCTTCATCGATTTTCTAAATTGGACCGTGGATGAAGGAAACGTTCAGACTAAAAGTCGTTTTCTAACGTGGGTGGCGAATTGATTTGAACTTTGGAAATTGGAAGTAGAGTAATTCATCTGTTTAGATAGATATTTTTTGTGGGTGGAACAATCCATTGTGTCACAGAACAAGAAATGTGTTAGAGTACTTACTGTAGGCCTATTCTAGGTGAGGTAAATATGATTTTCAATCATGGTCAGAAATTCTTTGAAAGGATATGATTTATTTTTTATTGATCTGCTGAATGTATCAAAGCATCCGTGGCAAGGGCTCATAGCCAAGTCTAATCTTTCTGTGATTTCATGCATGCACACCAGTGGATTGTTGCCAGGTGGCATTAAAGCATGAAACAACATGTTTTGTAAACAGATCACCTCATAATCTGTACATAATCTGCCACAAAATTGTTAAATACTGATTTTCTTCCACAGATGGATGATGACAAAATCAACTCTTCTGCTGTGTCATATACAAATCTTTAGATATGTACAAGTTCTGCACAAAAATTTCGTCTGCTGCATTCGCATACTAGCATAGGCTGTTTTGAATTCCTGTGAAGCTGGAATATGAGTTGTGCTGACAATTGCCTGCATGGTCATCTATACCATTGCTCTTTGTCAGCATTTCAGGGAAGAGAAAGTAGGAGAAAATATCACCTGTGACAAAATCTGAACAAGAACTGTGCCCTCATTTCCCAGATCTTTTAAATATGAAAAATGTCTTGACATTTTTGTTGGCCCTACAAAATTCAGATTCTACAAGAAAGCATTGCAGTCAATCACCGTTTAACACTTGAATGGACCAATGGGAATGGATATGAATATCCATGTATGCAAAAAGGATGCTTATAAACAATGTTTTTTTTTTGTAGTGGCTATGACATTATGCAGAAGTTGACTTTCATTGACAAATTTGCAACTCAGTGAGAACTCATATTCGAGCTCCATATTAAAGGGGCTCATTGAGTTGATGTAGTTTATTTTGTCGCAAGTTAGAAATAAACCATTAAATGCCAAAACTTCCAATTAGCCTCATTATTCATGTATCTACTTGCACAGTCACTAAAAATGTGAGAAATTGTATTTTTGTGAACAGGAATTGCCTATCGTTAGCACATGGCAGTGAAAAGTGTTTGCTCACAGACTTTTAGTAAGTGATTTTGATTAATTATCCTACCATTATTGCTTCAGTTGTGTGTCATATGTTCAGAATCTCTTAATTTGGCCATTTATCATCAACGTATCAGTGATACTCAACAGGTTTAACAAAATATCATGACATTTGTGAACCAACTCAATGAGCCTCTTTCAAGATGATTAATGCTGTGAAGGATTTGTGACAAATATCTGACAACTGAAGGTGAATGGTTGCGGTAGAGGTTATCTTTTGTGAAGAAGTGATTCTAAGGGTCCCAAATTAAATGATCCAAAGGCCAAATGTCAAGATTGGCTCAAAGAGGTGCAGCAGAATTGGAGAGACATCAAAAGGCAGAGGAACCTAAAACAGAGCCCGGTGAATGAAATTATAAATACGAGGTGTGTGTATGATATGTCATGTCATGTGCAATTGCTTTTGAGAATTCCACCATCCTGCATTTATGTCTAATGTTCTGAAATGACTGGAGGTCATGCAACGAAAACTGCGCTTTGCAAGTTTGCTGTAAGAACATGTAATTAAGCTTGACGTGCCATAATGTATGCAAATAGGTCAAACCGGCTCAGCTCATTGTACTTGACACTTGCGGTGTGAGTCTAGCAGGACTGTTGCATTCATTGGCCCAAAGGGTGAGGACTAGCATTTCATTGTCGAATGGTACTAGCGGGCATCTCACAGGGTAGATTATTTGGACACAAACGCATACTTTCCTTGAAGATTTACCTGTATTGTCAAAATAAATCCATGCAGAGTAGGATATATGGTAGACATTTATCTCTGCTGGGAGATGGGTGGGTCATGTGGGGTGGAAAAGATGGGGTGACTCACATGGGGTGGGTCATGTGAGGATAGGCTGAGAAGGTCTGAGTGTCTCACTCTCAGATTACCAACTTTGCACACTTGTGATCAAATTTTTTTATGGGACTGAAAGGAATTTGCTGCCAAAGCTGGGACATAAGTTTTTCGTAGCGAGTAGCTGAATGAAAAAACTCATCCACTGCATAGGGTAGGGTACACATGGCTTGCCAAGACTAGTTTTTCATGAAGTTGACTTGCAAACATACTGGTAACCCATTTATTCGTGGCCAAGGTTCGATTATTCAGTAGAGAATTATACACAAGTACAACTTTGAAACTTTCCTTTTCATTCTTCGAAAAACTTTGAAGATCTGTGAATATCTCAACTTGGACAGACAATCAGTGACATTTATCAATGCAGGGGCATGACCCCTTGATAACACCTGCATAACCACACCCCTTTTTCAGTACCCCTACCGTCCTTGTTTAGCTTCATCTTACATATCTTTACCCAGCCTCTTACCCTCCCACCTCAGGAAACCCACTGGCAGGTTTTATCTTCCCTCCGTTTTCTTCTAAATGGTTTAATTGCTCTTTCTTGGCCAAAGTGTGTTCAATATCTACATTGCTCAGTCTGAGCATACATAATGCACATTAATTTTAGAGCACGTCATTTGCACACGGCATTCAAGCTTCAACCTGTAATGCAACACATGACTGCATTCCCTTTCGGGTGGTGTTTACATCTGGTTTAATTGTACTTCAATAACTAATTTGACCGAGCAGTGAAACTGTGGAAGTCAAGGAGAATGGTAATTTACTAGATAATTATCCCTTCACTCCAGCAATGAGAAACTTGACCTTAATTAACTTACAGTAGATATAGATTTGAGGTTGTAATTTTTAGGATACTCAAAAGGTTTTTGTCAATATTTGTTGCATGCCCTGTATTAAATGACCAAAGCGAAGTTACAACTACTTGATGGAACCTCTTTCTTTTTGTCAGTACAGTATTTTTATTTTTCTTTTCTATTTCTGAATAATTTTGACATTTTGAAAGCATCTGGAACAGCCCGCAAACAGCCTCCCACTCAACACCCCTTGACTGACCTTTTCTCAATGCTAATTATTTGTACTAATTTATGCAAAGCAGATGTGAAATTTTTCCATTTACCTTATTTTATTCATTTATTAAGTGTTCATTAACCTTGAGTGAGCCCTGTTCAGATTGCATGTAATGTGTTGTCACTAGTCTCAGTGAAGTATGCTAGATAGACCTCCCAACAAAGATCTATCTACAGCCATTGGAGTGGGTTTACTGACCTTCCACATTTTTATTTTTTATACTGTCAGGATGTAATCAATGGTCTTATGACAGTGGTGGTGGTATTATGTGTCCTCATCATAACAATACTGACTCACTCTGAGCTGTATAAAATAACAAAAGACTGACCAGCCCCAAAACAATGAAATCACTTTACCAGGACAATGCCCACACAACATAGATGGAACTCTCCAACCAAGCAGGATGACCTGTGTTCACTCTGTCATGTACATCTTCCAGGAATGAGTAAATTCTATTGCTGGTGCGCAAAGATAAGCATTGAGTGCACACAGGGCTTGTTGACAATGAAGAAAGAGGATTAAAAAAGGGCTGGTTACAACAGTTTATCGATAATCTTTACTAAGTTTGTACAAGAAGAAAGGGAAGTGTTGTCTGTTACCTTTGGTGAGATATGAGTGTAATCAATTGGATACTGCTTAGAAAGCTCAGACTGTAAACAACAGGATATGGGGGAGGTGATGTGACTTCTTTTTTTTTCTATTTGGGAGAGCATCGGAGACCCACTGGAAGGTTACAGAGGGGTGACTGGGTCACTCTTACTCATTATGAGTGTAGTCAATGCTTTGTCACAATGGATTAGATTGTCAGGCTAAAGAGTTACTGCAGCCGGTCAGGAGGGAGAGTAATATCCCAGTTATAATATTTTGATGTTTACGTCAATGAATGACAGCTAGCTTGTAGGTTGAGGTAGATTTGCCCAAGATTACTCATGCAGACAATCATAATTTTGAGAGGACAAAACTCTGTTGATTCTACAGATTCAGAAACATTGTGGTTACCTGTGGAGAAGCTTCAAAAAGTGGTGGACAGAAGAATTACAATTAGGTAAGCTTGTACGAAACTTACAGAGTGCATATATGACCATTTAAATCATACTAAGATCTTGGCATATGTTGTCACTGCAGTAATTGCCAAGCCCTCTGAGCGCTGGTAATTTGTTGATTTACGTAACTTATCTGTAATTTACAGACCCCACTTAGTGGTATTTTTTTCTCCCTGTAGAAATTAGTGGATTAAATTGTCCAGAAAATGGTATTTATTTTTTGGGTTTTTCTTTATTGGATACACTGAGCACCGCTCTCCTCAGTAGGCCTATGAAAGTATTTTTCTCAAGTATCTGGTGTCATGATTGCTTTCGTTAGTTCATGATACATAAGTTTAAACTTGATTTTCTTTTTTAACAGTACTTACAACACCGCGATAGATTTTATGGCATAGATATCCTCAAATGTGTTGTGGAATTTGGTTGTAGAAAAAAGTGGAACAAAGCTGTATGCAGAATTTGCATTTTTTTTATGCTGAAAAGCAGTAGCTCTATGTAACTTTATCTAAACTCCGCAAACAGCACTGAGTGGAATATCTTTGGTGGTTAAACTGAAAAAGGATAATTTTCACCATCAGCTAAACTGGGTGAGGCATATTTTTCAGGGTGCGCAAACACAGTTTGCACGATGCCTTTCTTTGCCGGTGGTGCCGTCACTATTTTGAGCCCTGACATATTCTTCAATTGATGAGCATTCTTTGTCATTGCACTCCACTGAAACGCTTGCCATAGAACATACCCTACTGTACAAATTATTGGATCCCTGTGGGCTCCATCAAAGCCAACAGACTTTTCACAAATAAACAGTTCGATTATTGAAACACAGTGGTGGTTTGGATGGCCGGCCTTATTAATTTTCTGTTTTAATTTGATATTTTATGAAGAACTTTGCCTCTGGCATGCATTTTCAGTTTGGAAAAGAGATTAAATATTTCTGCACGGTAGTTACAGAGAAGGGGGCAATTTTGCCTGGCAAATCAGGTGGCTGCTCGGCAGAAGAAAAGTTCATTCTCACTGGGAGGAATTTTTAATCAAGCGCAAAGTGTGCTTGCCCATGGCTGTTACACCAGACAAGTTTTCCAATTAAATCCTTTAATTACTGACTCAATGGTCGTTTGGTTTTCCCTTCTTCTCGTTTGTTCTGAGAAAGATGGAGAATTCGGTGAAGACCTTAGAAGCCGAGGAAACATATTAAAATTTGTTGTTAATCCTTCATCAAATTTCTGTTGAAGTGAGGCAGCAATGCAAAGTGGAATTTCTTTCACAATGCCTTTACTCAAGAATGGATAATCTCACTTTCAGTCGGCGGTATTGAATATTCTGTGGAATGTTGTGATATAAAAAAAAGTATGTAGTGTCAGTTCTGTTGCTCTAGGTACACTTCCTCCAGGAGTTCACTTTTTTTTGTGATTTGTAACTGTGTACTTTGTGGATGGTAGCTGGAAATATCAGGGGACTCCACACATTTGTTGGTGGATTTTGAGCAAAGGTTTGTGCAGTTTTTGAATCCTCCGATTTGAAAAATTTCCCACCTTTAACCATTTGCATGATGCCTAGAGTAGGTAGCTCAACTTAAATGTGGCAAAAACGTTATTCGTAATGTGTGTCTTTTTTTTTTCATATTTAATCGCAGCGCAACCAACAGTGGTTTGGTAACCAAGGACAGACACAAAAGTCGCTTGATTTTATATCGCGCAGCTGTTTGCCAGCTTTTTCAGTTTTACACTGTGTAGCATAGTTAGTTAAGGTAATTTACACTAAATAGTTTTAAGTAGCATATCAACTTTTGCAACATTGACACTACAGGCCTCTATCAATCTTCGTACTGAAGTTATGAAAAAAACTTCACACAACTTTTTTTTTAAGCCCCCCTCAAAGTGCATCATAATTAAGCCTGTGAGGCTGGGTGCTACAAAAGTTGAGGAAGAAAAGGCACCCAGACTGAGTTAATAGGATTGGTAAAAGCAAAGGTTGCATGCTGTTTTTTCAGGCTTGTGGTATATATATACATCAGTATACTGTGTGGAATAGATTCTCTAGGACCTTGGTTCCCTACTGGGGTTCTAGCACCCGTTGAGAGCACCAGCAAGTACCAAATGGGGTACGGTGGAAGCCTCTTAGACAATGTAAAAAAAAAAAATGAGAGAATACAATGTAATAAAAAATGTGTGTGTGGGGGGGTACCGGGTAGGGTAGTTGTATAGGTTCTTCATTTTTCCTACGTGAGGTGAAGTAGTGCCAGTAGATAGCACGTACAGATAATGAGTACAGGGAGTCTAAAAATTGGGAATCACTGCTGTAGGATGTAGGCATATGGTTCACTCTGGAGAATAGACTGCCCAGAGAGATACGTCAGGAGTGGTCTTTTCTTACAGTTGACATACCTTATCGTCGATTGACACTTTAGCAGAGGACAGTGGACAGACTCCTAGACCTCATGCAACTTTGTATTAGCAGTAGGAGCCTACTTATTCCATTATCAGGGAGGAATCATTTGAATGTTGCTGCGAAGTTGTTTCCTATACTGAAGTGTTTTACATAATGAAATAGTGTTCCTGGACAGACTACATAGACAAAGCAACAACTTGCCTGTAGTTGATCATCTTCTCTGATGTAGAACGCAGGTCTTGTACTGAAAATGTTGCCTGGCAACCAGGGATAATATAAACCCACATGATTTATGATCCCTGAGATGCATTTTCTCTCCCTTTCTATTTTGTTTTTTACTTTGTCATTATAGTGATACACTTTCAAATCTCATGGAACTTGATAATAGTCTAAAGTGTGGTAAGCTGTGTCCTTGTTATGTTACTCTAGGTTAATTAAACTTTTGAAAACTGTCAGAAATTGTTTATTTCCCTCCTTTTGCATCAGTCTGCAGACCTATAATGGTTCTTTATAGTCCTTAAAGTGCTGTCTGAAATTGGATGTTGTAAATTTTCATCAGTGAAAGTTTAAGATCTGTTTAAGAATTTGGAATGGAATGTGACATCCACTTTTGGAACAGTATAGTACATGTCACTTGTATTAAACTGTAGACCTACATCTCAGTCGTGCTGCAAATGCACATATCCGCCAGCCTTAGAGTATGAGAATTTGCCAAACTAGCTTTGGCAGAAGGAGGACAGCCAGTTGCAGGTGAACGGCAACTGCATCGTTAGTTCTTTGAGTTGGACTCGTAATTAGAAGATCATCAAGTTGGTTGAACCATCCGTGATTGATGGAACGAATTTGCAGTTGTGCATGTCAAACTTAATTCATTTTGACAAAATGCGGTTTGTTAGCCGTGTGTTAAAATCCGTCAGTACTCTAGTGCAGTATGACTGTCATCAAGTACAGTGTTCACTCTGCTCTATGTTGATTTTTAATTGTTTACACAGAGCTCTTTAAATCCAGAGTGGATGGTTTACAATATGTCTCATTTGTAGCAGTTGCCAAAAAGAGGAAAAAAAAAGGGGGGGGGGGGGAATGATGACAAAAGAATTCGTCAGTGATGAATAATATGCAGTGTTGGATGCTCAGTATAATTAAATTTACTTTATTAAACTGAGATGAGTGCAAATTTGCGGGATGTCCTGATGTTGCTCCTCTCTATGAAGTTATGGCTATTACAAACTTAAATAGAAATCAGTAGGCCTATACATGGTAATGCTGTCACTATGTGGATCTTTGGCTGGCCACATCCCAGAATCATAGTCTTGAGGAAAACAAAGATGCTGGTCCAAAGAGGATAAGGAGTTGTGACGGTTTGCAGGCAATCCCCCTCCCCCTGGGACATATATCCCCCCAAACAAATCCCCTAAGTCTCAACCCTTACCCTTTCCCTGAAGGAAGTGTCAGCGAGATGTCCCAGGTGGATTTCTTTTGGTTGGGAAATTTTTGGATGGGAAATTTTTGGATGGGAATTGTCCAGGGGAGAGTGTCTTAGGGGAATTTTACGGGGAGAAATTGTCAGGGGGGAATGGTCTGCGTGGGAGTTGTCTGGTCAGAAGTTATGACATGCATTTTGCATATCTTTTTGCTCTGTCTTTGTCCAAATCAGGTTAAAAGCATATCTCTGTAACAGATTTATGTTTAATAGTTAATGATCTTCACATGGCAAATTGTTCTCATAAATTGCCCCAACAGTTCTAAGAAAAAAATGTTAACTTTCTGTGTCCCATAGGAAAATATTAATGGCTATGTGTTTTATGTCTCTCTCTAGTTTTGTAGATGTATTGTTGTTAGTTAAATGTCATCAGTGAATGCACATTAACAGGGAGTAGACATATACATGAAAGTTTTTGTTACGTCACTTCAGTTGCTGTGGTGGACAATTGGGAGCTTAAGATTCCAAATGGATATGATGCCCCATGCTCCCCCCCCCTCCCTGGTGCCACCACTGGTTACAAATACCAAAGAACCACCTTTAAGGTTTGTTTTGTCAGATTTGCTATTAGGTTTCAGCATCCTTAGAAACCCCATTCAAACTTGTGCAAACTTGATATTACAGTCCACACAAGGATCAAGAGATTTAAAACAGGAATCATCAAGGGATTTAAAACAGGAATCATTCCTGCTAGCATTTTGCTGTTGTGTGCAATTTTAAAGAAAAAAGCAATTTTTGAAAGCACTTAAAATGCCAACTGACAATATCTCTGTCTTTTCCATGAATTACATGAGCAGTTGAAACTATTTCACATACATTCAGTGTGCATCCCAGTCCCACTGGCCAAGAAAAACATTATTTGATGAAGTTCTGCAGACTAGGTATATGGTTCAAAGTTTGGACCATTTCTGTGCTCCATAGTTCCCAAAACAGTACTTGAAAAATATGGCAATGTCATAGAAGCTCTTAGTTATACTGCCAGTTGAATGGATGCCAGTTTCAATTCTATCCACTGAATGCAACACAGTCTGATTATATACTGCTCTTCCTTTTCTATCAATTAGCCTGTTTTACCTGGGAATGTGGCTACAAGGATGATGATGGTGTGAACTTCAGCATCACTGTCATTACCCTAATGAACCCTGAAGGAAAACAAGTCGACAGGATGCAATCAGTGTGAAGTTTAATTGGATGACAAAATTTTAGAGACTCAATAATTAATTAGGAGTGCATACAAATTCTACATTATATGTAGAGAAAGGGTAAAAACTTCCTTCATTTTGCCATAATCATCTTAGGCATCATCTTTATTTGTTTTCATTAGTCTTTGTAAAGGAAGTGTGAAAAAAAAGTACACAAACTCTGCACTATATACAGAGTTGGCACACACGGGCAGAAGAGCAAGGACATAAACATTACCAATCTCCCCAAGTGTTCCTGTCAAATGGGGTCAGGAGAAGATGGAAGGGGGGGGGGAGTGAATTTTGCCCTTCATATGAAATGTATGAGGATGTATAGATCCTTTATCCCTGTAGTTTTACATTAATCCCGTTTTTGGGGTCATAATGGTTGACTTAGCAAGTCCCAATTAGTTTCATGTAAAAATAAGCTCTTTTATCAGAGTTAGTAAGACTTAGGTGTAAATGTTAAGAAATGTAATGTGTTAAGTGAGTACACTCTACAGTTGTCTTTTTGCCTTCATAATATTTTTGTCTCTTTTCTATCCTGGATGAATGGGTTAAAAGGACTTGGAGACCATCTGCCTGTGAAGAGGGGTAGCAAGAGGTTACTACACTGCCATGTACTATATAGCTTGTAAAATATGATATTTGATCCTTTTTCGTCACTTAACCCTTCCGTCTTTTTCTTCCCTAGGTCCTGTCATTTCTTTTCTAACCAAATGTTCTAGGTCTACACTCTGTTACCTGCATCTTGTTGAGGAAGTTTTCTGAACGTGTCTCCAATTCTAGAAGGGTTTTTTTTGTCATTTGCGTTGTAATGTTAAATCAGCGGTACTCACCGTAGGACATGACATTACCCTGATATAGTACCCCCCACCCTCCCTAAACAGGATGCAATTAATTTCCATCTTTGATGTGACAAACACGCAAACTGCACTGCATGGTGCAATATCTCTGGTAACACTGTGGGGTCTGGGCAATTCATGATAGGTAATAGCGACCATGGACGTCAAGTTTACATGTTCCATTGAACATGAAACGTTTGGTCCATGGAATTGGGTTTAACTGCGTGGGTATACTTTTGATCTCAGAGTGTTCCAGATAATCTGTTTTATTACAGACACAGTCCTGCTGTGCAGCTGATAGAATGCTGTGGGAATGTTAAACATTCCAGTATTGCAAGCTAACAGTTGGAGGAACATAGCATGAAATGTGTGTTACTGGTGTTATGTTTCCA
Source organism: Stichopus chloronotus (assembly GCA_021234535.1). Classification (NCBI taxonomy): domain Eukaryota; kingdom Metazoa; phylum Echinodermata; class Holothuroidea; order Aspidochirotida; family Stichopodidae; genus Stichopus; species Stichopus chloronotus. Next base: position 32,007,048 of record CM037835.1, on the reverse strand, counting down.
GTTTCACTTATAAACTTCAGTCAAATTCATATATAGTATCAGGTAACTCTCATTTCTTTCTCCTCTGATTTCTCTCTCCAAAATATGTCAGTTTAGTGGTAGTAATTTATCTTTGATTCTTTTCAAGTGGTGAAAATGCTGTGTTTAGTCGCCATCTCAGCACTGAGTGTTGACCGGAGACCGAATCATACTGGTTATGTATCGATTGTGTGATGAGATCACTCAATAACAGGGTTACTGAGCTGCACACGTACCACCTCGGGCCTATAGTCCGCACAATGGACTTGTATTACTCGTGCATCGGCTCTGACTGCATTCGTAATACCGATGTCCGGGAACTGTTGCTCGGATTTCGACTCAATCTGCATACAGATTGTAAGCTATTAAAATTCATGTATGCCAAAGTCATCAATCACATTCAGTGGCACTCAGTACTTTTCTTTAGGCTATAAATATTCATGCTTTTTTGATCCAATCATCAGACGTTAAGAAAGACTCACACAGAGGTTGGATCTTAGATGTCTCGTCAATTGCCCTTGAAATAAAGTTTAAGTTAACAAAGGATAAGTAAGACATTTCAAGTGATTCCCTCTCTGGATGTTGTATTTGCACATTCAGCCAATGTTTTAAAAGGATAGTCCAGGCAGAAATTTAGCTTTGATATGTTTAAGAGTAAGTAAATGTGACCCTTATTGTAAAACTTCCATTCAGTTCCCATGCATGGTTCTCGCAGTTTTATCAGTTCAAGTTACCCCCTTTGCTACAAACTGGGAACTTGAAGCAAACAGGAGTGACATCATCTCTTCACATTGCGAAAGAGTCTTTTGTTTTCTTCATTTTTTAATTTATTATTTTGACCTTGAAATCAGCAGGTGGTCAGCCTACATACTGGTTCCCCGGAAGGTCACAAAACTCTCATAGCCCTCCTACATTCACATTATGATATCACTTTATACTGAAGTATTAAATTTGGTATATATTTTAAAGAAAAACATAAAATACTTTATCGATGTGGGGAGATGACATCACTCCTGCTTGCTTCCAGTTAACTGTCAGTAACAAATGTGGCAACTTCAACTGCTTGTATCTCGAGAACCACACATGGGAATTGAATGGAAAATTCACTGTAATGGTCAGATTAACTTGCTCTTCAACATATCAAAGTTATTTTCGTGGCTAGACCATCCTTTTAATATTCATGATGTCAGTGTACAGTAAGACAGGAATATGCCCTTAAAATCATCAATGTTAATTCTCATGGAATTTGTGGCTATTTTCAACATTTTTAGTGATTAATAATGTATTTGTTTTTGCCATTACTGCAAAAGCAATAGAATAGCACCCATGTACATTAGTACTGTAAATAATTCTGAAAGGTGTGTGTTTAGTTAGTAATCTCAAAATTGATAAATCATCACCAACCATAGTAGCTGCCATGCTGCCATCACCTGTTGTATTACAGTTTCACTCATGGAAAGTTGAATATGTGATGAGTACTCGGCGTAATCATACTGATAGCTGCACTGTTAACACATTGTACTGCGCCTCACTGCACCAGACTGATCAATGCATCCAGTGATATTGAGGCCAGCTGCCAGTCAACAGTTTGACAGATGGAAATAGATACTGACAGACAAACAGACATGCAACAGACAGACAGACAGACAGACGGGAGGAAAGACCAATAGGCTGATAAAATGATGTGACATGCCTGTAGATTGTATGAGGTATGGAGACAATTAGAGAGGCCATAGAAAGACTTAAATCAGGAAGCAATGTTTAAAATGGATTTATGGTGCCAAGACAACCTAGATTTATCACTGATGTTTACCACATGGACCATGTAGACAAGAATCTTCAATACCATGTCATATGATTTGGTGGTAGGGCATGTGTACAATGACGTACATGTTATTCCAATAGAACAAATTCCCACGGTATAATTATTGCAGTGCTCTGCACTGAATATTCATCAGTCGTGACAGGGCGTATGCTGTTGTGCTTTTAACCATGCACATACAGGTAGGCCTACCTGAGGATAGTTTCTCAACTTGACGTGTGGTATGCATAGAAAACTGCACAGCTTCCCCACAGTTCCAAATATTGGAAGCTTTCGTAGGGTGCATTACTGATATCTGATAACATCTCAACTTTGTAAACAGCTTCTTTACTTTGATATTAAATTGTCCTTGAAGTCTTTACACAACAATATCAGTTATTGCAATCATTCACTTGGACAAAATACTGTAACTAATTTGATTCTGTATGCATGATACTTGAACATCAAGGATGGGCCCAGCAATTACTTTGAGAAGGGAAGGAGGGGGGGGGGGGGAGACAAATGAAGTGCATCAAAGGTGCACTATGAGTGCAAAGTTTGTTTGTTATTGTGTGGGGTACAAAGGCATGCATGAGGCAGGTTCCAGGGGAGGCCCATGGAAGCTCTTTCACTAGAAGACAATTTCTTCACAGAAAATGCCCCACGCACACCCCTCTGGGTCCTCTGCTGACCAACATTGCCTGGTACAGTCAGTATTTTCCATGGCAGTTTGATATGCAGTAAGTGAGTAGCATAAGTGGCAATATAAATATCAAATAGAACATGCAGGTACAACAACAACAGAATTCGTATTACTGTTCTGCATACTTACAGTAGCTACCATACTACTTATACAACTATGTGTAACATCAGTCTTTCGTTACAGTACACATGCCCACCATATGTCACCAATATGCATTCTAGCAACACTTTCACGGATACCATATGACCTGTAGCCGTGAACCAGCAGTGATTTCAAGGATACCATGTGACATGTAGGTGTGTCCCAGAAACACTACCATGGATAAAATGTGACCTGCCACTGTGTTCCAGCAACACTTCCATGGATACCATGTGACATGTTCCTGTGTTCAGACAACACTTCTGTTCATAACAACACTTTTCAAGGTACCAATTACACTATACAAAAAACATTTTTTTGTTCATCCATCCACCCACCAATTTGTCCTTTCGATCACTTTCATGATGAGTTTCATCTCACTCATTCATCCAACCAGCTGAAGTTGATGCCGTTTATTGATCTGTGTGAACGTGTTGAGCAAGATCGGTTTATTGGTACTTCCATTTGGAACTGGGTTCACAAATTTTTTTTTTTTTTTCCTGTTGAAGCAACACACCCAAGCAAATGTTCCAACAATTACCCAAACTTCTGACCCGAAATCTGATTATGGATTCATGTTTCCTAAATGCATCATGTGCTATCAAAGCTAGCTCGGTAGCAGATGAATGTTTCATTTTCTCATGCCATCCTGAATCTTACATCAAAGACATAAACTTTAAGAGAATCTCCTGACCAGCAGTTTTGGTTCGGGTTTACTTTCTGTAAACCTGATGTGGGATTTTTTTTTAATCCTTCTTTCGTCCTTCCCCTTTCATCCACCAGGGATTAAAATACTGCTTCAAGCTCCATTACACGCAAGGCAAGACCGAAATAGCCAAACTTGGGGGAGCCTGCAGTATTGACTTTGTCAATAATATTTTCCGCTGAAACTTTTCCCAGTGATCAGCCTTTCAATGTATAGATCTATATTGCCTTGTAGGACAGTTTATTCCCCCTGCAGGCTATTGCAAGACAATTCCACCCCAAAAAAGGAAAGTCCCATTCAGCGCAATTGTGGTTACCCAAGCGGTTTAGTCCACATGCTGTTCCCAGTTGACTTTTAAGTGGCTATTGTCATTAGTACAGCAGCATTTAACACCGTGCAGGGCTTCTGTTGTGGGGGAGGCAATTAAGATTGGTTCTTCACTGTCAAAGACACAGGAAAAGCTCGTGTGCAGTTCCTATGTGGATGTGGATTAAGCAAGTTGCATAGATTCTGTTAACAGCGTCTGTTTTGCAGATGCGGCCTGACTGTCATTTGTTGGATAGATCCTCGGTGAAATAGTCATGCTTGGAGGGCATTATGGTGAGTTAACATTCCAACAAAATGTGGTACTTTTTATTTTTAATTATCGTCATGCTTTTGTAGTTACATATTTACATTACTGTTACTGCACTAGATTATGGGTCTTCCATTCCACTCTACACAAAGATGTGACAGCTTGGAACTGTATCAGTTAGTTTTAATTTCTGCTGTGATTTTTTTGTTTTGAGGATTTAGACCAATAATATGCCAATTTCCTCTGTCTTTATGAATCAAATGGAAAAGATTTAATAATAGTGTTGCCTTTTTGTAGCTGATTTGTTTATACAGAAGCATTGAAATAGAAATTTATACAATGAGGGTTTATATAGGCATATTACTTGTTACTGGTCGTTTGCAGGAAGGAAAACTCATTGTACGTGGCTGGTACAATAATTGCCTGTGATGTTTCTGTCATAGCATGTACCTCTAATTTGTTCAATTTTTAAATGTTCTACTCTATGTAAAAAGTAGATGACAGACTGATGACTCTAATCAATCCCGTGTGTAGCTTTCTCTGTGAGGGGGGGGGGGGGGAAGCAGAACTCCAGATCTTGTAGGGGTTTGTCCAAAACCCCACCTCCCCCCCTGGATACGGGCCTGCTCTAATGCAGTTTTCTGTCAGTGAGAATTAACTACTTGGACGCTCATGTTTTTAAGGCAACCAAATCTTCATCTTTGTCAATGTATTGAGGTAAATCAATATGCTGTAGGGTTTGACGGATTTGGTTTTTTTTGCCGCCGATCAAGGGCCGATGTTTTCATCACACCATTGACCGATATCAGAACTGATATTTTGGCTATCAAGCGTGGTCTCTTGCGAAAAATGTTCATTTCATGTGTGATGTAGTTCCCTAGAGTGCTTTTGTTTTGATGCCAAAATCATCGCAATACAACAGGTATTAAAAAAGAGCTTTTTTGAATGATCAATGGGTCCCCCTGCTCCTCCGTGGCACATTCCCATGATTCCTGATGGGCTTTTACCTTTCCAGATCTGGGAAATAGCACTTTTGGAGCATTTCTGAATGCCTATCCTGGTTTACGGATTAGTACATCCCGGGTGCAAATTATACATTTTCAGGTTGCCGAACATCAGCCATTGCCCAATGGAATTTGCTAAATTCTGTGGTAAACATTGGATCTGATATCAGATCCGATTATCAGTTGTTCCCTAGCTATATGCAATCAGGGAAGGGGAAGGGTACATCTTTACACCATGCACTTACTAGGCTGTTGGAGGATCAGCAAGTTTTTATGTAACTCAACTTTGGGACAAACAGCAAAGAAAGATTTTCAGGTCGCGAAAAGAAGCATATGCTCCAAGACACTAGGAAAATTGCACTTCATTGGCCTTAAGTGTACAGTATTTATTTTCTGATGGTTCAGTGATCATGCACAGTATGGTAGGGTCAGATATATTTATAATCCTTTTTTGTCCTTCCATATATAGGCTCTCAGTATAGATTTGAAAATGAAGCAGCTCATCAAAAAATTTCAACAGAAGGTTGGGCCTGGGAAAAGTACAGTAGTTTTTACTAGCACAAGTTTAAGAATCTCGCTTTGAACAAAAGCTGACACACGCATGTCAGCAACTAAATAAATATTGCTCCAGTAGTGGACTTGTTCCGCAATCACAGCTTGCATGTCAATGATGTATGGAGAGAATTTGGAGCTGTGACTTTCAGATTAATTGTCAGATAGATAAACTTAAAAGAGGATAGGTTAGTCGTGACATATATTTTTACATAACTTTTTGCATGTTGTTCTTCCCCCAAATTGGGTATAATTGTATCTCCTTATCAATCTTTTGTAAAAACCGTTCAACCAATGGCACATTCAGTTACAAAAGTGCCCCAGTAGAGGGAAAAAGACCTGTGGAATTTTTTTCAATAATTTCCCCCCTAATGGGGCACTTTCTGATGGAATTTGTCATATATGTGTAGAGAATTTTTCAACACAATCAGTCAAAGAAGTAAGATCACTCACAAATTTTGAGATGTTACAAAAACTTTTCTCCAGCCAATGACTTCTCACCTCCTTTTTTCTTTTTCTTAGCACAAAGGGATGTCAGTGTGTTGTGCGCTCCACGAACTGTGTATTGTTATTATTATTAATTACTATTTTTATTAATAATTACTATTAAGGAGATATACCTGCTTTGGAGGAAGAATGAGTGCAAAAACGTATGTAAAATGTACGTCATAAATACCTATTCTCATTTAACGTTCTTCTAAATGCCAGTGGTAAAGTATTCTCTAAAAACCAGCTGTTACTACAAAGTGAAACAGTTGTCATAACAACAGAATGTAAATTAATGTTTCACTTTCAATGCAAAATGTGCCAGTAATTATTCACATATTCACATTTGAACTTCTCACAAGCTATCTATGCCAAAATAGGTGACTACAAGTAGGTCGTGCATTGAGGACACTAAGTCCACTCACACAGCGGCTACGTCCTGTCATTGCGTCCTGTATATAGTACTGTATCTGCTCTCTCTGTTATAACTGATAAGGGTGCTCATCTCAATTAATTACTGTAGGGGGAAATTACACTCCAAAAGTAATACCACCTGCTGAGCTATTGGTTAAATTTTCAAGGACAAATATCCAATACTTACTCCTCCTTACTTAGAAGAATTTTGCATAACATTATATCAATTCTGCTCTAGGTTGTGAAGGAAACTCTGACAATGCTTTTTGCTTTGGTCAGAAAAACAAGGCTGCTCAAAGTTTGTGAGCGTTGCATAAAACTGTGTATTGAATTTGATAGTAGTTAATTATCTGCAAGCTGAGAGAAGGAACTAGTGTTTCACAGGACAATGGCCTTTTGGCTATGTGTACTCTAGCTATGTTTAATTTAGCAGCCACTTATGTATAATCATGGCAGTACCAAAGCCCTGACAATCTAGACATACCTGTAGCATTTATTGTACAATGTGTTGTAATGCAAAGTCTGTTTCTTCTCTTTGTTCACTTGAAAGCATTGTAACATTCCGTGAAACTTAAGTTACAACTGTTCGTTGGATCGCATTTGTCTCGTTCGACCTCGCACAACTGCCGACTCTGTCGACGTTGTAAAAAGTACAATGCATTGAAAAGTACAGCGCGATAAGAATTAACTTAATTAGCTCGACCCACGGAGTGTGGGTAGAGCTTATGTGGTACTGTAGGGGGAGAAAATGTCTGTCTCTCTGTTCAAAAGCCTACTTCTTCTGCAGTTAGTGATGGATTTTTCTGAAATTTGCAGTGAAGGTGCCACATTGGGATGGCAATACAAGTTGTTCCTAACTATATGATAGGACAAAGGGAAGTCATAATTTTTGGCTATTTTGATCATTTTTCCTTGTGCTTTAGATCCTTTTGAAGTTTCACTCCCTTGATTTGTGTGGTTACATTATGTGGTAGTGAGTTGAAGTGAGCTTTATCTGGAGGGGCATGCTCACCACCTTAAATGAATAGCCTCAAGCTAAAGCTTGTGTAAGACAGTTTTCAGTTACTTTGTTTTGACTCTTACTGCGTTCCCACGGAACCGGGCTTGCCCCGACCTTGGACTCCCTGTTCAGCCCGGTGTTTTAAATCCGTGTCCTAACGAGTTGTAGACCACCTCGAAGCAGGGCAAAAGCTTCCTGCGCGAACTGTATACTATACATCTCTGCAGTGTTTACGTTGACCAATTGATGATGATGAAGCTACAGATTAACCAATGATGCACAAAGGGGCTGTGTCTTCAGTTTGCAAATGTAGCGTGCACTGCTTTTGTATGTCGCACAGTGCGGTGCATACACAACTGCAGGAAGTAGTTGGGCCGGCAGCTCCACAGGCTTAATGATAATATATGCAATAGTGATGTAATATCATGGGATTTGCTATATGGCTTTGCTATAAGTTTGTAGAAAAAATACATCAAAAAGAGCTTGGATACTTGACTTCATGTATTTCTCATTATTAATGATTAGGCGTTATACGTTTTGACTGATCAATATCGATGACACGAGACTGCCCGTACTGCCATACTTGCACTCATTAGGGGAGGGGGATGCAACTATTATTTTTCCATGCAAATTCCACGGTAGCACTTTTTGTCATGTGGAAACCCTGTTTGCATAAATGTCAAGCATAAGCATATGGCAAACTAAGTTACAAAAGTGCATATTGGATACGAAAGGTTCCATGTAACTGGACGATTGGACTACCGGTACAATATACTTACCCTGTACTAACAATAAGCGTTCAACATGATGGTTTTACATGGCTTATAGTGATAGGGAGCTGTTGGCATATTGAGCAATAGGCGCATATCGTGAGGCTTGAATAGTGGGCTACGTTTATCGTTTACCAAAACATCTTCACAAATTGCAAAGGAACAATAATGTTGGAAGCTACGCCATGTTCCTTGTTTACCAAGGAGGTGAGCAAATTGAATCATGATGGCTATCAGTCACCATCTAACTAAAGCAGATGTCGTTGTGTACAATTGATGTTACACCTCGATTGGTGACATGAAAAATAAATGTAGTACTACAAACTTAAGCAAGTTTCAGTATATTGTTTTAGGCATGTATGTCAGAAACAAAAAAAATGAAATCGTCGAAACCACACACTTGTGCGTTCTGGTTCATTTTTCTTCCTTTCAATTTCTGCAAAAGAAAGTTCAAATCACAACTTGTCACATCTATCAATTAAACAATTTTCTGCAAAATGTCCAAGTTTTCACTTCCCAAACCAGAAATACAAATGTCAGGATGTGATAAGTTGTCATTCAACATTTGGCGATTATCGTTAAGTTGCTAAGAAATGGGCGACATAACTTTTCGCATTTATTTTTTAATTTCTCATGTACAAAAACAAGTGAACAAGTCAACATTTTGCATGAAATTGTTAAATTGGCTGCATGTAATAAGGAATTGTCATGTGAGCATTTTGCAGTAAACTGTCGACTTATAAGGGCCGGGCACTTAGGTTTCTGTACATACTGTAAAGGCGCGTTAACACTACAACGATATCGGATCGGATTATTCCGATTTTTTTTATTTTTAGTAAATATCTTCTCCATCTCTGATCGGAAAGAACCAAAAATTTGCCAACTTGTGTAAAGATATGATTTGTACCAGAGGACCATGGAAATGAAATGTTATGTAATTATTTCGTGACGTCACATCGACAGACAGCTTTTATCGGACACTCGTAGTCCGTTCTTTTTATTCATGTTAAACCATATATCCAAAACACCTTCAAAAAGATTCAATATACAGCAAAACTTGTTTGATAAATTTATACATTATTGGATATGCCATTTAAGGGACAATTTCTTTCCTTTTTTGTTGATTGTAAACACGGGCATATATATGTAATTTGATAAACGCTTTTCTTCGTTTTTCATGGCACAATTTGTCCATTGATTTTCCCTTGCTTCTAATTGCTTACATTAAATAAATTTCAAACTGCCATAACTTTTGTGGAGTGATTTCCTTTTTGGGTTCCCAGTTTAAAAGAGCGAAGTGTTTCTTGACGTTCGTCAACTTTTTATCTTCATTTGAATACCTTTAGGGCAGTAATGATGACCCCACAAATACTGAATACTACACCCCTCACATGAAAGCTGGAGAATATTTTGCCACCTTTCTACTTTTCCACGCCTGACAGGCATGCAGGAGTTACTGTACGTCACAACATTTGTCTCAACTGAACATAAAGAATTGGAAACTTCCCTTTCCAAAGATGTAAAAACCTTTTCGATTGACCGAGAAACAAAAACCCAAAACAGAATTTTAAAGAACCAATAGTTGAGACTGTTTACTAAAATGTGACTTAGTATTGCCGTTCTATACTAGTTTCATATCCCACTTTACACATACATCTGCACGTAGCTGACCAAAACAGGACTACTGTCGCTGAAAAGAAGTCAGTGAAATCGCATATTTCGTGCGGAAAATATAAACAAAATCATTCCGTTTTCATATAAAGTAACACTAGAATGATACATTGCATGAATTTTTGTGTGATTTTGTTCTTAATTTAAAGAAAAATTGGGATTTATTTTCTGGTGATCTCTTTGCAGAAATTTCAGTCTCAGTACACGTGGACTGTAGTTCTCTTGTCATAGGAATGTAAGTTTAGGCAAGGATTCAAAAGACTTAGTGATGAAATTACTAAGTTATATCTACGTTGCACTAATCAATATTCTAAGGAATCATTAAAGCTAATTATGGATAGACAAGGCAGGGCAGAACATTTTCTAGCAAAACATTCCAGAACTTTATCCAGAACTATAATATTTATCTCCCCTCTATCTAAATGATCTAGTTCCAATCAAAAGCGATGAGAAAGCCATACACAGAAAAAAAAAAGAAAGAAAAACACCAAGTGATAGGTTACTCAAGCATGGATTAACTTTGCTCAGGAGGCTAGTAACGGGTGCACAGGTTTCCATATGTGCAAAATGGTGCTAAATTTGATTTGAATCTGAACATATCTTCCATAAATTCCTACTTATTTTGAAGGGGAATAGTGAGTTTAGAATTCACCAACATGCAAAGAAAATAGCTTTAATCATCGTTAAAACATTCCGTCTCATCAATAAATATTATGTAATGATTGTGCAAAGTTTGGGTAAACAAATTACTGTTGAGCAACAAATAACTGGATTTCTATCTGTTAGAAACTTATTTCTTGAAAAGAAGGATACAGTTCTTCCTTATTTTGAAGGATATATCACTCTATGTCCTTAAACATTGGTTTAAAAACATGATTGTTTTCTGTGAAACAAATTATTTCCATTTAATGATTTTACATTTTCTTTTTTGTCCCGCGTGCGTTGAAAAATATATATTGTTTAATATACCTTACCTTGTTAATTTAGAGGGGCAATATGACGATTCAGATTAGTATATTGAAATATTGGTACACCTATATGCCCCCTCACTTTTCCTAATCATAATAATCGCGCTCTATTCAGCTTCCTTAAATTTAAGCAGGGGCACAGCGAGAATTAAATGTTAGGGGGCGGTCCATGGGGGCAGGTCTAAGGCTAGCTCATAGAGGGTGCGCTAGATGCAAAATGGTGCTACATTTCAAGCTGAACTTAAATTTAATATATCTCCAGGAATCCTTATTTTTCAAGTAATGATTTTAATTTTTCGTCAATTTTGAATCATCCTGTCCCCCACCCATCCTCCTACCCTCACACGGAAGTAGCGTTTTGCCTAAAGCATATTTCATTTGTCATATATAAAAGAGCACAGTATGCATTTTCAGAATACGTCATGGCAGTGACGTAGCCAGCATTCCAGAAAAATAAAAGTATACACATTTTATGTGTAGGCCTATGATATTGCGGTGTTCGTCTATTTCACGATTTGGATGGGATTCTAATCAATCTAGTGTTCGAATTGTCACTAGGACCTAGGGAAAATTGGGTAGAAATATCAACCACATTCACTCCATACTACAAAAACATGCTCAAGTATAAATCGCTACCCTCTTACATAATCCTGTCCTCGATTCCTTCCTCTCTTTTCCTCCTCCTTCCCATTCTTTCTGCTTTATATTTTTCGCCTTAATTTTTCTCTCATTTTTTCTTGTTTTTTTTGGGGGGGGGCTACCGCACCTGAATTTAAGTAAATGGGGAATGCAAACAGCTTTTTTTTAATTTTTGAAGAGCTGACGAAGTCACTGTAACTTTAAATACTAATTTCATATTGAGTGAATAAATTGACCGGTAGAAACAGCTCGAGAATGTTTTTGTTTTTTGTCACTAACGTAGCAAGAAGGGTGAACGGGGATAGATTAGGAATTTGGGAGGACGCGATGGGCGATGTTAAACAATATAGAAGCGAAAAAAAAAAACGAGAAAAGTGAAGGACGTGTGAGAAGTTGATGAGTGAGGGAAGGAGAGCGTAGTTTGGAAATATTGATACAGAAAAGCTTCCAGTAACTTTACATAATGAAATTCCCTTCTTTTTTCTGTTGATCAGGTTAATTGAAGAATCTTAACATTTTTATTCTCGCTTATTTGTGTCCTATTGATGATCTGTCTTAATTGTATTTTTTTTCTAGATGGCACCATGGGGGAGTGTGGGGACTAATTCCCTCGCATTTAAGAGACGCTGTCTTTTTAATAACGACTGGAAACTGCGTTTATAAGTTATATATTCCTCTAGCAAATGGGGTGTGCTACACATTTATATTGGTCATTTTGATGGTCTTCACAAAATAGAATGTGACACTTTCTGTATTTTTGTTTTCTTCTTTTTCTCTGTTGAGTTCAAGTCATCTACCTGAGACACATTTCAGAAAAAAGTTGTTGCGCCCCACGCAAAGTCATCTTCTCTCTACACTAAGAATTGAACATTTTCTCGAGCTACCGCATTTATAGTTTCCTTCAGAAAACCTCAGACTTGAACACAATTTTCTTTTTCCTTTGTTTTTCTCGCCCTTTGTACGTTCATACATCTACCACATTATTTATGAACATAGTTGTGCAATAGTTTCCGTGTTTTTTCCTTACTTATACCTAGGTCACAAAATTTTGGAAGTGGTCACCGAAGTTCCTCCTCATGCCCACATCACCTCCCAGGGTAGCACTTTTCTGTTTTAAATTCATGTCCAATCCCAACCCCCGCTTTCTGAACTTGGCGCTGCTCCTGCATATTGCTTCAACTGACATTCTTTGCATTAAAGGGAAATAAAGCGTTTGTTTTGGAAAAAAATCCATATTTTTGACAGGCCCGTATCCGGGGGGGGGAGGGTTTCACGGGGTTCAGACGAACCCGCCACAAGATCTGGAGTTCCGCTCATCCTATGATAATAGGCCTACAGTAGCAACATATATAATGAGTTTTAAGTTGTTGGTCATTGTTATCGGGAAAATGTTCCACTTGTGGTAAAATCGACCCCCCTCCCTCAACTGAAAAAGCTACATACGGGCATGTTTGAAACCAATGTTTGTAGATGTAAAATGATACATTATTCAAAATGAGGAAGGACAGAAGCCTGCTTTTCAAGAAATGAACTCCTCACAGAGAGAAATTCCGTTATTTGTTGCTCAACACTGATTTGTTCACCCAAACTTTTTAAAATTCAAATGATGCATCTTCCATTACTCATAACTTCCATAATGTTTTAAGGAGATGAAGCTTTGGCAGACGTTTATTGATGAGACTGAATGGTTTAATAATGATTATTGCTATTTTTTTTTTTGTATGTCATGCCGATGTTATTAGCTTGAGTTAAGAAAGCGTACACTATCATTAAGCATGTTTACAGTAGTTGCACATCATAAGATTTGGAAAATTTTCGAATTTCTGCAAGTTCCGTCCATTTTGTCTAAAATGGCCTTGTCTCCCCAAATACCCAATAACACGTGAACCTCTGTGCCAGACCAAACACCCCTGTCGCTGCTCTCGCTCGCCATTTCCAATTACTCCTTTGTGCTGTTGTCCTTTACAATCATACAGCTAGTTTATTAATGGCAAGATACACGGAGTGAGAGCAAACCGAAAAATCTCCCTCAGGCAAAGTTTATTTACGCACCGCGGGAGGTGAGTGGGGCAAACTCCGACTCAATCCACCTTCCGAGGAGGATTGAGAAGCCCTGACCCAGCCCTGACCCAGCCCCTGTTCCCACGCTAAAAAGAGTGAGTTGACCTTGCTTTTAATTGGTTACCCGGGCAAGTCGGGGTTCGTGGGACCAGCATCTCTTATTCTTGGGCGTTACTTGTACTCCCTGTAGTATCCAGTGTCCACTGTGTACACAACTAATGTACCATGATGGCAAAGTTCCCTGACAGCTAATTTTAGAATCTATTACAAAGCCCCCCTTGCTGGTTGTGTGTACATTGCATACAGAGGGTTATTGTTCTTCACCAGTTGTTTCCCTGGTCTAGCTAGAATGGTTATCAGAGAATGTTAGGGAGTTGAGGTTTGGTCTTGGCTTGGTCAAGGCCCTGCACCAGTGGCATAACCAGACTTTTTATTTAAGGAGGGGGGAAACAAGTGATTATGGCACTTTCTAAGTGTAGTGTAGCATACCACTAAAATTTTTGCCAAAAGTTCCTCTCATAGTGCAGGAATTGGCAGTTCCCAACCTCCCAGAACTTGTGAATTGTGGCCAAATATTCTTCATTTTTGACAAACCACATTTAGAAATTTACACTTCCAAAAGGTCAGTCTATGCAAGGGTTGTGAGTGAAAGCCACAAAAAGAAATTGTTGATTAATTTTTGATAACATCAATAGTGTTAGTTTAGTTCAGTTTAAATGAATGTATTCAAGCACTTACAGGGGGGTTCACTAAGTAGAGATGCAACATTCTTATTTGTCAACAAAAGCCTACATATTTCATCATACTAGATTCTTTTCTTTTCATTAATTTGTTTTTTACGGAATCAATATTAGACTCCACACGACTTAGCAGCATTTACTTAAAGGGACTCATTGAGTTGACATCAACAAAGTTTGTGGCGGTTTTGAAGGATATAAACACATGACAGTACTTACAATTAGCATAAGTAGTCAAGTTTCACATCCAATAGTTATGAAAACTGTCAAAATTTTCAAATTTTTGACTGTTAGTTGCACTGGTTGTGTGCGTGTGAATGTAGTACTAGTATGAAAAGTGTCTGGTCACGAATTTTCATAAAACAAATTAAATCATTAATTACTTACTCATTAATGTTCCATTGTATGTGAAACATTGGGATCTTCTTAGTTTGACCATTTGTCACTCGTATGTGAAGGAAACTTGACGGGTGTAGATAAATTTAGTGAATTTCAGGAAACAACTCAGTGAGCCTCTTTAAAAAATGCATGGTGTGGTTTTCATCCAATATTTTTTTTACTCACCAATTTCATTGGGGGTAGTGGGAGGGGACAATCAGACATTTGACAGCCCCCTCTGGTTATGCCACTGCCCTGCACAAACTGGTGGCATGTACTAGAAGTCTACTTTCTGATCCCTATCCCTGTCCCCTGTGGGCAGTGTTATATAGCTAGGATTTATCCCTGAAACCAGGGAGTTGCTATTTGTCAAATAGCAACTCCCTGCTGAAACGGTCCAGCTGCGAAAGTTAACTGCTAGGTCAACAGTGTTTATGTGTTGGCCAGCCCAACATGAGTTTGTGTACAGTATGAACGATGTTAGGACCATAGATGTGTTCCAAATTAATTTTCAACTGGACACTTCCTAACATCAGAAGGGTTGAGCAACTGCAGCATCGCTGCTCTAGTTTGTGTTAGTGGCCTGTGTTGAAGGTGGAGAAAGGCACAAAAAGTAAACTATAAATATCCAAAGTAAACTTCTACCCTCCATTAGATAACATTAATTTCAGGACAGACACAGGCCTAGCTACTGTAGAACTCACATGAGAATAACCTGCAAAATGGTTGCTGTAGGATGGTATTGGTAATTTATGTGGATTTGCTAAAATAACGGTCCGTCATTCACTGGTGTGGTACAGTAGGCCTACATTTAAGGAAATCTTCAGTGGCCAATCATCTGTTCTAATTCACTGCACAGGACCAATTTAGAATTTCTGACGAGCCTATCTGGACTACATGTCCAGCTATGTGTGAAGTCATTCCCTGCATGAACAACTCCGATGCATCCATTAGATTTAAACTAACTACAGTCAACCTATTTCATGAGGGTTTGAGACTGCACTTTTTTTTTCAGAGTTCTTGCTCTTTACATTATAGTGAAGCCTTGTTGTATCTTTACGTGTGTAAGCATGAATTCTGTGCCGCATGCCCATGCCTGCAGCTAGCACACCTAGCATTAGCTACGCATTATTACATCTATGTATTCTGTCTATGAATTTTTACACAAATCATCGAGCATTGCAGGACTTTCCTTTTTGATCCCCAACTTTCACACGGACAGAAACTTGCCACCGAAACCACAATGCTATAATCAGGTATGATACGAGCTCACCGGGCGATAGGCAATACTCAAACCTTCCTACTCAGAAAATACGGAATTGTTTCAGAGTTTCTATGTATAGTATGACCTTTTAGCAGAGTCATTGAGGACTGGTATAGCAATATTATTGCACTTGTGACTGTAAACAATTCCTGGATTCCCAGACAGGGTGTGCACCAGCTATTATAATTAATATGTGTACATAAATGAGGCCTTGCAAGTAAAACTGTATGCAGTTGGCATGTTGCCAATCATTTCCCACACCAGTGTGATATATGTTTAAGTCAGGTTTAATTTTGACATAATAATGAGTGCATACATGTATGGCACATTAACGACAATGCGCCATGCGGCATGAGCACCAGGTGCAATCAATCTGTATCGTACCTCGTCAAAATAATTACAGTCCATCATGCACCTCTGCTTTTAATACCCTGAACTGTCATAAATTTGCGTCGTTGACATTTATATGCCACATTACAGCTAACATTCATCATTCGAACTATCACATATCAGTTTAAAAGGAAGCTGTCAGTGCTACTGTTAAAAGCAGTGACATACATTATTTATAACCTTACAGTGCTACTTTTTATTGTTCGACCTTCATGCATGACTTTACACTATATCTGGGAGCCATTGGAAAGTTGTCATTTAGAAAGTTTTATGGACCAGAAGATGAAATGAAGCTACAGGAACAGCATCCTGGCTTACATGCCAAAAAAAAGAGAAAAATATGAAGACCTGTATGTAAAAAAAGTCAAGTTTAGTAGACACTCTACCCATTATGAAACTAATGATATTGTTATCACCTGTGGTCGAGCCACATGTATGCAGTAGACGTTTTACAGTACTTGGTTCATGCAGTGTTTATTGTGTGTTGTACTCTACCTAGGTCACTTGAGGCTTGGTCTCACGTACCCCATGACAGGCACTGAAACCCATGTTTACAAAAGGACAAAACTGCAGGTTAAAGAGGCTCATTGAGTTGTTTTGTGAAATTCACTCAATTTTTCTAAACCGGTCAAGTTTCCTTCACATACTAATGACAAACAGTCAAACTAAAAGGATCCCAAAGTTTTACATACGCTGGGACATTAATGAGTGAGTAACCAACGATTAAATTTGGTTTTTGAAACTTTGTGACCAGACATTTTCACAATAGTACATTCACATGCACACAATCAGAGCAAGTAACGGTCAAAAATTCGAAAAAATTGACAGTTTTCATGTAACTATTGGATGTGAAACTTGATTAATTATTTTGATTGTGAGTATTGTCGTGTGGTTGTATACTTCAAAATCACCGCAATCTTTACTGATATCAACTCAATGAGCCCCTTTAACACAGTGTTTTCCAGCGTGTGTTCTCATGTACCCCGAGTAAAATTGAATTGGTTGTGCTACCATAGTGACGAGGTCAAATATTTCGCGTGAAGGGCGGTACCGCTAGCCTCTTGTTGTGATGTGCACCCCCTGGACCGGAAGTATGGGTCATCTGTGTCGTAAAACACATGTTATCTTGATTTATTACCATAAACACGGTGTTTAAAACCGCAGAACCCTTCGTTTGGAGGTGGATCGAAATTAAAACATTGACCCCGAGTAAACCCACATTCTCATGTTACTCGAGTGTGAGGTAACACGGTGTTACCCTGAGCGCGGGGTACGTGAGACCAGGCTTTTGGTGTTAGGTTCACTACTCTAGGCCTATATCTAGATAAGCTTTTAAACTTTGGTATCTATGTCTGGGACCTACTTGATATTTCCGCATGCACATTCTCTGGACAATGTTATGATCCCTTTCACAGTGTTCTCAACAGATTTTCGAGAAAGGGGGGGGGGGAATTTATGCGCAAAGCAATCACTGGGTTAACGCGTTTTATGCCCAGCTCACCTCCAGAAATTTTTGAAATGGAGATGCTGAATGTTGCCACTTTGAGACAATTTCTCGTTTCATTCTCTGTTCCATGTGTCACACAATTTCTCATCATTATTTTCATTTTTGGGGGGACAAACAGAGTTTTTGTAGGTGGTAGGAATTCTGTAGGAGGTGGTTGCTTCTTTAGGGCAAGTGGCATTTGTCATCCAAAGGCAGACTCCCTCAAAAAAAAAAAAAAAATTAACTTGTGGAAAACACTGCTGCAAAGTTAAGATCTGACAAGGGGTATTCCAAATGGTCAGATGTGATTTCAAAACCATTCCCATCAAGAAGTCAACCCTCAAAATACATGATATAGGCCTATCAATGCCTCTTGAAAATGAGCGCTGGTACTATTAGATATGGTAGGGGGCTGTTATTGGGCTGGGGAGGTACATCTCTGAGACTATGGGAATACTGGAATCATTCATACAGCTGGTGCATCATTTTGTAGAAGTGTTAAGCCCATGATGTGGTGGCGATGTTTACAGTTTCAGCTGAAAGACATAGATGAAGAAAACTGAAGGTTTGTGTTCCACAAGAGACTAGTTTTATCTGCTGCAATTTCTTTCTTTTTTTTCTCACCAGTCCCCTTGGACACTCCTGTCGTTGTGCTTGGTTGAGTTAAAACCCTGGGACAGAGGTGTTGTAAGATGAAAAAATTCATCCTATTGAAAGAACACATATGTTGTTGTAATGGAATTAAAATCATTAAATGAAACATATCCTCCCAAAGTGCTGTAAAGTTTCCTAACAGAAGCTGTTAAATAGAATAATCCTGAACCGTCTTTTTGTTCACCGATGTCTATCACCAAGTGAAAAATTCTTTCATTGCTTTCCTTTGTGTTGTGAATTGCCCCCAAAACAGCAGAGTTGGGACAGTCATTACATTATCCTACCATCTTGTGTTTCAAAAATGTTTTGACGGGCTTTCTCCTACCTCCTGTTCATCCTTCTTGTTCGCCACACCCTGGATTTGTACTTTACTGGCTGTCATCGTGGTGTTAATTATACAATCCCTTTTAATGTACTTGCAGTGAGCACCCGTAGCAGTAGTAGACATTGTATGTGTAACCTTTACGTCAATATGTGCCGTTGCCACAAAGTGGCTGTGTACCAGAGAAGTTACCAGCATGTTTTCCTGTCTGCTTGGCCAAGAGCAGTGAATTAATTGTAATGGACACTCCTCCCTAAAGACAAACTTTCTTAGACTAAACAATTCCTGAGACCTAGTAACTGCAAAAGAGATGAACTTTTATGAGTCGGTAGGACTGATTTTTTTTTTTGAAGTTTTAAATCCCTTTAACCTCACACTTCATGAATCTTCTTTTTGCAATATTTTACACCAAAATATAATTACCGATTACTGAATCATTGATATGTATCACATGACTTGGGACAATATTACCTGCTGATTGTTTTGACATGTCAGAAACATTTGATCCCCTTGTGCTTTATGTTGGACATCAAATATTTAATTTGCAATTGATACCGGCTCGAAACGCTCACACAGACTTACTGATTCGATTTTCGTGGACAGCTGGGAAATGTTGAATATCTTTGCACAAATTTTTTCTGTCTTTGTCTGTGGTGTGCAGGAAAGTCTTTTTTTTTTCCCCCTTGTGAATATTGGCATGTCCACCTCCCTGTGATTGAAAGATGAAACTAGTTCTACTAATTCGATCGCTCTCTTGAAGGGTAACTTGATGAACACTGAAAACATTGGGAAACTATACTGACACTCAATGTTTTGCAGTCATTATCAATATTATTCACAAAAATGGGAGGAGAAGAAGAAGGGGGAAGGATAAGGAACTACTAATATGGAATTCTCAAACCGTCAGTACAGTTGATAGCCCTGCACTGCACATAGCAGAAGATCTTTTCTGTTCAGCTATGAAAAACTAATGTCCACCAGTAATTTGGAGACAAATTCCTTTCAGTTCTGCAGAAATCCTCTGCAATCTTCAGTTTCAAAGCTCTAGGGTGATCGGCTGAAGCAGGGCTTTCTATAAACACTGCTACCATCGCACACAGCTGCTTAGATTGACTGAGATCAAACAATGTAACTGGTACCGTGTGTGCAGGGACCACTAGACCAAAGGCCATAAATATTAAGTTCAAGCTTTGGGATCTGTGAAAGGGATTGTTTGACTATCGCCGGCAGGCTCTTCGGGGGCAGCAGCCTCATAGTGGTGGCAGCCAGAAAGGCGCTTCACAGACCAATGGCCCGAGTATCCAGCGTACAGTAATTTACATGTAAGGAAGTGTATTACCATAAAGCTCGTATTATTCATTATTTTATTCCTCAAAGATGGGTTTTAGAGGTTTCAAGTTACAGACTAATCATTAGTAGGAAGGGCAAAGGGGGAGGGGTGGGGTTGGGAAGGAGGAGAATCTGGAGAGTGATGGGGCTGATAAGTGCAGCCAAAAAAAAAATCATCAAAGGTAGAAGTAACATTCAACTTGCCAAGTGTCCCACACTGTATTGTATACAGTCTATCTAACTTGATGCTGTAGAAAATCTACAGAATGTGTAAAATATATCGTATATTATTGTAAATGTCTGTAGTGTAGTTTATGCGTATAGTTTCAAATAACTTCGTGCACAAGTATGGAGAGAGTGAGTACGTAATCTTAAAATAGGTTTTGACCAATACTTACATTGCAGTTCATGAATGAAAGTGCCAAATCACAAATATTTCATCACACGTATATATCTTTCCGTGGAATATCTAGGATTTTGCAGTAGAGGGCGCTGCAGATGGACAGGAAGGGGGTTTGCTCTCAGAAGAGGATCAGATGCAAAATGGTGGCACTTTTTTATTTGTACTTCTTGATACATGTCTTTCTTTCATCGTTTCCCTTCTCCCTCTTCGTTTTTGCCTATCTTTTAATTTTCTCTTGAGTTGCAATTGAGAGGGCATGAGCCTATTGTGCCCCCCCCAATCTGCCACTGCCTTTTATCATAGAAGGACAGTACCTTCTTTACCCTGTCAGGGTGGTACTGCGATACATGGTTTACCAGTAGTTCCAAATGGTGGAAATTTCTCTTACGTAGAATAGCCTTCCATTGTCTGCAGACCATTAAGGAAAATACACACAATGCATTCTTTTTTTTCAATCTAGTCACCATAACAACTTACATGTTCTCTGAGAGGTTTCAAACAATAGGAAGGAAATTGAAAGCTTGCCCTCGATTTCCTCTGGTTCAGCTCATCTGTCCAGGGCCTTGTGACCCTTGTCCAACATCTTCAGACCATGGTATGGTCCGCCTGGTGTGGGAGTAAAGATCGCAAATGGATCACTTCCGTATTTCTCTGTCAGAGGAAGTAGTTGCGAGCTGGAGCTGTCAAACATCGATTTGGTGTATTCACAGTTGATGTGGCTATCGTTGGTCAAGCAATTCGTATGGAGTATATGCAGTACAATATCTGAAATAAAAAGAAAAAATGACGAAGGTTAAAACAGATCACAGGGGTTCCATAGATCTCAAATGATTGGACCGTACCAGTATCCAGACAAAAGTAAAAGAAAGATCGGCATTTTTATGGTCTCCAGCGGAGGGGTTTTTGCTTTGACGTGAGGTTTCCTTAGACTTATTGAGAATGGGTCTGTGCATGTGAGGTGCTTAGTATAATGGGAAAGATGATACGAAACAAAGGAAGAGAAACAATCCTGAAATGTTGTACATCAGTGCAGATGCAGTGATGCACATATTCAGTTTTCAGCGCCGTACTTCTGTACAGCTGTTTATTTACAAAACTGCTAAATAAAATGTGAAATGAAAGACATATTTGTAGCCAGCTGTTTTATTATTACTTACCACACTCCAAGGCATTTATACCCCACTGTCAATGATCGCAGTCTGCCTGTGTTCTGAATTCACCCAGAGGTACAGTACCTCTTACACACTTTAAAGGAACATGTAGTATATGGTTTGTACATGTGTGCTCATGCAGTACAGTATCTTTAAATGTTTTGAACCTTCACCATCACAGTACATTACATACACAAGTGCAGACAGACTCCTCTGCTTCTGTAGAGAGATTAATGGCATGTACATTTAATCTTGGGTGTTTGTTTGGTTTGTTTTTAAATTGTGCCCCAGATAACTTAACTCTCACTGTAGGAGTTTACATATACAAGACGGTGTGGTATTTTCTGCAATATGTCTTTGTTTGTGGTACAATATGCTGGTACTTATATTAGCTGTTAAAATTAATGGTTGGATCAAATCAACCTTGCACCCATACCATTCTGTGTGTTGCAAGATCAGATCTTCCCATATTGTGACCATGATCCAGATCTTATCCTGATTACAGTACATGAATATCAGATCAAGTTGAATTGACCTTATGCAATCTGATCCTCGTTGCCTGCTTGAATTTATGTTAGTCTTGTTGAATGCCTTAATTGTGGCATGGTGGTTTGTGTGTGTGTGTACATAGTTTGGAGCAATACTCTTTTACTTGGCTCAGTTAAACTGTAAGAAACATGTCTGGAATATGTACATATTTTATGCCTTTTGGAAATAGCGGAGTAGGAATGCCATTTTTTTGCTTGACACAGCTGTGGGTAATTATAGCATGTGCAAAGTCCAAACACGGGATAAATAACGTACTTCCTCTTTAGTGCTGTATTTCTGTGGTAGATGAAAAATTTTATTCAAACCTCTTGAGCTCAACAGCACTTGAGACAACATATACAGTGACTGTGAGGCACGTGTCACTGCAGAATGTTTCACAGATTTTATGTCTGATACAGTAGCAGACTTAGTGTGAGTTTGTGAAGGAGTGGCACCTTTCTGCCAGGTAAAAAAGTTTCTTTGTAGTAAGGGAAGTAGTTTAGTTTAAATGATAAGTCATAGAAACTTTGGATTATGGGCACATTTTCTATATGGTCTTGTAGCCATCTATTAGACTTTCTTTTCGTAACTTTAACAGATGTTCCAATTCTGGCATCTTTATGGGTATCAAGCATGGTCATTAAAAAAAGTTGACACATACAGGGAGCAACAACTGATCTAAGAAAAAGATGTAAATGGTCAGTCTTTTTGTTGAAACAATGCTGTTTTCTGAAGCGTAAGGTGTACCCATATCTCATAGTGTACTTAGTTTCATCAAACTTGTTCACTCAAAGATTGGATTTTGTTTCCATATGAAACGAGAGGGAACGAATTCATCTAGGACAATTGAATGTTAATTAGATGTCAAAACTTTATACATGCATTTGTCTTTGAGCTACCAGCTAACTCAGACTACCCATCCTTCAGTTTTGGTTCGATGTATGATCAATTTGATAATAATTTGTCATCTGGGTCTCCGGGAAATTTTAATGGAAGCCACGAGGAATGACATTTTTTCTTGATGTTATCTCCATAGGCACATCAGTTGATATTTTGCGATACTACTTTTGTACTACTTTTTGCTGCGATCGTTAGAACATATCTTTCCAAAATAGAATCTTACAGTTCCATGGCTTTTTGCTTCAGATTTCGAGAATCACAACTACAACGCTGAAACGTGTACCAATACTCCTGTTGTGCTCTGTGTACATTTGCTGACATAAAAGAACATTCTGTATATTGCAGGCAAACACTGACAACTTTCAAAAGAGGAACCAAATTCCTGGTGTGTTTTTAAAATGACTAAATGCGTGTTTCACAATCAATACCAAATCAGTTTTTTTCTGTAATAATTTTAAGCCTAGTCTGTACCAGCTGGTGTCATCAGCTTTTCATTGTTTGGCGGACTGCTTCCATTAGTTACCTATCCATGCAAGCAGCATTCAAACTAACCTTGCAGAGATAAACAGCTTATATCGAACAAGGGTCTCTCGGTGGGTACAGGTAAATGAATATCAAAATACCATGCTTTCGTTGATGACTTTTCCTTCTATTGTATTTTTTTTTTTTTGGTGCCGAATTTTGCATTTGTTTTGTTTGGTTTTTTTTCCCTTTCTCGGGTATTGATATAAACCTGTCTACCATCTTGACCTTGGACTACAAAATAGGGCTTTGACTCCTTTCCTTGTAAGTGGTTGCAATCATATGGAGGGCTATATGATTTGCCTTCACTTGTAATGGAGGGAGGTCACACAATCCATTGTTATAGACATGTGCAGGGAAACAAAAGAACATTGTGAGATCAGTGCGTGAAATTTCTGCATGTGTGCTTGTTCTGATCTTCTTTCTTTAAGACTGAACTGTGGGTGTTTGAATTTATGTCTGCCTGTGTGCCATGTACCCTCCATTGTTCCTGTTGCCTACACTGACACCTCCTTCATTGTGCATATATCCAACCAACAGCTTCTGATGACTTGGCAACATTTACTAAGTCTTGGAATGCTGGTCTCTATATGCTTGAGACAAAATGTCAATAAATTTGAGGGCGCATATGCTGCTCTTTCCCCTTCCTCCTTGCACATATTCCTTGTCCCTATCTTCAAATAAGATGTGGTATTTATTAGAATATAAACAGCAGATATACCTGAATGTCTTGTCTGAAATAGCTTTCAATGGGCTTGTGCTCACTACTCCCCTCTCCAGTTTACACATAATGAAGTGAATCCCAGTTCATGGCCATCTCTGGTCACCAGTGGGATTGCTTCCGCTCGCTATTCTGTCTCTGGGAATGTGTACCTTGTAAGTCCTATTGTGTACACTCAATCGTGCCCTGCCCATTTTATAAGATTTTATATACCTAAACATTTGGACAGATCCCACATCAGGCTAGGCTTATATATTTGCTATAATTTATATGTCTGCAAGATCTGAATTTCAGAAAGAGACATTGACAGAAAGGGTGGCGTGAGAACTACCACAAAGTCTGCGGAGATGTTGAGTTCATGACGTTATCTAAATAATGTTACAACATATTCCTACCTTGTTCGTGCAGGAAGTCACTTATAATCTTTTACTTGTAATGTACTCTTGTACTGCTTACAGTATCAGGAAGTCTTTTAACCAACTGTTATTGTTTCAAGCTTGATTATAAAAGGATCATTTGATTCTAAAAGGATATTTACCGTATATGTATTTTCATGTATCTGTGACCTAGCTAGCTTGATCAAGTGGGTTTTAGCTGCTTATGTTCTGTTCATGCACTCCACATTCCAGTGTCATGAATAAATACCGGTTAATTCTGAACTTCGGAAGGCTTGCATGCTGGAATTCTGAAACATCAAATTCCTCCAGTGTGACTGGTAAGTTACTGGTACCATGAGAATTATTTCCCATTGGGTAATAGATCCTTGTCTGTTATGGGTTGCTTGACTGAAATGCACCACATGGCTTCACACACTATATCAAAGAGGAACTACCACCCTGTTCTGTCATGCCAATTTTATAAGAGTGGTTGTCAGGCTGTCGGAATGCTTGCACACTCGCCCGCATTTCTGTATCATTACTTCTATCATTCGGCGTAACATGATAGTGCAGAGTAAACACTATTTGTAAAGATAGGTTTTATGCAAAAGTTTCTTTTCAACAAAATTTGATTGCTTTGTAAAGGCTCATTGACTATTCAGTGATCAATTGTCAGTATTTTTTAAGCCACTAGTGCAAAGCACTATGCCACACTGTTACATTAGGTAGTTCAAAGTTGCATGCTGTTGGTCGTATAAAAACAAATTATTTGGGACCGCAGTCATTCTGAAATTAACCTGAAATATTTCATGTCATAAAACGAGGGAAGAAATAACTGAAAACGTTCACAGTGGCTGCTATCTTTACTTTCAGACTGGTAGTTTGATCCTCGACCTTGTAACGTTAGAGTACCCTGATCTCATCATTTATTTCTTATGTCACTGATTCTCTTATTCATAACAAAATTTTATGGCTATAATTTGATCTTGTTTCCATTGGAAAGAAATTATCTTTTTAGCAACGAGCACAGCCACGATTCTTTACACAACAGTATGACTTGAGTGGATTTAGTAGTTTTTCGTTTTTTTTTTAAAGTGAGAGTAATTTGCCAAAATGAGATTTTGAATCAGAAAAAAAAATCTTGTTCTGCAAAAACTGACCTGTACATTCTCACTTGGGTGCTTTTAAACCTTTCAGTTGTACTTTGTCAGAGGTGCATGAAAACAAAATCAGTTTCTTCGTTAGGAGACCAAATCCACTTACAACATGATTTGATTTGTTATGCTTTCTTGAAGTAAAATTACAAAATGGTGGTTAATGTCAAGCTCAAAGAGAAGGGAGCATGGTGAACCTTGATATGCAAAAGGTTTTACAAAACAGATTCGCTTATAAAGACAGGAAAAACAAAACAGAGAAAAACACACTGACAAAAGCACAAGTCCTGAACATGAGTACCACCGACCCCTGGTACTTTCCCCATAGATAAAAAAGTACGCATTAGAACAAGATGCTACTTATAATATCCAAAAGATGTGAAGTAGAAAAAAGAAACCCTTTCAAATGCCTAAAGAATGGTGACAGCATTGGTAATGATTAATAGAGATTATTTCAAAACAATTGGAATGTATTTATGATCTATTTTCAATGAGTAAAATGTCTGTTGGTGAATACAGCCCAAATGATAAAGTACATACAATGTCAATACTTTAAGCAGTCCGTGAATAGTCCATTTTGCAAATGAAAGCTAGGGAATTGTCATGTCTCATTACACCAGTGATTATTGTTTAAGATCAGAATTTGCATCGTTTTATTTTGCTACTTCAGTTTCACATGATGAGATCCTCAATCTCTCTGTTTCTGAAAGCATCTACCTTCCTCCAGTTGTGCCGGTGAGAATTACAGCCACCAATTTCCAAATTAGTTGCAGCTACAATATTCTTGCAAAATAGCTTATCCGCTGTCTGTCATTTCTCACTTGCATTCAATTTACCCTGATCATTTTTGCCAAACCTGGTCCAACGTCCAATTACGTACTGTTTGAGGAGGACTTGATGGCAAACATAACGCCCCGCAATATTTTTCAAAAATTCATCTCCATCTTCTTCTGCCAACAGATTGGCCGCTCACCCGGTGATGTGAGAGATTTCCCTGGAGACCGACTCACAGTTACGAGAGATTCAGGGAGGGAAGGTGCAGCTGTAAACTAAATTAAAGCTGAAGAGCTCGGAGCAACGGGTGGCTTCCTCCAACAACTCGCAGGCCGTCCGCTGCTTCGTCTGCCATCTCAGGCTCTCCTCGGGCTCTCCTCGAGGATCTCTGTTTGCATTCAGTGACTGAAAATCAATTTCAGCATACCATGCACTGTGTTTGACCTATGTAAGCTGGATGTAAATCCACATCCCTGTTAGCAGTCGAATAACCTAGAGTGAGGTTCAATGATGACTGATGACCTTGATCTCAAAAGCTGGTCAGTTGAGCAATGCCGTGTAATTGTTGAGTGAGAGGAGGTTGTACAGCTCCTGTTTTCATCTACTGTGGTGTGGTGGTGATGGACAGCTGCTTTAAAAGCTTATCAACCACTCGATAAAGCAAATGCTGTTGCGACTTTAATCACTTTTGAAGCTTTGAGAACTTACACAATTTACCTCTGACCATTACTGCTGGAACTTCTTGCATCTGTTAAGTCTGGAAGTCACTCACTACTGTCTGGGTGAATTTTCATTACTATATATCCTGCAGTAAGCGTCTGAATTTCGCTTCGATTTTGTTTCACAATTTTCACAGACGATGCAGAAAATGGTTGCATTTTCATTGCCCCTCTCTTCTGTGTAATTGCAAGTCATACTTGGACAGAGTTTTCTCTCGTGAAGAAGTGCAATTCAAGAACCAAACTGAAAATGTTTTTCATAGTGATGACAATTCGTTCGCTAGCATGGACGCTGTTGAGCGTGGCTACCGTACTTATGCATATCATGGCTCTCATGACGTCTTACTGGTTGTTAGGCCCTCTGATGGAGGAGATGCAAGATGAAGAGGGCACCATCTTCGTCTCCGATTGGAACACCACCGCGTTACCGTCAGACGGCTATTTTTACTCCACATCACTGGGGATATTCACTCGCTGCACAGACATCTACTCCTCCACGAGCGCGAGAAACGGTTCCTTGTGCTACGCGTACGTCAGGGGGCTCTCAGATTTTGCCAGCGGAGCCTGGGTGGTTATGGTCCTGTTGTATGGGATTGGACTGGCGATATTTGCAGGTACAGCCCTGGGATCCATACTGAGCATTTGCAAGAGGACCCTTTGCAACAAGAGCATCTTCACATTGTCCGCATTTGTCCAAGCAGTTGCTGGTGAGTATACTTCAAGCATCCTTTCCAGATTCATCTTCACAAGTTAGAGTGTATAGCACGGATTCTAAGACTTAAGGTCTCATCCCCAGTTGTGGTTGCCGACTATGTTTGAAAAAAGTGCTACGTGATGGAAAAGGCAGAAAAAAGTTAAGTGAATACGAATTATATCTCTGAGTGAGATCTGTTGGATTTAACAAATGACTGGATATGACTGATGGAAATGGGGCGACACTCTTGTGGGTGCTACCTGAAAAGGGGTTGGCAAAAGTAAAAGTTTGGGAACCCCTGCTGTGCAGGTCTCCATGTATTGACTGAGACCATGAAATGTTAATTGTTTTGGGCAAAGCGTAAGCTTAGCTGTGGTGTTGGCATCTAAGGTGCTTTAATTTGCCCTTAAAGTTCTAAAGGTCAAGCTAAATAGTTTCAAGTTTGTCCTTCAGACAACTAAGTTACTTTAGTTGCTTTGAGACAAATCAGCATTTTAGGTTAGAACACTGGAAATGATAATAGCTGTTTGGTGCAAAGGCCTTGCCTGAGGGTGATAACCGTTTCAGATCCTGGCAAAGAATGCCCGTTCAGTATTCAGGCCTAACCTTCCCCCTATCACTTTTCCCATTGCGTGATGTGTGACACAACATCAGTCCATGCTTTGGACAACCACTCTCGAATGTCTGGACGTGGACCTCCCCTTTATCATTCCATTGTGGGACCATCTCTCTGCCATGATGCGCAGAATCTATGCTCTACCAAAGGATCAGTGATGTTGCTTCACATCAGGTGAATTTATTTCACCAGCAGGTTCCTTTCAAATCCGTGTGTGACCTTCAGTCATGTAGCAAGGAACAGTGGCATATTGGTCATCACTCAGAGATGTAACAGTATCACTGTAGCTGCTTTTGCTTTATTTTGGCACACATTGTACCTTGTTAAGTACTCACTGTACAAGTGCACATCATCGCCAATTAACATTCATCTTGTACGTTAACTTAGTAAAAAATTAAATCACATTTTTGATATGTCAACGACGATCATGATGTATCTATCTCTTGAGGGTAAAAAACTTGGCAACGATTGACTTTTCCCAGGATCTGTAAGACTGCGGAGCGGAGCTCTGGCAAATCATCTGGATAATTATTACCACAAAGTCACCAACACAAAAACAACATTCACCGGGGTATTGTTTCAGGTCAAGGTCGTCATTAGGGTCAATTAAGCAAGTAATTACAACTGCAAACGAGCAATTCATCAAACTCCAGATCAGTTTGGCATGATCTCAGATTTGCAGACAAAATTGCAATTCAGCCACGCAGATGTTTATTTTCAAACTTCACTAGTGCAACTGTGAATACGATTACCACGTACGTGCGCTTTGGAGATTGTTTCAAGATGAGGGAAAACTCTTCATTCTGTGGGTGCAGTCTGTTTTCTGTGATGATAAATGAAAATCAATTTATTTAACTAATGAAAGCAGGTCAGTGCCATGCACCTTGCATTGTGTTAACTGAATTATGCTTTGAAGGACCAGTTTTGTTGTTTCATTAATTAGTTCATTAAATTGCTCACAAATGTCAGTCCTTTCACTTACAAAAGGAGCAAAACATTGGAATTAACAGGAGACAAGAATTTCATGTTGAAACTTGAAAAGTATGGGATTACTAGGAGTTTAGACATGTACATATTATGTATGCAGTGGTTATACTTTTTTGTCACTGTACACACAAATGTGAAACAAAATGAGTGTATTTGAAATATGTAGAAATATTTGGAACAAGCACAATTAATAGACTAGACAAGATGTTTTTGCTATTAAAATAGAAAAAGGCAGATTGGAAGATGGGAAAAAGAACAGAAGGAAGATATGATTTCAGTAGATGCTTCTTTGCAGTACAGTATGTATACAACCCAAAATATGGGGAAATATCTCATAAAGTGTTATTTGTGGATGCAGTAGGCGAGGGAAATGTCTGTGGCCTGGGAGGGAGATTTGGAGAATGGGGTCCTCGTGGGAAAATTCTTAAGAATAGCAATTGTATCCTGATTACTAAGTGACTATGACATTTGTGGAACTAGCTTCCTCCCTTGCTTGATGATGTTTGTTAAACCCTCATCACAACTCTCAAAATGGCTCCCCCCATCAATGACCTATAAAAAGCACCAGTGAAGGAAGAAAAGGATGTTGAGTAGTCAGTAGCTGTTTCCTTTGTTGATAGTAAATCAAAGAAAGTCAGAGACTTGTGCAATTTTAAGGAGAGCAAGACTATTGCCCCTGAGTTACCCTGTATTGAAAGCGCCTCATCCGTAAAAAAAAAAAAAATAAGGTGCAAATGTACATAGATTTGGTAGTTCAATTTTGCTGATGGTCATCACGGTAAGTGGTTTCCAATAGAGATTCATCCTACTATACAGTACATGCGCACTGTACCGACATACATGTACATTATGCAGTTATACTACATGACATACAGTAAGTAGTATTTCACCAGTATTTTCTCCCCGAAAGTACAAGGTACCCCAGAACGCTCAAGTGGCTTTTGTAAGCTAATCCATTGAAACAGAAGTTGGCAGAGTCTATACGTTGGTTGGCACAGAGTTACGTGTGATGATTCTCCGAGTCCTTTCCATACACAGAGAGCGAATTCCCATTCATTAGTCTCCGTGGAGAATCCGTTGATCTCCAGTCTCTGTCCGCTGTTATCGACTTCGTTGATTAAGTTATCAGAGATGATCGCTTTCGTAGGCCCTAGAACAGTCAGCTGTGTATTGTCCATTTATTAGATGGTTGCATGTACAGATGAAAGCATCACTAATTACCACAAAGTGTGCCATTGACGTCAGGATTCCAGGCAATGCCCATCATCTGGGATGAAGAAAGATTTGGGTGGTCAGATAATACATATGAAAGAGCTTCGTTTGTAAAAACAGAGGAAACCTTTTCACCGTGGTGATGGGTGCTTGGCCATAAAACGTACCTGGATGAAAACGTCACAGTTTATGTGTTGTGGTACGTACGTGTACAGTAGTTGAAAACTGTCCGGAGTACGTCTTCAAGGATACACCTAGCGCTCTCTATCATTCCCATCGTCGTTACTTGCACCATGGCAAATTCAGGGGCAAAAAAAAATTTTAATTGGTGATACACATGAAAATCGATGTTTAGTTTATCGGCAATGGCCGAAGAAGACAAGATGAAATAAATTTGTGGCTATTTTGCAAACGATCAGAATCAATGTCGATTAGATAAGGACAAGTAAACTGCAGCTGGAGAGATGCAAGCACAATGCTCTTAAATCAAATGTCGTCAACATATTGATTTGCACATGAAAGGAGTGACAGTTGTTCCATGATCATTACATACTGTTTTGAGTGCTGGCAATCCCAGGTGTTTTGATCTGAAAGATGCACATCTTTCGGTTTTAACAGCAGTCAATCTTTACAAACTGAAATCAGTAGGGGGTTGACCTTACATGGTGTATTCTTTTGCAATTCTCGTAGACTGCACAGTATGGTATTATGAAAAAATACTTGCACCCGACAGTGCCCAGTACTGCACCAAATATTAGTGTATAAATGTTAAGTCACTTTGCTGGAATTAATTACCATTGTACATTTGAAATAATTACACCATCTTTGTCTACAATTTTCTTGTTGACTGCTCACTTAATTCATAACTGTCACAGGTGGATGATTTTAGTGCCAATAATGTTTGTCTGAAAGATCATTGAAAAATAAAAGGAATTGTTTTAATTGCAGTTATATAGAATGATAAATTTTCCTCATTGTTTTGATCCTTACCTATCTTCACTTATCTACTGCATGCTGATTATATGATGCCATTTGACCTTTGGTTACCTCTAAAAGTCCAACATACAGTGGTCTGTATGAACAGAAATGGCACTGTTATTATTCAGAACTGCTTTATGTTTTCGAAAATAATTATAAAGGTTCACTAGTCTATGGTACTGCATACTGTGTGTACCATGTTTCATGAAAATGAAAGAACGTTTCCGGTACATCGCATACAGGATAAAGCGTTCAAACTGTTACGTTATTAGGACTAACATATATGCAGTAGCTCATCCTAAATTTCATTTGAGATGTTTGGTAGCCCTTTTTACATTTCTTCTGGTAAAATATGTAGCCACAGAGGTATATTTGGACTGAAAAATATAGGCATACGGAACAATAATTATTACGGGGACACGTACGCCATGTGATGTAACCTGATCGAACCAGATTTGCAGGATTTAAAGCTGGAAGTCAGAGTGTTGTAACCCTGAGTTCCTTTTGAAGCATTTATAACAATTTTGATGTTCATCAACCGTGTTATCAAGCTGAATTTTTCCTTAATGAGTTACATGTTTTTCTTTTTGTTATGTACTTTAATACTGTACATAATTGGTGTATTAATCGAATAGCGGCTATCAGCGTGTCATAATGACGGTCTCAGGTTATGTTACTCTGTTGACCCCTGCCGATCACTTCACATATATTGGACATAGTATTGCCATCATAGATTTGGAAGGACTTCCCCCCTCGGAAGGAAGCGACAAACAGTGGAAGACTTCAGCGAGGGGGTGGTTGTTTGTGTTGACTGTTGTGATAGCTACTCGACGGTGCTGTGGCACGTGTTTGTCCATGCCGCACCCATCCCAGTATCGTCATTATAGATTAACAGCAATCTTTTAAATTTAATGACGCAGCTCAGAGTTCAGATGATAGCATGCACCACCAGAAATGTACTCTCTGCAAGTCTGTGAAATGTTGAAATTAATCCCAGTAAATGTGAGAGAAACAAAGACACTGGAAAGATGGGTTTTTTATTTTTCTTCGAATCTCTGTTTTCTTTGGTTGTGCCAAATTAGTGATCGGGTATCATGAAAATGAGTAAAGGGTGGAAGGGGAGGGAGATGGGTGGTCTAGCTGTTTTCATTTGCAGGTACACTCAAATCTGTGTTCTGAAGGAGATTTACAGAAGAAGCAAAGTTGGAATTTAGCTGCACCTCAGTTTGGTGGTAGTTGAATATTTGTAAACCCTTGCAGAAAAGAAATTCCAAATATTTCAGAGCTGTGGACAGTACTGTATGCAACAGCAGTTGACTCAGTATAGCAATAATTGTCTTTGCTATCCTGGTAATTATCAAATTGATGTAGAATCATTACCAGACAGAGTTGCAGTGCCGGCTGTTATAATCCTATATCTGTGGTGCAATCATACAAACTATTTTTTCTGGTAGTTGTGCAGTTTCAGGTTTATCATTTTGCACATAGAGGTGTGATGGCGAGTACAAAATAATGCAGGAACTGTGGCCAGTAGCCAGCGCTGTACCCTAGGGGAAGGGTATCAACAATGTTAATCACTCTTCCGGGGAGGATTAACGGGTAGGGTGCGTCCTCCATCCCCTTTTAAAGTTTTGCTCTTGTAAAGAGGCACAGATGTTTAATGTGGCTATCATTACCATACTGCACATAAGTTTCCCATTTTCGATGCTGATATGTTGCATTAAGAAATGATCCCTTCTCTGATATATTACTGGGGGGGGATATTCCCCGTTTAGCTACAGCCTTGATGCAGAACAAATGCTTCTGAAAGAATATTAGAAAGTAAAATTACGTTTTCCTCTCGAATTTTGCCACAGTCAGCAGACCTCTTTAACTTGAGTTCTCACTTTAAACAATAGTGCAGTATACTGTAGTTTGCAACTTAATTAGTAAAATGAATCTTTTAAAGAGACCAATATAGAAATTTGCTCTATACATCTGACGGAGACAGCTGTTGTCATATTTAATTTTTTTTGTTTGATGGATAATTGAAGGTGATGGTGCCCATTCAGAAAAAAAAAAAAATCCTTAGTAAGAACATTCAAATGATACCATCTGTGCATTGTTTGCTTGTGTGTATGGTTATTTATTTCTTGCATATCAATTAATATCTATCAATGGATTAATTCAAAGTTTGCTCGAGACCCATGGATGTATTAGTCTTGACCATGACCACCAGTATGGATACATGAATTTTCATTTCTATCCTACAGTGATATAGGCCTGGTGGCAGTTTGGGTGCATTGTTCCTGGGGAAGCCAAGGCTCATGTGGTACACATTATCCCATGCATGATAGTAAAAATTATGGGAAGACCATCAAAGCAGAGCACCACATCGGTCGGCACAGAGTGTACTTGAAAATTTTTGGCTAAAAATACCCCTAGATCACCAGAAATCACCTTATCAGACAAAGCAGGTGCCCATCACTTTTGTGGCACCCCCCAGAAACTGCTGCCAGGGGATGGGGCCCCCAACCTTTCCCAACCATTCCATCACTGTGTCTAGGCCTATTACAAAGTGATGTTTTTATCTATGTGAAGACTGAGTGTAGTTTGGAGAAAAGTCTTTCTCTGATGTAGCTTGGAAGCATTTCAGGAAAAGTTTTTGTTTGGAAGATGCAGCTAAGAAATCATGCAGTGCCTGTCCATAATTGTCTTTACTCAAATAGAGTATAATGTATCATGTTCTACTGTAAGTGCATTACGGTTGATTACACAGGAAACATAGACAAGACCTTTTTGCCACTCTTCAAGTTCGGCATGTCTGTTTTGTGCTCCTCATTCCATTTTTTTTTTGCATCATATTTTAAGAAAACTTGCAGGAATACTCAAAAAATTGTTCTTGTTATTTGCTGTTATACAGTAAGGCATTTGTTCACTGTGGTACATACACTGATGACACAACAAGAGTCCTGTTCAGTTAATAAATAGCTTGGCCTACGACAGATCTTTGGTTTGCACATGAGACTATGCATTGCACTTTAATGAGAAGTGCAATGACTTGTCTTAAAGGACAGGTTGTCCTATAGGACCAACGGTCGATGTGCTTGATCGGAATCGGCGGAAATTACCAGAGACAGATAATCTTACTCCCGATTGACTGACGATTATAACTCCTCGATCCAAACTATTTTTTCAGGATTTAGGTCGTGAAAAAGAAAGAGGAAGGAAATGGAGGTAACTGTACATATGGACAGCAACTAATATTGTGTAGCATGAGGCTAGCAATTGAATAGCTCCATTTGCCCATAGTTTCCCAACTCGGCATTTACCATGCACATGCATCTAGTGTAATGTGTACATAAAAGTCAGGCGTTACACTGTGCAAAATATTTGAGATTTTACTCAAGCAGACTTCAGGGTTTGTGCATCATACGATGGATGCAATAGGTTGTGATGAGATGTGGATAAATCTCACACGACAATTTAGGGTTTTCCCAGGGAACTTTGGCTAAATTAGCCTGTTTGTTTCTAGAGGCCTGGAATGCTGAAATTAGAACATACTGTAGTCACATGCACTGAATGAACAAGCTTAGAGGTCTCTGTGCGATTTCATTTAGTAACTTTATGAGAAAGCAGGTCATGGGAAAATTTGAAATGAAAGTACGAAGGGAGTGTAATTTATTTACAGTGGATTAAATTCTGTGGGCACTTTTTCGATCTGCGGTGAATCTCTAAACATTTAACTGAGTTTAGTAATTCCCAAGACCAAAGTGAGCTTGTCTGAGCAAGCAAGATGTACATGCATGGCTAGTATGATCGGTGTTGAAATCTAGGCAGTTTAATGATGTGGTAGTCAGTCTAAGAGACAAGTTATGTGGAAAATGCAGTTTGTCTCACTCAAAGCAAAGTTGTCCTTCCAAAGGTTATGTTATTGGTTGGTTTTATGGTTATTTGTCAGATTTAACTTTCTACTTCATTGTACCACAATCACAGCTGTCTTGTGCTGTCTGTGCTGCATATTCTTTGCCAAATCCCATCACATGGTTTCATGTATTCTAAACATAATTTGAAGTTGGTTGTCCTTTTAGAAGGATGAGGCATCTCAGTTGCTATGGCAACCACTGAACTTTTTCTTGTCAATAGATACTCAGTGATGCCCAGCGTCAAATGTTGTCTGGTTTTCATGTACCTGATGGTTGTTTCATCATTGTAGTGATTTGGGTCTCTTCATATAAGTCATTTTGAAGCTTAATTTTTCGTCTGTCCCTAAAATTGGAACTGGGGAATTTCTGACTTAGAACCTGTTAAGTACCCTGGCACCGTATGTGATACCCATCAGCATTGGTGTGTGGACAGGGCCTTATCTTATAGTCTTTGTGGAGGTCTGGCTATTGTCATGCAAACACATACCCTTTCGTCTGATCATTTTGGCATGTATTCATCAAACGAACATAAGTATCAGTTATGGCAGATTTAAGGTCCAATTTTGACCTAAGGAAGCAGTTTTGTTTAGTATGAAGAGACAGAGTTGTAGTTTTGGAACTGGGTAGTAGTAATTGTCGGAGTGGGTATGTAGGTCATACAGGAAAACGGTAAAAAGGAAAAACTGGTGTGATTCCACAACGTTGACAAACTGTTTACACCCTACGTGACTCATGTGACTGATAAAGGTATTAATACCACAACAATGAACACTATTAAACTATTTCATTCACTGACTTAAGGCAAATTGAGCTATGGAAATATTTATGTAAGATGTGATTATCAGCTTTAATGTAAAATCAAGTAAAATTTTTCAAGCCCGAAGGATTTGCGGAAATACCTTGACCGGAATTTTAACACCCTAGGAAAAGATAATCAGGATTTGCAAAATGAAAGTGACTTCATAGAATTGTAAGCAGTTTAATATTCCAGCAATGGTATGGCAACCTAAATATGTCAGAAATTGGATGAAGACTAAACTCTTGAATAACCCAGCCACTAAGTACTGTATGTCAACAATTCAATTAATGTAAGGTCAATTTTAAACTTAAAACTTTCTCATATTACATATGATGTGTGTTTATATAGAGATCAGTAATGATACCAGAATAGAACTTTAGGAGTGAGGTGTTACAAAAAGCTGCAAGCACGAGCTTGTATAGGTAAAGTCCTTTAACAAAAATGAAAGCGAAAGGCAAAATCACAACACTTTAATACTGGCAATAGTAGTAATTGTGAAGAGTATAAGAAAGAGGAACCTAAGGAGGTTAGATATAAAGTAGTTCAAAGCGACTACCACATTAAGCAAATCTTGTCAGTAGAAAGGTGGTATGTAATGTTAACGCAATTGCGCACAGATGTGTGGGAGCAATGCTTAAAAATGTGGGCTTACTTGAGATAGCTCATAATATGTACAATAAACGTATTTTGCAAAAATGCTGCAGTTGTTTTGTCTGCCTAATGATCTGCAGTAAAACATAATCAATTCCCCATGCTGTTCCGTTTGGTGAAGAGATGATTTTGTTTGGCCCAAGAACTGTGTCTGTCATCGCAAACTTTGGAGCCGACGTTACCTTGGCATTATCCTTTGATCTGTTTTAGAATGCCTTCTTCCTAAATGCTGTTCTTTTTGACATCTCTCATCTTGCACACCATAATCTCCCTTTCTAGAGCAAATTTTTGTCAATTGCTGATGAATGGCATGCAAATCCACAAAGACCGTGCATGGTTACGTCTATTTTCAAATGACTCCTGAGGTTTAATTACATTTGTTTTCCCCCTTCATATGGGAAAGGGAAGTTTAATTTTATGAAAACCAGTTGACAGTCCCGTCCGATCAGTCCTCGTCAGGACAGCTCTTGACATTTTCCTACGTGGCGAAGCAGTAACATCGGTGGTTCCCCATCTCTGCTGAAAGTTACAGCAGACATCTGGACCAAAGTCTTTGTCACATTGCTGTATATTTTTCATCGTGACTTCTACCTACCCCATCGTTGCTATGAATGGAGTGTGGCAGACCCTGGCAGTTCATGCTGTTCTACACACAGTTACGAAGGTAACTGTACGTTCACACGCTGGGATTCCACAGGGCTCTCTGTAACCGGTTAAAGTCGTTCATTGTTTCCTCGGATGAACGAACCAGGTCCTTTGGACAGCATGCAGTGTGAAAAAAAAACATCATCTAAAAGTTTGAAGATTTGCGGATGATTTAGAACAGTAAGATTTGTGGATGATTTAGAAGAGTATGAACCCTTTCACAGCCAGTGTCCATTATTTGGAGGACACCACCCTTTTCAGCCAACTACAGTAGGAGAAACATTGAAATGTAACGAAATTGTGTATATGTAGCTGTGAAGGGAAACTTCTCAAGATACGTAACATTACATAAGTGGCTGCGAAAGGGTTTAGAGAATTAAAATATCAATAGTTAACATTTGTTGTCATATTGATGAAAGGTTTTGCTGTTCTACAAATTAAGCAGAATAACGTTTACATCTCTCTCTTCTTACTCGTAGGTCTTTTGATGCTGCTTGGGTTAATCATGTACCCCTTTGGTTGGGGTAGCGACCAGGTGCGGGAACTCTGCCAGGATAACGTCCAACCTTTCCTACCCAAGGGCTGCAGCGTCGGGTGGTCCTTCTTTCTGTCGATCGGTGCGGTCCTCCTGACCTTCATCTGTTCAATACTCGGGGTCCAGGCGGAGTTTGCTACGTCCAGCGACAAGGTGGAACAGAAGGTGATGCAAGACAGGATAATAATTTGCGTTCCCTAGCAGAGGTGAACGACATCCGACCCGTGTCCCCACGACACCCCCAACGGACAGTCTGACATCCAATGACAAAGCAAGAACGGTTGACCTATAAAGACAGAGGAGTGCTGTCTCCCAACAACTGAAGAATGGCAAAAGTGGTAACAATTTTGAGAGGATAAACCAGACTTTTGCCTTGGAAAAAAATTATGCAGAGACAATGTTTCCTTGAACGTTAATATAAAACTTTGTATTTGAGGGAATGGAAGAAAGATCAGAAGAGATCTTCATTGAAGAATATACTAGACTTGACGTAATAATGTACAGAAAAAAATACCATTTATGGTTCGCATCTCTTGTTAATATGTAAGCTTTGGAGTTACATAGTTAGAGATATTTTTACACATATTTACTGCATCTGTTACTGGAAAATGTCAGATTTAACTCACGAAATAATATCACTCGCATTACATGCATCGTACCGGACTTTATCAGACAGTTCTTTTTTGTAAAACCAGATATCATGCAGAGTAATTTTATCTGTTGAGAAGAGCTGAACGACTTTTTAAAAACATCAGTGTGATAAAAAATATCAATAACTCAGTGTGATCAAAAATATCAACTCATGTCTCACGTTACATAATGAAGTATGATTAATTGCACAGAAAATGCGACATGATCATCGTGCGACTTGCCTTTGCTAACTTTACTGATCAGCAAAAGCAAGATGGGTGCAGCAAAGTTACGTTAGATACTTTCACCTCTCGTAACCAACAACACATGCATCCATCTTGACATATGAGCGTGCTTTTTCCACGTACATCTGTGCTGTTGAATCACAAGCTGTATACTTTGTACACATATATAGAGAGTACGAGAGTACTTTTGATCCCTGGTTTCGCTTTGATTTTCCCATTTGTCATTTCATCTCATTGTTGGTTCCTTGAATGGTCGGGTGATCAGAAAATAGAAAGCTAAACAATTACTGTGAGGGTCGTTGAGGTCGTGACTCCATCTTGGCAAGTGGCACTTTTGTTTTTGATGCCTTACTGTTCTTTCGTCATTATATATGTGATTGTGTCTTTCAGTAGAAGTGTATCTAATTGTTACTTTTTGATTTTTTTCTTTCCTTTTAATTTTCACTGTTTTAGATACATATGTACCATAGACTGTAATTCACAAACATTTCTGACACAAAACTGTGTTTTGTTGGAAATATTCAACTATTGAACAGCTGCCACAGAACTGCATGATTTTGTACATTATACCACGCTTAGTGTGTCTTAATTACATCCATGGTTACCATCACGCATTTACTATCTATCAATGAATAATTTTGTCACTTACCACATTCCATTTTGCTGAACAAAATTCAAACCGCTTCAAGTTTTCTGTAGAAAGCTCAAAACTCAACTTCAGATCTGCAATGCAAAATATGAAAGCCGTGATTATTCCCTGATTTTTCCCTGAATTAAATATCAGGTAATCGTAAAAAGAATAACAAGGTGCCTTTACAGTGTTGTATGCTGCATAAAAGGAACTTTGATTCCAACTCAGTAGACCAAATTTTTTAGAACACTATTTCAGCAAAAATCTTTTCCATCAGTACAGTGGCCGCACGTACATGCGATGACAGAATGTTTTATATCAAAATGGTGTAATTTGGGCACCATTGTTTCACCCCAAGGAAGATGTCAGCCATTACAATGGTCA
The DNA here is from genome assembly GCA_021234535.1 of Stichopus chloronotus. Classification (NCBI taxonomy): domain Eukaryota; kingdom Metazoa; phylum Echinodermata; class Holothuroidea; order Aspidochirotida; family Stichopodidae; genus Stichopus; species Stichopus chloronotus. Next base: position 31,966,822 of record CM037835.1, on the reverse strand, counting down.
GCTCTCTGGAGGTTGCCATCACAGAAGGTCAATCCTATTAGGTGGCCCATTATGCCCTCTGAAATGGACAAGAATATCTTGACATCTTCGAAGTAACTTTTCTCTGTTTTGTAGCCGTTGCTGATGTCTGTCTTGTTAGGTGTGTGGTCCATTTTGACCTCTGACACAGCAATAGGAGTTAATAAAATATTTTGTAACTTTTTATAGAAGTGAAATTGAAAACATTTCCTGTACATTTTACTTTTTTTTAATTTTTCATTGAACTCCTTCCCGGCTGCAGTTCTCAGAGGACTCACAAACATTTGTAGGAGGGGAATGAATCCCAAAGGAAAATAAGACCTTTAATTTTTTTATCAACAAAGCAGTCAAGTGCTGTCCTCACCTTACTGGGAAAATATGTTTCTTGGCACCTTTTCTGCTACTGATTACCAAAGATGTTGTGAAATTGGGGGGAAGGAAGGAAGGGATTACCAAAGATGTTGTGAAATAGGGGGGAAGGAAGGGGAAAATCCAGTTTGAAAAGGCTTCTCTTTTACTTTTGATTCCAACTTTATCATTATTTATTTTTTGGGTTTTGTACAGCTTTGCAGTGACTTTGTGAACTGGTTATGAACTTTTTCAATTGTAGATCTATGCCAACTTTTGTCAGAATTAGCTACAGTGTTAAACTTACAAAGTGCCTTGGAGGCTTAAAAGTTCTGATGGTAAATGGTGAAAACTTTCTATATCTGCCACTTTTGTCATCATGTGCCAGAAGAACACCATACTGTCACATCATGAGGGGTGGGGAGGGGTGGGGAAAGGAAGGGATGGTGAGTAAGTCTGAACATTGGATGTAAGTACAACAAAGAAAAGTTGGCAGTTTAAGGTAGGTCTATATTGAAAGAAATATTATGAAGCTGAGATCTTGTTTTTGTGGTAGTTACTCGTAGAGTGCAAAGTTTAACGTGCAATACTGGGAAAGTATCTGAAGAGATGGGGAAAAAAAGTGTAGGGTGATACTGAACTTTAAAGATACATAATTTGCCAAGGAACTGTTTGAAAATTGGCCGTTCAGAGGGATTACCGCATTTGCAACAGCAGGACTATACACTAGTTTTGGTGGGTAGATGTACCGTACTCGTTTGGAGTGTATAGTTTGGGGAAGGATGAAGCATGTTTAGTTTAGGGTTCAGGAGGCCTGTGTGCGGGCCCCTTGTAGGGTGCAGGAGCCCTGGTGGCGGGTCCAAGGGGCCGGCTTCAGAAGCTCTGGCAGAATGAGACGATTTGAACACAGAGTGGTTTAAACTACACTCACAGATTTTAAATGCCTTTCAAAAGTAATATCATTGCTGTGAGCCTTTTCTTTTAGTTAACATGGTTTTCATGCAGATGGAACAAAAGTGGAAAAAGTGATGAAACTTTTGGGATCCAGAAAGTATCTTTGTCTTTAAGGGATACTGCCAAGTACATCATTTTGATATTATGTTCATCTTGATGAAAGAGTAAACTTGTGTAGTAAACAGTCATTGGTCCAGAATGTTTGGCATTGATGGCTGGTTTATGTACAAGGATGTGCTGGACATATCTGGTTCAACTGACCGTTTCAACTCACAAAACCATGTTTTGCAGTTGCTATTCCCTGCGGCCTGTAAATTCCTAACATGGCTTTTGATGGAGAAATGGGTCAAAGGTCCCAAGGCTTACATTGCATTTCTCTAAACTTCATGAACTGGCACTGTCAGTAATATGTGTGAAGTCTCATCCAGTGGACGTTGTGACTGTCAGACACCAAAGCTAGCAGAGGAATTTGAACATTGAATGCCATCAGTGCATTTGCAAATGATTACGCTCTTAAAACTGCAGTAGTTCATCCAGTTTTCTTTACTATTAAAGGATTTCCCCTGGTACCCACCTATCACAGTTTTTCCCTCCCTTCCCCATTCCTTTTTTCTCTTCTTTCCTTCGGTATTCTACAGGCGACGTTAGTTTTCACTGCCGAGAACAGGCAGAGGGAACTATATGGTGATACGCGATTGGGGTCATCTTATCAACTTTTCACCTTTGATTGTTTTATGTCATGTTTGCTTATGAGAGAGAAACCGCCAAATCTTTGCTAGTCATTTCCTGACACTGGTGAGACTAGGAACAAAGGAAAGTTTGAACTGCTTCAGAGACAAAGTCTTTAACAACACTGACACCCCTAAATAAACATTGGGTCATCTAGTACCATACCACAGCCTAATTAAGCAGTGACTAATCTCAGATAACATAAGCTGAAAATGGTTCATTTTGGATCGTTAAAGAACAAATTGTTCGACGTAGGACTAATTAACGATTGTTAATTGATCTGTTGGTTCCCCCAGCCTGTCTGAAGGGATACCTAATGACTTGGATACCAGCCAAAGAATGCAGTTGACTTTACTAACAACAATAGACTCGTAAAACAGTCACTGTGATCTTTAGTGTATCTATGCAAGTCATTACATTCCCATAGTCTATAGAGCACACACCCTCTGGTTTTGATCTTTCCTCCTCCCCCCCAACGAAACGACCTGTTCTGGGGGTCCTACCCTAGAATGTGAAACAAATGAGAAGTAATGCTGAGTTACTCAAAGTCTCATGTGTTTTCCACATCTACCTTCACTTTTGCATGTAAACAAACAATGCGCAACTAGTCTTGAGTTTTTCTGATCGCTTGCCTTTCGTGGATAGTGAACGAACAGTGAACGAAGTCGCAAAGATCAGCGTATATCCTTTTAGGATGCCTGGAATGTTATATTAATTTTAGCATTGTCAACAAAATACAATATCAAAGCCAGTAAATTATTAACATAATTCAGAGATAATGTGTTTGCAGTGCTCTCATGATTTTCTTCTCATATATAAAATTTTGGCTGTTTACCGAGTTAATCCTGATGTCTGCCACAAGCACGTACCATTCATATAAAGTTGAAAGTATCGTAAAAAAAAAAGAAAAGAAAAACACCTAAAAGTTAGGACACCTGTTTATTCATCTTATTATGACTTACTACTGCCAAATATTTAAAATATTTTATTTGAGAAAAAGTACCAAAAAAAAAAAGGGGTCAGCAGCTGAAGTCCACACATGCTCAGTAAAGGCCATTGTCTCATACCATGAATATGCCAAAAGTCTGTGGTGTTTATCGATCCGTTAAAGCAGTATATACTTGGCACGGCCGGCCGACGCATATTCAAGCGACCCAGACCGCAGGGCATGGGTACGTCGGAGAGGTACGGTACCCAAGGAAACCAGATAGAAGCGGGCTTTCTCTTAATCTTAATTTTAGGTTCCGTGGGGATAATTTGAGGAGATCATGTTTTTTTAAAACTATTTTTCTGAGAGATGTTTAATGTAAATATATGTATATAACATGACTGAAATATATGTACATATGTGATTAGATTCATAGTATGATTATTCTTTACATACATAAATTAATAGATCGATTTTTAGTGGTTGGGCAGTCTTTTCCATACACAAAGCAGTTTGTACAAGCAGTATCAGAAATTATTCCTTTTCCTTTTCTGTCGTAGACGAGACATCTGAAATCTGCTGTTAGCTTGCTGTAGAATTAAAGAAATATGTATCATCATATTTAACACTTTTCCTATTTATCCTCCTCAAAGCAATGCTAGAAAATAAAAAGAACCGGTATCATGGAAATGGCAAATTTTTTCTCCTTGTGTTTCTTCCACTCTTAACAATGATTTTGTGTGGAGTGTTCATTAAATTTGATATGCACAGACAATTAAGTTTACTATCATCCCAAGAGCCTTCCCCTTACCCCCTCCATCCCTCTTCACAGTCCCTCAACTTCTGTCTCATCATGGTGGGTTCTTTATGACTGAGTTTAAGATTGAGTTAAATAGTTTGAAAGCCAAAAATGTAGATAAGAAAGATAAAGTTTTTGTCTTCTTGTACCGAAACTATTCCCTGCCATACCTCCCTACCTGGCCTACCTCCCAGCCTGTCTGATACGAAGTCTATCCTAGCTATGACTGTACCTAACTGCCTTCTGTGTCTAACATCCTACCATGCTTTACCCTGTCTGATGCCTAACCAAGTACCATAACCAGGGAGTGGACATGGTGCTCCCTGCTATAACTCTCCCTCCTGCTGAACCAGTGAGGGTCATCACCTTCAGTGTTGGATCTAAACACTACAAGGCTGTGTGTGGCTGCATCAGCAGATTGCTGCCACAGATAGCAAGGGACATCATGTTTAGTGACAATCATAACCAGCTATGCTAGTGTTTGTGTATGTATGTTTGTGTGCACATACCTGTGTGTTTGTGACACCTGCTTGTAAACAAGATATCTGAAGAAAGGAGCTTGGCCTGACCTCATTTGCTATGTGGGTGAAACCCACTGAGTGCACAAAGCCTATTGTTTTGGAGGTCAAAGGTCATTTGAGGCAAACTGGGGTCAAATTGATAAAACCTTGTAAACACGATATCTCGAATGAAAGCTTGGACTGACGTCATAGTAGCATGAGTATGGACCACATAAAGTACAAGACCCCAACAAGGTTGTTAGGTCAGCAGAGGCCACAATGTGTGAAAACCTTGTAAACTCAAATATCTAATTATGAAGGAAAGTTTGTACTGATCATGGCATACTTGACATGTGTGTGCACCAAATTGAGTGCGAGAAGCCCATGGTCTTAGGTGAAGGTCAAAGATCATTTAAGGTCAATAGAGGTCGAAATGGGAACAAACACCACATTTCAAAAATGTAGGCTTTGATGTTCTCATATATGCTAAGTTGATGAACCACAATGAGCACAAGAACCTTGACATTTTCTTAGAAATGTCAAAGGTTATTTGAGGTAAATCTGTGAAATTAAGCTATATGTATTCAAGATATCTCATGGATTGAAACTGACCACATGTGTGTGATTTGTTGAGGGTCCACATTTAATAACAGGATCCAATAAAGCATAGGTCTATTGATTTTGATGTTCTATCCACGTATAATTTAACGTGCAGCATTTTAAGGTAATTCCATTACTTGTAGCTGGGACTAAATTCTCTGAAGAGCTGATCTCTGAAGAGCTGAAGCCTGTCAAGCAAGAAATGTGTCCAGGTGTGATTAGTCATTTTCTCTGATATGTGAATAATTTTGACCACAATGGCTTTGCCATACAGCAATTGTGTTAATTTTATCTGATGTGCACATATGCTTCAAGCTAGTCGAACCTGACAATGATGACTAGATAGTCAGGTGGTGCTAACTGCGTTGAACTGTCTGCAGTCACGTGATAAACTTGTAAAAGACAAAAATCTCTGATGATTCATGCTTGACTAATCCCATATTTGGCATATACATGAATTATAAGAAGTTCAAGATCCTATGTTTTTTTTGTTTTTTTTGGGGGGGGAAGGTCAAATGAAGTCAGCAGGTTAATCCACGAAAACCCTATAAACGTATCTCAAAAATGTAAAAAGTATACATGTAGTGAGAATTCACCATTTATTCAATTTATGACTCACTACTAGACTAGAAAACACGCTGGTACAGTTCTGTCATCTCACCAATTAGTATTTAAAAAACTTACTTGTTGACATTTTGTCATTTTGATCGTAGTATTTACAATTATTTTTCTGCTTCAGGGAAATATCCAAGCACATATGCAAAAATGACATATTATATATTAGGTTGGACACATGTAGTCAAAAAAAGATGATTCTTTTTAAATGGAATTTTTTAATGATCCTACGTTTTCAGAATACCTATTGAAGATCAGCCAGTACAATGATTTGGATTGGGACATGACGATGAGAGGATTCCAACTGTTTACGTAAAAAGTGAAAACAATATAACATCGACTGCGAAAGTGACCTACATTTTCATCTGTAAATTTTGACCACATATTGCACAACTTGCCATATGGACACCTTCCAATTTCCTCTTTTTCAAAGGGAGGGGGTCACCCCTTCCCCATAAACCTCCCTCACCTAGCACGGCGATTCGTACATTGTGAAAAGTCACCCCACCCCTCCGCACTTTTGGAGATGGATCCACGCCCACACATTTAAGGCATTCAACTCGGGCAAATTTGACCCAAAGAAGTTTCGTCAAAATTATTACGTGTTCTATGTGTCTGCTGCAGCTACACTTGGCTACTTAAGAATTGTTTAGAAAACTATGCAGAAGTATTATTTCATTCAAAGAGGGGAGAGGCTCCTTCATAGTAGCTTTTTCTTTGATAGCAGCATCTCAGAAGATGCTCACTTTATAGAACTGTGTAGTTCAGAACTTCTGAAAAACCAAACTGAGCTCATTCCGTAAAAAAAAAGGAAGTTGCTTCATTACTAGCAAAGAACAATATCAAGAACTTTCGAAATTCTCGTCCAACATTAAAAAAAAAAGAAAAAAAAAGCTGGACACAACATACTACTCAACATTCGAAGAAAAGCGACAAACATTTCGTCACGTTGACGTCACAGTGGCGTAAAGTTTCGCTTAAAACACGACCGCTCAGTACCACATTACCTACAGTCATTTCCTCCAACCAACGCCTGTTGCATATTACAGAACATTAATCTCAAGTTCTGAAATGACCTAGTTAGACCTTCAACGGATGTAATAATTCCTTCCTCGTTGTATTCGCTCCCCCTGTCGATGAACAGTTGTTTACATTTCTGGGTTCGGTCTTAAGTAGACTGGAGGTCATTGCACCATTTTCGACGTTCGGGTAAGGACTACGTAAGATCTTTCATCTTCGCGGTAATCACACTTATTGTGCGCAGTAGTAAAAGACAGGACGCCCTCTGTTATTCGTTCTTGTTGGCACTCACAGGAATTGATGACGGACTCGGCATTACTGGTTTTCTTTTACGGTATTTTCCTCCCACTCTTTATTCAGAATTCGGCATATTATCTCAAGCAAAAAATGACACCCGGGGAGTGTCACTGCAGATCATCTTAACGTTTGTTCCCACTTGGGAGGTAAAGAGATTTTGATCAAAAGAACGGTGTAAAATTTGAGGATTACGGTAACCCCCTAACCGAAAAAAGTAATATACATTGCCATTTGTTTTACAACACGAATTATGGTACTCGAAGATGGCGACGAAGTTTTACAGTTCTTTCCCTTTTGATCACGATAAAACACACGCCAGACTGCACGTAGAAGTGAAAAAGTAATCTGAAGATATTTGATTAACTTCGTCTTTGCGCAGAAAAACAACGACAGTGATAATAAAGGGAAATAGGGCGTTTAGAATATACCAACATGGCATACAAAGAAAAGAGCTTTAATCATTGTTAAAACATTCAGCCTCATCAAAGAACATCAGTAAAAGCTTTATCTCCTCAAAACATTGACATGTCAAAACATCAAACAAGTGATGAGTAATGGAAGATGCATTACTTGAATTTTGAAAAGTTTGGGTGAACAAATCATTTTGGAGCAACAAATAACAGAATATCAACCCGATGAGACACTTAGTTCTTGAAAGGAAGGCTACTGCTCTTCCTTGTTTGGTATAATCTATCATTCTTTGTCCACAAACATTGGTTTTAAAAATGTGGTTGTTTTCTGTGAACCAAACTCCTTATTTCCCGACTGATGAAAGTAAATGCAGTTACAGCTTCCTACCAAGTGACATATATTATTCCAGTTGGATATAATTTCATGGCAGGCCAGTTCCCATTCTACCAGGGAGTTGCTTTTAGATATTACTTATAGCGATCAGCTCGACACGGTCCTAACCCATGCATTTGCATCATGCACTGCATGTGTAATTTCAAATGTGTTTCTTAACTTCTGGTGAAGTTTATGGACAGAAAAAAAAAGAATGCAGCAATCTGATTGATGGTCAAGGTGTTGACTGTAACACCATACACCAATGTATATGTCTCATCGGATGCCATCAGGTAGCATACCCCTATTAATTGCCCCATTGACTTACACACTAAATCGCAAAAGTAATATGGTTTTTAAAGCCTGGTAGAAGTTTTCAACAGATATAAGCTGCCAATCTTTGGAAAGCTGACACATTGGCCATTCATGGTTTCTTCAATTTTCCGTACCTTACGTGGTTAGATTTTCTGCTAGAGGCCGTCGACGTTAGCACATCTTGTCACTGGGACCAAATCACACATCGCCTCCAACGATGATGCTCCGCCACCTAAGATTCCATAACTTTTCTATAATTGCTTCAATTTCCTCCATTTTCACAACATGTATAATTTAACTCGCCTACTTCAATATTCAATCCACAAAAGAACCCATCTTAAAGGATAAAATACCAAAAAAGTTGCCCAAATGTCCCTAAAAGGGACTTTCACCGACGGCGAACAAAATGCGCAGGGATCTCCAACTTCTATATAGGGTATGCTACCATCAGTACCGCGTAACCATTGAGAAGATGGCGCACTACAATTTCACTGATGTTCCAACCATACAGCGTAAATATACCAACTAAAATTTCAGGTTGTTTTCGGTATTTTATTACAATAAAAATTTTGTATCATGTTCATACTGGTTTAGTGTGGGGGTTGGGGGGGGGGGGATAATGTGAAATTATAACCTTGCGCAACGTGGCTTCAAGTTTATTTGCATCCGATCGAATGTGGTAGCGTAAAACCTTCACACACCGTCAGTCGAGTGGATTAGTCCAACTATGTGTCATGGCCTTCATTCCTCTGATCATCGTGAATTGCAAAACTGAGCGGTTTTGCGAAAGTTGGTGAACGAATTACCTTCTGAATACCTACCTGCAAGTTTCATTCACAGAGCACTTGACTATTGTGTAAGTAACAATCGACTTGAATTATAATTGAAATGCCTGGAGTCGTAACGGGGAACAGTTATTTCGCGTGATCATGAGGGTCTTATACGCAGACCCCGTGCGACCGTTATTAACCGGCTGTAACCACCGCCAAACACGGGCCAAATTCCCTTCTATGGCTTTGTTTTCTTTTAGGAGCCACGCAAAACATAAAACATAAAAACAATAAGAGACGGATGCCCTCACCAGGTGAAACCGGTGAAGTTACGATAAATGTTACTAAAACATGTTGGCCCAAATATCCCGCTTCACGAAATGGAAAATCCTTCTTTTCGCTTTTTGTATTCTTTTTCTTTTTCAACTTTCCCCTGTTTTGTGCGAAAGGGAATATTCGCCTTACCATATTAGAATATTCGCCATGAGCAGTGTAGCGTTAGAATGAAAACAATTTCATCATTACTGAAGTTCGATGAGATAGATTCATTCGGTATTGCCCTCGGAACTAAGATGCTCCAAGACATGGCACACAATTCATGTAAACCATACTACATTACACGCTTCTGTGAAGTTAATACATACAGTAAGGGGAGGGGGAAATGGAAAGACTATGGGAAGCCTTCAGACTTTCACAATAATTTTATCCTCGGCGTTTGCTTACGCATTTTATTCCCAGTGAAAGTGACCTGCAGACTATTTGTAAATTACGGAGATCGTATTATTTGAATTATTTTAAATAACATTTTTATTGCTCATCAATCCTAGACGCTTAAAATGTGTAGATTCAAGATTTGACTTTGTAGAAAGATGAAGGTTGTGATATAGCCCTACAGTAGCATTAATTTCACCTTCCCCGTGTTTTCAAGGCTAGGCATACCGTGTTCAGTGCCCTTGGGGAACACTCGGATATCTGAAGCCAGATGTTGTGGCCGCGCTGGTCTGATGAAGTGCGTCACGGTATCACAATCATGTTACGACAGTTTTCTTTGATATTGATTGGTGAAGGCAATCCACGTTTACAGCAAACTCGCATAGGTGGTAGGGATGGCATCCTGGTCAGCTGGTGTTGTGGTAACTTGGTAGTTGTACAAGAAAATTGAACAGACCGAACCAACTACCGTATAGTTTCATTGTAATTAATTTGTGTTTAACTTAAATCTGATACAATTGAAAGAACACTTTTCAAGTTCTTTCTTCACCATTGCTTTATCGCCTGCACTTTGGATCGCTGTGCACTGTATCTGTCTAAATATTGAGCACTGCAAGGGCTATAGGTCCATTTATCTTTTGGTTCATTTCTTTTTCAATTCAGTAAAAAATAAACAATTTTCACTTATTGTGAAAACACATTGGCCAAACATGATCCTATCGTCATAGAAGGAGGGTATAGGGATAATTCCAAAATCACTGAACTCAAAGCATTTACGAAGAGCACACCCTGTTTTCATAAATTACACCTTGCCCAATCCTACCTAGGACCAGGGAGGTGTTAGACACCTCCCTGGCTAAGACCCTCACAATGAGTACATTGAAACTTTAATGATTGATCACTGCCAATGTTGACAGCTTGGCTGCGGCTGTGTGGACGAATAATAGCATGTGTAGAAATTCTGTCTATTGTAATACTTTCACTGTAACAAATTTCAACTTCTGGCAATATTCATGGAGAAATATGGGCCCTTTGTAACAAACTACGATACCATGTCAAGTATTCCAAAGGAGCGCCCTCTTTTCAGCAAAGTTTACTGTACTTCTGTTGAGGTATGTTTTTCCATAGAGCGCCCTCTCCACTTAACAGGAACTTTTTTCAGAACCTTTGTCCGTACTTGGCAGTGGTATAAATGAGGTTAACTCAAATTTGCTGAAGCGCCACATAGCTACATGTTAATAAAAAATTGCGCCACTAATCGTTGTCCTGGGTTGGGGTCTCTGTCCCCTTAAAAAAAACAAAAAAAAAACTACGTCTTAGAAGAGGCTCAGATGCAAACTGGTGCAAAGTTTGCCAAATTAGTCTGTTTGAAGTAATAGATTTACCTTTTTTTTTTAAACAAAATTATGTTTTGTCAGCATGGTTGAAAAATGTGCATCTTTTCAATATTCTCTTAGTGTCTTTTCTCCACCCCACCCATGTCACTCATCACGAGTGGCATGCGCCGCTTATGAGTAAGCCTTGTGTAGATCCATATCGGATAATGATTGACGTTTTGGTAGCAACTGAGAGGCGTTTACAAGAGAAGTGGATTGTTAGACTCTTATTGATATACAATGAAAAGTGGAATCATAAAGGTAGTCTTTGTCTTTGCATTTTCTCCTTGCTTTTTTTTTGGGGGGGGGGGGGCATTAGGCTACTCAAGGGGCTTTTCTGCAGTACAGTTTGGAAGATTTGATGTGAAGGCATCCTCATTGAGCAAATGTAGACTGGTTTCTTTCATTAATATTACATTTGAAAAAAATAGGCCTGTATTTAAAAAAAAAAATGCCGTATATAGAATGTTGCGTACTTTTTTATACAGTTTAATAGGTGTGAAAGCACTTGTTCTTGTTTCGTTTCTTGGAGGGGAGGGGGATGTGTCTCTACAAATGTTTTCTTTATCCATTAAAAATATATCCTCTTAAGGGTAACCTTGCCAGAAGACCCTTATCTCATTTTATGTGGTACTTCGTACAGTTCTAAAGAGATGTGGCTTTTTGAATTCTTAACATCCTCTTTTGGTTTTAATGATAATCGTAACCTCTGTAATTATGCAGTGTGTGTGTGTTTGTGACACCTACCTTGTAAACACGATATCTTTAGGAGGGAAGCTTGGAAAGATATGTTATTTAGTACATAGTTTCACCACATTAAATACAACGGCCTTATTGTTCTTGTTGGAGCTCAATGGTCATCTGGGGTCAAAATGTGAAAATCTTGTAAACACGATATCTAAAAAAAAGAAACTTGGACAGGTCTCATATTTGATATGTAACTGTTCCTTATTGAGTAAAAATAACCTGTTGTTTTTGGTGGGGGTCAAAGGTCATCTGTAAACATGATATCTCACTAAGGGAACCTTCGGCAGATCTCATATTTAATATGTATGTGTATCCCATTGCGTACAAGGACTGTAATGTTTATGGTGGAGGTCAAAGGTCATTTGAGATCAAGAGGGTCAAATTGTTGAAACACAGAGGTAAACATGAAATCTTAAGAAGTATGGACAAATCTGATATTTCTTAAGTAGCAATACCGTATTGAGAAAAAGTAGCCAGCTGCTTTTGTGGAGGACAAAGTTTGTTTCTGATTAATTGGGTACATAAATTGTAAAAACATTTTGAACAAGGTACCTCAAGAAGAGAAGCTGGGAAAGATCTCATATTTGATTTGTAGATGTACCTTATTGTGTGCAAGAAGCCTATTGATTTTGGTAGAAGTCAAAGGTCACATAAGGTCAACAGGGTCAAAGTGTGGAAACCTTGTGAACATGATACCATAAGAAGAGAAGCTTGAACAAATCTCATATTTGGTATGTAGTTGTACCAAATTAAGTACAAGTTTCCTGTCGAATTTTGTGGAGGTCAAAAGTCATTTGAGATCGGTAGGAGTCAAATAATGAAAACCTTGTAACATGGTATCTCAAGGAAAGCTAAGACAGATCTTATACTTAGTATGTAGGTGTATCTCATTGAACACAAGAACCACATTGCCTTTTAGTGGATGTCAAAGGTCATTCAATGTCAACAAAAGTCAACTTGTGAAAACCTTGAAAACAAGATAAATTTCAAGAAAGGAACTTGCACAGATTTCAAACAGTGTTTCATATGAAGCATAGGTACGTAGCTTGTGACACATCCTAATGCTGTCAGATTCTGAAAAAAAAATGCTTATTGCATCATCAAAACTACAATGGATTTTATACATTCTGCTTCTATACTGAGAACAGTTTACTCTGCAGCCCCGTTGGGTAGAGTTTCTGGTCATTTACTGCATAATTTATTTAAGAGATTGTACAAGACATAAACTGCATAAAGCTATTTTGGATGGACATTAATTAGCAATATAAAAAAGAGGAAACTGGTTCATATAAGCTTGCTATGAATTGGCCAATGGAGGTGCAAATCTGTCCTTTCATGAAGCGTATCAAGAATCTACTACTGTTGCCACCGTGACAGACATGGGGTGCTAATGACACTGAGTGACAATGTGTCCAGAGAGGGATGATAATTATACCATTGGGGAGGCTTTATGTGTCAGAGAGGGTGTAATGTTACCTCGGAGGGATATGTCTGACAAACATACAACTGCTGAGTGATTTATGCACACCACAGACAACATCAACAATTACATCCAATTATCTGTCTTCATCACAGATATTAACCATGAGAGTTCAAGCAGTGTACTAAGTTCAATTTCCTTGGTGATGAAACTGTTTTTAAAGTGATTGCATATGTACTGAAAAACCATAAGGATATGATTGTTTGATCTTAACTTTTTCTTTATACTTAAATGTACATGCAAGGTTGTACATGGACGGACTACGTCTTTCAATGTAGGAAAATGACAGTAACTTCTTTGAAAAGCAACGGGGTTGGCATGACAACAGTAAAAAACAGAAATCACATTTGAAAATTAACGGCTTTTTCTATAAGCACCTACATAATGACACGCAACAGTACAGGTTTCACTGGTGTATCGAAAACATACTACTCGAGTCGTGGCTCCTTGGCTATTGTAGTATTTGTTGAAAGGAACCACTGTATTTACAAATAACCCACAAACTAATCACATCACTGCGACTCAGTGATCCTGAGTTGTTTTGACTAACTGAATATTCAATACTAGTATACTTCCCATTCGCTTGTTCAAAGAAGCACACCCTTGATTTCAATGAAAACTGTCAACCACTGCGTTATCGTATTCTACACTTTTTGTTGTTGTGCTAGATGAATTTGAAATAATATGGCAGAATTAACCAACTGAAACCTATTTATTTTTCCAGATTGTCTAAATGGTGCAATTAAAAACCTTACCAAACTTTCGGAGATAAAATTTCAATGTTTTTGCCTTTTGCCTACGCACGCAGTCACTTTAAGCTTTCACTCCCAGATGCATAAGACCGGGACACAAGATATGTTTTAAGAAACTGATATTTTTTCAAGAAAAGTGTTGTCTCCATCAACACAGAGTTGTGTCCATTTCTCTTGAAAATGTTCTCACTGTCCTTTACAAACACCGTTTGATCTCTGTGGGTCGGGCCCAAAGTCGCCTGTGACGGTTACGTTAGAGAGCAACAGCAACCACTGGGTAATCTGTACATCACAGATAACATGAGGATATATCTGTCTGTCAGAATCACAACCAATTGCCATCTTCACATCACTGCCATTAGAGTAAAAAATAAAAGCGAGTGGTATCAGATTCTGATGAGCTGATTCAGAGTCTGGCACCCCCCCACCCTTGCACAGTCTGGAATGAGGACCTGCAGGAAAAGGTTGGTGGTGGTGGGGGGGGACAGGGTTGAGTTCAGGGAGCTATCCTTACCAGCTCAAAGTCATATCTGCTTCTCATAGAAAGTCCTCACTGTTTTTGATAAAATTATTCAGAACTGCATTCCTTTTTCCCCCCACTTGGCGGAGAGGTCAACGTTCCTACCAGTCCCCATCCTCTCAATTAGGTATCGCTTGTTAGTTCCTCATACAACAACATATCATTGCTGGGCCAGGGTATTTTAAAGTTGTATAAATTAATCCTTCAAGTGGAAAATCCATTTTTTGTTTTCCTTTAATCCTATCTTCAGTATCTCATTGTCAGTTACTGAAATGTTGTAATGGACAGGCACAAGGTAGTGATAATGATTTTAAATGAGCGATTTTAAGTGATTTTAAATCACCACATTTTCTGCCCACTAGTTTACATGTGAATTCTCAAAAACTAAGTGGTTGAGGAATGAAGAGCAACGTAATCACCTCATTTAACCTTAATAAAACGTCCAAAAGACAAAGAACGAAGTCATGATCGAGGAGATGAGAGCGGTTCAGAAACAGTTGAATTTCCTAGCTGCAAGAAGAAAGGGCTGGTAGTTATGGAAGGACGGTGACCGGATATGCACACACATACAATTGCTAGATTACGGTCAGTCGGTAACGCATAGGTTACATGTGGTGAGGGAGTACGGAGTGTGAATAAGTATGAATAGTCTTAACATTATGTTGGGAAACCCTAAGACAGTGTCATCATACTACTCCTAGCTCATTTAAGTTTGAAACATCCGGAGAAAAGTGAGTGACGTCGGTGCGAATGTTCACAGTTGTTGGGAGGTAATCCTTCTTCAGAACAGACGGTCTCCGTGAGAATAGAAAAGAGTCCCCAAAACTTACTGGTTTGAGAATTCGCTAGCGACGTACTCACCCCATATAATCTATGCATTACCGTATTGACCACCGCCCGTCTGTAATGCATAGGTTATATGAGGTGAGGGAGTACGCGCTGCTAAGAGCTAGGGTATGCCAGTATGAGATACAATACCATACAGTGTATGTTACATGTAGCTGTTAATGTAATTAGCAACTTGAGCAAGTTGTCTGATGAATATTTCAACATACATATAAGCTACTTTGTCCACTTGTTTTTTTACATGTTTTCTAATTGAATGCAGTAATAATTGCGTCCCATAGCGACTATACTGCCGGATATGTTGATTTTAATACCTGCAAGGTTACCAAACTCTGTAAAGGTCGTGTGACTTGCATCTTGAAAAAGCTGGCTTTCTTCAGAAGTTGCGGAGTGAAAACCTGCCGAATGCCTGTCTGTGGGATTGTGTTCATTGTGTTACCGTTTTGAGATTTCGTCGAGCTTTTCAAGGTTTGATGAAAATGCCAAATATCATTATGTGGGCCGTTGCACAAAGTAAATTTCTTTATATATATATATATATATTGCCATCTGACTTACACATTGTGGTATCAATATTTACAAAGAAGAAAATTCAGACTTTCAAAGGAAAACTCTTGGGGCATGATATCACGCAAGTCCCTCTCTTTACGTCACAAATTTGCATATTTGGCCAATTTTTTTTAACATGATACAGGTGTAAGACAGGAATACGTGTTTTACATTGTCAATATTAGAGAACTTTTGATGGAATTTGTGGCTATTTTCCACACAATTAATGATTGATATAGCCAATACTCTTTTCATTCATACTTTTCAATGTGATTTTCATGTAACATTTAAAAGTACATGACTTTATAACCAGATCTGTTGTAGAACCAAAACGCCATTACTTATAGTCAAGAGCATGTCCCCCCATTATCTAAGGCAAGGAATATGACTATCACTTTATGCTCAGACTGCCAAGAAGTAAGTTGCGTTGTGAAATTATTTAAAATATGCTATAGTATTGTAAGTAAGCAGGAGGCCACCCCTAGTTTCATATAGCATGCTTAGATATTTCATGGCCTTGGCAAGTATATTGCAGTCAGTTTGTATGTGCCTGTGAACCCATAGAAATTTCTGTCACTGGAAATGATCGGCAACATATGGTCAACTGTTAATGTATATGAGCTTTTACACATACCAGTGGGCTCATTGTTGTACGTACTTAAAGGGAAATATGGCATTCTTTTTACAGAAAGAAACCATACTTTCCAAACAAATGTTTGTGTACTTAGAATGATCGATTATTAGGAAGAACGGTGGCCTTCTTTTCAAGAACTAATTTCTCACACGTAGAATCCAGTTAGTAGTTGCTCAACAATAATTTGTTCACCCAAACTTTTCAAAATTCAAATGATGCACCTTCCATCACTAATCACATACGTGATGTTTTGAGGGGATGAACCTTTCGCAGATTTTTATTGATGAGACTGAGTGGTTTAACAATGAGTCAATCTATTTTCTTTGTTTGCCATGTTTGTACATTCTAAGCTCTCTTTTTCCCCTTTAATTTCGACTCTCTGTCTAGCTTCGCTTTAATCTGTGAAAAAGCTGAACTGTTCAGGGCCAGGGAAAATGTGCTTGGTGGAATATAGGTGTACTAGCTGTGCCATGCACCGTACAGTGTGGTTTGCATTGACTACATACCAACAGTGAAAAATAATAATAATAATAAAACAACATGCATAACGTGCCTAATTCACCAAATTAAATGCTCGTGTCACTTAACAAAAACAAAGAATTCAAGATGAGAAAATGCAAATGTAAGAAATGATGAACAGGCCTTTAAAGTATGAAACTCACATTCAATATATGCATATTAATGTTTCCAAATTGTTCTTAAAAGTGTCAATTGACCTCAAGAATGAATAATAACAATAATAGGTGCTGCTAAGATAGTGGGGTATTCTTGATCTTAATCCCAGTAACATGACAAGCTGTGGCGTTGAGTAAGAACTGATTTAACAGCTGTTGCTCTGCTAATTATGTATCCCACAGATGTATCGATGGGAATCTCCGCCTTTCCTCACACCTGGTAAAGCTGTTCACTATGTTAACTTTTCTTCGATATAAAAAAAAAAAAAAAACAGTTTAGGTGCAAGCTTGTATTTAACAACGTGTGATAAGATACAAACTTTCTCTCCAAAAGTCACCATATATTGACATTAGACGTGGTAATATACCCACCTGATGCCAACTACAGCAAACTTTACCATGTATAGAGGTGTGCGGGATACCTTTCACCTGTCATTGTAATCCCCTTTGTTTTCTGCAGACTTGACATCAGTTGCCATGGTTAGTATGAAA
Organism: Stichopus chloronotus; assembly: GCA_021234535.1. Classification (NCBI taxonomy): domain Eukaryota; kingdom Metazoa; phylum Echinodermata; class Holothuroidea; order Aspidochirotida; family Stichopodidae; genus Stichopus; species Stichopus chloronotus. The sequence goes on along the minus strand of CM037835.1, from coordinate 31,949,365 downwards.
CAGTTGCAAAAAGCTGGTCCCCTTAGTAAACATTAAATATTTGTTGTTTCACAGCCTTTTTGACCCATATCAATTTGGTTATTTCGAATTTGTCTTGTTTGCACACACCCAATTCATCTAGTCCATGAGTTACATCTCTGCAACTTGTCATTTGTCAATATTGGTAGACACATGTTAATGATGTAGCCTATAGCTGTAGCCTGAAAATGGAAACTCAGCCCTCTCCTACCAAACAATCACCTTCCACATTGCAATTGCTATGAACTTAATGCGAAGGTGGCAATTGTTTTTTTTCCTTGTCCTTATCAGTTGCCCCAAAGGTGATCAAACATGGAAGGGAGGGGTGGAACTAAGTCTCCCTCTACTTTTCAGAGGGGTATCTATTTTTATAAATTTCAGAAACTGCATTTAAGCACAGGTAGATTTCTACATAAGTTGGGATGTGGTTCATGACACAATATAAGTGCCCAAGGAAAAGACCCCCAATTTTTCTTGCACGGTTTGTGTAATTCAACCACACAAATCATATTCTCCTCACTGGAAGTCCCAAAGCATTCATATATTTACCTCCAGGTCATCAAATGGGGTCCCAAGATGTTGATCCACTGATGGAACTGAATCAGAACTCTTGCAGTGGCATGTGGCCATGGGATAAGGTGCGGTGGTTGGGATTGCATGTACTAAATCATCCCCCCCCAAAAAAAACAAAAAATCAATGAAAGGTCCTGCTTTTTTGGAGTACTAGTACACGGAGGATAGATCGCCGGAATCTCATACCACTTTACATCTTAAACCCTTGATAAAGGCAAAAATTGTGACCCATCCCTAAGGCGGGAAAAGTCCAAGATTGAAGTGCCCCCCAAACCGGTTATTCTGGCTACAGGCCTGCTTGCAGGGCAGGCTACAGGCCTGCTTGCAGTTGATCAATAGTCATGACGTGTGAGTGAATCAAGGTGACTCAAGATTACAGATTAGATGGACCCACAGATCTGCGAATTACAAGTAGCGGCTATTCTTGCAATGACAACTGATTTTTGAAGTCATTACTTAATGGATGTTGATCGATCCACACAAAATCTGATTCAACACTGTGGATCAAGAGCACGTCTAGCAAAAGTCTTAACCTTGAGCAGTTGATCAAATCTGGATCAGCTCTCAACATCTCCCGAAGTGTGAAAGTAGCCGTGGGTCTCACTCTTTTGTTAGTTGAAGAAACTCAATGAATATCTACTTCTCCCCATAATAACATGATGCTTTAAGATATTAATTTTGACACAAAGTCTACCAGGTAACTGAGCATTGAAAAGAAACACAGGGAGAAAGTACTACTGTTATGATAGTGACTCTTAATTAGAGTGTTGTGAATTCTTTGCGTATTGTATTATTACACACATGGGAAAACGATGAGCAGTAAGAAAGCAAATTTTCTCAAATTACCCTCTGAAGTTTGGTGCAACCGAGTCCCCCAAATGTGGGGATGCACAAAGAACTTCCCCCCCCTCCATGGATTTATCCAGTCTTGACAACAATCCCCCTCCCCCAAAGAAAAAATGGTAGGAAAAATGGGATTAAGATTGTATTCATGTTCACTGCTGGTTCAGCATGTTGGTCACATATACAAACGTGACTATTTAATAACAATTGTCCCTCGCAGTCCCATTATGAAGACTGAATGAAACAATAAGTGTGAGTGAACTTCATGCTTGAACTTTGCAAAGTACAAACTGGCCCCACAGCAAGCAAAAATATTCCAATGCTTTATAGCAACCCACCATCCAGGGTAGTATAGACACCATCTACCCAGGCTGAATATTTGCCTAATTGAGCAATAGTTTTGTTGTTAGCAACTTGTGGAATTTGTCACTTTTATAAAAATTTGCAAGTGCCAAAATTTCTGTTTTAGTACCTTTGGGTTTTTGAAGTCAGGAAACAAATTAAGTCACTGCGGCTAATTCGAAACGCTTCGAGTTGTCGGCCGTCCCTCACTGTTGGCACTGCTCTTGATTGCTTTTCATTGTTCGACATAATCTTTCAAATATGAGGGATTGTTTCCATTTGCCTGGGTCAATCTAATCCACTGAACCAGAAACACAAGGCTGAAAAATTACTTCATCAAACATAAAGCAAAAAATAACAAACAGCAAAGCTCACGTAAGTTGCTATTGTAATCTGGCTCTTAAATCCAACACATCTCAAGAGAAAAAATTGTTGATGAAAGCTGGTGAATTTCTTTGTAGAATGAGTTTTTTGTTATTTCTTTTGTCCAACAGGAAGGCAACATCTGATTTTCCTTTGTACCAAGTAAAGACCAATGAAAGGTTATCCTTGTTTTGTTGGCTCCAAGCAAACATTCTGCTATAAATTTCCACCAGCACGGCAAATCCCCTGATTGTTAAAACTTAGCCCATGGATCAACAAGTAACTGTAATGTTAATAACTGAATAAATTCCAGTCAGTTGTCCCTGCAGTGAAAAACTAACCTACAAAAATGGTTGTCCTTCACAAAATTCGAGTCGTCCAACCATGTGAAATTAATACTTTTAATAACCGTTACTTTTTTGTGGTTGTTGCACAATGAGCACATTAAATTCATTGAGCTGTTTTTCAAAACAAAATCGTCTCTTCGAATGTTGTTACATCAATGTAACGTCTCACATCTTTCATCTTTGAGCTATTCTCAATACCTGCATGTGGTTTCAGACTAAATGTCATTTTAAGGGTGATCTACGTTTTCAGCAAAGGTTCGCTCCCAAAAGTGTAAGGGTTTCTGACATAGAGGGGCTACCACTTATCTTCTTTGCACCATAGCATGTAACCCCATCATTGCCATTACGTTTTCAAAATGATTACACATCAAAATTATGGGCTTCTGTGCCACTAACCAAAAACAGAATGCTCTCCTTCAGAACTCATCAATAGGATGTCTTGATCCTCAGTGTTGTGATGAAATTCATTTCTTTTTGTTTTCTTTCACAAAAAATTATCTTCACAGTTTAATCAGGGTGAACACATAATTAATCACAATGGGTACCAGCTGTTTAAGGTGCTGTTAAATTCCTCCATGGTCAAGGCTACCTTTAAAGAGGCGGCGACTCTCCGAGTATTGACCTAGTGAGGGATTTGAAGATGTCAAAAAAGATTTGTTTGATAATGGATACACGATCTGAAGTTTCAACAGCTACTTACCACTGTGATAAATCGGACTGTATCATAATCATGGATTTTCAATTAATCGAAGCAGGGAAGGGGGGGGGGGGGGGAGAGTTGGGGTTCATTCAACACTTCACCTAGTTTTTCAATTGCTTTACTTCTCTGATATATAAATTGTCGATCTGATTTGAAATTGATGTACAGAGTATTCCACATCAGAGCCTAAACAGTCCTTCCTTTTAAGTTTGTAATTAAAGCATGATCGAGCATAGACCATGCATCAAAACGAAGATGCAAGACAGAGCCTTGACACAAAATTTCCAAAGATTTTCAAAGTATATCACTGCTATAAATTTCTACGGTTATCAGCTTGTCTGCATGCAAGAGAGGGATTTGGGGATTGCTTTTCCGAAGACTTTTCTGAGTCTAATAACTTCATGATGTCTGTTAACTGCATTTTTTGTTTTCATCTATTTCTAAAAATCAGAAATGGGCAACTGTTTTTCCTCATACCCATCAGAACGTCAACTGTATATCGTTACATTTAGCAATTTATTTCTACAGTACCGTACATCACACTCGTGTGGTGGTGATCTTACTGGTGTACTTTACACACCTGCCTACACCTTCTCATTAATAGGAACCACCCTATGTCCCCAGAGAAAAGGAAAAAGATTCGATTTTGAAATATTAGCTATGTATGGAAGGCTTGGCAAAATTCGGCACTATGGCACAGTGTGTTGGTTCACACAGACAGCGGTTGTTTGTTTTCACTTTAAGATTTTAGGAACACTGTGTAGTTATTTTGAGTCTTGGTAGTAAATACCTTACACTAGTATCCGAACACCCAGTGTGCCAGGAAATTTCCCCCTCCCCTGAAAATATTTTCCCGTCATAACTTTTGTAATTTACTTTTTAACAATTCTTAATGTAACCTTCATATATGTCATTGACGTTCTGCTAACTTGACAAGCAGAAAAAGCAGTTGATGTCCTATTGCAAAAAACATGAGATGGATGACAGTGTACAAAGAATTGTCCTACCCCCACAAAACAAAAAAAATACAATGGGAAAGTTGCTTCTATTTGTCTTCTCCATAATAATAACAATTGATTTACCTTATAAACTCATTGTCCTGATTTGACTATAACAAGTCATTGTTTCAGTGTCTGAGTGATTGAACTAATCCCTTGAAGTTTAGCTTCACTTTCCTTCAATACCAGTAGCTTGCTTAAACCAGTTGAAATTTGCTTCAGGACTTGATGATTAACAATCACGTAAAACTGTCAACCATTAACCGTACCAGTGCATTATTCAAATTATTACCTGAAACAAATTCTCTACATATAATGCTAAAGTATAATGGAGTAAAGCATTACAGAAGGGAATCTTCATCGGGGGTGGGGGAGATTTTTCCTAGGAAATATCTCCCATGCAGGGAAAATTTTCAGGGAGGAAAAGTCCCGTCGCACCTGGTTACAGTGGAAACACTAATTGTGACACAGATTATTATTCCATAAAATTTGTGTGAGGTCCAGATAAAAGGTAAAATTCTGAAAGGTACAACGTTTAAATCTTCCTCCTCATGTGATCTTGGTGATCTTAATCGCGATCCAGTTTTTTCTCAAATCATTTAAACCTTTGAATTATGTAGACTTCAAGGATGACTTTGAGTCGATAATAATGGAAGCAGCCAACAGAGAGCAACTGATATTTCAGATGGTTCTGGTTATGGTTCATACATGTTTGGATGTTTGACAACAGTGTGCTCAATGGATAAAGACACGACCTCTTTAATTTCGCTCCAAATATCGCTACTTTCGGAGAAATAGCCAGAACAAGAGGAGAACTGGCAGAAATGAAAAAAGTATGCATGTCATGTTGTTCGTCAGTGAGGGGTAATTACACACCAGCTGGTAACTACGTGAAAGATACTGAAGGAAACCAATAAAATTACAAATATGTTGCAAAAGAGCAATTTTGACCCCCTTTTTTTTTACACAAGTCTGGATTAGGTTAAAGTGAGCTGCACACTTCAGTTGAAAACAGTTCATGAAAGTGCTTCCTTAGCAAGCTCTTCGTTGAGAAATTCAGGTCTCAATTTCTTGTACTATCAGAGCTTAAACTAAAATTAATTAAAAGACGCACATTAACATAATGTGATGAGTTCTGAACGTAATTATGCTGTTCTTTGTATGCTTAGTTCTCAGAAGTTAATGTTTTTGATGGATCACGCCATTAGAGTAACCACATCTCAGTCTGATTCCCTCCCTTCAAGTTTTCCATCAAGCCTTACCTTAGGGCCATTCCCTGCAGGACTGTGTGAGTATCATGAAGAAACCCTGCAGCAGCTGGTAATAGGCCTTATATTTGAAAGTGTAAACATTGTAGAATTCTGGTCAAATAGCTGTTTTAATGTATAAACACATTCTAACAATGAGCCACAGCTAACCAGGCATTCACACATTGCAGTACTGCACTATTTCAGAAATATTAACACACCATCCTTTACTTTCTGGTATTAAAGAGATATATACGATGCAAGCTAATGACACAGTTGCCAGACATGACTTTTACTTCTTAGGAAACTAACTTAAACATTCCAGAGAGGAACAAATTGGGTTAAACATTTATACTGCAAGCATGACATAACAAATGTGAAATATACCTCTCTGCCGTAACTTTCGACCCCACAGATGCCACTCCTCTGGTAACCATCTCATCCAAGGTAAATCAACCCACCCTCCCATCAATCATAAAATACCTAAATCAAGCTAAATAATTTTTCTCATCTGTTTTGCTTTGCATTATTACTTTTGCTTTTACTTTTCTTCTTGTCTTGTACTGTATGCCATAAAGCACTATTGCAGATTTGGTGCACTATAATTCTTTATTTTATTGTTATTATTGTTACAAACGGTAATGTTGATATTGACTTTTTTCATAAACATCAGCAGCCTCAAACTTGCTTGTCTTGTCCTAAACCTGTCCTTGATGAACCCCCCCTACATAAATCCCTTTTCTCAGAAGGAAGATCAAACAAACCGGGATAAATGCACCCAATAGAGATCAATTCTTTGTGTGATTTCAATGAAAATAATGGGTCAATGCTCCGAGACTAGGCTAGCTGTCGGTAAATCTAAATAAGTAGGCCTTTGACTGGTCAAACCTGAGGTCATTTCATGGACTACTGACACATTAAAAGTTCGGACTATCGCTAGACTGGGTTCTCACAATGGTTTTTCGTGGACTATCCAACTATGGAGCTTCCAAGGTGATTCAGTCTGTGACTTTATTAGTTGGGGTCGGAAAAAAAGAAAAATATTTAAAAAAGAAGCAAATTTCATGCAAGCATCGATCTTGGAAGATGGTATCAGAATTTCAGTCACAAAGTTGTTCTTTTAGAGATTTCCTGTTTTATTTTTTTTTTAATCTTGAATTCTTTCACGTTTCTCTCAATTTGCGTGTACAATATCTATTTACCTTCGGAAAGATGCCGACTGGCAGTGTTTAATGTACGACTTAACTTTGGTAAAGTGAAGCAAGCGTTGTGTTAACAGAATACCTCATGAAGAAATTGAAATTTTCAGAATTAACAGAGTAACACAAACTGAGCATCATACTTTTGAGGATTGCATTCAGATTCCTGTCCTATCTGTGTGGCCTGAACATCATAACTGTTAGCCGGCACAATGGACATGCACTGATCATGCATCAGCTTTGACTGCATTGGTAATACCCGTTCGCAAACTGTCGCTTGCATTTCGACTGAATCTTAAATTTTAAAGCTATTCAAATTCACGTATGCTGATGTAATCAATTTACACTCGGCAGCACCCAATATTTCTTTGCCTTAGTCTACAAGTATTCAAGCTCTTTTAGGCCAATCATCAGATGTTAAGAAAGACTTCAAAATTATTGAGACCTCGAACCTTAGGGGGGAGACAAATCTCAAATTGTTCTCAGGTGTTTCGGCATGTACCTTAAACAGAAAAAAAAAAAAAACAGCACATACCAATGCCTGATATGAAGGTGGCATATTACTGCTTGCTTCTGTCAGTTTCACAGTTGACAAAAAACCGCAGACATTAAAATGCTTGTCTTTCATCAGTGGTTAGTCGGACTTGAGTGAGTGTTACTTTCGCCAGAGTGCTAAGGTTATGTCCTTTTTTGACACATTCATAGGAGTGTTGTTTTTCTTGACGTTGTTCTTAAACTTGTTTCTACAAGGCTGTTGTGTGAATCTGCCACTGCCAAAAAATAGTGTAAAAATTTCATGCTATGATCCCTCACAAGTCTGATGAACAAAAGTGAGCATCATGGTTATGCTTGCAGGTAGCAACAAGCAAGGGTAGGCTAATCAGCATTCAGAGGGCAGGTAAAAATCAACTATGGCGCATATCAAGCAAAACAACAAAAAAAAAAACCCAAAACAAAAGACAGGCTTAGGAAAATAAGATTTTTGACCAATCTTCAGACACGGCCGTAAAAAGGATGGCGTTCAAATTAAATTCAACTAGCCAAGGGGGGGGGGGGGATATGATCAGGAATCGATGCATGGGCTCTCAGTGTAGGAAAGCTCCCTGGCAGAGGCATGGTGAAGGGGAATTATCCCCTGATATACTACTAGCCTGTCACCAATGGTGTCCTTGTGAGTAAATGCACTTCTACCAAGATGTCAGGTGACTAAATATTTCCCATTACATATATAATGGGAAATCATGTTTTGCCCAGCATTGTGTGTAAAGCACAAGATAACAGGTAACAAGATAACGCTTGAAATGTAAGGGATACTACCAGAGTTTAATGTGCCAAAAATCTGGTGTTTGGCATTTGATGTTCTGATCACCTTGTTTCAAGGTGGTAATGAGGCAGTATCCAAGGGCATACTCATGGGAGTGGCAGGGGATGTCACCCCTAACAAATTTGAGCCCCTAGAATTATCGGTGGTTAAAAATTACGAACATGTCACATGTGTGGGTAAGCCCACCCACCTATTTTTCCCTTTCCTCGGAGAATCTGACTTGGATCCAAGTGTCAGGGGTTATCATGAGTCAAGTTTAGGCACAGATACCGACAACGATCACTTCACCCTGTTACCTTGCATGGACATGCAAGGAAGGTAACCACTCAGCCCATGTGGTTGCAAGTGACATTTTGTGTTCACACAAACATTTGCTAGAATTCAATTTTGCAACCCTGCACTAAAATTTTTTTTTTTTTTCACTCTGAATTCTTGCACAGGGTGGCCGCCATGCAGTGACACAAATCTGTTGAGAATGTTTCAGTCATAAATTGCTGTGACATTTATGATAATCGTGACATCGATCGACACTGGCCAGGGGCTACCAAACTCCTCTCAAACACTTAAATAAAATTGGTAAAAATTGTTTGTACGTCAGCATAAAACAGAATTATTGCAAGAAATTCATGAAATTTTTTATTTCATGGAAACTTACAAAAAAAAAAAGACTTAGAAACCTTCATTAAACTTGAAATACCTGCCCTGAAGACACATCTTTGGGGAGTTATAATGTGGACTATTTTTTTTGAAGGAAAGTGTTTAATTTATGAACAGATTTGTTAGGATCAACAGCAGGGACACACCGTGCACCATGCTGGGTTTTGTATCAGCCCAGTTTATTTTCAGAGGCATTTTATTTCCTGCTTGTTTGTAATATTTGTATCAACTGCCACGACCGCCAACACCAGGACCCGGACGGACGCTGGACGCAACTCAGACGTAAGACAAGGATCTAAGTTGCATGCTGATCCATAGCTGATGTAGGCTGTCCCGGATACCTGTCAAACATGGGAATGGGAGAGATGGAGGGGTCAGGGATTCAAACCATCTGGGAGGAAGCAACTACTAGTGCAGGAACATGCCTGTCACCTTCTACCAGAATTTCCAACACATGAGAGAAATTTAAGAATGTGTGAATATTGGTCTGTTGGAAATTACAGGCCTATAAGCAAGGGGTTAAGTAGCAACTCCCTGGCCTAAGGCGGAGGATATGCTAAGGAGAGGGTAAATATGGCCTCCAGCTTTGAAACATTGTGAAAATTGTTCTATAAGAAGGACCTAAGGAGGGGGGAGGTGTACCCCACATCCGCTCCCCTTTGAGGTACTTTTTGAGATTGAAAGTACGATCAGATGCAAAAACTGGTGCAAAACATTTCTTCACTCTTTGAGGAAAATTGTTTCTACAATAAATTTTGTCTTTATAGTAATGATGTACATTTGAATGACCTGTTACCATTTGGTAAAACTGTGTGTTGCCATATGGCCATGTTAACCTCACAGTGTTGCAAATTTAGCCATGAAAATTCTTTGCAGCGATATCAGAAAATTTTAGTTTGGTAATTTTAAGTGAGTGGCAACCTCATTTAATTGAGGCTATTGTGCTGTAATAAACAGTGCACGGTATGTGAGAAGCATGAAATGCATGTCACATGTGCTATACCCAGAAATCTTCACTGTACATTGGTTTGGTCAATTGATTGTATATACGTATGGAACAGTGGGCACCAATGACCAATTGATAGAGAATTAAGTGATGCAGGCCATGAAATTACTGTGTGTGGAAGAGACAAAGTTGACACAAACAGATTTTCTGGAGAATATTATGGACTTACATTTCATGAATTATACAAAGTCCATAGCACACAGTGAAATTCCTTGACATCTAAAAGAGGTAGTATACTCAGTGTTAGGAGAGTCTATCTACTAGTAGCTTCTGCATGGTTTTGAAGCAGTCAATACACTTCTTGTTTCCCGTGGCTCACTTAAAATTTGTGCCATTAATTGACACACGACAGTGGCGGATCCAGGTGGGAGGTGGCAGCAGGCATGAGGAGCCCTTTGTTGGAAACCTAACAAAATTTTCAAGATGAGGAAAAGGAAGTCTGAGAAGGGAAAAACAATTGAAGAAAAAGAGAGTATGATCATGAAAAGATCTAGCACATGCAGTCATTGACTTCTCAAATGTAATATTGTGCAATGTTACTCAAAGTTTTTCAATAGGGAGGGGGACTAGGGACTGATTCCCTAATCCCCTTCTCTAAGGATGGTGATCCATAGGTGTCCCAACTATATCCTGGATACTGTGCCACAGCTTGGTGTCATACATGAAAAAGTGAGTGGGACAAAGATGAAGGACAGCTGGAAAGAGTACAGGAAATGGAAGCAGGGAGGAGAATTGGGTGTGAAGAGACGGGGAGGGATGAGAGAGGTATGTAAGATGAAAATTTCACGAGATGTAACTTGCATCTACATGACACTATTGATATTGCCTATATACACTTTAAAATGTCATGCAGGTCTAACAAGTAGGACCGACCTTCTTTAACTTCTTGAGTGGATTCAAGCACTCCTAAGCACCCAGTAAAGTAAACGCATCATCAAGTCATATCATTCATTAAGTGGAGTCAAGGAGGACAAGTGCTATGTGAGTTAAATTCTACTGTTACCTTAGAGTTATTCCAGCATGATCCAGTTCTTTTCACACGGAATGTATGGTACACAGGGATATGCTACTTGACAAAACGAACTTCCGACTCGGTTTTACACGACATCATGATATAAAGATCACATCATAAAAATGTACATCTTAATTTATCAGACAGAGAACATAGGTTAAGTGCTTCCTGAAATGGAAAATATCGCTTTAGAGTATTTCTAAAAAGCAGAAATCACAAATTACAAATCCTTACACTGCTCAATGAAAATATCATCAGGCCCTAATTATCCAACATTGGAAAATGAAATAGCAGAGCGAGAGCAAGATCGTACATTTCATGTGCAGCGGACTAGACGTCCTTCGTCTAACTGTCGCCAATTTGGAAGTTTATGTTATGAATGGATAGGCTTTTTAATCTGGACCAGAACACAGTACCGTAAACTAATCTACAGCCTCTATCCTTGGCATGCGTATCAAATGTGAATGGAATAGAGGCGGCAAAGAACTTATAAAGGTTGAGTCAGAAGCAATGGGAAAACTGACAACAGTTTAGACTGACAGTCTGCAGACACTTTTCTTCATTGGCAAAAAGTCTGACCTCGCAGCTGCTGGTGTTAGTTTATGCCGTTGAGAAATCAATCAGTATAATTCAATCTATTCTACAAAAATTAATAAGGTCAACAGTTGTACTCTTCAAGGGAAGTAGGTGTTTACAATGCTCTAACCTGACATATGAAGAAAATAATTTTAATGATTGTTAAATCATTTAGGCTCTTTAATAAACACCTGCAAAAGATTCATCTCCTCAAAATATTACTGCATCTTATTGAATTATGGAAGATTCATCATTTGAGTTTTGAAAGTTTGGGTAACCAAATTATCCTAGAGCAAAAACTAACAGAACTTCAAAATGGGAAGCCACCATTTTTCTTTATTTTGAACAATCTATCATTTGATGTCCCCTCCTTTTGAAAAATTTTGATTTCGAAAGGAGCTCAGATGGAAAATGGGACTATCATTACCATATTTTGTTTTTATGTATATATTTTTCTATGCCTATGTATCATGCTTTTGAACATTTTTTTCAGTTAAAGGGGGGAAGGCATGTTCTCCTGTAGCTATGGCACTGGACAGGAAAGAAAAAGGAATGTGGTGAGTGGGGGGTACAATGTACACTAAGATATCCTAGTATGTCTATGACAGTAAAGTAAGTCAATGTATTCGGATACTGTGAAAGATTTAATATGTTTAAAGAAAAAGAAAATATGTTACCTACTTACAATTCTGTACGTATCTGTGAATTCTTTGGAATACATGTAATATCCACCTTCCAAGAAAACAGGCCCTTAAACTGGGACCATAATGAAAAATGCTTCAGTTGGAATACACCACAGCTACAACCCAAGCATTTGCTCAACTGCTGTAGTGCTATAAATTTTATGGAGGCAGCAACAGCTACAAAAAAAAAAAAAAAAGGAGTGGGAAGAGGGACTGAGGACAAGAGGGAGAAGGACAGACAGACCAATGTTGGTACAGTGGGATATTAGATACAAATCATGATAAAGAAAAGGATTGAAATTGGAAAAAGTAAACCAGGCCAGGTAATATTCAAAATATTCTCATATAGTCCCTACTAACATCAAACTATATGTCAACAACTTTCAGTCTGTTAGGGCTCTCTGTGTACTGATACCAATCGTTTGAATCTGGCAAGATGTTTTAATGGGCCAACAATTCCCATAACATAGAGGTCACACAGAAACAAGGGACAACAAAACCATTTCGTGACTTTTACATCATCATACCGTGACTATGAATTATTCATGAAGCTGTCTCGAACATTCTTTACTCTAAAATGCGTTGCTATCTCGATATCTTTGTGGACCAAGTGGGTGCTACTTTAATGGGAAAATGTCTTGTATGGTCATTATTGAATAATATACATTATTATTATTATATACATTTAATAATATTCTTTTGAAGTGGCAAATGAGTGGGTGGGGGGAGGTTTAAAGGGATGAGAGGAATAACACAATACAGAATAAGATCAATGGTAACAATGGACTTACTGAATAACAACAATATGCCAATAGTCCTCCCAATTAACTATACAACAGGTAGTTATCTAGTATATCGCACTAATATTTTACAACAACGCTTGTACAACTTACAACAGGCATACACTTTGATCCTGCACAAAGATGAGACTTTGCAGTGCCGCAATCATTTCATGCCTTCCCTAATTGGTACATTCTTCCTTTTAAAACTTCCTGAAGGTAGAATACACAATTGGGTCTGCATTAGTCACCAGAAATGTGGGTTGAAAGGTCGCTGATTTTGCAGCAGAGCTGATCTCTGTAGGAAGACAAAAAATGTTATTCTAGACCAGATTCAACTTAAGGACTGCAAAGAGGTCTGAGTTTTTTTTTTTCTTTTTTTTTTTTTGACAAAAAATCAAAAGTAAGATTACAACAAGCCACCAGTGCTGAAGGGAAAGAAAAATGATCAGTCATTGTAATAAATTAACCCCTAGGCAGGCTTACTCCACTTTTTATGTCTATCAAAAATCATGGACAAAAAGTTGTGGTTTCAGTGATAAAAAGGGAAAAAAAACTGATAATTGGGTACTTTCTGATCAGGGGGATAGGGAATTTATTCTAGTAACTGTCATCATTTATGAAAGAAATAAATTTATCGCAGAGTGGAAAAATGAAATCTTCGCCAAACGAGGAGAGGATGACTGGTTTTCATGTTCATCGTTTATCACTGCAAGTACTTAAGAGAGAGTCCAACAGACACTAGCCATTGTATTCAGTGTTTTTCCCAAGCCACCATCAAGGGTCATTTTTCTTAATTAATGCCATGATATTAAAATTGTCACAGAGAACAGCTGGTTAATATATGTCTGGCCAGGCTTTAAATGGCACCAGTGTGAAATCTTCCCAATCTGAGGTCACCAGAGGGCCAGCCAGCCAACATGGAGACCGCTTTCTCACAGACATCATAAAAACACAGATAGGCCTATCATAAACAGATATAGTTCTGATTAGAAGTGCGACCGACCGATGTACTAGCTATGTACTAATTTGCCCGTCGAGCTGTTATTATGACATCAGTGAATTTGTTGCCTAACACAACTCTAGGAAGGATGGGAAAAAAAAAATTAAATCAATTTAAGCTCCAAAGAGAAAACATATTCATGATTAGACCATGCAGCCAGCTGACACCACATAAATGTGTTTCTGAGAACACTCAACCAGGGAATCTACAGCTTAATGCTGTCTTTAAGGCTTTGCTCAGTTTGAAAGACAGGTTTTTACTGGAAAAACCCCCACTCTGCGTTACGAAAACATCCTGATTAAGTTTGTCAAACACAAAGAGGCGGCAGGACAATGGTTGCAGGTTCAAAGACAAAAGAAATACAACTTGTTGACAAAGAAACCAATATCGCCATTTTCCCTTGGATGACAAAACCAGTCATTGTTTTTCTCGTTGTGGGAATATTACGAACTCTAAGGGGTTAATACAACAATACTCACTGTTTAAAAAGACAAAGGAACATATATAGAAAAAGAAAAAGCACAACTCCATTATCTTTCTTTTGAATAGGAGAACAAAAGGAATGAGATCGGGTGGCACTCACCTGGTCCTGGCCTGTAGACCATATTTGTGATACGTTTCAATTAAGTTTTCAACACTTTGAGAATGAATGAGAGATACTTATGTATTGTTGCTCTGCTGCTGATGCTGCTGCGACTAGAAATTTCCCGTGAGAATTCATACTTTTTGTCTCTGACCAAAAGTGATTTTTTTTTTGAAGGAGAAAAGACAGGTGTGAAAAAAATTACCTGCCTCAGCAATCCACCGACTTGAATTGTGCTAATAGGTCGCTACTTTGCAACCTACATAAAAAGACACCTGCTACACCAGGTAAACATTGCTGGGAGGGAGTTGATAGGTGAAAGAGGATGATTGGCAGGTCTTCATTTGTGTTTGTCCCTTTCTGTAAGGATTATTAGTTGGTCTCTTAAGTTCTCAGGCCGTGCCTTCTTTTTTGACTTATTTTGATTACTTTAGGGTACCTATTAAACGACGACGCAGTAAACCAGGCTGCAGCATCGAAAATTTTCTCAGAACGACGATCTGAATAGTAGACTTCTCTGATGTCGATGCCTGGGATAAAGACTGGATCCAGGAGCAAGTTCACTATGGCACCACTCATTAAAATGATAAGCTATGCTACATTGAAAAAAGAAGCCAGAACAAGATGCCAGGAAAAGTGAAATAAAAATTAAACAAGGAAATAATTATCCACCTAAAATGTTGTTGAGTAAATTACCCATAGGCAGATGAATTCGGGAGACGAGAAATACCAAGAGGATGAAAGTTGCCTCTTTTCAGCTGTTTTTTAAAAAGGGTGCATACTTCAATCATACTCTTGAGAGAACTTGCTGCCAAAGTCAAGAAAAAGAATTTTTCCCCCTTGGTTGCCACTGTGGCATGATTAATTCATTACAGAATCACCACAATCACCCACATTAACAAGCAGCATGCATATTCATAATTAGTTGCCCCGCCCAACACGGCATGGAAATGTGTTGGTGGTCGCTTACCAGTAAATTTTAGCTCTGCAGGTAAAAAAATTCAAGTATTTGATTAGTCTACTTTCTGTTGGGATGGGCTAAACTTTTGTTACAACAGAAATCTCAATGAAAATGTGAAAAGCCTATGTTATGTGCAAAATATACACCAAAACTAGGTGTTTTCATTATCATCCATGGTTGGTGTAACCACCCCTGTCAAGAATTTTCCATTGTGTGCACTAAAAATGACACTTATTAGATATTATTGGGCAGAAATACTTCTGCAGAAAATAATATTTACTTTGGAGTTGTACGTAAAGTCTCAAAGGATATTTAATTATAATGTACAAGCAAAGTCCTATGGCTATGTTCAATCTATATGCATCTCAGGGACATTTGGTGTGAGTGCAGAGTGCTCTGCCTGGGTGGTGCCAAAGCATAAACAGCTTGCAATCTGGATTTTCAATCAGAAGCATACTTATTATGAAGCCGCAATGCTAACGATTTCTGAATCAAGTTTTCCTAGCAACTTTCCAAGCAACACATTTTAACGGCCAATTCTTTGGATGGATCGGTCGTTCTTCATATGTAATGAGATTGTGGTTACAGTTGGGTATATTTGTAGCAAGTTGATCTTAATGTCTTCAGTCCATAATTCTCACACTTTACGATTCAAGCAGCGGCTACCGACGATTAACTGCGCTTTGTTCGGGGAGGAAGACCAACAAACTTTTTTTCAAATATTGACTGAGATGAGTTTTCAACTTTGTCTTTAGCTCTCATTACAATTGACCAACCCGAGAAAAACAGTACTTGTGGACATTGTGAGGATGTTTGGGCACAGTAACAGCAAACAGTTACACAAACAGCTTGTATCATAAAACATCCCAGAGAGACCCACTGGGAAGAATAGAAAACGGCGATGTGAGGTCAGGATAATTGTGTGTTATTGACTGCTACAGGGATCACATCATTAATTAAGTATCCCGTAAAAGTAAGCACTAAGCAAAGTTGTTAAGTCTAAATATAGCTGCAGCCAGATATTTTCCTACTACAGTGAAGACTTGTTTTCATTGTTAGATCTTTATCTTGCAAGTCTGACTGCAGAAACAGTTATTTACTGTGACGACGGTTTTTTGCTCTAAGCTTTTGTAAAGGAATGCTGAAAAAATTTAAAAAATTTAACTTATCTCGAAGAACACCTGATGGCAATAGCATACCAAATGTTAATTGTCTTAATTTAAGGAAGCTGTTTGCCCAGTTCAGACAGGTGTCATAAATTTGTTGAGGCCAATGAAATCCTATTCAAAAAACACCCAACCTGCTCAGATGGCTATCAGTTTACACTGTTTGACAATTTTGCTAAATCAAGTATGACATTCCTTGTATTGTGTCTAAATTTCTCATGAACATGTACCATAAAACACCAAAGATCAACTGTTACATGGTTTTTGTGGTGCCTGTGTGGCATTTACCCTATATGAGCATGTGACCATATCATGGAGGGATCCTGGGAGGTGGTACCAGATATGCAAACATGAACATTTAGGTAACACACTGCACTAAGGATCGTGGACATCCCTATGTTCCGACATCTCTATATTTTGATGGCCCTGTATTCCGACGTCTCTATGTTCCGACAGCCCTATATTTCGACGTTTCAATATTCCGACATCTCTTTGTTTCGATGTCTCTATATTCCGACAAAACTTTGGCGCCAAAGACTTGTTATATTGTATCATGGAGGGATCCTGGGAGGTGGTACCAACTGATATGCAAACATGAACATGTAGGTAACACACTGCACACTGTACTTTGGCACCGAAGAAAATGCACGTAAATGCCGGGTAAAAAGTACTTGGGCGCCGGAAAAGTACTTTGGTGCCGAGAGAATTTTTTTTGATCGGCACTGAAGTACCCTTCTCATCGACGTCAATGTTCATTTTAATGGCGCCAAAGTACAATTTTTGTGTGGCACCAAAGAACATTTTCTGCCGACGCCAAAGTACACTTTGTTTTCGGCGTCAAAGTACATTTTTAGGGCATCAAAGTACATTCTTTACCGGCACCAAAGTATGTATGAATCTTTTCCAAAGTACACTTTAATTGGCACCACAATACATTTTTTCATCGGCGCCAAAGTACCCTTTTCATTGACGCCAATGTTCATTTTAATGGCGCCGAAGTACAATTTTTGGGTGGCGCCAAAGAACACTCCTCATCGGCGCCAAAGCGCTAATGGTCATTTGGCACCAAAGTACACTTCTTATCGGCGCCAAAGTAAATCATTTGTCGAAGCATAGAGATGTCGGAACAGAGAAGTCGGTATATAGAGATGTCGGTAGATAGAGATGTCGAAATATAGACACGTAAATGAAGTCTCTATATTCCGACAAAAAATGTACTTTGGTGCCGATTTGTAGGAACATAGAGATGTCGGAACGCAGAGATGTCGGAACACAGAGATGTAACCCTTAGGATCACTTGTTACCAGGGAGTATGCATCGTAGTACCCAATAAGGGAACATGAACACATATTCCCCGAAGATATATTGCGTCAGGGAGTCTTCATGGTAGTTAAACCCAATATGTGAACATTGATATGTATTGCTACATTGTATCAGGGAATCTGCATGTTAGTACCCAGTAGTGAGAACATGAACATGTATAGTAACATACCACCAAGGATCACTTGTTACATTGTACCAGGGAATGTGCATGGGTAGTTAGTACAGCATATACGTAACCATGAAAGTGTTGGTAACACACCACCTGGCAAGGATCACATGTTATATGATATTGCCTCGGTTACCCTACATGGTAGTAGTTTATATGTAAAACATACCATCAAGGATCACACGTTGCATTGTACCAAGGAGTCTGCAGGACTAGCATCCATGTGTGAACATGACCACTATGTGACACCTGATCACCAAGGATGACTTTTTTACAATTGGTACCAGAGGGCCTTGCATGTCATTTATGCGATTCCACTGTCCTGAAGGACACTTCGTGGAAATCCAGGGCCTCTTATTCCTATTTTCTCTTTTCTAGGAAATTCTTGCATGTGGGATTCATAATGGTATGACATGCACTTAAACACATTGACTTTGACAATAGTTCTAGCAATAAATATAATTTAAGACTCTTATGATTGCATCCCCCTCTTCATAACCACACCCACCACCCCACCATCTAACGTCACCACCCTGCCACCATCCTCACCACCGAACCCTTCATCATTCTTCCACTTTTCAAAGTGATTACAATTTTGCTCAGTTGCCAAGAAACTGGTTGTGTACACACCTGTAAAACTTCAGAAGATGCCAAGTCCCCCCCCCAAAAAAAGCAAGGTTTAGAGAATTGGTCCAAATAATAGGTAAAGAAGATGAAGAAAAAACATGTTAATCTCACTGCCATCGATCACCTGAAGCTAGCGGATGGAACGTGCTCCTTTCAAATTGGGTTTAATCTACACAGACCAAAATATTTGCCTGTGGTCTCGAAAATAGCTGGAAAGGGTATTCAAAGGTATTTAAACTGTTCTACCGCATGTTTTTACAAGATGGCTCTTCCATTTTGGAAGACACACAGCCTTTCGTGACCACCAGGTACTCCGATGTATCCCTCTAAAACATTCTCACACAGGAGGATTCCCTGTCGTTTGGGCAATGTTACCTCAAGTAATTGTTTGCAATTGTTTCCCTTTAGTACATGAGTCAAAGAAGAGGCAGACAAACAATAAGACAACATTGTCTGTCGCTGTAAGGGGAGTTTCGCATCCTTCAAGTTTTCTCTGTTTCGTTTCCTTTTCTCCTTTCTAGATGTAGTTAACCAACGGCGATTCATTTTCGAGTTCGATTCAGAATTGCCACGTAACCATCAACTTGAGCAGCATTTGTTTTTCCCCCAGCTGCCTCTGTTCCTTTTGGCTCGAGGGAGAAGTTGGAAGCTTCCAAAATGAAGATGATAGCCATCCATGAAGTGGAAGGGAAGGGGAATGTAGAGTACTTTACCCCCTTGCCTTCTGTAAAGATTATAGGCATTGAAAGTTCCCAAGTAGAGGATGCTCATATCACCACATTCACGGAAAGAGACTAAAAGGTCTTGAGAGAGACTGTTTGAACTTGCACTATAATTGCATGTGTACAGAGCAACCAGAAGGATAAGATTATGTTTGATTCTGAGTCTTCCTTTCCCCTCAAATGCACGAGTGAGGTTGCTCATCTATGACATACATCATTCAATGAATGAAAGTGACAGCAACTATTTTGGAAGGCGAGGGAAACGAGCATAAATGCAGAATCCATCTTGGAAATCGACAATCATGCTACAAGAAGTAGATCATATGCTTTAGAATAGGTTTTACGAGCATATAAACAATTACTGCAGTTCCAGCTTCCTGACCACTATTTAGCAATTGTAGCCTACTGTTTAGTACGTCAAAGCACTGCACTTTATTATTGTATTTCACGCTTTTTGCTGTTATGTTATGAGAATTCAGAATCATAGAGCAAACTTTATTCCCTGAAACCTTCTTACTTTTCCAAACTCTCAGAATGTTTACTAAAAGACATACTGTTAACTTTTGGACATGAAATTTTACTGTTTTTTTTTTCATTTTGCATTTAGCATGCAATCACTTTAAATTATAGACTGTGGTACTATCAAATACAAGTCTAAAAAGAAATAAAACTATGAATGCAATTCACCAGCATTGCTTGCATGGTTGACAAAAATTCTGTCCTAAAAAAGAGAGCAAAACAGCATTTTGCTGACCACAATAGAGCAAATTTCACCGTTAAAGCTGTTTCCTTCTTTAGTCAAGCTGGCTGGGATATCACAAGCAGTCTAAGTATATGAACCTGATATGTTAGTTTTAATGCCATAATTAACTATTACATTTAAAAACAGTGCAAGATTTTTTTTACAAATTCACCACTTTTTTCATTAACAAAAGCAACTGCCTCAGCGGGTCGTCCTACGTATTTCCTTACCAAACTTTGAGGGAGATCTTTTTACCGTTCAAGCTGTGTCGTCATGACCTCTTGTCATGGTTTACGGCCACTACGCAGGGAGCGGATCTGTGACCTGTGCGCAAGAAAAAAGGCTTTCACAGTTGAAGCCGTCACTCTGGGGGATCCTGGAGACAATCACGATAGCTAGGCGTCAGTTCAAGGTCTCAGTGCTGACACTCGCAAACTGGGACAGACCTCAAAGTATACTTTGGATAGAAGTAAAAAAGAATGAATGAAAGGCGTGTAAAACTGATTGTTTGAAACCCTTCTTCTATGAAGTAAGAGAAAATGAAACTCCAATACATACATACTTGAAGTGCTCGACAATTCTCCTACCGATGGTGTAATTTTACTAACAATGATGACGGATAAAACAAAAAATATCATCAGCCCGACTCCATACTTGCTGGCCGTCATCAGATATTTCAGTGACTTATTGAATTTAGCCAACACGTTACAACCGTCAATTTTTAGCACTGGAGCAAAGATGATCGTCTTTGGGAGAGTGGTTTCACGTCTACACCAATCCCTGATCAATTGATTCAGCTCCATTAATCAACCATAGTCCCTTCCACATCCCCCTCCCACATTCTCCACCCCTTCCCCCACCCAGCCACCCACCCACCATGTGATGTCAAAACAAAACACTAGTGACACACTTGCTGCAGCTTACTGAGATATGATAGGAGTTGATAACCACAGTCTGCATGCCTAATGTTGGAAAATGACATTCAGATTTTTAATTAAAACAATAGAAAGGTATTTGAACTTTTATCAACCTTTCCATTATCCCTGCTGGATGCCTTAATATACCTTGTACAGGTAAATTTATGAACTGTATATAATAAAACTGTTCCTTTACAGATCCTCCTGTTGGCATGAAATGCTCCACATGATTAATCTGAG
Organism: Stichopus chloronotus; assembly: GCA_021234535.1. Lineage (NCBI taxonomy): Eukaryota > Metazoa > Echinodermata > Holothuroidea > Aspidochirotida > Stichopodidae > Stichopus > Stichopus chloronotus. The sequence goes on along the minus strand of CM037835.1, from coordinate 31,928,248 downwards.
ACATGTCATAGCAATTGCATGTGATATCTTCTATCCTCCCTGAATGTTCTACAACATATTTGAGCTAACACAAGGTTCCCATATCGACCTAGTATCGATGAATTCTCACAGATTACTCATGAATGCACTTTACTTTGAACTTCCTATACTTCAAGTTTGGTTTTGACGAAGGTGATGCAAGTCCCACTTGGGTAACTGTGGAAGGGACCAAAGAAACACTTCTGGTATGTATAACCTAGCTGTCACTTGAATCACCACTGAGCTCGGACTGATATGATCCCCTCCTCTTCCATATCCATGTGATTGATTGCTTAATATTTCCAATATTTTATTGAGACACAGAACTACGATCAGACTTCCCTTCCATCTCTTGTGATCTAATATCCTTGCTAGCAATGAGTAGTGCACTCATGTCTACATCGTAGATCCAGGTAAACTGTGCAATTACAAACAACTTACGGTCGTTTTCAAGGATTACTGATGGAACCAAAGCAAATGTATTTCACAACCACCCAACAACCCCCTATCTATCAACATATACATCTTTACTAACTTTTCAACTGACCATTGAGGTTCACCTAGTGTTGTCTTTTAGTACTTGTACTGGGTATCAAGGGTTCCAACTGGAATTGACCTGGTTCTGAAATTGCTACTCGGATCCCAAGTTTCACTAATGCACACTGTACACGTGAAAAAATTTAGCATGTATGCCTACCAGCGCTTGCCATGCCCCTACGGAAAATATGTTCACAAGCAAAGCAAAATGTCGTATAAATGACTTCACACGACCTAACGGAAATCAGGCTGTATTTCCGGATACCAGGGTTGACTAAGGACTGTGGATACTGCTAGAATTGTTATACACAGTAATACCTACCAACAAACTTTTGTTATTTTTGTTTTCTATGAGGTGCAATCATCGTACATGATACAAAAACCTTCCACATCCTCTGCTACATCATATGCTGCTTTTTAGTTTCCTACTCATGACTTTCACTGCACCCATTTTTCACCAAAGGAAACTTGAACATGCACTGCCAGCGGGATGAAGTGGGGGTAAGTGCTTCCTCTTCTTTCATATCTGGTAACTACTTTGCAGGACAATATTTCTACTCTGCATTCAAGTTGTTAGTTTCTCCTACTGAGGGATAAAACTAACATATGCGTAGTCATCAAAATCATTAACACACCTTTTGTCCGTCCAGTACAGGTAACGTAAAGTACTGGTTCTCTATAGGTGATATGTGGGGTATGTGTGCTGTATGTGAATGTTGGGGAAGGGGAGGGAAAGACAAGATAGGGAAAGGAGAAAAAGAGATGGGGGGAAGGCACTGAGGAAGAGATCAGGAAAGTTGTCGTGGTGTATATGCGCTGTGTTCTGTCCAAGGCCAGTTTCACCATATAATCAGGTCTGATTACACTTGTGTTTCGGGTGAACTTTGTTTATAGGAGATGAAACCTTTCAAAGGCCAATAGCTAGAAATACGAATGGTCATATTTTTTACACTTATCTACAGCAAAATTGTATGCATGTGAAAATATGTATGCATGGAAAATCTGTCTTGGTCCTACTTGTCTTCTTAAAAGGGACAGAGGTTTCAAGTAGATAACAATTTTTTAGTTGGTCTGTGTTTGGGGTGACTGACATTCCTTGACGGCCAAGCATGCCCCTTTCTGTTATCTCCGAGATAAGGATATTGATAAAACAAATCTTTTTAATTGGAGTCGCCTCTAAACCTAGCTGGCTGTCTGCATCAAACAAATTTTCAAGAGTTGGCAGCTATCAAAGATAAGGGAAGAAAGGGGAAGCAGGGGGGGGGGTTGAAGAGTCTCTGTTCATGCCGCCCTCTAACAGTGGATGGATGGTTGACCAAGTTAACTCAAAAGACATTAAATCTAAAACCAATTGAGCTAAGTTGACAGTGACCATATCTGGTGACCAGTTCATCTAAACAGAGTCAGATAAGAGTGTTTACCTCATGCAGAGCTTCAATCTACATTGGAGACAACCAATAAAACAGAAAGGACCAACCACAACTAAAATGGAAATGCAGGTCATTTCATTTCAAACTGAATTAATATACCTCCCAAATTCTGGAAAGGCTCTTTTTAATCATGCGATACCAATTTTTGCTTTTGAATTGCTTTATTTTGCAGAATAACACCTAGCATATAGTCCTGTTATTCAGCAGCATCATGAAAAATCCTTACAAGAGAAATGAGAAGAGAAAAACTCTGATGATTTTCCAAAGTAAATTAAGACAATTAATTATTCCTATAAAGTTTAAAACAGAGCAGGAGGGCAGAGAACTCTGCAGGGAAATGCTCAGCATGGAAAATTCCACAGTGCTTGAGCTTGAAGAGGAAACTTGTAGCACTGTAGGGATAAATTAGATTAAATGAAAGAAATGAGAGGCTATTTAAACGGGGTAGCATCAAGGTGCTGTATGCATTGTTACGGAGGGAAAAAGTGGGGTATGCATGGGGTATGAGTTGAGATAGGATGTGGTATGTAAGATCTGGAGTGCTTAGCTCAGACTGTCTTCACCCAAATGCAGTGAAACAGGTAAACAGACTGACAAAAACAAATGCTTTGTAGCAGTAAAACAATGACGCGTCTTGTGCCGCTATTTCATGCAATTGTGCCAAAATTATTTCAAGAATCGTTACAAGTTGCACGACGATGCATTTTTAGAAATGAATGGTCGGGTTTCAGGAACAATCAAAATACCACCTGAAGAAATAAATGGAAGGCTGGGTGTGATATAGTGGAGTAATAAATTCAGGGGCCTGGAATGATAGACATACCAATAGAAGATAGTATCCTCAGAGATTTGATATGTCCTCAATTTTAATGCAGCTATAGAGAGACACAATGGAACAGTGACAAAACCAAAACCCTCAGTGATTTGACGAATTTGCCATTGAAGGTAGCAATTTTGTCAAACAGAGGCCGCATTTTTCTCTTTCCTTGCTTTGAAAACCATATCTCGATAGCATGCTCCATTTGGAAGTTATGGATTGTTGAAGATAAGAGGTCCTGTTTCACAGTTGTTTATTGCATTATGAAGAGTCTTTGATGTCACATGACACATTTAAGCCCTTGAATAATGTTCTTTGTATTTCTTTTTTCATTGTGACTGTCTTAAAAAGAAACATCACAGCAGCATGAGAAGTGTCAGTGACCTAGCTTACCAGGGAGTGACTTCAAAAAACACAATTTAAAGGGAAAGAGGGCATTTAGAATCACCAACATGACTTACAAAAGAAAATAGCTTTAATCATTGTTAAACCATTCTGTCTCATCAATAAAATAGCTACCAAAGCTTAAATACATCTCCTCACAAAATTATGAATCTCATGAGTAATGGAAGATGCATCATTTGAATTTTGAACAGTTTTGGTGAACAAATTAGTGTTGAGCAACAAATAACTGAGAAGCTTATTTCTTGAAAAGAAGGCTACTGTCCTTCCTTATTTTGAATAATCTATCATTCTACATCCTCCAACATTGGTTTTAAAAATATGGATGTTTTCTCTAAAACAAATGCCCTATTTCCCTTTAAATTTTTTCTACGGTGCCAAATTTCAAGGTTAAAGCACTTCAATTTCAAAGGACAGCAGACTTCTTGCAGGACTGGGCTGGGGGAATGCCCAAGTTGGAGAAAAAAAACTTATTCAGTTATTGGCAGTAAGTTTAACATTTCAGGGGTTCGAGTAAACCCCCAGGACACCGATTGTGATGTATTCTCCCAATGCATGGTGTTTGCCATGCATAATGAATGCTTTTAGTTGCATGGATACCATACCCTCCAAGTGATTCGCATTTTGCGGGTTTGACCCACATTTGAACACCCAAGCCCGCTGACCCACCACGCCCTTTGAAAAACCCGCATTTCACATCTCCGTAGTAGGCAAAGACGAAAAAGGAAAAAGATCAGCAGGCCTACAGAACAGATTTTTTGGCGGCAACCTAGAGAAATTGTGTTAACAGATTTGCCCAAAAAGTGCTACCATTTTGCGTGTAGACACTCCTAAACTTCACGAAATTTCAAAGGGGGACACCTGTGCCCCTTAAACCCCTCCCCCAGGGGTTAGCAATTCACCATCAGACAGATTAGGGGTGGACCCGCATCTAGTCTCTCTAAACTTGGGAGCTACGGGATACATTCACTGGGACAGATAATGGAACAGGCTGTTTTCCCTGACTTTATATCTACTCCACAAGCACAACCACTATCTGTCCTGTCCTGTCCTGTCCTGTCCTGCAAGTATAGCAACTTCAAAATATGTGCTGTAAGCCCATAAATAAAGTCTGGTAAATTTGCCATATTGACTCTCCTTCAAAAACTTGTCTAATTTTTTAGGAATTCTGTAACTTGAAAACACAAGTGCTACTTCCATCGGTGTTAACCTCTTTTCTTTTCAAACTCTAAACCAAACACCTTCAAAGTAACCTCCTCTGTCACATCGTCATTTTCCAACTTGGAGAGTGAACATTGCAAAGCAAATTCATGCAGTTGTCTGGAAACAATTTCCAAGGACAAGATCAAAAGAATATCAAGAAAGAAGGACCTCCTTAATCCTATGAGTCTTGTCTATATAACAGATTAACTGTAATCTAATCCATTTCATAAACATTCCAAGCACAGCATTTCATTGAACCCTGGATAAATACTGTAGCTGGTCAAAACTGTGTAGACAAGGCAGCGATGTCAAATGCTGCAATGGGATTGGTCCAAAGAAGTAAGCTATCTCCTTCATGAGCCAATCAGAAGCTATCAGGTAGTCACACACAAGTACACACAGCTGCAGATCATACACTTTTCACTGAGTCTTACAGCCTATCCGTGACAATGTTACTGTAAGTGCAGACTTGGTAGTTCCTGGTCCCACTGAATGCAGTGTCCATGCACCAGTTTTTTCACAAAATCACAAAAGGTACAGAAAAAAAAAACCCTGGAAATTTGCAAGGTGTGAAGGATGGAAGTGTCTTTTTCCTAGAGGTGAGAAAGTTTCAATTCTCTTTCAAACAGGAAAGGCAAAGATGATGTAGGATGGTGTGATATTGGGAACTGCTATGTTAGGCAACAATAAAGGTGGAATAGGTCAATTCCATCTCGACTGAAAAATAGAAACTAGATTCCTCAGTTGATCAATCAGACAGACCATTGGGCAAGACAACGATACTGATCTGCTTCCAAACTAGCATCTTAAGTTCAGCCAAGGGTAGCAACTAGATTTTTGATAGACCTTGCTACATTGTGGTTGTATTAGAAATTGGATAAATGATTTTACCCCGGAGGAAGAACCGGTCTTACCTGTATATGAGGTGACTACCTGCAAGAAATACTGCAAATTGAAAAAAAAAAAAAACAGCTGTAATATTTGGACTGAGCAAAATTACCTTAAGAAATTTATGTGCATTCTGAGTATGGATAATTATGAGCTAAATCTAGACAAAATCTAGATTCTTCAAAATCTTTACAACCTAAATCTAGAGAGTAAAGTTTCCTTTACAGGAGGAGTGGAAGTTACATAAATAACTATGATTCACTTTTCAAGTTTGATTTACATTTACGATTTCTGTTTTGGTTAAGAAGCTTTCAAATGCAATGTCGGACATCTGTTTCACACTTTGTGTAAATGGGACATCGAGTTTGTATTTTTGCTACAATGTGACAAAGTAAGGACCCTTGAAAAAGTTTTTTTTTTTTTTTAAAAAAACATATGTCATTACTTGACTATCGACTTCAGGCATACAATAAATTCAAACTATTTATCTCAATTTAAAGATCAGGAATATGCAGCAGTCTAGCATGGCTGTCCACATATTGCACATTCCTGAGACTATCGTATCAAAAAAAGTATTGTTCGAAACTTGAGGCATATGCTTTGTTGAAGCATATAACTGAAATTACCTGAACTGTTTTAAGTAAAGTTCACTGCTGAACTGGTAATAAACTGATATGTAGGTTTATTGTTAATTATACTAACAAAGTCCTGCCCAGGCTGCCCTACTGTAAACAGACTGTTTGTATTTGAGGCCACCTGTGACTGTATTTCAACAGGCCAATAAATATAACGTTCTACAGGCCTACAGTAGTTGTTCCAATTTAATTCTCCTGATGTTTTCAATTAATTGTACATATATCAGATGCCAAACATTTATAGTACTACAGGATTGCATAAACTTCTAGGAACTGTTAAAAGCTACTTTGCTTTGAAGGACTTGAAAAACTGTGAAATTCCCTGTGTTGACAAGTTTGCATAAACGATTGTCGTGTACAGTTGATTACATCATGGGCGTCAGCAGGTTTCAGAAAGTGGGGGGGGACACTATACTATCTAAGCGGAGCGCCACCATTGGTTGGCGCGTAGCTACCAGAAAATTTTGGGTACATAAGACCCCCTAGATCGCAGGAGACGTCTAACAAAACTAAACTAAATTCCGACAGAAAGTACTGGTAGAAAGATGCCGCTCTGACACCAAGGGAAACAAATTACACAGCGTCCATCGCAATTGTGATAGAAAATCGCGCACATGCATGTGTCTTTTTTTAATAACTGCTCTGAAAAGTGGGTGGGACAAATGATATGATATCCCCTCCACTTTTGAAAGTGGGGAGGACATGTCCCCCCTGTCCCCCACCTGTTCCCCACCTGTTGACGCCCATGGATTACATTGAGGTACCGCAGACTTTGTGACTGTTGCAACTACAATGAGCTAGCTACGTCTTTAACTGCCGAGTCCATCTTTACACACTGCCTTTATTACACTTATTATTACACAACCGCAGTATCAGAAATGCTGGGACTTTTATTCCAACTTAATTCTCTCCATATATGTCACATGATGTAAACTATCCTCTTTTCCAAAGTCTAACCCAAAAGTGATACGCACCTCCCCAGTGACTACATGCAACACAAAAAATCTATCCAATACAGGCTTGACTTTGATGCCATTAAAACTGATCAGAAAATGTGTTTCTCAAAGTCTACATGTCTAGGACCACTTTAATAACTACATCTACATAACCTTCCATTTTCCAATCCAGTTCATGTTTACACACCTTTCAATCCTTTAACAAAGGTCATACCGTAAGTCTGTATATTAAGCAAATATTTTTCTGAACTGATTTATAGTTTAATAATATCTGCAGCATTACCGTACAGCTAGCAACACGAACATGGACGCTTGTATTAACTGGAGCCCCTGGTTTGAAAACAAAGACTGACAAAGCAGACGATTTTGGATTACCAAATTTGCTACAAATTGATCTTTTGAATACCCCTGATATCATCACCAGATGGCCGCAAAATGTAAAACAAACAACCGAACAAACTTTAGCCATGTGTGCATTAATACAACAGTCAGTGGATAGTCTTCTACATGCAATGTTAAGCTGTCCTAGAATTCCTTCTCTAGTCAGGCTAGCAGCCATTTCAAACATAAAATTTTGTTTTGAGTGGACAAACAAACAGGAGATTTAGTTAGTGTGCTGGGTATCAAGTGTAGTCGATGCGCGTCTTGGGTGAGTTATGTAAGCGACTGTCCACTCCACATGAAGATATATCATAACTGAACGGTTGCAACAGTTTAGTCTGTTAATTTAGCTAGAACTAATCACGAGGACATTTAGAGCAAGGCTAAATGAATGCATAAATTTGTGAAGCAAGTGGTATTAAGGTTATATGTCTACGATGTGAATGTTTTCTGTGGCAGCGATTTCCTCCCCTCAACTGTTTTTTGTTGAGGGGAGTGACATCTTTGCAGGATTCATACAGCCAGGTGCCTTGATTTGATCACTGGCTATGACACACAGAAGTACTAAATGTTTCCAGGTGCATGGTCTTCTAAAATGAGACCATGCTATTGTAATATAAAACAGTGCACCATCGGTGAATCTTTACAGGAGGGGGGAGGTGAGTGTGAGACCCAAGTGGTGCCCATCATCGCAGTTAACATTCTAGCTAGAATTACAGGGGACTTTCTTTGCTGAGCACCACCATTGGTTGGTGTGGAGCGCACTACAAAACTTTCTGGATGAAAGCACCTCCTAGATTACCCGAAATTGCCGTTCCCGGGCTTTCCAGTCACCTTTTCACTGTTGCACTGCCCTCCAAAAAAAAAAAAAAACAGTGGCAGGAGCCGTGGCCCCACGACTCCCAGCCATGCCATCACTGCTACAAAGCAGCATCACAACTGAATGACACTTATCGCAGAATGGTGAATTTCTATTTCCCGATATGACTCGAAGGATTGTCGAATATGGGTTAACTTTATTGACGATTGTAAAAACAAAAGAGGGTCACTCAACTGAATCAGGAAATTGTCTCTTTCATTATCACCCACTAACTTACTTAAATTTCCTTTCTTCTGTTGTTTCTGTCTTGGACTTTTTTGGTAAATCTTGATTGTCTTGTGGATACGGTGAACCCTGGTGTCAAATCAAACTAGTTTTCTCATGTATGGAAACCTCAAACATTTGCAGTGTAGTTATGACAGACAGCATTTTTCTTTGACAAACTGTCAAATTTGGAAGAAAATGAAATTGCAAAGTATTAAGTAACAGTTACAAAGTATTAAAACAGGAAAAAACATATAGAAGAAAATGGAGAAATGTTTTCATATTTTGTAACAATTTCTTTGCTTTACTAGTGTAAAACAAAGACATGTGAACCAAAAAGTGCAAAAGTGGGAAGAACACTATCTGGGACATGGCAAGTCTGGAGGACACCCCCCATAATCTGGTGGGAGAAGGGAATGTGAAACCTTCGTTGTAGTCCATCAATTTGTGATGTCCTGTTTTAAAGCTCCCCTACTTTCCTCCCCTCCTCCACCCCTATTCAATAAAGCCAATTGCCTAGATACCATAATATTGGTAGATCTATCAGATTGTTCAAGAGAAGTGAGTGGGAATTAGAAAGTGCTACAACAAATCTGTAATTGCAATGTTTAAAGAGCCCATGCCAACTTATTCAGTGTTGAAGTTAAGTTTGTGACTCCTTGAGACCACAATGCACACTTGCCTAGACCTGTGGACAATTACGGTAGAAGTTTTTCTTGCTGTTGAGCCGACTGACTCACTCATGGTTAAGAAGCATACAGAGTTTGGAGGGGACTTACCACACTGTGCATGTTAGTTGTACATTTTAGGACCAGTTGCAGTTGTTTTTTTTCCAAGTGTCAACACTGCGTAGCAGACTAGTACATATATTCTTTCATGTTCTGACTTACCACTTCAAAAAGTAAAAGCCAGTCAATCCCAACTGAATTGATATATTACACCCTATGCTTATCTATGAATGGCTTTTTTGTTATTTTTGTTATTGAATGGCTTAATTTTGCAGCCCTTACACTTTTCTTTTGCAGCACTAATATTCAACATCACAAAAAAAAATACTTAGAAGAGAATTGAGAAGGGAATATTGCAAGATTTTGATGGGTGTTTAAAATAAGGGACAACCGCATGCCTATTCCCTTTAAGTTTGAGAAATGTAAAACCTGAGTCTATACATGTCTCACATGAGAACATTAAAACTTTGACTGAGGGGGTGTTTTATCATCATACCAGTCTTTCTCTTGTGTGCAGCTGGCAGGTTGCTCATGAAGGGTGGATAGAAAACATAGGAGATTGAAAGGAATAGTAAAAGAGAGGTGTAAAACAGTTCTTGTTATTTTGCCACTTTGAACCGGTAGACATAAACACATGGTTTCCACCGTTATTATGAGACATGCCATTGAGTATAGTATATGGTTACCATATGTCCCATTTAACATTACCTCTGAATCTGTAAACGTGTCTTTATAGTGATACAAAACATCCACAAAGGGTGTAAGATGGAAACATATGTCACAAAATCCAGTCTCAACACCGATCTTGTGATTCAGCACACGGTCCAATTATCCGGACCGTGTACTATCGGGTCCCTGGGTATGTCGTAAATTATTGGAACCTTTCACAGTAGCAAATTTATATTTCACTGTGGGAACCAGACTGAAAAGTGAAAGACTTTAACGACCAGCTGGACGATTTTTCACTTTGGCAAATGCCACAGCGATTTTAACATTCATGACGGTTTTGTTTCATGTTTCTGTGACCTCGTTGTAAAATGAATCCGTGCACCAGAATGTAATTTCATTGACAGATTTCTGTTGTACAGTGATTACACTGCTGTTACAACAAAAGAATTAGTTCTCCATCATGCAGATCTGTTAAATTTGTTCTTTTTGTAATCGTATATATGGTACAGTGCATCATGTAACCTTGACTAATGCCATAATCACCATGATCAGTTTTCCCATTGGATAGTTGATTGAGAAAGGAAAGGAAATGCGTGCTCTCAAAATGACATCTGTTAAATTTAAAAACACGACAAGGGTGAGATATACTTCAGGCAGGACACAGATTTACTTAAATACAAAGCAGATGAGAAAAGCTTCATCTGTAAATGCTAGTATTTTTACAATGTCTCTGAAATGGGCTAAAAGGAGGCTTAACCCAATTAAGGATTCATGAGTCATGACTCAGGATGAACAATTGTAACCCGGTGCAATCCTATTGTTTCTCTCCCACCATGCGAGTCCCCTCCATCCCTTTCTATGGCAAAGCTGTTTTTGACAATCAGCCATTCGATGATGATGGTATAAAATCATTTGTGAGAATACAGTACGGCCCAAGACTGTTTGTTACTAACCTCGCTGTATAGAACTTGCTTGTTGTATATGCCCGAAAAGGCTAGAAGTTATATAAAATTATTTTCTCAGTCAGACGGCAAGGCCTTTCTTGATATAGCTGAGACTGGAACTGCATACAGAACCCCATCCTCTTGTCCGCAAACCTATTCTCTACCAGTTCTGTAATTTTCCTTGTAGGTCTGCAAGGCAATAATGGTAGTTGCTTTTAGCAGTTTGATCACTGTTAGCTTAGATTCTTCCAACTGTAAAAAAAAAGGCTGCTGTGGAATTGATAAAACCTCACTTTTCTTTTTAGTGCAATCTAATATACATTTGTTATCTCATTTCGAGATCCAGAAATCAATGGATAAACTTCTTTTGACTTTTTGCATTGTTTGATGCGTCGATTAGTTTCAAAATCCAGAGATGCAGAAGGAATATCAAAGTCACATGGTTAAAAAAAGGATTGTCATCAAACACCTCAGAATGAATAGTCATGATGACATCTGGCATTGTTTGACATTTCAAAAATCTTTTCACTCTACCATCAGAATCGTCAGGATATGTCCCAAAAGTATTTTGTGAATTCCAATGAGGAGACAGTATATTCACCTTTTGGTCCCTTTTGGTCCCTACAAGCATCATCTTAATCGTCTATGCAAATTCAGATCAGTTTTGGGACGTGATTCTGATAGAACCGTGCACTCCAGGTTCCTAAAATTACAGAGGGCACAGTGTGAATGGGATTTTAGATGTTTGTTTCCTGGCAAAGTGGAGATCATGTGAACTCTGAAATAGTCCTCAGCAGGGTCAAGTCAGTCAGGTCTTAAAAATAATCTTTTGGAGGAAACTGAATGTTTTCGAATGGATCTGGTCCGTCCCAAAGAAGTAATCCCTTGTTTTGCGTTGCCGCAACTACCGCCGTACCGTGAAAGGAAAACAAAGATATGAACTTACTGGTGATTGTGAGAGAACCAACGCCAAAATTCCGGGATAGGAAACTGAAATACTGAATGGGTGGGTGGAGATTTCTGGCCAAAAAATAAGGGCAGCTGTTCAATTGATGTTACACCCAAACTTTCTGTCACTGAGGGTGCTTTTGACACAAATTTGCCTCAGTTTCACAGGAATATTTTACAAGCTGATCATGCTCAACAAGGAGGGGACAGGAGGACCAAAGGTGAGAGAACTGATACTGCAGGTAGCTGGCATAGAGTTGTCAAGACCATGGTATTCACTGTTCTGTGGGTATCACTGACTTTTCTTGGGGGGAGAATATTTTTGAGGAGAGTGGGGTCTCTATGAAATCATTCAAGTGATGTCGGTTTTTCTGGTTGAGGATTTGAGTGGTTTGAGGGATCCTATACGGATGGGCTAATGGGCCCCATAGTGAATGCTTTTAAAGTGTTATCTAACTTGATATATACTGTAAAACATACTATATACAGAGGTATGGACACCACAAACCCATTCACCATAAACACACTGTCACATGGATGGCTTGAGCAACAAATTTTCTTTCCAATGTGTCGTCATCAGTATGGTTCTAAGACTTTTTTAAATACTGTTTGATTTGGACCAGTCCAGAGCTACTGCTGCCATGATCAATCCAACTACTTACAAACATTGGTCATACGTGCCCAACAAAGCATCGTATATCGATATATGCATGCATCACCGTCTAGCCTCTTCCGCCGAGAGGTGCCGTAGACAGAGTTGTCTCTGTCAATTGCAATGCTTCCTGATGCAGTGGGTGGCACATATACGGAGAGAAAGACAGAGAATGCAAAATAGAGATGTGACCGGTTCAGAGACTGATATCGATATTTTAATCCTGGTGGATTCGTTGCAAACTGGTATAAGCTTCCCTAGCATTGGATGCAATTCTAATTTCACGTAGATTCACTTTAGAGTGGAAGACTGAGACAAAGTATGCAAATCAGGCGACAATACACTGGCCCAATAAGCTAATGCAGTAGGATGTAGCATGGTTGTAGTCAGCAACGGTTTGTAACTTGATCAACCTGCCAGGGTTCAGAATATGGCTCAAGGACCTACAAAATTAGCCCACACTCCTTATTTTGCACTTGAGCATCTTTGCTGCATTAACCAGCTTTAAGGAGAGCTACTGTACATGACCACTACCAGTTGTGTAGTTTGAATAATTACAAACAGTCTGTGTTTTTTTTTTATATAACCTAAATATGGAACATGCCAAATCAGCCTATGTTATTAGACAGAATCTTTTGACAATTTGGCAGTCTAACTTTTGGCATGGTTTCAAAAAAGTTAAACAGATAAGAATGCTTGTATTTTCTTTCTTGCCACATGACCCAGAACTACACAGTTCTTCCTGAAGTCAACATTTGTCAAGAGGCCCCCCAACCCCCTTTATTTTGCTCTATGCCAACCAACTGTGACTGAACAAACATTTCTGTTAAAAAGTTTTTCCAAGACCACTGGCACCAACACCACCAACTTGACAACCTGGTTGTAAATTGGTCCCTTGATATTGGAGAGGAAGTTTCTCTTTTGTCACAGCACTAAGATTTATGTCCAAATATTTGAGGCCTGAAGTGATAAAGGTAAACCGCTAATTATGGGGGGAACATCACCGCCAGGACATTAAATTGTCCCCCCTGATTCATGGTCAAGAATACAAACTTTGTTTTCCTTAAAGATTGGACTGGATATAATATTGCTTTAAGTTGTAAATCAACTGTCCTTTTGGCCAATCCTAAAGATAACCCCTGGGAGAATAGATGACCCACACTATTTGAATCAAAGAAACTGAAAGTAATCATCTACTGGAAAGTCACTGCAATTCACTCAAACCACACTGAAGCCACTAGCATGCAAGGCTGTAGTAACAGGGGAGGGGGGGGGGGAGGAATCAAAAACATAAAAAACCCTCCAAAAAAAAGTCATCCAAAAATATACATGAGCATACTGTAAGGACCAATGTGGGTAATGATAACCCATTTTGCATCTGAACCTAATTTGCAAAAGCAATTTTTTCAAAAGGGAAACCATACCAAACATCAACAGAGGAAGGGTTTAAAAAGGAGAAACTGCCAAATCTTTAAACCAAACTGTATTTCTAGAAAATTCATAGTCTGGAAAATGCAAATGAAAGTCCTGTACACTAGGAACAAATGTCAACACCAATTTCTCAAATTTCCCCGTCCTCACGTTCTTCTCAGATTTTACTATCAGTTTGATGCTAATGCGGCATGCCAGTATATCGACACGTCTGTCTGTTCGTCACTCTGTGAGTCGCCTCGGCAACTTGTACTTTCTGGCGAGAGAAAGAAAGTACAGACCGTTTCTTGAGGAAGCAATATGACAGATGACTCATGTCACTCTGCTTGTGTTCCGGCATCACAGGCAGATCTGGCCTTTGATGGATCAGAGAGGTATACCCGTAGGCCCTTGTGTTTGCAGTCAGATACTTTGCAGCTTCAACAATTGTCCAGGATGGTCCAGCTGCCTGAAGAGATCTCTTTCTTAAGCCCCTTTTGGGTTTATACGTTGCCTTAGCGAGTTAAGATTCAATTAATTGCTGTTGCCCATTTAAACCTTTCCACTTGAACAGTTTAGTCGGTAGCTCTCTTTTCTAAGATAACAAATTGATCAATTGAATGTTGGATGGGACCCACACAAGGAAAGACCCCAAAATTCAATCTATTCCACCAAAAGAGAATCCCTTTGTACATGAGGGTCACCTTTATGTGCCGGGTACCAGACAACCAGGGCTATTCAAATTCTTTGTACTTAAAGCTGTAATAAGCTGACAATCTTCTTTTCTTGGATAAAGCGCTGTCAGTCACAAAAGAAAAAAAAAGGAATAAAGAAGAATAAACTTGTGACCTGTGAAAACTGTCCTTTGAAAATCTCTTTTGGTTGGTCAGGTCACTCTTAAATATACTCTCAAAGAAAAAAGAAATGCTAGTGGAGTACTTCAAAATCTTCAGAAGGAAATTTTACTTCACTTGTTCTTCTGAAGACAATTGCAGTTACCACACAGTGAGAAGTAAAGCATTCTCTCTTATTATTCACAGTGATACTCACTCACCTAGGATACACCAAAATTGGAAATTTGGTAGGTAAGATTCTGTGATTCCATCATTTTCAAGATAAACTGAAACCTACATATGCAGTCTGGTCATGGATTTCTGTGAATGTGACACCCTGTCCAGGAGCTAGTGCCTTAATGAAGATGAATACAAAACCATATATATGCAAGCTCTCAGTTGGAGTTGTGGGAGTACATCGCTCATTATCACTCCTCTCAAATGTGACTGGGAGAACTGCGAATTTTTTTTTTCCCTGCACACCTAGGCAAGGAATGGAAACTCAGGTGAATCTTAATCTACTAAATAAAAAACACACCTCCAGACCGAGTAATTTCACAAAGAGTGTGATCTGAAGTAACTCGTGGCAAGCACACGTGGGACATACCGCCCTGGAAAATCCCAGACTCGGCGATCACTGTGTATCCAAACTACTACTTTGCTGAAAGTAATATGAATCTAGCGGTACAGAAAATATTAGGTCCTCTCTGTGAAACATCGATGTGTGGTCACTTCTCTATCGATCGATTTTTTTTTTAACATTAATCCCTTCAATCCGCAGACTTGTCTTAGCCATTGATTATACACAGAGTGCAGCTAAGCTTACTTTACTCTTTTCAGCCTGTATGGGTTACATGCAAACCTCCAATGACAGTGTGGTCCATCTGTCGATACGACAAGGGTTGTGACCATTGATTTTCCCTGTCATGCAGGACAGCCCCAATTATGTTCTGTGACACCAAGCATTTTACCAGTTATTGTGCGTTAGTTAACGCAGTGTCAGTTCCCCGGCTTGCACGTCCCCGAGATCAATAACAAGGGCCATTGTTTACGGGTAAAACCCCGAAACAAAATCTTTTGTATAAGGCAGACAAAACATAACAGAAGGCAACAATTGATTCAGTGGAAGTCGCACACAATAGCAGAGACATGCGGTTTTCACAAAGTGGAACCCTCGATCCAGTCACAGACCCCAAAACCTAGACCATGCAATTACCGGGCCTTTTTTGGGCTAACTTCTTGTAAATTTCATTGTCAAGAAAATCTCTGATATGATAAAGAACAGTTACACAGGGAGCCAAAGTTTTGGTGTATAATCAGATTGTGGGTTTTCAAAGAATCTGATTATGGACAGTTGCAGCCATAGAAATGAATGACAAACTTAAAAGATCAAACCCTTTAATCCTTCACCAGCAGACTCTGTCTTTGAAATCCCTAAACCGAGGAACGCAAGGAAGAGCAGGTGCTTAATCCACGCCAACTGAACGTTTTTCGAGGAAGATTATGGGATTTGGGATCATGGTCTCAAAAGGCGACGAGGCAACACGAGGATAATGTGGTGAGTATTAATTCTTTTGTTCATTCAGACAATAGTACCAAAAGTAAAACATATAAGCTTTTCATCTTTAAGTATGTAGCTGTCACCATGAATTGTGATGGAAATAGTTTAACACCACTCTCTACTTCAGTCCATATCCTGCCCATGCGGGGGTAATTAATTGGCGAAGGAAAAGACGCACTGTCAGGAAAGTGTGACGAAATTTCATGTACTTGGCAGCCACAGCTACAACATTAATGTACGAAATAAGCGAGAGTCATCATCCTGTGTTACATATCACGCCATGAATGTAGGCCTACTGTACATCACTCTTAGATTTTCTTCTGACTTGCTATCATACCTACTGTAGGACGATGCACCATGGGCGGGGGGGATAGGAGAAAGAATGGGAGATATGAACTGGCACAAAGAGAAATTATAGGGAGCAAGGAGGGATTGCAGGGAGGGAGGGAGAACTAATTGGGTTTTATTATAGCACTACAGTATTTGGTGTCACCAGCTGTGATGAAGCACTTTCACTTGCAGAAAACAGGGAGAGTCCTAAATTAAGGAGAAAATGGAAAATCTTTGAGGAAAGGATAATGGAATTTTTGCATCTGCTGTAATATAGACAGGCAGAGACATGCCATGAAAATATACGCAGCAGAAAATTGTTTACATGTAAAGGTGGGAATGTGTTCAAAGCATTTACTCAAAAAAGCACCAAAAGGCTTCAATGCCGCTACAGAAGGCAATATTTGTTAAAGTTAAATTATTCCCAGAATATTTACTACAAACTTCTGTCAATATTGTTAGGTATGCCAATAAGAGCTTTGTGTGTACATCAGGGGTTACTTGCATGCAAACTTCCCTCCAGTACCACAGACGTGTCGTACTTATGATGGTCTACCTCAGTGAAGAAAAGGGAAATAAATAATAATAAAAATTGTGGAAATTAGGGCAGGATGTGATGTGGGTGGAATCTATTGATCTATTAAAAATAGGTTCAGTGGCCTCCATTGTTGCAGTTGTTTGCATTAGTTGTTCTATAGGTAAAGTCCTTTGGAGATTGATCGTTGGGTTACTCAAGTGCACTAGTCCACTAGTATAACTGAAATCAAACACCAAACCCATGCCAAAATGCATGGACAGTACATGACGCCAACTGGTATGCCACCCATGCAACCTTGAACAGTTTACAGTAAGTATGATTACCACCCATTCCACTATGTATGGCTAATATACACACATGACTTCAGTACATGCCCGGATCTACGCATCTGTACAGCAAATGACTCCAACCCACGTCACTATGCATGACTCCAACCCATATGTCACTATGTATGGGACATGTATGACACTCCTTGGTCTTCAACAACGAGGAATGCAACACCGTGGATAATTGTGACAAGTTGCCTGTAAATTTTCAAAATATTTATTGTGACAGCTTTGTTTCAAAATTATCTTGTGTAATTCACAAAAGTTTTTTTCACCACTAAACAGAGTAAATACAGCAATGACATGTAAAGTGATACGTACATTATATACCTGTGCTAGATCTTTACTATTTAAAGTACACCATCTGATTTACAAATCCTTGACATTGCCTTTTATATAGTTTAGTACTTTAGTTTGGACTGTCTCTAAGAGACTTTAAAGGAGATGACTTGGTAATTGTGAAGAGGAATTCTTTTCAGTGCCTCTCAAACTCTTTCAAAGTTGTTGACTTGAAGAATTCTTCTCCAATGTTTTGGCTCTGAAATGCAGTTTCTATTCATAAACATTGTGCATGCTTAATTCACAATTGGAGAGGGGGTGTACAAGCTTGAATTATAGCTCACAACTTTGAAATACTTTAACTTGAATTATTACATTCGTGGCACCTGCACCGATTTTCTGTGGCTCACTCCAAGCACCCAGCAGTAAAGCGCATGCCATGGCATGAATGTGCGATATTTAACGTCAGGGGTGACATGCCAAATCGTTCGTGATAGCTCAATTGGCAGAGGAAATCAGGCAAGGAAGTGGCAATCTGGGAGCCGTTAAGAGTAAATGTTCTTCACCATTGTCCTTAGGTACCACCTTATCATAACTTAATTAGCAAGGGCATGCAAGAACACATCATATACAGCAATAATATCAAGGCCTAATCATAGGTTATGAGCATCTAATGGGAGTATTACATCTGTTAACTGTCGTCTGACAGAACTGTCTACATTTCTGGCTACTTGCATACTTAATCTAGTGTAGGTCAAGATGGTATAGGCCACCTTGTGTACAAAATAAGTCCGTCTGGAATTACAACAAAACTGAAGTGTTTTTCTAATAGATTTCAAATTTATTTTGGATGATTTTGAGTTCGTGAATTGGTTTCAGTTCTTGAAAAAGAGGAAGGTGATCACATAGCAAGTAAGTGCTCTACTTGAAATTATTCAAGCTCTGTTTACATTTCAGAGAAAGCAAAAAAAAAAAAAAAAGCAAAAAATCGTCACAGATTGCTTAGAATATGCTAGAACAATTTTCAATATTGGGTCTCAAGAAGAACTTTCTATTCTCTGAGAAGAGCCTAGACGAGGTGTCATTGTCCAATTTGGTATATTCCCTCGAAAGTTCCAGAGAAGGCTTTTTGAAAACTGAGCCAATGAATTTTGGTCCTGCATATGCAAATGATAAATTGCTTTAAACCTAATGCATATATTCCTGTATGTATGTGAGCACTCTGTACCAACCATGTATCTTGACCTCTTAATATTTACACCGGAGATTGGACAAAGGTGATTTGTTGATCTACTTAGGAGGGTGCTATCGTAACTCGTTAATCTGTTTTGCCATTTATCCCATTAAAGGTTGTTACGTTACTGGGGTATTTGTTGTGCACCTACAGAGCTTAACTGACCATATAGCTGTCGTTTTCATGCAAGCCACAGTAGGTGTCAGTGATGAGTATTGGATAGCATATTATCTGTGACTGGACAAACATTGCATCCAGCGGTAATACCGTATATCTGCCACATGATAAGCCAAATCTTTTTACGAGAACATGATTTTAAAAGGATGAGTGTGGAAATTGGATTTCCTTGAGGTAACAGTACTGCACGTGTGGCATCAGCTGTGAAGATGCCTGGTTGTGCCTGATACAGCAGATTTTCTGTCGGCATGACTGGAGACCTTTGGAAATTGTGGGGTGATAGTTGCAAAAATCGCTGCGTGATCTAGATCTGTCGGCCTATGCATGGACGCCATGTATATGAGAGATTGTTTGTGATTATACGGTACTAGAAATTATTTAAATACTGCAGTAAAATATGAGTGTTTGGAGGCATTTCAATATTATAGCAGCAGCCAGAGGGAGCACAGAAATGAAAGTTTGTGAAGAGAAAGGAAATGCTTCATCGACTGGAGTAAGTACAATATTGTACACAATTCTATTTTCATTTCATTTAGACACCAGACTATTTTTTACATACATTGTATTGACAAAGTGAAATGGTGCTAATTAAGTGCGGAAAAACCAAACGGTGGTCGGAGGATCGCAGCGGTAGAAGGATTGCGGTGAAGGGAGGGGAAGGGGGGTAGAGGGAGAGAAGAGAGAGGATGCATCTACATTTTGATATCTTAGTGGCAATTCACAACACAGTGAACGCTTGAACTCACGTACTGAACCATATTAATAAATTTATATCCATAAAGATGCTGGACCGCACGATAATTTGCCCAGACCTTGGTGGTTTAGGGATTAACTCAGGCAGTATGAACATTCCCGAAATTCATAGGTTTTTAGGGGTACTCCCCGTAAAATCGTGATGTCCCGTTCAATGCTGTAGTCGCAAATGCAGACAGTCTTTTCATGTAACACGACACTCCTGTCCTTGATTTCCAGCTCTTCTAGCAATTTAGTTCATTCAAGTTGCCACAGTACCTACAGTACGGGTTGCAAGCTTACACTATAGCAACGGGTTGTGATGTGCTTTTACACATTGGCTAAATTGTCCCATTGTAGCAATGTCTACTGAATCAAGTTCACTGACGGTGGCCATTTCATGGTTCTGTCTGACTGCCTGATCATGTGTATCTTTGTAAGTTTGTATACTACGGTGCTGTACATGATGACGTCATTGCCTCCTGAACAGTGCAGTCTTCCCCCCCCCCCCTTTATTTCCCTTTGTTAATTCCCCATCTTTCTCTATTTTTACACTAATTGAAACAGCTGCTTCATATTTTCTACATGAAGAATTTATGTAGACAAGATCAATAACAATACTACCAGCTAGCTGTACAATGAACGCTCCGATGGTGTTTTCACAAGTTTTACAGATAGCAGGCAAAGAATAAAATTAGCAGTGTGCTCCACTATTGTTCACTCAAATTGAAAACCTACAAAGCAAAGAAACAATTAAAGGCTGTTCTTTTAAAGTTTCTTTTGTCACCGAGTGCGATTGCTTCCTGCGGTCTTCACAGCCTATTTACTTTAGCAGCAATTTAACATCAAACCTCCCCCCTTTGTCGGCGTTAGGACATCCCCGCAACTCACTTACAAGTGAGTGTATTCACCATTGACTAGGCCTATGTATATTGGTACTAACCCCTTGCTTCACTATTTTGATAAATTACTGAAGCAAGCTTAGGGTAAAGTATATGTGGATCATGCCACTGCAGCTGACAAGTTTGGAACTTGTCCCAAAGATAATCACACTTCCTCTGTTTGCTTTCTTTTTGGAGGGTGGGGAGGGGGGAGATTGCTCAAAACTAAAATTTGTTCTGCCAAATGAACATCAAAGCAGAACAAGAGAAGTAAGTTAGAGGGGGGGGGGGGGGGAAGGAGAGGGAAGAGAGGTGAAGACTAGTAAGCTTAACCAATTTGATGGAAACTATCCTGGCACATTTATGTCTCCATTCATAATTAAAGAAAACAATGACAGCTCAAAGAAAAAGAACCACTGAACAAAAACGTTTTTAGTTTCCGGGACAAAAACAAAAAGTGATTCAAGAGGAAAGTGAAAAGGATATAGCAAACGTCATTGTTTACATTGAATTTACAATACTGTATATCTTGGACATACGGTACCACAAATAAAAATTAAATGGTTCATGCAAGATCAGCAAACCTTTCAAAGCAGGTTTAACACACTGTGAATTAAAAATTGTATCTGTCCGAAAATATACCTAAGGCATCAAAGCAGAATTATTGGCCACCAAGCAAAGACAGTTAGGTTACATACTTTACGTGGAACTGTTTAAAGATATATGCTACTAAAGATGGAATATGAGTTTAAAATTGGTCACATTTTGCCACTGAAAGTGAAATATGTTACAGCCACTACAAAAAAACATTGTTTTAAAAGCCCAGATTTTCGTATACATGAATTGTGACATATCCGTTCCCATTGATCTATCTGATTTCAAAGTAAACGGTGACATCTAAGCTCTCTTGGAGAGTCTTAATTTTGTAGGGCCAACAAAAATGTTGAAACTTTTTTCATAGTCAGATATGTGGAAGATGAATACATAGTTCTTTTTCAGACTTGGTGACAGGTGATCTTTTCCCTGACTTTCTCTTCTATGAAACACTGACGAAGAACGAACACTGACTGATGACAGGGGGATTACCAGGGCAGCTCCCTATTCCAGCTTCAAAAGATACTCTCCGGGATCCCTACCACTTCATGTTGCCATGCCGAACAAAAGATTACCCATCTGCTGGCGAATCCAAAACTAAGAATCGTTCACTGGCAACCTTTCCACCCACACGTTGCTTATACCACTTAATTATGCATGGATATTTGTTCGGATCCTGAGGTAATCTTTGGAATTTTTGGTACTTTCCTCTATTGGGCCACAGAGCACTTCCTTCTTCCTCAATAGAAACCAGTTTAAGGCATTGTCAATACAATCCATACCAAAGAGAAGTACAAGAAAAACTTGTTGACCCGAGCTTTTTCAACGCACGTAATTGTCATTGCTCCATTTTTTCCCCAATAATCGCAGCTAGGGAAGACCCGCAGATGTGCAAAATGAAACCTTTAATTCGTGTATTATTGTGGCTACAACAAAATAACAAACTCCTCCAATACAGTTTCAACGATTGCCAGTTGTTATGACGTGAAACTCTAGTCAACATAGGGTTGTAGGAAGGTAATGCACATACTGAAGATGTGAATTTGACTCTTTGACATCTCTAAGAGAACATTTTAGGGCCTGCATCTCTTTAGCTCATGTCAGGGGTGGGAGAGGGGTACCAATCTTGTTCCACAGTCAGGGAAGTGTAAAAGAAGATGAATGGGACAAAGAAGATCCACTATCCACTAAGGCATATGAAAGTTCAGTTCAAACTAGAAATGTAAACGTGTCATTTAAGTAAACAATTGGTCAAATTTATTAGAGGGGCATTCTACCGACTGCCAACGTTCTATTATGCCGAAGCTGCATTGCAAGGGAATCTTGACTTGACTTTATTGTGAATGTTCTTTAAATGAAAGAAATTTAATTTCCAGCCACTTGGCATTTAAACTTAGATCATAGTGGGATTAAGTAGGAGATGAAAAGTAGTGTAAAACTGTATTTTCTGGACATGCTTTTCTGGAAGCTAGGGTGAAGGTTGTTTCAGATGAAAACATCTATGTAACACAAGTTCACTGGCGTTTCTAAGCCATTAACATTGGATCTGGTGAAGTATTGTCCTTGCCTTCAAAGTGGTGTGACCAAAGGGGCAAATATGAAATCACTCTCAAGCACAGAACCATACAGACATGATCAGTTTAGGCCTGCTCCCTGGAAAAATAACATTACCAGCAGTGGAGGAGTTGTAGTGGAAACTGAAGTAAAGTTTGCAAAGAAGCAGTCGCTACACGCTTGTTAGAAATAATAAAATTATAGTACGCATGATCTAATACTATTCAGGAGATCTCTTTAGCATTCAAACCACAGAGCTGGATCAAAGTTAATGTGACTGTGATAGGTCATCGTCCCATTACAAGACAGTGAGCACACATTGGCTGACATTGACTTCTCATGGCAAAGATGGTTGCTTTGTAGTCCTCAGTTTGGAGACTTCCACATTTCAGAGGAAAATGTAAATATTTGTCCACAGAAAAATTTACAGAGACAATACAGAAACAAAGCTATGGAAAAAACAAGAAGGAAAACAGCAAAGTTTTGCAAGTGATGACTCACACATTTTTTTCTTGTAAATGTAAATCTCAGTTTAATCTAACAGATGTTTATTCCATTCTGTGTAGAAGGGGCAGCCACTCATTTTGGGGAACTCATGTGGGAACACAACAGCTTCCTGAGGTTTGCCCCGAGCTCATCGAGACCAAGTTGGTGGGATCCATTGGAGTGCTAAGCTCAATTACAGGAAACTCAAATTTGCGAAGTTTACCCCATAATTGTTTAAGTAAGTGTAAACATTGGGATTAAGTCAACTAGGTGTAAATGATGCACTATGTGAAGAGTCATGATTTTGGTGTAATGTCAGCAAAATTAATGATCAAGGAAGTAACAACCAGTGGGAGGGAAATCATTTCCACCATTTGCGGTCATGTTATTCCTCGCAATCGTCAGTCTATCATGTGTTGACATACAGTGTACTGTGAGTTGCTAGGCGGTGGTTTCTATTGCTTAGAACTCCCACCATTTCAGCAGTCACACGTGATGATGTGAGGAAAGAAAGTGCTCTTGGTAATGGGATGTGAAAGAAGTTGAATCTGTTAATGGGAACATACAGATGAATGCATCGATCCTGGTAGAAAATGGACAATAAAAAAAATTAATCACATGAATTTGTTTACATATCATAACTGAGTTGACAAAGAGAACTGAAAAATTCCAGTTTTTACATTAATCTTAAACATCAAATTGAGTACCAAAATGGCAGCCTTCTGACAGCAAATTTCTTCCATGGAAATGATAACATTATTCTGAAGTAGTATTGTAGTATTGCCAGTTTTACCAAGATCTTAAAAACAACAGCTCAAAAAAAGAAAAAAAAAGAGCAAAAGAAAAGCACACAGGAGGAAAGAGTAAAACTCCTTTATTCTTTGTAAACTGATCATTGCTTGGTTACTTACAATCAAAATATTTTAAGAAATCAAGGATCCAATTTTATTGTACACTGTGCATGCAATCAATTGTTAGCACAAGTTATAAATCCCTAAAAGCTTTACTGAAATGACGTTGCTACAGTATTAATGTCATATATATGTGAAAGACAAAACAATTACTTTCTGCAGTTTTCTTTTTCTTTTTGACAGTGAATACTACACGCATACCGCATACATGATTACGATCTGTAACACATTCCAATGTACAGCATTGAATGAACAATATTAAAAAAAGCAAGAAGATTCTGCACTGAATATAATCATGAAAATTTAACAATGTTCCTGTAACCAGTCATTCTTTTCCAATAGCCATAAATGATTATTTCATTTTACCTCTTTTCACTTCCCTGTCCCTTGTCCACACCCCCTCCCACCCCACACACACCACTTGACCCTTGGCTGTCTTGGTCCCCCTCTACAACAACGAAGCTGTGTAGAACATTTCAAGCATAATGTAACACCCCACAGTGAGTCTGTTGTTGCCATGTTCACTTCAATTAAATTGCTATCACAAACTTATCAATTTTCCAGGCAAAATTTATTTGCAAATTGAAGATGTTTATTACATACAGAGCTAACAATTACCAAATGGTTAAAACATTGATCATAGGCTATTTAAAAGTGCAGTGCCTTTGAGAAAGCTCATTCAAAGTATGTCCTTCTCAAGCAATACACAACTGACACTGTTCAAGGTTTGGAAATACTTCACTAGTTTAGTTCTTTGGTTAAGTCCATAAAGTGCAGGATGCTTGCCCATTTGTAAAATCCATTTTCCTCAATGACTTGGATCAGCTAACCTTTTTCTTTGCAGCTCTTACATAAACTAAAATATACATATTGGCACCTCCATTTCTATCACGTTGGTTTTTTTTTCAAGGACATGGTTTTAACAACAGGATGTCAAGTTTAGCTTTCTGATGTTTTGGCATATTATGATATCAAAATTGTGTCATTTCTTTCTTTCTGTTGCTCTGATTCTCTTTGTTTAATGTCACAACAAAAGGTGTCATTAATATTTTTAACATACACTACCAATTTACCATCATATTTTTTTCCACATCAAAGATTGCCTTTTGGCAATGATATTTTCATATCGATAGCAGTATTTCCGTGGAATGCTTGGCTACCCGATCGATTATGTCACAACATGGTTCTGCAATTGCAAGCCGGATTCATGTTTGTGTCTTTAAGTAAAGATCCTTGGTGTAATATCAACATGGAAAGCAAAATGTTGTATTAACGCTCTTAAGCTGGCACAAGTTTTGTTCTCGTGTAGAGTACCCGGGTATCCAAATGACCATGGACAGCAAGGACTAGGGTCCAGACTTTGAGCCAGATGCAAACACTAACTGAAAGGCACTTGATATTTCACTTTGTGTACTGAAACTATAAATGCCAAGTTTTTCAAACTAGGAATACATTTAATTTCTGGCGATTGAGGCAAATGACGTTGGTGCTGTTTTATTATGGTAGTCATAATCGATTTTGAGTGAGGCACATAGGGGTATTCCTTCCCTATTCTGCTTTAAGTCTTTCCCAACAAAATGTGTGTAAGAACAGTGGTACTGCAAATAAATAGTTGAGTGCACAAAAGGCTATAATCATACCGCTATATATAGTCTACGGTTCAAAATCAATACAAAATGAGAAGTAAATAGCAAGATTTTAGCAAATTTTGTGAAACACAGAAAAAATCTTTCCTAATTGGTGAGTCAAGACTAAAATTTTGTTCGTACCTACAGAAAATTTACGCATGAGATGGCTCGGTGTGTTCTCATTTGCTCTTGGTTGATTGTATCACATGTGGTCATTTATTGTTAAAATGCATGCAACATCACTTTATAAGCTGACCAAAGCACAGATTTGCAACAGATTCGGGATGAAGGAAAAGGGCTTATGAAGCAAGTTTTCCTCAAAGGATCTACATGTGAATTACCATCTAAGAGACTATTATACGAGGTATTTAGTCTCACGAAAAGAAATATAAGATCATTCTGCCTTTGTACAGTGGAAGTAGTTCAAATGATCACGTGGAAGTTTAATGTTTCCTGTTGTAGGATTAGCCACAATTCTGCAGTTCAAGGATGTAATACATTACTCTTATGTGTCAGTTGCAAAGAAATGGAAAAAATGATGATACAAAGGGTTACAAACATGCTTTTCACGGTGAGAAAATTTCAAACGGCAGCCTGCTAGATCAGCAATCACCAGTCACTCATGAAAGGTTCCTTTGCACTATGGTTCTGTCGATTTAAAAAAAATTAAAAAAAAAAATTTGTTGGAACCGAGCGAGACTGAATCCCCCTTACATTTTAATTCCATGGAAACTGGAAGTACATTATGTTCATGTATATAGATCATCAAATGTCGTTGATCATTGGAATGGTCACATTATGTTACCTCATATTGAAGCTGGAATGAATGGAAAATATTTAAATTCACACTTTTGTTCATATTAGCCACAGCACATCGGGACTTACATCACTAGTGCTCCATCATTTGGACATGTAACAATACTACATGTCCCACCATCAACGTCCACTGCCAACCCCCAAACTGGTCCTCCTTTTCATTTCTTTCAATCTTTAAAGAAATGGTCAGTATCACTTCAATGTATAATATAAATTAAATTCATAAAATTTATTAGTTCAATGTCAATTAAGTGCTACAACAATTTTTTTTTTTATATCTTATCATGATTTTGAAGATTTGATAGTAATTTTGATTTCTCAGTACGTCAATCGAGTTGCAAGACATGTCTGTATTAGTTTTCGTGCTTCCCACATAATCCAGACCTGGGAACCTGAGGTACATGCACTAACTGGTACCCTGGTATCCGAAAATGTAACTACAAACCATGAGGCCAACAGATTATTGTGCAGTCATAATAGGACATTTTCCTTTGCACGGAGACTTGACACCATACGGGCAGAAAGTGAAGTGTTCATGTAAAGATGAAGTGTTCTTGGGCATGCATGAAGAATTTTGTCACACATACGATGTACATTTGTAAAACTTTGGAACCATGCAGCAATACTGAATCTATGTAATGGCATTGTCAATCCGGTGCTTGAGCACCCGATGGAGACACGAATCTGTATATCTCTTGTTTTCATTGGTAGCATTCAGCTGTACAGTACTATTCAACCATCAGTACGCATCACCTCATATAACCCCTGTATACTTCAAAAAGGGACTAAAACCTTACTTTCATCTTACTAGTAAACTACTGAACTATATAAAGTAGGGGGGTACTGTGAGGTGTTTAGGTTGATAAAATTGATTGTATCTGACATAAATTACCCTGATGAAAGGCACAAACTGGTCTAATTACAGGATTACAGTTGCACAGTTTGTGCTAGTATTCAGGTTAAGGCAAACCTAGCCTAACAAACTACGGTAGTTAGTGGGAATTAAGCCATTAAATAGCTTGCACTAGAAGTGCTTAAGACTGTTCTACTTTAGGACTTCTTTTGTTGTCTGCATGGTAAAAAGGAGCTTGGAAAAGAAAAGCTTATTTGGTCAAGCCTAGTGACTCTGACCTTGTGAACAGAACAGCCATTTCTAAATCAAATGAAAAAGAGCGCAAATTTGTCTCCTATAGTCCCGGTGTGATTAAGCATTAAACTGGTTCCTATTGCAACAAGTCAATAAAATACACTTCAAATGGACTCTTGCCTGGCCTCTTCCTGTCATAGAAGGAATAAAAAGCAGTTGCTACCTGGAGAAACCTGCCTGAGAATGAAAATGAGCTGCAACTTAAATGCGTACAGTAGAGCAGGATGTCTACCGTTGTTTTGCTTAATGGTAGAGTACATGTGCTCAGTTCCGTGATGTCGCATGAGTATTCATTATGGTCATATGTACTTTATTAAACATATGATCAGACAACCAGACTGTCATCACATCACAGGATCATGCACAGTGATAACATAAAGAGATTATCATATCACAAGATCATACTCATATGATCAGATAGCAAGAATGTAGTATCACATCACAGGATCGTGCAGATACAATCAAATAACGAAATTATTGCCACAGCAAAGGATCATACACATTTAATCAGGCAGCACGATTGTTGTAACATCCACAGACATCCGTGTCAATTTGACACGGATGTCTGTGGGCACAGTGCACAGATTCATACAACTGAAACTTATAGTGACTTAAGTTTGCTCATAATTCATTACATATTCTCTGAGAGGAAATTTGATCTCATCAAAGGATCACACACATATAATCATGTAGCAAGATTATTATATCAGGTCACATGATCAGGTACAAAAGATGTTCTGCGAAGATCATTCTATTCAACAACTGATTTTAACATCGCCACATGACGAGATAACATCCATGTGGATGGCGGACTTTTTCAATCTGTGAATTCTAGGAATGATGTAGTACAAAGCAAAAGGTGCTTGGACAATGTTAAAAAATCTACCTTGCTTTGAGGTGTAGACAATCCACCTGTTTATGCAGCAGCCTAAAACTATTTGTATGAAGGAACTGTGAGGAAATTGGTTGGCAAGGTGCTACAGGACAGGAAACAACCCATTTACAATTAACTTCTAGAATGTGTCAATCGAAGCAGTCAAAAAAACACTCGGCTGGCTTCCAAACTTATGCTAATTATGACGCACGCGATGTTTAAACGAGCCTCCACACATTGTAAATCTGGTCAATTCATTTACGTGCCAGGTTTTGTAGTTAAAGATACCAGTGAGAGTATACAAGGACCGAACCGAAATGGGTAATTTAATGCCTATAATGTTCGAAGATATACACTGGCATTTTAATTACAGACCTAACATTGTCTGCCTGAAACGAGTAAATGCAACAGGCAGTCTGATTTATATATAATCTAAACACCAGTTGCTAACATATATTTGAAAAAAAAAAACTCAAGAGCAATTTCGTTTCTCTATTTTTGATGAAGTTCTTTAATACATCTGAATGCTCATGTTGATTAAATAAAAACACTTGAAAAGTCATAAAAAATCATTGATGCATACGTACTGTTTGACATTGCCATTTGCCAGATGGATTAATGTAACTGTAATAAACATATTTCAGGAACAGTTCAGTCTTACAATGTAGATGGACAGTATCTCAAACTCCCCTGCATTCCTGCATCCCCCCTACCATGCCTTCTCTGGTCCAAGTGTGGCCTACGTCCTGATATGAAGGCTTATGCTATTCAATTTGTTTTCATCCAACCAGACAAGCTGCCGGAGGCTCTCGAAAACTTACAATCATTAGTCTAAGAAAGAATAGAGATACAGATTAACATGTGCTATGTGGTGTAATGTCCTTAAGTAGTATTCAACCTTCTTTGCAAAGTGATTACCAAGGCAAATAAGCCTTGTTAAGTATAGCCTAACCTATGACTATAATGGAAAAGTCCTATTTGTTTGTGTGAGCATTTAAAAAAATCGTCTGTTGCTACAAAAAATGCTTGTGTTAATTGCTTTTTGTCAACTGTTATGAACTTTTTTAAATGAATGAAGACATCAAACATGTTGCTTACTTTTGTTAATATCATATTCTTGTTTTGAAGAAAGAAAATGACCAACTGAAACTTAATAAACACTTGATAAACTATTGTTTTTCAGTGGTACGTGCCCTTTGTCTACACATGCAATAGGAATGTATGTGCGTTGTGTGTTGATGGGATGTCACCAAAAGAAAGAAGGGAAGGGATGTACCTGGTGCTCATTCCATACCCCCTGGTCAGATGAAGAAAAAGAACCAATGACAATCAAGTTTATATGAAGAGAAAGATTCTATCTTTCTAATGCCACAAGAGACAACTCGCAGGAAATTGGTTTTAAGTTTTAAAGGACTTACAAGTTCCAAAACAGGAACCTCGTCAGCACTCTGAACCATTGGAAAGTACTGTTATTTTAGTAAATTATGTTGACATCAATACTGCAAAAAAAGTTTGAGAAGTATACCTCTTTAAACTCCTAGTCCGACTGAGAACCGCAAATCTATGTTTCTTGTCTGGTATCACTGGAAAAATAACTAAAAGACGTGAGAGACAAACTGATAGAGCGGAGGTAAGGGCATTTTATTTGAAGAAGAAAACAGAGGTGTGCTGAATGGCTATACATGAGTCAAGGAAGGCTTTGGGAGACATGGTGCTGCATCCATGGGAAAGAGCTGTAAGGGAATCAATATGCCAGTGAACCCCTGAGGGCAATCTTGACCATAAAACTATCAGGAAATTACTTTGACAACTTTGAGATTTTAACCAGAAGACCTACAGGAAACAATCAAAATTATATTAGGCCTTTTTTTTTTTTTTTTTTTGACAAAGCACTTCAACAAATACTCTTGCAATACAGTATGTGCACAATGGTGGGCTCGAATACTGCAGAGACTGAGATGACACGACCTATCACTCTGCTCTCAAAGTTAGTGCCCAACAGCAAAGTAGTTAGAAGTCTTACATGTGTTTGCTTTTACCTGTACTCAACAACAGAAAAAAAATTTTTTCCAAAAGCAAAAATTGTAAAAACACATTGAACAAAGATTCATTCAGCACACATGTTGAAAAGTTTATGGTACCTTCATTAATGTTCTGTCCACATAATCCACTCTCTGTCTTACTTTTTAATTTCAAAAAGAGAAATGTCCTTTAAAATGCCATTGATTTCAGTCAGCACATTCCACACGATGTTCCTGTGACATGTTTCGACATGAGGAACATGGTCGTCATTCTTATTTACGACAACCCTGGTCCACCAGTGACTTTTATGGCATTGTCGAAGAAGGTGTAATGTTTAGTTAAAAATGGGTCATACTGCAGGATTTTTTTTTTTTACCTGAATAAGTTTGTTTGTTTGAATTCTTGCAAGAATGAGATAAACAACACAATATTTATAATAATTGTGAGTGGGTGAAAGAAGGAAAAAAAAACATACAAAAACAAAAAAATGAATATTAGGTCACATTTAGGTGCCCTTCTGGGACAATAAATTTTTTGTCCTTGCATAGTTTACAGGTACAGCTTGAAGGTAAATCTACTTTTTCACAGACATGTACCTTGAGCGGATTTGTCCTAATTGATAATAACTTCACTGGCTGCCTTGACCCCAAAATTATGAGGCATGGGCTTTACATCAGATAAAGGCACATCTGAACTCAGACTGGCACATAAAAATAGGCCCTTGTTGGAATTAATGACATGTTTTTCTCCCAGTGCTGCCAAACAGTGGCATGACAACTCATTATTTACTGTGATCCTGTACTTTAAACCCATTTTCAATTTACTCGTTGCTATGGAGTCCACCCATAATTCCACATCCACAACATTCTCTCTGTCGCATCTCAATGCAGAAGTCTCTTCCCACACAATGTTTTGCACATTGCTTGAATATTTTTGCACCTTTTTTCAACAAAATGAAGACAAAGAAGTGGCAGAGGAGGGAGAGGGGTGGTGATTGTCTGTCGAGGATAGGTTGAGCAATTCCGTAGTTCCCATTCTAACAATCTCAACACAGTTCACTGTGTTTTTCAAATGGTCTTCAATGTACCTCAGTTGCAGCTCAGTGAGTGAAAGGGATGGAATGACACTTTTGATAGGGCGGGGCCTAAATTTTTTGCAAAATTCTACCTATTACTTTGGTCACCAACATCACCATGGGTCAGGTTTTCCGCACGATTGAAACTTATGAAATTGAAGGTTAGGATCGTAGCTTTGAAGTTTGGTTATGTTTAATAATGATGCATAAATTAATAAATGCAAGAAATTCAATCACTTCCAAACAGCACATGTTATACCCATACATGAATATATGGAATGAAACTCAAAAAACACACGCACAAGAAGGGGGTAACTGGATGAGTAACTCAAAATTTTCACTTCTCCGCAATTTAGTTGTTATAAAATCACCTTTCCCGATGCCCACCCACATATAATATGATAGTCCATATCCTGACTTTTGTGGCCGTGTCAACATGTTTGTGAGGTGCTTTGGTGCTTCCTTTCAGTGAAAAGTTTGGTGAGGAATTAAACTGACTAAAACAGGCAGGAGTATTTCCTGATCTCAAACCCTTAGTGATACATCTGGCCACTGAGTGCTTCCCTTTCACAACCATATCATCACACATGTGAAGTCAACAACAGAAGACCTTACACGCATGAAACGGTAACTTACAACTTTGTGAAGAAAACTGGTAGCTGTATTGGCCTTGGGGGCTTTCGTCAGAATTCCGTCGGTCAATGACGAGGGCAGGCTATACAGTATACAATCATATGCCATCGGACAATTCTGGTACAGACGAAACATTCTACTGTGCTTCAGGAGGCAAATAAAGATGTGCAGCTTACACTGTAGCAAGGGATTCCTTTCATAAGTTAGGGAGGAATATCTCAAGTGGGATATACAAATATGGATTTTCAGCTGGTCGATGTATTCAACAAGTCAGTCATTTTCAAATCTCGTAAGTATTCTAAGGAATGTGTAGTTGAATAACATGAGCACTGCATGCTACTGTCTGTCAATGCCAGTCGTTTCAACATTTTGTGTTCATTAAAGTGACTGCATGCATAGGCAAAAAAGTAGAAACATTGGAATTTCTTAGGCAAAAGTTTGGTAGGGCTTATTTAATTGTATCATTTAGACAAGTTTGGAAATAAAAAGATTTCAGGGGGTTAATTCTGCCATATGATTTCAAATTCCTCTAATGTGATGACAAAAAGTGTAAAATACGATGACAGGGAATAATTTATGCGGTATTGCATCTCATTCTGCTACACCAAATGGTCGAAATGCTACACAAATGGAATATTGTGTAGCAAATTTTGCATATGCAACATATGGGCTTTCACAGATTTTGCAACAAAATGTCCAAGAAACCTGAAAACTGCTATGCAAATTTTGAAAACTAAATTATTCCCTGGATAATGCAGCCTACCAAATCGACCATGTGCATCTTTGAACGAGCCAATGGGAAGTATACCAGTTAGTATTGAATATTCAGTCTGTCAAAACAACTCAGAATCGATGATGCCGCAATGATGTTATCAGTTTGTAGGTTACTTGTAAATACATTACACATCCCTTCACCAAATACTAAAACTCCCAACACCAACCAAGTAGCGAAGACATGAGTAGTATGTTTTTGATTCACCAGTAAGACCTGTGCTCTGGCATATTCATTACGTAGGCGCTAAGCATGAACCATTATTTTTCATATATATGATTTCTGTTTTCATGCAAATCCTGTTTCTTTTCAAAGTAGTCACTGTCATTTTCATTCGTTTTTAAGATGTAGACAGTCCATGTACAACCTCTCGTGTGTAAAATGAAAAGTTAAGATCAAACATAATCGTATCCTTCTGGCAATCACTTTAATTGTGTGTGGTTTTAGAGCTTATCGTGTTTTGCTCATTACCATGGGTGTGTACTGTTATTGCCACTTAAAATTGCAGGCAAAGTGCAGTTGTCTGCTGTTAATACTGCTATTATTCTTCCAGTTGCTACTTAAAAACAAATCCACCAGCAAGCAGTCTACAGCTATATTAGAAACTGACATAACACAGTAGCTGCCAAAAGCATTTAGCAAAATTCTCAACTCAACAGAAATGATCACATTTTATGTTAAATGTTCTTTGTTAGGTTTGAATTGCAATTTATAAGCAAACTTACAAATTTCAAACCTTTACCCGTTATGTCTATGCCTTTAACTATATGTCTATTCAGGGGTAATTGCAAATTTCTGTGGCCAAGTCAACATCAGGGAGCATGTCTCAAGGATTGAGTTAATTCTAAAAGGAACCGCTGAAAAGCAAAACTATGTTATGTCTTTCTCGTACTGCAGTTCTCCTCTCCTAGTCCTCACTGTACAGATCTGAAGCTGTCAATGGTGCTTTAATCCACTCCAGGGAATTAATCATGCATGGACAGATATCAAAGGAGCGGTTAGGACTTGTTTATTTGCAGGGCAAATGGTTTAAATGTTTCTTTTCTATAACTGAGCTAAGTTCCGATTGAGACATTTCTGTGAGCCGCAAGCTTTCTCCACTTCACGCGCTAAACTCTAAAACTGAATTTCCGAGGTTGACGTGTGGAATGAAAAGCTTTCAAATTCTTTGCCTCACAATGGACCCAATGTAAACATTGTTACAATGTTGTATTTTTGCGCATTTATTCATGTACACATCATTGCTTCTCTGCTGATGTACAGCTAGTGCAGCCATGAAAGTTTCGATTGTTTTCAAAGGTTTGAATTATTCAGGCATTTTTATAGACATGTCCCTGCAGTCCATAGTAGTGTTGTACTGTTTGTACAAACACATACAATGTCTGTCTCCCAAATTTACCTAGATATTCACCCCAGAGAGTCCGCAGGGACCTAGACCGTTTCTCTGGCTTCCTTCGATCATGCCAAGGATCTGATGGAGATACTGTCTCCATTCATAAAGTTTGCATTTTTCCCCCACTTTCTACAAAAAATTCAGATCAGAGAAACACACTCTCTGCTTCACTTTATCTATGAACATAAAATGTGATTCACATCTTGCTGCAAAGGTCAAACGTTGATCTCATCATCAAAGGGATACCGAAGAGGAAACTAAAAGGGTAAAAACTGGGAGGGCATTTTATTGAAACATACATGTGGGAACTCCTTGCTCTGTGTTTGGCAAAATTGCCAGTTGAGCGTGGCTTTGTTTGCACCTGAAAATTGTTTTGGACCGGCAGTGAATGGCAAAATGCAAATATTCGCCCAACGGGCAACAAAGCGCCAAATGCAGAAGTTAACTTTCCAAATGACAAGAACCAATGCTAAGTGGAGCAGAAAACGATGCACCAAAGAAAGTTTTAGAGAAAATGTGTGTGTGTGGGTGTGTGTGTGTTGTACATTGAGACATGAGGAAGGGGGGCAGAACTTTGATGCCTTTTATGATGCTATGACTCATTCTCATGCGCGCCAAACTTGTTATATTTTTTATGTTGATGGTTGATTGAATGGTTGAAGTACCTGTCTCTTATTTCATTCAAACATTTGATGACATGAAGCAGAGCCATCTGACCTGCTTGCAGCAGATTGCTTGAATTTCCTAAGAGAAGCAACCATGTGACCTTGTTAGTGAAGTTTCAAACTTTTGAGTTCATATCACAGTTAGTCATTTAACTCAAAGCAAGTAGAAATAAGAAATAAAAAAAGTGTCCTTGTTGGTTCCTTGCGGTAGCAAAGGAATCTATGCAGTGAAAGTTGCATATGTGTGTATGTGTGCGTATGTTACGGAAAAGAATGCGAGGTACGTTTTGCGATAACTCAGTGGCTGAGTGGTGTTGTTTTTCAAAGTTGATGTATATGGGTATGATATTGAGTAGATGTGCCCTATTGTTTTTTGTGGTGGTCCAAGCTGGGCATTTGGAACCACCAGATGCAAAAGAGTGAGTTTCTTTGAGTTTCT
Organism: Stichopus chloronotus; assembly: GCA_021234535.1. Classification (NCBI taxonomy): domain Eukaryota; kingdom Metazoa; phylum Echinodermata; class Holothuroidea; order Aspidochirotida; family Stichopodidae; genus Stichopus; species Stichopus chloronotus. Next base: position 31,892,646 of record CM037835.1, on the reverse strand, counting down.
GTAACTTGGTGTCCATTGTTCAAACATTGACATAATTAAAGGATAAGGTAGATTGATAGGCGGAAAAAATACAGTAACATTTATTTCATTAATATGAAAGGGTCAAAGAGTCAGGGAGTGATGATTTATGACAAAACATATTTTAAGAGGATGGTGTAATGGAAAGTTTTGTTGATCTATGTGAAGTGCATATGATGACCTTATTTGACCCCACTTGACCTTTTGACCTTTTTAACCTTCCTGCTATGTGCGGATTTAAGACAAACCGAAGATCCAAGTACCACTATCCTCCTATGATGCTCCCAAGTCAAGTTATAGGCATTTTGGTGAAAACTTGATGTACAAGAAATGAAGAGCAGCAGCGTAGGTTTTGCTGAATACATACTCAGTGTATGCATGCACAAGTATGCAAGTACTGTGTCATTGCTTCTGCGTAGAAGGTACAGGCACAAAACTACTGTACTGTACTTTAAGTAAAATGGAAAATGGAGTAATTCTTCCATCCACATCATCAGGACCTGGTTAAGCTCAATGTCTCCCATCTCTCCCCCCCCCCCAAAAAAAAATTGCATCAGCAACCTTTGATACATGATAGGGAGGATGCTTAATGACCTTGATTTATACCACTGCCCTGCTATTTCAGATCTTATCTGAGGCAGGGTTTAAAGTTAAAGCATCTCGGTTCAAGGAACCAAAGTGCCCTTCGGCTCTTGTTACGTTTTTAAGTCCACAAAGGAAGTGACTTGGTTTGCTAGAATTACATGTCACATCTCTCTAGTACCTTTGTTGCTATGTCACCAGCAAGATTCTGTAATGTTCCTCCCACTGACATTAACCGACGGCCGATTTTTCTGCTAGAGCACATTGAAAGTTCCTTGAATGATGTACCATACCCATAGCACAACTTTACCTGCCCATACCTCTCCTGGTTCCCTTTCTTTCTGGCAACACTTTTTACCAAAATGTGAAGATGCTTCTTGCAATCCAATGTGTCGTCAAATGATATGACAAAATCCGCCTGAAAGGTAACCCTGGACCCCATCTTTCCCCCCACCTTCTCCTTCAGGTGTGCATGCATTGGTACAAAAATTTGCAGATCACGATAATTTCATGAATTGCATATTTGCCCCAAAATAGTTCATTTTTCCTTGCTCCTCATTCTTCACCCCTTTTGTTAAATTCTTCTCCCTCCAACCTCCCTCCAAAAAAGAGAAAAAATAACCCTGCCTTTTGCAACTTTTCTGTAGTTCAATTTTTTGCACAGGAATAAAACTGTAGACATCCCTTCAATCAGCACATCCTTAACAGCTTACAGGTCCTGTAAGTCCATTGGCATTGATACTTTACTGCCTGCCACCCCTGAACTTTTCTCTCTCCAGAAATTACAAAGGGCAGGGTAGATGGACAGACATGGTTAAGAGGCAGGGTTCACTGGGAGAACTCATCCAGGTAGATATAAGATACACAATCACTTAGATCATAAAGAAATAAACACATTTTGGAAGAAGCAGGCTCTGAAATCCGCAAGATGACAGACATTTGACAATGTCATAACTTACATTCCAAAAGTTGGCCTGCAATAACTCTCACTGCACCGTGCTTCTGCCCTTTCACTTGAAGTTAATTCTTGTAGGAATTGTATACCTGCAGGGCTTTATGGTATTTGAATCATTTTCAATCATGTTTACGAGAAAAAAAAAACCATGCATTCAACAAAATTAAATAACAACTCCTGAAGAAAATTTGAAAGTGCTTTGGAAGGTGATGCAAGTATTTGAAACAATACTTATATTGGGTGTTATTCAAATAAATAAAATTGATAGTTGTCACTTACAGTAAGTATTATTCCAAAATGAAAAAAAAAAATCAAGACAAATTGTAATTAGTATGAAACATTAGCAGGAAAGGATGGGGGAGACAATACAGCAGAAAGCTGATTTAGCAAATATTCGTCTGCCTGTCGGGAAAGGGGAGGAGTTCAAACTGTTGAACACCATCTACCGTAGTGGTACAGCAGACAGCGAAGAACCTGATGAAGTATTTAAGGGAATGCCAAAGGTATCCATGGACCATTGTGAGTTCCTTTTTCTCAAGAAGCCTTTAAACCATTTAGGTACAATCAAAGAAGCAGTTTTTTGTGTAGTCATGAGACAAAAGATTGGATCTTATGATGACTAGCCCCAGTTTCAGCTCATGAGGCAATCACCATTACCTCTTTGGAGTTTTAACCATAAAAATAAAAAATTATTTTTGATTTCCTTCCAGAACTAGTGTTTTCACGGGTAATCCGGGTACTCTGGGTACCTGAATGGCATTTTATCACCTGGATTCAAAATTACTTCCGATTCCTTCATAAAGTGACTCAACCTCTGTGTGAACACACTGTATCAGATTGCCAAATTTCACCTACCATAAACAGCAAATAGCTCCAAACTGAATTTTCTTCTTGTTCTCAAGAAATAACTTTGGGTCCTGCTCATGAGAAGGTGCAGGCAAATGCATGCAGTGTACCAGTAAGATTTCTTCACACTAGTGTGATACATGTACAGTAGTGTGGAGAGAGCAATGTTAACCACAAAGCCGCCATTTTGGTCGGGTACAGGAAGGGGAAGAGAAAAAATGAGCCAATTCCGAGTGTTAGGAATTGATGAAAACACTATTCAGAACCAAACAAAAAAACACAGGCTTACATGCAAAAGAGTCTTCTTCACGTGTGTCACCAAACTACAACCATTCACCATTTAGCTTCTTCTCACTAGTAAATCATAAATCGAACAGTGCACAAAAAAGCATACAGAGAATTGTCCGCAGTAAGTCAGATACATGTGAGGTGACCTTAACTTCTAAATTGTAGGGCTGCTTCCACTCTGGAAGTGCTTAGTGGTCAACGACTCCCCATTCAAAACAGGAAAGACCCAACTGAAGTAGAACATAAGAAAACTGTACCTTTTACAATGAAACAAAAGATAGGCATACTTCATGAATCTCAGTTGAACTTTGCCATAGTTAGACTTTCTGAAAGGTGGACTCAGATGATTGCGGAACTTTAAAGTGGAAGCTAACCCAACGTTGACCCAACCTATCAAGGATGGCCAGGGATGATCCAATTAATGTAACTAAATAGTTGAAGAGAGGTTCATACATTTTTTCAGAACTGATGAATTTATTCAGATTTCATAGATGGAAAGTGTACATAGCTGCATTTTAGCCAGTCTACATTAAACTACATTGTACAACCTGAATGAGGGTTTAGTCCGAACAGCATGTTGTATTTTGTTCTTCACAGATTCAACCTTCTCTTTTGTTAAGCACATACAGAGATACCCCCCCTTTAAAAGTGGAAGTGATTACCGCTCTTTGTTTACTGTAGATTTCTACACACATTAAACTTTTAATCATACTTGAAGTGTACATTCAACATCAAGGAAGTTTAAGTGACAATCAAGCCAACTTTATCCTACACAAGTACCGGTGAATGGCGACAGTGATTTAAAAAGCTGGAAAACCGATGGTGCGATCATGTAAACATGCTTTTGTTTACAACTGGATGACTCACTCACGGCATCGTGTGTGAGCGTGTCTATATGCATGTGCATCTGCATGTGATACCTGAAGCTTATAATTCCAAACAAGAAAAATCAGTTTTAGAGCTGGAATATGTGAGTTGAAAATTTGCCACCATTTTGCCACTAAAAGGCGAATATGTTATAGCCACTGCAACAGCACGTTGCTTGAGCCCCATTTTTGAATGCATGAATATTAATATCCATTCACAATGGTCTGTTTGATTTCAAGTAACAGTGCTGATGGCCAGGCTTTCTTGGAGAGTCTGCAGGGCCAACAAAAATGTTGAGATAATTTTCACATTCAGATATCTGGAAGATGAATGCATAGTTCTCTTTCACATTTTGTGGCAAGTAATCTTTACCTTACATTCTCTTCCCTCAACACTAATGAAGACCAAAGATTAATGAACAGGTGACTGCCAGTACAACCCATATTCCAGCTTTAAGAACAGTTACTATAAGTCCATGTAACAGCTTCTTGTTGATAGCTGACACAATGATACTCTCTCGGCACAAAAAATGGTGTGTCATTGATGTGCAGATTCCATGCATTTAAATACGTGGGAAGGACTAAACAGAAACTTACAAAGTGCACATTGTGACCTTTGACATCCCAGTGATCCCACTGATAGAGATACTGGTTTATAATGCCAGTCTGACTTGTAATGTTTGGAATTATAGTTAAAAACTTTGCTTGCCAACAAAATCTTATCTTGAAAAGTGTTGGTTATGAATAAGTTGTTACTTACAAGAAGGACACCACTAACACAAGAACAGAACCAAATATTTCAGCAGCTATCAGCTACAGTAATGAAGTGGGTGGGGATAGTCACTTGTCACTGCAATTGCAAGGAGAGCAGCTGTTGAAAATAGTAGGAAGAGAGAATTTCTGTGGTAACCTAAATGAGTTGCAAAGGTTGCAGAGGGCGCTGTGCTATAACTTTTATTCAGGTCCATGATGGGCCACGTGTACCAATGCATGGTTTTAAGAAGGAGCCAGTACTTTTCTTCGATGTAAATTGTGTGCCAGGTCACAAAAAACAAGGAAAACCTTTTTGATGAAAACTTGTCATGGGTAATGTGATATTTGTTTTGAAAACAGCACCACTTGATGGAAATGCTTTATTCTTTTATTTCCTGTTGCAGATCTATACAAGGTAGGAGACACAGCCCATGAAGGAAGCCCAACACCTCAGACAAATGCACACCTGTAAGTCAGTCAGGCTCCCACCAGGATTGACGCAACCCCTCACAGTGTTTATTAAGAGACAGGGGAAGGGTTGCAACGAATTCATAAGGATGGGGCCCAGGAGGAGAAAACAGTTAATCACAGTCATTGCTCTATTCATGTTCACACTGCTAGGGATCCAGTACAGTGGTCATAACAACCTCGGAAACGAGGAGGTACGTTTGAGGTTTAGGAACCCTTCATTGCCAAATGACAGGACGCAGGATGAGGCCTTGGACCTGGCGGCAAAGTATGCCGAGAAGAAAGTGGTTTTCCACCGGGGAGCAGGCAGGCACCTTCAGGAGGAGACAGACGGCCTGCCGGATGCAATCATGATGAGGCAATCGGAACAAAGGCACCCAAACCAAAGACTGTCCCATGTAAATAGAAATTTTAACATTTTAGATAAACTAAGGAAGTATGAGCCAAAGGACCATTCATTAGATGCTGAAAACAGTGTAAACAGCCTGGGCTCACATGTGACAATTTTGCCCGCACACAAGATACCACTGTCATTCCTGAACTTCCACCATTGTCCCGCCTGCTCTGGTACATCTCTGTGTGAAGAGTTCGCAGCAGGGAATGTGACAGCGTTTCAAAGCCTGGATGGCTCCCCCAAAGGGGGACAGGTTCCCGGCAGCTGGAACGGCAGGGGAGTCATCCTCCGTTCCCCTAGCAGGGAACAGGTGGAGAGTTTCACATCTTTCCTTTGTGCCAATTGGACCAAATCTGGGCATTCTGACAGTTGCGACATCTCCCAGGCAATCACGCAGAGTGAACTAACAAGGCTGGATCTCGATTTGAGCCCTCACTACCTGAAGCAACAGATATTCCCTCAGGATGAGGATCCCTTATCAATCATAAGGTAAGGTGAATGGGAGAATTTTTGACATGTCAATATCACTTATTAGTAACACTGATTAAATTCACGTCACTCCTCACTTACCTGTCTCAGCATAACAAATGCACTCCCACCTACTGTGGATAAAATACTGGTAACATTAACACTGCTACTAGCACCATGCGGTCTAATACCAGACCAGCGCCTCCTTCCCATTTTGCATCCTTATGTGCCTGGAGTGAGGAGGTTCAGTCTAAAATTCTATTGACCTTTTGTCTTTCTTTGGATCCTCCAATCACAAAGCCAATATTACTGCGAACACCGGGCGCATGTGCAATGTACGTTTGGCAACCAGTATTTCTGTAGTATAGGTATGCACTTTTTATTAATGACTTACATTATCTCAGGTTGAGTTAACAACTGGCTTTCACTGGAACCACAGTCATCCATCAAACAATTTCATCCAATTAGTATTGAGGTAAGGGAGGAAGGGTGTAGGTGGGAGAGTATTGACTGCAAATACAGAAAACAAGTTCAAACAGAAGGGAGCATTTTTTTAAATTAACAGGCAGATTGTTCTATCAACATTTCGAGTGTTCTAAGTTTGTGCCATCTTGTCAAGGGTGTCAAGCAAATTTACCACAACACTATTTATACTTACAGAGTTCTGATTGACAAAGAACCACCATGTTATCCGAAACATCATGACCAGCATTTTCAGAGGGCCAATGGTATTTTCAACTTCTCTTGTTCAATTATCTCAAAGCACTACTCAAACTTATGAAATTATTCAACAAAAAGAGGAACTAAGCTAGGTGAGGATCACATTGCCTTGCACAAATCTCTTTAATATTTTCTCTTAATACAAAAGTAATGGATGTCGTACAATTATTCAAGCAATACACAAACATATATATGGTTGTATTCAGATACAAAATATCATGCTAAGCCATTTTCTAACATTTTAAAACTGGTTGCAGACTTGAGACTGCTAAAAAGTAGGTCACAAAGCGCTTTAGGTTTGTGGTGGTTTATCAGTTACTGCAATTATTTCATAAACTTTAAATCTGGAGATTCCACAGTGATTTCATGTGATTTTCTTCTCAGCGTGAGTTGAACCGGTAAATTCAGAGCGGTTTCATGTGATGATGTTACTCACTTTCCCCCCACATAATCGGCACATGTCTCAACTTGAGCAAATTTTTTTTAAAAAAAAATGTCCCCAAAACATGTTCAGGAATATTTGTAAGCTTTATAAAGTCTCATAAATTTTCTAAATTTGGACAGTCGAAACTCCAACGCCTCATGATGAAGACATGATAACAATTGTTTTAAAGTGGCATCTTTCTGTGTACATTTTCTGTCAATAATCATTTCCTTAAGATTTCTATTGTTATAAAAGCTTAGCTTAATTTTGTGTCATGTTTTGAAAGGTTCTAAGGATTCTGTAACTATGATCAGTCAAAGAGTGCAATCCCGTTCCCCCAACTCAACCCAACCCAAGCCAATCCAATCCAATCTAATCTATATGTTTACAAGATCTGTCCCACAAAAGCTCCTCTCAAACGCTATGAAAAAAAGTTGGCAATAACTATAACCCAATTAGAAATTGTGTGGTTCATGTGAAGAGGAATAGAGCGAGAAATTACAAATCTCAAAGTGGCAGCATTTTAAGTATTAATAATTTTTAGCAGCCAAACACCCTCTACAGCAACCTCTTTGTGCATGCATCTTTACCCCACCCCCCACCCCTCCTTTGAACTTCCACGGAGATCACTGTCAGATAAAATTTTGGACTAAGACAATCCATAAGTTGATAAGTTACATCAAACACTTGAAGGAATATGAGCAGCTCTATTGAACGTGAATTTTACCCATGGTGACATTGACACTGAGCAACTGAGCTGGGCCCAATTCGTTGACCTGAGAAGTGAATTAGTTTTCCTGTACTTCCATCTTTCTAGAACATATGATCGCAGGTAACACAATTTTTGATGGCTAGGTTTGATAGGGCTGAAAGGTTTGACTAAATAAACATCTAGTTTTTTTTTTTTCAAAAAGAAAAGGGAAAACCTTGATCCTGAATCTAAGTAGGACTGAGGACAATGTGGATGTGGAAAAAAAAAACCTGCCAATCAACCCAAAGTATCCTGCCATAAACTGTTTACAATGGAGATGTTGTATTAAAGGGAAAATGCTTTCACCTCAGTCTGATTACAATACCTCCTATAGATGCTTATTCATGAATGGTACTTTGTCATTACATACTGTAATATCATATTAGTTGTTGAAATGCTATATTTTGTGGCATGCAGTTCTGATATCCAGCAACATCATGAAAAATCCTTAGAAATGAGGAAAGAATTGGCTATTTCTCAAAACAAAGTAGGGAGGAATCCTTATTCCCTTTAAATGCTAGCAGCGTTACCACACATGATGAAAATGGTTGATCTTATCTTTCATCTTGCAAAGCAACTGTTAGACCCCTGTTGGGATAATCAGTCCATGGGTGATGTGATGCAGGGGGGTGTGGGTTTATCTAAGAATACAAGTCACAACTGCATGCATAGTTGACAGTTGTCAAGAGATACCAATGTAGGTCGTTGGCATTATTAGGTTTAACTTTATTTTCTCTCTGGGTGATTACGATGTTAAGAGTTTATAACCCCTTCTCTTTACTGTACAATGCAGCTGGCATGAATGGTTGCTATTAATAGTTTTCAGGAATCAAGACAAATAAACCCTCTGGGAGAATGCAGAAAATTTAGGAACATATCACATAGGATAGTAATTGTAACTACAGTAGGAGAAAAATCATGGTGCTTTGAATTGCAGACCACAAATATTAAGGAAAATACTGTGTTATAGTATTACTACAGAGGAACCCCCTCCCCCCTGCGAACAACCAATATTATAAACTTAAAAAGTTAAAGGGATCCCCATACAGCAGCTGAAGCAACTGATGAAGCAAACCTCCGGTAGGTGATTTTTGCAAGTCTTTTGAACAAACAGCTTTGTGACATCTGCAATTTTCTAGAATTATCTTCATTTCTCACTTCAACTCTCTCTATACAACACTTCCACCGGCCCACCTCTTGTTATCGAATGCCAAAGGAATGACCTAGGCATGTAGTTTGTGTGTGTGTGTGGCTGCTTATGCACTGGCATAATTTGCTGCACGTAAATACCACAACAAGATGGGAAAAGGCAGGAATTACCCATTTCTCAATCTTGTGCAATGCTGAATCAACAGGAAAACATTGCCTCTCTCCTTGCAACTTCTCTCAACCTCTCTAATCCTTCATTCTTCTCCCCCCCCCCTCTTCCTTGCCTTTATCTTATTCTTGCAACTACGTTCATCCACAATGTAAAGACAAATTGTTCACCATAGCTGAGACATGAAGCAAGTAGAACAGAAGTCTCTGATTGGGAAATGACCGCTAGTGTACTTCAAGGGGAGGGATGCATTGCACTAGCTTTCTCGGTATTTTTTACTGGACAGTGCCCGAAGCACTTTTGCTGTCAGATGCAGTTTCTGTGATGCCTCTCAGATGCGGACACCTGCAGGACTCGCCAAAGTCCCAATAAACAACCTCAGCTGTTGAGTCTTGTTTTCAATCAAAAATGCAATTTCACATCACATTATGAGACCACTGGTCCGATGGAAACCATCATCTCAGGCTGGAAGGAAATTCCCTCAAAGGCATGAATTAACCAGCTCTCTGTTTGGTCAATTGATGGTTCCTCCTTGCAGATACACCGCATTTCAGAGGTTGACTTATAATGGACTAAACGGTTTCAATCAAGTGAGGTGCAGGTGTGTACATGTAGGCAGAGCGTAAAGAGCTGCCGATATTTGACTTTCCCACATCCGCCCTGCTTATCACAAATGAAGCTAACCCTGCATATCTGCAGTCTCAAATGGGTTCAACGACATCTGCATCATGATGGAAACATGTCCTCCTAGAGGGAATGGAACAAGTTCCCCATCAATTATGGCCAAACAGAATTTTTAAATAGATACCATGCTGGAGAAAGATTTCCTTGAGGCTGTATACAATTCAGTTGGACTGTTCAGCATTGGTTGCACCAGTCAGCAGATTGGCTTCATTTCCAATCTGCCACGTCTTGACTGGTAAGAGGAAGGGTAGGAACTAAGAGGCATTCAGATCCAGCCACTAATCTCTCTACCACTGTCATCTGCAAATTTTCTCTCAGTCATCTGCAAATCATTTGCCTGTGTCCTGTTTGGCTTCTGACCTCTCTGCATTTATTCTATCCTACAGTTACAAAATGCACGACTTTCCGGCTATGGTCTGAGCATCAAAATGTGCTCAATGAAATCCTGACAAAATTAATGCTGGATGAAGTGTCATGATTTTCATTTTCAAATTGCAATGGCAGCTATTTGGTTAAAAAAGAGATTTCAAAATTCCTTGTAACTCCTGAATATCATACAGAATATATATAGTACTGGTACATTCTGCCAGCTAGTGCCAAATTTGTCCTCTCTGTCTGATGTGAGACTGGTTTTGGGTAAGTCCAGGGGGGTCCTTCATAAATTCACTTTGGTAATCGTCAAATGCTTGGAAATGTAACTCAAATGTGGGGCCACTTAAAACCACAGTGTACCTGTGGTATGTAGGTCAATCAATTTTGGGGTCATAAAGATCTATTTTGGTGCCCAAGTACGTGTGCTTTAAATTGAGATCTCCTCGACATCATTTTCAGCAGTTCAGTGCAGCAACAAATGTTCAATGCATGTGACAGTATGTATACAATAATCCAAACCATTAAACAGTTCGTGCTCCTGAGTTCCTGACCACCCAAACTCACTCGGATCATATCATGATAACATGTATACACTCTTCCTGGCATTGTTTTTGTGCAAGTTTATTGTAGGACCAATATGTTATCAAGCTGTTGTTGAAACGTTTTGAATAGGTGTTCCTCAAGATGATGTAATCTAGCTAGCATGGAAGGGAAGTTTGTGTCTCTGCCTTCCTGCCTTACTCATATCTCCCTCGACAGCTGCGGGATTGAATCTCACTGAGAGAAAGTATGAGCCAAGAAGGTGCATTGGATTCCCACAATGTCCACAAAAGTAATTATTCGCCCCAATGTAAACAGGATACTGGGACGTAGCAAACTCCTCAACGTGCTGACGCAAATAAGTTCCCCACGCCCAACGTTAAAAACAAGAAGGAGGAAGCTGTAATTGATGAGAAGTGTGATGGAGTTCAAAGGCAAGTAAACAGTAGAGTAAAATGTAGTCATGGTGTGGCAAGATGTGATATACTTCACGCAGCTTAGGCCGTCAATTAACCTAGTATTGTCATTTAGGTGGCACTTAAAGAAAAATAAAATGTAACTTTACATGCCGCTACAAAGCTAACCAGAAGGACCTGTGACAGAAAACACATTACTGTACTGAAGTTGATTAGTTTCCATGGTAACCAAATAATTTTGTGATATGAGTGTTAAATATATATACATAACTGTCGTGTATATTGGCATCCAAGGAGTACACCAATCAAGATTTATCGTAGGGGTGGATAAGGCTGCCTGAGGGGAGTGCTTCACACACACCTTGGGATAAACCAGATCAACTACTGCCAGCATGCTGTTGCCTTAGGGATAACCTTAGCTTTGAATGCAGGCTGAAATGTAATCTATGATACTACTACACAAATAGCTCATGTCCGTCAACTGACCAAGATATAGGTAAACGAAAAAGTTTCTGAGCGAAAACTCAGTTGCAGCAGGTCCAACTTGGTCTACCTAAAGTTCCTCCATAATCCCTTTCTGTTTATTTGCAATCTTCTCTAGGGAGGACCTCTTGCATAAAATGGAATTTGTCCTGTTTTTCTTACCCAGACAATCTTTCGGAGTGACTAGTATTACAGCAGAACGTTAGACAAACTGCGAAAGAGATATGATCAATCAACAAATACACGGCAACATTTACAGCCCATAAAAGTTCACGACGAAAACTTTCATTTCCGTAGTCTGGAAGAGCTACATAGTTTGCTTTCCCGGTGAAATACCACTGCAGATAAATCTTGCGATATTACTGCATGAAGCGAAGATAGTCTCAAAAAGACCAAACCATTACATTCCCACTTCCTTTGCCTCAGCTCCGACACCACGCATAACAGTGTCTCCGGTCAACAACCTATCGAAATACCACCATCCTGTTTCCTTTTGCAGTTCGCTAAGCAATTCAGACTTGTAGAGTGTGCATTATAGCCATTACTCCATCATTAAGTTTGATATTGTAATGTTTTGATTTGTTTAGACGTACCCCTTTCCGCTATAGGAAGGGAAGTTCATGGGAAAGTCTACCAAGTTTTCTCTCTGTCCGAGGCCACGATACAACGAATGCCTGTTTTCGGGGGTTGTTTTCAAAGCAGTAATCCGTGCTTATTTTTGTAATGTTTTTTTGGCCAAAAATGACATCACAATGCAATATTGGCCTATATAATGTGATAAAGATCTATGAATGAAATATTCATAGATTGCAACAAACATTACAAATTACAATCTCAGTAAGAGACGAAAAAGATGGCTGCAACGTCAACTTTTCCACTGTGTCATACCAGATCTGTGAAAGTAATTGGCGAAGATAGTTACTCATGGGTATTTATGGTGTGAATTATAGAAACAGTCACATCTGGTGAGACAAATGAGGCGTAATTTACTCGAGAGACAAGCAATTCAGGGGTCCCAAAATAAACCTGGATTGCTGCATTTACCTCAAACACTGTAAGGAGAGCCTCGATCAGGAAGGGAAGCCTAGGGATGAATACTTGCCAAATATTTTATGCAATAAAAAGCTATAAATGTCTGTTAATTGTCAAGGGTTATAATAACCTCTTTCATTTTAACTGATATATGTAACTTCATACAAATTTTCTCAAATTCTCATAGTGTTTTCAATAAGTGCAGTGAAGGCTAGTGCTATACCTTCTGCAGTTTTCTTAGTCTTTTGGGGAAAAAAAAATTATTTAACTGGCATGTAAACAGGCAATTTTCAAAGCAGACACCTAAACTTGAGTCTACCAAATTGTCATGACTTGAGTGCATATTTACAGTGGCGCTTGAATTCTCAAACACGTCCACAGCAGAGAATGCAATTGCCCTCACAAAATAATGCTTAATTCTGTACAGTATTGCAGCAAATTGTGGGCCCAGCAATCGTACGGGGTCCAAGCAGTGTATGTGCACTGTGCAAGTGTGTTTATTATCACATGGGGTCAAGTTGCCAGCGTGATTAGGACCCTGGTAGGGTCGGGCGGGGGAGGGGGTCGGGGTGCACGCCACCTGGAAGCTCTCGCAACATGAGACAATTCAAAAACAGAAAATATTGAAAGGTCAAACTCAGCGTGGTCATTTCATGACTCAATATACCCTTTAGAAAGGAAATGTACTGCAAAATGTGTAATTTAGACCTTGTGTTCTATTTGTTCATTATAATGGCATATATTCATTTTTTTTTCCCTGTCATCCTCCAGGGATGTACAACTTCTTCCTTTTTTTCTGTATGTGTCAGATGTGTCAGAAAATGTGTCAGATCAACAACATAACCATTTCAAACGTTTGACATAAAGAAAAAAAGCCCGAAAAAATCAAAAGAGGACATTCTGATGTACGTTACTTTTCTCCTTTACTCTCTGACAGTCCCACTACGTGTTCCTATGGGCATTTCTTCACTGAAGTGAAAGACCTCCACAACATTCACCACTTCCGGTCATCTCACAGATCGAGTAGAATGGCAACGTTGATGTCCGCGTTGCTCCTGGATCCCATGCCTCCACTGCTGCAGGTATGTTCATGGCAGATATTTTAACTTTGTGATATGTTCAAGGGCCACAATTCATTTTTGAGAGAGGGGAGAGGGTTAGGTGGGGATATGATGGACAATTAAAAAAAAAATTTTGCTGATGTATCTAGGTGTCCTTGATGCCAACAAAGTGCTATAGCCGAGCAACAAACATATAAGGCTATACAGAATGGGGGGGGGGGGGGGGGGCAGAAGCAATTTTTAGACTAGAAACACATCCAAAGAGAGTTGTGAATGAATGGTGATGTGTAGATAAAGATATGGAAATATTCTTGACCTAGAGATTTAGGGGGGGAGGGGGAGGGGAGGAAGAGAATGTTGTACTACATTCTTACCGCTCCTTTACACGAGGGGGATGTATTCCTTATTCCTCCAGGACTGCCACCCCTGTAGGTATATTGAAAATTACATGGAAAGTCAGAATGGCCATCCAGTGCTTCAAGAGTTAACTGTTACTGTACGTGGAACATTTGGGGATTGCATGTCTCTAAGCATGCACCATACAACTGTCCCATCCCCAGGCCTTTTTGAAGTCAGGTCCATTCCACAAGAAGGGTCAAAACCATTGCATCTAATCTTGAGTTCGTGAGCATTATTTTCTCAAATACTGAGCAAAGGATCCGGTGTAGCACAAATCATGGATTTATTGATACATTAATGCCAAAATTGTATTACAAATCTATTTCTGCAAATTATGTGCTGTGGTGCACCTGTCAACTAGTCGTAGTTAGTGTAAAATAAATTTTCACTGTGGATACACAATCATGAAAAGTATATAACTGATGATTATGGGTAAAATGGGTATGGGACTCTTCGCAATTTTCTGTCTCAGGAGGGGGGGGGGGAGGGCGGGGCAAGAAGAGTAATTGAACAAAACGAAAGTTTTGACAAAGAGACCGATACCGATAGGATTCAGATGTAAAGGAGAATTACAAACTGCCTGTTCAGAATTCACTCTGGGTCTTCCAAGAGTTCCTCCATGTCATGACATGTGATATATCACAGCCTGACACTATTATCCTGCTTCAGTTTCCTTCCTTCAGAGAGTAAAATCACAAGAGGAATAAATATAGAAGGCAATTTGATTGGAGGGCCACTCTGGTTTAGGGACTCCAACCAAAAGTCACAACAGATCATTTGATTTTCAAAGACTCGGAAAGCGCTGTTTGTTTTTATTTGTGACCATTGATGTGTTACATCTGCAGCTTGATAACAACACTGTCACATTCTTTTGCCTCGGTGATTATTTTTCTTATCTGAAACTCTTGCCAGTCTGTTCGAATCCAATCGAAATGCAATGCAGATTCAGATTGCTTTGATGATGTGACCCAGCCAGGAACTTATTCATGGCTTCTATTTGTATTACGCAGGGTTATTTGTTGCTTCGATTATCACCGTGGTGCTTTTAAATTGCCATTCACGCGAATAAAAGCGTCAGAAGTACTCGAGAGAAATGAAGACAAAAAACATGCTGCCACCGTGGAGAATGGGGGGAGGGAAGAATATTAAGTGTTCAGGATGTTATTTTTCCATAAACAAGAAATACCCTCAGAGCCATAAACAAACAAGTTTATAAGTATGCCAGAATTTTAACTCTACTGTGAGAAATTTATTAGTGCATTCTTCTTCTTAGCAGCATATCATGTTTGAGCCTCTTGACTGAGCTAAATTTATGAGTGTTCCGTGGGAGATTGATGTTCCTAGGTACAACCTTTAGAGTCAAGCCCGGCTTGAATAGAATCATATTTAGCGTTTATGGTCATGTGTGGTCTTTGTTTAACAAAATCATGATGGAGGAAACGTTTTTGTATTTTAAGCAAAATGATGTTTTTCGGCTTACCAGGTGGCACATAAATAAAATGGGGTTACGTGTTGTGGGTCAACTTAAAGGCAGTCACTCATCACCCCAAGCTACATATTTGGCTGGGGGTATGCAAAATTTTTAATTGGTTCTGTTCTTTGATTGACAGCAAGTTCAAAAGATACAGAGTAGTTCACATTACACAGCATACACAGGGGCTCAGTGTTTTTATTACAATGTGGAGGAGTTTTAGACAGGCTTGTGGGAGGAGGTGGGCGATGACTGACTGCCTGCCTGCCTGCCTTTAACTTTTGTAGTCAAGGTCTGTTCAGGTATGCCCTCATCTCCTTTAGTCTCTACCCCTCCGCCCCCCCCCCCCCTGCCTCCTCTAAAACCCTCTTCCATCTCCGAAATGAAAAACATCTTAAGAAGCCTAACGATACCATTGCTAGTTGCCACTTACTTTTTGATAAGATGGATCATTTTTAATGTCAATGGTTTGTCAAATCAGCCTACATATTTTCAATTTATCCACACGGATTAAACTGTGGATTTTCAAGTTTTATCTGACTTTGTTTCCTTGTGTTTGTGCTCAGCAAAGGATTTTCCACGTCAGGAAAGCTATTTTGTGGTTCAAATTAACTGTGAAAGAATATATCTTACAGTCAAGGTCCACAAAGATATCCACATATCCAAGCATGCCGCAGGAAATGGTGATAAATTGACTTCACATCTCACTTAGGGTGTCTCTCTGCACATCCACCAGACCTTTCACCATTACTGCGCTGAACTGACAAGGTCATCGTATTCCTATTCAAAGGGCACACCGAGTTGATACTCTATGAATTTATGAGGAATTTAAAAGGGTGCAGATACATGGTGATGCTTCCAATTTGCATAATTTGTCAAGTTTAACATCCACTTGTCATGCCCACTGTGAAAACCCTTTTTTTACCCTACAATGCACTGGCTGTGTGCATATGAATATGCTAATGTAAAAAAGCGTGTGGTCACGAATTTTCGAAAATCGTTAATTGAATCGTTAATTTTCCACCCGCTAATGTTCATTTGTATGTAACACATCGGGATCCCGGCTCCCTAGAGTCCTTTGTCCAATCTGCATGAATTATCTTCATTATTCTGTGAAACAGAACTTTTGATATTTTCCCTTCTTGTTCCCAACTCATACGGATTTAATAGTTACATTCTTCATCTTTTCTTTTTTTTCTTTTTTCTTTTTTGGACATACCAGTTCATAGAGGAAGAAGCTCCTAGCTTGCTACCCCACTTTCCAAAGTATCTAGGAACTTGTGGTCATGTGACTGTCATGGAAGAGGAAGGACTGCCTCTCATCAATTTCTTACCTGATCCTTGGGAGAAGAGGGTCGACCTGGCGATGGAAATCCTCCGGTTCATTGACAACCTTTGGAATGCCAGCAGCAAGTGGGCCTTCCTTCTTTTAGACTTTAGTTACAAGAACTTTGTGGTTCTTCCAGATGGCCATCTTCAGCTAATCACACCTGAGAAAATCCTGGTGATTGATAAAGAGTATTTCCATGGTAAGTTTTTTACTCCATCACGTAATTCAGTTGCAAGTTTCTTTCCTACAATCCACATATAAAGAGCTATGTACATAAAATAATATGTTCATAATACTAAACATGCAAATACAGAGAATGAATGACAAAGCACAGAAAATGCAACATATTATACACCATTAATATAAGAATGGAAGAAGAGGGAACCAGAAATTACAACTTTCTAGCTGGGTGCCTTAAAAGAGACAAAAACACAAACTAAACAAAAAAGAAAAGAAAGAAACAGAAGGAAAGCTCTGGAAGAAGACTAAGAATGAACAAAAAAAAAAGAGAAATGCTGAATGTTTAGTTACATGTGTATGCTATCCAGGGGGAAATGTTTTAGCCTGCGTTTGAATGGCATTTACTGAAGGGAACTTATAACGTCAGGGATGAGAGAATTCCATAAGTGAGCACCTGTGCTTGGTATCTGAAATGAGTTACAACTTGTACAAGTGTTTAGACTTCGCAGATAAATATTGTTTTAGAAGACCTGGTCATATCTGAGGAGAGTTTAGACTTTTTAGATACTACGTTTTGACTGCATACCATTTTCGGTCAGAGATGAAATTGCAGAATGGCAGGATAAGTTTCCTAATTGGGTTAACCAATTACATGTTGCTTGTGATGACCAATTTAATTCAAACACTGCCAGTTTAATATCCTTTACATGAACGTGTGATCCGTTCCCTCTATCATACCTCATGCAATGGCCTCAGCCAATACTGCAGAATGGTTCTTTCAACAAATCCATCAATTTCCAAAAGGTATAAAAAGCACCCTCTAAGGGTTACTTCACATACGTAATTTTAGACATATTTTTGTTTTATATTCTTACTAAGTATCTGATACTGACAGAACTTCACTGAAAAGATTGGTTGTTAATATTGAGTGAAAAGGGTTTTATTGCTGTTTTTTTTTTTTTTACAATGTGAAAATTTACCCAATTTACACATAAAATTAAGGTGAAAATGATGTGACTCCATTTTAGCCATGGACTTTTCAATAACAGTTTAATGCAACCACTAGCAAATTACAGGTAATATGATATTGCGATTACACCTACATTTCAGTATCGCAAAATGCAAATGTTTGCTTCATCAAAAATTATAACTTATACTTTAATCAAAGACTGAAATAGTCTAGGACATCCAAACGTATGAAAGCAACTTTGAAGCAACCGGAAGGATGAATATTCACGTGTTTCTTTCAGTTTCTCTGGTCTTTATTTCAAACTAAGCTTCTGGTAGATGCAGATACTGTAGCTGAGTCTACAACAATTAACAGTTTACCAAACCTGTTATAGTCTTTTCTCAAAATAATTGTCATATATCCTCCTGGCAAAGTTATTTACAACCATAGGTGAACCCTGTACCATAGCAACTTCCAGACATTGTTGGATGGCATTTGAAAAATCCTGATCCCATGCAACCCCACTTGAAACCCTGTTGACCCCAGTGCCATCCCACCTATAGTCTTTGTTTACTGTTTGCATTGTCAAATACAAAACATGGCTTCCTGAGGCTGCTGAATGCATGAGGCAGTCTTTTTTTTTTTTTTTTGTCCTTTTTTTTTGAGACTTGCAAAATTATATGGAAATACGGGGTTTTTTTTAGAGCATAAAACTTTAAAACCAATATTTTTGAGACAGAAATGATACATTATTCAAAATATTAAAGGGTGAATGCATTCATTGAGGAGCCTGTATGATCTGAACTGGAAGAGTGAAGAGCAAGACCAGAGCTTAGGTAGATCAATTTTTTTTTAAAAATAGTTTGTTCGATACATTTGTTTGTATATTATTGTATATGGTTCCTTTTTATGTTTTAAAGTAATCAGGTGAATAAGGAACTACACGATGTTAGGCGTATGGTAGAAAAACATGCATAGAAAGCAAAATTTACTGTTTAACGGTGCATCTATCTTGGAGAACCGGTTTTTAATAACTTGCTGATAAGAAATGCCCAGCATACCTATTAATCAATCAAGGTCTGTGTCAGGCTGGACCTTTAAAATGATTGATGGCTTTATTTTAGTCCAGGAGGATAACTGCACCTCAACCTTTTGTGTGGTAACGAATGATCACCGACTAATAAACGACCTTTGTCCACCCTGCATTCTGAGTCAAAGACAGTCCAGTGCCCATTTTATCTTGCTACAGTAATCAGCATAACTACCAACATGGGAGATGATTACTGCTGTGACAGGACTCTGGCCGAAAAGAAAAATAGTAAATTTTCTCTTTCATTTCCTTTCCGTTCCTCCGTAGACGTTCTGAAGACGGAGGTCAATCCCGACCATTTCATCGTCAGGCCCCCCTGCAATAAAATTTGCCTGGTTACATTCCTAAATCAATTGATACTGACCAACCAAACAGAATGCAGTCTTTCAACAAATCCAAAGCAGTTCATGTACATGATGGCCAGCCACATGCTTCTGTCGGATCTATACACGACGAGATCCGTCCGCCTCTTCTCCGAGACGGACCTCATAGAGGAGAATCATCCAGGTGAGACAAAACCAGAAGTAACAAAAAAAAGGATGACAAAATGTGCAAACTACAGTAGAAATGCATTGCCACAGTGATGATACAAATTAAATTTACTAATGAACTTGTGAATCACACAATTATGTGACCTGGCATTAGCAGTGTTTTTAAACTTTTTCTACATCCTTTTTCTCCTCACCAGGTGGGTTACTCTACGATATCCCGGACAACATGGACAGCAAGTTATCTCAGCTGCTCTATGAATGTATCATCGAATCTCAGGGTGGATCGAGAGAGAACGCTATCAAAACTATAAAAAGATTGCTAGAAATTGTGAAAAAAGGATTTGACTTTAAAAGGAAATTAGCTGCAAATAAGAAAAGAATATCAGTTGCACAGCCAGGGTGATATTTTGTCTTCGCACGAGTTACTTAATGTTACATGTAAGTGGCACTGAAATTAATTTATTCCATTCCAATACCGAATATTTACCGTGTAATTTTTTCCCTCTACTGATTTAAAATGTACAGTTTTTATGTGTTTGACACATCCCTCGAAAATGTTAAACAGTACAAGAGCAATTCAGCCAAATATTGCAGGAAGAAATTTCGAATGAAATGAAGGTCAAAGTGCTATAAAGTCAGTGATGATTTTAAAACATATTTTAATTATAAATTATTTTTTTATGTAGCACATGGGCGCTATCAATCGCCAATGCTCGTAATGATGGAACACATGAAGGGGCCATAACTACAGTGCCCTCCATATCCCATCCAACAGAAAAAAAAAAAGGTAGTGGGAGAGGGGCAACTAAGGACAGAGGGAAAATTGTTCAATTTCCAAGCCCCTTCGGGTGGATTCCTCACGAAAAGAACTACCCGTGTAATTTTGCCATCTGAAGGCCTTTTAAAGGCTGTATTGCATCACCCTAAGCTATATTTTTACCTCCCTGTAAGTAAAATTCTCAACTGGTTCTAAGTTACAGTACTCTTAGATTGCCAGCAAATTCGAAAGATGCAGAGCAGCTCGTATTACACAGCGTACACAGGGATCCATTGTTTTGATTACACATGTGGAGGAATGTAAGACAGGCTGAGGGAGGGACTAGAGGTAGGTGGTTGGGAGAATTGAAACTGTCTGGGGTGATACATTACAGCCTTTAAAGCTCTGCACCTATTTTAGTGTGAGAGTTCAATGATCTGTGATGGAAATGCATCAAATCAACCGCTCTTTTTGCCAAGTAATTCCGTTCTTTGTCTGAGATTGAAATCTTTGTATATTTGTATTAAAAAAAGGGTGACAAGACTTCTTTGTTTTTCCTGTTAAAGTAGTTCACTTAATTTACTTCTTAAAGAGAGTCATCACTAATACCACTCTGACTGAGTGCACTCTTTGAATTATAGAGTTTACGTTTGACGCTAAACCTTCTCCACACTGCATCCACCTTACTTTTTCTTTTTTTCTTTACATTCCATTTCTCATCACTGTCTCAAAGCAGAGGGAAATTCTCTCAGATAAAATTTGTGCAGAATCGAGGTTATATGAAACCACCGTTCCTCTCTTACACAGAGATTATTAAACCTGCAACATTGCAGACAGATTTCAAAGCCTGTTTAAAGGGTTTGAAGTTTCGTCTCATGTTTTGTTGAAGTCAGCTTTTACTTGTTGGCTGTTGTAGGTTGCTTTTCTAGTCTGTCTCGTATACATTCTTACTGTTGCTATGGTTACTTAAATCTTCCTTGACGACACAGATCGCACCCACTCTGCCATGAGAGCTTCTGTTGAACAGATTCTATGAGTTGACAAAGGTAAAAAGCTTGTTTTACATCAGATGAAAAAGCATGGAAGGCATTTAAGCAAATTAGCTTTCACAGATTTGGGACAAGATCAACTGGTTGGTCTTAAAATTTTAGGGTTGCCATTTTGGGGACACAGACATTCTTTTCTATTTTGAATGGGATGTCCATGTCACAAAGAAGATTCATTTTATGTGCAATGACAGTAAATGAACATAACCTGATTGCTGTTGACTAATGCATCTCCATATGGTCTCTAACCAGACAGTTATTCAAACCTTGGGGAAAACTGTAAAAATTTGTGGAACATTTCTGCCTCCACTATTTAAACAGCTAAGATAGTTCAGGGTGTTGGCAACTTTTTACATGAAGGTGGATCATGAGTTGCAAAGTGTGGGAGGAGATATGTCTGTAAATATTACGTGAGCATATAATAAATACCTGGTGGTCCCATATTGTGTCTTTGTTTGTCAGATCATGTAGGACAATTCTTTCAATAGACAATATTGTGCAATATCATCCTTTTGCCTTAATATGTATGTATTTATTCATAAAAACTTAAAATTAGTCCTTACTTGCAAACAGCAAGAAAAAGGCTAGCTCAATTAATGATGTTACACTGAAAGGGAATACAAGTTGAAAGTACACCATGATTTCAATTGCATAAAATCCATAATAAACAAACTTTGAGGAACTTTTCTGTTTTTTTTTTTTAAAAGAATGTTGTTGTTGTTATTGGTGTTGAGATAGATGCCTACACAAATTTCACGTCAATTGCTAGCTCTTCTCTTGAAGGAGCTACTCATTACAAAAAGAGACAAAAAGAGCAAACTCTGGGAGGTATCAGTTTAGCCCTCTCCATCTTGTTTCCAGTCCACCATTTTTTCGTTCAAAGTCTGTACAGATATTTTGGCATCATCTAAATTTTGTAAGTAACATCGGTATTCAGCAAAGTTACAACACAGGCCTGGAATTATTAAAAGATGTGGAAGGTCAAATTTGCAAAACTTGATGGAATTTATGGTAGCCATTTTAATGCACACAGAATGTGATATTTGTTGATATTGCATTAAACTGCATGCTTCCAGTGGTGAACTGTTACATATTCATATGGTGCTGAAAAGGCTGCTTGGTATGGACTATGCAATATTATACATTTATGTTGATACAAATAGTGGAAGTTTTTTGTTTTCGTATGCAGAATAAACCAGTACTTCCTTAATACTTCCAGAAATACAAACTCACAGGGTTGTAGTTATGCATTCAACTGACTTATGAAATGGCTATCAGTATCATCCCAACCAAGTTTTAATACCGTTGGTTCATGACCCCAAAATGCTTAGCAGCCACAACGAATGTGGACAGAGATACTGTCGTGGGGCTAAATGATCCTCCAAACATTTTATTGAGTTTTCTGTATTTATTTGTGAACTATGGTTTCTTTCTAAAAGTGTGTTGTGCACCTTGTTTCAGTATACAGTAAAATATAGTTTAAGGCTTTTTAAATCTCCAAATCGAAAGATGGAATTGCACCACTGTGTCACAATTCCTCATAAAATGTATTTGTTTAGCTTGTTAATTTGGAATAAATGTTTATCATAATTGTGATTCGCAATTGCTATATTCAACAGAAGATCTTTTATGATTCCTATTGAAAATCTGGAGTTTAAATGATTCGTAACTGTTTCTAGTTTTCCTTTTTTCTTGGTTATCTAATTCAACAAATGTATGTGAACCAGCCAAGAGTACAAAGTATTTGCATGAAGGGTTGCTTAGTGTGAACAATATCTAATGTAGCCCACACATACATGCAAAAAAAGAACTGAAATCTGTTAGGAATGGGTTGTACAATAAATGTTGGTTGTATAGATCTGAAGTAAATCACTCTTTTCTCTTCTTTTTTATATTATTTCTTGTCAACAGTGCATACAATCTGAGAATCCAGTCAGCCACAGTTTCTTTTCACATTCGCCAGAAATGAACAAGTTACTTCCTTTACTTGTAAAAGCGACCTACTTGACTACAACCAAATTAAACATGAATATGCTTCACTTTAAACTATAAAATGATACATTTACTTTTAAAATATGAGCGTAGACCCTTATTTTGGAGATCACAACAGACTACTAAATAAAATGGCTGTACTTTTCTTCTTCGAATGTCAGGCCTTGAATTCTGAGGCGTACGAGTGCGATCGTACACCATCGCTTGTTTCAAAAACACTGTGAGAAGTGCAATTTTCTGCAGAGTTATACATATATGTTATTTCACAATTTTGTTGCACGAAAGTGGGGCTTCCAATATATGCTACAAGGTGTTGGCATAAAGCATTAGTAGGAGATCTGACCTGTTGATCCCTCACATGTATTAGTACTGTTTGTGCATACCATCAACATCAATTAAATTTGAGTTAACTTGGTTTCATACGACAGCAAACCATGCAAATGTAGGTTAAAATTTCTGTGAATAGCCAATTACCAAACTGAAGAGCACTTGTCTATAAATAACACTTTGCTTGCATGACATGTGTAAAGACACAGATATTTTGTGTACATTTTGGGTGGTATTACCTTGCAAAGTATCTGACAGCAGTTCCACAAATTTGAACATAAAATAATAAAAACCATTCCCAAAACTCACCAAAACCAAAAAACTACTTCAACGTAACCCCAAAATGCTCTAAGCTGTAAATATCTTTCAGAATTGGTTGACATTTGTTTATATCAGGTCTTTAGATGTGCAGTCACAGATCAACTTGAATAGGCTCGCGATGCGACGTAACTTGGCAGACATCTTGAACTTAGTGTTGAAGTCAGATTTCGTCTCAAATATTAGATTCATTATATTGGATACTGTGCAATACACATTACATAGGCCTACCCGGCTACACATGCATGTTTAGAACGCTCAAGTTGGATGGCCAAAATAAAACTTTCCTGATGGAAATATGACATAAGGATAATGTCAGAGGTAGCAAAATACATTCTTCACGTAAAAACAACCATATTAATTTGATCGCACTTTTTTGAGAGCAACGTTGTAGGTAAAATCAAGAGTGTTTTTGGACTCTAACCTTATGACCCATTCACTGATGTGCTCACGGTATTCTGTCAAATCATGTTCAAAAAAAAAAAAAAACTTCAGGGTGAATTCTGACTTATTTGCACAAGGAAGTACTTGTGAGTCATAAATTAATAGTTTTCAAACGAAAAAACAGATACCAAAAGTTCAAAATAGAATTTGCTTCTTTTTCGCAGAAAACTGTTGATCGTATTAGTGGCCTACACTAAGTAACCAAAGCTACATAGCCTACTATGGAAATGTCTACATGCTAATTTTCTGTAGCCACCATTTTGATCGGATATGCCAAAGGATACTCCTGATTTGTAGGAACCAATGAAAACACTAGTTTTGGATAATATAGCCATGGAAAATTGTGTAAGTTAGTAATAACAGGTGAGTGACCTGAGGCCTACTAGGCTAGGCTGATAATTACACTGTGCATGTATTGAGTAACAGTAGTCCTAGGCCTATAGCTAAGCCCAGGGCCTAAAGTTCAGCTCAGGATAAGCTTAGGCAGCCGTTAGTTACCCTGTTGGCCTTCTCAGTGTAGGCACTATGCTATAACTTAAGTTATTTCAACTTATTTGTATCCATTATCCTAAGGTAGATTTGAAAAACATAAACGTTGGTCGATGGCATGATTTCATTACCTCGGTCTGGTGAGAAATAATGTCTTTTCCCTTACTTTTTGCTAAAATGGAAACATTTAAATTTTGCAGATAAGGCAAAACAGATAAGTATCTGTGCTGCACCGCCCCCACCTACTGGTTAGTAATTTCCGCACCGTTCAGGCTCTTTTGCGTTTGTTGCAAAGAACTAGTTTATCTAGTTCTTTGGTTTGTTGTTTCATTGCACGCTATTGCGTAACCTCAACTTTACGTTATGTCCACAGAGTTGTGGTCATGTCACGTATCACTTTGCAAACCGACCCAGTGAAATTTGTACACCGTTGCAGTCATAGTAATAACATTTATTTCTATGGTTGTAGAATTTCAGTGAAGAGTAATTTTGTGTTAGTTAGGATCTAACCTTAGTCACCAAACCACCCAATTGTTGGTCCCATTCATCTTATGTACCCAAAGTTGAGTTGCTGATCCCTGCATGAACAATATGAACGCGGTTTCGGTATTTTCTAAGATCTCTTGAACTGTAGGGAGTGTTTTACCCATTCCATTCTATTTTGGAGATTTTCTTGTAAATTTCCAACTTCCAGGTGAGAGTTTGTCATTACCAACAAAAATTTGGAGATAATGAACTCTCATGAATTTATTTTGCTTGTCCCCTCTTGGAAACTTCATTAGCATAACAATCATGTGCTAGATGGCACTCAACTCTTCCTTTCAAATGAGGAGTTTTGCACACCAAAATGCCCATTCAGTTGCCCCTTAAAGGTGATGAGATCATATTTGAAGGAACAAAAATAAAATATGCTTTGTCTCACATTTTCTATGTCCTATAAAAGTTTCTTTCTGGCAACCCACAGAAGAAATTGTGGACTATTTGATCCCAAGAGCACAGATCAGGGTTACCTATACAGAAGGGGGGTAGCAAAAAGAGGATAGAAAGGATCAAAAGCTGGAAAGGAAAGAGGGCAGTCTGAAGAAATGAAGAAATAAATAAAAAAAAAACACTTTAAGTTTGTTTGGACGTATATTAAAACTTGCTGGTCACGTGCAACATTACATATAAATATAATTAGCATAGTTATTATATAGACAAAGTTTGCATAGTACTTCCCAGCAAAATGTAATAATATAGCATATGGGATATCACGTACCGAAGAAATGTTAACTGGAGTCATCCTCATTCCACCCCATCCCCTCAATTAAAACATTAATGCAGTATGAACATCTGAGGAACCATAATACCGCCTTGAGAAGGATTACTTTGACATAATGTGAGCTAAAAAATTAGTACCTCTTTCCTGACAAATTTTGGAAGGCAAGTTTTTGGAAAAGAAAATGTTCTTTTTCAAAATGTTTCCTGCAAAAAAGTGTTCTCAGTGAAGAGAAGCCGTGACAATTGAGAAAGAATCTTTTTTCTTTTGTAGGATCACTACATGGCAACCCAGTTAAACTTATTTAATTTTTTGTTACACACATAAACGTGCTTGCAACAAAGCTTCATGACATTTTCTGGACATCTGACAGATACCGTAAGTGATTTCAGTCTGTTCTCTGCAGCAGGGCCTACAGGTTTTAAATGATGCCTTTAGAATGTATGGAATTTGGTGATTAGTTAAATTCAGTCAAGAATACTTTACCATTGAAATCTCAGAAAAGGAAGTGAATATTGGCATAAAAGTTACATTGACATTGTGATTTTTGAAGAAATGTTTTGTGCAATCACAAAATGGTTGCAGTATGATACTGTATCCAGTGTGCAAACAGGTATGAAACTTACACAACTAAGAGAACATGCCATAAAAGTTCAACCTTTAAGCACTATAAAAGTTTGAGTGTCCCACATTTACATCTGTTAACCAATTTCTCTGATGCATAGAAGTTACATCACACATATCACAATTTTCTAACCTGTTTTCTGCCTTATCTAATTTCTTGAACACTAGTGGGGATATTCACAATGAGTTTTATTGGCCTGCTGAATGAATCAAAGGTATGAAACTGCGAAAATTAAAAAAAAGACTCACGGTCAAAGCAAAACTATCCTCCTAAGTTTTTTTCTGCTATTTAAATCCATCTTGCTACAATATGCCACGATCATTGGAGAAAAGAAAAATGTTAAACCAACAAAAGTTATCAAACAACCCTGTACAAAATAAAAACATTCTGATAAATAGAATGATTAAGTGGTGCTAAGTCATTGTCTAATAACATCCATGAAAACCTTATCCAAATTTTTAAAACTCCATATTTTCAAAATGATGCAGCCTTAAAAAAATATTCAAGCAAGGGGGAAATATCACACCTCCCCCCTTCACATTTCAAATCCTAGTGTGAGCACTCACACCTAAACATCCCATCTAGAAACAATAGCTAACTAAAAATGTGACCAAAGAATGCACATTCACAGTGTGACTCTTAAGAAGATGTTGGTTATCATATTCTTTCTCCATTAATTCAGCAACAACTTGAAGACCACCAACTGAGATTTTTGACAACCTAGCTTGGTCGGAGACAGCAACGACACAGGATTCAAACCTGTGGACACTCACGGCTCTCAAATCTTGTTAGTCTTGCTTTACCAAACACGTCCCACGACTTGATTTTAATAACCTAAACTCTAATATTTTTTTTTAAGATGATACATCAAAATAATGTTTGCAGGCCTTTCTTATCCCAACAAAAGAATGAGTGCGCCAGGATTGTAAACAAGACTCTGCACACCGGATTATTTACAGACTAATCAACGCATGAAGCGACGATGGAGGGTTATTAAATGCTTGAAAAGGTGATAACTAACAATTGTGTCGCTATTATGACATGGAAAAATCTTTTTGAGGTGAAACAGGAATAATGGAAGCATTAATCTAATTGACCTCACATCCTCCACATACGTGTTAAGGAGACTTAGTGCTTGATGTGTGAAACTATTCACTGTAAATTCAGCGGAGCTATCTGCAAAAGTAATTTGGTGAAGCTATGATAAATCACTGAATAATGGGAGCTGCTATTCAAAAGCAATATCTAGTTGACAATTTTCCAACTGGACAAATAAGAACCCTTCAATTTTATTTGGCCTATAGAGGTGACAGAAAGTCAATAGCTTTTCCATGCAGCTCTGGAAATTTAGCACTTTATTTGAACTGTAGTTGTTAATCAAAGATTTACGATTTCCGTAAACGATGTTTGACATGTTCTAAATAGTCATAAACTGTGAAGTTCCTGCACGCCACCTTCTGTGAGGTTAGAAGACTTTAATGCATGCACGACCCAACGTGTCTGAGGAAATGTGACTTACAAAAATGTGACAACCTTGACAACATTTTTTTAACAGAAGGTAGACAGATCTCAAAGGACCATAGTTTGTTGTGAAAACGTTGTGCGTCTCTAACTTAAACCGTACCTAAGACATTTTTTTGTGCATTTCTCATCGGTGCATTAATTAAAGCCTTCTGAAAGATATTTAGTCTTAAGAACTGACTTAAGCATCAGCTTTTAAATAGATATAATATATGCTACGTGGAAAGACATGTCCCTTTGGATCCAACATTTTTTGTCATATTAGTAACGTTATAAAATGAAAAAAAATTTGTTGAATGCGTTCATGACCTCCGTTTCCTGTAAAATGAAGGACAAATTATGTTTCGGTAACAGGCTTCCTAAGAAGCTTTGCTCTTCCATCTTCAATTGTACAGCACCATTTATCTGGTTGAGATGTGAAGTTTTTTAACATTAGTATGCCATGTTAACAGTGAGCCAGTCAGATATCAGGTTAGCAAATGTCACACGCATACAGGAATTCATTTCTTGCACAATGGAGGACGTATATATCTTATCAAGTTACTAAACGTTATGTCTGACAGCATCATGTCGACGAAACACCGACAAGAAATGGGAAAGACGGTACATGACAAACGCTTCATTTTGTTGCGACGGACTTTACCAAGTGACCCATTGTCTTCTTTCTTCATTTTGGCAATACCATTTACAAGCCACTGCTTCACTGAGTGGTGCAGTTCTCCTGATCTTGCAGCTTTTCCATCTCTGCATCGAGCCAGTCGGCAGTTTCCAGGGCTGGCTGCTTTTTGCTCGGTTGTCTAAGAGGCCTGGAGGAGGTTGCCGTTGGTTGGGACTCCTTTAACCTCTTGGTCGGAGATCCGTGCACCAATGGACTGTTGTTATCTGTACAAAGGAAAAAGAAATACTTAATACTAATAGACGACCCTTCTCGCTCACCTCCAACGACCTCACGATTGTAATGCGCTTAAACGAAAAATTTGTCCACTGATTTCGAGATTCAGGACCGAACAGACGGAGGAATTCCTTTTCTTTTAAAGAGTGAGAATGTACCATTTTGTGGATGTGTCCACACAATAATGGACCTCCTTGAAAGGCTTGTATGATCTCAAGTGAGGACTTAAAGTAAAGTGTTGCAACTCTAAGCAAGTAGGTGAATATTGGCAAGTTTGTTATGTATTTGTTTCTTTCTTAGATTTCTAGAACAGATTGTTTGGTAAACTGTGACATAACATAAGTACTACATGCTTCATACACATATATTCCATATAATTGTCCCATATGGCCTCACATACAACATACTTCATATTTTAACCTTGGGAGGAAACAAAACAATGAATTTAGTGTTTCAATGATTAGTATAATTTGTGTAAATCATACAAGTTAGGAGAATATTACCATTGGAGACATATCATCATAGCTTTATGGACAGTATTGTAAAACTTTTTCCTACATTTACATTCTAAGACAACAGGAGGACATGACATCTTGCGCACAAAAAATACTTTCAAGTTAAATTGTTTTGTGTTGAATGATTGCAGATAAGAAACCTCTCCATAAGCAAAGACAAGCTAAACAGTAATGAGCAAAATCTTGTATAAAATTAAAGTACCTTTCAGGGGTTTTGAAATGCTTGGACAATCTATCTTCCTTTTACCATGAACCATCTTGGAATATTCACCCTTCCAGTATTCCTTCTTTCCTTTCATCTCTTCAAATTTAAGCCTTGAGAGGAAGTAAAACAATGCATTCAGTGTTTCAATAATTCGTTCTTTGAATAGTATGAAATTAGGAAGTATTTCCATGGAAGACATATTCTCATTGCTTTATGGACAACATTTTAAAAGTCTATTTTCTACAGAATATTATTTTTCTTGTTATTGTAGACTTAATTACAGAGTGCATTTTCTTTCAGCAGAATGATTATGGTGCACCTAGCATGCCATAAGTCTAGTTATTGACATATGTCAAATTAAATCATTCTATGTCAGTTTCTTGCAATATGACTGAATGAAATCCTCATATCTCCAAGAAATCGACAAATGCCAATTTCTTTTACATATGACAGTTTCAAGTCCTTTCATTGGTTTACATTCACACATGACACATTTTAAAAAAGTCGATTGGAAGAAACTGTCATACATCGAATTAAATCATACATATTTCACTTTAAATTAACATCTTTCAGTTTCTTGGGATTCCATTGGACAAAAACGACACATGACAGCGAACAGGACTCTGATTGGAAGAAACTGTCATATGTAAAATTAAATCGAAATACGACAATTTAAATGGCCTGATTGCAAGTCACTGACATTAGATAATTTAATTTGACATAGGTCAATTTATAGACTTATGGCAGCTAGGCACACCATGAGCAAAGTTTGTGGCAGTAAAAGCTGTTAAAATGTTTGGTGATTCATGATTCTAGTAGGGTAGTTTTATATAAAACAGAGATATTAACCTTAACAAAGAATCTATTGAGATAGACTCATTAATATTACTGAGGTTGTAACATCATACTGCCTTTATAGGGGAAATCGGGGTTTTCACAATTTGTTACTCTACAATTCGCCACCGGTATCGTACAATGACCTATAACTAACAAATATCATCAAGATTATCTCAAAACGTGGACAATTTTGAGAAACGAGTCAAATTCGGTATAATCGTATACAGGAAGCTGTGTTGTCTTGTACATGAACGTTCATTTTTTGTACCCGACAAATATTACAAGTTCTCATTCAACAGTAATTAACGCAATAATTACCGTTTCTTCTACCTTCAAACACCTCCCCAAGGTCTCTATATTTCCGTGAACAATCAGTGTAGAAAGAAAAATCAACTAAAAGTGAATTTTCTCAGTCATGCCCTGATTTTCCCTTTAAGCAGATGAACTGTTATTCCTGAATTCTATGAACTACGACAAAGGACTGGCTCAACTTCCTAATGTTGTGAAAAAGCTAAAAGGAATACTGCTCTGTGGTCTATTTGTCTGAAAATCACCAAATTTCCAAAGGAAATGCTTTTGCATCAGACTTTCATTATCGTTATTTGTACAGAAGTCCTGCATATTTACCACAGGAACAAGCTCTGCTAACTTTTTAGCCCCCCAAAAAACTAAATCACTTTTCTTTGTGTGTAATTGACACTGCAAAAGTGGCATTTTTCCTGAAAGTAACCTGACATAGATGTTGATTTAAGGTTGGTGGTATCAAATGGAAGAGAAAGATGGAAGATCAACAAAAAAAGGCTGAATTATGTTCATCTAACAGCACATCCTGCCTTATGTCAATTACAAACAAATGACATCATAAATTCATCACTTCAGGAACAAAACTGGAAACATCATGGATAGGGTGTCTTTGATAGGCTGTCTAAATGTGCACAGCATCAAGAGTATACTGTAACTGGCAAATAGCATCAAAGTGCTTATATGCACTTACCATTTTTTGACAGAAAATAGGTATTTATAGTTTATTAGCTTATGAATATTCAACATTCCTATGCATATATAATACTGATGGAAATTAACAGTTTTTTAACGTAAGGAACCACAAAAACTCATTAGTTGTGCCTGAAGTACACAGGAAATGGTTATGCTATGCACAGATTGTTATGCTAATGGAGATGCGTTTATCGTCAAAGGTAGGGAAGGTGAGGATAAAACATGACTGTCAGTTTAATTTCTTCAAATTTTTTCTACAAGAACCAAATCAAGGGATAATAATTGAACCAGTCCATCATGCTCAAACTGATCATTCGTACCTTTCTGATTTCAAAAGTTCTGAGACTTTCTTAAGCTTTTTCTCCACCACCACATTTTCTTTCTCCAGGTGATAATTATACGATTTGAGATGGAGGGCCGCCACCGAGCCTATCACTCCAGATTCATGGCTGACACCTTGGTAAATGAAAGCAAAACATTGGTTGAATAATGATCGTTTCAGATGACCTAACTTCGTAAACAAGGTCGCAAACAAATTGTGACCTAGCTGACTGTGAGGTGATTACGATGTATCAAAATGAATTTTGAGACTGAACTGGAAGAAATTGTTTATCAATCACTATTAAACCTTGCAAGCTCGCCAATAGTTTCCCAAAGACCTCAAAATTTCCCAAGACTGCGACACAAAATTCAAACCCTGAATTATTCCTTGCTGATTCACGTCATTCGAGCAAATAACAGAATGAGAAAGCTACTGTGAATGACGCTGCTGCGGTGAATGCCAAACATGCCAGTCTGTTGTACTTGTTGTTAAAAAGCCTTAATCTTGCTCGTGAACAACAGCAGCAGATGAATGGAATGACACTAAAGTGGTTATTTTATCATGAATGCTCGACACATTTCAGGGAGTTACCAAAGCATCATAAACAATGAATGCTCATTACTAAGGCCCCTTTTGGGACCAAAGAGGGAACTCGCACTGCATTGTGCTGATGCTGAACTAGCAATTCATGACAATCAGCGCTGTATGTCGTGTAAGAGCAGCTGAAATTCACGCTTCATGGCTGATTCCTTGCCTGTTAATTTCAATTGAATAAACACCCACTGTGCTCAAATTTCATGCCCCATGGGGGCATTTCTAAGAGTAAATAAGCTAATGCTAAACATGCCAGTCTGTTGCACTTGTTGTTAAAAAGCTTAAAATCTTGCTTGTGAACAACAGCAGATAAAATGTCTGGGACTTTATTATGATGTGCACAGATACATAAAATTTAATCAAAAGAGATCACCTGATAGCGACACACTTATTTTATAAAATGATCCCAAGAAATCCTTTAAATTCCAATTTCATTTTGTTAATAAATGTTTGGTACAGCAGTTATTGCTATTTATGCATCCAAAAATTTGCTACATACTTTTTTCACTTGTGTAGTAATTTGGCCTCTTCGTGTCACAAATTGCGAAGTGATACTGGATAAATTATTACTTAAGTAGTGCAGATTTGTGGTACCTAACGGCAAGATTGACATCAACAAAATTTTTGCAGAAACATTCTCTTGTGTCAGGATATAGGAATTGATGCCATTTTGTGACATTTAGGCAGGACAATCTCATTTAATTTTTGCTCTGAATTTTTTTCAGGATTTCACAATGTAGTTAGAAAAGTATGATGAGGGGGGCATTTATTAGAGGGTGTGTTTATTAGAATAAATATGGCATTTACATTTCAGCCAACAAATCGACAAAATAAGAAAGGAATCTGCAAAGGATTGGGATGTAGCACCTGCATCACTTTCTGGCATCATTCAGCACTTACATGGTAAGACATACATTGCCACTGACTGCATATTTTTAGTCTGTGACACTACTCTGTCCCTCCACCCTTTCGCCATACAACATTCCATGGACCAGTTTTTGATCCATTTGACTCACTTGTTGGTCCTGTAGAATCTTCGAGTATTTGCTTGTATTGCTGAAGTTGACGTCTGTGTGACCTCTGTTCGACTCCCAACTCATTTACCCTGAGCAACAAATAGAAAAATAATTTACTTTCCCTTGGTATCTACCGTCCGCGAGACAGTGAACGTTTTCATGTAAAATCATATCATCGGGTGAGTTCCGTTGCATTAAACCATCACGCATGAAGTAGTTGTTAAGTCGAAATTTCCCCACTTTTGCAGAATAAGGAAGATTTTGGTAGCAGTGTAATGTGTGCATCTGCCACATCCGTCAGAAGAGGTCTTGACATGGCCACCTCTACACATCTGGTGCTACGACCGAGATGAAAAAGGTGATGGCATTTGATGGAATGAAGCTAAGCAATCGAGAGGTTTGGGGTTTGATCCCTGACCTGGACACTGCAACATGTTTGGTTGTTTAGCATTGTAAAAACAACTGCCCCTTCAAAGCCTGAACCCACTTCCACCCTTTTTTCTTTTCTCACTTACAATATGTTTTGAGCACCATGATACTTACAATGTCACTAGCTCTTCTTTTGATAGCGTTTTGGGGTCCGGAAGTTTGGTTATTGCCTATATGGAGAAATGAACACAAGCCAAAATCATTGGAACAAACTTGTAAACTGAAGACTCAATCACCTATAACAAAATAGCTACTCTCGAGAATTACAAAAACATGTCTGTCTCTGGTAACTAAGGAACTTGATGACTGTTTGACATTTACAGTTACCATGGATACCACAGTATCTCACAATACCAATATTTCTGCACGGTTCTCGAACAGATCCACTGATCTCTCCTTAGTAACCACAAGCAAGTCCAGATACCTGGTTGGTGATGACTTTTGGAAAGCCAGCATTCAAAGAAAAAAATATCTTATTCCATATTGACTCTGAAAAAGGTGATTTTAATGAAAAACTGTTGGAATAGAGAGTAGCAATATTGTTCCAACAATCCACCACAGAGTCACTGCAAAATACTTGTGCATTCATTAATCAGCCACTGAACAGGGAAATAAATGTGTTCTTTACCAGTCTTCACAGTTCTTGTGTACAAAATCAGCATGGTCATCACATATTTTCTTGATTCGAGCTCGCAAACGTCACCAAGACGAAGGACAGTGAATCACTGTGTTTTTCACTGTGGTCGCCCAACTTGAGAAATCACGTTGAAAAGGTACGGTATCTCACAAACTCACATGACCGTGGACGATCTAGATAAACTGCCTGATTACAACAGGTAATCAGGGTAACGAAGACTATGGAAGCTGACTGTAACGAAAAACGGCATCATCACCATTCTCACCTCAAGCTCATCACTGACTTTCTTGGTCTCTGAATGAAGTCTCTTCTCTTGGATTAGGCTCTCTTCCAAAATGCGGGGTTCTTCAGATTTTTTCTTCTCGCCCTCTTTTGCAGCTAATGATTGACGTGACTCGGACAAGGTTCTCTGTCGAAGAGGAAAATACGATGATGTGTGAATGAGACGAGGGGGTTCATAAATATCCATTTTCCTGAATGATCAACCCAATAGGATGTTTGCTGTCATTGTATTAGGTCACACAGGGGGCAATTTTAATATATCAAAACAGTAACCATGTGCATCATGCAGATGCAATTCTTGATCATTGCTGGAACAATTAAGAAGTGAAAGTTATGTTCACCATCTTCTCCCCTGACAAACCAAAACAAAGGAAGCAGAAAACAGCCACATGCAAACAGTTTGGGAGAGCATCTGGCAACATAGAAGTGTCAACATCCATTAAGGTAACCTTGTCATGTTTGTGAATTATATGGCATTCACAGATTGAAGAGAGCTTATATTTGCCATGCCTGCACATGACGGATTTCACATATTCCAAAAATGTTATTGTCAAGTATGAAATGAAGGATCAATGGGTGAGGTCAAAGGTCATAAGTGTCATCATCAAATTTTCAAACAAATTCCCAATGAAGAGCAATTGACAAAGTCGATACCCTAAAAATAATTTCTTCACAGTTTGGTCAAGGTCAAATCAGACAAGGAACAAGAATGTTTCATTGTGGGAATGACGCTTCTAAAATTGGTGAAAAAACTTAAAGGAATATTCCATAAACGACTGAAGGGGTTCTTAAATAAAAGAGAATAGTTTTTCACTAAAGATGTGTCAAAGGTTAGAAAACACCATGCAACAGTGGCAAAATAACTAATTGAGACATTAAGTCTTTTTTGTCTTCTGAGAGTGGAACACTTATTTAATTTTGAAATCTGACACCAGTGAAAAATGTTACTTTGGGCTGATTGTAGATCTACCTTAAAACACTGTGGAAATTAAGGTCACATCTCTTAAACAAACATTAAGTTTCTTTTAAGACAGTCAAAATAACGGAGAAAGACAAACGGCGTTCATGTACCACGTCACAGATTGCCAATAATACAATGTACCATTGGAAACACTTCCAAACAAAAAAATGCTATTTTGACATAATTCTCACCAAAAAGGAGAGAAAAAATACTCCTAATTTTTAAGAAATGTCTGTTTTTTTTTTTTCCAATAGGCAATACCTGTAAAAAAAAATCATACCAAACATAATTACCACATGCAGATTACTTTCACACTGAGACATACCATGTTTATGGTCAAATATCTCTTCAATAGGGCAATTTGTGAAGTGAAATATTTAAGGAGACATATCACAGCGAAGGACTCATAGAGGTACGTAATCACATCTAGCACAACAAACGAATTGAAAGGTGTAATACTTTGTAACAGAGGAGTTTTTGAGAGGCTCTAAACCTTTATTAATGGGGGTTTGTATACCTCATTCATCTCTGAAAGTAACTTTTCATTCCTTGCTTGTTCTTCCTTTAGCAGCTTTTCAGTCTGATCTCTCTCATTCACAGCCTTCCGGTAGTTTTCCTTTGCACTCCTGCAGGCTGTCATTAACTGCTCGGTCTTAGATAGGGTTTCCTTTTTGTAACTCTTCAGTTTCTCCTGATGAGAAAAGGTGCAATCTTCAATAATGCAATGCCTTCAAGAAAGAAAACCCTTTATAACTCTTTTATTTCCTCCTGATATTCAAGAATTGAAATGTATAAAAAATGAGATACTTTCAAGATTCCGCTGAAGGGATGGAGGGGGCATTGCGATAATCAGTGATAAAATACCTCCTTTCAAAAATAAGAGTAACACAGAATTGCCACAGTGCATAACTGGAACTATTACACATTTTTTGTGTTCTGAACTTACTATGCTAGTTAAAGTAAGCTAAAACACTCAAATATGATGAAGTGCTGTTTAATATATATATTCTTTTGTTTGCATTTCTTTTAATTTACCCCCTGCTATCCCTAGAAAGAGTCTTCACTTTTTAATAAAAAACAATTGCGTTCTTTCACTCACGACATGGAAGTCACTCAGTCAAGCGCTTAACGAACTGTGGTTTACTAACTTGAGATATCTTGTTGAAAGGCTCAGTTATCTCACACACTCACACACATATGGACGACACAGACAAATTGCCTGGTTACCATAGGTAACCAAGAGAGCGAGGGATCTATGGAAGATGATATTAACGGAAACCATCATCATCGCCATTCTCACCTCAAGTTCATCTTTGAGTCTCTTGGTGTCTGAATGTTGTCTCTTCTCTTGCATCAGGCTCTGATCCAAAATGCGAAGCTCCTCTGATATTTTCTTCTCATCCTCCTTTGTTGCTAATGACTGACGTGCCTCAGACAAGGTCCTCTGTCAAAGAAGAAAATGTGATATGTAACTCAGACGAGAAGGTTCGTAAATATCGATTGCTCTAAAAAAAAATAAATAAAATAGAGTGTGTGGTTTATTGTATATGTCAGGAAAATTTTACCATATATTTACAATACTGTGTGCAGCATGTAGATGCAAGTCTTGTTTATTACATTAATTACAAAATTAACACCATCTTTTTTCTTTTTAATGGTCCACCATCTTTTCTCCTCATGGCCTAAAATAGAGAAAGCTGAAGACAGTCACTTGCAATCGGTTCAGGAGAACATTTCTGCATCTGACACCCTAAGATATGTCAAGAGCCATTGAAGTAACCTCTTTATGTTCATGGATTATGTGGTACTCACAGTTTCATGCCTGTGACAAAGTTCGCACATTCCAGAGATGTCATTGTCACATATGGAATGAAGGATCAATGGGCGAGGTCAAAGGTTATTCGAGGTTATTAAATTTTCAAACAACTTCCTGGAATCATTTCTTGAGAGATTGGTCAAAGTCAGATTAGAGAAGGATAGAGAATATTTCACTGAGGGAATGAGACTTCTAAAACTGGTGATACATAAAAAATTATAACAAATTTAATTACCATATATGGATTTCTTCCATGTATGCACAGTGGTGCTAAAAATTCTTGTTGCTTAGAATGAGTTATGGTGTGAAAGATTTACAGAGAAAAATTTAAGGAGACACTTAATCATATCCAACAAGACGAAAGAATAGCAAGATGTAATAGATTGTGAAAGGCAAGTTCTTGGGCGACAATTCATTCATACTTAGTGACAATCTCTCATTGTTTCATTACAGTCGGGTGATTGTGGTTTACCCTTGGATACCTGTTGCCATGTTGTTGAGCATGTTACCTTTTCTCAGGGTATGTCTTAAATAAATATGTGGTTATTTGCAAATGCAATATTCTCTCATTTTTTACCTTTGCATCAAAATCTTGCTGTGCATGAATGAACAGGGATAGTCAACGCTGGACTTGTGAAATAAAGGATCATGCACTCTCGGAGGTTAATGCCGTCGCTGAATGCATAAGGGCACCGCCTCAGTTGATCCAGCGATAGCATTAACCCCCTGCCCCTTCCCCACCATGTATCATGCTCTACCTAATGCAATGTCCAGCGTCGGTAAACGTTTAACTAAAAAGACAAACAAATGGCAAGATGTAACCGTTGGTGAAAGAAGAATTCTAGAGAGGCTGTTAACTCTGACTACTGGTGTCATGAATACCTTATTCTTCATCTCTTCCAGTAGCTTTTCATTCCTTCCTTGTTCTTCCTTTAGCAGCTTTTCAGCTTGGTCTCTCTCCTGGACAGCCTTCTGGTGGTTCTCGTTTGCACTTCTGCAGGCTTTCATCAACCGCTCAGTCTTGGCTAGGACTTCCTTTTTGTACCTCTCCAATTTCTCCTGATGAGAAAAAGTGCAATATTCATTAATGCAACACTTTCAAGAGACGGAACTCTTTAAGAAGTCTTTCATTTCCTGTTTTCATATTCGAGGGTTTGACAAGAAGATATTGTGGTGATCAAAAACTTTCAATTTCTCCTGATGGGGTGCCAGAGCTTCCCTTACGTCTGCGGTCTTTCAAAAGGAAGATGGGGGCCGAATTATCCCAGGGCATAATTCATTATCCCGCATAGAATCTGCTGCAAACAAATTAGCATGTTAATGCTGGATGCACTACCAAACAGACTGGAACAATTACACTTCTGTTTTCAAATGCTGTTTAACATGAAAATGACATTCGGATGATTGGCTGTGTGTATCATTGATAATGTTAAACACAGCAACGAAATCCATCAAATATTGAACACTTTGCAGACAAATTCCTGACTTACACCTGCATCGTGACTAAACATTAGCTAACAATGCAAGTTTGGGACTCCTATGATGTCTTAGGTTATCCTTTCTTTACTGAGCCTTTGTTTCAAGGACAATTGAGAATGCTATATGTCTCGAGGGTTTTATTTTGCAGGCAAATATTTTCTTCTTTAGGAATATTAATATCAGTTACCAATGTGTAAGCCCAATGGAAAATAATTAAAGCCAATACAGGCCTAACAAAAGAAATGCTGGCACTTTGCAACACTCTACATCATCATATTTGCATTTTCATCAAACTTTGAAATGCTGTATCTCAAAAATGGTAATAGAAAAGAACAAAATTCCAGCAGTCTGCCATTTAGGGTTTAACTTTGCAACTTCTGAAGAAAGCAAGTTCTTTCCTAGATACATATCACACGACCTTCAGCTTTCCAAGCTTTTGCTCATTAATTACAGTGAGTGAAAACAGACAGCTAGGTTTGATTTGTCCACTAGTTCAGGGTTTGGGTAAAATGTTTTGCATTTTCACATCTGTTTACAACTTTTAATAACAAACAAAAAAAAACCAAGTTCTTTTATTCACTACATGGGAGAGTCATTTTGCCAAGTACTTACCTAACTGTGGATACCAAACCTGAGATGTTGTATTCAATGGTGCAGGTGTCACATAAAGTCACATGCATATAGATGACACAGACAAATTGCCTGATTACAACAGGTAACCAAGGTAACCAAGACTATGGAATCTGACCTTAACGAAAAACGGCATCACCACCATTCTCACCTCAAGTTCATCATTGGCTTTCTTGGTCTCTGAATGAAGTCTCCTCTCCTCAGTTAGCGTCTGTTCCAAAATGAGGAGCTCTTCTGATTTTTTCTTCTCGTCCTCCTTTGCTGCTAACAATTGACGTGACTCAGACGAGGTTCTCTGTCGAAGAGGGACATACGATGAGAAACGAGGTTTGGGTCACCATCGCGTTATCTGCCACGTCCTTCACAAATTCTTAGACAAGCTTAAGGCTCAAAGTTGTGGTACAAAAATTTACACAGTTCTTCTTTGTGGAAATGGCTTGCAGGATCTAGAAAATCTGAGATCCATGATCTGGGATTAAATTGTGAATGTGGGCAATGCAGAATGGGCCACGGGGGTTCTGTTTTGGGTACTAGTCCTAACAGAATGTCAAGATCCATCCTTTGATTTAATTCCTGAACTCCTGTAAGGGACACAGATTTCAAAAGGACAAAATTCTGCTTTCCATCGTTTAAAAGTTTGGTACATTCCATTCCACACCTGGCAATATTTTGACAGCTTTTGCCTTTTTAAGTGGAATCGACGTTGAAAGAAGAATGCACTAGGCTCTAAACCTTATGCATAAGCATAGGAATAAGCAAGGGAATCCAGCGGTCGTGATCTGGTAAACTGTGAACCTTCTGCCTTTGGATGGTATGTTTTAAATATTATAGATGAAAATGTAACCAGAGAGGCAAACCATGACAATACAAAAAAGGGATATGACATAAGGAATCAGCACTGAACATCAAAAGCATATTCATCATTTTCCAATTCACCATTTGCAGGATTTTGTGTTTTACATTCTACAATTGTAATATGCGTATATAAATACATAGATGTATTCATATGATGTGATTCATGTTTTCAGTACAAACTGATATAATTAACAATTACTGAACTGCTTGATACAATGTTTGCATATTTAGCATCACAACAATGAGAAGCGTGCTTTGGCTTGTAAGTAAAATATCCCCCCTGCTTGCACGACACATCATTTTGACAAGGTACATGTGGGCTGTGCAAAGTAATTTATTTGACCATGAGGCCATGCGACACACATGGCAGGCGGATCACAGAGAAACCAACCAAGCCTGACCACTGAGCATGGAATAATTGAGGCCAAATCAGAAGATGTTAAAAAATCTAGATAGATCTGTCACTCATTAATGTGAGTAGTCAGGGTCTTATGTACTTCTAATCCAGTTTTCCTTAATTCTCATGCAATGCATTTGTTTCTCAGTGTGAGAACCCAATGCCGGTTTAGTACTTACATGATTTGCTAAATCTGCTTCTAATTTCACATTCATCTCCCTCAGTTCGCTCAAGTCCCTTTCCAGACGTTCCCGTCGCTCCACCTCTTCTTGGTAGTGAGTATTCGCAGATTCCAAGCTTTCTTTCAACACCTTCATCTGTGACGACAAGTCCTCTTCTTTCCTCTTTAAAGTTTGCTGAAAAGAATTTGCAAGCGAAACTCAAATAGAACGTTAAATGAAAGAGGAATGTACAGTTATTGATGGTTTTCAGAAGTACACCAAAGTCCTGACTACACTTTCACAGTTGTGAAAAGCTATGAAAACCACCGTACCACAGGTCTACTTGTCTGAAAATAAATTTTAAAAAAATTGCCGCCAACTTTACAAACTTAGCAGAACCAGGCCCTGCAATAAATGTACACAACTTTGATGGGAATAACCACAACCTAAGAGTTTACCTGAAAAACCTAATAAATCTTATTCCTTCCATAATTAGCAATTTAATCAGTGGAACCACTGCTGAAGGAAATGTGGCTGTAGATGCTGTTTCCCAGGTTTGTATCAAATGGAAGACAAAGATGGAAAATTAACAAATAAGGTCAACTTTTTTTTTTCAGCAAACAGTTGATCCTGCTTTCAGTATATTAGTAACATTAACAAGAAAGTATGACCAACTATGACACTAAGACCTTTCAGTGTAGGTGTTTGACTTTCTCTATGTCATGTAGAATTCCAAGTAAATTATGCTTAGCAATGATCGCAACATTTTACACCTTGTACCATAAGTTTTCATCCTAAGGACTAGCTCATTGTAATACATTTCTATCTATTTAAATTTTCCACTTAAGGCCTTGGAGTTTCCTAGAAATAAATACTGAGCTGTAAGAGCAGAAAAAGTTGTACTTATAATTTTCAGTGTTTTTAAACTCAAGCAGTTAGAGGGACGCCTAAGAGGCACAATATTGAACTACAGTTACCATGATATTTGAAAGTTCCAACTGATACTAGATTTAATAAGTCGATGGTACTTTTGCAGCTGGTCAACCTCTACTTTTACAGTGCTGTTCTGTTAAGCTCAGGAGCTTACAAGTTTTACACCAACCTAATGTGAGCATAAGGCTTAGGAATGATTACAAAATTTCAAAACATCACCTAAAGCTATGAAGGGTGGGAGGTCTGTCCAGTTGGAATATAGATGGTTCTCTCTTTCATATGATATTGGATACACACTACAATATAAATGTAACTAATCTAGTTAAATGGGAAGAAGGGCAGGGTTGTGACTGGTCAGTAAAAGTGAGACTGACCTCTAGATCTTCCTTCTCCACAACTGCCTGACAGTGTTTCTTCTTCTCCGCCTCGTAGTCTTTGTTGAGCTGCTCCAAATAGTCCACCGCTTGATCTAACTTTTCTTGAAGTTCGCTTTCTCTGCTGTTTTCCTCCTGTTGTTTGGCCTGCTTCTGTGATTA
The DNA here is from genome assembly GCA_021234535.1 of Stichopus chloronotus. Classification (NCBI taxonomy): domain Eukaryota; kingdom Metazoa; phylum Echinodermata; class Holothuroidea; order Aspidochirotida; family Stichopodidae; genus Stichopus; species Stichopus chloronotus. Next base: position 31,850,027 of record CM037835.1, on the reverse strand, counting down.
TTGAAACAAGAGAACGACCAAGTCTGCTCATGAACAGATGTCGACGATTTGGTGCGGGTGTGGGACAAACCAGGGCTTTAGGTAAGCCTAACCCCTCCAGCTAGGCTTTTGCACGATCAGTTGCAAAGAGCATACTTACAGTTTTGCATGCATGACTGTCAAAATATGTTCAAATCATATTTAGTCAGACAACATTCTTTTCAACCACTTTTCAAATTTGTATATGATCCAAAGCTAACAATCCTGAGTGAGATGACCCATGCAATACAGCGCCGAAAAGGCTTTGACGGTGAGCGATATGAAATATACCACATGTTAATTAAAATTTGAACGATACAATTTTATCTTACATCCCATGTGACATTTACCTGGAGTTCTTCGATCTCTGATGTTGCGTTCTGTAACAGCTGTTTTTGGTCCTCGAGCTCCTCCATCAGCTTAGAGGATGCCATCTCCGCCTCTTCCTGGAGTTTCATCATCTCGTCGTACTCCTTGCTCAGCTGTTCGTACTCCTTCTCACCTTTGTCGAGCCTCTCTTGCAGTTCCCTGACGGTGGCCTCCGTCGCCTCTGCCTCTTGCATCTTCTCCTAGTCAGGACGGATGTAAAACTTAATTTATGTATAATGTGAATTGTGACTTTCAAGGGAACTATCGCATTTAAAATGCAACAACATGGGATGCAAAGACAATAGCTTTACTAATTGTTAAACCATAGCGTCTCACCGAAAAGCATTAGCAAAAGCTTCACATCCCCACAACATGCGTAAAGATGAGAAACAGAAGATGCATCATTTGAATTTTTGAAAGTTTAGTGGAAAAAATTATTTGTGAGCAATGAATGAGTGAAATTCTATCTGTGAGAAACTTATTTCTAAAAAAGAAGGCAATCATCTGGCAATATTTTCAATAATCTATTATTCTGTGTCCATAAATACTGGTTTCAAAAATGTGATTTTTTCTGTAAAACAAATGCAATATTTCTCTTTAAAGAGCCACAGAAGTTATGAAAATGCTCACTTAGAATATTATTATCACAGAAACACAGTCACATATTGCAGCAATTGCAGTCAGAAAGTGCCCTCTAAACTCACACCTACATTTCTTTTTTTAGCTTGAGGTACTTATCAAGGGAAATGCCATGATTGGCTGGAAATTCAATACCAAACATGGCTTGCCTTATTTGCCACATGTATGGTAAAAGAACAGCAACTTTTTTGAGAGTCATACAAAAATTGCACCACTTGGAATAACTTATTTTGATGATTTCTGCACTAACATGAAAAATTCAAACACTGAATAAAGTATGAATGATCCATAAAACACGAACCAAATATCATTCAATCAATTACATTAAAGAACAAGACCTCTTTTTGGTATGTAGCTGAAAACATGTTATTGTAACAGTGTTACTACAGTGATAAACTAATGTTAAGTTGACGTAAAAGTGGCATAGGACAATATCTACAGATGACTGTTGGTTACCTGTAGTTGATCATTCAAAATGGCTACTTCTTCCTCCAGTTTTGTGGTCTTCTCTATGTAAAGGTTCATGAGGTCTTCTTTTTCAGTCTTCTCCTACAAATATGGAGGGAAAAAAATACTACAACATGATGTAACTGTCACGCAGGCCAGATTTACGAAGACTTTGAATTTTTGGAAAAAAGAACAAATGAAATCGATCGGCACACAGACGTTAGAATCCCAAAGCCTGAGTCGACGGTGATGTCACCGTACTTTGGACTTACAGCATTCCGTAACGTGTCACATATAACTATTGACATACTCACAAAAAATACTTACCTGAGTGAGGGATTCCTTCTCCCTTTGGAGGCATGCGATGGTATCAGTAAACTGTAGGAAATAAAAAAAAAGGAAAACAACGAAAGAAAAGTTAGGAAGAAAGCATATCTGATGTAAATGCATATTCCTACTGACTTTGGTGAGCCAAAAATTTATAGCAGGATGTGAAGGAATCTGGCAAAGAAGAGGAGAGAAAAGAAGGATAGAACTGCATCTGGTTCGACAAAAGTGAATCAGAGGTACAATGCAAAAGGGAAACAAGGAACTGCCAGAGCTGGATAACTTTTCAACTTTGACGTCATCCGATGACATTGGGGTTTCCTCTCTAACAATTATAAATTAAATAAAAGAACAAAGAAAAAAGCATACACATGGTACATCCTTCATAGCAGCAGTTAAAGAAAACTAACTATTCACATGTTACTAACAGGTAGTTACTGTATGGATCCAAATCGTTTCAAGCCCATCTGAGAAAGGTTGTTTTTCAACTTAACTGAAGAGATTGTACTGATATTTAAATAATGCCCTCCAGACACTATTTGTCAATTCAGTTGTCATGGCAACTATCACAGCTGCAGACATATTTCATAAAATAACAAAAGTAGGGAAGTATGAAGCATCTCACAAAGTCAAATTCATCCTCTGACGGTTTTTTCTCCTGCTCTTTCCTCGCTGCCAGTTCCTTCTGGAAGTTCTCGTCTAAAGAGGCCAGTCTCTGCTTTGTTTCTTCCAAGGTCTCCTGGGTCCTACGGAGTTCTTCTTGAGCGTCTATCGACTGAGGGAGGAGAGTGGTTTTAGATAAGGAATCACTTAGACAATTCAAAGAAGAAGGGAAGACATTTCATTTCGTTTATTTGTTTTATCGTAACGACCAATAATGACAATATTTACATATGTACAGTATCGTAACAAACTACATTTTTGAAAGTTACGAAAGGAAGTACTCTAAAAACCTTGGTAGGCTTATGGGACAGAGCACTCCCTGTAAGATTTGCAAAAAGGAAAAGATGAACATTAACCTAAACGATATACAGTGAACATAAGAGTGGTGAATGCTGCATGAAATAATTCATTAATCAATAATTTTCTCTACATTGCTTGCAATACTTACTTTTAAAACTAGAAATTGTTTTGCAGAGTTGGACTTTATTAGGGAGGGTATTCCAGATGGAGGATGCTCTTACGTGTAAACTTTGCTTCAGAAAATTTGAATTAAAACGTGGTAATCGGAGATATCCGGACTGCCTTGTATGATAGTAATGTGTGTCATAGTTAAATGAGAATATTTGTTGAAAGTATGGTGGGGCAAGATTGTGTATGATGCTGTAAGCAAAGACTGCTTCTTTGAAGTGGATTAAGTCGGTGAACTTCATCAAGTTAAGTAGAGAAAAAAGTTTACTGGTATGTTCAATTGAGTCAGCCGAGCAAATATGCCGGATTGCCCTCTTCTGTAATGTAATGAGTTTGGTCAGGTGTGTCTTTCTTGTCCCAGCCCAGAAAGACAGGCAGTACAGGAGGTGTGGCAAGATGAGGGTGAGACAGAGGGAACGAAGGATATTCCTCGTTCGATGACGATGACACAGATTCCGCACATTAGCATCTTGATACGGGGACGAAACTCTCATGAATAACAGCTTACTTTAACGCTATGATTTACCATGTCATATGTTCAAACTGGAGTTTCATACTGGAGTTTTTACATATATGGGTAAATTTGTGCCTTGGGGAAAATATTTCCATTCATGGTTTGATGGCCTCAAAAAGTAATTTCCTAATTTTATCCATATAAAAGCATGACTTCATTTGGTGTTATTAAGTTTTTATTTCCAACCTTGTAAAAGTCAACATATCACTGAAATAAACAGGTTTTCATTTTTTATGCTTTATTCAGAAATGGGATAGAGACCTACCAGTTTCAAGATACTTACACAGGTGATGCTTTCCTCGAGGTCTTCCTTTAGCTGGTTCCTCTCGGCGGTGAGTCTGCAAAGCACATAAAATGTAGACTTAATTCAGCAATTGACAAACAAATAGAGGATAATAGAGGACCTCCTCTCCTGGATTTAGGTTTGATATCTGCTTGAGATGTGACAATCGACACTATGACAAAACAAACACCAATCCACCGGAAAATCCCATGTTCCAACTTTTTTAAGGTAATGGCAGTTGAAAAACTATGATCCACCTCGCAAAAACGTGAACTTGAGACAAACAGAAGTGATGTCATCAATACAGATCTGTTGAGATGTTAGGTCATGTTTGGCACATAAGATTTCAAAATGATGTCCTACTCCAAGTTTTCTGTCAATGTTTGCTTGACATTTACTACAGAACTATGTCATAAATGATCTCTAAAATCTTAAAAACAAATAACTTACTCTTCAATCTTTTTCTCAAGGAGAGTCTTCTCCTCTTCACGAGGTCCTCCATCCGACGAGGATTTCAGTGCAGTGCACTCTTCTTTCAACAGCTCTAACTCTATCTGCTTGCTTTCCAGATCCAGTTTGAGTTCATCAATTGATCCTTCCAATGATGCTGTGATTTCCTTTCTTTCATTTACTGCTTCTTGCAGCTTCCTCTCTTTTTCTTCCAGTTCCTTCTCCATCTCTCTCACTTTATCTTCAAGCACCTTGATATTTTCACTTTCATCTGCTTTCATCCTGGAGTCACTCTTTCCGATCTCCGCAGCCTCCTGCGAGGTGCAAATCTTCTCCTGCTCATCCTGTAAATTCTCCTCTAGGATTGCCTTAGCAGTCATGAGGTCATCGTTTTCGGTTTTGAGCTTCAACGATTCTTCTTTGAGGAACCTGTTTTCCTCCAAGAGGTTCTGCATCTCTTTCTTTGTCTCTTCTTGGCTATCACAAAGGCTGACATTGAGAGTCTTCAGATGGTTCACCTCTTCTCTCAATGTGGTTACCTCGGTCAAACAGTTCGCGAGTTCTGAGCTGGCTCTTTCTGCTTCCTGTTCCTTGGCTGCCAGCTTTGCCTCCAAGTCAGTGAGACTGCTACTTGCATCCTTATACACAGCAACTTCTTCTTGAAGGATTTCAAGCTCCAGCCTCACTTCTTCCTCTTTTGTCTGTGCTTCGGATAGTTCCTCTTCGACCTGAGCTAGTCTGGAGCTTGCTCCCTGAAGATCTTCCATTGATTTCCTCAGCATAACCGCTTCCTCCTTAACTTGCGCCAATTCCGTCTGATATTTCTCAACTTCAGCTTTGGCAATCTGTCTAGCTTCATCCTCATTTCCACCATCTTGTTTATCCTTCAAGAGAACCAATTCCTCTCTTGCTGCATTCAGCTCTTGCTCCAACTGTTGACATCTCTCCTTTGTTTCTGTCATCTCAGCAGTTTCGGCCTCCAGATGTGAAATCAGTCCGTGCAATCTCTCCACTTCCTCTTGATAACTCCGAACATTTTGAGAGAGTTTGTCCATCTCATCGCTGTCTGCCTCTTTCCTGATTTCGTTCTGCATCTCAGTCAATTTAACTATCAGGTCCTGTTCCTTCTTCTGAAATGCAACTCTTTCTTCCTCTCGTTGTGATTCGGATGCCTTCAATTCTTCATCAATCTTGTCGTGAGACTGCCTCATATCCAAAGACTCCTTTTCTAGTTGTTCTATATGCCCACTAAGCCTCTCAATTTCTGATGTGTGCCCTCTCATTTGATCACTGTGCTGAACTGCTTCCAATTCCTTTGTCATCTGCTCTAACTCTTCCTGTAGCTTAAATTTACTGTCTCTCATAGCTTCCAGCTCAGACTTGGTTGTGGAAAGCTCCTCCTCCATTCTACCTAGCGCCCCCATTGCTTCATCCAATCTTGATGCTTCGGTCCGCAATTTAGTCGTCTCTTCCTCATAGGTTAAAATTTTTTCTTGTAGTTTCTCCATCTCCACTTTGCTGTCTCTTTCCTGAGCCTCGGTCGAGGACAAAAGTTCAGCGACCTTTGCCTCCATGTCTAACTTTTGACTCTCAGCAGTTTCTCTCCAGGTTTTGAAATCCTCTTCTAATTCTTGGTATCTTAGCGACATCGTTTCTACTTCCATCTTTGCGGATGCAGTCTCCTGCTCCATTTTCTCTTTGACAATTCTCTCCCCTTTAAGCTCTTCTTCTAGTTTGATCCTTTCACCTACAAGACAATCTGCCTCATTCTTCATTTTTTCGATTTCTTTCTCCAGGGTCTCTATTTTGGCTCCTGATTCTGCTGCTCTGTCCGCCTCTGCCAAACTTTGTTCGTTCTCCCTAATTTGTTGCTCCTCCACAGACAGCTTTGCAGCCTCAAGTGCCGACTGCAGTGCAGCAGATTTTTCTTCCAGCTCGCCAAAAGAGGTTCTTGATTTCTGGATGGTGTCTTCCAGTTCTTTGTTTGAATTTGTTAATCGAGATAACTCCTCTTGGAGTAGATCCCTCTCTGCCTCCAGCTCCCTCACTTTACCTTCTCTCTGGTTTACTTCCGAAGATGCCTCTCTCTGATCGTTCAGCTCGTCGTAAGCCAGCTGCAGCTGAGATTCGAGCTCCTTCACTCTTCTCTCTTGCTTCTCTTTCTCCAAGCTGTGGAGTATCTCCATCTCACTTTTAGACTGATCTGTGGCATCCACTTTTCTTTTCATGGCAGCCACTTGCTCCTCCATAGCTGAAACTTTGGCCATTAGTTCAGCCTGTCATAGACATTACCAAAAAAAAAAAGACAGTTAAAAGGAGAGAAACATTACATTCCTAGTCTTAAAAACACTTTTTACTAAAACTATACTTTTGCATTTTATGCCATCTGTGGAAAAATTCCTCCTGCCTTTCATCAATCAGTTTGACTGATAACTGAAAAAAATAATGAATTTTCATGCCAAATGTTACTGCAGATCTGAGCTAAGTAAGAATTCCAAGTTTGACGTAGCAAACCCAAATATTGGGAAAGACTGATGAATACCTCATGCACTTTCTCACTGCATATATGGCAAAAGGTGGTTTGAGGTTGAAAAAATTTGTTTAAAGCAATACTTTTTGACAGTCGCTGAGATTTTACAAATGGCGGTGACTTTCAAATGCCACACAGTTCTTCCGGGCATTACAAGCTTATCTATCTAGCCAGTTCATATTTGAAACTGTGAAACAGAAACTGAGAGAATTCCGAACTTTCCACTTTGCCTTCTTTGAAGCTACTCTCCGTTACAGATTCAAGATAAACTCTGCCCATATTAATGAACTCAGTATGTTGGATCATAAAGCGAATGGTAAGCAACGACCAGCTGATAGACATGCTTGCAACATAACTTATACTGTCCAGTGCACCATATGCTTGTTATTTCCAGTACCGTTCTAAATATTTTGAGACACCAACTCTGCAGAGTTCAAACACAGGTGATATTGTGCAGTTGACATACAGGATTTAGCCTCCAGTTTGCATTTCTCTGAAAGCACTTTGTTGATATGGCATGTTTGGTAGTCACCCGAAGTGACTGCTTTTCTACATTGGAATTACAACACCCTTGCAACGATTGTGGTCAGCTTCTAACTTGGCATATTCTCTGACTGTATACAAACTAGTGCAATGTATACACGAGTGTAACATTAATGTGGAGGATTATCTATGAATGAATCTAGTTTAGCATTAATTGCCCATGCATAAACATCTCGGAATTTGAAAGAGGGATTCCAATGTGATTAATACCTAAGAAGTGAATTGGATGTGAAGGCACCGTCTGGAGAATTCAATACATACCACAAAGGAGAAGGAAAGTCAGGACTTTTGACAATGTTAAATGAGAGATTAATATTTGGTGAACACCATCAACAAATTTCATTTGAATATGTTGTTAACTTTCAAAGATATTGCAATTTGAATGTTTATAAAAAAATTAATCAGGAAGTTGCCATTTTGAGATTGCAATAAAATCACTGGACCACATGTGAAGCTTTTATTTTTTTTTTATATTTCATTTTCAACATATTTTCAACAGTTGAGCACAGATTCAAATCAGAGTGATAAAGATCTGATTATTGCATGCTACACCTCACAAATTTTACACAAAATGTGTACAGGAGTGTGCAGATTTATAGTAATTATAGGTGAAGAAAACAAAGAAATACATTAAAATTCCTGCTATCAGTGGTTATGTGACATCATTATTTGACTTGGCTTACAGTCAACTTAGGTAAAAATGGCACCGCCCTTCTCTGAAGTTCAAAAGCGTTTAACTTGGATATAAAATAATAATTCTGAATGAAACTTTGGGAAGGTGTTTGTCGAACACTTCTGCTTCATTTTGATAAACACATTCCCAGGGTTTGCTTCCCCTTTAATTTCTCAGTATAAATTAAAATTTCTTAGTGAGAAAAAACAATTAGCAAATGTTGTTTATCTTTGACAGTTCACGTCAGCATTAAATTGCAAACTACATGGACGTAACCAAATTAAAGATGTGTTAAATGCAAACTATGGCTTCGAAACAAAAGGCCCTGGAATGTACTGTGACCACAAATTTGGAAATATCTGACATTTTACCTCTTCCAACTTCCACATGGCTTTCTCATCTTCCTCGAACGACTTCACCTCCTGGGCCTCTTCGATTTCTTTCCTCAAGTTTTCGTTTTGGCTGAGCACCTGTGACTTGTCAAATTCTCTGGCAGATTTTAGAAAACAGAGAGCAGCATCACTTATTTGACGTAAGTGTTAAAGATAGCACTTGCACCGGTAACCCAACAGAAGATATCCGAGCCCACTTGTAAGATTGTAACCCTGTTCCGAAGTTTCGCAGGTAACGTAAAATTGCGCGTTTGACAAAATTCGCTACATGCACACTTCACATGTCCATGCAGGTACGTAAGAAACCCGACTGACTGCAATGGGTCACCCAGATCTGAATTTCGGACATATCATCAAACTTATCAGGATGGTGCATTAACAGTCCTATTGCATACAATAAAGAAATTGAGATAACCAAACGTTCCCTATGAATAACCACCGTGGGTATTCTTAGGGAACGTTTGGTCATTTTGATTTCTTGATTGGCCACTACAGTACTGCCATGAAAACATGATCAGAGTAAAACTGATACATGTATGTATATGTACACAGACCGCTACATCAGAACCATCCACAAGATCAGAATCTTACAATCTAACCTTGAATTAACAGTTTATGGCGCTTGGACCGATTTTACAAGCAATGCAATATCACTTACATTTTCCTTAAAATGACCTTGAAATAGACAAAAAATCGGCTTTAATTTGACAATGAAATACACAATCAGCAAAGGTGGTTAGACTATCATGATATACATCTCAACGTGGTACCGTATCTCTGTGAACATTTGGTTCCATTCCCTCATTATATTTGCTTACCACACACAAGAGGGATTAAAACAGGATGTACATCACAGACAAAGGGGCGGTGAACACTGAACCCTGCCGTACGAGTACAAAGCCATGCATACGAATACAAGTACAAAGCCTTGAGTGCAAGTGTCAGGGCAAATCCTCAAGCATGAGTACTAGTACCAACTTCTCAGATTTGCAAAGTACAAGTATTCATACCAAGAACGAAGCCATGAGTTCAAATACGAGCAAAGAAACATGTACTGCAAGTGACTGATTCTGGGCCAGTTTATCTATGGCTTCAATGCAAACCTGTAGTCACTTACAGTTTTGAAATAACCTGGTTTAGGTTAAGTAGCTCCATGTTGGTTAGTTTTATCTGTTCCTCCATCTTCTCCTTTTCGTTGACGACTCCTTCGCAGATGCTGATCACCTCCTGGAGCCTTTCTTCCTTATCCTGTTGATCCAAGAAAGAAACAAGTCAACCATTACTGATGAAAATGGGGGAGGTTTTCCAACTGCTGTGAATGTACTTTGATTAAAGACAACATTTTACAATTTCGCAAATTTCTGTTTTCTCTTTTGATTCTTAAATTTAAATTGATTTCCATTTTGTAAAGGAACTGTGTATTTTGCTAAGCTAAAATTCTGTACTGTAACCCAATGGAACACGAAGATCACGTTGAATAGTTACATTTGTGGTGGAGTTATGGTTTTGGATCACAATCAGGGAGAAATACTGGAATTGCTATACATTTGGACACTATCAATTTTTCACATGATTGTTTTCTTTTTTTTTCAATGTCTTTTCAATGTTTCAAGTTCTTCTTGTTATACAGCTCTATGATTTCCCATAATTTTTCGGTAAAACAGTTGACTCTTGCCTTTAACTTTGATGCAAACCAAAATACAAGAAGGTACAAAAATTCATGAAAAATCGTAAGTTAATAATGTAAGTTATTGATACAGATTACTTTATAAATTCAGATAACAAAGATTATCTATTGGAAACCAAGCTATCTCTCGGTACCCTCACTGCACTCATACTCACTGCAGCAGCAATTACTTTTTATTATCTTTTGTCACGGACCGTTTGGGATTCCACACGAGCTGTTCAAGAGCACCTTTCATTTTATTGTGTCCTCACAAACATATTTGTCTACATCTATTTGTCTGTATGTGCATTTATGTCTGAACAGAGTTTAATGGGGTGAGTAACACTTGCGACATTTTTTTTTTCTTTTAAAGCGCTCTGAAAGTGTATAAATTTGCCAGAATTTCAGGGTCAGTTGGACAGATTTTTATGGCTTGGAAAATGTAGCGGTGAAAAGAAGAACCAATAAAATGTCAAAAAGCTCATTAAACTAAAAATTCCTTCTTTTTTTTTTGGAGAAGAACACTCAAACTGATCCCACAGAGTACCACATCAATACATTTCAACGGAAGTGTGGTCAGGTGCAAAAGTGGTACACACAAAACTCTGGTGACTTTTGGCAGCAAACTATTAATAATCCCTACCAACTCTACCACGTGGTCTTACTTACATCATGCTCCTCCAGGTCATGTGTCTGTGTAGATACATGGTTATGGTCAGCCCACCGCACATTCTTTGATTGTTTCAGCACAGGAGAAGACTGCAACTTAGAGGAAGCATCCTCATCGTTGAAAGACGTATCTGAGTTCAAGAAAAAAAAATTGGTAGATTTATCTTTTATTTATTTAACATTATTTTGATATGGTTGTGTTATTAGCCGAGACTCATCTTCCTAGGGGCCCTCAGATTAAACAAAGCTAGGAAAAATGACCGTTGGCTAGTAAAGGCATACTCAAAATAGTCAGAATGGAATGAAATTAAAACCGAACGTGGCCTACATCCAAAGAAATTGCACACAAAATTTAAGAACAGCACAAGCAAAGTAAAATGGTAAACCAATTGCAGACAAAAAAAACAGATCAGTGCCATGTAAGAATGCAAAAGCAAAGTAGTGGAAACAATGCACACAAAAGATAAGAACAATAGCATGTAAGAGAATGTAGGCAAAGTAGGCCAAAAGTGGTAGTTTCATTCCACACAACAACATGAAAATGCACGCAACAACATAGAAACAGTGGCATATTAGAATATGTAAATAACATAGAGTGGTAAAATCGTACATAAACAAACTTAAGAAAGGTAAAGCTATAAAAATCAAAATGAAACAATAAATCAGACCAGACAACTAATCACTTTTCAATGCTTGTTGATGTTCTCACACACCTTATGTGGAAGTATACAGCATAACAAAACAAAAAGCAGATGCACTCGAAAAATGAAAACGTTTTGTTTTGGCGTATTGCACATATAAGGACATTGATGAAATTGCATATAGTCAAACAAAAGAAAACATAAGTATGTGACATAAATGTTGCCTTCTTGTAACTGAAGATCAAAAGTAAGAAGTGGTTTGAACATGGTGCAAGTGTACAACATTCTGGATCATTGCTTCGATCAAACTCCAAATTATTCAGTTTATCAGATGGATTTAATGTTTGTTGACCTTTGACTTCTTGAGAAAACGACAACAGCCTTTATGTTTCTTAGCAAGGGCTACCAACAAACTATGTGCTTGTACTGGGTGAGATATTTTTGTGATCAAACAATTTTTGAACAAATAACCTATGGCAAGACTTACACAATGTTGACTTCAAAGCAAATATCACTACCTACATTCCAAGTTTTAAGGTCACTAATTAGATTTTATTTAATTATGAAATAATATTTCAGAATTTTTCAGACTTTGCTGTTGACCATGCACTATCCTTGACCTACATGTTGCAAACCTGTAGGAGAACAAAACTCATCTGTAAGTGTAAATTAAAAGTATAGAAGGCAAACATAGACTTATACCAGCTGTGACACCTTTGAATTTGAAGATAGTCAAATTGACCAAAAGGTTTAATTTTTTTGGACACTTACCTTGTTGTGAGTCATTAAAGGTACTCATGGAAGGCGGGGAATTACTGGGCAAACTCATCACTTCTGCAAAAAAGCTGTTGGTTGGTCTGAAGATGTCCCTTCGAGGCACCAGGTCGTCGGACACGGAGGTATACATTGCTTTCCTCTTCAATGCTCCAGGGCACCAAGTCTCCCTCCGCTGAATATAATGAGGAAATCAATTAAAGTGATCACTGCTAATGCAGACAAGTCCTGAGAACAGGACTACAAAAACGATTCAGAGAGACGCAAAAATAGAATTTAAATACTAACAAATTTTTTACTCAATGACACTTGGTATCAACTATAATAATTCGTAGTTTTTAAAAGTGCTCATATCCATTTTACAGAGCCATCGAGGCAATATACACAAAGCGTTCGCAATCTGTTCACTCCAAAGATCGAATTTGAGCTGCTGGGGACCACATGACCACTGCAGCCTTTTTGGCGTCCACAGTTAACGCTCACTGTGCATTAGTACCCCGCTGCAATTTCAAATGCTGAGCACCAAGCAAAGAGACAGGTTACTGTTTTTTTTTTTTTTCAAGTGTTTGGGATGATTCAACCAGGATTTGATTCTAGGTCTTCCTTTTGACAGGTAAACATATTACCAGTAAAAGCAGAAGGTGTGTAACATAAGTCACTATACTGGTACATAATACTCTAAATAATCTTCAACCAGAAACTTGGTTGAGGCAATTAGTAATATTTTGTCTCTTTGTCCCTATATGTTTAATTTTTTGCTTATTCATTTTTAAAGACAGAAGTATGTATTAAACTTATGTATTGAACTTAGACACAATACTTTACACTGTCAACAAGAAAATCTGGGGCACCTTGTGATGACATCGTTAACCTGTAAAGCCGACGTTTTTCTTGCACGGTCTGCTGACATTTAATTTTGCAAAAGAAAATATTCAAGAGCAAACAGCAGGGGAGACTTACAAAAATGAAACCTGCCGAGGTATTCTCTCCTGAAATGAAAAAAAAAAAATGCAAACCTTCCTCTTGGCAACTTTAGATTCACTTGGAGAATTTGTTTGGTCTGTCTTGGAGACCAAGATCATTTTTTCCAGCTGATTGATCTTTTGCTGCTGGGACAACGTCTCTTCTTCGAGTTTTGCAATCCTCTCTTGATCCTGTTGTCCTTGAAGTATTTGTGGCTGCATTTCCTGATTCTGCTTATACTAATGAAAAGAGAAAAAGTAACTAAATTAGGCAATTTCAAAAAACTAAACCATGGGGCAAAATGGAAGCAGATTCACCTTTGACAACAGCAGTATTCATCTGCCTTTTACACTCAGTAAAAGGTAGAAAAACTTCTCATCACTAAATTTTGATCAATAAACCGCATAAAAACACGGAAAATCAAACACAAAATTCATTACGACACTTGTGCGTCACGTCGAGCAAATAAATTGATTTCAAGCCAAAACTTTTCCGGAAGATTACTGGGTAATTAAGCTTACAATATTCCTCCTAATTTGATGTTGCAAAATATGTATGATATTACCTATGGCAAAGAATTTAATTGCTGTACATTACATTTTGTGACATGAAATTTGTCTACAAAAACTACCCTCTAATAATGATAAGTATGGGACATATAAAGGTAGTGTGATAATTCTTTAATGCACACAATGTGCACAAAAGAAAAAATAAGCTCTGTTTATTCTCAAATGATAACCCCTTATGCTACATTTAACCCTAGAAATATGATCACTAATTAGTTAAAAGTTTGCTTCTGTAAGGAACTATTTCCTCTATTTGAACAAATGTGTTTGGGGGAATAGATACTTTCAAATAAACCAGAAAGCCTTTTGCATTGAGGTTTTGATGATTCTATTATGAGCATTTTGAATCTGGCATATTGCATAAGGTGACCCATTGACCCCAAATGACATTTGATCTGCAAAAGAAACAGTCAGCCTTTTCTACTCAAAAAGGTACATGCACATACCAAATAATATGAGATCTGTCCAAACTACCTTTCTACAGATATCATGTTTACATGGTTTTCACAATTTGACCCCTGTTGACTCCAAGTGAGCTTTGACCCCCACCCAAAGCAATAGGCTTCTTGCACTCAACAAGGTATGGCTTCATACCAAATATGAGATATGTCCAAGTTTTCCTTCCTAAAATATCATGTTTACAAGGTTTTAACAATCTGACCCGTTGACCCCAAATGACTTTTGACCTCCACCAAAAATAATAGCTTCTTGTACTCAATAAAGTACACTTACATTGTAAATTCTGTTCAAGCCTCCCTTCTTGAGATGTCATCTTTACAAGATGAGCATAACAAACACGCCAGCCACACAAACACGCCAGCATGAATGCGACAGTTTCGACTATCATCGAAACCAAAAAGGAAAAGAGAATTGCTTACATATTCCACCTGCTGCTTGAGTGACTGGATCTCCTTTTGAAATCGCTGAATCTGAGCTTCACCGGTGAGGATTTCATTTATCTTTGGCTTGTTTGTGATGGTCTTTGCTCGACTTGCAAACTGTCGAAAAGAGAAATTTGTAACATTGCACTGACTCAGGTCTCTCAGTTTATTAAAGGCATTACATTCAAAAGTGAAAGTATACAAAATTTGCTAAATATCTTACCTGTTAGCAATAAGATTTGTGTAGTTTCATGACAATTATGTTGATGATGTTTTTAAAAACATGGAAACATTCATGTGACACTATTTAAATACTAATTACATATTTGTTACAGTATGTTACAATAATAAGGATATATTCGAATATTATAACTTCAACAATATTAATACATAGGAAACAATACAAATTAGCGAGTTTCGGTGTTGAAACATAACCACGTAATCACACCTTTTTGGAAAATTGAAATAAAAAATAACCCACAAATATAGAGAACCATTGGTTTATTAATAAACCACTGTCATTAGTACAATGATGTGGCGTTCAGCTCATACCCTTTTTGGATGGATTAATTGAGAACTGGAAATGACAACACGTTTCTGCATGATGTAGGAAGGTAATTGGCTGTCTTGGTTTTGATTTTAATTGGACTTCTTCAAACCATGCAGTACAATGAAGAATATTTGAAAAAAAATGTTGCATCAGTGCAAATACAGCCCACCTATCAGCTACGACGGTGGTGAATTTGCAGAACTTTACCAGTCGTGTTTACACCAAATGCAATTCTATCTGCTCAGATCTTACCTGCAGTGTTGACTCTGTCTGGTCCAAGGACACAGGGGTGACCGTACACACGACGGCCGTCTTTGCGTTACCACCTAGAGCGGACTGGAGGATCCTGGTCAGCTTGGAGTCCCTGAATGGTATGAAATCCGAACGGGCACTCAGCCTGCTGATAACGTTGCAGAGGGCGAACAGAGAGCGGTTGATGTTACCGGCCTCTTTCAAACGGACACCATCGGCTTTGGTGTCGTTGGCGCGTTCTGAGCCCGCCAGGTCGACGAGGTTCTGAAAGTGTATATCAGGTCAAAGAGGTGCAGTGAGAACGTTTGAGCAGATGTCTTTGGAGAGAACTTGAGAGTACTGACACTCTTAACTGACCTATGTCTTCCATGGTCATCTCTTCAGCATATGTCTATGGAGTTTCTTTGGTATAATGACCCTTACTTTCACAACGACTAAGCATTAGTCGAAGCTTCTTTTCTTGCTCAACTGAATTCGGTGGAAGCAACTGAGATAACTTTCCCATGATTCCTACCTTTCTTACGCAAATGCCGTGTCTGATGGCATGACTTGGTAATAAGACCCCAAACCTCTCATCTTAAGTCGGCACAAAGAATTGTTTTGTGAATGTCCTAAACTTTTTCAAAACAGTCAAATTTTCTTTGTATACTTATGATGAATGGTCAAACAAGGAAGATCCTCCCGTGCCACGTACAAACCAACATTAACGAATGAGTAATCGGTCATTGCGGTCAGTCTTCGAACACCTGCAAGCGGTACACTTTTTCACTGGCTCATATTCAAATCCACACAGCCATAACAAACCAGCACTGCCATGTAAGCACTGCCATGTGGCAGTTCCCTTCACAATCCTCATGATTTCATTGATTTTGATTTGATACTTCATTGATACTCAATGTGCCACCGTAATTGGTTTTTTGTTTGCATTTAAAATTTAAGCAGGTAAAGTGGAGGGGCAGAGAAAGGGCAAGGGTGTGCACTTGGAGACGATGACATCATACATATCTAGGAGATGAATCATAACTAATTTTGCTTACCAGCTCTGAACAATTCACTGCTAGATCAGCGGTTTCATCCTCCCCTCTTCGTTCACGAGATTCAATTATCTGCAACAGATTAAACGACATTCCAACCTTCTTACAAATGTGTGTACATGCTTCTGCTTGCACCATGGTTCTCAGGCCATGCTTAGTGTATTGCGTTCAACTACCAAGGAGTTCGAGCAAGAGAAAGCCAATTTTTTTAAAAAATGCCCAGAAAGAAGCGTATCTGACAAGCTATACCAAACAGCAAAGAAAATGGCTGGATAATGATAAATTCCAAATCTCCTCAAAAAAGATGAATGCTTAATTTTAACAGGTTCCCTAAACTTTTACATTGGCAAAATATGACACAATACAAAGACCAAAAAGAATAACATGATATTGCTTTGCCTTTTGCAGCCAAAATCTAAAAAGAAAATGCAAAGCATTACTAATGGTTAATTTATCAATGACCCAGCATTTTTGCTGGACAATGGTCGGTTACAAATGTCATCAATTAATGACAAAAACATCACGCACAAAATCTGCAAAAAGACATGGATATATCATGGATTTGAAGAGGTGACACAACCCACCACTTTGAAGATGGTATGAGATCTGCTGCTGTGTTCGTTCATGTTTGTCTGGCCGATGTGTCTACGTTCTGAAAGACCATAAACAAAGAGAGAGGGTCGTAGGTAAGTGTGAACTGATCGAGGAGCAAATTGCAAAATGAACACTGTGAAAATTGAATGAAAAGGACCGAGTTCTTTTAAAGAGAGTGATGTACTAGACAAACGAGGACCTTTAAAGGCGTAACTTGTGATGACACGGGTGTATTTTGTGGATTTAACATTCACCTAATGAAAGGAAGGTGGCAGGGGGGGGTAAAGGTTGATTTGAGGACTAAGAGGATGATGTAATTGTTTCTCCAACTGAGAAAAGTTATGACAACTTAATTGGGATATATTCAGAACTACTCCAAAAATCAAGTCACATTGATTTATTTCATGGTTACCAAATGAAAAATGACACTTTTACTGCCTGTTTCAATGACACAGAGGAATCTCTCAACATAAGTGATATTTTTCCTTTCCTATCTTTTCACGCAGCAAAGAAAGGTACATTCATTTTAGTCCACTTACATTTCCCGTTGGAGGAATGGAAAGGAGTGCGATGAAAGAGGAGGAAGGGCGGAGGTCAGGGCACGTGGGAAGGGAATCATGGAAGTAAAAGAGTTTTTCCTTAGTTTTCTCACCATTTCCAATTCTCATTAGTTCGAGGACCTCGTCTGGATCCGTCACAAAAGCTTCGTGCAAATCGTTCACATAGACTCTCCTCTGAAAAGATAACAAGTTACTCTGAATCCTTAAAACGATTTGGTAAGCAGAATTACCGAAATGACTGGAAAAAACGTATGCCCTCAGAAAGTCGTGAAAGGAAGTACTGCATAAATGCACCAAAATGGTGAGAAAGTGGCAAGCTTTGGTGAGAAAATTGTTCTTGAGCAACAAATAACTGAATCTCTTTCTGTGAGTAGAACAGACTTTCTTGAAAAGAGGCTACCATCCTGCCTTATTTCAAATAATCTATACTTCCGCATCCATAAATAATGGTTTTAAAATAAAAAGATAATTCCTGTAAAACAAACACAATATTTCCCTGTAAAGCAGTGTTTTTCAAACTTTTTCCAACTGCCACCCTTTCTTGAAAAGAAAGGGTGGTAAAAAATGAAAATTTTGTCATCTTGGCATGACTCAACACCCCCCCCCACCCCCTCTCCTCCCATGCTATCTCCCGTCCTATCATTTATTGTTGGACATCTCAGGAAGCAATTGGATTTCCCAAATATATGTATATAGAATGCTGCAAGAAGATGAATATTTTCTGCATTGACTTTATTTTCCTCAGTTGACTTTTCCATGTGCAAAAGCCTACACTACCGAGTGCAGCATTTCTGTCAAACTGGTTCGAGTGTAGTTCAGTTCCTCGAATTCCAAATCCCTCCCACAAACAAAAAGATGTGTTTTTTAGGCAGATTGGATAGGAAATTCATCTTTCGAACCCAGACCCGCTGTGTACCTTCCGGTGCCATATATCGCCGCAGTGATGTATATTAATAGCCAGGGACCCCTAAATCATTGCCAACACCCCCTATTGCTCGTTAACTTTATAGCACCCACCTGAAACTTCTAAACGCCCCCCAGGGAAGGGTAGGGACCACTTTGAGAACCGCTGCTGTAAAGTGTGGCACAAACACAATGACAGAAGAACGTCAAATCTGAGATCCATTCTTAACATTATTTTCGATTTTCACTTGATATTTCCCAAATTTACGACAATCTGAAAAGACTTTGCTCAAAGTACTTTACTGTCATTGTCCAGTGTCTCCAAGGAGTAAAAGTTTTATGACAATGCAAACAGTTTATGGTTGCATTTCAATATCTTCCCTCAATTACAACCACACATTATTACTAATAGAATATACCATTCTTAGGGAAATACAGTACTGGAGTACAAGCATCATATGATATTATGAAAATTCCATGCAAGGAGTTTTTTTTTGACAGAGAGAGAGGATATGTAATTGTAGGAGGAAAGTTAAAAGATGCTTTGAATTCAAACTGCCCAGAAAGTTGTGCAAAGTAGATGCCAAGATCCCTCCTTTCCAGACTGTTAGATACATGTAACAAAGTATTTGTTAATTTTCTGCTGTTTCCTCAACCTTACTCATTGATTTCTACGCTGAGTACATCAGGACAAAAAGCATGATCCACTCACTATCTTTGCATGGCTGATACCTTTACCTGTCAATTAGAGAAAGGCTGCACAGAGAAACTATAAGGGTTAATTCTCACTACCTCTGTACCTATCCTCCATCAAATCTACAAATATATTCTGATTAGTACAACAAAAACAAGAACACAAAGAATGGACAAAACAATTGAGTCTTGCTACAAACCTGCTCGTTTTCCCGAATGACGAGCTGTGATTTATGTTCCTGGAGGAGGTCTTTGATTACTTCATTGTAAATTTCCATGTAGCTGACTCTAAAAAGAAATTCTCTTTGTGGGGTCTTGGAAAGAAACAAGAGTGAGGAGGGAAGAAAAAGAAAAGTCAATTGCAAGAAAACAGCTAAAATCATCGTTCAAATGCATGACGTACCTCCCTCACAGCAGTCCAGTTACTTATGGGTCCCCGCAAAAGGCACAGGTGATTTAACAATTTTAGTTACGGGTACTGAGTGTTTTTTTACAACAGGCGTAACGAAAGTGATAATTATTCGTAGGGAAATGGAAATTGGAATACAGCAAATATGCATGATAAAATTAAAGAGCTGCTAAGACTCCTGTTTTTCATACCACACCGAGACAAATGATATGAGTGGTGTATGTCATTACCAACCTCATCACCTTAAAATAACTTTCATCAAATCACTGTGATTCTACCACACCCAGAGAGCAAACATTAGCACAGATAATTAGACATCAAATGCCTAGGTCTTCTCCAGCAGCTGTAATTCATATCACGGCAGGAGATGTGACTTGTCATGGCCGTAGGCAAAAATTTGTAACTGAGAAGGAAAAAAGGGTCTTTTGAATACTTCAGAGAGAGTGCTTTATGCGGGTGGGCGTATTAATGGAACAAGTACTTAAATTGTTAACAGAAAACATTCAATCCCCTGAGGACTGATTTTTTTGTATAATTCCCAGAGAGGAAAATTACCTGTTGCACAATTATGCACCAGGATAAGGGAGAAAAAGAGAAGTATTTGTTGTGATTGTTTCAATGTTGGTTTCTCCTGTTCTCCTGTAAGTCAAGGCAAGCATTTTTCAAAGTCTGGAGAGAGGCTAGCAAGTACGTACACTGGGTCCATACCACACAGCGTCCATACCCTAAATCATCTCAACCCAAGCTATGATTCCTGTCGTCGATTCTAACCTTAACAAATTTAACGTCAACTTGCAGGATCTGCATCATACCGGCCACATACACCTTTGCCATGCCACTCTCCCCCCTCCTCCCACCCCAAGGCTGATGACTTTGGACATTTATATACCTTCAGTACCACAAAAGCTTCAGCGTACCAGCTTTCAAAGAAGTCGTCAACATACAGTACTTCTTTTAAGCTTCCTGATGGGTCTGTGGATAATTGGTACAAGAGCAAAAATTGATGAACTAATTTTGCAACAAACACAAGTCAATCTGCAAAAAAACAAATCAGTTATGTACAGCATGCAGAGGGATTACTAACATTTTCAATGATCTCAAACAGCTCATTGATTGCCTTTGGTATTATTCCTAATTCATTGGCATCTCCTTGCATCGTGTGAGTTTTCCCACTCGACGTCTGACCGTACGCAAAGATGGTACCTACCAAAACAAAAGATTGAAATAACAGCAGTTTTGAAGTTCCCAGTCATGGTGATCAAATCGTTGGAACGTAAGAAATACGAACGTCTTTCCCCATGCATCATATATGTACAGCACAAATTAAATTAATCCACAGCCATTCACTCCCCCCCCCCCCAAAAAAAAGAAAATACACAGAAAGTTAAACATGCCAAAGTAATCATGCAGAGCTAATGTAATTTTTTTTCCTTTTAAAAGCCCTGGAGCATTTGCTGATTTGAGTCTCACAATTGGATAAAGTTCAACCTTGCTGGTGGACCATTATCAAGATTGATACTGTGCTGTTTTCCATTTCTGTGTCTCCCAGAGCAGTATCTTTCTCGATGAATATGAAAAGTGTATGTGTCAATATGAAGTCATGTTTAACGCTGTCACCAATAACAAGAACCTCACATGCTCGTAATATTGAATTTTCAGGATCTTGTATCTGCAACAGTTATAGTTATCTTGACCGGACAATTCCCGCGTGACGATCTCCCCAGGAAATTTTCACTCAGACAACATGCCCTGGACAATTCCCAGTCCAGAGAATTCTGCTGATTGCGATTCCTGACAGACTGACACTGCTACACTGTATGTGGTTAATCCAGAAGGGGGCACTGGTCTCGCTCAGACCAAGGTGGCAAATGTCATCCAGTTAACTTAAGCAGAGTGGAGGGAGGTTGCATTAGTTGTGAGATGACAGGTAAGTAAGTCAGTTGCAAACATGTAAATTACTTCATAGTTGCAGTGGTGAAAATTCACTATTTTCAGCAGATTGATTGATATATGACCAGCATGCCAAATGGAGACATCATTACCATAAAACCATTTAGTTTTCTAGTTGGCTTTAACACAGACACACTTGCAACTACAAAGAGTGTTTACTATGCAAATTTGTGGTCAGATTCCATAACTTATCACAAAACTTTCTCAATTTTAGGCATCTCAGATGCAAGGGGTTACTCTAGACTACAATGCTGTTGGACATTCGATGACCAAAACCCCAAACCACACTTTGAAATAAAGTCTGGTTTCGTTTCCGGTCAAACTTTTTTCAAAAACCTGCCAGATGTTTTCAACCATTCTGTTGCAACGTAGTTGCAAAACATACAGCACCTTTTCCAGAAGATTCCATTCCTTGGCACAGAAAATTAGGATATTATCACCACAAGCAGCACACAACAGAACTTGTTAATATTTGTAAAGTAACTTAAGTTAAGGAAGTGTAATTAATCTTGTACCAAGTCCATATGTACAGTACATTAAGGTGTTGCACTTTTGAGTTTGAAACAAAGGAAACCCTTTACAATTCTTATTTTTTACAGCATTGCAAAAACCCTGTGCAGCTGGATTTTATCCGGCCGAATTTCAAGTAAGATCCGTAAACATTCACTTCCAGCCAGATCTAGAGGTTAAGATCCTTTGCATCCCTAGTGTTTTATCGAGTCAAATACCTACCATCATAACCATTCATGGACGCCTGAATGATAGGTTGTGCGATGTCTTTGTAAACAACATCTGTGGACTCATCGGGACCAAAGACTCTGTCTGTTGAGCCAAACGAAAACCGAGAAAAACATTGTAAACAGTTTCACATTAAACTGTCAATTTCAGTGATGGAGATCATTACTTTCAGTTACCCATGACGACTGGGTCACCTAAATTGGGTTATTCTTGAAAGCCATGTAAAGCACATCCTATAATGAACCGGATAAATGGACTTTCCCTTTTGTCGCTGATACATTTTTCAGAGTAAATTAGCTTACACATTGTGCACGTAAGTTTTAAACGTATGTGAGTTCACAAACTACTTGAAAATCCCCACATTTCAGTAAAACCATCTGCTAAAAATATTTCTGCATTTGCACAGGAGTTTGACAACTTTCTGAGACAAAGTGCAATGCCCTAAATTATTCCTTGAACTACACAAAAGCCACAAAATTAATCCTTGAAAAAAAGAGACCAGTTTTTGACTGTAACTATGTCACAGCCAGAGCAGTTGCAGTCCAGATGTTAACCTACACTATGAGAATCTATAGTCTCAAGAATACACTCATCGTTCACCACGGGGACTGTCCACCCCAAGGCGAAAATTATTGCCCTCTGAACCAGCGACCACCCCTAAAAAATCCCCCCTCCCCTGTGGAGGGTAAGCGATAACATTTTACGTTCGAAACTGCACCAGAGAAGTGAAACAACAATGTTAAGTATATACCAGTCTCGTGGTACAATAAATATATCAGGACTGAGGAACTTATTGCACTATTGCAACTTTTGTCTTTATCAAAGACTTACCAAATATGTACGGCTTTGCCGATTTGCTGCCAGTTTGACAGATGGAATTCTTATCGCACTGCCATAAAATCTGTGAGCTGGCATCATTCTCCCTAAAAAAATGAGAGGATGCACGGTAATTACACGTGACTATTAAAACGGATGAATCAGTATCAATTTTACTGTACCTCACATCATCCTTGGTGGCTGTAAGAAGTCACGGGTGCATGCGCACAAGTGTGCAACACTGTGGCACACCTTTGCAATTTAAAAATGTAGATACATACTTTATGAAGGAACCGGGTGGTAACTTTGGATCCGGGTAGTAAAATAGTGTGCAGGTACCCAGATACCTGGGTTACCCATGAAAACACTAGTACTGTAAGTAAGTGGAAATCCTCAGTGAATGGGATGCTTAAAAATCTTCAATGAATAAGTGCAGGTTCTGTATGTGAAGTTGTCCTTCAGATAATCAATCAACATTTGGATTAAAGTATAAAAAGTAAAATTCTGGGAAATAATTTTTGATACATCACAGTGACACATCCCATGGTGACACCAACCTACAGTACAGATTTTACTGCAGTTTACTCATTGTGCATAAGTTTTGGTAGAGCAGTTTAACTTTAAAAGGACATTATACTGATGCAAGGCAAAATAAAGTAGTTGTTCATCAGATGACCAGATCAAATTGTTTAAATTTCCACCATGACTTGGATCTAGAGCTTGTGATCAGGAAGTTGGAGCACGCTGACTGCCTCATTAATGCAAAGTTTCTCAGTTATGTATCTTTGCTCTCTAGCATAAAATCTTGAATATTTTTAGAGGGTAGGGATTATAGTTACAGTATTGTAATCTATTTTGATAAATTTTGAATTATTTGAGCAACATTTTGCAAAACCTTGACATATTTGTACTAAACAGTTTTAAATAGCAGTTTAAGGATAGTTTTGCATTCATATAACACAGCAGTATGACCAGCCAACATTATACTGATATTGCTCCAGTTTTTACTAGAAAAACATTGGGTTTCACAGCTTCAACTTCATTTCACTAAAAACATAATATGGAACACCGTTTCTATCAAGGGATCTGTTTTTTTTTGGTTTTGTTTTTTGTCCGTAATGCTAAGAAGTCATGTTCAGAATTCCCGGCACAAGAATAATTATGACATAATATTTCAGTTTGTTTCAATTTGCAATGCAAGAAATTCCATTCCTAGCAATGGTATTTATGAAAAAAAAAAAAAAAACAAATGGAAGGGGTTAAAACGTTTCGCAATTTAACTATAGGATACCTCTTAATGAGGGGACGCACTCTGATGGCCACGTGAACATTGTCCATACTTCCTGGGAATCTGAAATTAGAAAATAAACAGCAAATTCAAATTATATGAAAACTGAATAACAACAACATGATTTCCCAATCAATAAGTCTTTTTTTTTTTTTTAATCAATGTGGTAACAAAGTACTGAGAAACCTTTCGCAAGTTAACAGTTCAAGGAAACAACTGTCATGCAGTAATACAGTAGAGCTTACACTAAAACTATGAAAGAGAACGCTAGCAACGCTAGCTCACTTTCCTGAGAACCTATAGTCTTTGTTCAAAGAGAATTTTCTGTCAATTGTTGGCAACGTACCAAGCCATTAAACACATTTTTGGTAACTGACAGACTGAAATATGCAGTCGATTCGTGATAGACGTTGCATTCCACCGTGATGTGACTTGTGCGACTACATACCGTGTGTGAAACAAAAGTGACAAAATGTTACAAAATATTTATCAGAGGGAAGCTGGCTACTGTAGTAAAATATGAAGAAAACTGAGTTTTTAAAGTGATACATTTGTGCAGGCATGAGCAGACAAATCTACAGTAGGTGCATCAAAGGGATTCAGCAGATTAAAGATAGATTGAGGAATCAAAACCAGCCTCACCCTTTAATCCTAGTTTTTCTGTCATCCTACCTAATCCTACAATACAAATCTATCTTCTGTGTCCACAAATGTTCCTACACTGGTTTTACACTATATGAAAGTTTTCGGTGAAACAAACACAATATTTCTTTCCCTTCAAAGTTTTCTTTACAGGGCAATGTTTCCAGCAGGAATGAACTATTTCTTCTGTAAAGACATCTCACCATGTAAATTTACATACCTTGCAAGTTGCAGCTAAATACAGATTTCAAAATACATGGAAATTATTTATAAAATGCAACCAATACTGAATGTTTAGATCAATCCACAGATAAGATGCAATTTAAATATAGAATCCTGTTGCTACATGTCTGCATATTACTCTATTACTACTCTATCCTGCTATTACAGACTTCAATCACAACAAATCGAATGAGGGGGGTTCAAAAATTACTGTCCAGGGCGGATCAATCCAAAGAAAGGATCAAAAGTATAATTTATGAGAGTAGCGTGTGCAAAATGATGAAAGAAGATCTATCTGTACCTTTTCCAGATTTCAGGCCCTTTTTTGGTCTATAATTTGCAGATAGGACTTGTAGGAGTATTGTAAATATTTTCTTCACACCTGAACTAGTAACGTCTTTTGCTTACATGCATAGAAACATGATGGGGAAGTTTGATACACATTGACAATGGATTGAGACCATGGCACCATTTTAAAAGAATACCAAAATGTCCAGCAGTCCAGCTAGCATGACAATATCTCTAGTACACTGTACATGTTATGTTTTGAGACTAAAATCGGTCTTTTCCCCCGGGACAAATCTACACGATTCTCTCCCTGGTTACAAGACAAACACATCCGTCAACCATCGATTGTAATTAGTGATGGAGTTCACACCTACTATTTGCCAAATCACTAACCTCAGGACATGCACCTGAGGATGCAGTTCCCATCTTACCAATTTTACAACATAATAAACTCACATACTCGGACTCTAAACTTACGGGTTACGGTACATACAGGCATCCAAGAATGTGTTGGAAAGAAAAACATCATTCTTTACCAAACACAAGCTGCTGTCATGTCATCCATGGTGAATCCTTTGAGTGTGCTTTTGTGAGTCAGCTTGGTGTCCCATAATGGACACTACTTGGACTTCTACTATTTCTTGCAAAATCTTCTGTAAAATCTAGCCTCGTGGGTTAACACATGGCACTCAAACTCTAACCCCCCCTCCCAAATTGCCACTGACTGCATAGCTTATCAAATTCTTTCTTTTTTCTACACTATTCAGGACAGCATACTACAGTACAACAAGAAAAGAACAATCTTTTCTTGAGTGTCAACACATCATGTCAAATGTTAACAAAACAGGCTATCACAACTAAAGCAGGAGCTATGCTACCAGTGTTGAAAATTTAGCATTTTCATGTGGCAGTCCTAAGGACAACTAATGTGAAATATGAGGTTGTCCTTTTCAAACTTCAGTGGCCCTGCTACAGTACAAGTCATGATGTGACTTACTGTACTGCACAGTATATATTTCCAGGTTGGTGTAACAGTAACACACTTGCATAGTGCTACTAGCTATTCATCACCATATTTCATCACATAATTTTTGCAAGTAACCTTTTAATTTGTTTCTGAGTACTAACCAAATTTGGTTCTCCAAAGGACAACCTTGTACCAAAATTTGGTTGTCCTGCATAGAAATTGGGTGTCTCGGGCGCCAGAACTACCACTGAACTGCATCAATGGAGCCCACTGTACTGTAAGTCTCTTAAAAAAGAAATCCTAAACATTGCATGAGTGCCCAATGGAATACAAAACACATATCCCAAATGTTTGAAGCAACCTAGAATATGATACTTCCATGTATGAGACCGTTACCGACAAGGGGACATGCAGAAAGGTTGCCTGGAAAACAAAAAGTCCAATGCAGAGCTGCCAGTTTAATTATTTTACAGTGCTGTATGACAAATGGCATTCATAGGACTAGACCTAGTACTACTAGCAGCGATGAAGTTTGGTGGTAGTCCTGGTGTCTGAGATGTCCAAATGCTGCACAGGATAAGTAAATTTTGGAAAATGGTTTTCCTTCAGACAACCAAGTCTGGTTAGTGCTAAAATCAATTAAGATTTTAATTTTGGGGTCACCAGGGTTGTAAGAACTGGGGTAGAGAGCCATCTCTGGCTTATGTAGAGCCGCCTTCTCTTCTGGAAAACAGGATCAATAATGCTCTTGAATCCATTGACTGTTGTAGCAGTGCCAGCCTCCTGTTGCAGATTGTTCCATTCAGTGATAATGCACTGACTACAAGAATACTTTCTAATATTTAGTCTACAGCATTGCTTCTGAAATTTAGGCTGATGACCTCTTGTTGAGCCACAAACTTCTGACGAATTGAAAAAGAACTGCCTGATCGACATTTTCCAATCCCTAACCAATTTCCAACAATTCAAGCAAGTCAGTTATTCCACGCATTCCAAGGGATTAAACCAGTTGTTTTATGTCTGTTACTGAGAGTCGACAAATCTGGAATCAATTTTGTACCACAACGTTGTACCTTTTCATTACTATTGATATCTTTCTGGAGGTACAGTAAGGGTGCCATGCCTGACAACAGTATTCCAGACGTGATCTGACAAGTTATTTATGTATACTACTTCAGTATATACTTTTACAATCATAAGTTCTTTTAATAATACCAAGTGCCTTGTTGGCTGAGCTCACAAGTCACAGCCTTAGCATACTGTCTACTACTAGGGCTCAATGAATTGTCAATAATTACACCTAAATACTTCTCACACTCAGTGGTTTCAATTTGAACACCATTAAAATAACTAATAAAAGCCAATAAAATAACCAGCTTGCACATTTGCATGACCAAGGTAAAGACACTTACACCTCTGTGCAATAACATTTGCTAGTCACAAGACAATGTATCCAGGTCCTGTAACAACTCAGTCACTTTACCCATTGGATAAAAATCAGAAAAGACCTTAGTATCATCTGCAAACTTCAGTATATAAGGAATTATTCAAATATGCAGCGAAGTCATGAAAAGAGTAGGACCTAACAGTAACATCAAGTCCTGCAGCATGCCACTAAGTGCACTAGTCACCGGAAACCAATCAGATAAATGACTATTTAATACAAGTTACAACTCTTTGCCACATGTTGCAGAGAGTTGTATTTAATGTTTCAGATTATAAAATTTAATACAGCTCTGAAACATTATGAGGTGAAATGTTTTGATGAATCTGGTACAAACTGCAACTGCAAACTTCTGCCCCTGGTATGAACAGAAACCTGGAAGTTGTGTAAGTGAAGTCATGGCAGGAATACTAAATTCCAAAGAGGACAATCTCAATTTAAATGTCTGGCTTGGCATGATGAAGTTATAGGCCATAAAAACTCGACCACGTAATGACCTGTGAGGTAAAAGGCTAGTACCATTGCTAAGTAAGTAACGTAGGCATGGGCCTGGCGTAAGGTAACGAATAACATATTGTAGGTCCAGCCTGCATCACATTACAACTAACGTTAGTAATTACTAATGCTACAACGAAACTGACACTGTGTAGTGTGTTAGTGTTACAGCTGGCCTAGCCAAACAAAACTGTAACAACACTGGACAGTTGGTTAGATTCATTCAAAATTTGAAAATCACTCTACTTATAAACTAACCTTAACTTATTTAAAGGGAATTTTTGTAACGATTTACCTGTTTCTTATCCTGTCAGATGACTCTAGTTAGCAGTTTAAACTGCGTTTTATACCACTACTGCCGACATTGTTGTACAGACAGTGCGCACTCGAGTATGCATACAACTTATGCAGTATTTTAAACTTTTCAAATAGTGACGATACAACGTAATATGACTATTCATGAGGGTGTACATATGTAAGTTGTGTAAGTTCAAACGCCGTTCTTCATTTCATGAAATTCATGGACGCTTTGCAATAGTGATGAAGGTCATGGAGCTATTACAGAAGGAGAATGTACAGTTAGAATAATTGTAATAATTCTTGTTCTCTTTCGTTGCGGTGACACATCCACAAGGACATTAACTCGCCATGTATGCGTCGAGAGGTTAAAAATAGCTAAGACTGCTTAGTTGAAAAATTAACAAGGTCCTTGCATGTGGAGGAGAGCGTCACTAACAAAACTGCCACTGACAGACAGACTAGTTGTTCCAATCCCGTAATAGTTTGAGGCAGGGGCTAAACTTATAACAATTTGTCCTAGCATACAGATGACAGTAGTTAATATCATGCATAAAACGGGTCCTGCGAGTCGGGGACCGAAGGCTACCAATGGGAATATGGACTACGCCAAAGATGCCCTTGCAAGGAGGGATAATCTACTCTGCCTTCGTCTCACAGCCAACTTGGGGGCAGGTCAAGCTCTTTGAGAAGACCAGTCATAGATCCTGTCTCCCTAGAATAATTGGATGTATAAAACCTGGCCGATATCCTCTGAATATACCCTCAAGTTTATCACATAAACAGACCTGACGATTGCCCCAGCAGTACGGGCATATTCCGGCAAAAACAGGGGAAATGAACTAAAATACACACAAGAATTAAGATTTTCCTATTTAGCTCATATATTTTTCGATATTCTCATTTTCAAATATTTGTATGTACAGTTTCTCGTAGTTTAATAGTACTGTATTTTTTCATTGCTTTTCAATATCATTCAATTATTTAATATCCAATGATTCTTATAAATTCTAAAGCTGGCCGGACGCTGTTTCATTTGCATAAATAACAAACAATAAATAAATTAACAAATATATCATAACATCTCTAACCTACTTTGGCCCATCTTGAATAACTGGCCTGTTTTCCCTTAATATAAGAATCTATATCATGTATCAATTCGTGGATGGTTGGTCTTTGATTCCAGTCTTCCACTAAACATTTCTTTCCGAGTTTGGTCAAAAATTTTCCAGGAGAGACGTCGATCCCCGTTAACACCAATCCTACTGCGTAGACTTCTGTGTATAAACTATACGGCCTCAATCCTCGCACCACCTCGGGCGCAATCTGCCCGCATTCTTTTAGAATATCCGCGTGTTTATCCCTGGGGAAGTACTCGTATTTCGGTTTGTCGTTTCTACCGACGGCTTTCCCAAAGTCGATGATTTTGATACGAACGTCGCCATCTTCCCCGGATGAACCTTTCATAAACAGGATGTTGTCCGCCTTTACGTCGCAGTGCAAAATTCCTACCAAATGGATGTCTCTCATGGCGCGACATAGCTGAATGGCTACGCTAAACGATGACGGGCCGTTCAGCCCTTTGGAGTTGATGACGTCAAGGAGAGTGACACATTTAAACGTTGTCGGATCGCCGAAGAACTCTTGGACTAGAACAGGAACGTCGGTATCTTTCCCGATTCTTGAAATACCGAACAGTTTAGGAACGCAATCGAGTTTATCCAAAGCCGTCAACGTAGAAACCTCTCCCTGCAGATCCTGTCAAAAATGAAATAAAAATTTACCGTGGTGTTCTCCTCTTCTTTTTCTTTTTTTTTCTTCAGTGTGGCAAAGTAATCGAATTTACCATTATTTTCTCTTTTTGTGCAGTGTGGAAAAGTAATCGAATTTACCATTATTGGAGACACAGTCTCATAATCACATCGGTTTGTAGAAATATATGATTAAACAGTTTTTTTTTCTTTTTTCATTACGTGATGAAATATATTAATCCGTAAAACGAGGAAGAAGAGGAGTGAAAGGGAATTTGTCCTCTTTTTTCTTTCCGTTTTATTCAAAGAATATCACTCAGTCCCAGGGGAGATATTACTGACTTTGAATAACACAAAATTACAAGAATAAATTTGCAAATAAAAACATAAAGCACATCCCAAATTGTTAACCTCTAAGTACACCTCGTCCCCTCCGGTCGTTGGTATATCTAAAATCTATAAAATGGTCCTTCTTTTAATATTTCCCCAACCTTCATCCTCCCCTTCCCCTTCATCCTCCCCTTCCCCCTCCTTCCCTCGAATACCACTAGATAGCGCCCTCTGTCCACACCACTGATAATAAAAAAAAACTTCACAAACCTTGATAATACTCTTGTCATCTCGATCTTTGTGATGAACTTTCACCGCACATAATCTTCCAGACCAGAGTTCCTTCATCAGTCTCACCTCTCCGAAGCATCCTCTTCCTAGAATTGTCGGCTCCTTCATCCCGTTACAGATATCTTCCAAGTCTTTCTTGGGGATGACTTTGCAGGTCAAGGGTAGATTATAGTCAGAAGGCTTTAGTGGTTTGGGAGGCGGGCTGGTTGGAAGAAGATGAGATATATTGCCAATTAGCAGTGATATACGTCAGACTCTCCTCTAGAAAAGTTTGGTAATTGAGATGCTGAATAATACAAAATGGTGCCACTTCGAGAAATTCTTACGGGGACCGAAATTTTTTAGGGGGAGGTAGCTCTTTCAGACAGGAGTTAATTTCACTGGGAAAGGGGGAGGCGACGTCCCTTAAAGCCCCATGGGTAACACTGTATTGAGGTATTAATACCATACCACGTTTTGTCTTGAACCTATATCACAAGGAAAACGTAAAATGGCTCATATGGCTATATTACAAAAAACGACTATTTACAAAAATAAATGTTGCATTATTTCCAGTTGGTTGGAGCAATAGAAATTGCAAATAGGGCTGAAACAAATTGCGATTAGGTGTCTCTTATTCTCTTATTACAACATTCAGTAATGATCAATCGTCAGCTGTGTGCCGAATGTCGTAACTTACCTTTGCTTAGCAAGATGTTGAAAATTCCACAAACCAGGTGTAAAATTCTGAAATGGATTCTGCAAGGAAGAAAAGGGAGATTTATTAAAACTGACATATTATGCAGTTTTGTTACTTTCAAATTAACTTTCCAGTTCAAGCAATTAAGGTGACAGACAATTATCAACAGAACTTGACTTGACGTTATTGAGTTAGTTTTGAAATCCTTTCTACGTTATCACTTCTTCACTTACTCGGTGTCACACCATTTTCCCCTTACTAAACTCAAATATTCGCCCCCACCACTCCATCCCCCCTCAAAAAAAAAAATAATAATAATAATGGCCCTTTTTTTGTCAGAAAAATATGACATAATCACACATACGCATATATTGTCTACTTGTAGTCGTTTGAATATTGTAAATGATATTATATCACCGATATTATATATGTCTCACATACGAAATACTCACATATTGCGGTTGGGGTTGATGTAACGCCGCATTGTTGTTCTGTGCATGCCCCGGAGAGGACATCTTGTCAGTCGTTGGAAAATTCTGGTGAAATGCAGCTGGTGCGATTGGCTGACACGGTAATTGAGCAGGTTGATTAGCTGCTTGACCCCCATTTGCATTATTTGATGCACCCTGGTAGAAGGGGTTGAAATCCCACTTGGTAGCACAATTCCATGCAGGCATGACGGGCTGACCCAATAATGGCAGCTGTACATTGTGATTACCAATGGCAGCTTTGGTTGTGGTTTTATTCTTGCCAGTCGATAAACCGCTTGTCACATTCGCTGACGATGGTATCATTAGCTGTTTGGGACTGCAACCCTGAACATTGGGAGTGACAATATTCCTGGTTGCATTCTTCCACGGTGTGGGATGGTTGTCTGGTGCATAACCATTTGGCTTTGTAGATCTTGTCAGCTTCCACCCAGTAGTGTCATACCCGATTGTATCTACTTGATCGTTGGTGGCAACAGACTTCATAGGCACCATACTGATTCCTAAAGAGCTTTGCTCCTCTTTGGACAATTGGGGAGGCAGACGTGACAGTTGGTCAGTATGCATAGGATGAGACGGCGAATACGCTGAGACATGCCCACTGCCGTGGTCGTCGTCTTGTTGATTTAGACTTATTTTCACTGCAACAGGATGACATACAGGTGACGGTATTAGTGAGTTAGTCTGAATATTTTCGCAGAATGAAGAAGCATCCCTGGTAGGAGAAACACATTCTGGTGGATTGTCGACCAAAGAAAGGCTTCTGGCATCCCCCATAAAGGACGCCACATTTATTGCAGGCATATCGACTGGTGCAGCTAGAGATTCAGAGGCCACCATTGGTACGCTGGCAGGTTTACCTCTGCAAATTGCTGATGGAAAAGGATGGCGATTGCTGAGCCTATCTGGTGCTGACTGACTGCCTCTGCCAATCTCGTTCCTTGTCATGCAAGCAGCAATTACAGATGAGCAATTTCCTCCGGTGGAGATGGACAATTTGGCGAAATAAACAGTCGTCGGTGCCGAATGGCATCTGGAGGAACTACCTCGAGAGGAAGGGATGGTGAAGCTCACTATCTGGCAACTGACTGTAGCTTTCATACCAACTGGTCTCGTGGTACATTCAGTGTTATCGATCGCACCCAAAGCTGCTGATGAGGACTGATTTATGAATACATCTTTCGAAGACATGAAATATCCATTTTTGATGCTCTTCAGATTGTCGGTGAAGTCAAATTCATCAAAATCAGCAGCAATACTAATACCACTGCAACTATGATAGGTAGGTATGACTCTCGACCGATGACGTGCGAGACTGAGAGATGAACATGGTGAAATGACGTTCGGATTTGGGGTTGCCTTTAGACTGTGATGGACGTCAAGTTTACCATGCAGCAGGTGACGCTGGTACGTCGGGTAGGACTGGGTGTCGTGCAAATTACGTGATAGACTTCTAGAGATAGTGGTCCCCCGTAATTGCGAACGTATGTCCTGACATTGAGCTGGTTGGCCAGTGGACCTATTACGTTGAAAAGTGACGTCTCTAGAATGGTGATGTGGATTCATCGACAATGATGAAAAAGTGGCAAAGTTGAGGGAGATGATATTTACATTTATTGTGGCTTCATAGTCTCCTCTTCTGAGAGATAAACATCCTGTTTGGATGGACGAATCAGAGCGCAATGAGATGCCATCTTCGAACTGATGGCCAACTGGCAACTTCTGTTCGGACGTGGTGTGATGTAGAGGTGCTTTGATGGTTGGTGTAACTGAATTGGTTGCTGATGACGGCACCTCGTCATGGTGGGGAGGGCTGTGGCGGTGTGCATCCATTACGATGGTTTGAATATGGTGCATTTGGGGTTCAGCCCTCGTGGTGGCATCAAGGGAAGATGGCTCTCTTGAGAATTCGATGTCGGTGGTTTGATTCTCATCTACCATTGATGAGGACTTAGTGGAAGGCATGGCAAGGGTGTCCTCATCTTCTCTGAGAAAGCTTAGAAGATGTGAGGAAGGTAGCTTCATCTCACGTGATGCAGTCACGTGACTGTCGTCTTGAATAGGGCCAAGATATGGGAGACGTCTTTGAATAGGTTGAACGGTAGGCAATGTGTATTCGTCGGCGACTAATCCATACTTTTCACCGTTTGCACGGCGGCCGCAACAAGTAAAGGTACAGAGTACCTTCTTCCAAACCGGACTCCTGTATAACACAAGAGAAAGCAATAACGCACTCAGAATTTTATGTGAAGGCCTACACAAACCAACAGATACAAAGTAT
The DNA here is from genome assembly GCA_021234535.1 of Stichopus chloronotus. NCBI lineage: Eukaryota > Metazoa > Echinodermata > Holothuroidea > Aspidochirotida > Stichopodidae > Stichopus > Stichopus chloronotus. The sequence continues at coordinate 31,815,589 of CM037835.1, read as the reverse complement.
ACTAGTACTAGTGGGGTATAAGGGTGAAAGTACCGCTTCCATGCCAGAATATACTTAGTAAAAAGTTGATAATTTGCACTGTCTACATTTTTATGACATAAAAATAAAAAAATTTCAGAAATACCGGCCTATTTCAATTGAAAGATTTCCTTTGGGAGTTTTTCTTTTCGAATGTCCTAGAAACCTTCCATGCAGTTCCATCCATACTCAATATGTCAAGCTTTGGCATGCATAAGGTACCACAGGTCTATTCTAACGTCATATTTAAATTTATCCCCGTTATAAAGATTGCATAATATTTGCACTGATAATGGAATGAATGTCGTTTTCAGATTACTTCATAAAATTCTTACCTTTTAGGACATGTTTGGGTTGAGACTGATGTTTGTCTGAAAGTACTTCCGGTTGGCATTGTAATAACCGACTGTTAGAGATGAAAGAGAGAAATTAGAAAACAATGCCAGCAAATTTCAGTCTTTAGAACTACTTTGCTCAAATACTAATAACTTAACTTCCTTGATAAATCCTTCACTTAAGCGCTCACTCTACTTCTTGGATACTCTACATTCGTTATTCAACTTAGCACTGACGTCCATCTTAAACATTCAAAGTATGGTTAAAAAATATGAAAATTTTAAATGACATGGCTATACTTGAGTATGTAACATTACTCATAATTACATGTACACCCTCCGTATAAACATCCGCCTCTAGGAGATAAGGCTCCCTTATCATAATTTGGACACATCCTTCAGACAGACTTACGGCCTACACCGGTACATATTATGTTTCTCATGTATAGACCCATATTTCTGTAAATTAATATAGTTATGTTTTAATCCTACTTAGTAAGCTTCTTATTCCTAGTTCTTTTCATCTACTTCATTTTTCCATCTCAATACAACTGTATCAACATCCTTGTATGTTGACCCCCCCCCCCCCTTCCGCCAAGCCGCCGCTCGGTCTCGTATGTTCAGTATTGGTTGTGATGATTTTCCAGTCTGATCCAAGTGCACGTCCTGGTGTCTTCATACCGTTAAGCCTATGTTTTGATAAATTGAGAGACGTAAGGACTGTTCGAGTTACTCGATGAATGAGGTAAACACCGTTCACGTCTGTAAACTATAGAACCAAGTATCCGGTTGTAAATTAGAATAAGGGTAACCGTATTACAGGAGCACTTTGCTGTTTTCTTGTGAAGTGAACTACTTTTTAAAATGGAAAAGTGAAAGATTCTATTCCTTGCGTAATTCAGAATAACACAAAATAATGAACTAAAATACTTACCGGAAGTAAAGGTATATAGATCGCGAGAAAACTGGTGAAATAATCGCTGTACTGATCGCTTTGAGCAAGTACGTAGTGTTCGTTATGCAGAAGCAAGTTGAACTGAATTACACGTATATTTACATTGTTGTTATGTTTTTGGTCTTTATTTGTTTACACGTTCTTATTGTGACGTAATACACCGCTTGGATAGCGAACGCAATTTAGACTGCGCGATGGTCAGAAGAAGAGTGTGCGCGTTAGTATAATATTGACATATAATGTATTGACCTCAGTGGTTAGTTAAATAAGTGATGCGTATCACTAAGCTTATGATTTCTCTGCACTCTTGCACTGATTTCACTTAGCAAACAAACTCGCCTTTCTTCAGAACTGTGCACAACCTAGGCTTAGCGCGTATCTATAGATCGATGGCAGAGACGCAATATAGGACAGGTCTGTCAAATTTAGTAGCACGCCCGGACTGCCCTAAGGTCTGTCATGCGTTGCCATACGCCACATTACTTTTATCCTTGGAAAGCCTGTACTTTAGCTGGAAGTATTATTCCACAGTAAAGAAATGGCCGGACCACTGGAGGATCACGCGCTGTGGGAATGTTATCTTACGGTGAGTATAGTAAGTTTGCGCACCCTATTTTTGTACTGCTTAAATAGGTGTACAAAAGATTATAACTTTAGCTCAGCCGTACGAAATATGGAATAATTACAAGACAGCACAAATTTTCTGCATTTGAGGAGCAAATCACGCGATTGTTACTCTGCTACAAGTGATGAAATGTTTCAGCAGCAGAGTACTGTACATTGTACGCTGCGTGATGTGCGCGTCGTTTGTTCGAACTATTGCGGTTGCTGCTAACTAGTTGCCGCCAAAGACATCTGCTTTGTTCACCACTTACATATTCAAAGGGCTTGAAACCGTTAAGGTCTTAACGTGAAAAGTTCATGTCGTCTGCTACGTCGTCAGTTATACATTGGCAAATTTTGTCCATACAGTAGTTATAACATTGCCAGTCGCTATTCTTGAAATTTAAAATTGGTTTTCACCTTTTCGACGCCTTCTGACGTTTATCATAGTAGACCAGTTTCAGGATGTGTAATTTGCTAAACGTGGGTGCACCTACTACAAATTGCGGAAATTGATAAAAATTCAATAGTAAATTATAGTCTTATGTTCATTTTAATCATTTGCATATGGCAAAAACCCTACACCTTATTCTTATACGCCAGTCTATCTTGATTCAGAAGAGATAACCAGTCGTGTTGATTAATGAGCTTTAAGTCCTGTCTTGACTGTCGGCAAAAATCTTGGCATCAAAGCATTGTTCTAAGTAATTTTTTTTCATAGGATATAAGCAGGTGTGAATAAACTTACTTGGATACCGTCTAGAAATTGGATATATCACACACAAGTAAGAGGGTACGGTTCTTTAAGCGGTACTCATCCCTTATGAATTGGGACTCTTATCACACAGGAGAAGATCGAACAGGATTAGCATAAATTTAACTTTCAGTTGTAACTCCTAAATTGCACCTCCCTGATTACACCTACCATACCAAGTCCTTCCAGCGGCACTTGGCTCTCAATGCTGCTGACAATTTGACCTCATTTTGTCCATTGGCGCTAGTTTCAGCTATTAGGATTCCGATTTCTATGCTTTTATCCAATGAAATACTAAGCGAAACCTTAGGACTTCATTTCTTTATATCCCTTTTGCAAGTAACATAGTAGAACCATCCACATAGTTGCCTAGATCCATGCTGGCAAACTTTTGACCCATGCCTTCAGGATGGCTTTTGACAAAGTCCATGTGCGTTCAGAAACCGAGCGTATAGGGGATTTCTTTTCTGTTTTCCCTTTCAAGGGCGGATCCAAGTGGGGGGAGGGGGTAACTGGGGGAAAGTTGCCCCCTATGACCAATTTGACGCCCCCAAATACAGGAAAAATGCGCCCCTGCGTCCTAATTACCATCTCTGTTTACTACATTAACTGTACGTCTCTTGTGTGTTAGCACATCGAAACACACATTCTGATATTTACACAATGATATAAAAGAATATTTTATGGTGAAGCAATTGATCATGCGCTAGAAAATGAAAATCTTGGCCTGCATTGGCCTTCTAAAGTGTCAATGTAATAGTGCTAAACCATCTAAATGCAAGGGCGCCCTAATTTATGATGGTACCTTGCACATACGTCTCATTATTGTGTTAAAAATAGACAGCATACATTACTGTATTAGTCAGACATGCTGGCGCCCCTTTTTCAAACTGCCGCCCCCCCCCCCCCCCATGAGCTAGAGGCTGGATCCACCCTTGTTCCCTTTCACGAAATGTTATTAAAGAACCTATCATTACATCCCAAAAGAAGAGGAAACGGCAATATGTATAACTGGAGCAGATCCAGGAATTTGTGGTGAATCCAGGATGATCTGCCTTTAGACCCTTTACCTTGGTAATTTTTCTTATTTTGAGCAGAATTCTACCTGGTGCTGCACCCTAGCCTCTTGGTATACCTCTGTCCAGGTCATATATTGATTTACACAAAAACTGACTAAGAGCGGGAATGCGTCCTCCCCTACTAAAAATTTTGTTTCTACGTGCAGTTACAAATAGGTACTGCATCTGACGCTAGGTTGGAATTGCATACATCTTCAGGAATTTACATTTTCCAGTAATTCTTTTACTTTTTCCTCATTTTGCTTATTTACACACTTGATTCCCTCAGACTAATACATAATTTTACTTAGTTTTTGAGGGAAACTTCATCCGTCGCACGGTCCCCTCTGCACCCCTGTTGTTTGTATAACATTCCTTTCAATCAATTTTGGAAATTGAAATGGAAATGTATACAGAATACGAAAACGAAAAGAGACTGACGAGTGTCTTTAAGAAGCATGGAGAAGCTTGAAGACATAGACACTACAAATAAGTAACAACAGCAGCAGCTATTAGTATAAATAACATTTAAACACGAAAGAAAGAATTGAAGACAAATAGATGAATCATTGACAATTGGAAATAATATAACTTTTAAAGGACTTTCTCGAACGAACTGAATAAACTTTGTTCAGTAATGTAAAGAGGTCTAGGAAGTTCCAGAATTTGACACCTAGATATGTTAGAGTTTGCTGAGATGATTTCATTCTGAAAAGTGGAGTATAAAGGTAGTATTAGAACTTCGACTAGGATAATGGTGTGTGGCAGAACACAGAGCAAAACAAAATCTCGAAAAATAGGGAGGAGATTATCTTATATGTAAAAATACAGGTGTAATATCCCATTCAAGTCATATGCAAATTCGCAAAATGTGTGTTTGTATGACTGAGGTAATGTTTGTTCAAAATAAAGCGAGTGCATCTTATATAAAGTGGATAAACGTTTGAGGCAGACAAACTTCCACATGCCCACGATATTACAATACGAAGGTAAGGTCACTTATTTTCTGAAACATCAGGTAGACCAGTAATCTAAGTGGAATAGGGCCTACTACACTGTTTTTTAATGTTTAAAAAAATCAACATTTTGGAAGAGGGTATATTGGACCCTGCTTCCCCTCCCCCACACCTTATTCGTCCCTGCATAAATGAGGAATCCTGTTCAGTATTCTTCAATGATTCCATTGTTGTTTTTGCCTAAATGTACGGAAAAAAGTAAAGTTTAAATTTGAGGAAAAGTACGTTACAAAATGCCTTAAGTCTGTGAAAAATATGTTATAGCTGGTGGTTCCGACAATACAGTCTGCGCTGATGAGATATATCTGATCTTTTTACAACTATATCTTCAACAAATCTAAAATACCAGCTATGTCGAAAAATGCCTTAACAACCTCCATCCCCAAAGTGTCAAGTCCACAATCGGTGAAATGGATCTGGTTACAGCCCATGTGTCAATCGTGTGCAGAAATTAATCGTGCCATTGGTATAACTGTGGAGATAGCAACCGATTCGCTGAAAGAAAAAGGTTGTCATGTACGGGTGCTGTTTTAACTCTCATTCACAGCATTGTTAAAGGCTGTATTGCATCACCCTAAGCTATATTTTTACCTCCCTGAAAGGAAAATTCTCAACTGGTTCTAAGTTACAATACTCATAGATTGCCAGCAAATTCGAAAGATGCAGAGCAGCTCGTATTACACAGTAACACAGTCACACAGGGATCCATTGTTTTGATTACACATGTGGAGGAATGTAAGACAGGCTGAGGGAGGGACTAGAGGTAGGTGGTTGGGAGAATTGAAACTGTCTGGGGTGATACATTACAGCCTTTAATAGACTAAATAGCAAAGGCACCACTACTATATCTAAGATCTTAATTCTTGATTTCTCTAGTGACTTTTGCCAAATCATTTAATCATCTAGGACACACAAGGGTTAAATATTTCACTTCTCCTAATAAACCCTGTTTCTGCTCCATATCACTTTCTTCTCATCAAAGATAAGAAGAGAATTATCACTTTTTTAAGTTATTGTTCGAAAGGTGTTAGTATAGATTTTAAATTTCTTACTACTATACTGTAAATACTGCTGTTAAAGCTGGAATATGAGTTGTACTGGCAATTATCGTCTGGTCCTCTACCTTTGTTCTTCGTCAGTATTTCAGGGAAGAGAAAGAAGGGGGAAAAATCACATTTCACAAAATCTGGACGAAAACTATACATTCATCGTCACTGTCCAGATATTTGAAGATGAAAATTGCCTCGACTTTTCTGTTGGTCCTACAAAATTCAGACTCTGCAGCAGTCAATCACCGTTACTTGAAATCAATTAGACCAATGAGAATGGATATGAATATTCATTTATTCAGAAACAGAACTGAAACAATTTTTTTTTTTGTAGTGGTTATGACATATTCTGCTAAATTTGACTGTCACTGACAATTTTTCAACTCATATTCCCGCTTTAAAAAAAAATGAGTTTATTTGGAGTGTTAAAAAACTGACAGACATTTCGCACAAAATGACTGAACTCAAGATTACTCAACTATGAGGTATAAGCTGAGAAACGAACAAAAATACCAAACTTCAGAACAAATGTGTATAACAATAGTTTTATTTATCGTACTGTTCTTTACTTGCAGAATGGTATTTTAAATAATTTATTTTAGATAGTTGTACTTTCGTAGTTTTTGTTCTTTTTATTCATTTTTGTACTCTAATACCAGTACCTTTTAAAAGACAATTTTGATTTTCTGTTGATAAATATTCATATTTATACTGGAAACAAAGAAATGAAAATGGAAAAAAAATGAAACCCCAACGTAGTCTCCCTTTTCCATCATCAGCCTATATACAACGGCATCGACGTTTAAGCTGGGCTCACTGAGTGCATGGATCTCACCGTTCACCAATTAGATGGAGTTGGCTTCAACTTAAAGTCATGATAATTGGAACTCGTAATTATAGTTTAAAATATTTAAATTATAATTATGGAAATGATCTCGAACTTACACCTATAGAATTAGCCTACCGTGACCATGCACTGATTGCACTTCCATCATACGAACGTCACTAAACCGTGATGGTCGTAGATCACGTACGTTCCCCTCACTCTTTGGAAGGAACATCTTAAGTGCCTACCGGTGTAAGCCACTTTTCCAAAATGAGACCAGGATGAAAGTGAAACCAAATGATGAAACCATAATGGTTTAGTACACTTCTTGACTAGTCTAACGTCGACGGATATTGTACCGTGTTATGATCATTCAAGGTTGTGTCATGCAGTGACCACATCTTTTTTATAAGCTAAATTGTGGCCAAATATTGCAACTTTTTATCATATAAACACCTTCCAATTCTTTTTAAGACCTCTCCACGGGGTCTCAGTGATATGGTCATCCACAAATGTCTAAACGTGCCCCCCCCCCTCCCCCATCCTTGGAATCCGGGTCCACTCCCTTGTTGATAAAATAGATACATATTGTCAATCATTGACCCCCTCAAATGATCGCAAATCATATCCGGGTCGTTTTTGGAAAATTAAACCTGTGTATGAGCCGTTTGACGTGACTAATTACACCGTATCACCTTCATGGCTTGGCTCCTCTGCCTTAATAATTAATAGCTTATGGTGTCAACTTTAGTCACAGTTTCGGCCATGTGATTAGTTCCTATCTTTGGGTCACGTGGTTAGTTGTGTTGGGTGACAAAATCGACACAATGACGCAATCGCTCAGAATTACTGATTGTTCTCTGATGAGCCGACCATACAGTGTGAAATAATGCACGTACCTACGTAGGTACTTGTACACACGAACACATGTTACGTTTGCGGTCAGAAGACACAACACGCACTTACCGGGTGTATCTTTGCAAAAATCCGGCTAAAAGATACACTGTTATCTACAAATTACCACTACTACAACTAAGCCATTGACAGCGAAGCTACAAATTGGAATAAGGGCTCAACTCTCTCAAACAGTCATGTAAAATTCACTGGATCGTTACAGTTGAATTCAAGTAGTCAGCATCGGTTGTGAATGTCAGTTTGTGTATTCTAGGTGTTATTTCGTTCTTCGCTTCCATACCAACGTACATTAGTATCGGAACATTGCCAGCCGTGTATTCCGCGCCAACTTTAACTAACGTTAGGTGAGTACGAATTGTAGTCACAATAAGAATCAAATTAGGTTTAGCAGTGCTTATTGATTCTATATTCATGACATTAATTAAAGAAGATTAATTAAAGATGTGATCCTGACGAATCAATTTATTTTTTGCTCATTTTTGTACTGACACTGTCAGTTTATTATTTGATAAGCATTTTCTTTCAGTTTTCTTTTCAGTGAGTGCAAGTGTTCATGTTGTTGAGCCTCTTGTGGCTTTGTTTTTTCTTTTTTTTGGGGGGGGGACTTCCTTTCACATTGTACTATGCCTGTGATTAAACAAACAAATGACAATTATGATGCTAGAATGGATCTGCGTATTTTAAATTACAGTAAAAATATTTCAAGTCTATTTCTTGACTGTTGCGGCTCGAAAGATTTGTGACTCATTTCTTATTTCTACACTGTATCTCAATAGGCTACAAGAGAAGCATATTCCATCCATTCACTGTTTCAGTAACTACTAACAAATTGAACATTGCCTCTAGCTTATAGTTACAGGAAGAGAATTTGTGGTATGATGCCCAGGCCATTGGGATAGTAATAGAGGACCATTTATATTATATGACTGCATGACATATTCCTAACTTTCAAGGCATTACATCAACCTACTACATTTACCTTATCCATAATATATTAAATTATCTAGCCCCAAATCAAATGTACAAATAGTCATACTCTTAACGAATCTATTTGCAATTTTGCATGAAAGGGACAATTTCAGTTAAAGGGAAATAGGGCGTTTGTTTAACAGAAAACATCCATGTTATTAAAACCAATGTTTGTGGATACAGAATGATAGATTATTCAAAATTAGGATGGACAGTAGCTTTCTTTTCAGGGAATAAGTTTCTCACAGATAGAAACTCAGTTATTTGTTGCTCAACACCAATTAGTTCACCCAAACTTTTCAAAATTCAAATGATGCATCTTCCATTACTTATCACATGCATAATGTTTTAAGGAGATGAAGCTTTGGCAGATGTTAATTGATGAGACTGAATGGTTTAACAATGACTAAAGCTATTTCTTTTGTATGTCACGCTGGTGTATTCTCAACGCCCTATTTCCCTTTAAGTTTTACAGTGTGAGTCAAATGATACAAAGTTAGTAATTATATGGCTATAGTCGCTATACACCATGACCACTGTGTAACATTTCCTGTACTATGCTGGATAGTTGACTTGTCTGAATGTGGGGTATTGTGTATTTGTATCAAAATTTTGACTATTACACCATCCATGATCAACAGAAAAGTTAAAAAAGAAAACAACACTCATGAAAGGTGTAAGTTTTTCCTTGAGATTGAGAATGGGACAACTTACACTTCAGGGAACTTTAAATTCAAAGTTTGTCTTCTGTCAGATTTTAGAAGTTGAAGAAATGTTGCTGGTAAGTCGGTAGTTTCTCATAGTCAATGTGTTTTGTCAAATGGCTCAATTGAGGGTGCAATGCTCGAAAAAGTATATTAGCCTACAGTGTGAGAAATATTTCATACAAATTTGGCTCAATCTCCCTTTAAGTCAGATTTGGCGTAAATTTCAGCCCTACATCTGATTGTACTGGCTTTTCAAGAATTTAAAAAGATGAAGACTGCAAAGAAAAAAGAGATAAATGAAAAGAGTAAAAACCTATCCAGCACATATACATCTACATAAAAATACGATTAGAAGTTTGATCCGTCCACAAGAATCATCCTGACATCACTGAGTTGATGGCTCTCATAGTGAATACAATCACTTCTCCAGGACTCGTATCCTGTTCAATGGTTTTGAAGATCTCTTCCCTTACTTGTTCATTGTAGTATGATTTGTAGTATCACTGTGAGCCTCCAAATGTAATATTTATCCCCTGCATGAGGATCGTAATCCACTGATAATTCTGGAGTTAAGCAGATTATTTTAAAAGTTCTTTTATTTGCGCTTTTAGATTATACAATATACCCAAAGACCTAGTGTTTGGGTTAGTCTGTTAAGCCTGGCGCACAGTGTGCCCATTGCAACTCAACTCGACCATTTCATCCTGTTAGGTTTGAATTGTTGCCATGATGTTCAGTGCACGTTCGATAACCTATTGCACAAGTCATTATGTACAGTGATTTTGTTGCATTGCCTTACGAGACAATCACATGCATAACCTTTGACATATTATTGGTTAAACCAGGCGACTGTCAGAGACTCCAGTGGGGAAAACTGAACATGTTCAGTTTTCCCGACTTTGGCGGGCACGACGTAAAACTGGCATCAAAACTACAGCACATGCATACATGTCAGTTGTGGTCATTAGGATTGTCATCATACACGATTTTGATTGACGCAACGGTCGAATTGAGTTGCATTGCTCAAAGTCGTGTACTGCAGTGTGTGGCGGGCTTAAGAGGTTGCGTTCACGTTGGTACTTTAGGGAAAGATATCAAACCCAAATTGCTAATCAAGGTAAGGAAAACCTCTCATGTGTAAGATGTTAATTTTACTGTGCACATTGCTTGAGATAAGTGCATTTATTAAAATGGGAAACTGCACCCCATGGCCAACTTGGAACAGAGTATCCTTGCATGCTGAAAATGTACAACCATGTCATACATCTTGAAGTACTGTACATGGAGTAAATGTACACACGGTATAGTTATAATAAATTTGTGCAGGTACTCAGAATGTTCTGTAAAATTGCTCATTCAACTCTTTGTTGGTCTACTTTAGCTATTTTGTGTTCGCACTGAGTTGGTGGCTAGTTCCATCAAAATGCCCAAAGATCTTTGGTCCAAGAATCCTGAACCAGCTGGTTTCATGCTGCTGTACCAGCAGAAAGGAAACTGTTTTTATTTATCCAGGGAAGAGTACATTGATCTGTTTGTGATTACTTACTATACTCAAGAAAATCTAACAAACAATACCAAGTCATTGTGCCTTTAGGACATTCTAAAATAGATCTGTATTCTCATCTTTTCGCAGTTATCGATTAATCCTTTTCTTCTTTTTGTATTCTTCAACAGGTACTATTCTACGCTAATGTCAGAAGAACATGGCTTTGTATATCCTCAGGTAAGAGGTCATGTCACAGTCTGTCTGTCAACCGCCCAAACTTTGGTTTATCGGTGGTTAAACCGAAGAAACCAAAATAAGGAAGGATGCTAAATTAGATACAGTATTTCTTTCTCTGTCAGCAATCAGTTCCTTTTGACTTAAGTGACCAGTCACATGAAATCCCCCTCAGTGCAGAAGATAAACGCAGTGTTGGTCTCTAACCCCAGCAGATGTAATTCAAATGAATTCACATTGGCCATGGAAACATTGAGCATTGTTTGATGATGCAGAATTTCCAGAGATTTGCTTGCCTCCTTACATACAGTATATGTTGACCCGTGTGAATTAATTTGCAATGAAAACTGCTGTTGTATTCTAAAACTTTTTATAGCAAGAAACAGACAATGGGACATCTGTCCTGCTTGCCACATGATCTGGACGTGAAAAAGAGTTCTTGAACAGTAATGACACTATGTGTATACAGTATATTTAAATGTAATGCTGCAGTATTTTCAATATACAGTACATCATGGCCAGAATATAATTATTCATTTCCCAGAGGAATGGGTTTTTCCATCGTCCTCCACTCATCCTTTTCTCTGTCCTCTCCCCTAATGTACAGTAGTTTCCGAGAACCACAGAAACCATGAAGTTTTCTACGGTTTTCCATATATCATATTCCTGTCTCAGTGCTTGTTAGCTAAGAGTAAAAACTCGTCCACTTGACGTTGAGAAAATGTCTGTATGCTTACAGTATAAAGTGTGCAGTGTATACTGTACGTTGTACATAGCTTGTCAATGGTGAAATAAATGCTTTGTCATTGCCCAAACATGACAACTGAGGTACAGCAGCAAGCCCTGCAATGACACAGTGACCCCATTCGAAGGGTGATCACACTTCCAAATGTTTGTCACCAAAACTGCAGGGCTGGTTGATCATGGATGCAAGTTTATTTTCTTATTTCACTGCTGTGTGTTCAGACCTGAAATGTGCACATAGGAGAATGGCCCGTTTGTTCTTTTTTTTTTTCTGTCCTTTTTTTTCTTTTGTCCTTTTGTGTATTTGAAGCAACAAAAAATGTGTACCGGCTACAGTAGTTGTAAGTTATCAACGACAAACATGGAAGTCATGCATGTCTGTCTGCAAACACCAAGTTTGTCTCTCGCTGATGTGTCGTCCAGAGAACAATTTATATCTTCTAAGCTATTTTCATCTTGGCCTCCTCAAAGATTATCTAAAGTACAAAATATTTTACGAGCATTGTGATTTTAGTTGAAGTTGATGTGAGACAACAGTCATAAAATATACAATCCTTGCTTGTACACATCCACCAATTTGAGTGTTCCTTTGATGTATCACTGTATATTGTGCTTGATATCACATGCCAGTTATGAGTGCACTGTCATCAGTTATTTGTGCTACGGTCAAAGTTCAAATTTTTTGGTCTGTTTGCCAGATTAAAAATTACAAGTGCAGTAGGAATCACACCGAAAGAAATGGTCTTAGGATGTTCAACTGGGCGTCGTAAGACTTCTCATGAGTAAAGCATGCAAACTGCTCCCGGAGGGTCTTGCTGCAGTTAACTTTGTCATGGAACTTGGTCCAAAAACAGACTTGTACAGAAAGTTTAGATAATCCCTATTGTTTGCTATATAGCATTTAACAGACTTGTTAGTTTAAATAACCCTTATTTGTTTGTCATTCAGTGTTCAATGGACTTGCGAGTTTAGGTAATAGCTATTGTTCCCAACGTCAGCGGTTCAAAGTTTATTTTGTGGTCAACATAACCCATTTGAAGTCAGCATGTAAGTTGAAAGGAAAGTTTGCTCAAAAGCCTCAAGTTTTTGAATGAATACCGCCTTTACGTTCCCCTCAAAATGTAAAGAAATCCCAGTTCCCCTCCATGGAATTAAAAACATCCATTTTGCTCGAGTACGTCTTCTGTTTGTAGGCAATAGCGATCTCAAGTAAATCTGTTTACTGCAAGGAATTATGTTATCTTAAACAGGCCCGTATGCAGCTTTTTCAGTGGGGGGGTTTGATTTCACCACAAGTGGAACATTTTACCGAACGATTATGATCGACAAATTAAAACTCATTATATATGATGCTAATGTAGGC